>JAWHQI010000018.1:7767500-9017500 GCA_033032865.1 Dactylorhiza incarnata
AAAATGTTTGACAGTTGATGTTGCTGGGGCTTTTCTTGAAAGATTTGATCTTCCTTTAGCTATTTAATCTGAGAGAGATATTTCTTCAGATTATAGTTGCTCTGTTGAAGATCTGTGCTTGTTCTTCTTCTTCTTTCTTTCTTAATTCTTGCAGCAGGAAATCTGAGATGGTGTTGAAGATGTTCTCAGAAAATAAGTTTGCTACTGAAGGAGGAAGAAGATGAAGTTCTGTTCACTGTCGAAAAAGCTGAGGAAGAAGAAAATGAAGTCCCGTGTTTATTCTTTTTCTATTCTTCCTGTATATTCCTTCTTCTTTCTTTTTGTGTACTGAAGATCTAAATAGATGCTGTATGTACCAATTGTCGTGCAATAGCAGCTGTAAAAATTATTCTGTAATATCTCTTTCCTTTTCTTTTGCAAATCTCTGACAGGAATTAAATGCACACTCATTATAATAAGGAATAAATTATTCTGAAAGCGTATTTCTGGGAACTGCAACTGTTACGCCCTATTTTTCTTTCCTTTTCCATGAATATGTCCTTTACGAGGAATTGTCAACGGCTATAACTTAATTAATAAAGGAAATATATTTTCCTTACTTGATTTGATGGAAAGAGTCGTTGCTTTCTTCGATCTGGGTTCAGAGAATGAAGTGAATATAATTCTTCTGAAATTTCTGTGCTTAAATAAGAAATATTTGATCTGCACAAATTTGTTGAACGCGGACTGGAATTTGTCGAACGAAAGGATTCGTCGGCTGCTGAGCCTGGATAAAATCGTCGAGCGCTGAGCTGGAGTAAAAACGTCGAGCGCTGCACTTAGACAAATTCTTCGACCGCTGAGACGGGTTCGTCAACCGCTGAGAAATAAGTCTGTTCGTCGAACGCAGAGAGCATGCCGTTTGTCGAACACAGAGAGCCATTCGTCGAACGCAGCTAGCCATTCGTCGAACGCAGAAATTGAATGAAATTTCTAGTTCTAACAACCAAAACTCTTCCTAAACTCTTGACCCATAAACTATACATTGGGGTCAACTTGTCCTTAGTTAACATATAGTGATCCTAGCCCAAATCACAAATAGGGTTGTTCCAACATAACAGTAGGTCCTGCCGGGACCCCACTCCATACTATACACACTAGCTAGGCATTATAAGGTGATAAACAGAAAGAGCTACAACTACACCAGAGTGAATAAAATGAAAGTGGAAGCATTTGATTAAAAACACCTTTTAGAATTGTCCACTATCCCAGGAATGAAATAATAGAGTTACGGCCTTAAGGCCTTACATTGAACAATATATTTAAACTCAAACATACATCGGTACGCAGGCCGACAATTTAAGGAAAGCAAAAGAGGGGAGGATGGCCTTCGAGGGCCAACACAGCATAAGCTCCAACAAGCTATTTCCCGCTTGGCTCACCCACACCTGCAACAACGATCCACCAAAACGTGGAAACAAGTAACCGGTCAGCTAAAGCTGACCAATATTATAACGACCCCACCCCTATAGACGGGGTGATTGTACTTCTTCCCTGCAGGAAGACAGTATATGCATAGATTGTCAAGGCGCGTTCATGCACCACATGTATACGCAATCAACACCAACATTGGCACGCACGGCCACACGTTTCGTGCTCTCAAGGCACTCTCACAGTGTACTCCCCGAGCCACACCTAACAACTCCTTAAACAAAGAGTTCGCATGAGCTTCGACCGCCAAGACTATCTTGTCTTACGGACTAATCACAACATCTTACGGTGCACCGAGGTGCTACCTCTTCACCGACTTAGTATGGGAGCGGGTTTGGATCAGCTTTGCCCGTGCTCAAATCGTCGGCATCAATTGGCGCAATGCAGGTACGGCTTCACCTCACACGGAGCAACGAAAGGAGGTATTACACCTCAACAAACAGCTCCCTGGGGGCTACCGCCGGCGTTATCCCTAACGCCGGGCGGTTGTGACAGATCAACGGATCTGCCCACAACTTTGAGTATTTTCTGGAGGTTAACTCCAAGACTCCCTGTAGTACTCAACAATACACAAAACCCGAAAATAACACATACAAGATCACAGAGTCTTCTCCGGCACAATCGACAATATAGCCATCACCAATCCAGACCAACCTGTCCGGATGGGTTTCACACATAATGCCTATGTCTGTACTATGATTCCAGATGCTAAATGCAAGTAACCAAAGGGGATCGAAATGATCAACCCGCTAGAAAAGTCCCTTTTCTCCACCCATCGGTGGGTGATTCTCCATGCAAACATGCCATAAAAAGGAGGACTTCACTTGTCCAAGTAGAAGATCGTTACCCTTGGAGCTTTCTTGTTCGCCATAGATCTGAGATTTCACTCAGATAGAAAGAACCGCAATGGGATGCTCTCTCCAAATCTGAAAACGGCTCGCGATTCGGAGCTTCGGAGCTCCGTCAATGGCAGAAGATGCCTTCTTCTTCCTCATCGGCTTTCTTCGTCCTCAAGCTTGAAGAGAGAACAGATTTAGAAATAAAGAGGTTAAACACTCCTCTGGTCCAACCCTAAGAAATCCCGGAATAAATCCCAAGCATTTGATCTAAAACCTTTGGATTTGACGGCCACAATCACAAATCACAGGTCTGTATCGCAAATATCGCCGAACTGGACAGCGTTCGACGAACTGACAGGCATTCGTCGAACAGGCTTCCGTTCGTCGAATGCAGCCAAGCGGTCGTTCATTGAACGCAGCCAGGAGGCCGTTCGTCGAATGCAGCAAGGTGGCCATTCATCGAACGCAGCCAGGGGGCCGTTCGTCGAACGTAGCCAGGGGGCAGTTCGTCGAATGCAGTCAGGCGGCCATTCATCGAACGCAGCCAGGTTGTCAATCGTCGAACGTAGCCAGTCTACCATTCGTCGAACGAATCCAGGCGACCGTTCTTCGAATGTAGCCAGACGGCCGTTCGTTGAAGCAGCCAGGCTACCATTCATCGAACGCAGTCAGATTGCCATTTGACGAACTGCTACTAACAGCCCAAATCTGCTTCCAGAATTTGGGGTTGTTACAACACCCCCCTTAACAGAATTTCGGCCCGAAATTCCAAAAATAGAAAGTTACAGGAAAATAGATTATACCTGAAAGGAAAAGCTCAGGGTACTCAGCAAGCATGGTTTGCTCTCTTTCCTAGGAGAGTTACTCTTTTCCGTAGTTGTCCCAATGGACCTTTACAATTCGGATGGCTTTGTTCCGCAATTGTTTCACCTCGGTATCTTCGATGCGCATGGGCTTGACATTCGTCTCTAGCCCAACATCAATCGGCACCTCATCAACCACAACAATATGCGTAGGCTCTTTCACAGCCTTTCTCAACACGAAGATGTGGAATATGTTGGATCTTACGGCGCCCATAGAGGAGGGGTGAATAAGGGAATAAAATTCTTTCTATAATTTTCAAGATAATTACTAAATTGTTTTATAATGAAGGAGATTGAAATAAACAATTTAGATTTAGAATTGAAAACTTAGAACACAATATAATAGAGATTACGCCAAATGATAGAAATCAAGTAAACAAAAAAGAGACATGATTATATTATATGAAAAAGTGTTTACATAAATTTGATTTCTATATCGCTAGAAATCGGAGGGGTACAAATGTAAATTTCTTTTTGTTTACCAATCCTTCTCCCAAGGATCGGAAGGTTATCACTTGTCTCTCCCTAGACCAAGCCCAAGCCTATCCTCTAGATCTTCCCAAGATTTAGACGTAGCACACAAGGCCACGATTTCCCACCAAGCCATGCAAGGACTTGGACGCTCCGCACAAGGAAGCGATTTTCCCCTAAGCCACGCAAGGACTTAGACGCTCCGCACAAGGAAGCGATTTTCCCTACCAATACAAAGTAAAATGTATATAAATGAAAATACAAGATAAAATAAGAACTCCCTAGAAATTCAGATCTCTGAAAGGAAGGTTGAAGCCTCGAGATGATCGTTGATGTAGAAGCGCGTCCGATCTCGTCTTCAATTTCAAACCTTCTCATCATAAATGGGAGTTCATGAGGTTCTGGAGCTCTCTGGATGGAATGCACTCAGGAAGGGACTTGAAATTCTGAATGGTTGTTATGCACGAACACAAGGTGTCAATTTATAGAAAATCTCTGTCGGAATTCCGACAGTGACTGTCAGAATTTTCTGACAGCGTTAAACTGCCGCTGGAGTGGCGTCGTGTGGGCAGTTGCTATAACCGTCGAGCTGTCGCCTGGGCGACATCGATGTCGGATTTCTGACAGCTCAAAACTGCTTTTCGTCGTGCTGCCGTGGAGGGAAGTAGTTGTAACTTATCTGCTGTCGCCTGGGCGACAGCGGCTGTCGGAAATTTCCGACAGTGAAATTTCCCATATTCAAATTTAGCTCCAGCCTGTAGATTGAGTTATTCTCATCTCCGAAATGGGGTGGCACGTTCTGTAACTCTTCCTGGATTGAAAGTTATGGCCATTTTAAGATCAGCACACAAAACTCATCCAACCTGAGACTTGTCGTTCTCGGATCATGCCCATGAATGAGGACTTGTCTCCTCATTGAACCTGTACAACCTGGTCACTATAAACACACAAAAGACTAGATCAAATACGTTATGGTATTTGTTATTCTCAAACCAAGAGATGCGGAAAGCAAGCTCCAACAATCTCCCCCTTTTGATAATAACAAATACCCATATGAGAAATTATTGAGTTTATAGATAAGTGCGATAAAAGATATGCATGAATAAATGGTTTACTGCGTGATAGATTTTACTCCCCCTAAATATCTATGTCACTAGATTTTTTCATTTTATTCTCCCCCTTTTGTTATTACCAAAAGTGGGTTGTCATGATCGAGCAATATCACTCCCTCTACATAGATGCTTTCCATGAAAACTTTTTAATATACTCCCCCTAAATTGTATTCTCCCCCTAAATGTATGCTCCCCCTAAATGTTATAATTAATTGCAATGGTGCATTCTGAAAAATTGAGATTAGTAAGAGATTTCTTGAATTTATATTTCTCCCCTTTTTTGATATTATCAAAAGTTATTTTGAAATAAAGAATGAATAATTATGAAGAAATAATAAATATGGGAGTATATAAGAGTAATAGATTTTATGTCGAGAAGAAAAATAGGATGCAATCAAAAGCTTGTTAAATACTACTTGTTGAGAAAAATATAAGCATGATGTAACATAAAGTAGTAAGCAACATAGCTAACATGATAAAGTAAGCATTCTATTTTAAGATACCACTTGCTTAAAGGAAAACATAGTGTTAAAAATAATAAGCACTCTTAAACATAAACATCATTTTAGAAGATAAAACCATATAAAGCATAATGAGTTTTAAATTTGAAAAATTGATGTTTGAGTTAAAGATTGAAGAGATGCTATTCCATTAAGAAAAAAAATTGCAAGCATGATTTTATAATATCAAGAAAAGATACACAAACTACAATGTAATAAAATTTTCATTTCAAGTAAACATAAACATTGTAGCGGTCATGCTTTGTTATCTAGTGCATTTACTTAAGTTTGTAGAGATTTGAGTAGATGAGCATTAGGATCCAATTCTCATGAGTAGAAGTTTTATGAAAGATAATGATGTGTACAAAGTAGTGTTTTGATAAAGTATACAAGTGAATCAATCAAAAACACATGACATATATAATGAAATAACACAACATTAAAATACACAAATAATATTACTTCCACACTATTTCAATGCACATGAATAAATAGTACAACTACCAAGGTGCTCTGCACACAAAATGCTTATTAGGACTTATCAGGGTGCAAAGTAGTGCTTGGGGGATCACTTTTATACTTATTAGCTTTATTTTCAATTTTTTTGTGATCCGGTGTACAAAAGAGAAGTGGTGTATAAATTGTTTGCTACAAGACACTTTACAATTCTTAGCCAAGGTGCTCAACCTCACAATGCTCATTAAGACTTATCAGGAGGGTGAGTAGTGCTTAGTGGAGTTTTCCTTGTCATTTATTATTTGATTTTTAGTTTAGTGACTAAGGACTCCGAATTCACTTGTTTTGCAAACATAGCATTTTAAACCACATTTCTCTAAAGAATAAGTGCATGAAAGACAAAGAATTGTAATAACCAATTCAATGTTGTGTAGGTAATCTATTTAGGCATTTTAATTATTTATGTTATTACACTACACAATCATGTAAGAATAAGATTGTAAACACATGTAGGTTATCAAAAATAAGTGAGTGAATGAATCATTATCAATCATAATACATTACTCATACTTAGAGGCATGCTAAACATTTCTACACATGTTTATCTACAATCAATTTCATTGCACATAACAAGATAATTTTCAAGGCATGACAAATACAAAACAATGTTTTTAAGAAACTTGAAAGTTAAATTAAACATTGTATTTAATCTTTAATTGATATAATTAATCATCCATCCTTGACAATGGCAATGAATAACAATCATTTTTGTTTTTATAAATTTTTGAATTTTTTTTTATATATGGACAAAACAATAAACACACATAAAGAAAAACATATTTTTGTTCTTTGAAATTGTTTTGTAATTTTGAACTGCATTTCTTGATGTTTTGAAAAATATTTTTCTCAATTCTTTTGTATTATAAAGAGACCTTCCTTCAGTTGAAATTTCAGAGTATATTGATTAGATTTGAAGGCTCTTTTAGCATGTATTTGGTGATTTTTCAAATACTTATGTTTGGTAAAATCATTAAAGCTCGAAATATTAAAATATGCAAACACATGATGCAGTGTTAGAATAGATAAAAAAATATGCATGATTTATGTATAAAGAGTGAGATAATGTTCATGCAATGAATATAATATAAGTATATCTAAAATCAAGATACCTTAACTACATGACTACACTCTAGCCCCGTACTAAGTGACGGATGGGCATGAGGAGTTGCACACATGCCGTAGGTTGGGGTGTTAATCCCATATGCATACAAAAGACGACGCTCAACCTAGCACTCTTTCCCCCCAGTGCCTCTCAAGGCCCGACTGGAACCCTCCCCGGTTAAGGACAAGACATGACTTAGAGGTTAGGTCTCTAATGCACACAATCCTACGCCCTCACTATTGTGAGACACATGTCATAGGTTTATTGATTATAGACATACTAAGCGTGTAAGCCTTAAATATATTAACTGTGTTATAATTTCATGATTAGTTTTGGATTTACAAATTAATTTTCTTTAGACCTATAATGAAATGATTAAACTTTTGATTTGATCTTAATGATATAAGATGATTCTAAGGTCTAAATTACATGCAAACATTGGTGACACACATCACATACATAATATAAAATATGAAACAATTATACTAAGGATAGCATGTGATGAAAAAACCATAAACACAGAAATTTCCAAATTAAGCAAACAAAGATAGCTCCTTTTTTTTTTAAAACCGGAGTTGTAATTGGGCGAATTGACAGCACCAAAAGAACTCAAATGATCAAGCCTAGTTTGCCATTGGATGGAGATTTTTGTGCTCTTTCCGAAAACATACTAAACGCAAAAATCGGACGAGTGGATCAAAAGATATGGCAGTTTGAAGTTTTGATCGTAAACTCGCATTTTTGAAAGATTTAAACGTGCGTTTAGATGAATTTTTATTTTTTTTTATTTTTCTAGATAGTATTCTTCATTATAAGGGCTATCATATGCAGCAAATAAAATAGAAGATTATCATAGTGATGCACATTTTAATTTTTAGCTTAAGCCCTTTTAATAAACCATTTAAATCCATTAAAAAAAAATAATTTCATTAGTCTTGAAAAAAAAATAATTTCAATATTCAAATGATAATGTTAATTCAAGACATAGATGGATAAAGGATTTAAAAGGATAAAGAACAATCAAAGATGAGATATAGATTACTTTGAAAAATATATGACTTAATGTTCAATTTTAATACAAATTTGATTTGATAAACATTAGGCTTAAAATGTAAAAGTCATATTTCATAATATATCTAAGTGACCTTAGCGTGTTGGCTCAAAAATAAGAAAAACAAATAAAAGAAAAAGCAATTAAGCATATCATGAAGTAGAGTAATAATATTTCATATTTAATTTATTTCTACTTCATGCAATACGATGATTCTAATGAATAAGAGATTTAGGTATCCAAAGGGGACCAAGTGGGATGGTTCCTTTGGGTACCCAAATACATCGAGTAGGCTTTTGGAGAGAAAGTGATGAATGGGCCTTTACAAGTGGAGTTAGTGTTTCATTTTTAATTTTGGGCCTCCATTCATACTTTGGTTGTTTTTCTTTTAAATTCATATTATGATTATATGACATCTTTATATGATTATATTTGTTTGAAAAATAATTCATTTGTGATTTATGTTTATTCAAATTATTTTTCAAAATAGATTGATGATGATAATCATAATGAATTTTATTATATGGATTCTTTGAAAGTTTATAAGAGTGATTGTCTTTCTTTAGAAGTGATTGTTGAAAGAGTGGGTTACAATATGTTTTAAAAGATTGATTCTTATTTTGATGATTTTCATTTCCACTCTTTCTTATAGACATACTCTTATAATATGAAGGATTATATTTTATAGTTTGATTTTCATGAAAAGGAGTTTTTAAATTTGAGTCATGATTGAAAATATATTGAGACTTATAATAATGATTCTTAAGAATTTTGTGAGGATCATAATTCTTTTTGAAACTAAACTCCTTTTGATTTAAAGTATGAAAATGATCCTTTTTAGAAATGATTTTGTAAGTTAATTTATCCTTGTTATTCAAAATCTTATGATGAAATTCCTTACATGACATTTGAAATTTTTCAACAAAAGATTTTAATTGTATTAACTTACAAGATAAAACATCATTTTCAATTATCAATTTTTCATTATGCCTTTTAGAAATTAAGAGCCCTTTTTCAATTTCCTTGAATTTTTCTTTTAATAAATTGCAATTAAGACAAGGAATAGGAATTTCAACTAAAGAGCATGATAGAGAATTTAACACATCAATATTTGATTCTACGTTATCGTTTGCTTTTAAAGATTTATTTTCTAAATGTAATTTAGAATTAGCAATTTTTAATTTTAAAATTTTACGTTTAGCAATTTTAAGCATACGAGATGTAGAAATAGAATTCGTTACAAAAAGAGAAGTTTTTGATTTTCTTACCTTGCAATTATTTCCGTCTTCTCTTTTGCTTGATGTGTTGCCAACAAATGAGTCCAATATTGTGATGTTGTATTCTTCTTCCTCCAAGCATAAGTCCTCATCGATTTCTTCTCTTGGATCCATAAGAAATTCCTCGTCGATTTCTCTCTTAGATTTATCATCCTCCAAGAATGAGTCCTTGTCGATTTCTTCTCTTGGATCCATAAGGAATTCCTCTTGTTCATCATCTGTAGAAGGAAGACTATAAGTATTCTCAAGAAATTTCCAAACTTCATAAGCAGTAGGAAGTGTATAAATAAGTTTGAAAATATTTTGATCTAATGCACAATATAGACTATTCATAGATTTCGCATTTAAAAACATTTCATTTTTATTTAAAATACTTGGGGGCATTTTAATTGTAATATTCCATACTTCCATATCCAAAGATTTAAGAAATTTTTCCATTAGAAATTTCCACCTATTATAATTTTTCCCTTCAAATAAAGGTGGTGCTAAAGATTTTTCATTTATAAGAAAATTTCCCCTATTAGTAGAAGCGAGATCATGAGACGCCATTATTCCTGGTTTTTAAACCGTTTGGATCTTACGGCGCCCTTAGAGGAGGGGTGAATAAGGGAATAAAATTCTTTCTATAATTTTTAAGATAATTACTAAATTGTTTTATAATGAAGGAGATTGAAATAAACAATTTAGATTTAGAATTGAAAACTTAGAACACAATATAATAGAGATTACGCCAAATGATAGAAATCAAGTAAACACAAAAGAGACATGATTATATTATATGAAAAAGTGTTTACATAAATTTGATTTCTATATCGCTAGAAATCGGAGGCGTACAAATGTAAATTTCTTTTTGTTTACCAATCCTTCTCCCAAGGATCGGAAGGCTATCACTTGTCTCTCCCTACACCAAGCCCAAGCCTATCCTCTAGATCTTCCCAAGATCTAGATGTAGCACACAAGGCCACGATTTCCCACCAAGCCACGCAAGGACTTGGACGCTCCGCACAAGGAAGCGATTTTCCCCTAAGCCACGCAAGGACTTAGACGCTCCGCACAAGGAAGCGATTTTCCCTACCAATACAAAGTAAAATATATATAAATGAAAATACAAGATAAAATAAGAACTCCCTAGAAATTCAGATCTCTGAAAGGAAGGTTGAAGCCTCGAGATGATCCTTGATGTAGAAGCGCAACCGATCTCGTCTTCAATTTCAAACCTTCTCATCATAAATGGGAGTTCATGAGGTTCTGGAGCTCTCTGGATGGAATGCACTCAGGAAGGGACTTGAAATTCTGAATGGTTGTCATGCACGAACACAAGGTGTCAATTTATAGAAAATCGATGTCGGAATTCCGATAGTGACTATCGGAATTTTCCGACAGCGTTAAACTGCCGCTGGAGTGGCGTCGTGCGGGCAGTTGCTGTAACCGTCGAGTTGTCGCCTGGGCGACATCGATGTCAGATTTTCGACAGCTCAAAACTGCCTTTCGTCGTGCTGCCGTGGAGGGAAGTAGTTGTAACTTCTCTGCTGTCGCCTGGGCGACAGCGGCTGTCGGAATTTTCCGACAGTGAAATTTCCCATATTCAAATTTAGCTCCAACATGTAGATTGAGTCGTTCTCATCTCCTAAATGGGGTGGCACGTTCTGTAACTCTTCCTGGATTGAAAGTTATGGCCATTTTAAGATCAGCACACAAAACTCATCCAACCTGAGACTTGTCATTCTCGGATCATGCCCATGAACGAGGACTTGTCTCCTCATTGAACCTGTACAACCTGGTCACTATAAACACACAAAAGACTAGATCAAATACATCATGGTATTTGTTATTCTCAAACCAAGAGATGCGGAAAGCAAGCTCCAACAGAATACGTCGTGCAGCTCGCTTAACTCATCAGATAGAGCAAGCCGATAGGCAGCCTCACCAATGTGTTCTAGAATCGCAAACGGTCCTACGTACCTTGGACTCAGCTTTTTCAAGCATCGGATCCTCGATACTCCTTGAACGGTTTGATCTTTAGGTACACCCAATCACTAACGGCAAACTCGATGTTTCAGTGATGCACATTATAATACATTGCCTGCCTATCTTTGTTAAATTTTTTGAAATTGGACCGTTTAGGAGTAAGCATGAGTTGTATCAACTGAGTTATAGCCAAACAACCACAATGCCACACAGAAACACAAAAAACTTTATTGAATCACAATCTTCAATTACAGTGCGAGGTATACATGGCGAGACATGATTCATCAGAATCACGGAGATGAGAAAAACAAAACACACCAAAAAGCAAAGCTGACGGCTAGACTAGCTGAGACCACACAAGCCGCACCACTCCAGAACTCGCCCGGCTTGCCCTGAGATCGCACGAATAGAAACCGGACAGACTGCCAGCACTACAAGACCGCACCTCAGACAGCACGAACTGGAGCTTTATTGAAACGAAGAACTGAAGCTGTCGCCAGACCGCAACTCAGATCGCCTAACCGCTGAAGGTCTCCTGATCGCTGAGCTTGCTGCGAACAGCACAAGAACGAACATAAACCAGTTCGCAGACTGACCGCTGCCGAACTGTTTATTCAAGCCACTGGGAATCACCAAGGAAGAAGACCGCAACCTGCTGATCGTAAACCTGCGAACACAACAAACAGTCAGCTCGCTTCCGAGACCGCCCGACCTCAATGTGAGACTGCACGAATTAACCCAGGCTCAGTTCTTACAGTTCTTGTTAGGAATGACGGGCCCTGCACCTCTATTTATAGGCGGGTAGATGGATGTCGTCACCGCACAGAAGAGATACAATCACCACCCGTGAGATCGCCAGCAGTCACATAAGTCAGACCGCGCGATCAGACCTCTTGGACGATCATCCATCCAAGACGCAGATCAACACACAAGATCGCGCACAGGTCGCGCGAACACGAGACCGCGCACAAGCCGCGCGGTCACAAAGTTACTCCTTCCTTAGACCATCAGGAGCAATCCTAGGAACCATCTGGCTGACTTCAAACAAGTCGCCAGATCGCCAGGACAGACCGCCCGGATAGACGGTCGTATAAGAACAACCCGCCCGGTCTCCCAATAAAGAAGACAGGCCAACCAGCACACCAGCTCGGGAACAGACCGCAGCTACAAAGAACAAACCGGAACAACCAGCAGACCGCCAGAACAGACCGGCAGAGCCAGACTGGCAGATAACATACACAAGCCGTGCGGTCTCGACAGTATCCCAAACCAGACCTCCCGGTCTCCTCCACTTCACTTAAAAATTTCAACACTCCCCTTTGAAGTGGGAAGTGGAGACTAGCCCGAGTAAACTCCGCAACCGTGTAAACGGTCCCTTCGCCAGCGGCTTTGTGAAGATGTCTGCGACATTGCTGCACTCTGAACATGCTCGGCCACAAGAGATCCTCCCAACACCTGTTCACGAATGAAATGTTGCTCAATCTCTATATGCTTGGTCCTCGCGTGACAGACTGGATTGTTAACCAGTTTGAGGGCACTCTCATTGTCCCCGCGTAGCATAGTGGGACCTCGAACCTCCTCATGAACGTCCGCTACCAACCTCCTAAGCTAAACGGCTTCCTGAGCTGCCAAGGCAAAAGCCTTGTACTCTGCTTCTGTGGTAGATACGGACACCGAGTCCTGCTTTTTGCTGCACCAAGAGATAGCTGTGGGGCCCGTCATAAAGAGATAACCAGACGTTGATCTCCGATCATCCACGTCTCCCCCGTAGTCAGCATCCATGTATCCATGCAACTCCAAGCTTGACCCTCTCCTAAATAGGAGACCCAAATCAGAGGTCGACTTCACATATTTCAAAATCCCTTTTTCCGCTAGAAGATAAGGCTTCCGTGGCTCCGCCATGTACCGACTCACTTTGCCAACTGCATAAGCAATATCAGGCCTCGTGATGGTCAAGTAAATCAAGCTCCCAACTAGAGCTTGGAACACCAACGGATCAGAAAGAACTCTTCCCTCATCCTTCCGAAGTTTATGATGTTGTTCCAGAGGTATAGAGCTGCTCTTCCCTTCTTCCATGCCAAAACATTTCATGATTCGCTCCGCATATCCTTCCTAAGAAATGAGCACTCCGCTCTCCTGCCTCCGGACCTCGAGTCCAAGGAAATGGTGAAGCTCCCCCAGATCCTTCATCTCGAACCTGATAGCAAGCTCATCTCTCAGCCTTGCTACCGCCTCCTTTGATTTCCCAGTGACAATCATGTCATCCACATACAACAGCACAATAACTCGAAGCGCCCCCTCCTTCTTGACGAACAAGCTAGAATCAGAATCTGAAGAAAAGAACCTGCAGAATAGAAGATACTCCGCGATCTTCCCATATCACGCCCGAGGCGCTTGCTTCAAACCATATAGGGCTTTCTTCAATTTGCAGACGTAGTCCGGACGATCCTCCGAAATGAAACCCGGTGGCTGGATCATGAAGATATCCTTGTCGATCTTGTCGTATAAGAAGGCATTCTTAACGACGAGCTGCCAAATCTCTCATCCACTAGATGCCGCCAAAGCAATAACAAATCGAACTGAGGTCATCTTTGCCACTGGACTAAACGTCTCATCATAATCTTCACCATACTGCTGTGAGAACCCGCGAGCTATAAGGCGAGCCTTGTATCACTCGATCGTGTCGTCAGCTTTCTTCTTGAGCTTGTAAACCCATTTGCATGTTACAGGGATAATGCCCTTAGGCCTGGGCACTAGAGACCAAGTCTCATTCTTCTTGTGAGCATCCATCTCTTCTTGCATAGCAATATCCCACTACTTCACGCCTTTGGCATTCTCAAAGCTCGAGGGCTCTCTTTCATCCAAGGGACCAGCAAAGAAACATGAGATGAAGCTCACCATGTTTCCTCCTGTGTATCGATCCGGTGGCTTGATAGTCCTGTTCGACCTCCTAAGAGGTTGTACCTGACTAGCCACCTCCTCAGCTGCTTCTTTTGTGCAATCTCCTCTTCCAGATGAACTTGGAGCATCGCTCCCCCTGCATCCAGAACCTGAAGCCTCCATCTCAGAGCTTGACACAATTGGAGCTCCTAGAGAAACAGGCAACTCCACTTGAAGATTTCCCGCAGCCTTCCTTGCTTCATCAACCCTGCCCTCCGGTAGTTCAACTCCTGAACTCCCCTTATAGGAAGTCACTTCATCGAACACCACATCCCGAGACACCACTGATCTCCGTGTCTCAGGATCCATGCACCTCCATCCTTTCTTCCGCTCATCATACCCAACAAAGACTAGCTTCCGTGCTTTCGCATCTAGCTTTGTCCGAAGAGCATCCGGAATATGCACATAGCAGGTTGACCCAAACACCCGAAGGTGTGCAACACTCGGTTTCTCCTTGAACATCAGTTCGTGAGGGGTCTTCATGTTGATAGGACTTAGAGGCATTCTGTTGATGACGTAAGCCGGACAAGACATTCCCTCCGCCCAAAAAGACTTTGGAATACTCTTGGCATGAAGCCAGCATTTGTAGGTTTCCGTCAGATGACGGATCTTCCTCTCCGCAACGCCATTCTGCTGTGGAGTATGGGCACAAGTGAGCTCTCTCCGAACGCCTTGTTTCCTGCAAAAACTTGAGAACTCACCAGAGGTGAACTCCCCACCATTGTCATTCCTCAATTTCTTCACCCACAGGCCTAACCGACCTTCCACCACCTCCTTGAACTCCATAAACTTCGCAAAGGCTTCTGACTTCTCTTTCAAAAAATACACCCAGACATATCTGGTGTAATCGTCAATCAGCACCAACATATATCTATTGCCTCTAAGGCTTGGGGTGGCAGTCGGTCCCATCAAATCACCGTGAATGCACTCCAACGGCGTTTTGCATCTTGTTTGTGATTTATCAAATGGAAGTCGATGAGACTTACCAAACTGACATCCAGCACAAACATGACTGTCTCCAAAAGAGGACAAGCTAGGCAAGCCCTTGACAAGGCCCCTTACCGCCATAGCTTTCAATTTGTCCATGCCAACATGCCCCAACCTTTCATTCCAGATAGTCACGCTATCATTGGTCTTCATCTTATCAACATAGGTACTTGTCGATAACACGAACAAGTCCTTCACCCTCTTTCCAACATGGATAACATCTCCCCTTATCTCTGGTTGAGTTTTAAGAAACTTCACTTCTGTTGGGCCAAACAGAACGTGATAACCAGCTTCGACCGCATTGGTCATAGAGAAGAGATTCTTCTTCATACCAGGCACGTGATAAACACTCCTTAATGTGAGTGGACCCTTATCACTGCTCAGGGAGACAACACCTTCTTGTTCGACAGCATGAACAGAATTATCAGCCGTAATGATAGCATCGTTACCTGAGTAAGGCGCCAAAGAAGAGAACTTTGATTCATCCCCGGTGAGATGATGTCCACACCCTGAATCAACAATCCAATCCTCTTCGAAGTTGATGGCAGATGTAAAATCCCCCAGACAGCTAGACCCCCCAGGTGAATCTGTCCTGACAAGGTCATGACAAGACCTTGTGAGCTTAGGAAAGAAGAAGAAAACCACCTTGGTCTGCAAATAGCAATTTCCAGTGACCAAGCTTAGGGTTGGACTTTAGGGCCTCAACTTGACCATTTGACCCCACCAAAGTGTCCCTAATCCTTTAGGGGTCCCCTTAGGGCACCAAGGGCCCATTGGTGTCAACCAAAGAGGCCAAATTGACCAAAGTCAACCATAACCCCAAATTGGTCAAAGTAGCCTAATTAGAGCCAATTGACCTTCACCATGCCAAATTGACCACACATTTAGGTCTAAAATACCATAAGAGACCTAGTAGACCTAAAAGCCCCACCATGGGACCCCCAGTGGTGCAATTGACCAAAAAGCCCTTTAAGGTCAAAATGGCAACTCTTCACTAAGTGCCCTAATTGACCACCACCATATTAAATTGACCCTACCCATAGTGTTACAATATCATAGGGGACCCAGTGGGTCAAAAAGCCCCATGACTGGGTCAACCCTAGAGCCCAATTTGACCAAAGTCAACTTAGCCTGTTTTGGTCAAATCAACTTATATTGGGTCAACTAAGGCCCATGTGACCAAATTGACCCCACCAGTAGTTTCTAAATTTAATTTGGAGTCCAATGGACCCAAAAGCCCCATCCTAGGGTCACCTACTTGGTCAATTTGACCAAAAGTCAAACTTGCCCAATTAGGTCAAATCACTTAAACCTAGTCCAATCCCTTTGGGCTAGCTCAATTGATTGGTCAACCATCTTAAATGACTGGCATTAAACTCAGGAGAGAGTGGAAAAATCGACCATGGTGATTCGGAGAGAGAAAATGGGGGTTTTCCCCAATTTTGGGGAGAGAAAAAGAGGCCATTCATGGCCATTAAGGAGATACACCCCTTGGCATCCCTCATTTAGACCCCCATTCATCTTCTCTGATGAATTTAAGAAGATTCCAGCCGTTTCTAGGGGGAATTAAGGCAGGGGGATGCATAGGGTCGGCCATGGGGAGGGAGGTGAAGAGACCATTAATGGCACAAGGGGTTAAAGCCACCACCACCCTCAATTGAACCCCCTATCACCTTCAGAGGTCGGAGAGGAGTGAAACCCCCAAGCTTCCAGAGAAAATCGGGCAGAGGAAGGCTAGATCGGCATGGCACCCAAAGCTCCAAGGAGGAACAATGGCGGCCGGCAAACGGAGCCACGAATCACACCAAATGAGGTCTGATCCTCTCCCTCCCTCTCAGTGCTTAGATCTCAATCTATTTGGGGCTTGATTCGAGTTCAATTGGGCTCGAATCGTGCTCTCAAAGGTGCTCATTTTCGAGCACTTTTCCCCTCCCCGAAACCCCTACTCCGGACACCACCAGCCGGCAAATGACCTCCTATCGCCGACCACCACCTCAACGGAGGTGGTGGTGGCACTTGCCGGCCGGGGAGATGTGAGGGTGGCCGGGAAATCGCCCTGCAAGTCGGCCCAGGCGCGAGACATCTCCACCATCCGTTCATCGGAGAAGACGATGGGATGGCCGTCGGATCCGCGTGCTTTGGATTTAAATAATATATTATTTATTTATATATTCATATTAATAGTGCTATTTGTTGGCTGATTCTAGTTTTAATTATAGAAAATACTTGGAGGCTTCTGGGGAAAAATTGTCCAACATCAAAGTTCGAGCCCCCGATGTCTAGTTTATTACAAAATTAAGTTCACCCAATTTGGAGTCCTGGTTTGACCTCAGCACCCATTTTAGTGCAAGGTTTGACTGAACTTTGAGTGGATGCCCACATCAATCCAGAACTCCAAATGACTTTAAATTTGGGGTATAGGCTATTCTTATATATATATAGTACATATCCAAAAATCAGAATTTTTGGAGAATATTTTTCTATAGTTTTTGGAAAAATTTAATAATCCATGTGTGATTTAATTAGGTGTCTTAAACACCTCAAAATCCCCCCAAATTTGGGTGGGTGGTCTTAGAGGGCATATTAAGACTCTGGTAAAAATTTCACCTCATTTGGAGGTGTTTTGGTTAGGATGTTACTCAGCCCTAGTTTGGCCCATAAAGGGCTATTTAGGGTAAATCACCCCTTTGTATTTTGAGTGGTCAAATCACCTCAACAGAGGATGATATTTTGGCCACTGACATTTTAGGGCATAACACACCCTCCAATGGAGTTTGGGGTGGTTTGGTGTAGGGTAGTCCTAGAACCCTAGGGTAGGCCCTTGGAGAGGAGTGTAATAGACTCCTCTGAGTTCTATGAGTGATTTAACACCCTCACAAGAAGTATGGGTGGATTTGGGGAAGTATGGACCATAATCCTAGGGTAAACCCTAAGGGGTGCATTTAGAGGCCAATGATGGAAGAGGGGTCAAACCTTTATGGTTTGACCTAAAATTTTGGGGAGATGGTCATGGTGACCAGTGAGTCCTCCTATGAGAAATTGGTGGGGTTTGGAGTTGCCAACCCTAGGGAATAAATCCTTGGGTAGATTTGTAAATATTTAGGTTTTTGGGATTTAGGAAAGATTAATACTTAGGGACTAACCAACTTCTGTCACCAACTTAGTTTTGATGTTATTAATCCCTGGAAATTCTATTAGAACCATTGGAAGACCTTTGGAGGTCCAAATTATAATTATTCGTATTGTTGGCAATTTTTGGGATGATTAATTTTAGGGTGTTAGATTTCTGTAATTTCATGAAACTTTGCTGGATGTCATTTCATACCATTTTTAACCCACAATAATTTTCTCATAATTTTTTGATTGATATTTTTGGTACTTCTAGTTTGAGAGGACCCAGCGCAACCAACTACACCAAAAGCCCGGACTGTCGGTGAAGGCGCAACTTAATCTTTATATCAATGGAAGGGCGCTACGGGTCATGTGAGGAGACGCTGGACCCAACAATCCCCCCCCCCAGCGTCCAGCACGACCCGCAATTCAGAGGTGCTCCACATGGCCCGCAGGCTCAGAGGTGGCTTGACACATGGCTGCGGCCGCCTGACCCACCGGGACCCACACAGGTAGAGAGAATTTCGGGAATTATCAGCGCCCCCCGGTCTCGAACCCGCAACCTGCTTTGATACCAATTGAGAGGACCCAGCGCAACCAACTACACCAAAAGCCCGGACTGTTGGTGAAGGCGCAACTTAATCTTTATATCAATGGAAGGGCGCTACGGGTCAAGTGAGGAGACGCTGGACCCAACATAGTTCAAATTGGAATTAATTGCAAATATGACCTTTGTGGAAATTACAAATGTAACCTCTATGGAATATGGTCAAATTTTGTAGGGCTGAATATTTTAGTCTGAATCACCTCTGTAAAAATTTGCATAAGGTTTGGAGTTCATATGAGGGTACCTCCTCCGGAAATAATTGGAAATTAATGGGTTTAGGAATTTTTAATAATTATAAACCTTGCTGGAAATTCCTATAAATTCATATTTACTGATTACTAGGTACCCTTGATTTATGTAAAAATTTTAGTAGGCATTGGAAGACAGAAAAGTGCACTTGTAGTTCAAACCTTAGGAAGTTGTATTTTGGAAAAATTGTTTTAATTATTAATAATATTGGGAAAAATGTGACACTCTGGAATTAATCTTATAACATCATGATAGACCTAGTAAATAGCTTGGGTCAGTTGGATGAATATTTGGAGTACCTATAGTTGTGAGCTTCATATAATTAGTTTGGTCTGCGTATAGTAAAACTGTGAATTTGAGAATCAAGTGGATCCTTAGGAGGGATGGGAGGTAAGTGGTTTACCTAGTTTAGTTGAGAAGGTATGATGGTCAACAAGAAGGATTATAGATGGTAAAGTGTGTGCTTGGTGAGTTGAGGGTAAAGTGGTGATCGGGATTGACGAAGGATCGTCTTGGAAAGTCATAAGTCACCTAGGGTTAATTCAATTGTAAGAACAAGGAGGGTGTTTTTATGGGTAGATACCAACAACACTAAGTGTCTTGAGAAAGGGAACTTTGGGGTGTCATCCCATTTCGGTTCATAGTACCGTAGTGAGCCCCTTACAGGGTAGTCCACGGGAAGTCCAAGATTAACCACAAACTGTAGGAATAAGTTGTTATTCAAGATTAACTTAATAATACACACACCACACTCCGTGGTTACGACAGGTTAGTTGGGTTGGTGCTACGAGCTGTGGGCTCGGTGGTTGTAAAGGAGGACTGGTTAGTCCGGTGAGCTTGTGACTCAGAGATGGTTGTTGATGGCGGGCGGGTTAGCCCGGGGAGCTTATGGCTCGGAGGTAGGTAGTAGAACATGTTGCATGTGCTCTAAAGGTGGTGGGTCTTCGGTATTGGCGGTCGTTCACACCGACGTCAATACATTGACTCGGCAAGTTTGGTATTTACACTTAGCCATGAAAGTCTGGTGGTCCAGCCAGTAAGAGTACGCAGATGCTCCGTGGGTTTTGCGTTGAGGCGTACGATAGGTCTAGGTTAGGTAGTGTGAATACCAACCTAGAGGTGGGCGAGGCCCAACCCACCGCTTCCGTTTGCCACTACGGGAGTATCCTGGGAGTCTAGCTCGCTCCAAAAAGGGGGAACTAAAGGTCTATGCGCATAGAGTCGTAGTGAGTGAGTTGCACTTGTATAAAAATAGCATAACAACATACCTTGCCTGTCATAGCATAAACATTGCATTTCAACCCCTACCCCTATCGTATAAGTCGGTTATGGGACTTCTTATACGATAGGCCTTGCAAAATGACCCCTTGGTCTATAGGGGTAATCCCTATAAATCAATGGTTACTTTTATATTACTATTATCTTTACTTACTGCACTTTATTTATTCTTTACCTGCTCTTATTATGCCCCTTTACTGCTTCAGTTATATATATACACATGTGTAGTGTAGAAACATTTTCGGTATCACTGTCACCTGCTCTTTGTTATACCCCTTGCTGTTCTCCGCTTCATCCTCCCGCACGGTGCCTAGGAGCCATTGGGGGTGGGGTGGGGAACATAAGGCTTAGTCTTTTTGACTAACGGTCGGTGGACCATATCATTTTAGGTGATCGAGGAGACGCAGTAACACCAGAGGCCGGTGCAGACGGAGGCGAACCAGTATAGTACAGGAGCACAGGATTAAGGATCAGTGAGTGATTAGTAGTTAGCTTCCGCGAGTGATCTTGTAGTGAGGATATGATGTACAGGGCATGAGCCCTTTATTATTGTAACTCTTGTTAACTTTTATTCGGTTATATCATGTGGACATTTACCTTTATGGTTTTATATTTCATGTTGATTCTGTGGACATGTCTTCTTTAGTACTCTCTTCATCGTGATCGATTTGGCCGGCAGGATCGGCGTTTTGTAGTGGCGACCTTCCCGAGCGAGGGTGTCACCGCAAAACGGCAGTTCTGGGCCTACGACCCGGGTGTTTGAAAAGAAAAAAAATGGGGTCTTACAAGTGGTATCAGAGGAAACCTCGATCCAAAGAAATGAAGTCCACAAACCCTGGGCCACCCCGCGCGAGTTTAGTTTGAGGACAAACTAAGCAGCGGAAGCAGTGATGTGCCCATATGGGGAAATCACATGAAAAAGTCCACTTTTAACTGAATCTTCTTAGTCAATTTCCCTTACGAGTGTCAAGTTTTCTTTTGTAGCCTGCGGCGAACCCTTCCCCCAGCAGGGAATACCTCCGGCTGCATAGAACTCTTTAGATAGTACTTTAGTCAATGAGTTAGACTCAACCCCACTAGGGCACGTGACTTACTAGGACAATTTATACCATGACCTAGTCTGAAATAGACCGTAAGCATAACTTTTGGTGAAGGTACGAGGATACCCAAAAGAGGCTAGAGAAAGGAAGATTGACACCTAAGTAGAATGGTATGAGACTCATAGACTCAATCCTCGTATATGTGTCATGATTACATTAAGATAACCAACATGACAAACACCAAGGGTCAGATAAGAATTGAAGTTCAAAAGAGACCCATTTGGGATTGGGTGACATGTTGACCCTGATAAGGTTGTCATAGAAGATACCTAGAAGAGTCTAAAGTGTGGAGCATACTAGTGAGCCCCAAGATAGAAGCCCAAGTCTAAGGTTGTATGCCCTAAGAATTGCTTGCATACTTGGGACGAATATAACTTGGTGATATTGAAGATACTCAGCCCAAAATAGATAGTGGCTTATCTTTTGTTTATTGGGGGCTTGTCTTTTGTTTATTGGGGCGTACCTTTTGTTTATTGGGCAAATTAACGACAGACTTGGATTTCCCTTAGACTTAAGTTAGAAATTTCTTGTGTCATGAACACTATGATTTTGAAGTCGATCATACTCAATGTTACTTGGAAGAAGATGAGATGGTGTAACATCCCCCACACAGTTAGACCCCCCAGGTGAATCTGTCCTGACAAGGTCATGACAAGACCTTGTGAGCTTAGGAAAGAAGAAGAAAACCACCTTGGTCTGCAAATAGCAATTTCTAGTGACCAAGCTTAGGGTTGGACTTTAGGGCCTCAACTTGACCATTAACCCCACCATAGTGTCCCGAATCCTTGAGGGGTCTCCTTAGGGCACCAAGGGCCCATTGGGGTCAACCAAAGAGGCCAAATTGACCAAAGTCAACCATAACCCCAAATTGGTCAAAGTAGCCTAATTAGAGCCAATTGACCTTCACCATGCCAAATTGACCACACATTTAGGTCTAAAATACCATAAGAGACCTAGTAGACCTAAAAGCCCCACCATGGGACCCCCAGTGGTGCAATTGACCAAAATGCCCTTTAAGGTCAAAATGGCAACTCTTCACTAAGTGCCCTAATTGACCACCACCATATTAAATTGACCCTACCCATAGTGTTACAATATCATAGGGGACCCAGTGGGTCAAAAAGCCCCATGACTGGGTCAACCCTAGAGCCCAATTTGACCAAAGTCAACTTAGCCTATTTTGGTCAAATCAACTTATATTGGGTCAACTAAGGCCCATGTGACCAAATTTACCCAACCAGTAGTTTCTAAATTTAATTAGGAGTCTAATGTACCCAAAAGCCCCATCCTAGGGTCACCCAATTGGTCAATTTGACCAAAAGTCAAACTTGCCCAAATTAGGTCAAATCACTTAAACCTAGTCCAATCCCTTTGGGCTAGCTCAATTGATTGGTCAACCAGCTTAAATGACTGGCATTAAACTCAGGAGAGAGTGGAAAAATCGACCATGGTGATTAGGAGAGAGAAAATGGGGGTTTTCCCCAATTTTGGGGAGAGAAAAAGAGGCCATTCATGACCATTAAGGAGATACACCCCTTGGCATCCCTCATTTACACCCCCATTCATCTTCTCTGATGAATTTGAGAAGATTCCAGCCGTTTCTAGGGGGAATTAAGGCGGGGGGGGGGGGGGAGGGGGATGCATAGGGTCGGCCATGTGGAGGGAGGTGAAGAGACCATTAATGGCACAAGGGGTTAAAGCCACCACCACCCTCAATTGAACCCCCTATCACCTTCAGAGGTCGGAGAGGAGTGAAACCCCCAAGCTTCCAGAGAAAATCGGGCAAAGGAAGGCTAGATCGGCATGGCACCCAAAGCTCCAAGGAGGAACAATGGCGGCCGGCAAACGGAGCCACGAATCACACCATATGAGGTCCGATCCTCTTCCTCCCTCTCAGTGCTTAGATCTCAATCTATTTGGGGCTTGATTCGAGTTCAATCGGGCTCGAATCGTGCTCTCAAAGGTGCTCGTTTTCGAGCACTTTTCCCCTCCTCGAAACCCCTACTCCGGTCACCACCGGCCGGCAAATGACCTCCTATCGCCGACCACCACCTCAACGGAGGTGGTGGTGGCACTTGCCGGCCGGGGAGATGTGAGGGTGGCCGAGAAATCGCCCTGCAAGTCGGCCCAGGCGCGATACATCTCCACCGTCCGTTCATCGGAGAAGACGATAGGATGGCCGTCGGATCCGCGTGCTTTGGATTTAAATAATATATTATTTATTTATATATTCATATTAATAGTGCTATTTGTTGGCTGATTCTAGTTTTAATTATAGAAAATACTTAGAGGCTTCTGACCGGTGAGCTTGTATAGAAAATACTTAGAGGCGCGAGGACCCAGCGCAACCAACTACACCAAAAGCCCGGACTGTTGGTGAAGGCGCAACTTAATCTTTATATCAATGGAAGGGCGCTACGGGTCAAGTGAGGAGACGCTGGACCCAACATAGTTCAAATTGGAATTAATTGAAAATATGACCTTTGTGGAAATTTCAAATGTAACCTCTATGGAATATGGTCAAATTTGTTAGGGCTGAATATTTTAGTATGAATCACCTCTGTAAAAATTTGCATAAGGTTTGGAGTTCATATGAGGGTACCTCCTTTGGAAATAATTGGAAATTAATGGGTTTAGGAATTTTTAATAGTTATAAACCTTGCTGGAAATTCCTAAAAATTCATATTTACTGATTACTAGGTACTCTTGATTTATTTAAAATTTTTAGTAGGCATTGAAAGACAGAAAAGTGCACTTGTAGTTCAAACCTTTGGAAGTTGTATTTTGGAAAAATTGTTTTAATTATTAATAATATTGGGAAATTGTGACTCTCTGGAATTAATCTTATAACATCATGATAGACCTCCAGTAAATAGCTTGGGTCAGTTGGATGAATATTTGGAGTACCTATAGTTGTGAGCTTCAAATAATTAGTTTGGTCTGCGTATAGTAAAACTGTGAAATTTGAGAATCAAGTGGATCCTTAGGAGGGATGGGAGGTAAGTGGTTTACCTAGTTTAGTTGAGAAGGTATGATGGTCAACAAGAAAGATTATAGATGGTAAAGTGTGTGCTTGGTGAGTTGAGGGTAATGTGGTGCTCGGGATTGACGAAGGATCGTCTTGGAAAGTCATAAGTCACCTAGGGTTAATTCAATTGTAATAACAAGGAGGGTGTTCTTATGGGTAGATACCAACAACACTAAGTGTCTTGAGAAAGGGAACTTTGGGGTGTCATCCCATTTCGGTTCCTAGTACCGTAGTGAGCCCCTTACAGGGTAGTCCACGGGAAGTCCAAGATTAACAACAACCTGTAGGAATAAGTTGTTATTCAAGATTAACTTAATAATACACACACCCACACTCCATGGTTACGACAGGTTAGTTGGGTTGGTGCTACGAGCTGTGGGCTCGGTGGTTGTAAGGGCGGACTGGTTAGTCCGGTGAGCTTGTGACTCAGAGATGGTTGTTGATGGCGGGCAGGTTAGCCCGGGGAGCTTATGGCTCGGAGGTAGGTAGTAGAACATGTTGCATGTGCACTGAAGGTGGTGGGTCTTCGGTATTGGCGGTCATTCACACCAACGTCAATACGTTGACTCGGCAAGTGTGGTATTTACACTTAGCCATGAAAGTCTGGTGGTCCAGCCAGTTAGAGTACGCAGATGCTCTGCGAGTTTTGCGTTGAGGCGTACGATAGGTCTAGGTTAGGTAGTGTGAATACCAACCTAGAGGTGGGCAAAGCCCAACCCACCGCTTCCGTTTGCCAATACGGGAGTATCCTGGGAGTCTAGCTCGCTCCAAAAAGGGGGAACTAAAGGACTATGCGCATAGAGTCGTAGTGAGTGAGTTGCACTTGTATGAACATAGCATAACAGCATACCTTGCATGTCATAGCATAAACATTGCATTTCAACCCCTACCCCTATCGTATAAGTCGGTTATGGGACTTCTTATACGATAGGCCTTGCAAAACGACCCCTTGGTCTATAGGGGTAATCCCTATAAATTAATGGTTACTTTTCTATTACTATTGTCTTTACTTACTGCACTTTATTTATTCTTTACCTGCTCTTACTATGCCCCTTTACTGCTTCAGTTATATATATACACATGTGTAGTGTAGGAACATTTCTGGTATCACTGTCACCGGCTCTTTGTTATACCCCTTGCTGTCCTCCGCTTCATCCTCCCGCACGGTGCCTAGGAGCCATTGGGGGTGGGGTGGGGAACATAAGGCTTAGTCTTTTTGACTAACGGTCGGTGGACCATATCATTTTAGGTGATCGAGGAGACGCAGCAACACCAGAGGCCGGTGCAGACGGAGGGGGACCAGTCTAGTACAGGAGCACAGGATTCAGGATCAGTGAGTGATTAGTAGTTAGCTTCCGCGAGGTATCTTGTAGTGATGATATGATGTACAGGGCATGAGCCCTTTATTATTGTAACCCTTGTTAACTTTTATTCGGTTATATCATGTGGACATTTACCTTTATGGTTTTATATATCATGTTGATTCTGTGGACTTGTCTTCTTTAGTACTCTCTTCATCGTTATCGATTTGGCCGGCAGGATCGGCGTTTTGTAGTGGCGACCTTACCGAGCGAGGGTGTCACCGCAAAATGGCGGTTCTGGGCCTAAGACCCAGGTGTTTGAAAAGAAAAAAAAAGGGGTCTTACAGCAGCCAAGGCCTTAACGGGCATCGCCGTCATATTAGCCGCAAAGGCTCCTCCCCATCCAGCTTCATCAGACTTTGGCTTCTCCTTCTCTGCTACATGTCCCGACTGAAGATTAACCCGACAATCCTTCTTGAAGTGGCTGGCCTTATTGCACCTAAAGCATCTTGGTCCCTCTCCCTTCCTTTTCCATCAGACTTAGGAGCATAACCCCTATCCTGCTGACCTGAAGTAGAGGGTCCATCATAACCCGGCTTCTTCTTCTCCCACTTCTTCTTCCCAGAGAACAACACATCACTATCTCCCCCTGAGATAGAAGTCCCCGCCATTTGTCTTGCCAAACTTTCTTGCGAAGCAAGTAAGTTCTCCAGCTCCAACAAAGATGGTTGATTTATCCAACCTTGAACTGAAGTCACAAAGGCAAGATACTCCTTCCGCAACCCGCGGATGATATGCCTCTTCAGTTTTGCCTCCGAGATGGGCTCATCCGGGTCCAATGCAGAAATCTCTGCTGTGAGTTTCTTCATCTTGAGAAAGAAGGTAGAAATAGAAAGATCGCCCTGAGAGGCCTTCGCCAACTCATTTTCAAGAAACTATAGCCGAGCTACATTCTTCTTATTAAACAACCCGTCCAAAGACGTCCAAATTTCAGCAGCAGATTTACATCCGATGATGTGATCAAACAGCTCCGGTGAGATAGCCCTCTTGAGAGTGAACTCTGCCTTAGCGTTCGTCCTCCTCCAAAGTCTCATCTCTGCCATATTATCTCCTGCTAGAAACACCTCTTTTGTGTCTTCTCCTCCAACTATCTCCCATAGATCCTCGCCAAGTAAATAGCTCTCCATACACGACCTCCATTTCTTATAGTTTGTCGATGTAAGGAGTTCAATACCAAGCCCTCTTGCGAATCCGCCTTCCATGGCAATCTATATGGTCTCTTCTTCACAAAGACGATGGCAACTCAAGTTGATCACTGCTTATCTACTCCAAGAACCTCCCTCTGATACCATGTTAAATTTTTTGAAATTGGATCGTTTAGGAGTAAGCAGGAGTTGTATCAACTGAGTTATAGCCAAACAACCACAATGCCACACAGAAACACAAGAAACTTTATTGAATCACAATCTTCAATTACATTGCGAGGTATACATGGCGAGACATGATTCATCAGAATCACGGAGATGAGAAAAACAAAACACACCAAAAATCAAAGCTGGCGGCTAGACTAGCTGAGACCGCACAAGCCGCACCACTCCAGATCTCGCCCGGCTTGCCCTGAGATCGCACGAACAGAACCGGACAGACTGCCAGCACTGCAAGACCGCACCTTAGACCGCATGAACTGGAGCTTTATTGATACGAAGAACTGAAGTTGTCGCCAGACCACAACTCAGATCGCCTAACGCTGAAGGTCGCCTGATCGCTGAGCTCGCTGCGAACAGCACAAGAATGAACATAAACCAGTTCACAGACTGACCGCTGCCGAACTGTTTATTCAAGCCACTGGGAATCACCAAGGAAGAAGATCGTAACCTGCTGATCGCAAACCTGCGAACACAACAAATAGTCAGCTCGCTTACGAGACCGCCCGACCTCAAAGTGAGACCGCACGAATTAACCCAGGCTCAGTTCTTACAGTTCTTTTTAGGAATGACGGGCCCTGCACCTCTATTTATAGGCGGGTAGATGGATGTCGTTACCGCACAGGAGATATACAATCACCACCCGTCAGATCGTCAGCGGTCACATAAGTCAGACCGCGCGATCAGACCTCTTGGACGATCATCCGACCAAGACGCAGATCAACAGACAAGATCGCGCACAGGTCGCGTGAACACGAGACCGCGCACAAGCCGCGCGGTCACAAAGGTACTCCTTCCTTAGACCACCAGGAGCAAACCTAGGAACCATCTGGCCGACTTCAAACAAGTTGCCAGATCGCCAGGACAGACCGCCCGGATAGACGGTCATATAAGAACAACCCGCCCGGTCTCCCAACAAGGAAGACAGGCCAACCAGCACACCAGCTCGGGAACAGACCGCAGCTACAAAGAACAAACCGGAACAACCAGCAGACCGCCAGAACAGACCGGCAGAGCCAGACTGGCAGATAACATACACAAGCCACGCGGTCTCGGCGGTCTCCCAAACCAGACCTCCCGGTCTCCTCCACTTCACTTCAAAATTTCAACAATCTCGAGCAATGAGCAACCGCTCTCGTATTGCCCGAATTGACGTGTTCGCTTCATCCACATCCTTGCGCTTCAATAACTTCGTGTCGTCCGTTTCAGCCCAAGCAAACGACATTTGACATTTCCTACCATAAAGGGCTTCGAACAGAGCCATTTTGATACTTGCTTGGTAGCTATTGTTGTAAGCAAACTCAATCATATAGAGATGATCCTCCCATCTCTTTTTGAAATCCAGGGCGCACATCCGGAGCATGTCTTCCATCGTCTTATTGGTCCTCTCGGTTTGTCCATCCGTTTGCGGGTGGAAGGCCGTGCTAAATTTCAGCTTAGTACCCAATAGTTGGTGGATCAGTTTCCAATCATTAGATGTGAATCCCCCATCGCGATCACTCATGATGCTACGGGGAACTCGGTGCAATCGTACGATACTATCAACATATAACATTGCGAGCTTTTCAACAGAATCATCCTTCCGATTCGGAATAAAGTGTGATACCTTTTTTGAACGATCTACAATCACCCAGATGGCATCGTTCCCATGCTGTGATCTCAGCAACCCGTGCACGAAATCCATCGAGATGTCGTCAAACTTCCACTCTGGAATCGGTAGAGACTTCAGAAACCCACCAGGCCTTTGACATTCGGCCTTAACTAACGTGCAAGTTTGACAATTTGCCATATAGAGAGCAATGTCTTTCTTCAAACATGGCCACCAGAAGAGTTTCTTCATATCCATATACATCTTCGTGCTCCCCGAGTGAATCGAGTACTTTGTAAAGTGAGCCTCGTACATCAATTCTCCCCGTAAATTAGCCACTTTTGGGACGCACAATCTCGCACCTTTCCATAGAAGGCCATCGTCAAAAGAGAATTCAGCGCTAGACCCATCCAAAGTCTCCGCCTTGTAACGTTTCATGCTTTCATCCATCTCCAAAGCTTGGCAAACTCGGTCGGCAAGGTCGTATTGAACCTCCATCCAGTTCAAGCATGTAGTAGAAGACACTCTCTTATCGACACAAGTGATATCCAGAGATTCCAGATCACGTATTAGATGCTCATCATGCATCAAAATCCAACTTGCTTGCGCTGGAGCCCGCAGACTCAGCGCGTCTGCAACCACATTTCCCTTTCCAGGAGTGTAACAAATATCAAAGGTGGTCCCCCAGGAACTCCATCCACCTCCTTTGTCGCATATTCAACTACTTCTGATCAAGAAGGTACTTGAGACTTTTGTGGTCGGTAAAGATGTCGATCTTCACACCATATAAGTATTGCCTCCATAACTTAAGAGCGAATACCACTGCCGCAAACTCCAAGTTATGGACCGGGTAGTTCCTCTCATGTACCTTCAACTGTCGGGAGCCATAAGAGATCACAGTTCTGAACTACACCAGAACGCAACCCAAGCCACTCCCCGAGGCGTCGCTATATATTTGATAACCTTCTGTTCCATATGGCAAGCATAGAATGGGCACCGTGGTCAGACGGCTCTTCAGTTCCTCAAAAGCTCGTGCGCACTCAGGCGACCAAGCGAACTTCTGATCTTTCCTGGTCAGCTTAGTGAGAGGAAGTGCGATCCTCGAAAAGTTCTCCACGAAGCGCCTATAGTAACCGGCAAGTCCTAATAAGCTATGTACTTCAGCCACGTTTTTCAGCACAGGCCACTCTCGGATTGACGCTATCTTCGACGGATGGACTGCTATTCCTTCCCCACTGACGACATGACCAAGGAACGCTACTGATGGTAGCCAAAACTCGCATTTTGAGAATTTGGCATATAGCTGACTCCTCCTCAATGTGCTCAACACTGCATGCAGATGCTATGTATGCTCCTCTTCAGACTGCAAGTATACCAAAATATCATCGATGAAGACGATCACAAATCGGTCCAAATACTCTCAAAACATTCTATTCATCAAGTCCATAATTACCGACGGCGCGTTGGAAAGGCTGAACGGCATAACCGTAAACTCGTAGTGCCCGAAGCGGGTATTGAACGTCATCTTTGGAATATCGCATTCACTTATACGAAGTTGATAATAGCCGGACTTTAAGTCTAGCTTCGAGTATACCATCGACCCAACCAGTTGGTCGAATAAATCATCGATTCTTGGAATCGGATAACGGTTCTTCTCGGTCATCTTATTCAGCTCTCGATAGTCTATGCATAGACGCAAACTCCCATCCTTCTTTTTCACAAAGAGGACTGGTGCACTCCAAGGGGATGAACTTAGACGTACATAGCCTTGCTCTAGCAGTTCTTGCAGCTGAACTTTCAACTCTGCCAACTCCTTTGGCGCAATCCGGTATGGTGAGCGGGCCACAGGTTTGGCACCTGGCACCAACTCGATACAGAAATAGATATCTCACTGGGGCGGAGCCCCAGTGAGTTCATTAGGAAACACATCCACATACTCGACCACCTGATGAGTCCCAATTATATACACTTTTATGGACTCATCTGGGCCAATTTTCTAGTCAAAGCACTACACTTTAGACTTTTTTTGTTCATATTTGATATTCCATGCTATGTGCACTTCTAGGCCCGTCTTGGTGTATTTTCATGTTTATCATCTTTTTAAGCTTTCATGCATTGTTAAGTGCCACTTTCAGTGGGTTGATTGGTATTTCTACTAGAACAGGGGTCGTGCAGGTGTTCCCGGTGCAAATCTGTACAGGAACACTACGCACGATCACTGGTTCTATTGCGCACAACCACTGGTCGTGCGCCGCTGATCGTGTGCACTTAACCCCTCAAATTTGAGTTTTGTCTTGACCAGCGCGCACGACCACTTACGATAGTGCGCATGACCACTGGTCGTGTGCCAATGGTCGTGCGAACATTTTTTTTTATAAATCTTTGCTTTGTAGGCTCCGCCTAGCCAGCGCACACGACCGCAGAACGCCAGCCCGCACAATCACTAGTCGTGCTCCAATGACCATGCACACTATTTTTGCCAGCGCCTATTTAAAGCCCTGTTCCGCGAAATTAGGTATCAAACTCCGCCCGCTCCGCCGTTTTCTGCCATTTCTGCAGGTATTCCGCCCCTTTTGGCCTCCTCCATCATCCTCAAGCTCCAAGGAGAGAGATTTAGCCCTACATCCACTAATATCCAAGGAGAAGGAAGCTTGGTCGTGCGGCCGGATCGTGACACGAAGAAGACGAGCCATTGGAAGGTAGTGACAACCTTCTCTACTTCGGACGTAGTTGACGACCGAGCATGGACGCGGATTGACAACCCTGCGATTCCAACCGTGAATCTTCGATAAGGCTTTGGATTGGGTCGATTCCTTGCTCTCTCTCTCTCTCTCTTTGTATTGGTAGTTGTAAATATTAGATCTCTTATATGTTGATGATGTGCACTATGAACCATGCTTTATAATATTTATTTCATTGTTAAGAAATTATATTATTCATATGTGTGTATGAGGTGCGCCCCCATCCATTTTCCATCCACCACTTCATCCACCACTCCATCCACTACGTTCGTGTGCCGCACTAGCGATTGCTAGTGGCATGCTTATTAACGAGGTGCTTGCGACCCTCACTCCGCCGGTGCGACTCACTCTATCTGCAAGCCTACTCGTCCATCCGCCTAGTGAAGCGTGGAATAGCGGCCCGTGTAATCCATTCGCCTCACGAAGCAGTGCGCTCAAGGCATGCACAGTTTGATTCCGCACTTACCACTCCATGCGCTTGCCTACTCATCCATCCGCCCTTGCGAAGTAGTGCGTTCAAGGCCTACGTAGTTTCCATCCCGCCTAGTGAAGCAGTGCGCTCAAGGCCTGCATATGAGTAGTTGATTTAGCTCTTTTAGTTTATTTTCCACAAACCAAATCACCCCCTCTCGCATCCATCCGACCTAAAGGACTTCAATCTCAAGTCCTTCCTCAATAGTTAGCTCCACATTACCATGTTCCTTTGAGATTCGATACTTGGGGATTCACTCCCACATTTTATATTACTTGAACGATCGGTACACTGCCGTTTCGTGCCACAGTCTCGCTACCGCCTATAGCGATGTGCTAGATTTGCGCATCAAGTTTTTGGCGCCGTTGCCGGGGAACACAGTCGTGTGAGTTTTCTGGAGAGGGATAATCTGAGAGAGAAGCCCTTCCATTTGTAAATTGCATCCTTTTGTTTTATTTCTTCGTATTCTGTTTTCCTGTTTTATATTAGGTTGCTTAGTAAATTATTGTTGGGTGTAGTATTTTGCACAATAGTATTTTTCTTTTGAATCTTGTTATCTTCACACAATGTGAGCTTCATTAAATATTCGTTGCCATTGGTGTTGAGATATCTCTCATGCTAGTGATAGATGTCCAAAGGGAGATTATAGCCCTAACACTCAAGCCCCAGTATATGGAGCACCGACTTCGTCTGGTACTCCATATGGTGCGCGTAAGTCCTATGTCTATTCTTCTGAGCCTTTACTGACATACTTCTTTGCAGCTTCAACACCTGTTGTGCCAAAGAAGCAAGCAAGTAAGTGCTTGTTTTGTCAGAGCATGGATCATGCCTTGAAGGATTGTGCTGCTTATCTTCGCCAATTGGACGAGGATGACGAGCCGGATATTCGGATCGTCCCGACTCCTAACTCTGACAGCACACCTTCCATATTTGATTACGTCGCTGTATCATCTTCAAGTTTTGAAGGGAATGATGCAGACACGCACATCAGAGTTGTGGCTGATGTAGGCTCTGACATGGCTGAGCCCATCTCCCCTGTGCATCCATCACCTTGCGTGGATTTGATTCTTTGTGAGGAATCAGTGCTTGATTACGCGCAAATCTAGCACACCGCTATAGGCGGTAGCGAGACTGTGGCACGAAATGGCAGTGTACCGATCATTCAAGTAATATAAAATGTGGGAGTGAATCCCCAAGTATCGATCTCAAAGGAACATAGCAAGGTGGAGTTAACTATTGAGGAAGGACTTGAGATCGAAGTCCTTAAGTCGGATGGAATGCGGGAGATTTGGTTTGGATTATGGAAAATAAAAGAAAATAACTACAACTACTCCTATGCAATGTCGCTATGCAATGCTTCGCCAGGCGGGATGGAAAACTACACGGGCCGCTATGACACGCTTCACTAGGCGGATGGACGAGTAGGCTTGCGGATGGAATGGGTCATACCGGCGAAATGGTTTTGAGGGCCGTTAGCACCTCTTGGCTAGGCGGATGGAGTGGTGGATGGAAAACGGATGGGGCGCACCTCATACACACATATGAACACAATAATCTCATATAAATGAAATAAACATTATAAAGCATAGTTCATAGTGCCATCATCAAAAGATAGAAGCATACAGCTTATACAATCATCAAAATAAAAGGGGAGAAAGCAAGGAATCGACCCAATCCGAAGTCTCATCGAAGATTCACGGTTGGAATCGCTGGGTTGTCAATCTACATCCAAGCTCGGTCCACAACTGCGTCCGGGGTAGAGAAGGCTGTCACTACCTTCCAATGGCCCGTCTTCTTCGTGTCATAATCCGGCCACAAGACCAAAGCTTCCTTCTCCTTGGACGATGATGGATGTAGGGATAGATCCCTCTCCTTGGAAGCTCTTGGATGATGGAGGCGGCCTAGGGCAAAGCCGTCATGGAAGGGTGGAAGAAAACGGAGCTGGAGCTCTCCTTGCAGTGAAAATAGCGGAACTGAATCGGGAGTCTTGAAAACCTAAAAATCGCAACTTAAATAGAAAGTGTGCAGAATTTTGTTCATGCACGACCGTGCGTTTTAGAAATGCACGACCGTGGGTGAACAAAATAAAACATAATTTTTTAGACAAAAAAGGAGATCGTGCGATTTTACTCACGCACGATCAAAATAGACCGTGCATAAAAATGCATGACCAAATTCATAATGCTACTTTGGGCCATAGATGAGAGCGCACAATCACATCCGACCGTGCGTCAAGAAAACGCGCGACCGTGCGATTCATGCAGACATGAAATCTGGGAAAAATGGACGTTCTACCCACCTGCACAGCACCAAACAGCAATCACACAGCTGGGAATTCAATTCCAGCTCAATCCAAATACAGAAAAAGGGTTGGGGAGCACCATGTGCTTACCCCCAACAAAATAGTGCGCAATTGCACACCACCACGGGCCAAAATGTGCACTTCATGTGAGAACTGTGACCAATTGAAATATAAGCAATTAAGGACTAAAAGTGAAGTGCATGTGCGTGAAAACTAGCCCGGATGAGTCCATAAAACACTATAAATATTGGACTCATCACACCTCCAGACTTACTCGTTTGCTCGTCCCGAGCAAACTATCTCCCATGTGGAGTAGAAAAATCATAAGCTGGCAAAGTAATTGAATATGCAAAGTACAATGTGAAGTCGCTTACACGCGCGCGTTGAAATTTTAGTAGAAAAACCTTTTAAACATGCGAAATAGATTAGAATTTTCTAAATTGCGTTTCTACTTATTATTGCTACTCATAATTTGAATCGTGGTGAATCCTTCAATCACGCGTAGGGTGAAAGTAGCTCGATCACTAAGTGGAATATTGCCAGAGATCGAGGATCGGGACAAACTCCAAAGAAATCCATCAATGACGATGGTCATAAGCTTGCCCGTTCACACTCTCTCCACGACACTAGTTACGTTCAGAGTGCAAATCAATGGGACTTTTAGGATATGATTTAGGCTTAGGCTACGGTGCGGTAAACAATGATAAATGCGGGGGCTTAACACACCTAACCCAAATGAGCTCGCAATAAAAATACTAACCCGACAATAATAAAAAAATGTGTACACCACACCCCCAGACTTAAACATGAAACTATGGGGTGTGTACACCACCTATTCCCAAATACATTGCTTTACACATTTTTTTTACTTTCATTTCTTTTCACATTTTTTCTTTTCTCTTTTTTTTTTTAAATTATAACTTTGCACATATAATAACAAACACAGCTATATTTTCAAAAACGCATCCCCACCACAACCACAAATATACACAGCCTCAACACCCAACTTTTAAATGCACAAATTGCTTGAGCTCAGAATTTGGTGTGCGATTAGGATAGTAATTTTAGCTTTGGTGAATTGAAGGTGGAGCTGAATCAAATGGTAGGGATTAGGCACAAAGGAGCTAAGCAAGGATAGAGCGTTTAGGAATGGTGCAAAGGCTCAACTGGGCCAAAGAATGGCCTATATCACACTTGCACAAATGAAATATCCTATACCCATGCTTTGAGAGTCGCTAGGGGCAAGTTCTTAGCCACCGAGAAAGAATATCCTTCCTCCCGACTCGAGCAATACATCACTAGCGATCGTCTTCACACGCACCTACACTATCGTCGGATTCAACTGGATTCGTGAAATACGAGTAGAATAAATAGTATTCACGCAACTGGAAAATTATAAAACTAAATGCATGAGAAAAAGCTAATTCTACAAGAATTTCAACACGAGACGCGAGCACTCGACTAGGAGCACTGCTAGAGTCAACATGTTACTCCGCCACTAAATCCTATGCCAGCATCATGAACTTTCAATCACACAGAAAAATAATATTTACCTGAGACGCATAGACAAATAAGCGCGTGCTCACGTGGGTGTTATGGTGTGCTGTAAAGATGAACAATACTAAATAAATAAGATTAATATACTTCTAGTATGCATATAATATGTGCACGTGCAGTGGGTAACACATAGCGGCTCTCCCCCAGACTTAATCTAAATAATCCAACACAAGATATAACCATGAAATTCAAAATGAAGTCTAGGGAAAGAGAGTACCCAATGCTCAGTAGTGAGCATACCAGAAGATTGGCGTGTGAATTAAGACAAAGCTGCATTGTCTGCCATCCAGAAGAAGGACCTGCAGGGGTGAGCTCCGCAAAAACAAAAGAAAATATACATACTAAAATGAAATATCACTAACTAAACTAGATAAAATAAAAATGCAGGAAAAGTAAGATAACTACTGGGGTTATTGTCATCCCAGCATGACTTATTCAAAATTAATAGAGTTCTAGCTAATGGGCATATGAAAAAGGAAATGAACATGTAAATGTTCTAATATGCGTGTCGGTAGCGGGTGCCGATACGACGACAGAATAGTTACCCCTCTACCTAAATAATAATACCTTTTTAACATAGGTAGAGGAAATAGGAAGTAAGAAGAGGAGGAAGGATGGTCCTCACTCGTATCACCACAAAATAAATCTTTGCCCAACAAGGTGTCATCTCTAGGGAGGTAGCAGGAGGAGAAGGCAATGAATGAGCCTTCCTCTATGGAGGAGGGGTCAACCTCCTCACATAAGATGATGCACTCATCATTGACTTGAGCAGAATTCTCCAAGTCCTCCTGAAGTACCTGTGAAGACTCAGCCTGCACAGGCTCAGATGATGAAGGGGGGTTAGAAAATAAAGGAGAAGAAAAACATAAATGATCTAAAATTGCAGGAGTGGTACCGGTCTCACTCCCATCAGGTTGGAGAAGTAAAATAATGTTTGCATTGCCATCAATGCTACAAGGTTCGGCGGGATCAACAGTGGCCATGCCCAAGATTTGGACTTCCTCCACCGGTGTTGAGGAAAGCTCCTCTTCACCTAGAAGGTTTTCCTCCTCCATAGGAGTAGGCATTACACATAGATCGCCAGCCTCATCCTGCGACACATCCTCTTATGTGAATGATAAGAGCATCCTCTTATATGAGGACGTTGATCCCCCCTCCGTAGAGGAAGCTCCACTCATTGCCTTCTCCTCCTGCTGCCTCCCAGGAGATGAAACCTTACTGGGCAAGGATTTATTTTGTGGTGAGACGAGTGAGGACCAGCCTTCCTCCTCTTCTTACTTCCTATTTCCTCTACCTGTGTTAAGCAGGTATTATTATTTAGGTAGGGGAGTAACTATTTTATCGCCATATCAGTAACCGCTACTGACACGCATATTAGAACAGTTACCTGTTCATTTCCTTTTTCATACGCCCATTAGCTAGAACTGTTATGTTTTTAAATAAGTCATGCTGGGAGGACAATAACCCCAGTATTTATCTTACTTTTCATGCATTTCATTTTTTCAATCCTGTTTAGTTAGCTGTAGTTTATTTTTTTTAGTTTGTCTTTTCCTTTTGTTCTTGCGGAGCTGACCCCTGCAGGTATCTTTTGCGGATGGCGGATGATGCAACTTTGTCTTGGTTTTCAAGTGTCTTCTGGTATGCTCAATTCTGAGCATTGTGTACTCTCTTCCCCTAGCTTCCATTTTAGTCTTTATTGTTTATTCAGTGTTAGAATGTTTAGATTATGTCTGGGGGAGAGCTTCTTGTTGGAGCATGCGTTTCGCATTCCTCCGGTTTGATAATAACAAAGTCCCGTTTGTATTTGATTCTATTTTTATTAATGGTGTGCAGATAACAGGTATGAGATGTTCACATTTCTGCTGGAGCTAAAATTGAATGTGGGAAAATTTCACTGTCGGAAAATTCCGACAGCCACTGTCGCCCAGGCGACAGCAGAGAAGTTACAACTACTTCCCTCCACGGCAGATCGACGATCGGCAGTTTTGCGCTGTCGGAAATCCGACAGTGATGTCGCCCAGGCGACAGCTCGGAGGTTACAACAACTGCCCACGACTTCACCCACGATCGGCAGTTTTGCGCTGTCGGAATCCGACATCGATGTCGCCCAGGCGACAGCTCGACGGTTACAGAAACTGCCCGCACAACGCCACTCCAGCGGCAGTTTAACGCTGTCGGAAAATTCCGACAGTCACTGTCGCCCAGGCGACAGCGATTTTCTATAAATTGGATCCTTGTGTTCGTGGAATGAAGTTCTAGAGATCTCCAAGTCCTTTCCTGAGAGCATTCCATCCAGAGAGCTCCAGAACTCAGAGAACTCCCATTTTGGCAAGAACGTTCAAGAGCGAAGAAGAGACGGTCCGTCCGCAGTACCTCAGGCAATCTTTGCATTTTATTTTGTATTTAGGGAGTTTCAAATCTGAATTTCTATTTTGTATTTTATCTTATCCTTACATTCATCTTGTAATCGTTGGAGAAATCGTCGTCTTGCGTGCGACGTCTAAGTCCTTGCGTGGCTTAGGGGAAAATCGCTTCCTTGTGCGGAGCGTCCAAGTTCTTGCGTGATTTGGTGGGAAATCGTGGCCTTGTGTGCTACGTCTAGATCTTGGGAAGATCTAGAGGATAGGCTTGGGCTTGGTCTTGGGAGAGACAAGTGATAGCCTTCCGTTCCTTAGGAGAAGGATTGGTAAACCAAAAATTATTGTATTTTGAATTATCATAATTGTGCCTTGATCTTAAGCATTGTTAAGATCATTTTTATTGTATGCAAATTTCATGATAAATAAAATTATGCTCTTTTCACTAATTGCAAATTTGTTTGCTTAAATCTCTATCTTTGAAATTTGTGTTTGGCTTAATACAAAAATTGCATTGGTTTAAAATTATTTATAAGTAACTATTTATTCAAGTAAATTTGTCTAAAAATTATTAAGTAAAAATTATATTTTAAACGCACCCTTATTCACCCCCCCCCCCCCTCTAAGGGCGCCGTACGATCCAATAAGTGGTATCAGAGGTAGGTTATTCCAAATCGGCTTAACAACCGGGAATAATGGCGTCTCTTGATCATGATCTCGCTTCTACTAGTGGGGAAAATTTTAATATAAATGAAAAAGTATTATCACCACCATTATTTAAGGGTGAAAATTATAATGGGTGGAAAATATTAATGAAAAATTTTCTTAAGGCCTTAGATGAAAAAGTTTGGAATATTACTATTGAAAAGCCATCTAGCGTACTAACTAGAAATGAAATTGTTTTAAATGCCAGATCTTTGAATAGTCTATATTGTGCATTAGATCAAAATATTTTCAAACTTATTCATACATTTTCTACTGCTTATGAAGTTTGGAAATTTCTTGAGAATACTTATAGTCTTCCTTCTACAGATGATGAACAAGAGGATTTCCTTATGGATCCAAGAGAAGAAATCGACGAGGAATTCCTTATGGATCCAAGAGAAGAAATCGATGAGGACTTATGCTTGGAGGAAGAAGAACACAACGTTACAATATTGGACTCATTTGTTGGCAACACATCAAGCAAAAGAGAAGACGGAAACAATTGCAATGTAAGAAAATCTAAATCTTCTCTTTTTACAACAAATTCTATTTCTACTTCTCGTATGCTTAAAATTGTTAAACGTAAAATTTTAAAGTTAAAAATTGCTAATTCCAAATTACGTTTAGAAAATGAATCTTTAAAAGCAAACGATAATATAGAATCAAATATTGATGTGTTAAATTCTCTTTCTTACTCTTTAGTTAAAATTCCTACTCCTTGTTTAAATTGCAATATATTAAAATAAAAATTCAAGGAAATCGAAAAAGGGCTCTTAGTTTCTAAAGAACATAATGAAAAATTGATAGTTGAAAATGATGCTTTAACTTGTAAGTTAATACAATTAAAATCTTTTGTTGAAAAATTTCGAATGTCATGTAATGAATTTCATCATAAGATTTTGAATAACAAGGATAAATTAACTCACAAAATCTTTTCTAAAAAGGATCATTCTCATACATCAAATCAAAAGGGTTTTAGTTTCAAAAAGAATTATGATCCTCACAAAATTCTTAAGAGTCACTATTATAAGTCTCAATATATTTTCAATCATAACTCAAATTTAAAAACTCCTTTACATGAAAATCAAAGTACAAAATATTATCCTTCATATTATAAGAGTGTGTCTATAAGAAAGAGTGGAAATAAAGATCATCAAATTAATAATCAATCTTTTAAAACATATTGTAACCCACTCTTTCAACAATCACATCTAAAGAAAGACAATCACTCTTATAAATTTTTAAAGAATCAATTTAACAAAATTCATTATGATTATCAACATCAATTTATTTTGAAAAATAATTTGAATAAACATAAATCCAAAATGAATTATTTTTCAAACAACTATCATTCCAAAAAGATGTCAAATAATCATAATATGAAAGAAAAACAACCAAAGTATGAATGGAGGCCCAAAATTAAAAACGAAACACTAACTCCACTTGTAAAGGCCCATTCATCACTATCTTCCGAAAAGCCTACACGATGTATTTGGGTACCCAAAGGAACCATCCCACATGGTCAACTTTGGATACCTAAATCTCTTATTTATTAGTATCCTATCATTTGCATGAAGTAGAGTCAATTAAATATGAAATATCTCTACTCTACTTCATGATATGCTAATTGTCACTTTTCTTTCGTTTATTTTTATTTTTTTTTGCCAACACGCTAAGGTCACTTAGATATATTATGAAATATGACTTTCATTTATTAAGCCTAATGTTTATCAAATCAAATTGAATTAAAATTGAACATTAAGTCATATGATTTTAAAAGTGACCTACCTCTCATTTTTTTAATTGTTATATATATATCCTTTTAAATCCTTTACCCATCAATGTCTTGAATTAACATATAATTAGAATATTGAAATTATTTTCAAGACTAATGAACTTAATTTTAAAAATGGATTTAACTGGTTTATTAAAAGGGCTTAAGCTAAAAATTAAAATGCGCATCGCTATGATAATCTTCTATTTTTTTTTGCTGCATATGATAGCCCTTATAATGAAGAATATTATCTAGAAAAATTAAAAAAAAAACAAAAATTCATCTAAACGCACGTTTAAATCTTTCAAAAATGCGAGTTTACGATCAAAACTTCAAACTGCCATATCTTTTGATCCACTCATCCGATTTTCGCGTTTAGTATGTTTTCGGAAAGAGCACAAAAATCTCCATCCAATGGCAAACTAGGCTTGATCATTTGAGTTCTTTTGGTGCTGTCAATTTGCCCAATTACAACTCCGGTTTAAAAAAAAAAGAGCTATCTTTGTTTGCTTAATTTGGAAATTTCTGTGTTTATGGTTTTTTCATCACATGCTATCCTTAGTATAATTGTTTCATATTTTATATTATGTATGTGATGTGTGTCACCAATGTTTGCATGTAATTTAGACCTTAGAATCATCTTATATCATTAAGATCAAATCAAAAGTTTAATCATTTCATTATAGGTCTAAAGAAAATTAATTTGTAAACTTCTCATATTACATGCAACATTATCTCCATTAAATCATATATAATAACATTGCACTCAAACTCATCATCCTAGCATTGCTTCTTGGTCTATGCTTATATATTTATGCTAGGTAGAACACTTATAATGTTATTCAACTTTCATGATAACTATGTGATTTTGAAATTATGATAGAATACCAAAATTCCAACAAACACATAGTTTATGGATTAATCATTAATATATATATCATGAAACTATATATCATCATGGAAAACCAAAGATCAATAAATCTAATTATCCAATGCAATTTTATTATAAATTTCAAAATGTTATATATATGATCTTTGTCTTTGAATGAGTACATGATCATCAATTTCTAGACTTAAAAATCAAACATGCTTATTCAAAAGAAAATCACCAAATCATATTATCATAAGTCTAGAAGGAATAGAAATCACATACATCATGATGATCTGATATATATTCTATGCAAAATTCTCTATAATCATAAATCATAATTCATATTCTATCAAGAAAAATCTCAAAAACAAATTGGAATTATGAATTTTATGATAAAGATATGAATATTGTTTTCTTTACATTAGTTGGTGTATGAATATGCGTTGCTATTGATTGCATGTATCTCACATATATATAGATTCTAGAATCAATTGTGTAATAATAAGAATAAATTAAAATCATCACTTTATTCTAGATCTATAATTTGAAACTCTAGTTTGGAATACATGCAATATAAGTGTTAAACTTATGACATGACATTAAACCCAAAACTCATCATACTAGCATTACCATTTATCTCATATTAGTAATTGCGCTAGTTATCTCATATCGTCATCTCATAAGAATAGAAAAACTATGCGGCTTTATAACTCTTCACAAAAACCCATAGTTTATATATCAACCCATAGATTTAAAAAGCATAGGTTGTCCAAAAGATTATTCACCTTTGACTTCATATCTCACAATAGCGGGGGCGTAGTGTTGTATGCATTAGAGACCTAACCTCTAAGTCATGTCTTGTCCTTAACCGGGGAGGGTTCCAGTGGGGCCTTGCGAAGGCACTGGGGGGAAAGAGTGCTAGGTTGAGTATTCTTTAGTGTGTGCATATGGGACTAACACCCCAACCTACGGCATGCGTGCAGCTCCTCATGCCCATCCGTCACTTAGTACGGGGCTAGGGTGTAGACATTCAGTCGGGGTAGTTTCTAATCTTAGGACATACCTATATTACGTACTGCATGAACATTTTATTATCTTAAATCATGCATATTTTGGGTTGTTTAATTAAAATGTCCTCATGTGTTTGCATAATTTATCTTTTTAAGCCTAAATGTTTTTGTAAAACACATGTATTTGAAAAAGCTAAGGTTTTATGCAAATTTGAGCAATCAAGACATCTCCAAAAATTATAAAATTTCTGCATAAGACTACTCTAAGGACCTTTAATCAAAAAAAAAATAGATTTTTAAATAAAAAAAAATCACTAAATATATTATAGTATATAATTACTACCTTGTTTTTGTATTTCTGACATTTCTTATTTTTGTTTTATAATATGAAAAGTCAACTACAAAAGTTCAAAACTCAAAACTACAAAAATATGCTTTTATGATTTTTCTGTTTTTATTTCATTTCAAAATGCTAAACCAAATTTTTTTTTATCTTTTTTGCCAATATCAAGCATTTATGAATTATATTATTTAGAATTATTTACATTGTTAAAATTTATTTCTTGAAATTACTATGAACATTGTTTTGATTATCATGCTTTGATATATCTATTTAAGTGCATCAATTATATTAAAAGATGTGTAGAACCAAGCTTAGTATGCCTCTAAGTATGAGTAAATGTTTTATGATTGATAATGATAAATTTCACTCACTTATTTTGGTAATCAACATGTGTGTCTAAATCTAAAATGCTTGCTTGTGTATTGTATTTGTACAATGAATTAAAACTTGCATAAGTTTATTACCTACACTACATTTGAATTGCACTTATGAAATTTAGAAAAGTGGTTAAAAGTTTTAAAAACAAAATGGGTTTGCAAAACAAGTGTATTCGGAGAATGTTGTCTCACAAATGTGAAAACAAAAAAATTAATTATATATGTAGACAAATATAACTCCACCAAGCACTACTTGAACCTCCTGATAAGTCTTCATAAGCATTGTGAGGTTGAGCACCTTGGAAAGAATAGTAAAGTGGCTTGTGCAAACCTTAGTTATTACACCACTTCGTTAAAAATTTTGTGCACTAAAAGTGTGTGAAAGTAATTTACTTGTGTTTTATTGTGCACTTTACTCTACATATGTCTTGTATTTTGATGATTTAAAACAACTGTTAACATTGCCCAAAATACACTTATGTGCACATCATTATCTTTCATAACACTTCTTCTCATGAGTATTGGATTCTAATGCTTAACTATACTACTCTTTATATAAAAATGCACTAGATAACCTAGCATGATCTCTACAATGTTTTGGTATTTCTTGAACTTAGAATTAAGTAACATTGTAGTATAATCTCTCTTTGATATGTTCATTTCATGCTTGGTATCTTTATGAAAAACTTTGAGATTTCAAAAGGTTAAAACATCTTTGAATTTTGAACAAAAACTCATATTTCTACTTATGCTTTTCATGCTTACAAAAAGATGTTTATTATAATCTTCCGCTTGCTTAAAACTCTTATCTTCATATTTGAAATCTCTTATATATGTCATGCTTCAACTCTTTATCTTATCATTTATTCAAAAGCTCGATCATGCTTTATTATTTAATTGCCTCCTTACTACCCTCACCCCACCTTCTTTTTGATAAATACCAAAAGGGGGAGATTAATTCAAGAAATCTAAAAGATTAAGGGGAGAATAATTAAATCATGCAATCTATCATTTAGGGGTAGTAAAAACATAAACTGCACTTTTATAGGGGGAGTAATCTATAGGAGGTGCATACTCTATCATATGCTCGATCATGAAAATCCTTCAATGAGTGGTTCCTTACCTATCTTAAAAGTTATACACTCATCCCTACCCACTTTTGTTAATAACAAAGGGGGAGAATTAAAAGTATAAAAAGAAAAATCACAAATCTATTACACCTAAATATTCCACCTACACAATACATCATATATTTAGGGGGAGCATATATTTAGGGGGAGCTTTCATTTAGGGGGAGCTTTCATCTAAAGGGAGATTATTTATTTTAAGAGAAATATATCATGTTATTTTTGTGCACACACCGATTGTTAAACTCAACAATCTAAATAGACATGATTTCTTTTTATACGGATTTGTTATTATCAAAAGGGGGAGATTGTTGGAGCATGCGTTTCGCACTCCTCCGGTTTGATAATAACAAAGTCCCATTTGTATTTGATTCTATTTTTATTAATGGTGTGCAGATAACAGGTATGAGATGTTCACATTTCTGCTGGAGCATGCGTTTCGCACTCCTCCGGTTTGATAATAACAAAGTCCTGTTTGTATTTGATTCTATTTTTATTAATGGTGTGCAGATAACAGATATGAGATGTTCACATTTCTGCTGGAGCTAAAATTGAATGTCGGAAAATTTCACTGTCGGAAAATTCCGACAGCCACTGTCGCCCAGGCGACAGCAGAGAAGTTACAACTACTTCCCTCCACGGCAGATCGATGATCGGCAGTTTTGCGCTGTCGGAAATCCGACAGTGATGTCGCCCAGGCGACAGCTCGGAGGTTACAACAACTGCCCACGACTTCACCCACGATCGGCAGTTTTGCGCTGTCGGAATCCGACATCGATGTCGCCCAGGCGACAGCTCGACGGTTACAGAAACTGCCCGCACGACGCCACTCCAGCGGCAGTTTAACGCTGTCGGAAAATTCCGACAGTCACTGTCGCCCAGGCGACAACGATTTTCTATAAATTGGCTCCTTGTGTTCGTGGAATGAAGTTCTAGAGATCTCCAAGTCCTTTCCTGAGAGCATTCCATCCAGAGAGCTCCAGAACTCAGAGAACTCCCATTTTGGCAAGAACGTTCAAGAGCGAAGAAGAGACGGTCCGTGCGCAGTACCTCAGGCAATCTTTGCAAGGATTCAGCGTCGTCTTCAGAGCTTCATATTTATGGAGTTTCATATCTGAATTTCTATTTTGTATTTTATCTTATCCTTACATTCATCTTGTAATCGTTGGAGAAATCGTCGTCTTGCGTGCGACGTCTAAGTCCTTGCGTGGCTTAGGGGAAAATCGCTTCCTTGTGCGGAGCGTTCAAGTCCTTGCGTGATTTGGTGGGAAATCGTGGCCTTGTGTGCTACGTCTAGATCTTGGGAAGATCTAGAGGATAGGCATGGGCTTGGTCTTGGGAGAGACAAGTGATAGCCTTCCGTTCCTTGGGAGAAGGATTGGTAAACCAAAAATTATTGTATTTTGTATTATCATAATTGTGCCTTGATCTTAAGCATTGTTAAGATCATTTTTATTGTATGCAAATTTCATGATAAATAAAATTATGCACTTTTCACTAATTGCAAATTTGTTTGCTTAAATCTTTATCTTTGAAATTTGTGTTTGGCTTAATACAAAAATTGCATTGGTTTAAAATTATTTATAAGTAACTATTTATTCAAGTAAATTTGTCTAAAAATTATTAAGTAAAAATTATATTTTAAACGCACCCTTATTCACCCCCCCCCCCTCTGAGGGAGCCGTACGATCCAACACTTCTGTGTTTGTTACCCACTGCACACACTCAATGCCAATGCTTGCTAGAAGTATTTCTTTTTCATTTATTTAGTATTGTTCATTTTCTTTGCACACCATAACACCCACACGAGCGCGCGCTTAGCTATTGGCACGTTGCGAGTCGAATTTGTCTCTTCTGTGTGAATTGAAAAATCATTGCGCTGGCTTAGTATTATGAGGCAGAGTAAAATGTTCACTCCTGTAGTGCTCCTAGTCGAGTGCTCATGTCTCGCATAGAAATGCGTGTAGATTCAATTTCTTTTTATTCTTTTGGATTATATTTTTCTATTAGTGTAGATATTGTTTACTTTACTCAAAAATTGGTGAACCCGGTGTGAATCAAACGATAGCAGAGGAATGTGTGTAGATGTTCGCTAGACGTGTATTGCCCGAGTCGGGAGAAAGGATTATCTTTCTCGGTGGCTAAGAACTTGCCCCAAGCGACTCTTGAAGCATGGGTACATGGTTAGTCAATCGCGTGAATGTGATATATGCAATCATTTTGGCCCGGTTGAGCCTTTGTGCCCATTCCTATCGCTCTATCCTCGTTAGCCCAGTTGTGCCTACCCGTTCTTTGATTCAGCCCCACTTTTATCTCACTAAAGCCTAAAAGCCAATCCTAGTCGCACACCCAAATTTGAGCTTTAGTTGTTTATTATTTTCATGATTGGGGTGTTGATGTTGTGATATTTTTGTGAAAATGTGGATACGCTTCATTGCTCATTTTGCTGAAAATGTTTTGAAAAGAAAAGAAAAGAAAAAAAAAGAAGAAAAAAAAAGAAGTGAGAAGAAAATAAAAAGAGATGATCTTAAGTGAAAAAAAAAATCTTTTTGTACAAACTTATGATTGGGAGTAGGCGGTGCACACACCCATGTCTGGGGGTGAGGTGCACCCGCTTGTTTATCGTGGTGCATGGATAATTTATTTTGCGCTAGCTCATTTGGGTTTAGTGTTTGAGCCATTGTTTTTATCATTGTGTACCTCACCTAAACCCAAGCCTCATCTAAAACCTAAAGTCCTATTGATTCACGCATTTGAGTCAAACCTATGTCATGGAGAGAGTGCAAACGGGCAAGCTTATGGTCACTGACATTGATGGATTTCAATGGAGGTTGTCTCGAGCCCCGATCTTTGGCAATGCTCGCCTCAGCGTTCAGTTTACTTTCTTCCTATGTACGACCTTATGATTCATTGTGATTCACTTTTTGAGTAAATGTAATATATAAATATACCCATAGAAAAAGTATAAATTAATATGTATAATTAGAAATTTTGTCTACTGTATTTCTACGTGCATGAGCATGCGACTTCGCATGGTACTCCGCTTTACAATTTCTATGTCAGCTTATGTTTTTCTTGTCCGCGTAAGAGATGGTTTGATCGGGATGCGCAAACAGGTAAGTTTGGGGGTGTGATAAGTCCCAATTATATACACATTTATGGACTCATCTGGGCCGATTTTCTAGTCAAAGCACTAAACTTTAGACTTGTTTTTGTTCATATTTGATATTCCATGCTATGCGCACTTCTAGTCTTGGTGTATTTTCATGTTTATCATCTTTTTAAGCTTCCATGCATTGTTAAGTGCCACTTTCAGTGGGTTGAATGGTATTTCTGCTGGAACAGGGGTCGTGCAGGTGTTCCCGGTGCAAATCTGTACAGGAACACTGCGCACGATCACTAGTTCTATTGCGCACGACCACTGGTCATACGCCGCTGATCGTGCGCACTTAGCCCCTCAATATCTGAGTTCTGTCTTGAGCAGTGCGCATGACCACTTTCGATAGTGCGCAGACCACTGGTCGTGTGCCACTGGTCGTGCGAACATTTTATTTTATAAATCTTTGCTTTGTAGGCTCCGCTCAGCCAGCGCGCACGACCGCAGAATGTGATGAGTCCCATTTATATACACATATTTGGACTCTTCTGGGCTTATTTTCATGCATATGCACTTCACGTTTAGTCCTTTATCGCTTATATTTCACTTGAACAGATTTCTTCACAAAGTGAACTCTTTGATCCTGTTTTGGTGTGCAATTGCGCGCTATGTTTGTTGGGGGTAAGCACATGGTGCTCCCCAACCCTTTTTCTGTATTTGGATTGAGCTGGAAGGGTATTCCCAGCTGTGTGATTGCTGTTTGGTGCTGTGTAGGTGGGTAGAACATCTATTTTGCCCTGATTTCATGTCTGCATGAATCGCACGGTCGTGCATTTTCTTGACGCACGGTCGGATGCGATCGTGCGCTCTCATCTATGGCGCAAAGTAGCATTCTGAATTTGGTCGTGCATTTTTACGCACGGTCTGTTTTGATCGTGCGTGAGTAAAATCGCACGATCTCCTTTTGTCTAAAAAATTATGTCTTATTTTGTTCACGCACAGTCGTGCGTTTTTAAAATGCACGGTCGTGCATTTTTAAAATGCAAGGTCGTGCATGAACAAAATTATGCAACTTTTCTATTTAAACTGCGATTTTTTAGGTTTTCAGGACACAATTCAATTCTGCCATTTCCACCGCAAGGAGATCTCCAGCTCTGTTTTCCTCCACCCTTCCATGAGGGCTTTGACCTAGGCTGCCTCCATCATCCAAGAGCTTCCAAGGAGAGGGATCTAGCCCTACATCCATCATCAACCAAGGAGAAGGAAGCTTTGGTCTTGTGGCTGGATCTTGTAACGAAGAAGACGGGTCATTGGAAGGTGGTGACAACCTTCTCTACCCCGGACGCAGTTGAGGACCGAGCTTGGATGCGGATTGACAACCCAGCGATTCCAACCGTGAATCTTCGACAAGACTTCGGATTGGGTCGATTCCTTGCTTTCTCCCCTTTTATTTTGATGATTGTATAAGCTACATTCTTCTATCTTTTGATGATGTGCACTATGAATCTTGCTTTGTAATGTTTAATTCATGTTTATGAGTTCATATTATTCATATGTGTGTATGAGGTGCGCCCCCATCCATTTTTCATCTACATCCGTCATCACCCTCCACTCCATTATGCTAGCCTACTCTTCCATTCCGTAAGACTACTCTTCCATCCGCCAAGCTAAGCAGTGCTAACGGCCCGTGTAATCCACCTCGACCCCGCTGGTGCGAACCATTCCATCCGCAAGCCTTCTCGTCCATCCTCCTAGTGAAGCGTGGCATAGCGGCCCGTGTAATCCATTCGCCTAACGAAGTAGCACGCTCAAGGCCTGCACAATTCGATTCCGTACTTACCACTCCATCCGCTTGCCTACTCGTCCATCCGCCCTTGCGAAGTAGTGCGTTCAAGGCCTACGTAGTTTCCATACCGCCTAGCAAAGCAGTGCCCCCAAGGCCTGCATAGGAGTAGTTGAGTAATTTTTTTCATTTATTTTCCATAAACCCATCCATCCCGTTCATGTTTCACCCGACCTAAAGTACTTCGATCTCAAGTGCCTCCTCAAAAGTTAACTCCACCTTACTGTGTTCCTTCGAGATCGATACTCGGGGATTTGCTCCTCGTTTTATATTACTTGAACGATCGGTACACTGCTGTTTCGTGCTGCATTCTCGCTACCCGCCTATAACAGTGTGCTAGATTCACGCATCAGAATGTCAGCGTTCACGATCACTGGTCGTGTGCCAATGACCGTGCGCACTATTTTTGCAAGCGCCTATTTAAAGCCCTGTTCCGCGAAATTAAGTATTGAACTCCGCCCGCTCCGCCGTTTTCCACCATTTCCGCAGGTATTTAGCCCCTTTTGGCCTCCTCCATCATCCTCAAGCTCCAAGGAGAAAGATTTAGCCATACATCCAACAATATCCAAGGAGAAGGAAGCTTGGTCGTGCGGCCGGATCGTGATACGAAGAAGACGGGCCATTGGAAGGTAGTGATAGCCTTCTCTACCCCGGACGCAGTTGAGGACCGAGCATGGACGCGGATTGACAACCCTGCGATTCCAACCGTGAATCTTCGACAAGGCTTCAGATTGGGTCGATTCCTTTCTCTCTCTCTCTCTCTTTGTATTGGTAGTTGTAAATGCTAGATCTCTTATCTGTTGATGATGTGCACTATGAATCATGCTTTATAATGTTTATTTCATTGTTAAGAAATTATATTGTTCATATGTGGTATGAGGTGCGCCCCCATCCATTTTCCATCCACCACTCCATCCACTACGTTCATGTGCCGCACTAGAAATTGCTAGTGGCGTGCTTATTGACGAGGTACTTGCGACCCTCACTCCGTCAGTGCGACTCACTCTATCTGCAAGCCTACTCATCCATCCGCCTAGTGAAGCGTGGCATAGCGGCCAGTGTAATCCATTCGCCTCACAAAGCAGTGCGCTTAAAGCTTGCACAGCTCGATTTCGCACTTACCACTCCATCCACTTGCCTACTCATCTATCCGCCCTTGCGAAGTAGTGCGTTCAAGGCCTACGTAGTTTCCATCCCGCCTAGTGAAGCAGTGCGCTCAAGGCCTACATAGGAATTGTTGATTTAGCACTTTTACTTTATTTTCCACAAACCAAATCACCCCCTTTCGCATCCATCCGACCTAAAGGACTTCGATCTCAAGTCCTTCCTCAATAGTTAACTCCACCTTACCGTGTTCCTTTGAGATTTGATACTTGGGGATTCACTCCCACATTTTATATTACTTGAACGATCGGTACACTGCCATTTCATGCCGCAGTCTCGCTACCGCCTATAGCGGTGTGCTATATTTGCGCATCACCACCAAAGGGACATCACTTAAACTGGGATTATGCATCGAAGCCTCCAACAACGTGAAGAACAACTCCCCGCCTTTTCTCACCGCCTTGACCACCTGGAGAGCAGACATCGGCGTCTTGCTTGCTCCTCGCATACCCGCAAATATGGTTTCATCACCGGTGTTCTTTCCCAGGGTATCCTCCTTTCGATTGCAATCTATACATGCTCGCTGCTTCGAGAGCCAGTCCATGCCAAAGATTACATCAAACTCAGCTAGTGGTAGTAGTGACACTTCTAAGTCAAAATCTTGATTCCCAATCCACACCTTTACACGACTCAACCTATCCGCGCGCTTCCGAGATCCATTGGGCAGCACTACCTCCATTCTATCCTTCAACAGGATAGATGGTACTCCGATTCGCAACACGAAGTCCTTAGACAAGAAGGGGTGCGATGCTCCCATATCGAAGAGAGCTTTCGCTGGATAGTTGAAGATTAGAATGAAGACTAAAAGCACATCAACAAAAATGACGTCGTCACCGCGCAGCAGAAGCGTGGTGGGCCCATAACCTATAGGTCGGAGGATCGAAACCTCCATCTGATACCAAATTGTAACACCCTTCCAGTACAAATAATATAATAGTAGGTGCTCCCGAAACATTAGAAGGAGCTGGTTTCGCAAACCTAGACTTCCTCTTATTTTTCCTAAACTCAGGCTTTACTTGAGAGGTCGGCGCGAGAAATTCTGTCTTCTTGCTGAGGCCTTTTGCGCGTTGCACTCTTTGCATATCTAGATCCAGTGATCTAGCAGTTTGCACCATAACTGGGAAACCAAGAGTCATAGGGCCTGCCAAAAGCAACCTTAACTCATCTTGAAGGCCTTCATAGAATTTACTCATCTTATCTTCCTCATCTTCTACCAAAGATCCCGCATCGCGACTCAGTCTCGTGAACTCATGCATGTAATCGTTCACCGAACAGTTGCCTTGAGTTAGTCGCAGAAACTGATTTTGCAATGCACGATGCTGGGCAGAGGGAATAAACCTATGGAGGAACAGACTTGTGAACTCTGCAATCGAGACCTCGGTAATAACTCTACCATCCAACTTGTGTGCTTCTAGTTCCTCCCACCAAAGCCCTGCCTCTCCATTCAGAAGGAAAGTGGCTAAGGTGACTTTCATCGCCTCTTCAGTTGTTGTTGCCCTTATAGTATTCTTTACTATTTCCATCCAATCCTCAGCCTCTGTTGGCGACTCGGTCCCAAGGAAGGTTGGAGGGTTGAAGCTTAGAAAGTGCTTCAATTTCTGGTCACGCGCTCGCCCCACAGCTATATGTTCCACTCCCGCTTCCACCCTGGGCTCTACAACAGGTTCTTCTCTTGGCTCCACTGCAGTAACAGGCACTGGGGCCACCTCTGGAGTAGGAGTAGTAGGCTGTGCAAGCCATCCAGCTTGGTTATTGATCATCACGAAGACCGCTTCAGCGACCATTCTAACCATCTAAGCAGATGAATTGGTCGCTGGTACCTCAGCGGACGCACTACTTTTAGCAGTGTTACGAGGTTGAGACTTCCCAGCACCACTCCTAGTCACCTATAATCGTGCGAAACACAGATTAGGGACCAAAAACATAACAACAAACAAGAAAGGAATGCTCAAGTTCCACAAACAAGCATGATTTTCATTCCTAAGTGGACATTCTTGTTAGTTTTGAAATCGTTTTAGGTGAACGCACAACACGTGCACTCCACCCCTTAAAATGAATTCGGCCTCGAATTCACGAAACTACGGATCGATTCCTTAAATCCGATACCAAATTGTAACACCCTGCCAGTACAAATAATATAACAGTAGGTCTGACCGGGACCCCACGCCATACTATACACACTAGCTAGGCATTATAAGGTGATAAACAGAAAGAGCTACAACTACACCAGAGTGAATAAAATGAAAGCGGAAGCATTTGATTAAAAACACATTTTAGAACTGTCCACTATCCCAGGAATGAAATAATAGAGTTACGACCTTAAGGCCTTACATTGAACAATGTATTTAAACTCAAACATACCTCGGCATATAGGCCGGTAATTTAAGGAAAGCAAAAGAGGGGAGGATGGCCTTCGAGGGCCAACACAGCAGAAGCTCCAGCAAGCTATTTCCAGCTTGGCTCACCTGCACCTGCAACAACGATCCACCAAAACGTGGAAACAAGTAACCGGTCAGCTAAAGCTGACCAATATTATAACGACCCCACCCCTATAGACGGGGTGGCGCTACTCCTACCCTGGAGGCAGACAGAATATGCATAGATTGTCAAGGCGCGTTCAAGCACCACATGTATAAGCAATCAACACCATTGTTGGCACGCACGGCCACACGTTTCGTTCTCTCAAGGCACTCTCACGGTGTAATCCCTGAGCCACACCTAACAACTCCTTAAACAATGAGTTCGCATGAGCTTCGACCGCCAAGACTATCTTGTCTTACGGATTAATCCCAACATCTTACGGTGCACCGAGGAGCTACCTCTTCACCGACTAAGTATGGGAGCGGGTTTGGATCAGCTTTGCCCATGCTCAAATCTTCTTCTTGATGATGGCCTTCGTCTTCTCCCTCAGCCCGAGCAACGAAAGGAGGTATCACACCTCAACAAACAGCTCCCTGGGAGCTACCGCCGGCATTAGCCCTAACGCCGGGCGGTAGTGATAGATCAACGGATCCGCCCACAACTTCGGGTATTTCTTGGAGGTTAACTCCAGGACTCCCTGAAGTACTCAACAATATGCAGAACCAGAAAATAACACATACAAGATCACAGAGTCTTCTCCGGCACAATCGACAATATATCCATCACCAATCCAGACCAACCTGTCCGGATGGGTTTCACACACAATGCCTATGTCCGTACTGTGATTCCGGATGCTAAATGCAAGTTACCAAAGGGGATCGAAATGATCAACCCGCTAGAAAACTCCCTTTTCTCCACCAATCGGTGGGGGATTCTCCATGCAAACATGCCATAAAAAGGAGGACTTCACTTGTCCAATTAGAAGATCGTTACCCTTGGAGATTTCTTGTTCGCCGTAGATCTGATATTTCACTCGGATAGAAAGAACCGCAATGGGATGCTCTTTTCAGATCTGAAAACGTCTCGCGATTCGGAGCTTCGGAGCTCCATCAATGGCAGAAGATGCCTTCTTCTTCCTCCTCGGCTTTCTTCTTCCTCAAGCTTGAAGAGAGATCAGATTTAGAAATAAAGAGGATAAACACTCCTCTGGTCCAACCCTAAGAAATCCCAAAATAAATCCAAAGCATTGGATCTAAAACCTTTGGATTTGATGGCCACGATCACAAATCACGGGTCTGTATCAAAAATACCGCCAAACTGGACAGCGTTTAATGAACTGACAGGCATTCGTCGAATGGGCTGCCGTTCGTCGAACACAGCCAGGCGGCCGTTCGTCAAACGCAGCCAGGGGGCCATTCGTCGAACGCAGCCAGGCTGCCATTCGTCGAACGCAGCCAGGCGGTCGTTCATCGAACGCAGCCAGGCGGCCGTTCGTCGAACGTAGCCAGGCGGCCATTCGTCGAACGCAGCCAGGCGGCCGTTCGTCGAACGCAGCCAGGCGGCCGTTCGTCGAACGCAGCCAGGCGGCCGTTCGTCGAATGCATCTAGGCTACTGTTCGTCGAGCGCAGCTAGGCTGCCATTTGACAAACTGCTACTAACAGCCCAAAGCTGCTTCCAGAATTTGTGGTGTTACATCGACGAACTCAGTTCTCTAGCCAGTCCAATAGATTTTGTCTTCAGTTCGACGAACTCCAGTTTGAGATTGACGAACTCAGCTCTGTGTTCGACGTATAAGTAATAAGATGTTCAGTTCGACGAAATTGCTTTCAGCTCGACGAATTCAATCTTCCAGCCAGTTCAATAGATTTTCTCTCAGCTCGACGAACTCCATATTCAGTTCGACAAACTCCAGATTGTGATCAATGAATTAATTCAGTTCGACAAACTCTAGATTGTGTTCGACGAATTAATTTAGTTCGACGAACCCCAGATTCAGTTTGACGAACTCAACTTTCTGTTCGACAAACTCTTCTCTCAGCTCGATGAAAGTTTCTCTTCAGTTTGTTAATTTTAGAACGATCAGTTATCTTTATTCTCTGAACTCAGATAGACTAAATCAACAACAGATCTATTCTTTCAGATAAGACAAGTTTTTATCTTTCCTTTAATTTATTCATTTCCATTCTCTTCTCTCGAGAAAGTAGTCGTTTGACATTTTGGAAAAGGATGCTTTTATGGAAAAGGAAAGATGAATTAAAGGATATTGCTGAATCAGATTGCAGTTCCAAGAAATATCTTTTCAGAATATTATATTCCTTATCCAGAAGATTTGATTTTCAAATCAGTAATATATTGTCTAAGGAAAAAAGAATGACACGAGAAGAGTAGTACCAGAGAAAGAATAGAGAAGTATCAGTTGAGAGTGAACTTCAAAAATGTCAAAAAGAATTACAGAGTTCATCATCAACATCATCATTCTCATTCTCTGAGAACATCAACAAAATCTTCACTCAGTTTTCAGTTGCTGGTTCTAATCATCGAAGAGCAACAATAATCTGAGAAACTTTATCTCTCAGATTCATCTGCTATCAAGGAAGATATTCTACATTCAAGAGAAAGCTCCATCCATCAACTATCAAGAATTTCTATCAGGCAGGGGGAGCTTTACAATAACAATCCACTAGTCTTCTTTTAACTTATTGACAGAGAAGAATTTCATAACCAATTTTGTTTTCCCATTTTTATCCCATCTTGTACAGGGTTCTAACTCTCTTCAAAAGTTAACCTTTGGTGGCAGGGCACCTGATCAAAAACCTATGATTTGGTTTGAGCATCTGATCAAAATCTCAGTGGTGTTTGGGCACCTGATCAAAAATCCCATTGGTGATAGGGCACCTGATCAAAAACCTAGTGGATTCCTACTAAGGGTGCTAGAAGAGTAGATGTACCCAGTATGATTGGGGAACTACTATAGATCCTTGTATTTTCTGTGATTGTGTTTTTCTTTCTGTACTGTGATGTATTGTGTGATTTTGTTTTTTTTATACTCACTTTGTTATACATATATATATATCAGTATTTTAATTCCACTATCAAAATAAGTTAAAAATTTTAATACTCTATTCACCCCCCCCCCCCCCCCCCCCTCTAGAGTAAATCTAAGATCTAAACCTCACTTTCAATTGGTATCAGAGGTTGGTTGATTATTTATAGGCTAACACCTGAATCAAAAGATCAATTAGATCTTAAATTTCTTCTAGAGTTTTCTTTTGCTAAAACCTCATGGCACAGAACAAAGAATACTCAAGCATAAGACCTCCTACGTGCAATCTAAATAAGTTTGCATTATGGAAGGCAAGGATCAAATTATATATGAATTCTATTGATGAGGATATCTTTAATGTAATTTTGACAGGACCCCCTACTCCTACAGCAACAATAAGTACTGAAGCATCAACAAACAATAATGTTGTTCCACCTCCTGAGTGGACAGATGCCTAGAAGAAACAAAGAAGTGCAGATGCCAAAGTAATGAATATCTTGGCACAGACAATGTCTGATGATATATTCCATCAGGTTGTGGACTGCACCTCAGCCAGGGATATTTGGATTTCCCTCAACAACATGGTTGAAGGATCTGCAGATGAGAGAAAAGACAGAAGATCTCATCTCATCTCTCAATATGAGAATTTCAAAAGGGGAGAAACTAAAAGTGTAGCAGACATGTACAACAGACTAAGTCTCATAATCAATGAACTGAAATCTATGGAGAAAGTGATCTCAATCACTGAAGTCAATGATAAGATCCTAATATGCTTCCCCAGCATAGGGGACTCAAGGATCTGGACAATCAAGGAAGCCAGAAGCCTTAATTAGATCTCTATGGAGACCTTGTTAGGCAAGCTAAAGTCCTATGAGCATCTTATCAAGTCCAGAGAAGCGGAACAATCTACCTCATCTCCAACATCCAAGAAGGAAAGAAGCATTGCTTTCCAGGCTACAGAAGAGGAAGATAAAGCTCTAGGAGATATGGAGTTTATGAGCCTCCTAGCCAAGAGATTTTACAAAATGGCTAAAAAGGACTTCAGAAAGAAGGATCTCAGATCAAGAGAAAAGCCAAGGTATGACAAAACAAATCCTAAAGAAATTAATTGTTTTGGTTGTAGGAAACCTGGACAGATTCTACCTGAGTGTCCAGAGAACTAAAAGAAGGACAAAAGAAAAGAGAAAGAAGAAAAGAGGCACTCCAACAAGCCATCCTCCCACAAACACAAACATTAGGGAAGAGGCTTTGTAGCTGAAACATGGAGTGATACAGAGTCAGAGTCATCATCCAGCTCATCTGAAGATGAAAATGATGCAAATGAAAAGGATCAATGCTTGATGGCTGTTTATTACTCAGCAATGATTCAAAACTTGCATCATCATCCAGCTTCAGTGATGATGAAGATGATGAAGAAGAAAGAAATTTCTGCATGATTGCTATCAATGCCTCAGGAAGTAATTCAGATGAATCAGAATCTGATAATGACAGTGATCAGGTAATCTCTACCTTTGACTTTAATTCAAATGATTTCAAAAATGAATTTAAAACTCTTTATAGAATTAATTAAATCTGAGAAGGATATAATTTACCTCAGAAATAAGTTGGTTGAAATGAATCAACTGACTGAAGATAATGTCAATCTTAAGAAAGAATTGGCTGCCTCCAAAGAACACATTGTTCTCATTGAGAACAAATTATCTGAGGCTAAAAAGTTTGAAAAATCCCTCAATGGGAGAAGCATCAAACTGATGGACATCACAAGCACTGTGAATGCCAGACTAAATGGCAAACTGGGCTTGGGTGCATCATCAATTCAGCCACATCTTCTTAAGAAGAACATTATATCTACACCAGTAAAGTTCATCTCTGCTAAGAGCAAAGAGGTAGTAGAAGTAAGTAAGAATATTTCAAGCAAGGATTTTAAAAATAAATGAATTCAGCAGAATTCATCGAACGAAGCTCGATGAAATCACAAGAATTCGTCGAACGGCGATCGACAAAAGCTGAACTCAGAATTTAAGTATAACTATCCATCGAATGGCGCTCGACGAAACCACTTCAATTCGTCGAACGACGATCGACGAACTTACAAAAATTCGTCGAACAGAAAATGTACTGAATTTCAAAAGAATTCTAATTCTCAACATACTAAGAATCCCTTTACTGAGTGGATCATTCCTCCAAGGAAATATCATCCACAAGGCTATAAGGATCAGCCTGAGATTTCTTACATTTTAGAAATTTGTGGTAAGCCAAAAGGACCCAAGGTAGTCTGGGTCAAGAGCAACTAGTCTATTTTCTGTTGTGCAGGTACAAGGCTATCCAAACATAAAATAATAGTGGTATTTGGATAGTGGGTTCTCTAAGCACATGATAGGAAACAAGACCAACCTAAGAAACTACAAGGCAAAGCTTGAACCCAAAGTTATTTTTGGAGACTCCAATTGTGGACAAACCAAAGGATATGGAAAAATCAAAGTTGGAGCAGTTACCTTCAAAGAGGTAGCATATGTCAAGGGTCTCAAGCATAACCTCATTATCATAAGCTAGCTATGTGATGAAGGTTATCAGGTAACTTTTAATCATTTCTTATGTCTTATTTGTTGGATTTTTGTGTGCATCGGAAGGGTAGAATTTTTAAAAATATAAATACCCTAAGCCAAACGACGCACGAGATCGAATATCTCATACACAAAGTGAACCCAACGAACCCTAACTCATCACATATAATTCATCACATGCATTAGGAATTGTACCTCTAGAGAATGAAATCTCTTGGTGAAGAGCGGGATGACGATGACACGGCGAAGTGATTTCGTTTGCAACGTGCTCCTTGAGAACTCTAGGTTCGCCTTGAACCCAAACAGCCGTACCAAGCACACTCTTGATCGGAGGATGAGGTGGATCTTCCTTAGACAACAAAAGCCCTAGCTGGATCCGAATCGGGAGGCCAAAGTTTGATGTCGGAGAGAGCGCAATGCTGGCGACAGCAGGGAGACACGAAGGCCACCACCAGGAGCTGTCGGAAATCGCACTCACTAGGCGACAGCTGGAGAGAAGCCGACCGTCCTTCGTTGGGTGCTATCGGACACAGTCGAGACCTACGATAGCAGGGATTTCCGGCGCAGGGGAGCAGGAGGACCTCTGCCCTACAGCCCGGCCAATGAAAACGGCGGGATCGCCGGAGAAGGAAGCGAGAAGAGAAGGGTCATCGTGACCTTTCGCGATCTTCGTGCGGCGCTCAGTTCGGCCAGGGCTCCCGATTCAATTTGTTCTAGGGCTTTGTTTTCTCTTATTCTTAATATATATACACACACATTCCTAATAAGAGTTAATGAGTCTAAGCTCACACCAAAGGCTAAATTGCATTTTGATGCTCTCATTATTAACTTCCATATTCGTGTCTTTCCCATCTCCAAATGTGAGAGCGAATATGTGATTAATTTTGTGCTTATAAAAGACGCAGCGTATGTTTTCTTTTATACAGCTTCATCATCAATTGACGCTCATTTAAATTCACAAAATAATGTTGTCTAAGTGTGTCGATTTACGACGACACGCATGTGCGCTCATCTCATATATTAGGCACTTATGTTACTAACGCCAATATATCATATGAGCCGACATGAGGATGTTACTATTCATTTGGTGTTACCTTACAGAGAAACCATGGCTTCGAGGCGGCGAGATGATAACCTTTATCATAATCTATAAGATTCTTATCACGGCATTATAGATGCCTCAATGACATAGTTGCAAGGTTCCTAAAAGGGATGACCTGTGTCTATCCATGTCACATGATATCATAAATATTGTGTGAAAGAGGTCCGTGACAGTTTCACACTATATTTGTCTTTCTTGGTCTCACAAGTGAGTTGTATTTATAACTACGTTAGTTATAATGCATGCTACACAACCTCGCCTTGCCAAGGGGCCCGACTATATCATTACCAAAATATTTTGGGGACAAACCGATATTTCGATGTGCACATTTTCTACACGCAAGTATGAACAACGAATCATAGTATTTATTCCTATCATTAGATGGTATTCAACTACAATCACATTGCTCACACCGACGCGCTAAATCTACACTTCTCATATCTCAATGATAGACATGTTGTAAACATTATTGACACTTAACACATTCCACATAATGTTATAACATAAATTGGGTCAATATCAATATGTATGAAGTTTTACACATACATACTCATATGATTAAATGATAACCATTTATCAACATTTATAGAACTCAAATGTACTTCAATCCATATGACAATCTTAGACCGGCAATCAATGTTCCTCTTTGATCACCACGATTGTGAAAAACATGAGATTACATGACATAACAAATCATGGTTCTATGGTTTAAGACCAAGAGCATCTTCCCAAACCTTACATGATACAAGTCACATAATTAAGGAACAAAATGTTACAACATTCTAAAAAAACATGAACATACAGTAAAAATATTGGGAAAGAGACAACTTTCAAAACACCACTTCCTTCAGTCTCCCACTTGTTTTTAAAGTTTCTCAAACAATAAAAGCTATGAAAGAAAAGGAGCAACCTTTTAAATCACTCATCAAGACACTCTCCATGGTCTCGTAACCCCATGGATTCGAAATGAATTTCACCCTTGGCTTGAGATAAAGGTTTGGTGAAAGGATCAGTTGTGTTGCTGCTAGTGTCTATCCATAAAAGTGCAATCTTCCCTCCCTCGATGAAGTCCCGCGTCACAAAATACTTTCTATCCATGTATTTTGTCTTGTGATGCGACCTTGGCTCCTTGATTTGAGAAATGGAGGCACTATTGTCGCAAAACAACTTCAAGGGGGCTTCACTCGATGGAACAACTCCAAGTTCTTCGAGGAACTTCTTTATCCAAACTCCCTTTTTGCTGGCTTCTGCAGCCGCCATTACTTCTGCAGCGGTGGTTGAGTCGGCGGCCGTTGATTGTTTCCAACTGCGCCAACTCACGGCCCCACCATTCAGAATGAAAATGAATCCATACTGAGATTTCCTGTCGTTAGGATCAGCCATGAAACTAGCATCCATGTAGCCTTCTACAACTAGTTCCTTACTCCCACCAAAAACAAGGAACTTATTCTTGGTCCTTTTTAGGTACCTAAGAATATTTTTGACAGCGGTCCAATGATTAGGACCGGGTGAAGCTTGGTGTTGGCTCGTTATGCTTAGAGCATATGCAACATCCGGTCTTGTACAAGTCATGGCATACATGATTGAACCTATGGCGGAAGCATAGGGAACATTCTTCATGTATTTAATGTCCGTGTACGTTGATGCACATTGAGACTTTCCCAACTGTAAAGACGTCTTCATTGGCACGTTTCCTTTCTTAGAGTTTTCCATGTGAAACCTTTCTAAGACTTTGTCAATGTAAATACTTTGACTTAGGCCAATGAGTCTTCGAGACCTATCCCTATATATCTTAATCCCCAAGATATATTGGGCTTGTCCCATGTCCTTCATTGAAAAAATTGTTTTCAATGAGTCTCTTGTTTGTTCCATTAGAGGTATATGATTGCCCATTAATAATATATCATCTACGTACAATACCAAAAATATGATGTAACTCCCACTAACCTTCTTGTCTACACAAGGTTCTTCCTTTCTTTGAATGAAACCGAGGGCTTTTGTCACAACCCGCATTTTCTCCGAATTTAAGAATATCAGAGTACGAGAAAATACACGTCATGATGCCACGTCATACAGGAGACAACTGTAGACGCTCAGGCGGGAACCTATTAATTAACTAAACAAACATGATTATATGATAAGTCATCATCGAAATCATTTATTAGGGGTTTTGAGATAAGAACTGTGTCTCTCAGTTCGTGGATCAACTAGTCCACCGAGAAAGTATATATAATTGCAGCGGAAAGTACTTGATTTAGTTTACTGAAAGTCCTATATGTATGCAAACGACGGGGCATGAAGTAAATGATATGCACATAACTAGGCGTACGGTAAGAGTAGAAAATACCTTCAGACGGCTTTAAAGTTAAGGGTTTTAGTTAGAAAGAATGCAATGAGGATGAAGAAAAACCATTTTATAACTATAGTGCACCTAGCATAAATCATTCCCAGAGAGTAAGATACACAAGATCTATAAGTAGTGGCATAAACTGACAAGTAAACTATAAGGTATAAAAAGGGGCACAATGGGCGTCAACAACATGACACTAACCCATTGGCACCAACTAGTATGTCTGAGCACAAGAAGCAACTAAAAACAACTACCTCGCAACAGCGGGGTGAGCAGCTACAAACTCTGAACTCCAGGCAACACCACTAGCCGCTACGGCTCTGAACCTGAGGCATTCAATAAAACAAAGAACGCCTCAGCAAGGAATTACAAGTGGCAGAAGATTAGCAGAAAAACAAACAAGGCATAAGGGGTACCAACCCAAGCCAAAATTACCGGAAGAGAAGCTCTAAACAATGAACCAACCAGCATTAAGTGCACTAAATACCAAAAGAGGAACAAACACATTCATTTATTTAGTTTCATTGAATAAAGAGACTGATCAGCTCAAATTAAACGGGAGCGGTTAACTAACTCCGCTACCCAAAGCCCAAAACCAGGTGGGGGGTGCTACTAGACCCAACCATCCAAACACGACTACCGTGCAAGGCTATAACATTTTCCCCCACTGTCCCCCAAACACCACTACGGTGTAAGGCTAAAGACAGTAGTTCTTATTACTTAAATTTTTTAATTAAACACGGGACGCTACCCGAAAGGATAATCACTGGAAGGCCCTAAGAATTAGGGTCAAGGCAAGGTACACCGAGCACAACGATTTAAGGGTAAACTCGAATGTTATCAGACCACAACCAGTAAAAGAATACAAGCAAGAGGGTTCAAAGATCAGGAGCACCGAAGGGACACTGGCAATCATCCTGGTGCACTAGAGAGGACACACGATTTAAAACATGGAAATCGCAACGAAATCACATGCGCACCTGGCGGGGTTCCAAGGGGCCGCGCCCCTGGCGGGGTCTTAGGGGCAGAGCCTCTAACGGGGTCCAAGGGGCAGCGCCCCTGGCAGTGGTCTCGCTAGTGCAGAGACAGGTATGTCTCGAGACATCAGCTATGTCTCGAGACATCCCCAAAGACAGAGACAGGTATGTCTCGAGACATCAGCTATGTCTCGAGACATCCCCAAAGACAGAGACAGGTATGTCTCGAGACATCAGCTATGTCTCGAGACATCCCCAAAGACAGAGACAGTTATGTCTCGAGACATCAGCTATGTCTCGAGACATCCAAATCTGTCTCTCGAGCCACCGCAAGAACAAGGGAAAAAACTTGATATTAGGGTAAGGTTGAGGAGGAGAAAAAAATCAAGGGAAGGTTCTAGATCATAAGTTACTACACCAAACACACAAACTCTTGCTAAACAGCATGACAAGAGCTCAAAACGAGCAAACCAACCGTCAAAAGAATCAAGAGAGAAAGAGGAAGAAACCACTTGCCTCAAACCTTGCAAACTCGAAGATCTCCGCTCCGAAAGCTAAGGATCCGGCCAAGAACTCACCCGAGCACAAAACCTGAAACCTTTTGGATCAAAGGAAGGAGTTAGGTCACTACCGAATCTCACAAAACTCCATGAAACGAGAAAATCTTACCGCTAGAACGAAGATCTCGCCGAGAGCTTTCCAAATCTTCGAACCAAACTCGATTCCGACCACTACAGCCCTAGGAGTCGCCGATTGAAGGCTCCACAAAGCTCCGCTCTCGCCCTAACCTCCGGTGGCTGATTTTGATCGAGGAAGGAGATGAATAGGGAAGGGAAGGATTTTAGGCTTATATATAAACCTAATTTATTATTTAAATAATTAATTAATCCTCCAATCTACTTAAAACTGCGAGGGCGATCAAAACACCTCGGATTTCTACGAAATTCGCACATTAACTAAAACACGGCGCTACGAATCCAACAGCGGAGTCAGAATTCAATTCCGACGAGCCAAATTACGGATAAAGCCTTCCGAAGCTAAAATCTTGATATCCACTCAAAATCTTCACTTTAACTCAAAACGACGCGAAATCTCGCACGCTTGACCTAAATCACAAGCCTTAACCAAGCTAAAGCTCGAAACACTACCAGACGAGCTGACATAACGCCCTTAAGCCAAAATTACGTCACAGCGGGCACGTAAAAATAATTAACGAAAAAAATTAGGGGCGTTACAGCTTTCACCTCATCTTAAAGCATTTGTTCCAACTCCTTGCGGATTGCTTCAAACCATAAATGGCCATTAGAAGTCTACATACTTTCTCGATGTTGTCCGGATCTTCAAAACATTGAGGTTGCACCATGTACACTTCCTCAACTAGTTTTCCATTTAGGAAAGCTATTTTGATATCCAACTGCCATATTTCATAGTCATGGAATGCGGCGATTGCCAACATGATCCGAATTGTTTTGAACATTACAACCGATGAAAAGGTTTCATCGTAGTCAATCCCTTGAATTTGACTAAAACCTTTTGCTACAAGCCTTGCTTTATAGGTTGTTAGGTTCCCATTCATGTCCATCTTCCTCTTGAAAATCCACTTGTTTGGAATGGCTTTCTTTCCATCAGGAAGGTCAACCAAGTCCCACACTTGATTGTCATACATGGATTGCATTTCAGATCTCATGGCCTCTAACCAGGCCTCTGAATCTTTCCTTCCTAATGCTTCATCATAGGTTAGGGGATCTTCAGTGTCTATCACCAACACTTCATGAAAACCCATGTAAAGGTCGGGCTTTCTTTTCACCCTTGTAGACCTTCTGAGTTCCATTTGCTCATTCTGTTCACCTTGAGGCTCTCGAATTTCTTCTACTACCTCTTGTGGAATCAATTCATGTTCAGCATGAGCCAAGCAACCGCCTTGTGGCGTATTGTGAAACTCCTCAACACAAATTTGTGGAGGTGGATTATCCACACTCCTACTGAGCAAAGGAACCATATGTGATAACTCGTGATCATCTCGAATTTCAAAATTCAACTCATGATCACTACCGTGTAGGTCCTCATGAGTTTCCTCAAGTGTTATCCTACGATCACATCCTTTAATTCTTTCGAGAAACTCCTTCTCTAAGAATGTATCACCTTTCTTTACGAATGTAGTATTCGTCGACTTGTGCCAAAAACTATACCCTTTGGTTTCTCTTGGGTATCCTATGAAAAAACATTTGTCCGCCTTGGGTTCCGATTTTGTTGATTGCATTCATTTTACAAATGCTTCGCAACCCTAAATTTTAAGGAAAGATAAATTAGGCGGTTTTCCAAACCATGCATCATATGGAGTTTTGTCAACAAATTTTGTTGGAACAATATTTAAAGTGAGAATTGCAGAAAGAAGTGCATGACCCCAAAAATATATAGGTAGATCGGTCTGGCACATCATGGAATGAACCATGTCTAGCAGGGTTCGGTTTCTCCTTTCAGAGACACCATTCCACTGCGGGGTGCCAGGTGGAGTAAGCTGTGGTACAATACCATGCTCCTTCAGGTAAGCAGTGAACATGTTGCTCAGGTACTCACCTCCACGATCGGTTCTTAAGACTTTAATTCTCTTGTCAAGTTGGTTCTCTACTTCATTTTTGTACTCATTGAATTTCTCAAGGGATTCACTTTTATGCCTCATGAGATAAACATAGCCATATCGGCTATGATCATCTGTGAAGGTAATGAAGTACCTATAACCTTCTCTAGCACTTGTACTCATTGGGCCGCATACATCTGAATGTATCAATTCCAACAAGCCATTCGCTCTTGCACCTTTCTTGTCGAAAGGTGTCTTGGTCATTTTTCCAGTTAAATATGATTCGCATGTCCCAATTGCATCTAAATCAAATGAATTCAGAAGATTCGTTTGATGCAATTTCCTTATGCATTTCTCGTTTATATGACCAAGACGATGGTGCCATAAGAGTGTCTCATTTATATGATATACCTTGAGTCTTTTGTTATTGACATTCATAACATGTTTATCTTCCACAATATTAAGCAAATATAATCCATTAGAAATGAAAGCATTTGCGTAAATTAAACCATCCTTCTCAATTGTCATTTGTGAATTTTCAATCACAAAACGAAAACCTTCTGCATCTAAACATGATACAGATATAATGTTTCTCAAAATGGAAGGGACATGATAAACATCTTTCAAAATTAAAACTAAACCACTAGATAAATGAAGGTCTAAGGTGCCAACTGTAACCGCGGAGATCCTTGCACCATTCCCGACCTTCAGCACAACCTCTCCTTTAGAGAGCATTCTTCTATCCCTTAGTGACTGCACATTAGAAACTAAGTGAACACATGATCTGGTATCTATTACCCAATCAAGGATAGCTGTGGTTAAGTTTAAATTCAGTTCAATAACATATATACCTTTAGGGCGCTTGCGTTCGATCTTGCCTTCATCCAAGTCCTTTTTGTACTTGGGGCAGTTCATCTTGTAGTGTCCCTTTTCATGACAATGGAAACACTCGGTGAGATCTGTTGGAGAGTTCTTCACCTTGCTTCCCTTGGAGTTGCTCACATGAGCTGCTCCCTTATTGCCTTTATAGGAGGAACCTCTACTTGTATTTTTGATTGCACCTTTGCTTTTATTTTTAAAGGGCTTCTTGCTATTTGACGCAACGGCCAGGACAGTATTCGCCTTTGTCTTGCCCATATCTACCTCAGCAGTCTTGAGGGCGTTATGGAGCTCATTCATGGTCATCTTCCTTTCACGCATATGGTAATGCATTATGAAGTCCTTGTAGGAATAAGGAAGCGACCCCAGAATGATGTCCTCAGCTATGTCATCAGGAAGTTGAGAATTCAGCTTCTCCAATTTCTCCAGATAACCTTGCACCTTAAGGAAGTGCACTGAGACCGATTCACCCTCCATCATTTTGCACCTTGTGAGTGCTATGGTGGTCTTATAGCGCTCCTTCCGGGCACTATCGGTGAACATTTTCTCAAGTTGTGCTATTATTTCCTTAGCAGGGGTATCGAGAAATTTTCTTTGCAATTGATCGCCAATACTGGCCAAGATCAATGTCTGCACGACACACTGTTGTTCATTCCATTTCTTTTGTTCCTCCTTTTCAACATCGGTTGGTTTGCCTTTCTCCTTCTCTTCTGGGCAATTTCCATCCAGAATTTGTTGGAGATTTTCCAAACGCAACACGATGTTAAACTTGAGGATCCAATCAGAATAGTTTGAACCATCATTAGCAAGGGGACTTTTATCAATCATGGAACGCAGAAAATTTGGCAGGGTTGACATGATTCTAAATGAAAAGAAGGAAAAACATTTTACTTAAAGTTCATTAAAAGAAACTGTTGTTATGTTAAAAGAAATATTAACACAACTCAGCACAAGATCCTTTCCAAACAAGCGGACTCATCCATTCGTTTGTCCAGGTAGGTACAAGAACCAATCACAACCTTTAAGCGAAGCTTAACTCTTGTGACTCTTGAACAAAATCATTATATGTTTTATATTAAAACCAAAATAATTTATAAAACCCTTTTCCAAAAGATTAAAGCCTAGATCTTGAAAACTTTGTTTAAGAAAACTCATTTTATTGGCCAACTAGTGTGGACGCGGTATTCCCACAAGAAGAGCAAATTGTGCCTCACACAGATTTAGTCTCCTGTGGCCTAATACCATGCTCACACACGTTCCACCATATCTGGTGATTGGAATCACACTCATGCTCATCCAAAGTCACTAGCTTAAGTGGATAAAATGAGAAGGAAAACATCTTAAATTTTTCAATTCACATTCCTTTAAGAAATGGAGGGAAATTAGAATATAGCCTAACTCACGGCATTCTAATAAAAAATATTACATCCATCACAAACAATTACATTCCAGAGTTTGCAAAAGGAAATAAAGGAATGCCTAAGCAGGAGAAAAAACCGCTAGCCGGGACCCTAACATTGGATAAGCTTGTGTACACAACCCAATATGATTCATCTAGATCATTTTTAAATCCAGAAAAAAATAATCTCCTCATAATCCATACTAGGTGGATTACGTAATATGAATCAATGGATTTGGACATAGCCAATCCAAACTATAAGGCACCGAGACTAGCAACTAAAGAGTTACTTCACTATGAGATATCTAACCTAGCTCTGATACTACTGTTGGATTTTTGTGTGCATCGGAAGGGTAGAATTTAAAAAAAAAATACCCTAAGCCAAACGGCGCACGGGATCGGATATCTCATACACAAAGCGAACCCAACGAACCCTAACTCATCACATCTAATTCATCACATGCGTTAGGAATTTTACCTATAGAGAATGAAATCTCTAGGTGGAGAGCGGGATGACGATGACGCGGAGAAGTGATTTCGTTTGCAACGTGCTCCTTGAGAACTCTAGGTTCACCTTGAACCCAAACAGCCGTACCAAGCACACTCTTGATAGGAGGATGAGGTGGATCTTCCTTAGACAACAAAAGACCTAGCTGGATCCGAACCGGGAGGCCGAAGTTTGCTGTCGGAGAGAGCGCAATGCCGGCGACAGCAGGGAGACACGAAGGCCACCACCAGGAGCTGTCGGAAATCGCACTCACCAGGCGACAACTGGAGAGAAGCCGACTGTCCTTCGTTGGGTGCTGTCGGACACAGTCGAGACCTACGACAGTAGGGAGTTCAGGCGCAGGAGAGCAGGAGGGCCTCTGCCCTACAACCCGGCCAACGAAAATGGCGGGATCGCCGGAGAAGGAAGTGAGAAGAGAAGGGTCGCCGTGACCTTTCGCGATCTTCGTGCAGCGCTTAGTTCGGCCAGGGCTCCCGATTCAATTTGTTCTAGGGCTTTGTTTTCTCTTATTCTTAATATATATACACACACATTCCTAATAAGAGTTAATGAGGCTAAGCGCACACCAAAGGCTAAATTGCATTTTGATGCTCTCATTATTGACTTCCATATTCGTGTTTTTCCCATCTCCAAATGTGAGAGCGAATATGTGATTAATTTTGTGCTTATAAAAGACGCAGCGTACGTTTTCTTTTATACAGCTTCGTCATCAATTGACGCTCATATAAATGCACAAAATAATGTTGTCTAAGTGTGTCGATTTACGACGACACGCATGTGCGCTCATCTCATATATTAGGCACTTATGTTACTAACGCCAATATATCATATGAGCCGACATGAGGCTGTTACTATTCATTTGGTGTTACCTTACAGAGAAACCATGGCTTCGAGGCGGCGAGATGATAACATTTATCATAATCTATAAGAGGCTTATCACGGCATTATAGACGCCTCAATGACATAGTTGCAAGGTTCCTAAAAGGGATGACCTGTGTCTATCCGTGTCACATGATATCATAAATATTGTGTGAAAGAGGTCTGCGTCAGTTTCACACTATATTTGCCTTTCTTGGTCTCACAAATGAGTTGTATTTATAACTACGTTAGTTATAATGCACGCTACACAACCTCGCCTTGCCAAGGGGCCCGACTATATCTGTTGGGTAAATTGTCCTCAATATTACCTTGATTTGAAGAGGCATCACTCTCAATACTAAGGACATATTGTATTTGACAAAGCTATACTTGTGTAGAATATACAGGCACAGGTGACTCAAAAGAAAGGGCCAAACATGGCCCTAGACAAGAAGGAATCATCCACAAGGAGATGAAGATCTGTCTCAGCATAACCGCTGAGACGTGGAGCCGTTTCAGCGGGTCCACTGAGAAGAAGACTGGAGCAACTGCTGAGAAGGGGACTGGGGCTGTCGCTGAGACTGGATGCTGTCTCAGCCCAACCGCTGAGACTGGATGCTGTCTCAGCCCAACCGCTGAGACAGATCCAAATGTCCTGACGGGATCTGCTTTTGGCGCAAATGACATTTGAGAGGAAAAGCAAATCCAATCAGCCCCATACCACGTCAGGAGGATCGATATAGCCGTTGAAGACTTCTGGAGGTATAAAAGGAGATGCTAGGGCACAACAAAGAGAACTGTTCGATTGAGAAGCTTTTGCTACACGCCGCAATCGAGCATTCGTGATTCAGCCAGTTGAAGTCATTCTCTGCTGCTGAAGTTAATCCTCTTAGGGGGATTAGATAGCTCTTCCTGCACTTACTCAAGAAGGGCAAGTTGATCCTTTGCTTGGCTGAAGGATAAGATCAAGGAGATTCAAATCTGAAGCTGCTGCCTTTTAGATCTGAAGAAGGAAAACAGAAGACCTGAGAGTAACTCTTTTATCTTCTGTAATCAAAACAAATTCTATTATATCTTTCTAAGGCATTGTTGCCTGAGTAAATGCCTGTTGAGCCCGTGTGTAAAGCTGTGTTGACATCTTGAGTAGTAGGACCTCTTGATAGGTCTGAGGTAGGAAATCTGTGGGATTTCTGAGTGGTAGGAGTTCATAACTCTGAGTGTAGGGCTGCTGTCCCTGAGGTGTAGGGATATTGAGCCTGTGTGTAGGGCTGCTGTGCCTGAGGTGTAGGGTTGTTGAGCCTGAGTGTAGGATCACTCTTGATCTGAGAAATTCTGAGGAACTTGTGGTGTAAGCTCAAGGAGCTGAGATTGAAGTTTGGAGAAGTTTGCCTTGTCTAACTTATTGTTAGAAAGGTGAAGGGGGAAAGAGGACTACTCAAGACACCCTATCTTGAGGAACCTCTATACATCCTTGTGTGTTTTCTGTGATTGCATTTTCTGCAGCTAGAAACATTAGGTTTATAGAAAGAAATTAAGTAAAACCTATTCACCCCGCCCCCTCTAGGTATTATTGACTACACCTATATAAACTATCAAGTGGTATCAGAGGGAGGTTGATCAAAAGGACTTAACAGTCTGATCAGATCCTATACAGGAGTAGTCAAATCTGAAATCCAATGGCAAGCAGTGGAATGAAGAAGGAGTTGGGGTCAATGAAGTTGCCCATATGCTCCAAAGAAAACTTTGGGATATGGAAGCAAAGGATAAGGCTATTCTTGGAAGCCTCAGACCCAAGGATCTTTTTAACTGTCAAAAATGGTTCTTATACCTTTGAGAAAGTCTCCACCATTGACCCTACTAGAAAAATAGTTAAGGTATTCTCTGAGCTGACCAATGATGAAATAGCACTGTACACTATGGACAAGAGAGCCCAAAACATAATAGTAAATTCCATTGATGACACTACATTTCAGAACTTGGTACACTGCACAACTGCCAAGGAAATGTGGGACACATTGGTGGTTTATATGGAGGGAACAGCTGAAGTGAGGGATGATAGAAAGTCACTCCTCAATCTGGAGTATGAAGCCTTCAGACAGCTGAGCCAGGAGAATATCTCTATGTGCTATGAAAGGTTCTTTAGGATTGTAAATGAACTAAGAACCTATGGAAGGGTATTCACAGATTATGAACTTAATGACAAGTTCCTTAGATCTCTAACCAGAGATTGGGACACTAAAATTTGTGCAATCAGGGAAGGGGCAAGGCTTGGAGAAACCCCTACCCATACTCTGTTTGGGAAACTGCTCTTATATGAGATGCAGCTTTCTGCAAGAAAGGAGGAGGACACTTCTTCCAGGGCTCACACAAGGGAGAGATCTGTTGCTCTCAAAGCTGAAAGCTCTAAGAAGAACAAGGTTAGAGTACAGTCACCTCCAAGAAAGACTGCTGAATCTGAAAAATCTGAGAGCAGCAATTCAGACAGCTCCTCTTCTGATGAGGAGTTTGCTGCCTTCACAAGGCAGTTCAAGAAGATGATCATGAGGAAATAATGGAAAAGCAAACCTTCCTCCTCTTCTCATCCCAAGAAGGATCATTACAGATCTGAGAGGCGACATCCCAAAGGGGACAGGTATGACTCTAAATCTAGTAAACATGTTTCAACTAACATAATTTGCTATTGCTGTAGTAAGCCTGGACATGTCATTGCTGACTGTCCAGTCAAGAGAAAAGAAAGAGGTGACAAGAAGCCTCATCACCAGATGGAAAGGAAGGGAGAAAAATCCTTCCTAGCCAAGAAAGGCAAGAGCTGGAGTGAATCTGAGTCTTCATCCTCAGATTCAGATGGTGAGGAGAAAGCCTACCTGGGGCTGTTTGCTGATCAGGAAAAAGAAGACTATCCTAATACCAGGATAGGAATCAGGGCCCCTCTATCACATTCAGATAGTGATGAAGAGGAGGATGAGGTCACTCTAGATGACCAGGGGTTGATGGCTATAACTGAAGATGAGGACAGCCACAGCAATTCAGAACATGAGCAGGTATTGATACACTGCATCTCTTCCTCTTCTGATTATGAAAAAAATCTAGAATCTGAATCTCCTCCATCTAAAGTTGGAGGTGAATCATACTCTGAGGAGGATGTCAATCAATTGATTGATGAATATGGTGCACTCCTCACTACAACATTTTCGGTCTTTAACAACACTTCAGAAATGTTGCCTAAAACTGCAAACTGTTGCCTAAACATAAATAACTGTTGCCATAGGGTAGTGCCTATGCCCGCGTTATCTATTCTCAAAGGCAACAGTTATTCATACTTTTAGGCAACACTAGAAAAAATGTTGCATATTCCCTTATCAAAGGCAACATTTGTGAGGTAAAGCTATTGCAACATTTTTTAAATGTCGTCTTTATTAGTTACATTTAATAAATGTTGCTAAAAGTATCTAATTAATAAAAAAAATTTAAATTTAACAAAAGCATACCCAAAAAGTAAACCGAAGTTCCTAGTAAAATGAAAAGCATGAAATACAAATAGCACATCCAAAAAGTACACGAAATCCAAAATTAATCAACAATTCATATATAGAATTAAACAAACAATTTGAATATATATTAATCATGATCAATTATACAATGTTATGCAACTATCTTTTAATTACAGTCTATCAAATTACATAAAAAATAACTAGACATCTAAAAAATAACTTAAACATCAAATGATCTTCATGGCCCATGGTCGTCAAGGAACTTCTCAGAATCTAGGTACTTTTGTTCTGCTTTGAAAGTGAATGTCCAGAGACAAGAGCCAATATTTGCCTCGTCTAAATTGTCTTTCTGTCTTAGAATGATAAGATCTTGAGTGAGCAGCCCTTAGAGCCCTGACACAATCATCTTGCATTAGTACAACTGTAATATTGTACTCACTGCATCCTTGAGCGATAGCCCTTACATTTATGTTAGCCTACATGATAAATAAAAGCCCAACATCAGCAGGTAACACATACATGGATAAAGTAATATATTAGTTGATAACTATATATACAATTCATTAACTGCTCTCACCAATATATTACTCTTTAGATACAACTATAACTAAGCAAGCATTATAGAAAACATAACAAGCAAGGTTCAGGAGGTTGCAACCTTCAAAAAAATTCATGACATTAATGTAATAAGCTGGCATTTTTGTTTCATTTTTTCATTAGTTGAGAAAAGTACTTCATCATACATGGCATGAATCTAATTGACCATAGAAATCATATATGTTTCACCTTCAGGAGGCTATCTCGGAGACGGCGATTTTTGTGGCGGGCTTGCTCTGCCGTGTCTCATGTTTTGCAAATGCGAGTCAGTGTTAGCGTATAGGGAAAAAGAAGCCTGTCATTTTCTGATCTGGAACATATGGAGGAACCAATGATAAACACCCCTGATTTGCAAATGCGAGTCAGTGTCTGTTTTTTTTTTGGACACCCCTGATGAATCAGAAATATCATTTTTTGTCCACCAATCATGTGAATGAACCAATGATATGGAAAGCAATTTGAATATAAATAAATATTGGTATTACAATTTGCAATTTAAAAAATGTTGGTAGTATGTGACTGAGGAAGAGTGGTGAACACTAAATATCATGTTTTCTTATATTTAAGCAAAGATCCACCTTGTGAAGCATCTATGCAGTCCTAAGTAGCTCTATTTAAACCAAACCATCAAGAATGAATCGTTTCTGTAATTATGTTGGCTATTAACTTAGAAGTGGTAGTGGTAGGAATAAATTAAGGCATCGTTTGTTTAGTATCTATTAAAGCCAAACATTCACACTAATACTAATTGGTACAGTGAACTCAAGCATTCACACTAATATATAAAAATATAATATGTAACACATGAGATTCTCAATATGGGACTAAATAATGAACAATATCCGAGCAATGATCAGATCAAGACACTTAATTGGGAAGAAAAATGTTTATATTTGCTTCAATAAATTTAAGGTGGACAAGAAATAAAATGAGCAATTAATTGTTCACAAAACTAAAGGGTCCATTGCATCCTTCACTAGGGAAATAAATTAGAATAAACAGATAAACACTTGGAAAAAAACTGGAGCTAATCCTGAGTTAGTCCTGAGTTACTTGTAGATGATGGCTGGAAGCCACTGAGAGCCAAATGATCTGAAGCAACAACTAGCCAAATGATCTGAAGCAACAACTAGAGCGGCTTGAGATCTATTTATAGGTGCCAAGGCTTGAGATCAATCAATGCAGCGAATCAGAAGAAGCACATAATAGAAAATTTTCAATACATACAGCAATCTGGGGATCTTGTCCAAAGAACTGTTGGTGGGAATCCCATTAACTTGTAGGTTCGGATCCTGGTAAATAAACAATGCCTAAAAGAAAATGGAAAAATATCATGAAGAGAAGTGCAAGGAAGAGATTAGCAATAAATATTGACAAAACTAATATTTTAAATATTGATACATATAACTGAATTACAAAAATATATGCAAGAATTTTATGTCATTCATCACTTCACAAATTTAACTTTTCAGGTAAATATAGTATTGTATCATCCTTTGGAACAGAATATATCCAAAGTCACATCTTTATACCACCGGTATTTTGAGTATACAATGTGACACTAAAGCACAAAGGCTATTCAATTCTCTGAAGCCCAAGGAAATCTAAGTGCTCCATTCCTAGTGGAGAAAGTATAATCGCTACTATCCACAGATAAAATCATAAACAAGAATGTCTAAAGGTAGAAAAATACAAAAAAAAAATCAGAAACAGCAACCACATTACGAATGGAATTTTTTTTTAAATGGAACACTTAACTAGGAGAAGAGCGGCAAGATCTGGAAAGACGGCTTGGAAAAGAAATCGTCAATGGAGAGAACATATCTCATGAGCTATGCTAATTTTAGTTTGTCCTTACTGGAATCAAACAGTTTCCAAACAATTTTTAAGAAAAAACTTGAGCAGAAAAATCTCACAATAGAGAGATTATCTTTGTAATCAAAGCAACAGTTAACAATCACATACACAACACATTATAGAGCGAGATGAACAATTTCTTCCATGGCCAGAAACTCAGGATCAAATTCCAGGCCAGCAGCAACCGCATAACGAATCAAATAAACACACAGATGTTTTTAAAAAAAATTCCTAAATCCCGATTTCCAATACGAATTCAAGCAACAACTGACCTTGATTCAACAACCGATTGCATATGGGAAGAACCTCCATGAAGGGCCCGAGCTTCTGATGCTCTGCCAGCAACTCTGCCAAGTACTGGCTACAGAAAACAGCAAAAGGGGGACAAATCAAAATAAACACTCGATAATCAACAAAAAAGGTGGAGCGGGCGATATGTTACCCTGATGGCCGCGCATGAATGGGGTGAGGTCGATTGGAGATGGCGCAAGATCTCCACCTTCCGCCGGATTTTGGAGATGCTATGGCGGGCTAAAGAGGAGGGGGTTTCGCCGGAGGATAGCACCGACTGGAAGATCTGCCGAACAAGAGGAGGGGGTTTCGCCGTTTCGCGCGAGGGTTAGGGCTCGGGGAAGGGGGCGCTGTGGAGTTTTTAGATTTTCCCGTGATCAAGTGATTAAAGCTTGAGTGCGCTGGATCAAGTGATTAAAGATTTTAGATTTTCCAGTGATTAAATTAAGAAATATATATTTTTAGATTTTATTTTAGCCCTGTGAATAGCAGATTTTTGACTGCGCTTAAGTGAAATTGGTTGAGAGATTTTTTTAAGTAAATAATATTATTTTTCGCTGCGCTTTAGTTAAAACTTCGTAAAACATATTATCTTTCGCTGCGTTTTACAGAAAACGTCGAAAAATTAATATCCATCACAACGCTTTCTAAAAGACTGCAAAAAAAAAACTGATTACAAATGATTCTTCTTGTAGTGCAATAACAATTCGTGGAAATTTGTCGATTTGACTATTCACAGACCAAGGCTTACTATAAGTTTAATTTTAATTATAAATTTATGGTTTGTGAATAGCTATTTCAGGTGTTCGGATAGTCATAGAAAGTTGTAGGAACATTTTTAATATGTTGCAAAATATTATTTTAAAAAGGCAACAACGCATAATTGTTGCTTATAGTGAGCCAACAAATACAACATTTCGAAATTGTTCCCAATAATGAATAAGGGAACATTTATTGAATGTTGCAACACAAATGTTGCCTAAAACTGCTACTTTATGGCAACATTTACAAACTGTTCTCTATTCTATGTTTAGACAACATTTTTTAAATGTTGTCAAATAAAGTGTTGCTAAAGGCAAAAAATGTTGTAGTGCCTGGAAGCTCTGAAAAAGAGCAAAAAGCTAGCCAAGAGGCAAGCTCAAGAAATTGGTTCCCTGAAGCAACCAAAATCAGAGTGCATTGAGCATGCTACCCAGCTAGCTCAAATGAGCAATGAGATTGGCAAGCTAAGGGGAATGTCAATGATCCATGTGGGCACCATAAGCCACAAGAACAAGATCACCAAGGATCTTGAAGAAAAGCTCCTCAAGGAGAGGATACTAGTGGCTAATTTCTCCAAGCCCAAGACAGTGATGCCTATTATTGACACCTTCAACTCCCAGAGCAAGAGAGGCATTGGTTTCAACAATGAGGCATCTTCTAGCAACACTAAGGGAAAGGTCAAGAACTCAAAAGAATCTAAGACCTCCTTTGTGAAAGTCTTGATGCCCTCAAACAAGTATGACCAAGAAAGTATTCATGGTCATCTATTAAATGGAAGTTCCTATAACTTGAGCAGGAATGCTCACAGCTATGGAAATAGAAAGGGGATGGGATTGAGTGCAATGAAAGATGCACATGAGGAAATACAAATGGCCCAACCTGGACCATTTGTGTTTGGTGTCTCAGCACCTTCAATCAAGAACATGGAAGCAAGCTCTTCCAAATCTGCTTCAGCAAAAATTAAGACTACTGTCAAATCTGTCGACAAGGCCTGCTGCCCAGTGTCTGATTCCATCAGATCTTGTATGACTGCCAAGTCAATGCAAGCTGAGGCTATCAGGACAAAGTGCAGCAAGACTGTCCACAGATTATCCTTCAGTCAGATTATTGCTGAAAGAAATAGGAAGATTGCTGATATCTCTTCTGCTGAACATGTACAAAATGCTGTATCAATTCAGAAAACTGTTCAGAAAAGGAGATACAATATTCATGATTGTTGGTGCTGTGGCAAGGTTGGACACTTTGCAATTGATTGTTGGCACAACCCCAATGTGCCAAAGGCAAGGACTAAACCTCAAGCCAAACCAGCCCTCTCTAGGAATATTCCTTATGGTGTTAACAAGAACCTAGGACCCAAAGTCAGTTGGGGTCCTAAGGTACATTAAATTTTGTGTTGCAAGTTAGTTCAAGTACCAGTCTCAACCAAATATGGTACTTGGACAGTGGGTGCTCAAGGCACATGACAGGAACTAAGAATCTTCTAAAGGATTACCATCCAGTGAAGATTGGACCTAAGGTTATTTTTGGTGGATCAAGAAAAGGGGGTCACCAAAGGATATGGTATGATTTCAAATGGCATAGTCTCAATTACAAGGGTAGCTTATGTTGAAGGGTTGCAACACAACCTTGTAAGCATAAGCCAACTATGTGACTTAGGCTATGTCATTGAATTCCACAATGACAAGTGCCTGATCAAAAAGTCTAATGACTTGGAGACCATTCTCTCGGGCACTAGGAGTGGGAATGTTTATTGGTTAGACTTCATTTGCAATTATTCTATCTCCTCTATGTGTCTTGTAGCTAATGAAAGTGAGTCTCTCTGTGTCCAATGGCACAAGAGACTTGCCCACATTAACTATAAGACAATGTATAGATTATTTTCTAAAAACCTTGTTAGAAATAGTCCTAATCTAAAATGTGTTAAAAGTGGCCCCTGTCATGCTTGCCAAATGGGTAAGCAAACTAGGAGCACCTTTAAAAGTATTGGTTCCAAGGATACTGAAAGTTGTCTATACCTATTGCACATGGACTTGTTTGGTCCTTTGCCAATTCAGAGCCTAGGTGGAAAGTTGTATACCTTGGTGATTGTAGATGATCATTCAAAGTATACATGGGTATTCTTCCTCAAGAAGAAGTCAGATATCTTATATGTCTTTATAAACTTTGTCAATGCCATTCAGAATGATCTACTATGTACTGTGGTCAGAACTAGAACTGACCATGGCACAGAATTTCAATCTGAAGCCATGACAAAATTTTGTCAAGAATTTGGTATCACCCAAGAGTTCTCCTCCCCAAGGACTCCACAGCAAAATGGTGTGGCTGAGAGTAGAAATAGGACCTTGATAGAAGCTGGGAGAACACTGCTTAGTGACTCCTCACTCCTAGAATACTTCTGGGCTGAGGCAGTCAATACAGCCTGTTATGTTCTCAATAGAGCCTCCATCAATAAGGTCCTTGGGAAAACCCCTTATGAGATTCTGAAAGGCAAACAACCTACAATTTCTTACTTTAGAGTTTTTGGTTGCAAATGCTACATTCTAAATAATGGAAAATCTCAATTAACAAAGTTTGCAGAAAAATGCAATGTGGGGGTTCTTGTTGGGTATAGCTCACATAGTAGAGCTTATAGAGTTTATAACAAGAAAACCCATGTTGTAGAAGAATCTATGCATGTTGTGTTTGATGAGACCAGCCTTCTCTACAAAGAATGGTCTAGTTCTTCAATTTTGACAGGAAATAAAGAAGGGATGGATGAGCTGACTGTCCAAGACAAGCCCAGCAGCAGCAAAACACAAACAGCTGCTGCAATTCCTGAAGAAGAAGAAGAGGTACAAGATGGTGAAGTCACAACTGAACCAATGGAACAGCCACAGCCACAAGAGGACCCTCTTCCAACTGCTACAAGGCACCTAAGAGATCATCCAAGAGATTTAATAATTGGAGATCATACCCAAGGCTTATTGACAAGAAGTAGAGCTCATAATGAAGCACTATTCTTGAGCTTCCTTTCTCAAATGGAGCCCAATAAGTTTGAAGTGGCCAATCAAGACACATTCTGGATTGAAGCCATGCAAGAAGAGCTCCTACAATTCAAGAGATGCAAAGTTTGGAAGCTGGTGCCAAGACCTCAGGGACACAATGTGATTGGCACCAAATGGGTATACAGAAACAAGCTTGATGAGAATGGTACAATCATCAAGAACAAGGCCAGATTAGTTGCCAAAGGATACAGGCAAGAGGAAGGTATAGACTTTGATCAATCCTTTGCCCCAGTTGCAAGGTTGGAAGCAATTAGGCTATTCCTTGCCTATGCTGCCCACAAGGGGTTCAAAGTCTACCAGATGGATGTCAAATCAGCCTTCCTAAATGGAGACTTGAAGGAAGAGGTATATGTTGAACAGCCTTCAGGTTTTGTGCATCCAACCCTATCTTCACATGTTTACCTTCTTAAGAAAGCATTATATGGTCTTAAGCAAGCTCCAAGAGCTTGGTATGAGACTTTGTCCAACTTTCTCCTCAAGAACAAGTTCATGAGAGGAAAGATTGATAGCACATTGTTTCTTAGGGAAACAAGGGGCAAGTGTCTCTTAGTCCAAATTTATGTTGATGACATAATCTTTGGGTCTACTGATGACAACCTCTGCAGGTGATTTGCCAATCTAATGCAGGGGGAGTTTGAAATGAGCAGTATGGGTGAGCTCAAATATTTCCTTGGGCTCCAAGTGAAACAGTCTGATGATGGAATTTTCATCTCCCAGACCAAGTACACTAAGGAGCTCATTAGGAAATTTGGGATGGAATCAGCCTCCACCATGAGAACACCCATGGGGTCCAATGTATCACTAGATAAGGATGAAAAGGGGAAGGCCTTTGATGAGTCCATATACAGATGTATCATTGGATCTCTATTGTACTTAACTACTAGTAGGCCAGACATTATGTATCCTACATGTGTTTGTGCTAGGTATCAAGCCTATCCTAAGGAATCTCACTACACCTCTGTGAAGAGGATTTTGAAATACCTTAAGGGCAGCTTGCATCTTGGCCTTTGGTACCCTAAGAACAATGACTTTGAACTAACAGGCTTTTCAGATGCAGATTTTGCAGGTTGCAAAGAAGACAGGAAGAGTACAAGTGGTACCTGTCAATTCCTAGGGAGAAGATTGATATCTTGGAGCAGCAAGAAACAAACCAGTGTGGCAATATCCACAGCTGAATCTGAATACATTGCTGCAGGAAGCTGTTGTGCATAACTCCTTTGGACACAACATCAGTTGGAGGACTACAACCTCAAGGTAAGGGAATCTCCTTTGTATTGTGATTCATCCAGTGCAATATCTATTGCTAAGAATCCTGTCTCTCATAGCAGGACTAAGCACATAGAGATTAGATATCATTTTATTAGAGAGCATGTAGAGTGTAAAGATATCTGTCTTGAATTTGTCCCCACTGACAAGCAAGTAGCTGATATCTTTACAAAGCCACTAGATGAATCTAAGTTTAATGCCTTCAAAATTGAACTTGGCATGCTTAGTATGGAATAGACCTAAATGTAGTAGCTGTCACTATAATCCATTCTAAATAGTACATTATGAAACTTTACTTTACTCTACACTACAACTCAGTGACATGTCTAGGACAACTATTCAATCAGAATATCTAGACTAGGTCCAAACCTTTAGATCAACTAAAGTGCAATAGTATGTTCAACTGAATCAATTGAGAAAATCCCAGCTGAACCGCTGAGATGAGGAAAACTGTCCCAGCGGTTGACACTTTACTATCCCAGCGGCCTAGGTCTCCGTCTCAGCTGAACCGCTGAGACGGGATATGTTCAACATGACATCTGTTAACTAACCCCGAAATCCTTGAAACAATAAGGTAATCAAGCCTAAAAACCTAGGGTTAATAAAATCGAAACTAAAAACCTATAAATAGACACAATGTAACCTAAAACAAACCACAAAGCCAAACCCTTAGCCGTCGAGACGATTCATCTTCTCTTCCATCTCAGCGCATAGATTCTCTGCTTCCATGGCACCAAAAAGCTCGAAAGATCTCCTGGAGGGCTACGAAATCGTAAGGAATGGATTCTCCCATGCCTCAGAAGAAATTCGACACGTGATTCATCAAATGGAAGCTCAAGGTCTGGAGCACATGCTGTCTGAACCGTGCTGCATTCTCAAAACTGAAGTTCTGGAATGGTTCAACCATGTCAAACTGTCTCCATCCAAAACCATCCTGATGTCCAAGATAGGAGGTGAGAAGATAAAGATTACAGTTAAAAGGTTGGAAAAGGGGTTGAAATTAACTCCCTGTAGTAAATCTGAAGAGGAGGAAATATCTGAAAAGGATAAGAGGACTGCCCTAAAGTGGACAGGATACAGTGATACTAAAACCAGTTGTCTAAGGAGAAAGTTCTTCAATCAACAAGGGAAGCTGTTGTCTGATATTGTAGGCAAAGCTATCCTATGCAAGCCTGGTTCACATGACACTGTCTCTCAGTTCATGTTTGAATTAATGACAAGGATAATTCTGTCCAAGAGAACCTCATGGGGAGAAGTCATCTTTCAACGGATAAAGGAATCCCTACAAGCCCCCAATATGGGAAGAATACTATCTCTGTACCTACAGAATAGTTATTCAGAGATCTTTGCATACTCCAAGGGGTCAAATCTCCATTACCTCAAAAGAATGGACATTAAGACTCTAGATAGATTCTCCAGAGTGCTCCCTATGAGCCAGCCATCTGTGGCAAAGGAAAAGAAGAAAGAAGTATCCCAGCAGAAATCAAATTCATCCTCAAAATCAGATGGGTCTGACAATGAGGACATTCTTGGGTCTGACCATAGATCTGCAAGCAGCCCAGTGAATATAGATAATGAAGATATCCCCTGGACAGGAATGGATGAGGAGTCCCAAGGAAGAGATATGCCCAATCCTGAGCCAACTCAAATGAATGCTGATCCAGCTGTTACTCAAGCTGAAGATGAATTTCCCAATTCACCTACCCATGGTGACCCTAGACAAAACTCTCCTCCAATGGATGCCCTAAGTGAGGGGGAGCATAGCCTAGCCTATGCAGGAGAAGGTGGGTCTGCTAGTGAGGAAGAACATCAACAGGAACCAACTAATCCCAATCTACAAAATACTTTAAATGCCCCATCTGAGGGGGAGCAGATCCCTGATGCTGGAAGGGCTATAGCTCATAGTGGAGCTGCAAAGCTGGTTGCAAAAGACTTGGCCCAGGAAAGACCAGCTGCTGCTCTGGACATATTTGACTTACTAAACTCAATACAAACCATGATTGAGGGTCAGATGCTGTCAGTAAAAGAATTGGTTGCTGAAAGAATACAAGATGCTACTGCTCAAGTTAGGGATGAGCTAAATGCTACAAGAGCTGCATTGACTCAGGAGATCCAGGCCAGTGAGCAGAGAATGGAGTTAAGAGTGGCTGGAGTAAGAACTGAGCTGAATGACCAGGTCAATGATGTCAAAACTGCATCAGATCATATCCTTCTGCAGATGACAAGATGGTTTGAAATGGCCAAAAATACTGTAGATGCCCAGCACACAATCTTGAAGGACATTGCTGACCACCAAGGGGATTCCACAAAGGACATCACATATGTAAAGAATCACCTTTACAAAAACCAAAATGTCTGGGAAAAAGCTGTTGCCAGCATGGCACAAGTGGTCAACACATCTTGCAGCCAAGTTAAATCCCACATTGACAAAGCAAAGGACTTCATTTTGGATGATGTGGACAGCACTTTTCAGTCTCTCTCCCAATCCATAATTAATCAACACACTGAAATAGAGAAGAAAATAGTGGCAAACGGCAAACAAGGGGAGGAGAAGATTACAAATCTACATGCTAAGATGAAAGGAGCACACATCCAGTTATATAATGACATGGAATCCTCACACAAACTGATACTGTCCAACCAAGATGCAGCAAGCAAGCAAGTGGTGGAAGTGGTCAACAATGCTTCCAGCACTATTCAAGAAAATATCCTTGCAATGGTCAGAAAGGTCACTGACACTCAATGGGACACAAGTCTCAAAGTGCTGCAAGGAACAAGAGTTGCTTTGAATCTTCCAATCCCGAACCCTAGCAGAGATGAAGATTTTGACTTCCAAAGTCAATCAAATCTGATTGCTGATGAGAGAGCAGCAAAAAGGAGAAGGGTAGAAGGTATTCAAACTGCTGAAGAATACATGGCACAGAAAAGAATGGAAAAACTAGAGGACCCACTCCATGATGATGACAATCTGGAGTTGGACACAAATGTTGTGAATACCTGGGTGAGCCATGGCAATCCAATGAAGGACATTGACCATGTCTACTCAGCTGTTGAGTGGATCAAACACCTTGAAAGGGAATCCTTAAGGGAAAGGATTCTCAAAGAAAACCTGGTAAGAAGGGAAACTCCTCTAAGGATTCCCCCAAGATATCTTCCCAAGCCACTTCTGTATTTCAAAGTAAAGGAGCAGATGAAGGCTGCTAAAGAAGCTAGGAAAAGAATGTCTACTGTTGGAGAAAGCTCTTCACAGGGTCCATCTTAGAAGAATCAGCCTTGAAATTTATTTTTCTTGCATGTCCAACTATAAGTTGAATTCTCTTTTCTATGTCTGTACTGAACATCTTAAGTGGAATGAAATTTCCTATTCTGCTCATAATAGTGTGTTTGTTACTATTAATATATGTACTATGTATTTATTACCCTTAGTATTCAGTATCTTAACAGAGAGATTCAATTGGAAATGAATCAGCTATTACAGCACATAGCTGTCCAAGTGAGGGGGAGTACAGTCCCTACTCAGGTTGAAGGGAAGGTGGCAACTGCTAAAACATGTACAGACTAACCTATAGGTTGATCTAAAGGGATCAATAGATATTGTCTCTCTATCTATAGAAGGGTTGAAGAAACCAGAAAGGGGGAGATAGGGCCAGAACCAATGCTGAAGAAAAGAGTGAAAGGGAGATAGTGTGAAAGGGAGATAGGACCAGTACCAATGGCTTCACAGATGTTTTATATATATATATATATAGATCACTCTTTCTGTGAAAAGATTAATATTGTTAATGGACCTTAGCATTGGGGATATTCTGCCTTCTTCAAATAGGGGGAGATTGTTGGGTAAATTGCCCTCAATATTACCTTGATTTGAAGAGGCATCACTCTCAATACTAAGGACATATTGTATTTGACAAAGATATACTTGTGTAGAATATACAGGCACAGGTGACTCAAAAGAAAGGGCCAAACATGGCCCTAGACAAGAAGGAATCATCCACAAGGAGATGAAGATCTGTCTCAGCATAACCGCTGAGACGATGGGTCAGAACCGCTGAGACGTGGAGCCGTCTTAGTGGGTCCACTAAGAAGAAGACTGTAGCAACCGCTGAGAAGGGGACTGGGGCTGTCGCTGAGACTGGATGCTGTCTCAGCCCAACCGCTGAGACTGGATGCTGTCTCAGCCCAACCGCTGAGACAGATCCAAATGTCCTGACGGGATCTGCTTTTGGCGCAAATGACATTTGAGAGGAAAAGCAAATCCAATCAGCCCCATACCGCGCCAGGAGGATCGATATAGCCGTTGAAGCCTTCTGGAGGTATAAAAGGAGATGCTAGGGCACAACAAAGAGAACTGTTCGATTGAGAAGCTTTTGCTACACGCCGCAATCGAGCATTCGTGATTCAGCCAGTTGAAGTCATTCTCTGCTTCTGAAGTTAATCCTCTTAGGGGGATTAGATAGCTCTTCCTGCACTTACTCAAGAAGGGCAAGTTGATCCTTTGCTTGGCTGAAGGATAAGATCAAGGAGATTCAAATCTGAAGCTGCTGCCTTTCAGATCTAAAGAAGGAAAACAGAAGACCTGAGAGTAACTCTTTTATCTTCTGTAATCAAAACAAATTCTATTATATCTTTGTAAGGCATTGTTGCCTGAGTAAAAGGCTGTTGAGCCCGTGTGTAAAGCTGTGTTGACAGATTGAGTAGTAGGACCTCTTGATAGGTCTGAGGTAGGAAATCTGTGGGATTTCTGAGTGGTAGGAGTTCATAACTCTGAGTGTAGGGCTGCTATGCCTGAGGTGTAGGGCTGTTGAGCCTGAGTGTAGGGCTGTTGTGCCTGAGGTGTAGGGCTGTTGAGCCTGAGTGTAGGATCACTCTCGATCTGAGAAGTTCTGAGGAACTTGTGGTGTAAGCTCAAGGAGCTGAGATTGAAGTTTGGAGAAGTTTGCCTTGTCTAACTTATTGTTAGAAAGGTGAAGGGGGAAAGAGGACTAATCAAGACACCCTGTCTTGAGGAACCTCTATACATCCTTGTGTGTTTTCTGTGATTGCATTTTCTGCAGCTAGAAACATTAGGTTTATAGAAAGAAATTAAGTAAAACCTATTCACCCCCCCCTCTAGGTATTATTGACTACACCTATATAAACTATCAATATCATTACCAAAATATTTTGGGGACAAACTGATATTTCGATGTGCACATTTTCTACACGCGAGTATTTATTCCAATCATTAGATGGTATTCAACTACAATCACATTGCTCACACCGACGCGCTAAATCTACACTTCTCATATCTCAATGATAGACATGTTGTAAACATTATTGACACTTAACACATTCCACATAATGTTACAACAAAAATTGGGTCAATATCAATATGTATGAAGTTTTATACATACATACTCATATGATTAAATGATAACCATTTATCAACATTTATAGAACTCAAATGTACTTCAATCCGTATGACAATCTTAGACCGGTAATCAATGTTCCTCTTTGATCACCACGATTGAGAAAACATGAGATTACACGACATAACAAATCATGGTTCTATGGTTTAAGACCAAGAGCATCTTCCCAAACCTTACATGATACATGTGACATAATCAAGGAACAAAATGTTACAACATTCTAAAAAAAACATGAACATACAGTAAAAATAAAAGAGACGACTTTCAAAACACCACTTCCTTCATTATTACCATTAATAAAAACATTAATGTGTTATCTGGTATTAGACATGGAAATATTTATTTAGTCAATTTTGACTCTGCCAATTCAGATATTTGTTTATTTAATTCAATAAGTAAAACAAATGATTTATGGCATAAAAGGCTAGGACATATTAACCATAGAACTATCTCTAAGCTCTCCAAGGATAGTCTAGTAAGAGGACTGCCATCTAGTTCATACAAGAATGAAGGACTCTGCAGGGCTTGTCAACTAGGAAAGCAAACCAAGAGTAGTTTTAAATCTTTATCCAAGAGTGATTCACCTAGGATTCTGTACTTACTGCATTTGGATCACTTTGGACCCACTGCAATACAGAGTCTAGGAGGGAATAATTACACTTTAATTATTGTAGATGACTTCTCTAGATTCACTAGGGTGTTCTTTCTTAGGAACAAGTCTGACACCTTCAGTGTTCTGACAAACTTTCTCAGGTCCATCAAGATTGAGTACTCTACTCTAGTTGCATTGATTAGAAGTGATCATGGCACTGTGTTTGAATCTCTTCTGATGAGAGAATTCTATTGAAAAGAAGGGATCAGGCAATGTTTCTCTGCTAGTAAAACTCCTCAACAAAATGGGGTAGCTGAAAGGAAAAATAGAACATTAATTGAATCAACAACTACATTGCTTACAGATACTCACTTTCCACTCTCGTTTTGGGTAGAGGCAGTGAACACAACAAATTATATGTTGAACAGAAGTCTGATACATAAACTTAAGGGTAAAACACCCTATGAATTACTTAAGAATAAAAAGCCTAAGGTTAACTATTTTAAGATTTTTGGATGTAAATGCTATGTGCATTACAATGATAAGAAATTTCTAAGGAAATTTGAAGCAAAAGCTGCTGAAGGAATATTCCCTGGATACTCTCTTTCTAGTAAAGCATATAGAGTTTATAATAAATCAACTCTTAAGATAGAAGAGTCCATGCATGTATCTTTTGATGAAACTAACATATTAAATGAGAGGAACGCCACCTCTACCAGAGACATTTTGTAGGTACAATGGCAATCTTTATTCTAAAATTGCATCCTTCCCTACCTCCTATACAACTGTCCCTTCTTCTAGGGGCCTAGCTTCAGGTCTCCCTGAAACTAGACAGGGGGAGATGCTTGATGTAGAAGTTCCAGATCATGTAGATGCAGATTCAGTTATGGTTTTTGATACAGCAGCTCCAGTTTGTGATATAGAAGCAGCTCTAGCTATTGATTCTCATATGACAGATTCAGTTCTAGAAATTGCTACAGCTCAGATGAACAAAGCCAAAGCAGAAGGGAAGGATATTTCTTAGTTTTCTACAATGTCTGATTTCAGAAGACAAGAATTTGAAAGTGTAAATATTTCTAAACTCAGGGTGATATATTTTCTATCTGCCGAAATGATTTAAAATTCTCTCAGATATATATGCTCCGTGTTTTGCTATTTGTTTGTTTTAATTTTGTCAAATAGTGTCCTAACCCAAATAGGGGGAGATTGTTGGAACAACCCTATTATTGATTTGGTCTAGGATCACTTTCTATGACTAGGACTCAAGTTGACCCCATTGTATAGTCTAAGGGTCAAGGTCTAAGTGTGTCTGAGTAGATAGAACTTAGGAAAAATTCCAAGTTTTTGGGTTCGACGAACTCCATTCTATGTTCGACGAAATCCATTATGTGTTCGATGAATGTCATGCTTCAGTTCGACGAACTTCATTCTCAGCTCGATGAACTCAGTTCTCCAGCCAGTCCAACAGATTTTGTCTTCAGTTCGACAAACTCCAGTTTTAGATTGACAAACTCAGCTCTGTGTTCGACGTATTAGTAACAAGATGTTCAGTTCGAAGAATTTGCTTCTCAGCTCGACGAATTCAATCTTCCAGCCTATTCAGTAGATTTTTTCTCTCAGCTCGATGAAGTCCAGATTCAGTTCGACGAACTCCAAATTGTGTTCGATGAATTAATTCAGTTCGATGAACTCCAGATTGTGTTCGACGAAATCATTCAGTTCGACGAACTCCAGATTCACTTTGACGAACTCAACTTTCTGTTTGACGAACTCTTCTCTCAGCTCGACGAAAGTTTCTCTTCAGTTTGTTAATTTCAGAATGATCAGTTATCTTTATTCTCTGAACTCAGATCAACTAAATCAGCAACGGATCTATTCTTTCAGATAAAACATGTTTTTATCTTTCCTTTTAGTTATTCCTTTCCATTCTCTTCTCTCGAGAAAGTAGCCATTTGAAATTTTGGAAAAGGATGCTTTTATGGAAAAGGAAAAAGTAATTAAAGGATATTGCTGAATCAGATTGCAGTTCCAAGAAATATCTTTTCAGAATATTATATTACTTATCCAGAAGATTTGATTTTCAAATCAGTCATATATTGTCTAAGGAAAAAAGAAAGACATGAGAAAAGTAGTACCAGAGAAAGAATAGAGAAGTATCAGTCGAGAGTGAACTTCAAAAATGTCAAAAAGAATTACAGAGTTCATCCTCAACAGCAGCATTCTCATTCTCTGAGAACACCAACAAAATCTTCACTCAGTTTTCAGCTGCTGGTTCTAATATTCAAAGAGTAATAATAATCTGAGAAACTTTGTCTCTCAGATTCATCTGCTATCAAGGAAGATATTCTACATTCAAGAGAAAGCTCCATCCATCAACTATCAAGAATTTCTATCAGAAAGGGGGAGCTTTACAACAACAATCCACTAGTCTTCTCTTAGCTTGTTGATGAGTCCTGATCATATACACTTTTATGGACTCATCTGGGCCGTTTAGTTAGTCATTTCACTGCACTTTAGCCCTGTTTTAGTTCATATTTGATATCCCATGCTAGGTGCACCTTTTGGCCCATTTTGGTGTGATTTCATGTTGATTTTCATTAGTAGTTTTCATGCATTGTTCGGTGCCACTTTTAGTGGCCGGATTGGTGTTTGTACGCTAGAACAGGAGTCGTGCAGGTGTTTCCGGCGCAATTCAGCACAGGAACACTGCGCACGATCACTGGTTCTATTGCGCACGACCACTGGTCGTGCGCCACTGATCGTGTGCACTTAACGCTTTTTTCATAAGTTCTGTTTGGTGTAATGCGCACGATCATCAACTCCAGCGCGCACGACCACCGGTCGTGCGCCACTGCTCGTGCGCACTGACCATTAATTTTTAAGTTCTGTTTCATCTATTGCGCACGACCACTGACGCTAGTGCGCACGACCATCGGTCGTGCGCCACTGGTCGTGCGAACATGTTATGTTATAATTTCTGTCTGTGCAGGTTCCGTCCAGGCAGAGCGCACGATCACAGGATTCTAGTGCGCACGACCACTGGTCGTGCGCCACTGACCGTGCGCACTGTTTAATTCCAGCGCCTATAAATATGCTGCTCGCGATTTAGGTCAAGATCCCCCGATTTCTTCCGCCGTTTTCCGCCCGATTCCGCCCGATTTCGCCCCTCCACCGTCGCCCACCATATAGAGGTGCTCCGGGCTTGCTCTTCACGCCTATCTTGAGCCGGAGTTTCCTCTCGGCCTCCTCCTTCATCCAAGAGCTCCAAAGGAAGACCTAGCCGCTATCTCCATCAAGCAAGAGGAAGTTGGCAACCTCCACCGGATCGTGACACGAAGAAGACGGGTCCATTGGAGAGTAGTGACAGCTCTCTCTACCCCGGACGTAGTTGCGGACCGAGCTTGGACGCGGATTGACAACCCGGCGATTCCAACCGTGAATCTTCAACGAGCCTTCGGATTCGGTCGATTTCTTGCCTTGTTCTCCTTTTATTGATGTATTTGCAACTAGATCTAACATTATGATGAAGTGTATTTTGATTAAGTAGCATTTTTACTTGATTATGTCTATATGATTGAGTATTTTTGTTTATATTATTGAGGTGCGCCTTGTGGTGTGGTTTGTTGGTTGCGTTGTGCCGCCCTAACAATTGTTAGTGGTGTGCTTTTTGAAGAGGTGCTTGCGACCCTCAATCCGTAAGCCTACTCGCCCATCCGCCTACCGAAGCGTGGCATCGCGGCCCGTATTCCATCCCGCCTTACGAAGCAGCGCGCTCAAGGCCTGCATTGTTCAATTCCGCTTGCCTTCTCGCCCATCCGCCCTTGCGACGCAGCGCGCTCAAGGCCTGCCTAGTCTCCATCCCGCCAAGCGAAGCTTTGCATAGCGGCATTGCATAGGAGTAGTTGATAGCTTTTATTTTATTTTCCAAAAGCCCAATCACCCCGTTTCCGCATTCCATCCGACGTTAAGGACTTCAATCTCAAGTCCTTCCTCGACATTTAACTCCACCTTACTGTGTTCCTCAAGAGACCGACACTCGGGGATTTATTCCCAACATTTATTACTTGAACGATCGGTACACTGCCGTTTCGTGTCGCAGTCGAGCTACCGCCTATAGCGGTGTGTGAGATTTGCGCCATCAAGTTTTTGGCGCCGTTGCCGGGGAACACAGTCGTGTGAGTTTTCTGGAGAGGGAGAATTTGAGAGAAAAGCCCTTCCATTTGTAAATTGCATCCTTTATTTTATTTCTGTTCTTTTTATTCCTTTTTCCTGTTTTAATTAGGTTGCTTTAGTAATTTTTGTTAGGTGTAGTATTTTGCACAATAGCACTTTTATTTTGACTCGTATTATCTTCACACTATGTGGGCACATCTAAATTTCCGTTGCCGTTGGTGTGGAGCTACTTCCCACTCTAGTGTTGAATGCCCTACGGAGAATAGTAGGCATAATTCCTCTCGCCCAGCATATAGAGCATCGACTCCGTCTGATACTCCATATGGTGCGCGTAAGTCTTATGGCTACTCTGCTGAGCCATTACCGTCATACTTCTTTTCGGCTCCAGCCCCCGCTGTGCCAAAGAAGCCTGCTAGGCAGTGCCAGTTTTGTCGGGGCACAGATCATGCCCTGAAGGATTGTGTTGCTTATCTTCGCCAATTGGATGAGGATGACGAGCCGGATATTCGGATCGTCCCAACTCCTAGCTCTGGCGGCACACCTTCAACATCCGGCTATGTGTCTTTGTCACCTTCACATTTTGAAGGGTATGGCATGGATACGGTCACCGGATGTGCGGCTGATCTATGCACCGACATTGCTGAGCCAATTCTCCATGTGCCTCCACCACCTCTAGTGGATTCGATTCTTTGTGAGGAACCGGCGCTCGACTTTTATCCGAGCACTACTCCTCCCCCTGTTGTGCATACTACACTCGTCTCTGACGACATTGTTGATGATGTGTCGCAGGAGGAGGCGGTTGATCTGAGTGTTGTGCCTACTCCTATGGAGGAGGACAACCTTCTAGGTGAAGAGGAGTTTTCCTCAGCACCGGTGGAGGAAGTCCAAATCCTAAGCTTGGCCACCGTTGATCCCGCCGAATCTTGTAGCATTGATGACAATGCAAACATTATTTTACTTCCCCAGCCTAATGGGAGTGAGACCGGGACCACTCCCCCGATTTTTGATTATTCATGTTCTTCATCTTGTTTATTTCTTGACCCCCCTTCTTCATTCGAGCCTGTGCAGGTTGAGTCTTCACAGGTATCCCAGGAGGACTTGGAGCTTTTTGCTCAAGTCAATGATGTGAGCATCCTCTCATGTGAGGAGGTTTATTCCCCCTCCGTAGAGGAAGCTCCACTCATTGCCTTTTCCTCCAGCTGCCTCCCTGTTGACGACGCCTTGCTAGGCAAGGATATTTTTGGTGAGTTGAGTGAGGACCAGGCCTCCTCCTCTTCTTACTTTCTCTACCCTCTGCCTGTGAGGAGCAGGTATCTATATTTAGGTAGAGGGGTGACTGTTCTATCTCCGTATCGGTACCCGCTACCGACACGCATATTAGGCCAGTTACCTGTCCACTTCTCCTTCCATAGGCCCATTAGCTAGAATCGTTAAGATTTTGAATAAGTCGTGCTGGGATGACAATAACCCCAGTAGTTATCTTTCTTTTCTGCATTTTTATTTCCTCTAATCATGTTTTGTTAGTAGTATTTTCTTTTCAGTTTTCTTTTGTCTTTTGTTTTTGCGGAGCTGACCCCTGCAGGTATCTTTTCTGGATGACGGACGCTGCAGCTTAGTCCAGGTTTTCACGCCAATCTTCTGGTGTGCTCATTTCTGAGCACTGGGTACTCTCTTTCCCTAGCATTATTCTGAATTTTATAGCTGCATTTTGCGCATATTGTTTAGTTTAAGTCTGGGGGGGGGGAGTGTACCGAGTGTTCACTACACGCGTTCACGTTTTTGCATATCAGAAGTGTATTTTTATTATTGCATACACCACAACACCCACTTGAGCGCGTACTCATCTGTTTGTTCGCTCTGCTGTGAATTTAATTCTTCCGCTTATTTGGAAAAATCTAGGTGATGGTTTAGAATTATGTAGCAGAGTAAAATGTTGACTCTAGTAGTGCTCCTAGTCGAGTGCTCGGTTGCATAGAATTTCGTGTAGAGTAGATTTCTTTTTATGCTATGGTTTTATATTTTTCTTATTAGTGTAAATGTTGTTTACTCTACTCAAATGGTGAATCCGGTGTGAATCAAACGGTAGCATAGGGATGTGTGTAAACGATCGCTAGATTCGTATTGCTTGAGTCGGGAGAAAGGAGAATCTTTCTCGGTGGCTAGAACTTGCCCCAAGCGATTCTTGAAGCTTGGGTATACGGTTAGTCAATTGCGTGAATGTGATATAGGCCATCATTTTGGCCCGGTTGAGCTTTTGTGCCTATCCCTACCGCTCTATCCTCGCTAGCCCAGTTGTGCCTACCCGTTCTTTGATTCAGCCCCACTTTCATTTCACCAAAGCCTAAATGCCAATCCTAGTCGCACACCCAAATATGAGCTGTAGCTGTTTATTATTTTCATGAGTTGGTGGTGTTGATTGTGGTAGTATTTTGTGAAGATGTGGATGCGTCCTATTGGTTATTTGCTGAAAATGATAAGAAAAAAAAAATTGAGAAAAAGAAAAGAAGTAAAAAGAAAGGAAAGAGAAGTAAAGTTTCATTGAAAATCTTTTTATATCGATTTATATTTGGGAGTAGGCGGTGCACACACCCATGCTGTTAAGTCCAAGTCTGGGGGTGTTGTGTACCCGCGTGTTTGTGTGGCGAATGAGGATAGTTTCCTGCATTAGCTCATTTGGGTTTAGTGCTTGAGCCGTCGTTTTTATCTTTGTTTATCCTCACCTAAACCCAAGCCCCATTTAAAACCTAAAGTCCTATTGATTCACGTATTTGAGTCAAACCAGTGCCGTGGAGAGAATGTGACCGGGCAAGCTTATGGTCACCGACACTGATGGATTTCAGTGGAGTTTGTCCCGTACCCCGATCTTGAGCAATGCTCGTCTCAGCGCTTAGTTTACTTTCTCCGTATGCATGACCGACTGATTCACCGTTGTTCACCATTTTGAGTAGTTGTAATATGCTTTTACTCTTTTAGAAATTTATAAACTGTTTGTATAATCAGTAGTCTTTTCTACTAATTTTCTTATGCACATGAGCATGCGACTTCGCATGGTACTCTGCATTGTAATGTTAAGCCATCTACTTTTCTTTCCCTGTTCGCTTAGAATTCGTTTGCTCGGGACGCGCAAACAGTTAAGTCTGGGGGTGTGATGAGTCCTGATCATATACACTTTTATGGACTCATCTGGGCCGTTTAGTTAGTCATTTCACTGCACTTTAGCCCTGTTTTAGTTCATATTTGATATCCCATGCTAGGTGCACCTTTTGGCCCATTTTGGTGTGATTTCATGTTGATTTTCATTAGTAGTTTTCATGCATTGTTCGGTGCCACTTTTAGTGGCCGGATTGGTGTTTGTACGCTAGAACAGGAGTCGTGCAGGTGTTTCCGGCGCAATTCTGCACAGGAACACTGCGCACAATCACTGGTTCTATTGCGCACGACCACTGGTCGTGCGCCACTGATCGTGTGCACTTAACGCTTTTTTCATAAGTTCTGTTTGGTGTAATGCGCACGATCATCAACTCCAGCGCGCACGACCACCGGTCGTGCGCCACTGCTCGTGCGCACTGACCATTAATTTTTAAGTTCTGTTTCATCTATTGCGCACGACCACTGACGCTAGTGCGCACGACCATCGGTCGTGCGCCACTGGTCGTGCGAACATGTTATGTTATAATTTCTGTCTGTGCAGGTTCCGTCCAGGCAGAGCGCACGATCACAGAATTCTAGTGCGCACGACCACTGGTCGTGCGCCACTGACCGTGCGCACTGTTTAATTCCAGCGCCTATAAATATGCTGCTCGCGATTTAGGTCAAGATCCCCCGATTTCTTCCGCCGTTTTCCGCCCGATTCCGCCCGATTTCGCCCCTCCACCGTCGCCCACCATATTGAGGTGCTCCGGGCTTGCTCTTCACGCCTATCTTGAGCCGGAGTTTCCTCTCGGCCTCCTCCTTCATCCAAGAGCTCCAAAGGAAGACCTAGCCGCTATCTCCATCGAGCAAGAGGAAGTTGGCAACCTCCACCGGATCGTGACACGAAGAAGACGGGTCCATTGGAGAGTAGTGACAGCTCTCTCTACCCCGGACGTAGTTGCGGACCGAGCTTGGACGCGGATTGACAACCCGGCGATTCCAACCGTGAATCTTCAACGAGCCTTCGGATTCAGTCGATTTCTTGCCTTGTTCTCCTTTTATTGATGTATTTGCAACTAGATCTAACATTATGATGAAGTGTATTTTGATTAAGTAGCATTTTTACTTGATTATGTCTATATGATTGAGTATTTTTGTTTATATTATTGAGGTGCGCCTTGTGGTGTGGTTTGTTGGTTGCGTTGTGCCGCCCTAACAATTGTTAGTGGTGTGCTTTTTGAAGAGGTGCTTGCGACCCTCAATCCGTAAGCCTACTCGCCCATCCGCCTACCGAAGCGTGGCATCGCGGCCCGTATTCCATCCCGCCTTACGAAGCAGCGCGCTCAAGGCCTGCATTGTTCAATTCCGCTTGCCTTCTCGCCCATCCGCCCTTGCGACGCAGCGCGCTCAAGGCCTGCCTAGTCTCCATCCCGCCAAGCGAAGCTTTGCATAGCGGCATTGCATAGGAGTAGTTGATAGCTTTTATTTTATTTTCCAAAAGCCCAATCACCCCGTTTCCGCATTCCATCCGACGTTAAGGACTTCAATCTCAAGTCTTTCCTCGACATTTAACTCCACCTTACTGTGTTCCTCAAGAGACCGACACTCGGGGATTTATTCCCAACATTTATTACTTGAACGATCGGTACACTGCCGTTTCGTGTCGCAGTCGAGCTACCGCCTATAGCGGTGTGTGAGATTTGCGCCATCAAGTTTTTGGCGCCGTTGCCGGGGATGAGTCCTGATCATATAGAGGTGCTCCGGGCTTGCTCTTCACGCCTATCTTGAGCCGGAGTTTCCTCTCGGCCTCCTCCTTCATCCAAGAGCTCCAAAGGAAGACCTAGCCGCTATCTCCATCGAGCAAGAGGAAGTTGGCAACCTCCACCGGATCGTGACACGAAGAAGACGGGTCCATTGGAGAGTAGTGACAGCTCTCTCTACCCCGGACGTAGTTGCAGACCGAGCTTGGACGCGGATTGACAACCCGGCGATTCCAACCGTGAATCTTCAACGAGCCTTCGGATTCGGTCGATTTCTTGCCTTGTTCTCCTTTTATTGATGTATTTGCAACTAGATCTAACATTATGATGAAGTGTATTTTGATTAAGTAGCATTTTTACTTGATTATGTCTATATGATTGAGTATTTTTGTTTATATTATTGAGGTGCGCCTTGTGGTGTGGTTTGTTGGTTGCGTTGTGCCGCCCTAACAATTGTTAGTGGTGTGCTTTTTGAAGAGGTGCTTGCGACCCTCAATCCGTAAGCCTACTCGCCCATCCGCCTACCGAAGCGTGGCATCGCGGCCCGTATTCCATCCCGCCTTACGAAGCAGCGCGCTCAAGGCCTGCATTGTTCAATTCCGCTTGCCTTCTCGCCCATCCGCCCTTGCGACGCAGCGCGCTCAAGGCCTGCCTAGTCTCCATCCCGCCAAGCGAAGCTTTGCATAGCGGCATTGCATAGGAGTAGTTGATAGCTTTTATTTTATTTTCCAAAAGCCCAATCACCCCGTTTCCGCATTCCATCCGACGTTAAGGACTTCAATCTCAAGTCCTTCCTCGACATTTAACTCCACCTTACTGTGTTCCTCAAGAGACCGACACTCGGGGATTTATTCCCAACATTTATTACTTGAACGATCGGTACACTGCCGTTTCGTGTCGCAGTCGAGCTACCGCCTATAGCGGTGTGTGAGATTTGCGCCATCACTTGTTGACAGAGAAGAATTTCATAACCAATTTTGTTTACCCTTTTTATCCCATCTTGTACAAGGTTCTAACTCCCTTCAAAAGTTAACCTTTGGTGGCAGGGCACCTAATCAAAAACCTGTGATTTGGTTTGAGCACCTGATCAAAAGCTCAGTGGTGTTTGAGCACCTGATCAAAAATCCCATTGGTGATAGGGCACCTGATCAAAAACCTAGTGGATTCCTACCAAGGGTGGTAGAAGAGTAGATGTACCCAATCTGATTGGGGAACTACTATAGATCATTGTGTTTTCTGTGATTGTGTTTTTCTTTCTATACTGTGCTGTGCTGTGTGATTTTGTTTTGTTTTTATACTCACTCTGTTATACACATATATATCAGTATTTTAATTTAGCTATAAAAATAAGTTAAAAATTTTATTACTCTATTCACCCCCCCCCCCCCCCCCCCCCCCTCTAGAGTAAATCTAAGATTTAAACCTCACTTTCACCTTGCTTGATGAGTAATATCTCAAAAATATTCCATCATCAGCCTTCTTGTCAAATTTGGCATGATGAATCTTCCCATTGTTTAGAATAAAGCAAGTACAACCAAAGATCCTAAAGTAATTGAGTATAGGTGCCTTTCCCTTCAATAGCTCATAGGGGGTCTTCAACTTTGTCTTGTAGATGAGACTTCTATTAAGAACATAGTTGGCATTATCCACTTCCTCAGCCCAAAAGGACTTTGGCAAGTTGGATTCAGCCAATAATGTCCTTCCTAATTCATTTAAGGTTCTATTTTTCCTTTCAGCCACCCCATTTTGTTGGGGTGTTCTAGGAGCTGAAAAGCTTTATCCTATCCCTTCATCCTCACAGAATCTACACATTAACTGATTTTCAAACTCAGCACAATGATCACTCATGATCGTAGCCATCTGAGTGTTGAATTCAAATTGAATTTGCCTACTGAATTTTGAGATGATCTTGAAGGTGTCTGACTTAGCTTTTAGAAAGAACACCCAGCTGAATCTAGAATAGTCATCAACAATGACTAGTGTATAGGACTTACCTGCTAAGCTCTGAGTGGAGATAGGACCAAATAGGTTCATGTGCAACAGGTATAGGGTTCTGGGGGAATCATTCTTACCAATTGGTTTGAATGATGATTTGATCTGCTTTCCTAGTTGGCAGGCTCTATAGGGATAGTCTTTATTAAACTTACATTTTGGTAAGCCTCTTTCTAAGTTAAGCTTAGACAGTTTAGCAATGGTCTTAAGATTTAGGTGACTGAGTCTCCTATGCCACAACTCATTATTTTCTTACTGAGTGTTAAATAAGTAGATCTCTGACTTAGTATACTCCAAATCTACAACATAGACCTTACCTTTTCTAAGACCAGTCAATACTATCTGATTGGTTATAGAGCTAACTATATGACATAAGGACTTCATGAATACAACTTTGTATTCACCATCACATAGCTGGCTGATACTAATTGGGTTATGTTAATGTCCTTCAACATAAGGTACCTTAGAGGAGGAGATTTCTCCATCTCTGAGCACACCATATCATCTGGTCTGACAAGTGTGGGAGTTCCCAAAAATTACCTTAGGGCCTTTCTTGGCCTTGAAGTTTTCCAAAAACTCTTTTGCTCCAGTCAGATGCATGGAGCATCCACTGTCCAGATACCACTGTTGGTTTGTGGTAGAATAGTCTCCCTTCTGATTTTCTTCAGTAGAATCTTCCAGAGCCAATAAACGGGCTTCTTCAGCCGCACAATCTTCATCACTATCAAATGAGGAGGAGCTTGGCTCAGACTCAAAATCACCCTAGGGTTCAGTAATGAAACCTTTCCTTTTCTTCTTATATTTCCTCCTGAAATATTTATTCTTGTGCTCCTTCTTCTTGTGTCTCTTGTCCCTTTTCTTTTCAGGACATACTTGTGCAATGTGCCTAGGTTTTCTGCATGAGAAGCAAGTAATTTCTTGTTTAGGAGTTTTATCAAACCTTGGTTTGCTTGAACTCCTATCATTTCTTCTGGAGTCCTCTGTCTTGACCCATCTCTTGAATCTTCTGGCCAAGAGATTGAACAGCTCTTCCTTAGAGGTGGAAGGCTCTACTTCAACAGCCTTCTGAGCAATTATTCTCTCCTTAGGAGTTGAGAGTTTCTCCTTTGCTTCTGACTCAGCCCTACTTTTTAGTTGGAGCTCATAGTACTTGAGGTTTCCTAGCAGAGCATATGTGGATATTTTTCTGTGACATCTGGACTCTCTGATTGGGCAGATTCTTGAGTCCCATGTGTTTGGGAAGCACATGAGGAGTTTGTCATTAATTTCTATTAGAGAAATTTCCTTGTCCAGTCCTTTCAGCTCATTTATGATGGTGCTGAATCTTTCATGCATCTTTGCTACACTTTACTCAGCCTTTTTCTGAAAGTTCTCATATTGGGATATGATTAGGGACTTTCTGTCCTTTGTATCATCAGAGCTGCCCTCAACTTATCTGGAAAGAGATTCCCAGATTTCTTTAGCAAAGTTGCAGTCAGCAACCTTCTAGAATATGTCATCAGACATAGTTGATACTATAATACTCATGGCTTTGACATCACATGCCTTCACCTTCTTTTCATCTTCAATCCACTCTGCTCTAGGGACAATTTATTATGTTACTGTCCCACTTGCATCTTTTGTCACTAGGACTGGGGGACCTGAAATAATGAAATTAAAAATGTCTTCATCAATAGAGTTCATATAATGCATTATTCCGGCCTTCCAGAGTGTAAACTTATTTAAGTTACACACTGGTGGTTTTGTTGATGCATAATCCTTAGAGCTCATTTTTCTTTATAAAATAGTTTTAGTTAATTTAAAATAAAGAAATATGAGTAAGGAGATCTATTGATCCAGGTGTTAACCTTTTAATGATCAACCTCCCTCTGATACCAATTGAAAGTGCACAATGTGACTCTGAGTATTCTCTAGAGGGGGCTTTGAATAGAGTTTTAAATATTTTATTCCCTAAATATGCACACACAACAAAACTACTAAGTAATATGCAATCAACACTACCAAAACAGAATAAGGTAAATGCAGAAAATATAAATACAGAAAACAATAAATTGGGACAGCACAGAAATGCATTGTAGAGGACACATAATTTTATAGTGGTTCCCCAAAATGTGGCTAGTCCACTCTTCTACCTCCCTGGTAGGTTTGCACTAACTGTGCCTGAGTCTTTTGATAAGGAGACTCTCAGAACCACTGAGTCTTTTGACAAGGAGACTGATGGAGCAAAACTATATCCGCAAATGACAACGGCAAGTGTACCGTATCGAATGTAGTATAGGTTATTAAAACAAGATCGTATTAGACTCGAGGCGGTTGAGTACTCTTACTTCAAGAAAATCTCTATTATTCTATCAAGTAGAACTTTTTGGGTTGTTTTTGCAAAAAGAAAACAAGAAAATAAGAAGGAAGAATAGAATGAGAAAATAAAACTATTTTATTGATTATGACAAAAGAAATTACAAACTATGAAAAGGAAATTACAACTATCGAATTGAAAACTACTAGTTGCATAAAGAAAGAGGATTACAAGAACTACTTAAACATGAAAATAAAACAAGAAATGAAAGTTCTAATCCTAAAAATCGGCCCCCTGAACATCTGGAGAAGCTCTCTTTTTATAGGCAAAAATTGGGGTTACACGCCCTCGGTCACGCCTGTGACCAAAGGCGTGTAATGGCCGTGATTGGCGCTGGAGCGGGAGAGACGCGTTCTGGAGTTATTATGAGTGTAACGTGCGCGTCACGCCCTAGGTCACGCCTGTGACCTAGGGCGTGTAATCTTGAAATCTTGCTGCTGGCGGGAAACTTCGGCGGGAAAGAAGTGGGAAGTGGCGCGGGATGAGTCATGCCCGTGACTGGATGTCACGCCCTCGGTCACGCCCGTGACCTAGGGCATGTAAATTTAATTAATGTGGAAGGTTGATTCTGTATGCTTGCGTCGAGTCGCGGCCGTGACATTGGGTCATGCCCTTGGTCACGCCCGTGACCTGGGGCGTGTACTTGGCGAATTCTTCACGAAACGCACCTGTGGTGGCAGAAACAGGTCTGGAACACCACGCAGGTTACACGCCCATGGTCACGCCCGTGACCTTGGGCTTGTACTTGAAGTTTTTGTCCAATGCGTCCAAAAAAAACCTGAAATACACAAAAAAACTTAAGTTAGTTTATAAAATTGAAAAGATATTAATTTTAATAAGAAAAGCATACAAAAAATATAATTTCATATTAAAAATATATTAAACTTATATTAAAAGATGAGTACAAAAATTACTCATCAAACACCCCCATACTTACTCGTTTGCTAGTCCCGAGCAAACAACTTTTCATAGGAGTAGAAAAATTTAAATACTAGAAAAGAAATTTGAACTCAAGGAATAAAAACGCGAAGTCTTACGCCTTCGTGTAGAGATCCTAGTTGAAAGATCTATTCAGCATAGCGATTAGCTTATAATTTTCAAAAATGCGATTTAACATATTGCTTTTACTTTTAAGTTGACAGTTTGGTAAATTCTCGAATGTTATTCAGGGAGCGGGTAGCGTGTTTTCTAAGATCAATATTACCCAAAATTGAGTTTCGGGATAGCCTCCAAAGAAATCCATCAATGACGATGGCCATAGGCTTGCCCGATCGCACTCTCTCCACTACACAAGTATAATGTCATAGCTTAAAGATCAAAAGGGCTTTCATTAGGAGTGAAACTTGGCTTAGGTATATGATTTGGAATTGGAAATCAAAGAGATAGAACATGACGGCTAAGGATCACACTAACCTAGGTGAGAGTTTCCCAAAATTATCAAAATTTAAACCTTGCATAAGAGTTGTCATGAAGCAAATCATACAAAAAACTCTCATTATTTTTCAAGCATAAGGCCATGAATAATTTTCTTTATTTTTCATAATTGGCCAACAAAATAATTTTTCACATTTTTTTTATAGCTCCAAACAAGAAGTTGCAACATCCTTATTTTCACAATAGGAACCATTTTAATAAATCTCAAATATTTAGTGTGATCATGGGGTGGATGTTTTGGCTTTGGTGAAAATGAAAGGTGGAGGTAGCAAAGGAAATAAGGAAAGACCAAAAGTGTTTAAACAATGAAAATTTTTTTAAAGGTGGGCAAACAGGCACAAACGATCAAAAGATGGCCTAAATCACTTCTAAAAACTATGACAAACTTATGCAAATGCTTCGAGAATCGATAGAGGCAAGTTCTAGCCATCAAGAAAGAATACCCTTCCGTTCAAAATGTGCAATATTTCTCTAGTAAGCTTCTACATACTCACTTGAATTATTCTCAAATTCTACCGGATTCAAGGTAAGAGTAAAACAAAATTGTTTTCTCGCAGTTAGAAAATCATAAATCCAATTCTATGCTGAATAGTTAATTTGACATAGAATTCTACTAATGCGTGCGCTTAACTAGGAACATTGCACGATTCAACAATTTTATTCCAAAATTCAAAATCTAATGAAGTATCAAAATTCCCTACGACACTATAAAAAAGCAAATCTACTAAGGATTTTGCATATGAGTAAGTATAAGAATTCAGCATAAATTTTTTTTTCTTCTTGGACTTCCCAAGGTCAACCCGGTGAAGGGCTCGCAAGGTACTAGAGGCTGGGTTGGGATTTCAAGCCCAAAGGGTCCTTTCCAAGAAATTTTATTTTTATTAGATTAAAAATATTTATATAATTTTATATATATATATTTTTTAAATAAATAGAGAAATAGAGATATAAAGAAAGCAATGCTGCACCCCCATACTTAAAATTAAACATTGTTCCTAAGGTTTAAAACTAAGTATGAAGAATACTTGAAAGAAAATAAACTTTAAAAGTAAAATTTAAAAATAAAGATAAGCAAGGGGTGCCTCCCAAGAGCTCTTTTTTTCCCGTCTTTAAGCTAAACGGTTATTGTTAGGAAAACGGAAATTTGAAAGAGAAGTGAACAGGCAACTCCCCTAATTCACGCGTAGGTGAATGTGCCGGCGTCAGTCGCCCGGCAACTCCTCCACTTAACATGTGATTCTTCGTTTGTTCTTGATCTTGAATATGCAAATCCAAATCACCTATGCATACCTGAGGTGATTTGAATTTATACAGATGAGCGGCATATGGATCATCGATTATTTGGGGTAGCAACGGCTCATCTTCAACCTAAAAATTGTTAGTGTATAAAGAATCACAAATAAACGATTCAGATAATTTTTTGCAAGGAGGAGACGCTTGCGAAGATATAAAATTAAGCTCCGGTTGTTCCTAGCCTAAAATTATTTTTTCTTTAGAAAAATCTAGTGCACTACCAAGCGGAATAAGATTTTCGGACACTAATATTTCATGAATTTCCAGTTGAATTAAATTAGAAGAGATATGCGAAAATTCATGATACAGAAAAGAAGATCCGGGTGAAGTAGGGGAAGAAACATGTTCTTCTTCTAGTTCATCCGGGGTGCCCAAAACATTAATGATTTCTTGGTAAGAGAATTTTTCTTCATCTTTGGAAAAAGAAATTATGGGAGTACATAAACAATCATGTTCCTCCATAACTAAATTTTCCAAAGACAAGGAAAAAGCACTAGGAGAAATAAAATTTTCATCTAAATTCTGGGGTGGAGTATCAAATTGAAAAAGCGAACATTCCCCAAAATTAGAGTACAAAAATTGCGGCGCAAAAGAAGATGAACAAGAATTCAGATCGAAAGATTTATCTTCATTGCTCCGAGAGCTATCCGGGTGACCTTGCCACCAAGAATAATCTACTTCGGCGCTAGAAGAAAAATTATAAGAAGCCGAAAAATTATTCTCATGAAATTTAGAAAAAATATTTTCCTCTAAATTTTGGGGGGCAGTATCTATTTGAATTGGCAGAATTTCCCCAAAATTAGAGAACGAAAATTGCGGTGTATAAGATGAAGAATAAAAATTCGGATCTAACGATTTATCTTCATTGCTCCGAGAGTTATCCGGGTGAACTTGCCACCAAGAATAATCTACTTCGGAGCTAGAAGAACAAGTATTAAATGCTAAAAAATTATTCTCATTAAAATTATAAAAATTATTTTCATCAAAGTTTAAAAAATTATTTTCATTAAAAGGGGAAAAATTATGATCGTAATTATTATCAAAATTATTTGCATAATATTGAGAAAAATTATTTTCATAATAATTATTTTGAGCATATCAATGTAAATAACATTCCTCACTTTGATGAGGCGCATTACAATAATAACAGCAATTTTGGCGTTTTTGTGCCGCTTCCAAAAGATATACTTGGCTTTGAAGCTCAGCAACTTGTACGGCCAATTCAAGTGACTCCATAATAAAAATTAAAAGGAAACAACCTTTACTCAAATGAATGGAATTTTAAAAATATTTTTATTATATAAATTTTTTTTTTCAAAAAGTGGGTTAAATTAGTCCCGGACTTCCCAAGGTCAACCCGCTGAAGGGCTCGCAAGGTACTAGAGGCTATGATGGGAATTCAAGCCCAAAGCATCCTTTCGGAGAATTTAGATTACGCTTTTTAAGATTTTTTAAAATTTTAAAGAGAAGGGGGAGAAGAAAGAGAACGATAAAATTAATAAATATTTCCTTTTTTGAAATATCAACCGTGTCCCCGGCAACGACGCCAAAAACTTGATGGAGCAAAACTATATCCACAAACGACAACGACAAGTGTACCGTATCGAATGTTGTATATGTTATTAAAATAAGGTCGTATTAGACTCGGGGCGGTTGAGTACTCTTACTTCAAGAAAATCTCTATTATTCTATCAAGTAGAACTTTTTGGGTTGGTTTTGCAAAAAGAAAACAAGAAAATAAGAAGGAAGAATAGAATGAGAAAATAAAACTATTTTATTGATTGAGACAAAAGAAATTACAAACTATGAAAAGGAAATTACAACTATCGAATTGAAAACTACAAGTTGCATAAAGAAAGAGGATTACAAGAACTACCAAAACATGAAAATAAAACAAGAAATGAAAGTTCTAATCCTAAAAATCGGCCCCCTGAACATCTGGAGAAGCTCTCTTTTTATAGGAAAAATTGGGGTTACATGCCCTCGGTCACGCCCGTGACCAAGGGCGTGTAACGACCGTGATTGCTGCTGGAGCGGGAGAGACGCATTCTGGAGTTATTATGAGCGTAACGTGCGCGTCACGCCCTAGGTCACGCACGTGACCTAGGGCGTGTAATCTTGAAATCTTGCAGCTGGCGGAAAACTTTGGCGGGAAAGAAGCGGGAAGTGGCGCAGGATAAGTCACGCCCGTGACTGGATGTCACGCCCTCGGTCACGCCCGTGACCTGGGGCGTGTAAAATTAATTGATGTGGCAGGCTGATTCTGGATGCTTGCGGCGAGTCGCGGCCGTGACATTGGGTCACGCCCTTGGTCATGTCCGTGACCTGGGGCGTGTACTTGGCGAATTCTTCACGGAATGCACCCGTGGTGGCAGAAACAGGTCTGGAACACCGCGCAGGTTACACGCCTATGGTCACGCCCGTGACCTTGGGCGTGTACTTGAAGTTTTTGTCCAATGCGTCCAAAAAAACCTGAAATACACAAAAAAGCTTAAGTTAGTTTATAAAATTGAAAAGATAATAATTTTAATAAGAAAAGCATAAAAACTATATAATTTCATATTAAAAATATATTAAACTTATATTAAAAGATGAGTACAAAAAGTACTCATCAGAGACTCTCAGAACCACCGAGTCTTTTGATACGGAGACTCTTAGAACCACCATGTGCTTTCAAAGAGGGATTCTTACCACTTTTTTATAGTTGAAAATAAAGGAGAAGAAAGAAAGAAGAGAGTAGAATTCTGCTGTCAAAATTCTTCAGAAGCTGTTTCTTTGACTGTTGTTTCTATTTGTCTCAGGATCTGAATATAGTGAACCCTTGCTTATGATAGTGATGATTGCAAGGATTATGAGCTTGATCCTAATTCTATGCACTTGTGTTGTCTTGATGCTATGTGATGAGGAAGAAGAAACAACACTGTTGTTTTTCACTTTTCCTGTTCAGAGAAATCTTGTTCTGTCTTAGGGTTGAAGGAGGAAGAAGAAGAAGCCCTAATTGATATCCAGAAAAATGAATCAATTCCTTGTATTATTCTTCTCCTCTCAGCATACATATTCTCTATGATTTGCATTTGAATTTCTTTCTTCTCCTGGGCTGTCCTTAGAAGAAATGTCCAATGGACAATTGATTCTTCCTTCTATTTTTGTTCCCGACCTGTCCATCTAATTTGAATAAACTTCCAATAATGTCTTTGTTGCATTACTGCAATACTCCATTCCATTCTTGTCAATAAATGAGCCGTTGGAGAATAGTCTTCAGCTTGGTAGACCTTCTGAAAAGGTATTAGAAAGGACAGCAGAGAAACTTTTATTTCTGACTGTATTCGACACTGCGTCGACTATATCATTCTTCATATCGACGCACCTCTGAGTTCTTATAGATGCAGCTTCGAATTCCTTCTTAGCTCTGGCTGAACTCAGATGTCGACGTTGCGTCGAGTCCTTATCAATGTATCCGGCGAGTTGGAGACTTGGACTTGAACTTTATCTTCTGCGTCAACTTGAAGTCAAAATTCTGACGAATTCTAAGATCGCTTCAACATGATCTTCCGTCTGCTCCGAGTTCCTTTCGATGTTGCATCGACTTTACTTGATAATTCGAAAGGCAGTTTGAGTTGCTTCGAATTTCATTCAGAGTTACATCGACATCTGGTCGAAGTTGCGTCAACTTCTATTCGATGCAAGTTTTAACTCAACTAAATTTGTGCTTATCTTGACCTGGTCTTTTCACTCTAAGTTGAGTGTGATATCCTAGGACATTTAATGACTAGATTACCCTATCTATACAATATGGGTAATACATCCTAGATGATGAAATCACTTTAAAATATTTTGTTAGATAAATCACAAGGGTTTTTTCCAATAGGTGGCAAGTGATACTGACTTCTTGGTGACTGAGAAAGTTGCATTACTCGCTTGAAGGTGAATATGAGGATGCTTGACCCAACAAAATTCCCCATAATGTCCTATCTTACCGCAATGAGAGAAGAGGGTTCATGACAAACCTCGCCCAGAGTGACCTCCACGACCATTAGTGTTGCTTCGATAAGTAAGATGAGCCATTTTTTCAGAGGGTGGTGAGGAGGCAAGAAAAGGACATTAAAGAAGAATGGTGACATCGGAGATGCGAGCAGTGGTAGCAGTAAGGATAGGAGAGTCAGCTTCTCCTAGAATTTGTTGTCGGATCATATCATGAGACTCTGGGAGGCAAAGAAGGTATCACACCACCAGATGTTCTTGGAAGTGTTTGTGTTGCTCGGCAAGATCAGCGGAGAAGGGGCGATGCTGAAAGTTTTGGCACCAAGAGCTTGCACCTCATGATAAGAAGGTGTAGGAGACATGGAGGGGCGAGCAAAAGACATCGACATATAACGTGTATATGCGAGAATTCTGAGCTCCCTTTGAATAGAGAGCAACAAGATGAGTCCATGCAGCCTTAACAGTCTTGTCATGACGAATGATGGGCAGACATTCATCAGATAGACTGTTCGCAAGCCATGTTCGATCTAGATCATCACTAGTATCCCAATCATCAAAGGTAGCACAACCTCTTGGAGGAGGGTCATCAGTGAGGTGATGACATTTATGTTGGGATCTTAATAGAAATATGAAGGAGACAAATCCAGTCTGGATAGTTTGGTCCTGTCAGCTTGGAGGTGGTACCAAGATTTCCTGAAGTTGTGGAGGTTGGGGGAGGTCAAAATAGGTGGAGCGGTAAGAACAGGGGGAGCAGTCAGTTAAGTAGATGAAGAGTTATCTTGAGTACCCATAGAGAGAAAAGAGGGCACTCGGTCTGGGAGAGGAGACCGCTCAAGCTACATAGCTCACTAGAGAGCAGGTTGACTGTCAGGGAGAGTAGACCGTGCAAGCTGGAGAGATTGCATGAGATTGTATGAGATCGGAAGAGAGATCGGTTAAGAAGGCTGAGGCTGCAAAAGCTGCCAAGAAAATTGGAGGAGAGTGGGCGGTTAGGAAACCAAAATTTGCTTAAGACGAGGACTGGGCGGTCAGGCGAACTAACGACGAAATAGATAGTTCACAACCAAAGGATCAGACCTCCTTCTGATACCACGTGAAAGCTTGGAAATATCTTAACAGTAATTAACAATTACCCACAGGATAATGAAATAACAGAATTATTTTATTTCCAAAAAATATGAATATTACAAAGGTATGACTTCCTTTATATAGAATGGAGGAGGTGAGAGAGATTACAAATTGGAATTGTGGGACTAATATTATACAAAACTACTAATGATGTCAGGGCGGTCACTGCAGTCACAGTTGTTGTGACCACAGAAGATGTGCGGTGGATCTGTCGGTCTTCATCACACAACATGCCGTTAGTCATGGCTAACCAATCAGACTGTATGGTGTATCGATTAGGCTACAAGGTGTCGGTCACAGGATTAGACAACATGATCTCAAGTCAACATATTTAGACCGTACGATCACACAATCACATTCAAAATCTAACATTTCTAAAACACAAGCCAGATACACTAGATATTTTCATTACATTTGTGAAGCAAATTCAGAATGAAATGAACTGCACTGTGGTCAAAATTAGAAGTGACCATGGTACGAAATTTCAGTCAGGCACTATGACCAAATTCTATGAAATTCTAGGAAACTTTCAAGAGTTTTCCTCTCCAAGAACTCCACAACAAAATTGGGTTGTTGAGAGGAAGAACAGAACACTTATTGAAGCAAGTAGAACTATGCTGAGTGATTCTTTACTAATAGAATATTTCTGGGCTGATGCATTCAACATAACATGTCATATTCAAAATAGAGTGTTAATCAACAATAATCACAATATGACTCATCTTTTGAAATGCAAAAAACAATCCTTGGCCTACTTCAAAATATTTGGAAGTGTTATGTGATAAACAATGGTGTTCGCCCAAAAGATCGCAGCATAAGTTTTTCAAGGGAGTTCGCACGATCTCAGCTTCTGAGACCGCCCAGTCTAGACATCTTGCATAAGGAAATGGGCTTCGCAGGTTTGGTAGTCGGTCTCCTCTTAGAGATCATGCGGTCCAAATTTCTTTACTCTTCTTACCTCAGCTCAGTAGTCTGAAATCTCGGGCAGCCCGTAATTTTAGGAGCTACCCGTTTGGCAGCCTCCGTTCCTATAAATAGGGGGTAGGGCTCCCCCAGAAAGGACTTTTGGATCGAGTCTTGAGCAAATTACAGAAATTGGCGGCCTTGTTTTCAGCTCGCTCCTTTCTCTTTTTCCTGGTCTGCTTCTAGCTTACTATAATCTCTAGTCTTTTATCTTTTTCCAATTAGAGTCGTCTCCTAGTCAGAGTCCTTTCATCACTTCCTATCTGACATACTCCGACCCCAAGTAACCAACGGTCCCAAATTTTCCCCCGAGCTCGAGTGTAAGTTGAGGATGTGCAATTTTTGCAGTAACAGAATGAACATGCGCCCTTCAGATCAGGATTTGTTGTTGAAGTGCGGCAGTCTGAGATGGCAGATCGGGAGTTGCGGAGTCAGATCAGTGGAGGTCATCCAAATGCAGGTCGCGCGACCTTGGAAGATCTGGAAGTACGCTTCGAGCGGGCGATCGAGCAGACCCATCAAGAGTTCGCTCGAGCTCAGCATGAGACTGCCCAGCAGATGGAAGCCATGCGGAAAGCTCTGGAAGTGATGTCCCAACAGCTAGCTCCTCCGGTTGTTGAGTTTGCTACACCAGTGGTTGTCGAACCTGCTTACGGTCAAGTTACTGACCATGCGGATCCCGAGCCCATTGCGCCTCTGCGACCACAGGGTGTCGAGTTTGCCGGCCAACAGGATTTCTATCAGGTAGCTGCCCGGGGAAGTCCTGCCCGAGCTTTGAACTTTTGTGAAGGCACTGCGCCTCTCCCTGTCGATCTTTGGGAAGAGCCTTCCCCTTTTATAGATCAAGTTAGGTGGGAGCCCATTCCCACAGGTTTTAGAGAGCCCCGACTTCCATTCTATACTGGAAGGGATGATCCAATTTTGCACTTACAAGCCTTTGAGCTGCAGTGTCAATGAGGACCTTATCAGAGGCTCTTCGTTGCAAGCTGTTTGTTACCTCCCTCAGAGGCAAAGCAAGGGAGTGGTTTTTTAATCTTCTTGCAAGGTCTATTGCTTGTTTTGCAGATCTCACGATAGTGTTTCTTTTGCAGTTTGCAACCTCAAAGAAATGGAAGAGTGGCCCCGCGGCACTTTTTAAAATTAAGCAAGGTGAAAGCGAGAGTACAGCTCATTTCGCGGCCCGTTTCCAGGAGGAAATACTAGGCATCAGAGATGTTGGAACGCTCTTCGAGAAGGCCCACTGAAGTTGAAGGTCATTACTAAGGAACCCCGTTCCTACCAGGAGTTAATCGCAACCGTGAATAGGTTCATAGAGGGTGAGATTTGTAATCCTGAATATGTCTTATGTCTCTCCAATATGGCCTATCAAGGTGGCAGCAACTCTTCATCTTCAGCACCTCAATGACAGCAAAGGCTGACTCGGCAAGAATACCAACCTCAGGATCCCAGAGGTAGGAATTTCTGTCATCATCGCCCAGCTACCAACCATCAGCAGCTTGCCCAATGGCAACAACCTGTTCAAGCTCAGCCATTGGCTAACCTCCCTCTCCTACCTTTCCCAGCTACCCAGGCAAGACAATCTTTTAATGACTCACAAGAATGTTTTGCAGATCTTCCCCTACCCATCTCGGAGATTTTAGAGATCATAGAAAAACAGCCCTTCTTTAAGAAACCAACTCCAATGAGAACGGATATCAAGTTTAAAAATCCAAGCCTCTTTTGTGAATTCCATAAAGAAAGGGGGCATCAAACTGAAAACTGTCGGGCACTCAGGTTTCTAATAGAAAAACTCCTTAAGGATGGCAAGCTCCAGTACTTGATCAACAAGAAGGTTGAAGATCAGTCAAAGAAGTCAAAAACCGTGGCTGAAGTCGGTTGGGAATGTGAGGAAGTGGAGGATGCTGGCCTCTTCGGTAGCCTCCATATCAGTTATGAATGCATAGAGGCAGACAACAAAGGGCAAAATGGATTGCTTTATTGCATTCATGGAGGTGCAGGACTTGAATCTTCTAAGAAGACCAGCATGGCAAGAGTCTTCAGAGATGAAGTCTCAGCTGCCTCGACTTCAGCTCCAATTTCGGAGGTGGTTATCTTCAGCAAAGAAGATCTTCCACCCACGGGAATCCCTTCAATGACGCTCTCGTCATCAAGGCTGTGATAGAGAATTTCACAGTCAAAAGGATCCTAGTGGATACCGGAAGTTCAGTAAACCTATTGTTCAAGCTGACTTTCGAAGCCCTAAAGACTAGAAGTCAATGCTCTCAACCGAAGTGCCCCTCTATGGCTTCTCGAGGGAGAAGAAAGAGGTCGAAGGGAAAGTTTCTCTGACGGTAATGATGGGTGGGATCATCAAACAGGCCGAATTCGTGGTAGTAGATGCTCCTAGCAGCTATTATGTGATTTTTGGCAAACCTCTTCTCAACCAATTCAGAGCTGTAGTTTCAACGTTTCCTCTCTCCCTCAAGTTTTCCGCTCAAGGAAAGCAGTTTAGGGTCAGAAGTGATCCTAGGCTGGCTCGAGAATGCTATGTCAAAACTGTCAGTTTTGTCGACATAGGGTCTTAGTCGGAGGTTGAAAGCAAGGTGTTGATTCCCCCGAGTTCTGAATAAAGGAATTCCAAAGTTGGGATTCTTTGAGTTCACTTTCGGCTATTAAAATGTCTTCTAATTTTTTAGCTATAAAACTTCCCTGAGCCATCTCGAGTCTGCTATTTGTAATTAAATTTGCTTCAATAAGATTTGTTCTTCACTCATTTTCTTTTTAGCAATTATCTATCTCTCTACATAAACTGCTTTATGGGCATTAATCTACAATATTATTGGCCACCTTTTTCTAGGACATTTTCTCTATTCTCTCACGCTTACTTCAAATTAATATCATCAGGTCAGAACATGGAAGATATGAGGGAATCTGATTTAGAAGACCAGGATATTGAAATTGAAAGTGAAGTTGAGAGAGCTCGCCTAGAACCAGCCCAAGATATACAGGCCATGCCAATTAGGGGAGATGAGGGAAAAAATACTCTCAATTATTGCAGAACTTTCTGAAAATGAAAAAGGGAGTTAATAACATGTTTATTTAGAAATTTGGATGTGTTCGCCTGGACAGCAAATGATATGCCCCTAAACCCTGATTTAGCTTGTCATCACTTGAATATAGATCCAACATTCAAACCAATTATACAGAGAAAATGAGCAACAACAATCACCCTAGCCGCACCAATTAGAGAAGAGGTTCAAAAGTTACTTAAAGGTGGGTTCATGCAAGAGGTTCAATATCCTGACTGGGTGTCAAATGTAGTGATGGTAAAAAAGCCTGGAGGAAAGTGGAGGATGTGCGTAGATTTCACGAAACTCAACAAGGCTTGTCCAAAAGATTGTTATCCATTACCCAGGATAGATTCCCTGGTTGATTCAGTAGTCGGGTTTTCGTATATGAGCTTTTTGGATGCATTCTCAGGCTATCATCAAATCAGAATGCATAAGCCAGAAAATCCTCACACCTCTTTTATAACAAATGATGGATGTTTTTGTTATGAAGTAATGCCTTTTGGTTTAAAGAATGCAGGTGCCACCTATCAACGGATGATGGATTTCACATTCAAAAAACAAAAAACCAGAAATCTCGAAGTATATGTAGACAATCTACTCATCAAAAGTAATCAATTTAGCATACACTTAAAAGATCTAGAGGAGACCTTCTCAAATCTCAAAACATTCGACATGAGATTGAATACATTGAAATGTATATTTGGAGCCAGCAAGGGAAAGTTCTTAAGACATCTCCTAACCCCGGATGGTCTTAAACCCAATCCAGACAAAGTGAAAGCAATTCTTGAAATGAAGCCTCCAAAAACACCAAAAGAAGTTCAACAGCTAGGAGGCAGAATGGCAGGGTTGAGCCGATTTATATCTCAATCAGGAGACAAAAGTGCACCTTTTTTCAGGACTCTTAGGAAAGCTTCGAAATTCGAATGGACAAAGGAGTGTGATTCATCATTCGATCAGCTAAAAACATTTAACTACAACTCCTCTTCTCCAAAGTCCTCATAAAGGAGAAACTTATTTTTATATTTAGGAGTGGGCTCAGATGCGGTCAGTTCAGTCTTGGTTAGAGAAGAAAAGAAGAAACAGTTCCCAGTTTATTATGTCAGCAAGATTCTAAAGAAGGCAGAAATCAGATATCTGATACCTGATAAACTTGCCTTGGCTCTTATTATCTCAGCCAGAAAACTCAGACCTTATTTCCAGGCTCATTCCATTCAAGTGATCACAGATTTGCCTCTGAAGGGTGTGCTAGAGAAGCCGGAGCACTCGGGTAGATTAGCCAAATGGGCTATCGAGTTAAGTAAATTTAATATCTCATATATCCCTCGAACAGCAATTAAAGCTCAGGTATTAGCAGATTTCTTAATTGATATAACAGGGAGTGAATCAGAAAGTATTGTCAGAAAGCCTTTACCTTGGACAATTTATGTTGATGGAGCCTCAGAAAAAAGTTCCTCAGGTGCGGGAGTAGTCCCAATTAATCCGAATGGAGTCAAATTAAATCAAGCTCTGAGATTTCATTTCGCAGTCACTAATAATCAAGCAGAATATGAGGCCCTACTAGCAGGACTCCGTTTTTCCAAAGAATTAGGAATTGAAGACGTTGAGGTAAAAACAGACTCATTGGTTGTGGCATCTCAGGTGAACGATGTCTATGAGACCAGGGAACCGGTCTTGAAAAAGTATCAATAGTTAGTAAAACAAGAAGTTGGGAAGTTCAAGAGTTTTACTATTCAACACATCCCGAGAGCAAAAAATTCAGATGCAAATCAGTTGGCAAAATTTGGGTTGTTATCAGGAGGGACTACATCAGATCTATTTCATCCAGCAGTTGAAGAGGATTCAGTGATGCAAATAGATCATAAGTCTTCCTGGATGGATCCGTTGGTCATATATCTCTCATCCGACGAATTTCATGATAACATCAAAGATAAGAAAAGGTTCAGATTAAAGGCGGCATATTATTATCTAATCTCAGGTATATTATATCGAAAAACATTTTTAGCCCATCTATCCAGGTGTATATCAGAAGAAGAAGTCCCAGTTGTCCTGCGTGAAATACATTCGGGAGAATGTGGCAGCCATTCAAGTGCAAGGACCCTGGAAAAAAGATTTTTAAGGCAAGGGTATTTCTGGCCTAAGATGAGAAAAGACGCAGCGGATTACGCCAAAAAGTGCATTCAGTGTCAAAAATTTGCCCCGCTTCAGCATCAGCCAGCTCATCAGTTAAGGTCTATCATGACTCCCTGGCCATTCGCAGTATGGTGAATGGATCTTCTCGGACCTTTTCCAATTGCAAGTGGGCAAAGACGTTTTATCTTGGTGATGATAGATTATTTCAGCAAATGGATTGAGGCAAAGCTCTACCAAAAACAACAACCCAAATAATAAAGAATTTTATCTGGGGGGAAGTAATCTGTAGGCATGGGATTCCTATGGCAATAATAACAGATAATGGACCTCAGTTTAATAACTCTGAAATGATCAACTTTAGCGATGAAGTAGGAATCGAACTTCAATTTGCGTCAGTCCATCACCCAAGGAGTATTGGTCAAGTAGAAGCGGCTAATAAATACAAGAGGTAATTGGGCAGAACAGCTCCCGGCAGTCCTTTGGACTCTTAGGACCACCCCAACAGGAGCAACTGGCGAAACTCCTTTCAAATTATCGGATGGATCAAAAGCCTTAATACAAGTTGAATTTAATGTAAGAAGTCCTAGAGTCTTATTGGCAAGGCAAATTGAAGATGACTGGATGGAAGGTAATGATGAGGATCTTAAATGCAGTTTGGATCTAATTGAAGAATTAAGGGATGAAGTCATAATAAGGCAAGAAGAGGTGAAAAGAAGAATGGCACAACACTATGATAAAAATATAAGAATCAAAGAATTCATCGCCGGAGATTTGGTCCTAAAAAAGGTCGATGCAGCGGCTAGTTCTAATTCAGTGGGAAAATTGAACCCAAATTGGGCAGGACCTTACATCATAAGAGAAGTATTAAAGAATGGAGCCTATCAACTCAATACTTATGATGGAAATGAACTCACTCACACCTGGAGTGGAGATGATTTAAAACGCTTCTATTCATGATAATTCTTTATTTCTTCCTACCTATACAAATGATGTACTTCTTTTTTATTATATAGTCACTTATACAGAACAATTACTGACATTATTTCCTATGTGTTTGTGAGGATACCCAGAGGTGGAAATAAGATGCAAACTTAAGTCGCACCAAGGCAGATATCGCCGGATCACACCTGAACCCCCATGAATTGATGTTGAGTGTAACACCTACATTGACCATGGATTGCGAGGAGATTTCGCTTCCATGTAGCAGTAGCTCACCAATTTCATATGAGAGGGTTCTTTGTGATATCCCGGATCTCAGACGATATGTGAGCACACCACTGCATCAAGGGAGGTCTTGGTGAATGCCACCTATGTCCTACCTACAGATAGTGGCATCAGGTCACCATAGCCTGTTACACTCGAACACTACTTGGCTAGCTTTTATTGAGATGAGTTCTATCTGAGATAGGGGCAGTCTTAAGCTAAGATTGTCACTTAAGAGAGAAGGAGAGGTGCCCATCTCCTTGAGAGTTCTGACCACTGCATTCAAACACTCCCTTGAACCCTGACCGAAAGGGTCACTTCGTCTGTTTCTCATCCCATGACCGCTCCTAGGTCATCTCTTCTGTTCTCCCATACACAACCATAAGTACGTTTCTTCTCATTCATCCTCATGACCTCCTAGATTATACATCAAAGGTTGCGCAACATTTTCTTCATTTTTCTGAGGTCGAGCGGTCTCAAGAGTCCTTGAAATACCAAAGGACAACCTCGAGGTTGAAATTTCGGCACATAAAATAAGCAGGCTCTGGTCAGAGATCGTTGTTTCCTGGAGCATGCGATATCATAAAATGTTTTTCCAAGTCTTTTTGATAAAACTGTTTCATGCACGCTAAGCTTCATTCCAGTTGAAGTCATCAATATCCAGTGAATTCATCGACAGTCTTTTCAGCAGAATCGATCTAAAAATGAGAAGTGATTCCATAATTCTCCATATTGGACACTCCTCACCGTGAAAATAAGATCAATTGACCTAAGAATATGATTCAAAACATCCGAAGGCAGGAAAAATTAGTTTGCATAAAGTAAAGAAAATTGAATGGCGAAATCAGTCCAAACGATCGCTCGACCTCGGCCTTAGTTCGATACAGCCGCTGGGGAAATAATTTATGAGACCGCGTCGATCATATGATGAGAAACATAAAATCAATTGAATATAAAGACAGATATAGCGAACAACAAAGGTATGCAAAAGGTACTTTCTCTTTTTAATTTCATTTGAAATGTCATTACAGGTAAAGAGATCTCAAAATTTGATCGTCTTCTTAAAAGATGAATAACATAAAAGAAAGGGAAAAGCATCTTCCTATATTTTCTTCGTCTTCTTCTTCTTCTTCTTCTTCTTCTTCTTGGAACTCTCTTCCACTTCAGTAGAGTCGGAATCTGCACTGGATTCGTCTGAGCTAGATAAACCATCAAGAGAGCCAAAGTTAGACTTTACAGCAGAACTCAGCTCCTCGTCTGGATCAAATTGACTTCCGCTGCGCTCACCTTCGCCGCAGTCAATCAGCACTTCAAAGTCCATATTGAGGAAAGCATCTAATTCATCATGCAAGGCCATTCGACCTTCTTCGAGATGGTCCATTCTTACAAGTTTTACCCCGACATCATCTGCTTCAGAATTATTTTTGTCCCCATCTTCTCCTTCATCCTCTACATCCCTGTTCTTATCAAAATCTTCTTCCCCCTCACCTCCCTCTTCACTTTCCGCTTGAAGAGCAGCAGCTTTAGGAAACATTGTTGAAAATTTAACATCCTCCGGAATCAGAACGCCACCGTCTTGTAAGTTGGAGATAGTCATTTCGACTGCTTCACTTATCTCTTTCAGCATCACCTTCTGGTAAGCTGGATTATTTTCGTAATACATTTCCTCCTTCGTTTGCTGCAAAGTAGAATTATATGTTGAGTTAAGAAAGAAAGAGGAATAAAAGGAATGGAAGTTAAAGCGAACTGAGTACCTCAAGCTCGGACTTAATGGCTTTGTTTTCTTGCATATATCTATGCAATAATCTCCCTATATGATGGTAGAAAACCTCATGCCTAAGGCCAGTTTGCGAACACATATCCGGTATAAGACTGTCTTCCCAGCTGCAGACCTCCTTGAAGTTCTCTTCGCCGTATAAGGCAGCCGAGACCGCACCAGCATGGCGGGACACAGCGCCACCCATGTTCGGGAGGCATGTTGAAACTCCCACACGCTTACCCTTTTCATCCCACTTCATCAGCGGTCTTACCATAACATCGGTCATGGAGTGCCTATAACCGTATAAATCAAAGGCTTTATCCGAGTAGTTCGAAGATCCAGCGGTCCGGGTTTGATACCGTTCCTGATCTCTCTTTAGCCTCTTCTCCCTTTGAGTGAGCTCGCCATCAGGAGCGTAAGGTAAGGTCAAAGGTATCTGTTAGATCGCTATAGAAGAGGAGTTTCATTGTAAGAATAGAAGATCTAACAAGAAGCGGTCTAAACATCGAGGTCGGAAAAGCTCCTTATGTTTCCGTTTGATGGAAGAAACTTGAGACCAAAGTACTATGTAGTGCTCGAGATTGGCTTTGCGGTCTTTCAGCATCTCCTTAATCGTATCTTCAACATCAGAGAGGGATTTCGTCTTTTGAAAGATCGATTCATCCCGACACTTGGGATAAGTCCGGAGACCGCCCAATTTTCCCTAAAAAATCAAAAATCTCTCTGCCCAGTTGGAAACCTTATTAGGAAGGTTCACAACTTTCAGACCGCTGCAGGTGAAATATAAGAAACCCTTGAAATCTTCTCTCCTTGAACCCTCCTTCAACATCTTCAAAGTAAAAAGGGATCTAAACAGATCTAGCATAAATCTCACTTTAACTGATCTCAAATAGCAGATATAAGTAAATATCAGTGCAATAGAGTTGGGCGGGAGCTGTCCGGGGAAGAGACCAAAAAACTTAAAAAATTTCTTTATTTCCCACGACAATGGAAGGTAAAAACCGTGTTTAAAGTGGTCGATCGGAATTGCGACCTCATCTTTTCCACAATGATTAAGGCGTTCACCTGTGGCAGGCATACTAATCATTATCTGAGAACTCATGGGGTTCTCCTTCAAAAATTTATGAAATTCAGCTTGTGAAAGGTGACAAGGTCGCTGCTCAGATTCGATGAATATCTTATAGGCACCAGCTCGCGCGGAAACCATTGCTTAAGAAGTTTCAGACCGCTTGAATGAAGAAAACTAAAGAAGCGTATTAAATGAGACCACCAACCGGGTATTTATAGTTCAAAGGGCAATCAAGGCATAATCATTGCAAAATTATGAGTGGAAAGACCGAGATATCAAATCGCGCGATTTCAGTAAAACTAAATTTTTTTTAGAACGCGTATCATAAATATAGGAAGGAGTTTAGGAATCAGAGATCAAATCAAGGAACAAGCATAAGCACCAGATCGAGCGATCTGAGGATAAGAAAATATAACCTAGGGATAAAATGAGTTGAAAAATAAATAACTTTAAAATCCCCAAAATATGATCTTCAGATATTAGAAAACTAGTGGTAGTTGTATCATCACACACAAAAATTATTATAAGTCATTTCAAATGATCCTTCTTTTTTCCAAGATAAGCAACCCTGTTTTGGAGTTTGTTGACTGCAGTAAGGGTCATACAGATGCCAGTGTTAGCATCAACGACATATCGCTGAACATCGTCTGCATCCCGTCTCAACTCTTCTCCGTTGATAAGTTCTTCCTGGTCCGCGCGATCTTCAAGAGGAACAGATGAAGTCCCTGCAAACAAAGGGGCAAGAGGTCCCGACCTCATTGGGAAAAGGCGGTGTACAAGGAACCAACTTTCCCTTTGAAGAAAATTGCCTCTTCTTTCACTTCGCGGAGCTTCTCGCGAAGAGCGATGTTTTCCTCTTCAAGCTTTTTCTTGCCATCTCTTTCTCGATGTTCGAATGACCTTCGTTGATCGGTCAGTTTTTTATCATACTGAGCCGTGATCGCTCGAGCTTCTTCAACAGCATTCTCTTTCAATGAAGTGGCTGCCAGCAACGCCTCGTCATTCTCCAGCAATCTCCTCTCAAGCTCCCTCTCGCGGGTTTGAAAAATGTGAACTACTTGCATAAGCGGAGATGCGAGTACGGGAGGTGGAGGTAAATCGACCTGGGGAGAGATCAATCCAGTCCCTTCCAGCAGCCTTTGAGCCTCCTCATCTTCTCCTACAATCAGAAAAGTATTTTGGTCAAAACGACGATCATAGAAAGAGGAAAACAAAATACCATGACCATACTTGAGAAAGTTGAAATAAAGTAATCAGGGAGGTAATCTTGAATGGATTTGGAAGCGATAGGAGCAGCGGTCATATTCAGGCGTTCTGAAGGTCTTCAACGCTCAAGGTCAATCTTTTCAAAATATTTTTTCTGAAATTTTTCTCCCTCTTTCCTTCGCCTTTTTAACTGTTCAAAACTAAGGTGAATGTCGTTGGTTTCAATAAGAACGATCCCACATTGACAAATTGGAGATTGAGGTCTAATATAAATAGGGAGGGAAATATCAGGAGGAGCAACCATGGAAAGCTTACCAGACCAGATCGTGGCAATTGTAACTGCGCGATCTGCAGCCTGTCTCGCCAGTTCAATATTTTCTTCTTCCTCTCTCTCTCCTCCTGTTCTTCTTCTTCTCTTTCAGATTCCTCTTTTTCACTTTCAATTATTTCCTCTTCTTCATTCATCCCCTGAGTCGTATTCCAGATCGATTCGGTCTCAGCCGAGATCGCAGTAGCTTTCTTAAAAATTCTTCTCTTTTTTCTTCTTCTGATCCAGTCCCAAGAAGTCTCCTTATCTTCTTTTCTCTTCTCTTTTCTTTGATTTTTTCTAACTCGACTTCCTCTTTCTTTCCTTCTTCTTCTTCTTCTTCTTCTTCTTCTTCTATTTCTACACTCTTATCATCCCTTAACTCTGCGATTTGATCATTAAATCGTGCGACCTCATCTTTGATTAAGACGGTCTTAAGATCAACGCTCTCCTTGCTGGAAATAGCCAGCTCCTTTGAAGGATCTCCTCCTTTTTCTTTCTCAATGTCACTTTTCTTTTCTTCTTCTTTTTCTCTTTTCTTCTTCTCAGCTTCTCCTTGCCGCTGTATCTCAGCATCGAGAGAAGCCCTAGATTGCTTGTCTATCTGGTCCATCCTCTGCCTCTCCAGATCATCCCGATCCAATTGGCTATCGGTCTTAACTATAATAGGAGCAACTGGAGTGGTATTCCCAGGGTCGAGCAGAGATAGAGATGCCGCATTCTCAAAGGGGTTAAGAGACTGACAACAAATAAAAGGGGATATTAGCAAGAAGCATTAAAAAGAAGCCTTGAGATCGTGGCTACCTGTAAGGGAGAGATCTAAGGAGGCTCGGCAGGAAATAGAACACCAGTAGGCTTGACCGCCGAAGTTTTGGCAAGAAGCTTCTTCTTCGCCAGATCTTGGTCTTTTATCTGCTGTCTCATTTTGATAGCTAAAGATACCTGTTTTTTTAGACCGACCGAAATCTCTTCAACAGTCGCTCCAACTATCTGGACTGGAGCTTCAGTTTTCTTCGGGGAATCGTGTAATAGAACTTTAGTTCGATCGAGCTCGACATGTTTCAAAGGCGAGTCCATGATACTCACAAAACTTGAGGATGATAATGGACGAGTCCTCACCGATGTATCTCCTACTGTGATGTCTTTAGTTATTTTCCGAACAGATTCAGCTACAGATGCATTCTTCACAGGTAATTTGATCACTTTGTCTTTTTAGGTACAAATTTCCCTGAAATAGCGGCATGGATAACTCCTTTCTCAGCCGTCACGCTCTTTAGTAAACCCATAATCAGTACAGCAACTGCGAACTCAAAATGAAGACCGCTGAAGGGAGAAATTAATCTCAGGACAGGCAAAATATAGATATAAATGAAAGCTCCTAAGGTCTATTTATATCCCAAGCGAGAAATATTAAAATATTCAAGGGCTTTGCGATCTCCGCGGGCTGGAAATAACATTTCCTAAGCTCTTCAGAACTTGGAAATGTGCGGGGATTATGTTCGCCCGAAAGATCGCAGCATAAGTTTTTCAAGGGAGTTCGTACGATCTCAGCTTCTGAGACCGCCCAGTTCAGACATCTTGCATAAGGAAATGGGCTTCACAGGTTTGGTTGTCAGTCTCCTCTTCGAGATTGCGCGGTCCGAATTTCTTTACTCTTCCAACCACAACAAGGCAGGTATCTTCTTACCTCAGCTCAGTTATCTGAAATCTCGAGCAGCCCGTAATTTTAGGAGCTACCCATTTGGGCAGCCTCCGTGCCTATAAATAGGGGGGTAGGGCTCCCCCAGAAAGTACATTTGGATCGAGTCTTGAGCAAATTGCAGAAACAGGCGGCCTTTTTTTCAGCTCGCTCCTTTCTATTTTCCCGGTCTGCTTCTAGCTTCCTATAATTTCTAGTCTTTTATCTTTTTCCAATTAGAGCCGTCTCCTAGTCAGAGTCCTTACATCACTTACTATCTGACATACTCCGACCCCAAGTAACCAACGGTCCCAAGTTTTCCCCCGAGCTCGAGTGTAAGTTGTGGAGGTGCAATTTTTGCATCAACAAATGGAACTGTTGGCCCGGAAGTCCTCGACCTCCCCTCTCCAGTTAGAAGGACCCTTCCCAGTAGTCCCAGGTTTTGGAGACCGCCTAGATCGCTAGCTCCCCCTCCTAGTTTTTCGTCCAAGTCCCAGCGATCAAGATCTTAGAGACCGCCAAGACTAGGTGGTCTGCTTCCTTTTTCCTCTTATCTCTGCCCTAGCTCTCCTGTATCTTGGCCAACCCATAATTTTCAGATCTACCCATTTGGGAAGCCTCTGCGTCTATAAATAGGGGGGTAGGGGTACCTGAAAGGGGACTTTTGCTTTGAGGCACCAACTTACAAACTGTATAAGCGGTCTCAAATTCTGTCACTTTTCTACATCTTCCCCTGGCCTGTTCTGGACTTTTATCTTGTAACCTATCCTGAGATTAATAAAGCAGTTTTTCTTGATAGAGGTCTCTCCTCTGACATCTTTCATCTTAAGTAACCTGCACTTCACAGTTTTCTCCATCCCTTCTCTAGTGTGAGTTTTGAAGGCACATTTTTTGTGCCAACAGAATGAACACGCGACCTTCAGATTTGAAGTGTTCAGGTGAAATCATTAGACTTCTTGAGATGCCAGACTGCGAAGGTGAGACCGTTCAGTTCGCCGGCAGTCTTCCCTCTTCAGCGAGTGCGACCTCTTTTTAGAAGCTCTTGAGCTTAGAATGGAGCTTCATCTTGCTCAATCCTGCCGGGAGGCCATTCAAGCCCTCCAGGAGACTGCTCGACAGATTGAGTCCAAGAATCAGCTGCTGTCCGACCACTCCAAGAGGTTGATGCCTCAAGTCTATCAGGTTGCGACCCTTGATCGGCTGGCCTCCGGTCAGCCGTTAGACTGCACGACCCCTCGACCCACTGCTTCCTTGCGGTCTCAGAATGAGGAGTTCGCTGCCCGTCAGGCCTTTTTAGGGAAGCGAATCAGGGATCTCTAGCTCGAGCTCTGAATTTCCAAGAGGATTATGTCTATCCTCCAACCCCCCCTGTTGCCCCTTTTGTTCCTTCTGGTGCCTATAAGAAAGAAGATCCCTCTCCTTTTTAACACAGGATCCGTAGGGAGCCAACTCCCCATGGATTCAAAGAGCCAAATATGCATATGTTTACAGGAGATAGTGATCCAAGTGCTCATCTTCAAGCCTTTGAGTCTGCAGTTGCTCTGAGAACTCTCTCACATGTGATGAGGTGCAAATTATTGATCACCTCTCTAGATGGGCAGGCAAGGGAGTGGTTCTACAACTTACCTTCCCGGTCCATCTCTTGCTTTATAGTTCCGAAGCAGGAGCTTCTTCTGAGGTTTGCTACCTCAAAGAAGAGGAAGAGTGGTTTTACGACCCTCTTCAAAATCAAGCAGAATGAAGGCGAGACCACAACTCTCTTCATTGACCATTTCGAAAGAGAAATTTTGGGAATAAGGGATGTTGATCCCTCATTATATCTAGTAGCCTTGGTAAATGGTCTATAGGAGGGACCTCCGAAGTTTTAGGTCACAACCAAAGAGCCGAGTTCTTACCAGGAATTGATCAGCATTTCAAATAGGTTCATTGAAGGGGAAATAATCAACCCCGTCTATGTTTCCAATTTGACTTGCAATGCAGTTCTAAAAGGCTCTGCAGGTTTTCCTTCAGCCCCTCCATCGTCATAGCCGTCGCGCCAAGAATTCCAACATCCAGCTCAAAGAGGAAGGAATTTTTGTCACCACCGTCCTTATAAGGGGCATCAACAGTTTCAGCCATAAGTGTCCTTATTACCTTCTCCAGTCACTCCAGCTCCTCAGCAAGCTCCAATTCAGCCGATTCATTTTGTCCAGCCTCCTCCCCCGCTCCTTCAACATTCCTATAATGATTCTCAAGAATCGTTCACCGAACTCAACGTTCCAATGAGTGAGGTGATTCAGATCCTCCAGAAGCAGCCTTTCTACAAAAGGCTTGCACCCATGCAATCTGACTCTAAATTCAGAAACCCTTCTCTTTATTGTGATCATCATAGAGAGAAAGGTCACCTGACAGAGAATTGCAGAGTCCTCAGAATGTTAGTAGAGAAACTTGTGAAGGAAGGGAAGCTGCAAGGGCTGTTGCAAAAAGCTGATCCTTCTAAAGCCTCCACCTCCAAGAGCAAAGAAGTGGCAGAAGTCCACTGGGAGTGTGAAGAGGTAGACGACGTTGGACCTCTTGGAAACATTGGTTATTCTGGAGAATGCGTGGATGCAAATGATGAAGGAACCCTGAGTTATCTTTTTTGCATGCATGGGGGAGCAGGGATAGAGTCTTCAAAAAAGGCCAGCATGGCCATGGTTTTCAAATCAGAGGTTGCTACTACCTCCTCCTTTGCCCCGGTCTAAGGAACGGTCACTTTTGGGCAAGAAGATCGTCCTCCAACTGCCAATCCTTTCAACGATGTAGTCATTTTAAAGGCAGTCATAGAGAATGAAAGTGGGGATAGATCAAGATTACTCTAGAGGGGGGTGAATAAAGTATTTTAAAATAATTTTACTTAGGTTAAAGAAATCTGTAGAAAACAATTTGAGTTATTTAAGTATATGTGTAAGTGAGTGCAACACAGATATAAACATAAACTAAAATACAGCACACACAGCACAACACAAATAATAAAGGCAAACAAAGAAGACACAAGGATCTATAGTAGTTCCCCTCAACCTGGGTACATCTACTCTTCTACCACCCTGGTAGGAAATCCACTAAGGCTTTTTGATCAGGTGAGCCTTCACCACAGAGTTTTTGATCAGGTGCTCAAAACCACCACAGAGCTTTTGATTAGGTGCTCAAAACCAAAAATCAACTTTTGAAGGGAGTTACAACCCTGTACACAGTTATAAATAAAAGTAAAATAAAGATGATGGTGTCTTCTCTTATCTCTAACAACAGAGAAGACTAGTGGATTGTTGAATGATTGTCAAATCTCCCCCTGTGAATAAGAGTAAGAAAAATAGGAGAGAAAATCTGCTCAGGGTGTAGGTCTTCTTGATCTTCAGAGTATCTCCAGCAAAAGTTCTCTAGAAGGAATTGATGCAGATGATTCCTAGAGATTAAGAGTAGGTGTTTGGAGAAGATGAAGACTTCAGAGAAAATCAGAGAGAGTTCTTGAGAGGAATGAAAACTGAGCAGCAAAAGATTATTCTCTGTATCTGTGTCTCTCTCTAGAATAATAGCAATGATAATGTCTGGACGGGAGAGAGTTGATCCTCTTTTAAATTTCAAACAGGGCTGGAAAGGAATGAGACGAAAAGGAAAGATTTTCCTCTGACAGAAAAAGGAATACCAATATATTAAATTCCTTGAAACTTGCAATCTGCCTTATAAAATAATCTGCACGCAGCCCTTAATTAATGCAGCAACGGCCATAAAATCTTTAATAGAAAATACTGCAATAACTGACTGATATTATAATAAGAACAGCTGTCAGCCTTCATAAGAAATCCTGAGGATAACTCCAAAATAATACTCTGAATAGAAGAGGTCACTGAATATAGAAACTCTGAAGAAGTTAGTCGACCTGAGGGAAAGTTCGTCGAACTTAAACTGGGAAGTTCGTCGAACAAAAAGAAACTTTCGTCGAACAGAACTTTGAAGTTCGTCGAACCAAGTTCGTCGAACGGATTCTTGAATTCGTCTAACGTGTTCGACGTTCGTCGAACACCTTGACTTAGCTAATCTTCAAATCTCTTCTAGACTTAGCCTATGACCCCTATACTATACATGATGGGTCAAAAACAAATCTTATACCTAGAAATAGACATCCTAGCCCAAATCAGTAATAGGGTTGAACTATGTTCCAACAATCTCCCCCTATTTGGGTTAGGATCCTATGTACAGCATTGATCAACTAAACAAATATGCATAACAGAATTATAAGAAAAATATCTGACAGAAAGGAAATTCAGTAGATATAAATCAATTGTCACAAGCAGATATCACCACAGAATAATTAAGAGTCAATTAACCAGAGCGAGAATTTTAAGGATTCCTGTCCTCTGAAGATGGCTTCCTGAAGATTATTTTCCTGCTAGTATCTTCAAAATTGCCTTCTGCTTAGCTTGTAGTCTTCATCACCCAGTGTTACCTTCTTGGAAACAGTTGGCAGAACAGCCTCTGGGTGGAGACTCATGTAGGCAGAAGTGTTGAACATATTCTTCACCTGGTACTGTTGAAATTCCTATTCTCTATAGGGAGATATGGTAGAAATATGAGAGGTATCCATAACTTTTTCTCTAGCATCTTTCATCTGAGATAGAGCAACATGCTCTCTAAACCTTGCCATATTGTACAATCTATCTGCTTCAGCTTTATCTTCAGCTTCCTTATCTTCGATTTCTTGTTCAGATAATTGGCTATGCCTTCTTTCATAAACCTGATAGCCTGAAGAACTTCCTTCCCTGTATGAAGAGGATTGACCAGATGGCTTGGAGCCAGCAGACTGAGATGTCCTGGATGTGGAAGAAAGTCCTCCTGCAGAACCTGCACCTGGAGGAGGTGGAGAAGGAGGGGGTTTCTTGAACACAGCAGGGTGATCCTTCTGGTATCTTATTTCAAGCTTCCTTCTCTTCAAGTCATTCTTGGAGAATTGCATCCAAGGTTGAGTTATTTCATGAGGCTTGAAATTTTTCTACACATAATAGGGAATGCCATTTTTAACAGGCTTTTTGGAAGGGGCTGGCAGCTTCTTGCATGGAGCTTTTCTTTTCTTGGATTTGACTTTGGCATCACCATCATCACTGTCATCATCATCATCAGAATTTGAAGATGAAAGCACATTCTTATACATTTCATCAATTTCCTTGTATGCTTCAATCATTCTTTTCTCTAAATCATCATCAACATTCTTGACAGCAGCAGCAGCAGGCTTAGAAGAAGAGGAGGGGGCAGAGGCAGAGGCATCAGGCATCTGTTCATCAAGAACTGCCTGTTCAGGAACAGCAGGTTCCTGATCGGCCTTAGAGATAACTGGCTCTGGAATTGGATACACTAGCAAATCTCCATGCCTGGCTTCCAAGTCTGGGGAATAGCAGACAATGGCCTTGGAGAGGTCTTCAGCTGATTCTTTGGAAGATGGGTCTGAGCAGAGGGACTGAATGGTAAGCTGCAGAATCTGATCCACTAGAGGGGTGGATTTGAAAAAGCTGTTGGGAGGAACTTCTGGAGGAGGAGGAGGAGCACCTTCTGTGGTTTGAGCCAGAGAGACCAAGACTGTGCTGACATCAGCTAGGTCTGACCCTTGCTCTTTAGGAACTTCTGCCTCTGGAGCTTTATCCTGAAACATCTCCCCCTACCTAGAATCTGGGAAACTAGAGTCTGGGCCCCTAGATGAAGGGAAAGAGGAAGAGGAGAGAGAAGCAAGTTGAAAGAGAATAAGATCAAGCTTAGAATGCACTGGGGCTAGACTTTGATCAATAAGCTCCTGTAATTTAGAAGCTATGTGACCAAACACCTGGGTGGCTATCTGTGAGACATCCACAACCAGTACATCTGGAGTTGGGTGAGAAGAAGAAGAAGGGATAGAAGATGTGTTATGAGCATAAGAAGTGGATGGAGGAGGAGGAGGAGTGAAATCTGATGGGATTTCATCCTGAGAAAAGTCTGGAATGGAAGTGTCTTGTGGAGGTGGAGGAGAATTTTGAGGAGGTGAAGGTGGAGATAGAGTGGAGAGGTTTTTTGGAGGTGGAGGAGGAAGAGAAGAGGAGGCAGGCTCTTCAGAATGTTGAAGAGTCTGTGAGAGAGGAGGAGGAATCTGGGGTGGGGGAGTGGCTATTACAGCCCTGGTGTCCTCAGAAGCTTGAACTGTTGGAGCCACTGGAGCTGATTTCTTTTGGAATGTCCTATCCCACTTCTTGAAAAGAAGGGGAGTCAGTTTCTTTGAGGCATTAATGCCAACAGCAGTAGAAACTGAGAGGGCTGGACACTTGGCCTGAAGGAAGATTCCCAGAATCCTTCCATAACCTACATTCCTTGAGGTCACTTTATTTTTGATGGAATCAAACAGAGTCAGACCCCAGTTAATGTGCCTCTTCTCAATCAAAGCACTCATGACTAGAAATTGCTGCCTGTTTATGTAGTCATGTGCTGAGCTCTTCCCCATCAGAACCTTTCCCACAACATCTGCCAGGAAGGTGTATTCCACTGCAAAATCACATTTCAGAAGATGTTTAGGGTTACTCCCAGAGTACCCCATCCTGTCCAGCAACAAATTGAACTCTTCCCCAGTGAGTTCCAAATCATCATCTCCATTTTCAAATTCAAATATCTCAGACAAAACAGCAGCACTCAGAACAACTTCATTCCCTGAAACCTTTCCTGCAATTGCTGTGCCATTCCGAATCTCAGAAGTGAATGCCCATTCCTTTATATCATTGATATGAATCTTGGGCCGGCAAGTCATAAACTTGCGCAACTTCGGGTCTTCCAAGAGATTCAGAATGTCTGTGAAGCCTTCTCCTGACTGGGCAAACGATTCCAGATCAATATCGAATCCCGTATCAAACTTTATTGAGGCGAAGACTCTAGCAGTGATCGACATTGTTCCTGGAAAGAAAGAAAAATGATCAAGTGCAAAGGGAACTGGAGGGAGAAGAAGAGTTTGAGAGCGCAAAAGACAGAATCCAGACAAATAGAGATTAAATATTAGGGTTCGGCGAAGATGAGGGTTTGCGCGGAACGGATTCGATGAGAAGACACGTGTTAGCAGGAAATAAAAAGCTGTCTTTCGTCGATCCCGTTCGACGAATGAAATATTTTGTCGATCTCGTTCGACTAATAACTTTTCAAAACTTCTTTCATAAGGAAGATAGAACGTCAGAGACTTCGTCGATCGGGTTCGACAAAATCGAGACTTCGTCGATCGAGTTCGACGGAAATTCTTCAGAACTTTAGAAAGAAATCTTGACCAATTCGTCGACCTCGTTCGACTAAAAAGATGTCGTTCGTCGAGCGCATTCGACAAATTTTCTGAACCTTAATATATTGAAAAATTTTGTTGGGTAGAAAACTTTGCCAATTAGATTGACTCCCCATTTATCATTCCAAGCTGATGTATAAAGAATTGATATTTCTTTTCATCCAAAGCTTGGTGAAAATGTCAGTTCTCTGCAAATTAGTTGGTATGAAGTCTAAACATATTTTCCCTTCTCCACATTATCTCTGATAAAGTGGTGTCTGATCTCAATATGTTTAGTTCTACTGTGGAGTACTGGATTTTGTGCTATTGATATTGCACTGGTGTTATCACAAAAGATTTTGGAATTATTTAGATTGTAACCATAGTCTAGGAGCTGGTTCTGTATCCACAAAATTTGTGAACAGCAACTGCCAGTTGCTATGTATTCAGCTTCTGTAGTTGATGTAGACATAGAGGTTTGTTTCTTACAAAACCAGGACACAAGCTTATCTCCAAGGAACTGACAAGTCCCTGAGGTGCTTTTCCTGTCTATTCTGCATCCAACATAATCAGCATTTGAGTATCCAGTTAACTCAAATCCTGATTCTATAGGATACCAGAGTCCTAGATCTGGACAACCCTTTATATATCTTAAAATCCTTTTTAATAAAATATAGTGAGATTCTTTAGGATTTACCTGAAATCTAGCACTAATACATGTGGCAAACATGATATCTGGTCTACTGGCTGTTAAGTATAAAAGAGACCCCACAATGGCTCTATATACTTTCTGATCAACAGGTTTTCCTGATTCATCAGTGCCAACAACTGCATTTGAAGGCATGGGAGTTTTCATGGGGGAGGCATCTGACATCCCAAATCTTTTAACAAGCTCTTTAACATATTTAGATTGGGATATGAAGATGCCTTCTGTTGTTTGCTTAACTCGCAAACCAAGAAAGTAAGACAGTTCTCCCATACTGCTCATTTCAAATTTTGAATGCATTAGATTTGAAAATCTTTTGCATAACTTAGAGTCAGTAGAACCAAATATTATATCATCTACATATATTTGTACCAATAGGGTTTCAGATTTATGTTTTCTAAAAAATAGTGTCTGGTCTACTTTGCCTCTAGAAAACTTATTATCCAAAAGAAAGTTTGTAAGGGTCTCATATCATGCTCTAGGAGCTTGTCTGAGACCATACAAAGCTTTATGTAATCTAAAAACATAAGAGGGTTGAGTTGGAGAAATAAAACCTGGTGGTTGTTCCACATATACTTCTTCTTTGATATCTCCATTTAGAAAGGCACTCTTAACATCCATTTGAAATACCTTGAATCTTTTGTATGCAGCAAATGCTAGGAATATTCTAATTGCTTCCAGCCTTGCTACAGGTGCAAAAGTCTGATCATAGTCTATGCCTTCCTCTTGGCAGTATCCTTGAGCCACTAGTCTTGCCTTATTTCTGACAATGACTCCTTGAGCATCCAATTTATTTCTGAATACCCATTTAGTGTCAATCACTGGATGATTCTTGGGTCTTGGAACAAGTTCCCATACTTTGTTCCTTTCAAATTGATTTAATTCCTCTTGCATAGCAGTAATCCATTTGGGATCTTGCTCTGCATCTTTGATGGATTGAGGTTCAATTTGAGAGAGGAAACAGGTGTGCAAATTATTTTGATTTAGTTGATTTCTTGTTTGCACACCCACTAAGATGTCATCAATTACTTGAGATCTAGGGTGATCTCTTATGTTGACATAATCAGTAGGGAAAATAACTTCTCCTTGAGCTTGTTCATTTTCTCTATGAGGAATTTCTATGTCCTCCTGAACTTCAGCATTAACAGCCTCAAGATTTGTAGGAATATTTGATGTATCCAATATTGGTGCAATAGGACATTCTTCTTCACTGTCCTCATTAGGTAATAGAGAAGGATTTATTAAATCCTCTTTTTGTAGAGTTAGATTATCTAACTTCTCACAGAGAATTGGTACCTGTGCATCTTGTGAGGTAGAGATATTTCTCTCCTTGCAACTCAAGTTAGTTTCATCAAAAGATACATGAATAGATTCTTCTATTTTAAAAGAAGATTTGTTAAATACTCTGTAAGCTTTACTACTAACTGAATAACCAAGGAAAATGCCATCTGAAGCTTTTGCTTCAAATTTTCCTAGGTGCTTCTTGTCATTATTATGAATGAAGCACTTACAGCCAAAAGCCCTAAAGTAATTTACTCTAGGCTTATTCCCTTTAAACAGTTCATAAGGTGTCTTGCCCTTTTGTTTATGAATTAAATTTCTGTTTGAGACATAGTTTGCTGTGCTGACAGCCTCAGCCCAAAAGGATTGGGGCAAAACAGCATCTGCAAGCAATGTTCTTCCAGATTCAATCAGTGTTCTATTTTTCCTTTCAGCTACCCCATTTTGTTGAGGAGTTCTAGGAGCTGAAAAGCATTGCCTGATACCTTCCTTCTCACAGAATTCTCTCATCAGAAGAGATTCAAACTCAGTGCCATGATCACTTCTGATCAATGCAATCTGAGTAGAATACTCAATCTTGATGCTCCTGAGAAAGTCTGTAAGAACCTTGAAGTTATCTGACTTGCTTCTCAGAAAGAATACCCAACTGAATCTAGAGAAGTCATCAACAATAACTAAGGTGTAAGACTTACCTCCCAAACTGTGTATGGGAAGGGGTCCAAAAAGATCTAAGTGCAGCAAGTACAAAATTCTAGGAGAATCACTCTTAGATAGTGACTTAAAGCTGCTCTTAGTCTGCTTTCCCAATTTACATGCTCTGTAAAGGCTTTCCTTCTTGTATGATCCAGAAGGTAGTCCCCTGACAAGGTTGCCCTTTGATAACTTGGCTAGGGTCCTATGGTTCACATGACCTAGTCTCCTATGCCACAAATCAGTATTTTTACTGACTTGGTTAAACAAGCAGATCTCAGGTTTGGCTGAATTAAAATCTACTAAATAAACATTACCTTGTCTATTTCCTAAAATAACAATATTATTTTCAGAAAAGATAATGCATCTAGATTGGTTGAAGCATACCTGATATCCTTCATCACATAGTTGACCTATGCTGATGAGGTTATGTTTGAGTCCACTTACATAGGCTACCTTTTTGAATGTGATTGTCCCAATCTGGAATGATCCATAGCCTTCTGTTTGTCCCCAATTGGAATCTCCAAAAATCACTCTTGGTCCAAGCTTTGCCTTATAGTTGATTAATTTGGCTCTTGTTCCTGTCATATGTCTTGAACATCCACTGTCCAAGTACCATTGTTCCTCTGTGGTAGGACAGTTCTTTTTCTGCAATATAAGGAGGGTTAGGTGTTCTTAACCCAGGTTACCTTGGGTTGCTTTTTGTAACCTTGAAATGCAGAAATATATGAGACAACAGGTTGACTATGATAACCTAGAGGGTGATATTTTCCAGGAGGGATAATCCAATCACTAAAGGAATTCTTCAGTTTAGAAGAGGATGTATGTTGTCTGTCCTTAGTAAAATTGGCGTTCGACGAACTTTGTTGTGTTCGTCGACCTGGTTCGATGAAAGATGTGGCATTCATCGAGCCCTGTCTCCAGCAGGTTTTTTGCTTAGATTCAGGCCTTGGTTTTCGTCGATCTGTGTTCAACAAAACCTGTTGGTTTTGTCGATCGACGTTCGACGAACCTGCTTGAGCAATATTTGTTTCAGGAATTTTTCCTGTGTCTTGTATTGCTTCTTTCCCTTTTACAGATACAAATTTTACTGGGGTAGATAACATATTCTTTTTCAAAAGAAGAGGTTGATTAGATGATGCCCCCAAGCCCAGTTTGCCATTCAGCCTGGCATTCACTGTGCTTGTGATATCCATCAGCTTGAGACTTTTCCCATTTAGAGAATTCTCTAGCTGCTTGGCCTCAGTTAGCTGTGTTTCTAGAGAACATACTTGTTCCCTGGAAATCTTTAGCTCATTTTTGAGCTTAGTGTTTTCAGTGGATATTCCATCCATCTTAGCTAACTTATCTCTCAGAGAAATAATTTCTTTCTCTGATCTAATCATATCTTTACACAACTGTTTAAAGTCATCTTTAAACTGTTCTGAATGAAAATCAAAACTGGAAATTTCCTCATCCCCATTAGCTTCAAATTCATCATCTGAGTTGTCATTTGATGAGGAGGCATTGATTGCCATCATGCAGAATTCCTTGTCTTCTGCTTCCTTCTCCTCATCACAGGAACTGGAGGATGACTGAGATTCAATGTCACTCCAGGTTTCAGCAACAAAGCCTTTTTCTCTTTTCTTGTGGCCTTTTGATGAGTGTTTGCTGGAGTGTTCCTGCTCTTTTCTCCTACTTTTCTTGTGAGCTTCTGGACACTCAGTGAGGATGTGTCCAGGCTTCCTGCAACCAAAGCATATTATTTCTTTAGATGGAGTTTTATCATACCTTGGCTTTTCATTGTGCCTGTTGGACTTTCTTCTAAAGTCCTTCCTTGCCATCTTGTAAAATCTCTTTGCTAAGAGACTCAGCATCTCCTGATCACCAATCTTGTCTTTTTCCTCTGTTGCCTGAAAGGCAATGCTCTTCTCTTTCTTTGAGGATGAAGATGGAGAGGCTTCTGCTTCTCTGCTCTTTATCAGCTTCTCATAAGATTTGAGATTCCCAAGGAGATTCTCAGTTGTAATTTCACTTAGTCCTCTGGCATCTTTAATTGGCCAAATTCTTGTGTCCCATGTGCTGGGGAAGCACATCAGGATCTTGTCATTAATTTTAGTGACTGTGTTCACTTTCTCTAGGGTTCTCAGCTCATTGATGATGAGGCTGAGTCTGTTGTACATCTCTGCAACAGTCTCTGATTCTCCCTTTTTGAAATTCTCGTACTGGGAGATCAAATGTGATCTTCTGTCCTTTCTCTCATCTGCTGATCCTGCCACCATTCTTATGAGGGAGTCCCAAATTTCTTTTGCAGAGGTGCAGTCAACCACTTTCTGAAATATGTCATCAGACATGGTTTGTGCCAAGATATTCATGGCCTTTGCATCAGCAGTTTTCTGTTTCTTTTGTGTTTCTGTCCATTCTGGAGGAGGGACAGCAGTTGTGTCTGTTGTTGTTGAGGTTGATGCAGTTGGAGGTCCTGTCAAAATAGAATTAAAAATTTCTTCATCAATGGAATTCATGTAAAGTTTGATCCTTGCTTGCCATAGTGCAAACTTGTTCAGATTGCACATAGGAGGTCTTGTGCTTGAATATTCATTGTTCTGTGCCATGGCTCTAATAAACAAAAAAACCTTTAAAGTAGTCTAGATCTATCAGATCTGTTGGTCCAGGTGTTAGCCTGTAACAACCAGCCCAACCTCTGATACCAATTGAAAGTGGGGATAGATCAAGATTACTCTAGAGGGGGGGGGGGGGGGGGGGGGGGGAATAGAGTATTTTAAAATAATTTTACTTAGCTTAAAGAAATCTGTAGAAAACAATTTGAGTTATTTAAGTATATGTGTAAGTGGGTGCAGCACAGATATAAACATAAACTAAAACACAGCACACACAGCACAACACAAATAATAAAGGCAAACAAAGAAGACACATGGATCTATAGTAGTTCCCCTCAACCTGGGTACATCTACTCTTCTACCACCCTGGTAGGAAATCCACTAAGGCTTTTTGATTAGGTGAGCCTTCACCACAGAGCTTTTGATCAGGTGCTCAAAACCACCACAGAGCTTTTGATCAGGTGCTCAAAACCAAAAATCAACTTTTGAAGGGAGTTACAACCCTGTACATAGTTATAAAATAAAAGTAAAATAAAGATGATGGTGTCTTCTCTTTTCTCTAACAACAGAGAAGACTAGTGGATTGTTGAATGATTGTCAGATCTCCCCCTGTGAATAAGAGTAAGAAAAACAGGAGAGAAAATCTGCTCAAGGTGTAGGTCTTCTTGATCTTCAGAGTATCTCCAGCAAAAGTTCTCTAGAAGGAATTGATGCAGATGATTCCTAGAGATTAAGAGTTGGTGTCTGGAGAAGATGAAGACTTCAGAGAAAATCAGAGATAGTTCTTAAGAGGAATGAAAACTGAGCAGTAAAAGATTATTCTCTGTATCTGTGTCTCTCTCTAGAATAATAGCAATGATAATGTCTGGACGGGAAGGAGTTGATCCTCTTTTAAATTTCAAACAGGGCTAGAAAGGAATGAGACAAAAAGGAAAGATTTTCCTCTGACAGAAAAAGGAATACCAATATATTAAATTACTTGAAACTTACAATCTGCCTTATAAAATAATCTGCACGCAGCCCTTAATTAATGCAGCAACGGCCATAAAATCTTTAATAGAAAATACTGTAATAACTGACTGATATTATAATAAGAACAGCTGTCAGCCTTCATAAGAAATCCTGAGGATAACTCCAAAATAATACTCTGAATAGAAGAGGTCACTGAATATAGAAACTCTGAAGAAGTTCGTCGACCTGAGGGAAAGTTCGTCGAACATAAACTGGGAAGTTCGTCGAACAAAAAGAAACTTTCGTCGAACAGAACTTTGAAGTTCGTCGAACCAAGTTCGTCGAACGGATTCTTGAATTCGTCGAACGTGTTCGACGTTCGTTGAACACCTTGACTTAGCTAATCTTCAAATCTCTTCTAGACTTAGCCTATGACCCTTATACTATACATGATGGGTCAAAAACAAATCCTATTCCTAGAAATAGACATCCTAGCCCAAATCAGTAATAGAGTTGAACTATGTTCCAACAGAGAATTATACAGTTGAGAATATTCAGATTGATACAGGAAGTTCAGAAAATCTTCTCTTCAAACCAACTTTGGAGGCCCTGAAGACTGGGAAGACTCTTCTTTCCACCGAAGGGCCACTCTATGTTTTTTTCTGGAGAGATGAAAGAAGTGGAAGGAAATGTCACGCTTTCAGTGATGCTTGGAGGCATCACGAAGTTGGTCAAATTTATAGTCGTTGAAGCTCCGAGTAGCTATAATGCAATTTTTGGGAGGCCCATCTTCAATGAATATCAAGCGGTGGTTTACACCTACCACCTTGCAGTAAAGTTTGCTCTGAATGGTAAACAATATCGGATCAGGAGCGATCCGAGGAAAGCCCGGGAGTGCTACATCAAGTCAGTTAGTATGACTGATTGTTTTCCTCCTCATATGGCTGAGACCTCTTCAGTTTCTCAAGTCTCCAATCCTGTCAAAGCTGAAGAAGAGGTCATGGAAGAATAGTCAATAGATGGAGTTCACTTGGAGCCTGCCCAAGCAACTCAATCTGTGCCCATCGGTGATGAATATGAAAGCAAGAATCTTTCAATCAACATTGAATTACCCGAAGCCAAAAAGGATCAGCTCATCTTTTGCCTGCTGCAAAATCTAGATATATTTGCTTGGTCAGTGGATGAATTGCCAGGAGTTGATCCAGACATCGCTTGCCACCATCTTAACATTGATCCAACTTTTACTTCGGTGAAGCGAAAGAAAAGAGCGGTTGCAAATGACCATGGCTGCACCAATCCAGGAGGAGGTGGAAAAGCTTCTCAAAGCTAACTTTGTTAGGGAAATTCAATACCCAGAGTGGGTATCAAATGTTGTAATGGTGAAAAAGTCTGGTGGAAAATAAAGAATGTGTGTGCATTTCACTAAACTCAATAAAGCTTGCCCTTAAGATTGTTACTCCTTGCCTCAGATAGATTCTTTAGTAGATTCCATGGTTGGGTATTCATGTATGAGTTTTTTAGATGCATTCTATGGTTATCACCAAATAAGGATGCATAAGCCCGATATCCCTCACACATCATTCATCACGAATGATGGTTACTTCTGTTATCTCGTAATTTTTTTTGGGCTAAAAAATGTCGGTGTCACCTATCAGAAAATGATGGACACCATTTTCAAAACTCAAAAAGGGAGAAATTTAGAAGTTTAAGTTGATGATCTTCTAATAAAAAACAAGATTTTTTGAGCTCATATTATCAATTTGAATGAAACTTTTGTAAACCTTACAGCCTTTAATATCAGATTGAATCCTTTGAAATGTATTTTCAGAGTCAGTAAAGGAAAATTTCTCGGTCATCTCCCTACTCCGGAAGGTTTAGAACAAAATCCTAATAAAGTGAAGGCTATTCGGGAAATGTCACCTCCCAAGACACCTAAGGAAGTTCAACAGCTGGGTGAGATGATGGTAGGCTTGAGCTGTGTCATCTCCCATTCAGGGGATAATAGTGTTCCATTCTTCAAAACTCTCCGCAGAGGATCTAAGTTTGAATAGACGAAGGAATGTGATGATGCATTTGATCTGCTTAAAAAACAGCTAATGTCCACTCCTTTACTCCAAAGCCCGAGATAAGGAGAAGATCTCTTTTGGTATCTGGGAGTTGGTTCTGATGCTATCAGCTTTGTGTTGGTAAGGGAAGAAAAGAAGAAGCAGTATCTAGTTAATTATGTGAGGAAAGTTTTGAAGGATGCGGAAGTTCGGTACCCGATCCTTGAGAAGTTAGCCTTGATGCTTGTAGTTTCAGCACGAATATTGAGGCCTTATTTCCAGGCTCATTCAAATCAAGTCATCACTGATATTCCATTAAAGAGCGTGTTGGAAAAGCCAAAACATTCCAGTAGATTGGCAAAATGGGCCATAGAACTCAGTGAGTTTGATATCTCCTATATTCCTAGATTGGCTATCAAAGCTCAAGTACTAGCAGATTTTCTGATTGATGTCAAGGAAGTTAGCATTGCAAAAGAGATTGGAAAATATTTCGCTTGGACAATTTATGTGGACGAAGCTTCTGGGAGAAATTCGTTAGGTGCTGGAGTCATATTATTTAATCCAAATGGGATTAGATTGGATCAAGCTCTCAAGTTTCACTTCCCGATAATGAACAATCAGGCAGAGTATGAGGCCTTACACGTCTGTCTTAGATTTGCAAGAGAGATAACAATTGAGGATGTTCAAGTTAAAACCAATTCTCTGGTGATGTCATCTCAAGTGAATGGAACATATGAAACTAGAAACTCAATTTTAAAGCAATATAAAATACTGGTGAAGATCGAGATAGGAAAGTTCAAAGGCTTCACTATTCAGGACATTCCAAGAGAAGAGAATAGGGAAGCTGATGAGTTGGCCAAATTCGATCTCCTTTCAGGAGGAACTACTTCGGAACTTTTTCATCGAGTTATTGAAGAAGGAGATATCATGCTGATTGATCAACGACCATCCTGAATGGACCCTTTGGTTCTCTATCTCTCAAGTTGAGAGTTTCATCCAGCGGTAAAAGATAAAAAGCGATTTATGTTAAATATAACTTATTATTATCTTGTTGCAAGAATCCTCTACAGAAAAACGTTTCTATCACCTCTGTCAAGATGTGTCTCTGAAGAGGAAATTCATGTTATTCTTCGAGAAGTACATTCAGGAGAGTGCGGCAGTCACTCTGGAGCTAGAACCTTGGAAAAGAGGATTCTAAGGCAAGGTTGTTTCTGGCCTCAAATGAGGAAAGATGCAGAGAAATTCGCCAAAAAGTGTCCAATGCTAGAATTTTGCTCCTCTTCAGCATCAACCAGCTCAACAACTTAAGTAAACAACAACTCCCTGGCCATTTGCACTTTGGGGAATGGATTTGATCAGACCTTTTCCTTTAGCTAGTGGCCAATGCAAATTCATTCTAGTGATGATTGATTATTTCAGCAAATGGATCAAGGCAAAGGCACTAGCTAAAAGAACTACACAAGTTGTGAAGAATTTTATCTGGGGGGAGATAGTATGCAGGCATGGAATTCCATTGGGGATTATCATAGATATTGATCCTCAGTTTATCAACTCCAATCTGATAAATTTTTGTGATCAAATTGGCACCGAGCTGCGGTTCGCCTCCGTGCATCATCCAAGAAGTAATGGGCAAGTAGAAGCTACTAACAAATTGATAATCAACCTCTTAAAGAAGAAATTGGAAAATCTCCAAGGCAACTGGGCAGAACAGTTACCTTCAGTACTCTGGGCTTTGAGGACAACTCCAACATCAGCTACTAGAGAAACTCCCTTCAAATTATCTCATGGCTCGGAAGCTCTCATTCCCGTTGAATTTGAAGGTAAAAGTCCAAGGGTATTATTATCTCAACAACATCAAGATGATTGGATGGAAGGAAATGATGAAGAATTGAAATGCAAACTTGATCTCATCGAAGAGCTGAGGGATACAACAATAATTAGGCAGGAAGAAGTAAAAAGAAGAATGTCTAAATATTTTGACAAAAATGTTCGGGTTAAAGAATTTGTTGCTGGTGATCTTGTCCATAAAAAAGTTGATGTAACAGCAAGATCTGGATCGGTTGGAAAGCTACACCCAAATTGGACAGGTCCATTTATTGTTAAAAAAGCACTCAAGAATGGAGCTTAATGTCTTCAAACTTATGAAGGGTAAGATCTATCTCACACTTGGATTGGAGATGACCTCAAGCGCTCCTTCCCTTAAAAACCTATATTCTTTCCCGTTTTTCTTCTTTCTTTCATTCTTTGCAAACATTATGATATGGTTGTAGTCTCTTGCATTGAGTATATCGGAAAGGAAGAATGAAAGATATATTTGACTGACTATCAAAAGCTAAGATCCTACCAAACGGGATATCGACTGATCCTACTTGCTGCCCCCTCGACTTGAAGCTTGAGATGTAAATCTGCCAGGACCACAAGTAGTGGTGAGATTTTGCACTTGTGTAGTAGTAGCTCGCCAAGCTCATGCGGAGGAACTTTAGGATGCCGGGTCCTTGCTAATATCTGACACACACCTGCATCAAGGTAGGTTTGGGTGAATGTCTAGCTCTATTATGTATTTCAGGACATTGTTACAGTCTTGATAATTTTTCAGGGAAAGCAATGTCGGTATGGCCTCCGCGGCATAACCACACCTGCCAATGGATCATCATGCCTGTAACCTTCGAATACTCATTGGTGTAAAGATAGCCAAGAGGAGGCCGATTGAATCTATGGCCATTTTTAAAGAGCCCTTGAGTGGCTAGGGTGTTATAATCTTAATGATCTCTTGAGAAAAGCAATGTCGGTACAGCCTCTGTGGCATAACCACACCTGCCCTTTTGATCATTTAGAGTTGTTCACCTCTCTTCTCTCCCTCTCTGTTTATGGTGGGTACAACCATAGTGATCTCTTGAAGAAAGCAATGCTGGCCTTGCCGCACCTGCCCTTTTGATCATTTGGAGTTATCTGTTGGAGCATGCGTTTCGCACTCTTCCGGTTTGATAATAACAATGTCCCGTTTGTATTTGATTCTATTTTTATTAATGGTGTGTAGGTAATAGGTATGAGATGTTCACAATTCTGCTGGAGCTCAATTTGAGTGTATGAAAATTTCACTATCGGAATTTTCCGACAGCTGATGTCGCCCAGGCGACAGCTGAGAAGTTACAACAACTTCCCCCACAGCAACACGACAAACGGCAGTTTTCAGCTGTCGGAAATCCGACATCGATGTCGCCCAGGCGACAGCTCAGAGGTTACAGCAACTGCCCACACGACAGCACTACGAGCGACGGTTTTGCGCTGTCGGAAATCCGACATCGATCTCACCCAGGCGACAGCGTGGAGGTTACAGCAACTGCCCGCACGACAGCACTACGAGCGGCAGTTTAGCGCTGTCAAAAATTCCGACAGCTGATTGCGCCCAGGCGACAACGAATTTCTATATATTGGCTCCTTTTGTTCGTGCATTCCAAGCATTGATAATTTCAAGTCCCTTCCTGAGTGCATACGAACCAGAGAGCTCCAGAACCTCATCAACTCCCATTTGTGCTTAGAAGGTTTGAGATTGAAGACGAGATCGGGCGTGCTTCTTCATCAACAATCACTCGAGGCTTCAACCTTCCTTTCAGAGATCTGAATTTCTAGGGAGTTATTTTTTTCATATTGTATTTTCATTTATATACATTTCATTTTGTATTGGTAGAGAAATCGTCGTCTTGCGTGCGGCGTCTAAGTCCTTGCGTGGCTTACGGGAAAATCGCTTCCTTGTGTGGAGCGTCCAAGTCCTTGCATGGCTTGGTGGGAAATCGTGGCCTTGTGTGCTACGTCTAGATCTTGGGAAGATCTAGAGGATAAGCTTGGGCTTGGTCTAGAGAGAGACAAGTGATAGCCTTCCGATCCTTGGGAGAAGGATTGGTAAACACAAATTGTAAAAGGGTTATTATCATATTTGTGCCTTGATCTTAAGCATTGTTAAGATCATATTATTTGTATGTGATTTTCATAATAATAAAGTTATGACTTTTTCTTTAATTGCAAATATGGTTGTTTAATCTTTAACTTAGAAATTTGTGTTTGAAATTATTCTAAAAATTACATTAGTTTGAAATTTTTATAAGTAACTTTTAGAAAAGTAAAAGTTGTTTTAAAATTCTTAAGTAAAAATCATATTTTCTAAAAGGCCCTTATTCACCCCCCCCCCCCCCCCCTCTAAGGGCGCCTCAAGATCCAACACGTGGTATCAGAGGGAGGTTACTCCAAAACGGTTTTACCACTGGGAGTAATGGCGCACAACGATCACGCGTTCGTTGAGGGGCAAGGAATTAGTAGGCCACCACTTTTTACGGGCACGGACTATAACTATTGGAAAACCCGAATGTGGTGTTTTCTAATAGCTCTCGACATGGAAGTTTGGAATATGGTCGAGACGAGTTACTCTTCCCCAACATTTGTTGTAGGAGATGTAACTATGATCAAACCAAAAGACAAGTGGGATGACAATGATAAATTAAAATATAAAAACAATGCAAAAGCCATGAATGCTTTATTTTGCGCACTAGATCGCACTGAATTTAATAGAGTTTGTGCTTGTGATACTGCATATGAAATTTGGAATCTTTTAGAAATCACTCATGAAGGTACTTCACAGGTAAAGGATTCAAAGCTATTTCAACTGGAGTCAGAATTCGAAAGATTCAAAATGGAGGTGGATGAAGAAATTGATACAATGTACACACAATTTACTAAAATCGTGAACGATTCAAAGGTGTTGGGTAAGGTTTTCTCCAATGGAGATTAGTGAGGAAAATCTTAAGATCACTTCCCCCGAAGTTCAATCCTAAAGTGACTGCAATTTCTGAGTCACATGATCTTAAGACCTTACAATTGGAGAGTCTCATTGGGAATCTAAAAACCCATGAAGTGGAGTTGAAGATTCAAAGCCAAGAGTACAATTTGGAGCCCAAAAAGAAAAGCTTGGCGTTGAAATCTAAAAAGGAAGTTGAAACTGAATCTGAAGAAAGTGAGGAAGATGAGGAAGGACTGTTTGTGAGGAACTTTAAGAAGTTTATGAGAAATCTGGAGAGGAGAAATTCGTTTAAATTTTTTTTCAAAAAGAACGATTTTGCCTACCAAAAAGGCAAAGGAAAAATGGAAAATGAAGAGGAGCGTCCGCTACCGGAGTGCTACCATTGCAAGAAGATTGGTCATATCAGAAGCAAGTGCCCAAAGTATCTGAAAGAGCAAAAAGTAAAGAGGCACGATAAAAGTTACAAGAAGAAAGTGTTAAAGGCAGAAACTTGGGATGATTCTTCGTCTGGTGAAGAAAGTGATTCCTCAACACAGGAGGAAGAGGAGGCAAATGTCTGCTTGATGGGGAAGGAAAATGTGTCATCTAACGATGATTGCAGTGTCCAAAGCGACACTGAGGTAACTCCTCCATCTTATGATGATTTATATTCTGAATTTATGAAAACTTGCAAATTTTTAGATAAAAGCCTAAAGAAAATCGATTTCTTAAAATGTGAAAACAAAGTTCTTTTGAAAGTAAATAAAAAGTTATCAAATGATTTGAAATCTATTGGGAATGAGAAGGAAATTTGTCAAGAGTGTGATCACTCTTCGACAAGGATAAAAGAACATGAAAACACTATTTCTAAGTCCGATCAAAAAATTGATCAACTACTAAAAGAGAAAAAGGACTTAGAAATAGTTGTTAAAACCTCTCATTCTCAATTAGAGAATTATAAGAAAAGTGTTGCAAATAGATCTGGCATGATAGTAAAAGAAAATTCAATTTTAAAGTCCAAAGTAAATGAGTTGAACATGGCAATTGGAAAATTTGGTGTTGGAAAAAAATCTATGGATATGCTTTTAGCCAACCAATGCCATGGGACAGCAAAATTTGGGCTAGGATACGTTTCTGGAAGCTATCAAAAATTTCCGACAGCTGCTGTCGGAACCAGCGACAGCTCCAGGTTCAGAAAACCCATTTTTCAAAATGAATTTTTTTCTAAATCCACACATAAAGATGTTTCCTCCAGCAAGAGTCCAGAGAAACCATTAAAGATTGGTTCCTCACCATTCATTGCATGTGCCAAATGTCATCGATTTGGTCACATCTCGGACTCATGTTGGAAGAAAGGAAAAGTTAATGTTAAACAAATCTGGGTACCTAAGGCGTCCACCTATACAATGGGATCGACCATTTGGGTAACCAGATCTTTACTCTCATCATCTTTTTAGGTGTGCGTGCAGGCTAGGAACAAGGAGGACGTGTGGTATTTGGACTCTGGATGTTCAAAACACATGATGAGCGATAAATCAAAGTTCCTTAGCCTGGAGATGAAGAAAGGTGGAACAGTGACGTTTGGAGATAATGGCAAGGGTAAAGTCAAAGGCATTGGAGTAGTAGGTAACGAAGAATTTAAAATTTCAAATGTTTTATATGTTAAAGGTTTGAAACATAATTTAATTTCTATTAGTCAACTATGTGATAAAAATCTAAATGTTTTATTTGACTCTAGCTCAAACCTTTGCAAAATTATTGATTCTAGAACAAACGAAATCATACTTACTACACCAAGAATAAACAATGTCTATACAATCACTTTTCATGATTTATCTCATTCTACACTTAAATGTTTTATTTCAAAGAATGATGAACTTGAATTATGGCATAGGAGACTAGGACATTCTAGTGCCAAACGTATAGCAAAGCAATCTAAAAAGAAAATTATAAAAGGTTTGCCAAATTTGATTGGAAAGCTTTCTTCATTATGTTCACCATGCCAAAAAGGAAAGTTTACAAAATCATCTTTTAAAAGCAAAAATGTTATTTCTACTATTAGACCTTTACATTTATTACATATGGACTTGTTTGGTCCAATTTTTACACAAAGTCTAGGAGGTAGAAAATATACGTTTGTTATTATTGATGATTATTCTAGATTTTGTTGGACATTGTTTTTAAATTCAAAATCTGATGCTTTTGATGAATTTGTAAAACTTATTTCACGTATTCACAATGAACTTGATTTAAAAGTAAAATGCATTAGATCAGATCATGGTGGAGAATTTGATAATGAAAATTTTATTTCATATTGTAATGAATTTGGGATAAAACACAAATTTTCCGCTCCACGCACACCACAACAAAATGGTGTACTGGAGAGGAAAAATAGAACACTTCAAGAATTAGGATGTACTATGCTTTGTGAATTTAAATTGCCAAAATATTTTTGGGCCGAAGCCGTTAGTACTGCATGCTATATTAATAATCGTGTCATGATTCATCCCACATTACAATTAACTCCTTATGAAATTTATTTTCAAAGAAAACCAAATGTATCTTACTTTAAAGTTTTTGGTTGTAAATGCTTTATTTTGAATACAAAAGATAACTTAGGCAAATTTGATGAAAAATGTGATGAATGAATTTTCATTGGTTATTCTTCAACTAGAAAGGCCTATAGAGTTTATAATAAACGTACTAAAGTAGTTGAAGAATCTATTCATATAAAATTTGATGAAAACATTTCTTGTGTAGAAAATACTAAAGTTGCAGGTAATGAGAAAAATGAAGAAGATGTGGAACAAAATCCGAGGAAAAATGATGATGATAATGATGATGAAGAAAAAGTGGAGAAAGAAGACGAAAAAGATGGTGAAGAAGAAGAAGAACAAGGATATGTACCTCCAACCGAGCTAAGGTTCTCAAAAGATCATCTGCAAGAACTTGTTATTAGAGAACCATTAAGTGGGGTACGTACACGTTCTAGTTTACATGAAAGTTTTTCAAATTTATGTTTTGTCTCAAATATAGAACCAAAAGATGTTGCCACCGCTTTAAATGATGAATCTTGGTTTCTCTCTATGAATGAAGAACTTAACCAATTTGAAAGAAATAAAGTTTAGATTCTTGTAGATAGACCTAGTGATCATCCTTTGGTAGGAGTCAAATGGATTTTCAAAAACAAATTAGATAGCTACTCTAGGGTCACTAGAAATAAAGCTAGACTTGTAGCGAAAGGATATAATAGAATTGAAGGGGTAGATTTTGATGAAACATTTGCACCTGTAGCACGATTGGAAGCAGTTAGAATTTTTGTTGAATTTGCTAGCCATAAAAGATTTAAATTATTGCAAATGGATATTAAAACTGCATTTTTAAACGGATTGATTAAAGAAGAAGTTTATGTTAAACAACCCCCAGGATTTATAAATGAAAATTTTCCTAATCGCGTATATAGATTGCTAAAAGCTTTGTATGGTTTAAAACAAGCACCACGAGCATGGTATGATAGATTGACTATATATTTATTACAAAATGGTTTTAAAATGGGTGGTGTTGATTGTACACTCTTCATTAAGCAAGTAGATGATGATTTAATTATTTTATAAATTTATGTTGATGATATTATTTTTGGAGCCACTAATGAAGAGTTGTGTAATTATGTTGTAAAAATGATGGAAAGTGAATTTGAGATGAGTATGTTAGGAGAATTAAAATATTTCTTAGGTTTTCAAATTGTTCAAAAACATGATGGAGTTTTTATTAACCAATCAAAATATATTCATGATGTTTTAAAATGATTTGGATTTGAAAATCTAAAACAAGCAAATACTCCTATGAGTGTATCTTTAAAATTAGGAAAAGATGAAAATGGAATATCAATATATCAAACTTTATATAGAGGCATGATAGGTTCACTTTTATATTTAACTGCTTCTAGACCGGATATTATGTTCTCAGTTTGTTTATGTGCTAGATTTCAAGCCGATCCCAATGAATCACATTTAAAAGCGGTAAAAAGAATTTTTAGATATTTAATTGGCACATCTAAACTTGGTTTATGGTATCCTCATAGCGATGATTTTACTCTTTTTGGCTACTCTGATTCTGATTATGCCGGTTGTTCACTAGATAGGAAAAGCACTAGTGGCACTTGTCACTTTTTAGGCCCTTCACTCATTTCATGGTCGAGTAGGAAACAAAATTCTGTTGCCCTCTCAACCACCGAGGACGAATACATCGCACTTGGTAGTTGTTGTGCACAAGCTCTTTGGATGAAACAAACTTTATAAGACTTTAATATTAAACAACAAACTATTGAATTATGGTGTGATAATAAAAGTGCAATTGATTTAACATACAACTCGATACATCATTCAAGGTCTAAGCATATTGATGTGAGACATCATTTTATTAGAGATCATATTAAAAATAACCACATAAAATTTTCATTTATAGGCACGGATAATCAACTAGTTGATATATTCACTAAACCGTTACCGAATTCCCGTTTTTCTATGCTTATGCTAGAATTGGGAATCCTAAGCATTTCACAATGACAATATCACTACTTATGACCTATAAAATTAAAAAAAAAAATCACAAAATCCAAACAAGATCCACTTGATTTACACTAGATCTACACCTTTTCTACACAAAAACTTCAAAGATCTACACCATTCATCAAAGGTAAAATGAAAAACCCATTTTTCATCTTCTCTCCTTTCCAAAATCACAAATCTCTAAAAATTTTGAATCAAAAACTTCAAAATCAAAAACCCCATACCTTAAATCTAGGGTTGTCGCCGAACTCCGACAGCTTCCTCTCGCCCTTCAGTCCAGAAGATGAAGCACAATAGGGTTTGACTCGGTCTTAGGCCTTATTTATAATTTTAGCTGTCGCCTAGGCGACAGTGACTGTCGAAAATTTTCGACAGCTCCCGATTTGCTTAAATCTTCAGTTTTTGGTCCCTTTGATGTCTTCCAATAGTTATATGTCTTTATTAATGCTACAACTCATGAATTGATGGCAAACCATGTGTTTTTTATTTTTTTAAAAAAAATAACTATTACATGATTATATGATTTCATTTCCAATCTATCATCGTATTGACACTCCTACTTAGTTGTTTAGACTATTAGAAATTGTTTTCGCATGCCTCTAAGTATGAGAAATTGTTTATATATAATAATGAACTATCACGTTCACTTCTTTTGATCCATACATATGTCTTTCTATTTAATATATACATGAATCATATTTGCTTTAACATAATACAATAGCACTTCATAAATACTACTTTCAACCTTGATTTGTTAGCACAACAAAATATACACCATCTTTTGCGATTCAAGTGAATTCGGAGATCCTTGGTCAATTAAAAAAATTATCAATATCTCGATATTAAGATATCACAAAATATGTGATCAACAAAAAAAAGTTTAAATTAAAGACAAGGATACTCCACCAAGCACTACTTACCCTCCTGATAAGTCTTAATAAGCATTGTGAGGTTAAGCACCTTGGAAAGAATTGTAAAGTGTCTTGTGCAAAAGAAAATTGGTATTCCATTCTTATTATGCTATATCTTCAAGGTCAAAGTTGTCTTTATATGCTTATATTATGTTATCTATTCCAATGATCATGTACATTAAATAACTTCATATGTTTGATCTAGGTATCACATGTACACATCATTATGTTATATAAATATTCATCTCATGAGAATTGGACCGCAAATATTCCAAATTTCTATGCACAATTGTCTTTCTATGACACTTTAAAATGACCTTAATCATGTTTAAGTTATTTTATTTTATTACTTCATATGGCTCTACCGTCTCTTCATGAGTTTATTCAATACTATGGCATATTACTATTACTTCAAGGCCTTCAATCATTTTCCCAGCAAGTGCTTCCGCTTACTCTTATTTTCTACATCCTATCTCTTCCTTTAAGAACTACTCATTTATCTCATATTATCTTTTGCTAATACCAAAAGGGGGAGAACTATAAGTATATTCAAGAAATAAAAAAACAATTACACCTAAATATTCCACCTAAACAAATACATCATTTCAACTTACTTTAACATTTAGGGGGAGCATTAATTTAGGGGGAGCATTCATTTAGGTGGAGCATTCATCTAGGGGGAGATTATTATTTTTAAGAGGAATATATCATGTTATTTTTGTGCACACACCATATGTTAAAATCAACAACCTAAATAGACATGATTTCTTTTTATACGGATTTGTTATTATCAAAAGGGGGAGATTGTTGGAGCATGCGTTTCACACTCTTCCGGTTTGATAATAACAAAGTCCCGTTTGTATTTGATTCTATTTTTATTAATGGTGTGCAGGTAACAGGTATGAGATGTTCACAATTCTGCTGGAGCTCAATTTGAGTGTATGAAAATTTCACTGTCGCAATTTTCCGACAGCTGATGTCGCCCAGGCGACAGCTAAGAAGTTACAACAACTTCCCCCACGGCAATACGACAAATGGCAGTTTTGCGCTGTCGGAAATTCGACATCGATGTCGCCCAGGAGACAGCTCGGAGGTTACAGCAACTGCCCGCACGACAGCACTACGAGTGGCGGTTTTGCGCTGTCGGAAATCCGACATCGATGTCGCCTAGGCGACAGCTCGGAGGTTATAGCAACTGCCCGCACGACAGCACTACGAGCGGCAGTTTAGCGCTGTCGGAAATTCCGACAGCTGATGTCACCTAGGCGACAGCGAATTTCTATATATTGGCTCCTTTTGTTTGTGCTTTCCAAGCATTGATAATTTCAAGTCCCTTCCTGAGTGCATATGAACCAGAGAGCTCCAGAACCTCATCAACTCCCATTTGTGCTTAGAAGGTTTGAGATTGAAGACGAGATCGGGCGCGCTTCTTCATCAACGATCATCTCGAGGCTTCAACCTTCCTTTCAGAGATCTGAATTTCTAGGGAGTTGTTCTTTTCATATTGTATTTTCATTTATATACATTTCATTTTGTATTGGTAGAGAAATCGTCGTCTTGCGTGCGGCGTCTAAGTCCTTGCGTGGCTTAGGGGAAAATCGCTTCCTTGTGTGGAGCGTCCAAGTCCTTGCGTGGCTTGGTGGGAAATTGTGGCCTTGTGTGCTACGTCTAGATCTTGGGAAGATCTAGAGGATAGGCTTGGGCTTGGTCTAGAGAGAGACAAGTGATAGCCTTCCGATCCTTGGGAGAAGGATTGGTAAACACAAATTGTAAAAGGGTTATTATCATATTTGTGCCTTGATCTTAAGCATTGTTAAGATCATATTATTTGTACGTGATTTTCATAATTATAAAGTTATGACTTTTTCTTTAATTGCAAATATGGTTGTTTAATCTTTAACTTAGAAATTTGTGTTTGAATTTATTCTAAAAATTACATTAGTTTGAAATTATTATAAGTAACTTTTAGAAAAGTAAAAGTTGTTTTAAAATTCTTAAGTAAAAATCATATTTTCTAAAAGGCCCTTATTCACCCCCCCTCTCTAAGGGCGCCTCAAGATCCAACATTGTCCACCTCACTTACACTCTCTCTCTCTCTATCTCACATTCTGAAAAATATTAGAATTATGATGATCTTTTGAGGAAAGCAATGCTGACCTAGCCGCACCTGCCCTTTAGATCATTATAAATTCTATTTATCAAGCCTTTATGATGCAGGAGCGGTCTGAGGTTTGTGGAGACCGCTAGTCCAAGTTTTGGATTGTTTCGGGAATGGAGCGGTCTAGAACAATTGAGACCGCCACCTAAAGTTCTTGAAGACCTTATAAAATTTCCAAATGGTCAGGCTTTATAATATGTATCTAATTCCAAGCTATGGAAGGGCTGTCTGAGAAATATGAGATCGCCATTAGGGTTTCTTCTAAGTTCAAAATAGTCTTAAGAATACAAGAGATCGCTTGTTATTCTCTTACATGATCATATGTCTTCAAACATCTATTTTTATAATTGATCTGAAAAGTATGAGATCGCCTGCTTATTCGACCTCAGGAGCATTTGGGAATCATTATTTTTCAAGCTTTGGTTTTTTATCTCTACAGGTTTTAAGAGCTAAAAGAGCGATCTAGAAATAGAAGATCGCTGGTCATCTTCTTTTAAAGGATCATTTCATTCTGAATATCATCCAAGGAAGAAGCGGTCTGAGTCATCAAAGATCGCCACTTTTGCTCTTGTTAATGGCTATTCGGGAGTCAACATTTGAGAATTATGATTTTTTATCTCTGAAGATCTTAAAGTTTGAGATTGCAATGTTACAAGCGATCTCATACAGGTATCACAAAACTCGTACAAATTTCTATCATGGTTCAAGTGGTTTAACAATTACAAGACCGCCACTATTGATTGTAATTCTCCAACAATTATGCAACATTCTCTTATATTATCATTTATTCGAGCTAAACAAGACCTAAAAGCATTGAGATCGAATGTTATTCTCTATCACATAAAATATAGACCGCTGATATGAAGATAATTACTGAAATTATTAGAGAAATTATCGCCGATGATGAAAATTGTCCAACGAGACCGTAAGTGATAAAAAGTTAGCTCGTTCACAAGAAGAGAGTGATCGACATAAGCACAAGTAAATAAACATTCATCCACAAAAAAGGTATGTCCAAATTCTCTTTATATATCAATCATGCTTGTTACATTGTTCGACCGGTCTCAATACTGGTGATCGGATAAGTACATTAAACCATTACAAAAGAAAATCTACTTGCTCCTTGACCTTTTCGGAGATCGCTCATCTGATGAAGAAGAGTTGGCCTCGTCTGGGGATTCTTCTAAATTTGTGGGAGAAACTTTTGAACCTGAGCTTGAGTCCGCCGCAGAGGTCATATCATTTCCTACAACAAATTGAATTCTGCTCATTTTAGCAGCACCTCCTTCAATATCAACATTCTCCTCTTCTTGTTCTTCCTCGACAGCGATCTCACCAGTCGTGATCAAATGTTCATCAATTACCCTGGCCTCATCAGGGAAAAGATCAGCGAACTTTACATCATTATACTCACCATTAAAAGCACCACGAGAACGAAGCTCAGAAATTGTTTGCTCTGCGGTCTCATTTACATGGTGAATCAGAGCATTCTGTACATCTTCATTGTCCGCATCATACGCTCCTTTCTTTTATCGCTGTAGGTGGAAGAATGATTAGATCGTATGGTCACAATAAAAAATAAAATTGAAATCTCAAGTAAAAGTTTTACTATTAATTCTTCATGCATGCGTTCGTTCTCCCTCAGGGCACCTCAAAGAGATCGCCCTATGTGATGTTTCAAGACCGAGCTATTAGCGGTCGCCTGTGCGTAGATATCAGGAAGCATATGAGTATCAATATTGAAATTGCACAGTTTACCTCACTAGAATTCTTTAGAGGGGGGTGAATAGAGTTTTAGAAATACTTTGTGCAATTATATATATATATATATATATATGTAATAATCACAGATTTAAGCTTCCCACACACCAACAAGAATTAAGCAAGTAAAGAAGGAAAATAACAAGAAGAAAATCACAGCACAACACAAAGAAATATAGTGGTTCCCCAAACTTTGGGTAGTCCAGCCTTTTACCCCCTTGGTAGGAATTCACTATCTTGCACTGAGTCTTTTGATAAGGAGACTCTTAGAACCAGCCTGAGTCTTTTGATAAGGAGACTCTTAGAACCAGTACAACTGAATTTTTTGAAGAGAGATTCTAAAAACTCTTTTACACAGTTTAAAAGTGAAATAAAGATAAGGAGAAGAAGTAGAAGAAGTAATTTAAACAAGAAGGAATCTTCTTCCTAGCAAGAAGATTAGAAGCACAAGAATAGTGAATGTAATCTCTCTTTTATAGTGAGAAGGAGATTGTAAGCTTTTCTCTCTTTTCTGAGAGCTTTCAGAATTTGCAGCAGAATGGCCTCAGGAGGAGAAGATGAAGGCTTTTTCTTTGCTGCAACACACTATCTCTTTTCTTAGCTTTCTCACTCTTCATTTGGGAGCTCTTCCTTTTTTTCAAATGTATATGGTGGATCACTGATGTTATTCTCTGTCGACTTCCTTCTTATTTATAACTCTGTTTGAAAAGATATTGCTAAAGGAGAATAATCAATTAGCAGACAGGGAATTAGAAAGAGATAAAAGTTTCCATACTAATTTTTATCTGTAGATGGAAAGAGTTTATTCTGATTTCAAATAATATCCAAATAAATATTAATCAAATTAGCCAAGAATCAATTAGAAGGAAAGACAGATTCAGAACGGCTATAAAAGAATAAAATCATTCCATAAAATTCAGATCTTTAGAAAGAAGGAAAGAGATTTGGCGTGAATTCGAATTTGACATAGAAATCGACTTCCGTCGATTACTATTCGACGTAAGCGTCGAGTTCATCCTGTCTGGACGTCGAGAGGAGAATAAGGAAGGTGTGTCGACTAAGGTACATCGACTTTATTAAATGCGTCGACTAGAAGTCAGAGTTACGTCGACAAAGATTACGCTGAATTCTTCTTAGAGATACTTCGACTTTTTTGAGAGAAACGTCGACTACATTTCGACGTTGCGTCGAATTCTATTCGACGCATATTTACTTAGACTAACTTTTCATTCTTAGAAATTATATTCTCTTAATTCTAGGGGTTAAGATAAATCATTTCCCCAACAATCTCCCCCTATTTGTCTTAACCCTATTTAGAGAGAAATTGTATCAGTATTTAATCAACTCAGCAAGACATTCATATAGGTTAGAAATATGTTAAATAATTAGAAGAAGATAGAATAAGAAATTATATAAACAAATTTCATGTTCAGTTGACTAATCAGCATTTAAGCATAGACAATTTGTTCAAATAGAGTATATCATCATTGTTCAGGGGTAGGACGAGTTTTTCTTTTCCTCGTGAATACTTTTGTGGGTTGTTCCTTCTCAGTAGCAGGTGATTCCCTCAGCTCCCCCTGAGTCTCAGCAATTTGCTCCCCCTGAGTCAAAGTAGTTTGCTCCCCCTAGGATGGAACTTCCTTTGAGCCTTTTACTTCTTCTTCAGTTTCTCTTTCATCTCCAGCTCCAGTTTTAACTGCATCTGGCTCCTGAGCTCCTACTTCAGCCATCACAGTATCAGCTTCTTTTTCTTTCTCTCCTTCAGCCTCAGTTTCCTTTTCAACTTCATTTTCTGCCCTACATGCCTCCCCTTGTAATAGAATCACTTGTTGAGTAGCTTCTCTTGTTATATTGAGTACCTCTATTAGGTGCTCTTCACTATGTATCTCAGGTACAACTTCATTCCCAATGGTCTTGAGCAGTGCAAGACTATCTGTTTTTGAAGTAGGAAGAGACTTGGGAGAGAGTGATTTATGACTGGAGAGCTGCTCTTCATCTAACCTCTCCCCCTTCTTGACCTTCTTAGCCAAGGAGGTTAAGAAAGACCTGGTGACCTTAGAGGAAGAGATAGAGGTCTTCAGGCTTTGCACAGAAGCACTGACCCCATCTATTTGGGTCTGCATGTGCAAGATGGAGGAATGAATCTTGGAGTAGTGCCCATCCAGCATTGCTTGGAATCTTTGGGCTGTGGATTGGATACACTGAGTGATGAGGTTTTCAGTGGATGGAGATGGTTCAAAATGTGGTGGTGGAGGAGGAGATATTGGAGGAGGAGGAGATAATGGTGGAGGTGTATGTGATGAAGGTGGAGAGGGGACTGTATCATTATGATGAGGTATATTTGATGGAGAAGGTGAAGGAATAGTGGAGGGTTGAGCAGGAGATTGAGTTGGTATTTTTGAAGGTGTGGATGATGGTGGTACATAAGAGATGTCTGTATGAGGAGGAGGAGGAGGTGAAGATGGATGAGCAGGAGAGTTGGGAGGAGATGGAGTCCTTTCAGGAATGGCACCAGGTTTGGGGATTTGCCTGGTCCATTTTGAGAAGAGAGCAATGGACATCCTTTTGCCAGGAGGGATGGGAATTCCTTTTGACCTGCATAGGTCAGGGAAGGAGTAGAAGAGTACTTGGCTCATAATTCTCATGTAGGCATTCTCTTTGTGAGAATATTGAAAGCCTATCATTTTGAGCAGGCAGCTTGCCCAGTCTACCTTCTTCTTCAGCACAAGGGCCCCCATGATGTTCAGTTGCTGCTTGGGCACTGCATCATGGGCAGAGATCTTACATAGTAATATTTTCCCTACTATGTCTGCCAACAGTCTATACTCATCAGAGAAGTCTATTTTCTTCAGGTGGATTGGTCTATCTTTGGAGAACTTCATGGTGATTAACAGATTCTTTATTTCATCAGGGGTAAGTTCCACAGGTTCATCACCTGATAGGGGAATTATTTTAGTTATTCTTTAAAAAATGATTTGCTTTCCCTATTTGAACAAAGATAATATTGGACTGTACCTGATGGTAGATCAAAGGTGGTCCTAATGTGTTCTGCAGAAATTGAGACAGGTGTCTCATGGATTGTTCCTGTGATTTCTCCTTGTTCAGATATCTGAACATGAGTCGTCAGCTCTGTGAGTTCTGTCTCCAGGAGCATGCATCTTGTGGAGATGAGCTTATCCAGACCAGCTTCAGTGAAGAGAGCTATGATGCTCTTATAATTTTCTGCGGCGGCTTGGAAGGATTCGAGGTCAATGTCGAACCCAGAGTTTATCTTGGGAGCCATTGTAGGTCAGTGAGAAAGAGGAAGAAATGGCTGGACTGAGAGGTAAGAGGGATGAAAGATGCAGAGTGCGAGAGGATTTCTAACTGAAGAGTCTATTTAAGTCAGGTGAAACGTCGAAATGAGACACAATTCGAGGCATATTCGGTACTACAGTGGATGTGACCGAAAATATTTTAGTATTGTCGCTCTTTTTCATGAAGTCGACGTTACGTTGAGTGGAATTCGACGTAAGCGTCGATATAGGCTGAGGTAAGATGTTAGGGTTTCATATCGACGTATACGTCGATTGTAGTCGACTCATGGGTCTATTTAAGTTATTATTGATAGTTGTCGACGGTGCGTTGATTATAAAATCGACGTGATTTTCATTTTCCTGAAAAAGTTTGGGTTTTCCCTTGAGAGATTATTTCTTTCTGCTCCTAATGTTTTCTAAGACAGTCTTGGACTAATTTTTATAATCAATTAGATTGATTGTACTAACATTGTTTGGCAATGTGGCCAGTTTTATTGCAGATATAACATCTAACTATCTTTAGATTATGGGATTTTGAGTTTAGAGAGGGATAGTGGTGTTGATTAGGATAAACATTTTGATTAGGATAAAAATTTTAGTTTGGATAAAAGTTTTGACTAGGATAGAAATTATGATCAGGATGAATGGGTCCTGAATGGGGGTTATGATGGAAGGTTTTTGGAGGATGGAAGTGTTCTGTCTTTATGTTGCTCTGAGTTTGTATGCGTCGATATCTATTCGACGTACATTGATAGTTGCGTCGATTTATACTCGGTGCTGTCTCCAGATTGCATTGATCTGGAATCGATGCATGGAAAAAGTTGCGTTGATTTGAAGTAGACGTACTTTTATTCAAGCGTCGAGTTGAGGTCAAAGCATCTGAGAGATTGGGTCGAGTAGAATTCGACGCACTATCATTCATGCAGAGATAAGCATGATTGGGGGAATTTGACGTGATCTTGGGCATGGATTGGCTAGCCCGCTATGACGTCGTGATTCAGTGCAGAGATAAGCGTCTAGATTTCCTGATGGATGATGGCCAACCTAACAGCGTGTTCGGTTTTCCGCGTCAGACTTCCTCAGTTCTGTCGGTGGTCTGTGCCCAAGCTTTGGCAGAGTTATGGCCTAGTTGCCTTCTCAGAAGAAGTTTGAGAGTCATCAGCTGAATAGTATGATGTTTCATCAAATTGGTTTATTTCCTTGAAGTCTTCTCCCTTATTTTGTGAGTCTTCTTCTTGGTTTGTTGATTTGATGGGTTTAGTAAATTTAACAGGGCTCATCCAAGCAGGCTTATTGGATGGAATTAGACTAGCTGAGGGATCAGCTCCTAGCCCAAGATTTTTATGTCTTCTTGTTTGTTATTCTGTGATTTCTTTAAGTGTTTGGCTTCTCATTCTTATTGATTCTTCAAAAGCTTTTGCTTGGGATACCTTATTCTTAGGGAACTGGTTTTCTATTTTATCCCTCTCTATTTCTTTTTCTCTGATGTTATCCCTTAACTCATAATTTTTAGAACAAGTATCCTCTATATTTCTCTGGTTTTTAATTACATTAATTTATTCTTTTAGATTCTTAATTTCTTGTTTAGCTTTTAGTTGATCTAAACATAGTCCTTTAAAGTCATCTTTGAAATCATCACACAGAAAATCTATGTCATCAAAAATGCTTACCTCATCCTTATCCTCAGATTCCTCAATGAGAATAAGGCTATTTTCTTTATCATCTTCAGAAGAGATGCTTCCTTCTGATTCTGTCTCACTCCATGATTTAGCACCATGTTCTTCCTTTGAGCTTTCAAGAGCCATTAAGCATAGGTATTCTTGCTTAGACTCTTCATTGTCACTTTTGGATGAGGTGCTGTCCTCAGAATCTGTTTCACTCCAAGCTTCTGCAATGAAGCCTCTTTCTTTCTTCTTCCCCTTTTTCTTGAGATCTTTCTTTTTCAGATCTTTCTTCTTCTCAGTATTTTCTGGACATTCTGGTGCAATGTGTCCAGTTTTCCTACAGGAATAACAAATGATTTCTGTAGTAGGAGTTTTATCATACCTTGGTTTTGATTCTCTCCTTCTAGACCCATCTGTCCTGACCCATTTCTTGAATCTCCTAGCCAGGAAGCTGAATAATTCTTCTTCAGTGACAGGGGTCTCTTCTTCTGTTGCTGTTAAAGCAAAGTTTTTGAGGAGGTTGAAGTGCTTCCTCTTCTTTCCTTCTCTTCTCTAGTTTTCAGCAGTTGCTCATAGTATTTGAGTTTTCCTAAGAGGGCATCTGTTGAGATTTCCTTTTATCCTCTTGTATCTCTTATTGCCCATATTCTTGAGTCCCATGAACTTGGGAGACTTATTAACAGTTTGTCATTGATCTCTGTGAGAGATCTCTCTCTATCCAGGCTCCTTAATTGATTTATGATCAGATTGAATCTATCATTCATCTCAGATATGCTTTCTTCATGCTTCTTTTGAAAGTTCTCATATTGGGAGATCAATAGAGACTTTCTATCTTTCCTTTCATCAGCACTTCCTTCTACCATCTTTGTAAGAGCCTCCCATATTTCTTTGGCTGATTCACATCAACAACCTTTTGAAAAATTTCATCTGAGAGGGTTGAGACAAGAATGTTCACAGCTTTTGCATCACATGTTCCTGCCTTCTTCTCTTCCACTGTCCACTCAGCCTTTGGGACAAGTGTTTGAGTCACTTCACCACTTGAGTCTCTTCTATAAGGCTTGGGAGGACCTGTCAAAATAACATCAAATAATTCTTCATCAATAGAATTCATATAAATCCTAATTCTTGTTTTCCAAACTGCAAACTTTTCAAGATTGCACATTGGTGGTCTGATGGAAGCATAATCTTTGATTTGTGCCATGTGAAAAGAAATAGTTTTCAGAAATATATATATATATATATATATATATATGAGAGGTAGGATCTTTTTGATCAAGGAGTTAACGTTTTTAGATCAACCTCGCTCTGATACCAATTGAAAGTGCACAGTTAACCTCACTAGAATTCTCTAGAGGGGGGTGAATAGAGATTTAAAAATACTTTGTGCAATTATAAATATATATATGTGTAATAATCACAGATTTAAGCTTCCCACACACCAACAAGAATTAAGCAAGTAAAGAAGGAACATAACAAGAAGAAAATCACAACACAACATAAAGAAATATAGTGGTTCCCCAAACTTTGGGTAGTCCACTCTTCTACCCCCTTGGTAGGAATTCACTATCTTGCACTGAGTCTTTTGATAAGGAGACTCTTAGAACCAGCCTGAGTCTTTTGATAAGGAGACTCTTAGAACCAGTACAACTGAATTTTTTGAAGAGAGGTTCTAAAAACTCTTTTACACAGTTTAAAAGTGAAATAAAGATAAGGAGAAGAAGTAGAAGAAGTAATTTAAACAAGAAGGAATCTTCTTCCTAGCAAGAAGATTAGAAGCACAAGAATAATGAATGTAATCTCTCTACTATAGTGAGAAGGAGATTGTAAGCTTTTCTCTCTTTTGTGAGAGCTTTCAGAATTTGCAGCAGAATGGCCTCAGGAGGAGAAGATGAAGGCTTTTTCTTTGCTGCAGCACACTATCTCTTTTCTCAGCTTTCTCACTCTTCACTTGGGAGCTCTTCCTTTTTTTTCAAATGTATATGGTGGATCACTGATGTTATTCTCTGTCGACTTCCTTCTTATTTATAACTCTGTTTGAAAAGATATTGCTAAAGGAGAATAATCAATTAGGACAGGGAATTAGAAAGAGATAAAAGTTTCTATACTAATTTTTATCTATAGATGGAAAGAGTTTATTCTGATTTCAAATAATATCCAAATAAATATTAATCAAATTTGCCAAGAATCAATTAGAAGGAAAGACAGATTCAGAACGGCTATAAAAGAATAAAATCATTCCATAAAATTCAGATCTTTAAAAAGAAGGAAAGAGATCTGGCGTGAATTCGAATTTGACATAGAAATCGATGTGCGTAGATTACTATTCGACGTAAGCGCCGAGTTCAACCTGTCTGGACGTTGAGAGGAGAATAAGGAAGGTGCGTCGACTAAGGTGCGTCGACTTTATTAAATGTGTTGACTAGAAGTCAGAGTTACGTCGATAAAGATTACGCCGAATTCTTCTTAGAGTTACTTTGACTTTTTCTGAGAGAAACGTCGACTACATTTCGACGTTGCGTCGAATTCTATTCGACGCATATTTACTTAGACTAACTTTTCATTCTTAGAAATTATATTCTTCTTAATTCTAGGGGTTAAGATAAATCATTTCCCCAACAAATATCATAAACTTCTCTGGCATTGCTTTTCTCATAACGGGCAACAATGACCGTGAAAGCATAATGAGTTAATTTTGCACCCCATTTGAGAAGGGGCTTTCCCTTAGCATCCTTGATAGAGATTTTATAGTTTTAAAATAATTCCAATTAATATCTCGATGCAGGCAAGTATACCTATCGAAATATAATATAGGAAGGATGTCGTATATGCCCGGGGCCTGTCAAGTAATCTTACTCACGCAAAATTCCTATTAATTTATCGGTGGAAAATTGGATTTGTTTTTGAAATTTAAAAGATGCAGATTGAGAATTACTAAAGACAAAAAGATCACGATTTAAAAACCTTAGCACTTGATTAAATGTTCTTGGGAATCCGATTATAAAAGATACGTTCTAATTCTTAAAATTCCGTTTCAATTGGAGGATTGAAAAAATACGATAGAAACTCGCTAGAGATAACTATCGCCTAATTTTAATAATATTTCAAACATAATCTCTTAAAATTTGAAATTAATTAAAATCGCATGAACATTAATCCCAATTCCAAAAGCAGTTGTGTTTCCAATACTCAAAGAAAACACAATGAGCCCTTTATTTCCGAGAGATCTAAAGCATCCACGAGCCTCTCGGCCAACCAGAATACCAGATCGGATAGCGAAATTTATATACCGGCAATATAAACTCGCAACCAAGAAATTTATCAGAAATAAATTGAAACAGAGTTCTATAAATTAGAGACGATGGATTATAATTTAATCCTCATCCCAATACTAACCCAACAAGCGCTAAGAGAAAATTTAGCTGCTTATTGTAAAAGAAAAGACAATAATTAAAAAAGAGAAACGCATTTTTCTTAGAAGAAAAGGGGAGTACAAAATTAAACTAAGCAATACATAAGCATGAAAAAAAACTTGATAATAAAAGCTCTCATACAAGGTGGAACTCTCTCCAACTTGATAACTTCTTCCACTCTCCCCCTCATGCCATGTTCCTTTTATAGATGTAGAAGTGGTTTCTATAATCATCCAAGATAATAAATGCAAGGGGATGAATCAAGAAGAGAGAGAAACATGGTGGATCCAAGGGAGAATGAATGTGACTTCTTAGTTTTAGAGGGGAAGATGAATGTGGCAACTGTTTGCCCGGAAAGCCCGCGATCTAGTCTTTACAATGCAAACTGGCGGTCTCCGCGGTCATCGGAATTTGTGATCGCCCAGATCGCCAACCTTCAGCCTGACCTGGTTTTCTATGTTCCAAGCAGCCGAAGCCACTCGAGATCGCCAGTCTGAGCGGTCTGGGCTTTTTTTTGTTTTTTACTATTTATACCTCATTTCACTGCCCCGGCTCTCCTGTACCCCGGGCAGCCCGTAGTTTTTCAGTTCTGCCTATTTGGGCAGCCGCCTCGTCTATAAATAGAGGGGTAGGGGTACCCGAAAAAGGACTTTTGGCCCCGAGGCTCCAGCTTACAACCTGTGTAAGCGGTCTCATTTTTAAGTGATCGCTATCCTGTGATCGTTTTTCCTCCTTTTCAGCCTCTCCTGTCTTAGTAACCTGCACTTCGCAGTTTTCGCCTGTCCCTCTTAGTGTGAATTTTGGAGGTGCCATTTTTGGTGCCAACAGAACGAACACGCGACCTTCAGATTCGAAGTGTCAGGTGAATTCGTAGACATTCAGGATGGCTGATCGCCGTAGAGGCTGTCCCTTGCGATCTCCCAGTGTTCCCCCTTCCGATCACAACCCGTTAGAAGCAATGGAGCATCGCTTTGAGCTACGCGTTGAGCATGCTCTCCGTGAGGCCGCCCGAGCTAGGCAGGACGCTGCCGCTGTTCAGCAAGAGATCGCGCGGTCTCAGCAAGAGGCCGCTCGAGATCGGCAGGAAGTCGTCCGGACTCAGCAGGAGTCCGCGAAGCAGATTGAGGCCATGAATCAGGTTCTGGCCGCGATCTCCCAGAAGATCCTTCCTCAAACCTCTCAGGTCGCTACTCCTGACCGCATGACAAGCGGTCACCCGAGCGATCATCCCGTTTTCCAGCCCGCAGCTCCTCAGCGATCTCAGCATGAGGAGTTTGCCGCCCGTCGTAATTCTTTCCGAGCCGCAGCCCAGGGGCCTCCAGCTCAGACCCTGAATTTTGAAGAAGGGTTTGCTTACCCTCAAGATCCTCCTGCTCCTTTTCTTCCTCCAGGATCTTCTATTTTCGGGGAGCCTTCCCCCTTTACTAATGAGATTCGTCGGGATCCGATTCCTCATGGATTCAGAGAGCCCTGTCTCCCTGTGTATACAGGAGAGAACGATCCGATGTGTCATCTTCAAGCCTTTGAGTCTGCTGTTGCCCTCAGGACCATTTCAGCTGGAGTGAGGTGTAAGCTGATGGCCACCTCTTTTGATGGGTCGGCCATGGAGTGGTTTTATAAGCTGCCCTATCAATCGATCTCGAGCTTTGCTGCCCTGAGGCAAGAGCTCCTCCTAAGGTTTGCTACTACAAAGAAAAGGAAAAGTGGCCCTGCGACCCTCTTCAAGATTAAGCAAGGGGACAACGAGACTGCAGCGCATTTCGTTGACCGTTTTCAAAAGGAGATTTTGGGAATCAGAGACATGGATCCCGAGCTCTACATGGTAGCTTTGATCAGTGGCCTGCAGGAGGGCCCTCTGAAGTTCAAGGTCACAACCAAGGAGCCTAGCTCCTATCAGGAGCTAATCAGCATTGCCAATCGCTATATTGAAGGGGAGATCAACAACCCCACCTATGTGAGCAATCTGACCAACAGGGCCACTCAGAAAGGCTCTGCGGTATTTTATCCGGCTTCATCTTCCTCGAAGCCTCGACAGGAGCTCCCGCCTCCAGCTCCGAGAGGTAAGAATTATCGCAACAACCGCTTCAATCGAGGTAACCAATCTTTCCCACCTCAAGGTTCATTTCCTCAAACCCCCGCTACTCCTGCTCCACAAGTCACCCCAGTCCACCAGATCCAGTACGCTCAACCTCCTCTTTTGGCCCTCCCGTCTCCTTACAATGAATCCCAAGAGTCTTTTACAGACTTTGGGATTCCAATGAGTGAGGTACTCCAAACCGTTCAGAAGCAGCACTTTTTCAAAAGGCCTGTTCCGCTGAACTCAGATCCAAGAACAAGAAACCCTACCCTCTACTGTGAGTATCACAGAGAAAGGGGGCACTTAACGGAGGATTGCAGAGCCCTCCGCTTGTTCTTGGAAAAGCTTCTGAAGGAAGGTAAGATCCCTGATCTAATTCAGAAGAGGGATCCTGTTAAAGCCTCAACCTCCAAGGCCAAGGAGGTAGCTGAGATTCAATGGGCATGCGAAGAAGTAGATGATGTTGGCCATCTGGGCAACATCGGTTTTCCCAGCGAATGTGTAGACGCTAATGACGAGGGTGCCTTGGGCAACCTTTTTTGCATCCATGGGGGGGGCAGGTCCGGAGTCCTCAAGAAAGGCAAGCCTAAAAAGAGTTTATCAATCGGAGGTTGCTGCTACCTCTTCAGCACCAGTCCGAGGGACAGTCACTTTTGGAGATGAAGATCTTCCTCAGACCGCGAATCCCTTTGACGACGCGGTCATTATTAATGCGGTGATTGAAAATTATACGGTGGAGAAAATTCTAATAGATACGGGAAGCTCAGTCAACGTGCTCTTCAAGCCAGCTTTTGAGGCATTGAAGACAGGTAAAACCCTCCTATCGACTGAAGGACCTCTTTATGGCTTTTCAGGAGAAAAGAAGGAAGTAGAAGGGCTCGTCACTCTCTCCGTAATTCTGGGAGGGATAGTGAAGCTGGTCAAATTTATAGTCGTTGATGCTCCCAGTAGCTACAACGCCATCTTTGGAGGACCCTTCTTGAATGGATATCAAGCCATTGTCTCCACTTATCATCAAGCGGTGAAGTTCGCCTTGAATGGCAAACAACATCGAATCAGGAGCGACCCCAGGAAAGCTAGGGAATGTTACGTAAAGACGGTCAACATGATCGTGTCTTCTCCTCCCCAAGAAGTCATGATGGATGAATCTATTGAAGTTCCTGAACCAATCCAAGTTGCAGAAGAAGTTGAGGATGCAAGAGATGGAGCTCGCTTGGAACCTGCCCAAGCAACTCAAAATGTTCCGATCAGCGAGGAAGATGAGAGCAAGAGCCTCTCCATCAATGCTGAATTATCTGAAGCTGACAAGAGTCAGCTCATCTCTTGCCTTCTGCAAAATCTAGATATCTTCGCTTGGTCGGCAGATGACATGCCTGGAGTGGACCCGGATGTCGCTTGCCACCATCTCAATTTAGACCCAAACTTCACCCCAATCCAGCAGAAGAAGAGGTCTGTTGCAACCACTCTGGCACAGCCTATCCGTGAAGAGGTAGAAAAGCTCCTGAAGGCAAAGTTCATTCAACCAATCCAATACCCAGAATGGGTGTCGAACATTGTAATGGTAAAGAAGTCAGGTGGGAAATGGAGGATGTGTGTTGACTTTACTAAACTCAATAAAGCTTGCCCCAAGGATTGCTACCCTTTACCTCAGATAGATTCTTTAGTTGATTCCGCGGTAGGTTAGTCTTTTATGAGTTTTTTAGATGCTTTTTCAGGTTACCATCAAATCAGGATGCATAAACAAGATATACCGCATACTTTGTTTATCACAAATGATGGTTGCTTCTGTTATCTCGTAATGCCTTTTGGGCTAAAAAATGCTGGTGCAACTTACCAAAAAATGATGGATACAGTTTTCAAAAACCAAAAAGGGAAAAACCTTGAGGTATATGTTGATGACCTCTTGGTAAAAAGGAAATTATTCTCTTCTCATCTTGGAGACCTCACGGAAACTTTTGCAACCCTTCGAACTTTCAATATGAGGTTGAATCCGTTGAAATGCGTTTTCGGGGCAAGTAAAGGGAAATTTCTTGGTCATCTCCTTACTCCAGAAGGGCTGGAACCCAATCCTGAAAAAGTGAAAGCTATTCTGGAGATGTCACCTCCCAAGTCCCCCAAAGAAATTCAGCAGCTAGGAGGGAGGATGGCAGGTTTAAGTCGATTCATCTCCCGATCAGGGGATAAAAGTGCACCCTTCTTCAAGACCCTCCTGGGAGGGAGTAGGTTCGAGTGGACAAAAGAGTGTGATGATGCTTTCATTCAGCTTAAAAAACAATTAACATCAACTCCTCTGCTCCAAAGCCCGCGAGAAGGAGAAAATTTATTTCTGTATATAGGAGTCAGAGCCGATGCCATAAGCTCCGTTTTGGTCCGAGAAGAGAAAAAAGAAACAATTTCCAGTCTATTACGTAAGTCGAATCCTGAAGAATGCAGAGACTCGCTATCCTATTCTCAAAAAGTTGGCCCTAATGCTCGTGATTTCGGCAAGGAGATTAAGACCATACTTTCAAGCTCATTCGATTCAAGTCGTCACTGATCTTCCATTGAAAACTGTCTTGGAGAAACCAGAGCATTCAGGCAGGTTGGCAAAATGGGCAATAGAGCTCAGTGAGTTTGACATATCTTATATCCCAAGGGTGGCAATCAAAGCTCAAGTTTTAGCAGATTTTATGGTGGATGCCAAAGAAGTTGAGTCGCAGAAGGGGGTCGGAGTACCCCTTGCCTGGACAATTTTCGTAGATGGGGCCTCAGGAAGAAATTCTTCCGGAGCTGGAGTTGTTTTAATCAACCCAAACGGAGTAAGGATGGATCAGGCGCTGAAATTTTACTTTCAAGTAACCAATAATCAGGCGGAATATGAGGCTTTGATAGCTGGTCTCAGATTCGCTAGAGAGCTAGGAATCGATGATGTCAGGGTTCTCACGGATTCCTTGGTGATGGCTTCCCAAGTAAATGGAACTTTTGAAACCAGAGATAGTATTCTAAAACAATATCTAACCTTGGTAAAAATTGAGGTGGGAAAATTTAAAAGTTTTACCATCGAACATATTCCAAGGGGAGAGAACGTGGAGGCAGACGAGTTAGCAAAGTTTTGCCTTCTCTCAGGAGGAACAACCTCGGAGTTGTTTTGTCCGGCAATTGAAGATCATGGAAATTGATCAGCGTCCGTCTTGGATGGATCCATTTGTTCTTTATCTTTCGACTGGAAAGTTCCATTCAGCGGTAAAGGATAGGAGAAGGTTTAAACAAAAAGTAGCTAACTATTATCTTGTTGCAGGAGTACTTTATAGGAGAACTTTCCTTTCTCCATTAGCACGATGTGTCTCCGAGGAGGAAATTTCCGTAATTCTTCAAGAGGTTCATGCGGGAGAGTGTGGGAGTCACTCGGGGGCAAGAACTTTAGAGAAAAGAATCCTAATACAAGGGTATTTTTGGCCTCAGATGAGGAAGGATGCGGAGAAGTTTGCTAAGAAATGTGTCAAGTGCCAGAAATTCGCTCCTCTCCAAAATCAGCCGGCTCAACAACTCAAATCAATAGCAACACCATGGCCATTTGCAGTTTGGGGGATGGATTTAATTGGGCCTTTTCCTATGGCAAGTGGGCAGCGCCGATATATTATAGTCATGATTGATTATTTCAGCAAATGGATAAAGGCAAAAGCGTTGGCCAGAATTACTACTCAAGCCGTGAAAAATTTTATTTGGGGGGAGATAATATGTCGACACGGAATTCCAATGGCAATCATCACGGATAATGGTTCTCAGTTCAATAATTCAACTCTTGTTGATTTCTGTAAGCAAATTGGCATTGAGCTACGTTTCGCTTCTGTGCATCATCCTAGAAGCAATGGGCAGGTAGAGGCCGCTAACAAGCTTATCATAAATCTTTTGAAAAAGAAAGTGGAAAATCTCAGAGGCAACTGGGCAGAACAACTACCTTCAGTTCTCTGGGCCTTAAGAACAACTCCAAGTTCTGCCACTGGAGAGACTCCTTTCAAGTTATCGCATGGTTCCGAAGCTCTTATTCTGGTAGAATTCGAGGTAAAAAGTCCAAGGGTATTGTTAGCACAACAAAATCAGATTGATTGGATGGAAGAAAATGATGAAGAGTTGAAATGTAGCCTCGACTTAATTGAAGAATTAAGAGACGTAGCAACCATCAGGCAAGAGGAGGTAAAAAGAAGAATGGCAAGATTATTCGATAAAAATGTACGAACCAAGGAATTTGTTGTTGGGGACTTGATTTTTGAAAAAAGTAGATGCAGCAGCAAGAGCTGGTTCGGTTGGGAAGCTTAACCCAAACTGGGCGGGACCATTCGTGGTAAAAAAGGTGCTGAGGAATGGTGCCTATCATCTCCAAACCCATGAGGGAGAGGAGTTGTGAGCTCTTGGAGTGGAGATGATCTCAAACTTTTCTTCTCTTAAAAAGTTCGTATTTGATTTTTCCCCATTCTATCTCCCATTTCCTTTCTTTTTGAGTATTGTGCAAATACGGCCAAAACATTCATGATATACATAGTGAATGGCAAGTCTTGAAACAAGTGGTTCATAGAAGCCAAGAACTCACCAAGAAAGACATCGACGGGTCCTACTTCATTCTCCCTCGGGTTGCTAGCTTGACGTGTAATTCTGCCAGGACCACAGATGTCGGGGAGATTTCGAATCTGTGTAGCAGTGGCTCGCCAAGCTCGAGCGGTGAAAGTTTAGGATGCCGGGTCCTAGCTGGCATCTGGCACACCTTAGCAAGGAGGTCTGGATGGCTGGCTCAGCTCTGTCATGCATTGAAAAGGACATTGTTATGGTCTTAATGATATGCGGGGAAAGCAATGTCGGTATAGCCTCATCGGCATGACCACACCTGCCCTATCGATCATTTTGATCTATAACTCTCAAATATTCATTAAAACATGATTAGGTAAGGGGAGGTCGGAAACATCTATGACCGTCGCCTGAACCTCAAAATATAATCTATCAGGGAAAGCAATGTCGGTATAGCCTCATCGGCAAGACCACACCAGCCCTGTGAATTATTTCGAAATTCTCCTCTCCTTTTTTCCTCCCTTTTCTAGTCTCATTTACTTCATAACATTGAGTCCGAGTGGTCAGAGTTTGTGAAACCGCATATTTTCCTCTCTTCAAAGGATGATCGACATTATTCATGGTTAATGACTTGATCTTCTCCAGGATCTGAATAAAAGTGATCGCCAGTATCAGTGTTTTGTGATCGCTAGGCGAGATTTTCTAAAGAGGCTTGGTTTTCAGAAATTGTAAGAAGAGATCTTGGTTATTTACGGTCGCTGGCTCGATCTTCTCTAGGGCTTGGAAGTAATTGCCAGCCTTGGTTTTTCAAAGATTGTTGAAAGAAGTCTAAGTTGTTTGTGATCGTCGGCTTCATTTTCTCCAAGATTGGGCAGAAGTGATCGACGGGCAAGGCTTTCTGAAGATGATTGGAATCGTTATTCAGGAATCTCTTAAATTGTCTTGATAGCGATCGGTCTGATCATAATGAGATCGCGATCTAAATTTTTCTTATTCAAAGATTACATGAAAATCCTACTTGATGGTTGGGTTTTTTCCTCAAAGTGGCGGTCTGAGTATTGTTAGATCGCCACAATGATATTCATAAAGATTTATTATCAAAAGTTCTAATTTTCTTATAGGTGGTCTGATCATTCGGAGATCGCAGAATTATCCCTTTTATACAGTTTTGGATTTTTGTCAAGTTTCTAATCTCCATAAACTAGAAAACGACGAAACCTAAAGCATTGAGATCGAATGCTAAATCTACTACGCTGTGGTTGCATACAATAGAAGCCGTGATCGATTTATATGAATAATATAGCAAAAATAAATACAGAAAAGAGTCATTCACGAACAAGATAATTTTCCATTCATTTCAAAAATTACAATATCAGGCGCGGTCATTGACCGGCAATTACATCATTTGTCTAGAAAGGGTAAGTCTATTTCTTCTGTTTCTTTTTCTGCGGAGACCACTCCTCTGATGAAGAAGTTGAACTCTTCGAGGACTCACTTTCACTATCGGTCTCCCTCGATCCAGAATCCGAGGCCGCTGCTGAGCTCATTTCCTCGCCGAGAAAAATACTTCCACTAGGAGAAGCGTGATCGTCTTGACTCCCAACGACCTCGACAGATTCATCTTCAATGGTCTCAGCGGTTTACGATTCCTTAGCTTTTTTCTTCTCCACCTCCTCGATCATTTCTGCAACCTCAGGAAAGAGATCGACAAAAGTCGTATCTCGGAAATCAGCAGTGAGGCCATCTTTTTCGCGAAGAATAGCAATTGTCTTGTTTGATGCATCTCTGACATGAGTATACAGGGATCTGAGGTAGTCAGGGTTATGGATATCATATGCGGTCTTCTTGAAATCCTGTAAAGGAAATATATCAGATCGAAGCGGTCAAGGTAAGATAATATTTAAAGATCGCATTTTCTTTGAATACTTACATCAAAATGATCTTGCAGACGCTCTGCGTGCTTCAAAGATGCGCGAAGAGATCGCCCCATATGATGATTCAAAACCGTGCTTCGGGCGGTCACCTGAGCGCATACATCAGGGAGATCGTCGGTCCTGATTCTCAACGCTTCATTAGCATTCTTTTTCCCATAAAGGGAAGAACTGACCGCAAAAGCCTGATTGGAAAACCTCCCTTCCCAGAAAGGAAGATCGGTTGACACCTTCAGAGACTTTCCGGTCTCACCCCGTCTCAGTAGAGGTTTTCCTCTGATATCTTTTACTTTCTTCCCAAAACCTAATAGGGGAAATGGTCCCTCCTCCAGATCGCCCTCCTCGGCGATCTCCTTCGCTTTTCTCTGGCGATCTTGCTTCAGACGCTTTTCACGCTGGGTATGGACTTCACCACTCGGTGTAACTGGGTCGACTTTTGGGATCGCGAATCCGGCTGTAAGAGGAAAACAGTTAGAAGAAAATTCCAAACTCTATTAGAGAGACCGCTGGAGATCGTAAAAAATTATAGCTTACTTTCTTCCGGCAAGACCGCAGCAACATCGGGCCAGATCGCCAGGTAATGATTCAGATCGAATCGTTTCCCTGCCAGCCATTCCAAGACTGCAAGCTCTTCCTCTGAAACAAGTTTTTCTTTTCTAAATATCTTTTCTGCTCGCGGAGAGGGACGGCTGGCGAGACCGCCGAGATTGCCTTCAAAGATCAGATACCTCTCGGTCCAGAGAGGGATTTTGTTCGGAAGATTTAGAACTTTTATTCCATTGCAACTAAGATACAACAATCCTTTGAACTCTTCTTTGTTCTGACCCTCTTTTAACACCTTGACAGAAAACGTTCCCCGGAAGATCGACATTGTGAATTTCAAGTTCACCGATCTCAAGTAATTAATAAAGACACTCATGAGACCGATCGCGTTCGGCGGGATCTGGGCTAGAACGAGACCGTAATAATCCATCACTTCTAACATTTCCCAAGGGATGGGAATTTGAAGGCCATAGGCGAAGTGATCAATCGGGATGACATATTTACTTTCTTCCCCAGAGTTCAAGTCTTCATCTTCGAATGGAATTCTGATCGTGATCTCGTCATCGATCTCATATTTTTCAATGAAGGAAGAGTATTCCTTCTCCGAGATTTGACCATATTTGTGATCGGAGTTCAAAAAGACCTCAGCAGCTTTGGAACACGCGAACACCATTCTATGAGATCGCAGGGGTCAATAAAATGAAGAAAACTCAAGAAAGATAAAATAATGATCCGGAAGAGCAGCTATTTATAGAAGGAAGAAGATGATTGTGCAATGATTACACTTCTTGAGATCGCCCTGCAGACGGGTCAGACCGCCAAAAGCTATATAAGCTCAAAAAAGGAGCCGGAAACAAACAATAATTTTTTAGAATGCCCTGCAGACAGATCGCATTCATGAAAGCCAGAGATCGCAAAATAAATATCACAGCATTAAAATTAATACCATAAAACAGAATCAAGTATATCTTACAAACCCAGGAATTAAATATGTTTTCAAAAGAGATCGCTAAATATAAAAAGAAAGAAAACTGCGATCTCATTTCCTTTGATCTCTTCTTCTTCCAACAAATGCCTCCACATCTTGCATTTCGTTGACCGCAGTCCATGCAGATGCTAAACTGTGATTGGCCACCATGGCTGCCCTATGGATTTTAGACATCTCGCGATCTACTTGCTCCATAGGGATCACCACAATATCCGACGATCTGTTATCAGGGTGACCGCTGGAAGGACCTGCTTTCATTGACATATGAGGGCCACCCCGAAGGGCAGCGATCTCAATAGAAAGCGCAGCAGCCTTCCCTCGATAGTATTCAGCATCTTTTTCGGCCTTTCGGAATTTTTCTTCATATCCTCCCCGAATCTGTTTTTCCTTGGCTTCAAAATTTGCGGTCTGGATTCGGAGGCGATCTTCAAGCGCGCGTTCGCGATCTCGCATAGCCCTTACATCTTCGAGCATCGGTCCGAGGAGATCAGCGAACTCCGGAGGAATTGAGACCCTCCTTGGTATTTCACCTTCTTCAGAAACAGAATTCGCATTCACATCTGCGGTCAGGACAAAAAACAGTCAAAATTCAGAATTTGTTTTTCAAAAGAAAAGGAAAGATTTCATGCGCAGTACTTGACAAAGTGGCGAGACCGCAGTCAAATAATGTCTTTTCAACATCTTTTGAGACCGCGGTATCAGTGTTCAACAAAAGACGGTCAGATCCCCTTAAGAATTCTAAATTGATTTTTTCTAATTGTCTTTTTCATGACCGCTCGCCTTCTTTCCTTCTTCTTTTTAACTCAGCATTACTAACAAGGATGTCATCAGTTTCAATAATGACAATCTCAGGTCGCTTTCTAGGAGAAGCAGGGCGGAAAGCAAGTTTGGGAAGTGAATCAATCGGTCTCGCGACCATCTTCGCCTTACCAGTCTTAATAAAGTCTAACGCAGCTACGCGGTCTGTCGCCTCCGCATCCATCTCTTTCCCCTTTTCTAACAAGTTATCGCCGCGATCACTAGATGCAGCGGTCTCATTTTTCTCCTTCCCTTTCTCGGCCGAGACCGCCTCTCCAGCAATTCTCTTTTTCTCTTCTTTCCTCTTCTTCTTCTTCTCCTTATCCTTCTTCTTCTCAGCAGCTAGAACTTGCTCTTTTTCTGTCCTTTCTTTCTCCGCGGCTATAGAAGTCGCTTCTTTTTCTTTCTTCTCCCTCTCTGCTTTGGCGATCTCCTCCTGCTTTCTTTTCTCTTCTTCTCTCTTCTTCACACTCTCAGTGATCGCTGCAAGCCTGGCGATCCCGTCCTCTTTTACTTTTCTTTCTTCTTCCATTCTTCTCTCTTCCTCTTCTTTCTTCTTTCTTTCTTCTTTCCTTTTTTCTTCAGCAACTTCTTCCTCGGCGATCGCTCGAAGTTGTTCAACTTCAAAAGGGTCCATTGACTGAAATAATCAAGGAAAAATTAATAGAATAGTCAATTTTAAAATAAGTACAAAATTTGAAATTTGATCGCTTACGCTTGAAACATTCTCAACAGGGTTATCTTCTGAAAGATAAGTCTGAAGATCGTTGTCACCATCGGTCACAATTTGTCCAGTTTTCACCCTCTTAGCAGTCCGATCAGGAGAACTCGCTTCTTTTCTTTTTAAGTCTCTAGCAGCTTTTTCTTTATCAGCGATCTGGCTTCTAAGATTCTCAGCAGAAGCCTTCACCTGCAGCATAGCAGCCTTGATCGATTCTACAGAAGCGGTCTCTCCAGAACAATCGGCAGGTTGATTGACCACTTCCGGGGTCGTCTTAACGGCAGCTTCTGCGACCGTTAAATCAACAAGAGCCTTAGAAGCAGGATCATCTTTTTTCTTTGAACTCTTGATCGATTTCTCCTTGCTGGAACTGACGATCTTCTTCGAAATAACTTTCTTTGTTTTCGACGCAGATCCTGGTGATTTTCGGGATTGCGCTGATATTTTCATCAAGTCTAAAGCATCCATCTCAATGGGAAAATTCTTTCGCGATCTCAGTAAACAGTGACCGCTCAAGGATCGGGATCTCTCAATACTTTGGAATCTGAAGATCTAAGGTGGTATTTATAGCCCAAGCCGCATTTATGACAGTCGCGGTCTCAGCGGTCAAAGCTTACATTTTCGAAGTTCCAGCGTAACTTAAAAAAAGCGGGGATTATGTTTGCCCGAAAAGCCCGCGATCTAGTCTTTACAATGCAAACTGGCGGTCTCCGCGGTCTTCGGAATTTGTGATCGCCCAGATCGCCAACCTTCAGCCTGACCTGGTTTTCTATGTTCCAAGCAGCCGAAGCCACTCGAGATCGCCAGTCCGAGTGGTCTGGGCTTTTTTCTATTTTTTACTATTTGTACCCCATTTCACTGCCCCGGCTCTCCTGTACCCCGGGCAGCCCGTAGTTTTTCAGTTCTGCCCGTTTGGGCAGCCGCCTCGTCTATAAATAGAGGGGTAGGGGTACCCGAAAAATGACTTTTGGCCCCGAGGCTCCAGCTTACAACCTGTGTAAGCGGTCTCATTTTTAAGTGATCGCTATCCTGTGATCGTTTTTCCTCCTTTTCAGCCTCTCCTGTCTTAGTAACCTGCACTTCGCAGTTTTCTCCTGTCCCTCTTAGTGTGAATTTTGGAGGTGCCATTTTTGGTGCCAACAGCAACAATATATATAATTCATGTATTTCTTGTGCTTGGGATGGAGTGAAACAAAGGGGATGAGTATTCATCTTAGGCAAGGCTTGGACATGGGCTAATTAAATTTGCATGTAATTATGTGGGTGGTGTGCCATGGTTATCATGCATGGAAATGAAGGCTTGAAGCAACAATATTAAATTTAAGAGGACGACATAGGTGGCATATTTTCATGAAGGCATACAATGGGGTTCACGTGGCTTATGTGGATGGGATTTTACGTGGGCTTCATTGGGAAAGAAAGTGGCGGTTTGCATGAGCTCAGAGTGGTCGGTCGTGCTGCATGGAAGCGGCGATCTTGAGTGCGACATCATCATGACAAATCGGCGCAAAGGCGGGCTGCATATGCACGCACGTGTCTTGAATAATGTGACGATTCTAGCAAAATCTTCATCAATCATGCGCGCAACATCAACAAAATTCAGCAGCGGGCTTTCACTTCGAGACATACAAAAATTACCCCCAGGCCTACAAAATAACGAAACATTAGTGAAAAATTATATAAAACTAATTTATAAGCAAAATTAAATATTATTTAGAGAAAATATATATATAATTTATATCAAAATTTAATAAATTTGCTAAAGTAATTTAAGTTATATTACGCATTATCAAATTCCCCCAGACTAATTTTTTTGCTTGTCCCCAAGCAAACAAATATGGGCTAGCAAAATAAAAAGGTCTAATAATTCAATTTGACTATGCCCAACACGATTACGGTGCGAAATTAGAAGTAGGGAAAATTATGAAAAATAAACTAAAAATTTGTACTTAGCCATGATATAAATTTTTTATAGATTTCTCTAACATAAAAAAATTTCATCCCAAGTTTTAGCAAAATTAAAAACCAAGTAATGAGATGAATGAAAAGTGCATTGAGTTGTTACTAAAATCTCAGTGACATGTTATGATCACAACAATCTAAATCAAGAGTCCAAACTCCTACCTAAAGACTTGCCCAATTTACTTTTTCGCTACTTAACTACAAACAGACCTAGGAGCATGAATCAATAGGACTTCGTTAGGCATAACTTTTAAGGCATGGGTTTTAAGGTGCGGATATCAAAAGATAAGCGTGAAGGTTAGATGCACACTTAAAACAAAGAGAAGAGCTTTGCAAAAACATGAAAGCTAGCAAAATAAACTTTTGATACAATTTTTTTCGACACAATTTTTCAATAATTGTTTTATAAAAATTTTCATTGACCATTTTTCTTTTTTCCTTCGTTCTTCATTTTCCTTCTTTTGTAGCAAAAGGATAAAACTTTGGAACTCCACTATTTTCACAAATAAGAAGTACATGCTAGCAAGATATAGAGCTCTAAATTTTAAGCGTGCAACATAGGTAGGTTATTTGGTTTTGGTGAAAATAAGTGGGTCTACAAAAGGAAAGGAAAAAGCACAAAGTGGCTAGCAACGATTAAGATTTAAGGTTCAGAATGCAAAGGCTCAAACGAATCAAAAGGTGGCCTAAATCATTTTCATGCTCCTACAGCTGTCTAAAGCAAAGCTTGAAAATTTCAAAAGGTGCGAGACTAGATAGAAAATAAAGACACTTGACTAAACATGAAAATGAAAATAATAAGCGTCTAGATCTGTTCGCATATACTACACTTAACATAAGTCAACATTACAAGGATTTTTTAAAAGTGAAAACAAGGGATGATAGATTTTATATAAGTGAAAAACATAAAAAGAAAATCATGAAAAAGTGCAAACATTCAATAGATTTTTCAAACGTAACATGCTACTCTAATTAGAAACACTACACGAGTCAACACATTACTTGTGAAACGTAGCCAAAATGAAAATTAGAAAAATTTATCTAGCTAAACAAGTACACGAATGACTAGAGATAAGAAAACAGCAAGTCGCGGGGTACTAAAGACCAGGCACAAATTAACTCAAATTAGTAACGATTTTTTTTATGGTTTTTTTTTTTAATTTTGGATATTATCTTTTTTTTTTCAAAATAAAAAAGGCAAAGAGACCAACATGTCCCCCAGACTTGATGGAAACATCGCCCTCGATGTTTAAGAAGAAAAATACAAGAAAAAAGAAGAAGGAAAAGACACTTATTAAATAAGCTAAAATGAACAAGAATAGAAAAGCAAATTAAACATTAGGAAGATGAAAAGAAACATTGTCGCACTCCAACTTATCGCCCAGAAGGTACAACTTCAGGCGGTGACCATTAACCTTAAACTCGCCTTTTTCTGGGTGCGTTAGAAGTACCGTCCCGTATGGACAAACTTCCTTAACAACGAAAGGGCCAGACCACTGAGATTTAAGTTTGCCCGGAAAAAGTCTCAATCGTGAATTAAATAGAAGCACTAGATCACCCGGCTTGAAATTTTTAGGGTGTTTAAGCCGTTGATCGTGATATAATTTTATTTTTTCTTTATAAAGAAAATTACTTTCGTAAGCATTCGCACTCCATTCGTCTAACTCATTCAGTTGGAATTTGCATAAATCCGCAGATAAAGTTGGATCTAAGTTCAGAAATTTCAGTGCCCAATAGGCACGATGCTCTAACTCAACCGGTAGATGACACGCTTTGCCATTAACTAGGCGAAATGGTGTACAACCGATCGTCGTCTTATAAGCAGTACGGTAAGCCCAAAATGCGTCATCTAACTTGACCGACCAGTCCTTCCTATTCGCAGAAATAGTTTTTTTTCTATGATTTGTTTTAGTTCCCTATTTACGACTTCCACTTGACCGTTAACTTGGGGGTGATAGGCAGTGGATAGTTTGTGTGTAACGCCATAACGTGTGAGTAATTTAGTAAGTTGGGCGTTACAAAAGTGTGACCCCCGATCGCTAATCAAGGCTCGTGGAGTGCTAAATCTAGAAAATAACTTTTTCAAGAATCCTAGGACAACTCTAGCATCATTTTTAGGAAAAGCTTGGGCTTCCGCCCACCAAGAGACATAATCTACCACAACTAGAATATAGCGATTGCCAAAAGAAAGAGGAAAAGGTCCTACAAAATCTATTCCCCAAAGATCAAAAAGTTCACACTCTAAGAAATAAGTTTGAGGCATTTCAGATGTAGCAGAGATATTACATGTCCGTTGGCAAGCATCACAAGAACATACAAATTGATGTGCATCTTTGAAAATTGTTGGCCAATAAAAGCCGACCTCCAGTACTTTCCTTGCAGTGCGGCTTGCTTGGTAGTGTCCACCAGTTGGTCCTTCATGGCAGTGTTTCATAATTTGCAATCCTTCTTCTTGGCCAATGCATCTCCTTACCAGTTGATCAGCACAAATCCGAAAGAGGAAATGGTCCTCCCAAAAATAAAATTTCAAATCAGAGAAGAATTTCTTCTTCTGCTGAGTTGAAAAAGATTTTGGGACTACCTTTCCTACAAGAAAATTAGCAAAGTTTGTGAACCAAGGGGTAGGGAGAGAATTTACCTTCACCGAGGAAAGAAGGTGCTCTTCAGGGAATGTGTCATCGATCTCTTCAACAGTATCAGCATCCGGGCTCTCAAGTCTGGATTAGTGATCAGCAGCTAGGTTCTCCACGCCCTTCTTGTCCTTGATCTCCAAATCGAAGTCTTGGAGGAGCAAAATCCACCTGATTAACCGTGGCTTGGAGTCGGGTTTGGCAAGTAAATAACGAAGCGCCAAGTGATTCGTAAAAACTACGACCTTAGATAAAGTCAAATAGGAGCGGAATTTATCAAAAGCAAAAATTATTGCTAATGGTTCTTTCTCCGTAGTGGAGTATTTCGCTTGAGCGGAGTTTAAAGTTTTACTAGCATAATAAATAGGATGAAAATGTTTGTTTATGCGTTGTCCTAACACAGCACCTACAGCATAATTACTCGCATCACACATCAATTCAAAAGGTAAATTCCAATCAGGAGCAATTAAAATCGGAGAATTAACAAGTTTTTCCTTAATAATGTTAAAAGCAGAAAGACAATCATCATTAAAAGAAAACGGAACATCATTCTCAAGCAGATGGGTCAGCGACTTTGAAATTTTTGAAAAGTCTTTTATAAAACGTTGATAGAAATCGGCGTGACCGAGAAAACTTCTAATCGCTTTAGTTGTAGTTGGAGGGGCAGCCTTTCGATTATTTCGATTTTTGCGTGATCTACTTCGATTCCCTTATTAGAAATTTTGTGACCGAGAACTAACCCTTCCTTGACCATAAAATGACATTTTTCCCAGTTTAGGATAAGGTTAGTTTCTTCACATCTTTTTAAAACTTTTTTCAAATTATTTAAGCAAAAGTCGAAGTTATTGCCAAAAACTGAAAAATTGTCCATAAAGACTTCCATTATATCTCCTACAAGTTCATCGAAAATAGCCAGCATACATCTTTGAAATGTAGCTGGCGCGTTACATAAACCAAAAGACATTCTACGATAAGCGAAAGTTCCAAAAGGACACGTGAATGTAGTCTTCTCTTGGTCTTCGGGAGAGATGGGTATTTGAAAATAACCCAATAGACCGTCGAGGAAGCAATAAAATGTTAGATCGGTCGGCGCCCTTAGAGGGGGGGTGAATAAGGGTTTTTAAAAACTTTAGATTATATTTAAAAACTTTGAATTATTGCAAGATTAATACAATGAGAAATCAAGTAAAACAATAATGAATAGACATGCTTTATTAATATCAAATAATGTTTTACAAAACTTGATTCCTGTGACGCTAGAAATCGGAGGCGACTAATAAAAATCCTTTTTGTTTTATATACCGACTCGTATCCCCACGAACCGATTGGCTTTAGCCGATCTCTCCCCAGATACGGCCTCAAGCCGCTCTAGCCAATCTATCCCCAGAAAGGCCTCGAGCACCCCCTAGATCTACTCCCTAGACCCAGTCGCCAACACAAGGCGAATTTCAGCCCTAAGTCTACCCCAGACCTAGTCGCCAACACGAGGCGATTTCACTACCGTTTACAATGATAAAAGAGAAATGAAATAACAATAATTAAAAACTCCCTCAAGATGAACTTCTGAACGAGGAGGCGAAGATCCGCTGGAGAATCAGCGTTTGTTGAGGCGGACTTCGTTCGGATTCGGCGTGACGTAATCCTCCTTCAGAAATTTGCAGAGCTTCGCTAGGGCTTCAAGTTTCGGCCAAGATGGCCTCTGGAGTTGTAGCACTGACTCTCTCTCCCTGATCTCTCTACAATGGATGTCTGATTCGTGAGGAGGGGGGGTCCATTTATAGCTCAAGCGCTACCGCCGGCGCTAGCGCTACCGCCGGCGCTAGCCCAGATTAGGCAACGTTTTGCATGGCAGAATCTCCCATCCGTGGCAACAATTTGCTCTATGCCTTCTATGCGCCACACTACCGCCACCGCTAGTAGCTACCGCCGGCGCTATCCTCGATTAAGAAACTTCTTGCGCGGCAGGATCTTCAATCCGAGGCAATAATTCCAGCATGCCTTCTGTGCATCGAGCTAGCGCCGGCGCTATCCACTATCGCCTGCGCTAGTGATCAATTTGGAGTTGATGGCACAAAATCGGGGGCAACCACCATATGTAAACCTTGAGTCATTTTGACCTATTATCCTGCACACTTAGATCACACAAGATTAAATACACACATAGGATTTGTTATTCTCAAACCTAGGAGATGTGGAAGACCGTGTTCCAACAAACTCCCCCTTTTGATAATAACAAATCCATTAATGATAAATCAAAAGCATTAATAGATAAGCATGATGAAACTATACTTGTGTGTGTGTGAGAGTGATGACTTAGGATAATAATTGATGATAACATTTAGAATTGCTCCCCCTAAATATATGCTCCCCCTATGTGAATGCTCCCTTAATATGTATGCTATCAACTGAATTTGTCATGTTGGGTTTATGATAGCGGGTTACATTTATCATGTTAGTTCTCCCCCTTTTGCATTTTATCATGTTAGTTCTCCCCCTTTGTTATTAGCAAAAGTGGGTAGGGAAACAGAGCACGGAAATTGTGTTAATAAAAGAGAAGGCATGATCGAGCTTTTTAAGTAAATGATAAGGAGTTTTAGACTTGTCTTTCATTGAAAGTGATCTGAGTTATGACTTATTTTATCCCTTTTGTTTGTAGTTCTCCCATTTTTATATATTAGAGTTTAAGCAAAAAATAATGATTTCCAAGTAACCAATCTACCCAGACAATAAGTCTACACCCTAGCCCCGTACTAAGTGACGGATGGGCATGAGGAGCTGCACACATGCCGTAGGTTGGGGTGTTAGTCCCATATGCAAACACTAGACAAAACTTAACCTATCACTCTTTCCCCCCAGTGCCTCGCAAGGCCCCACTGGAACCCTCCCCGGTTAAGGACAAGACATGACTAGATAAGGTTATCTAATGTCTACAACCCTACGCCCCCGCTATGGTGAGAAATGAAGTCAGGATAATAATTATTGGACACATTTAGCATTTAAATCTTAATGGGAAATTTCATAGCATATGGATTTTTATTTGAAAATTAACATACTCTGAGCAATATTGAAATTCATGACTCAATTAGAGTTTGAGCATTGCGGAAGATTTCGAAAAAGAAACATCATAATACTAAATAAGAGTTTAAGTTCAAAAAGGAGATGTTTTTGAGTTTCAAAATGAACTTTATAAAGATAAGAGTTGAAGCATTTTCGAATAAAGAAACAACATCCTTATAGCAATTTTGAGAAGAAAATATTGATTTGAAATTCACTAAAAAGAGGATGTTTTTATAGGCGATATTTTACTTGTTGTAGGAGTGTTTAGCATAAAAGTTTGCATAGAAATAAATCAGAGTTTTAAGCATAAAACTGATATGCGTGTTAGAACAACCAATATAAATTTTACCCAGCAAGTCTACCACTTGTTTTTAGAAAAAATTGAGATTTTAGACTTGATATAAGCATGAAAGCACAAGGTAAAAATTATATGGTGATGATGCGGAAGACTTGTAGAAATACATAAAACATCTTATTTTAATAAAGGATAATCTATAAAAAGATATATGAGTTAATTTCAAAAAGAAGATGTTTATGTAAATCATGTTTCAATGAAAATCTTTTATGGTTGACAAAAAATAACCAAGCATGAAATAATACTATCACAAAGAGATTACTCCAATGTTATTTCAATTCACAATTTCAAGTCATACCAAACATTGTAGAAAGCATGCTAGGTTATCTAGTGCATTTCATAAGTAAAGAGTAGTATAGAGTTTGCATTAGGATCCAATACTCATGAGAAGAAGTGTTATGGAAGATAATGATGTGCACATAAGTGTATTTTTGAGTAGAGTAAAAACAAGTTTTAATCAAAAATACAAGTAATATGAAAAGTAAAAGCACAATAAAACACAAATAATTTTACTTCCACTCACTTCAATGCACAAAATAAAAATGTACAACTACCAAGGTGCTTTGCACACACAATGCTCATTAAGACTTATCAGGGTGCAAAGTAGTGCTTGGGGGATCACATAATTTTATTCTTGTTTTTTTTATTGTGATCCGGTGTACTTAAGAATAAGTGGTTTTTATTTTAAAAGAAAGTAATGGTTTGCACAAGATACTTTACTATTCTTTCCAAGGTGCTCAACCTCACAACGCTTATTAAGACTTATCAGGAGGTTCAAGTAGTGCTTGGTGGAGATAACTTTGTTAAATTATTTCATGATTTTTTTGTTTTGTGCAAAGTTCTCCGAATACACTTGTTTTGCAAACCAATATAATTTATAAGAAAGATAACCACTTTTCTTATCTTTTAAAAATACAAAAGAAGGAGTGTAGGTAAGATACTTGTGCGATTTTAATTTATTTGTACTAATACAAAACATACACAAGCATTCTTAAGTTAAACCATATGTAGACAATGCCAAAAAGTGAGTGAATATCTATCATTATCAAACATAAAACATTTCTCATACTTAGAGGCATGCTACGCATAGTTCTACACAACTTTTTCAATATAATTGATGCACATATTAATAGATGTATCAAAGCATGATGAAAACAATGTTCAAAGTAGTTTGAAAAGATAAATTGTAACATTATAGAAGTTCTAAATAATAGATTAAATCATGCTTGATTTTCAATGAAGTCCATACAATATTTTTGATATTTTTGAGGAATAATTTTTTATTTAAAGTTTGAACTTATAAAATTGATCTTGGACTTCCCGAGGACTACCTTGTGAGAGGTTCGCCCGGTACTAGGTGATATGATGGGATGATAGCCCAAATCACCCTTTCGCAAGATACAAGTAAAAAGTTAAGTTCAAAGAATAACAAATTTTGATAATTTTTTTTGTTTTATATTTTTGTATTTGATTTTTGCTTTTAGAAATAGAATTTAAACAAATGACAAAACTCAAAGGCAAAATATATAATATTTTGTAATTTGGCTTTTGTATTTTTGTATTTGATTTTTCAAAAAATGTAACAAAAACAGAAGTGCAAAAATGAATAGTACACATAGATTAATATATTTTTAAGAATTTTTCAAAATTTTAGAATTACAGAAAACTGGACCTCGACGCTAGCGCCGGCGCTAGTGCTAGCGCGGGAAACAGTACGTGATTTTTTAGGGTTTTGAAAATTTTGATGCTTGAACTTGATTAGGTGTCCCATTAGTAGTTTCATGCTGAATTTTCAGAATTTTTGGAAATGTTTTTGATGGTTAAAAATGAAGAAAATTGTATTTGTAAGCATATTTTAACATGAAAGATCTAGGACACCTATCTCAAGTCGTGACAAACGAGATCTTGCATGATCTATAAGATAGATTATCATAATATATGTGAATTCAAAATTTTCTAGACTTTTATCACAATTTAAAGTCACATAGTTATTTTATCGTTCAATTTTATTTTATTTTACTTCATAATTAATTCATTATGGTAATATGAGATAACTAGCATGAATAATATCCATTAGTTGATGTGCTAGAATAATGAGTTTGATTGTAATTATTATACCACAAGATTAATTGAGATAATGTTGCATGTATTAAAGAAAGTGATTTCATTTGATTTCATTTGATTTAATTGAGATAATGATTTAATATTTTGACATAGAATGAATGATTTCATTTGTTTTATTAATATAACGTTGATTCTATGGTTTATAAACAAATGAGATACATGCAAGTCATACTACATTAATTCATTCATGTAATCACCAATGAATTGTTAGAACTGAGTGGATCTTTTGAATTTAGAGATCTTTTGATTTCACATAATTTTTAGAGAGTTTTAGCAAAAGATATCAATAGATCATGGTGGTGCGTATGGCATCAATATTTATGACAATTAATCTTTCAATATGTCTTATGTGTTTTTCTTTTCAATTTAGACAAGTATCTCATAGCAAATTCAGAATTTTATCCACTTGTTGGTGAAGGCTAAGAATCTAATAACGGGATTTAATTTGAAATATCTTATAGCAAATTTAGAGTTTGATTTAAATGGATAATATAAGATATTTAGAAGTAATGAATATAAGAATAAAAGATAGGTCATCAAAATAAAATATGATTTTGAATTTTGATTAATTTGATTTTATAAACATATTAATCTTTTAAGAGATAAAATCATATTTTCAATATTGTATAGGATGACCACGACATGATAGTTCAAAACAAGAAAAAAATAGAGAAGACATTAAAGCACATCATGAAGTAGAAATTTGTATATTTCAATTTGTAAGGTTTCTACTTCATGCATTTGATGATACTAGTAGATGAGAGATTTTGGTATCCAAAGGGAACCAAGTGTAACGGTTCCTTTAGGTACCCAAATATAGCATGATAATCTTTGGGGAGACAAAGATGAATGAATTCTTTCAAGTGGAGTTAATGTTTCATTTTTTATTTTGGGTCTCCATTCATATTTTGATTTAATATTATCCATCAAATTTCCATATTCATTAAACTTAGGTTTAAATAATAATCACTTTTGAAATTATATTTCATAGGAAATTTGTGCACATTTGATTTTAATTTGGGAGATATATAATGAGGGTTAGAGTTTATTATGCTTTTATGATTAAGTATTCTACTAGGTGCATGTTTAATAGATTTTATAATACTAGTAGAAGACTTACACATTTTAGATGATAAACTAGAAATAAAAGATTTTTTATCACTTGTAAAATTTTCCACAAATAGTTTTAGTGCTTCTAGTTTATTAAATAAGATATTATTTTCATTTACTAATTTTTCATTATGCTCTTCTGAAATTAACAGTTCTTTTTCAAAATCCTTGAATTTTTCTTTAATATTATAGCAATCAAAACAAGGCTTTGAAATTTCAATTAAAGCGCATGATGGAGATTCAATCACATCATTTTTGGATTCTACATTCACATTTGCCTTCAATGTTTTATTTTCTAAACGCAGTTTTGCATTAGCCCTTTTTAATTTCTTAATCTTACGTTTCGTAATTTGTAGCAATTGCAGCGTAGAAATTGAATTGCAAATGATAAGGGATTTTGATTTCCTTACAGTGCTATTGGAAGAGGCAAGATTTGAACTAATAGTTCCTTTGACATCCTTTTGGCACTCCTCTTCCATTGATGCCATATCATTATCCCTTTCGCTTGATGTGACTTCCATGGATCCATCATGTGTGGAGCTTTCTTGAATACCTGTGCAGGCTTGCATATTCTCCGGTTCTTGTAATTGTTCCATACCTACAGAAGGAGAATCATAAGTTATTTCAAGAAATTTCCACATCTCGCATGCAGTAGGAAAAGTATGAATGAGTTTGGAAATATTATGATCTAACGCACAAAATAGACTATTCATGGATTTTGCATTTAAAACCATTTCATTTTTATTTAATACGCAAGGTGGTTTTTTGATAGTAATATTCCAGACTTTTTCATCTAAAGTTTTAAGAAAATTTTCCATTAATATTTTCCATCCTTTAAAATTTCTTCCTTCAAATAGAGGTGGTGCTAGTGATTTTCCTTCTTCATAAAAATTTACCCCACTAGTTGAAGCGAGATCATGAGACGCCATTATTCCCGGATGTTAAGCCGATTGGAATAACCTGCCTCTGATACCACTTGTTAGATCGGTCGGCGCCCTTAGAGGGGGGGTTAATAAGGGTTTTTAAAAACTTTAGATTATATTTAAAAACTTTGAATTATTGCAAGATTAATACAATGAGAAATCAAGTAAAACAATAATGAATAGACATGCTTTATTAATATCAAATAATGTTTTACAAAACTTGATTCCTGTGACGCTAGAAATCGGAGGCGACTAATAAAAATCCTTTTTGTTTTATATACCGACTCGTATCCCCACGAACCGGTTGGCTTTAGCCGATCTCTCCCCAGATACGGCCTCAAGCCGCTCTAGCCAATCTATCCCCAGAAAGGCCTCGAGCACCCCCTAGATCTACTCCTTAGACCCAGTCGCCAACACGAGGCGAATTTCAGCCCTAAGTCTACCCCAGACCTAGTCGCCAACACGAGGCGTTTTCACTACCGTTTACAATGATAAAAGAGAAATGAAATAACAATAATTAAAAACTCCCTCAAGATGAACTTCTGAACGAGGAGGCGAAGATCCGCTGGAGAATCAGCGTTTGTTGAGGCGGACTTCGTTCGGATTCGGCGTGACGTAATCCTCCTTCAGAAATTTGCAGAGCTTCGCTAGGGCTTCAAGTTTCGGCCAAGATGGCCTCTGGAGTTGTAGCACTGCCTCTCTCTCCCTGATCTCTCTACAATGGATGTCTGATTCGTGAGGAGAGGGGGTCCATTTATAGCCCAAGCGCTACCGCCGGCGCTAGCCCGGATTAGGCAACGTTTTGCGCGGCAGAATCTCCCATCCGTGGCAACAATTTGCTCTATGACTTCTATGCGCCATGCTACCGCCAGCGCTAGTAGCTACCGCCGGCGCTATCCTCGATTAAGAAACTTCTTGCGCGGCAGGATCTTCAATCCGAGGCAACAATTCCAGCATGCCTTCTGTGCATCGAGCTAGCGCCGACGCTATCCACTATCGCCTGCGCTAGTGATCAATTTGGAGTTGATGGCACAAAATCGGGGGCAACCACCATATGTAAACCTTGAGTCATTTTGACCTATTATCCTGCACACTTAGATCACACAAGATTAAATACACACATAGGATTTGTTATTCTCAAACCTAGGAGATGCGAAAGACCGTGTTCCAACATAAAAATCATGTCCGGAAAGTCATTCTAAGATTTGATCCATAAACGGGAGAGGAAAGTGATCCTTCGGAGTAGCGTCGTTTAGCTTTCTATAGTATATACACATACGCCAACCCGTTACGGTTCGAGTAGGGATTAGTTTGTTATTATCTTTAAAAACTACCATCACTCCGCCCTTTTTCGGCACGACCTGGACTGAACTAACCCACGAGCTATCGGAAATTGGATAGATAATTCCTGTATAAAGTAACTTTATAACCTCCGCCTTAACTACTTCTTTCATATTTTGATTAAGCTGGAGTTGGGGTTGAATAGAACGACGTGAATTTTCTTCCAAAAATATTTTATGCGTATAAAAATGTGGACTAATACCGAAATTTTCCAAGCGATGGCGTGACGATGCTCTTTTAAAGCTTTAATTAATTTTTCTCTTTGAGAATCTGAAAGAGGAGAAGAAATAATAACCGAAAGTTGAGAACCAGATTCTAAGAAGACATGTTTTAAATGCTCGGGCAATTGTTTTAATTCGAGTTTGGGAGGAATTTCATAAGAAGTAGATAAAATATTTCCCTTTTTATCATTAATTTCAAAATTTTGAGCATTTAAAATAGGCGTATCATTTGATAAGGTGTTTAAAACTTCGAGTGAATCGTCAGAAGGGGTTATAAAATCCATACTTGCTTGCTGTTCAGAAAAAGTTTCTAAAAAATAAACGGCCTCATTATTTGAAATTGAATTTCTTAAAGAAGAGTTGATTGAAATCGTGACTTCCTCATCGTCGACTCTAAGTACAAGCTTTTCATTGCTTACGTCAATAATAGCCTTAGAAGTGGCTAGAAAAGGGTGACCGAGGATAAGGGGTACCTCTGCGTCTTCCTCAATATCTAATATGACGAAGTCAACGGGATAGATAAATTTATCGACCTTCACTAAAACGTCCTCGTTAACGCCCATTGGATATTTGATTGAACGATTAGTGAGCTGAATACTCATCCTAGTTGGACTTGGCGTACCTAATCCTAGCTTTTTAAATAATGAGTAGTGCATGAGGTTTATGCTCACTCCTAAGTCTGCTAAGGCATGTTTGACTAGCAAATCACCGAAGAGGCATGGGATAGAGAAACTTCCCGGATCGTTTAGTTTTTCGGTAATTTGTTAAGCAAAATTGCCGAGCATTCAGCATTAAGCGTTAAACGAGAAAATTCTTCTAGTTTCTTCTTGTTAGTTAGCAAATCTTTTAAATTTTTTGCATACTTGGGCATTTATGAGATGACCTCACAAAACGGCAAGTTGATTTGAATTTGCTTAAAAACTTCTAAAAATTTGTGATAATTGTCATCACTTTGATTTTCAAAAACCGAGGGATAAGGAAGAGATGTTTTGGAAACATTTAAAGAGGGAGAAATTGGTGGAGGAGGTGAAGAAACATTTTCAAAACCTTTTTCTAAAGAAGGTGGAATTTTTTCAAAATCTTTTTCAGAATTTTTTTTTTCTTCTACAGGGGTGGTTTCACTTACCTCCTTGCCACTCCTAAGTGTGATAGCGTTGACTGAGTCCCGCGAGTTTGCCTCCGTGTTACTGGTAGAGTTCCATGTTGGTGTTCATTTAAAAATTTGGCGAGCTGCCCGATTTGATTTTCGAGATTCTGGACCGAGCCGGTCAAGTTACGTAGAGTAGCATCAGTGTTAGCAACATATTTTGAAAACATTTTCTCAAAAGAGGGTGCATGAGGTGTAGGAGGTGGAAAACCAGGTGGAAAAACATTAGGAGGGCGAACCGCATTCCTCGGATTACTCCATGAGAAGTTTGGGTGATTCCGCAGATTTGGGTTATAAGTATTTCCAAACGTATTTGTGCCCAATTTTGCTGAAGGCCGAGGCGGAATTGCAACAAAATCCACTTGTTCTTCCGCGAAAAAATTATTATTATTATAATTATTTTCCAAAATAGCATTCGCAGAGGAAGAAGGAGACATAGTAGAAAATGTTTTATTTAAAATATCTATTTGAGACGCGAGCTGGGCTATCTTATCGATTTCGTACAACCCTGCCGACTTATTTGGGAGTGCCCGGGGTGTACTCCATTGGTAAGAGTTCATAGCCATATCTTCAAAAAGTTCGATTGCGGCTTCTGGTGTTTTGCGATTTAAAGTACCACCGGAAGCTACATTAATCATTTGCTTAGTACTCACATTTAATCCGTTATAAAAAGTTTGAACTTGAAGCCATACGGGCAATGCGTGGTGTGGGCAGCGATGTAGAAGATTTTTAAAACGTTCCCAGGTGTCGTAAAGCATTTCAGAATCGATTTGCACAAAAGAAGAAATATCATTTCGCAATTTTGCAGTTTTCGCAGGAGGAAAATATTTAGACAAAAACTTTTCAGAAAGCACAGCACAAGTATGGATAGATCCTCTGGGGAGAGAATTTAACCATTGTTTGGCCTTAGTGCGTAAAGAAAACAGAAAAAGTCTTAGCCTAATCGCATCGTCAGTAACACCGTTAATTTTAAACGTATCACAAATTTCAATAAAACTAGAGAGATAAAGGTTAGGATCCTCATCTTGTAGGCCATCAAACTGCACGTACTACTGCACCATCTATATTATAGTAGTTTTAGTTCAAAATTGTTGTTCGCAACAGCAGGGTGAATGATGCTTGTTTCCGTACCCTCCAGGTTTGGCCGGGCATAATAGGACATTGTCCTTTGCTGGACAACTTCTAGATTGGGATCACCCATAATTTCTATGGTTGTCTCCGCTCGACTCTTTGAGATCAATATGTAAATCCTGATCACGAGTTCGGAGGCACTGCCGAAGGGTGCGCTCGACCTCTGAATCAAAATGAATATCAAGATTACTCGAAGAGCTACTACGGATCATGCACTAGAGAGAAGAAAAGGGAAAGAGGGAGAATAACCGAAAGTGAAGGAAAACCAAAATTAAAAATGATAATGATTTTTTTAGGCGGATTATGTTAGTCCTGGACTTCCCGAGGTCTGCCCTGTGAGGGGTTCGCAGCGGTACTAGAGGCTGTGATGGGAATTCAAGCCCAAAGCGTCCTTTTTAGGAATTTAGTTACACCCTTAAAGATATTAGAGATAAATGATAAATATATAAGTTTTGCATTTTCAAAGCGCCAAAAACTTGATAGAGATTTTATAGTTTTAAAATAATTCCAATTAATATCTCGATGCAGGCAAGTATACCTATCGAAATATAGTATAGGAAGGATGTCGTATATGCACGGGGCCTGTCGAGTAATCTTTCTCACGCAAAATTCCTACTAATTTATCGGTGGAAAATTGGATATGTTTTTAAATTTAAATGATGCATATTGAGAATTACTAAAGAGAAAAAGATCACGATTTAAAAACCTTAGCACTTGATTAAGTGTTCTTGGGAATTCGATTATAAAAGATGTGTTCTAATTCTTAAAATTCCGTTTCGATTGGAGGATTGAAAAATACAATAGAAACTCGTTAGAGATAACTAGTGCCTAATTTTAATAATATTTCAAACATAATCTCTTAAAATATGAAATTAATTAAAATCGCATGAACATTAATCCCAATTCCAAAAGCTGTTGTGTTTCCAATACTCAAAGAAAACACAACACCCTTTATTACTGAGAGATCTAAAGAATACACGAGCCTCTCGGCCAACCAGAATACCAAATCGGACAGCAAAATTTATATATCGGGAATATAAACTCGCAACCAAGAAATTAATCGGAAATAAATTGAAAAGAAGTTCTAAAAATTAGAGACGATGGATTATAATTTAATCCTTATCCCAATACTAACACAACAAGCGCTAAGAGAAAATTTAGCTGCTCATAGTAAAAGAAAAGACAATAATTAAAGAAGAGAAATGCATTTTTATTAGAAGAAAAGTGGAGTACGAAATTAAACTAAGCAATACATAAGCATGAACAAAAACTTGATAATTAAAGCTCTCATACAAGGTGGAACTCTCTTCAACTTGATAACTTCTTCCATTCTCCCCCTTATGCCATGTTCCTTTTATAGATGTTGAAGTGGTTTCTAGAATCATCCAAGATAATAAATGCTAGGGGATGAATTAAGAAGAGAGAGAAACATGGTGGCTCCAAGGGTGAATGAATGTGACTTCTTAGTTTTAGAGGGGAAGATGAATGTGGCAACAATACATATATTTCATGTATTTCATGTGCTTGGGATGGAGTGAAACAAAGGGGATGAATATTCATCTTAGGCAAGGCTTGGACATGGGCTAATTAAATTTGCATGTAATTATGTGGGTGGTGGGCCATGGTTATCATGCATGGAAATGAAGGCTTGAAGCAACAATATTAAATTTAAGAGGATGGAATAGGTGGCGTATTTGTATGAAGGCATTCAATGGGGTTCACGTGGCTTATGTGGATGGGATTTTACGTGGGCTTCATTGGGAAAGAAAATGGCGGCTTGCGTGAGCTCAGAGTTGCCGGCCGGGCTGCATGGAAGCAGCGATCTTGAGTGCAACATCAACATGACAAATCGGCGCGAAGGCGGGCTGCACATGCATGGACGCGTCCTGAATAATGTGATGACTCGAGAAAAATCTTCATCAATCATGCGCGCAATATCAACAAAATTCAGCAGCGGGCTTTCACTTCGAGACGTACAAAAATTACACCCAGTCCTGCAAAATAACGAAACATTAGTGAAAAATTATATAAAACTAATTTATAAGCAAAATTAAATATTATTTAGAGAATATTTATTTAATTTATATCAAAATTTAATAAATTTGCTAAAGTAATTTAAGTTAAATTACGCATTGTCAATCCTTCATCTTCTTCGAAAAACCAAGCAAAGGAAATGGTGCACCAACGATCTCCGATCCACCACCAAAACCTGCAATCTTGCGCTCATGGTCTCTTTTATTCCTTTGTTCTCTCTGAGTATGTACCTCAGTCGGTGCCACTGGGTCATTCGCAGGAAAAATGAAGGCCCCTGAAGAGTAAACAGTTAGAAGAAATAAGAGAGAAATTATATTGAGATTGCGGTAGGTCCCGGACAGAAATACTTATTCTCTTCCGACGAGACCGCAGCGATCTGAGGCCAGATTGCCAGGTAGTGAACAAGATCAAGGAGCTTGCCCGCCAAGAAGGCCAAAATCTCAAGCTCGCCCTCTTTAAAAAAATTCAATTTTCTAAAAACATTTTCTGCTCGCGGAGAAGGTTGGCTACTAAGACCGCCGAGGTCGCCTTCAAAGACTAGATACCTCTCCGTCCAAAAGAGAACTTTGTTAGGGATATTCAAAACCTTTATTATTCTATTGCACGAGAAATCTACTAATCCCTTGAATTCTTCCTTCTTCTGACCTTCTTTTAGCGATTTTACAGTAAAGGTCGCTCGGAAAAGGGCCATGGAAAACTTTACCTTTTCCGATCTCAGGTAATTTATAAAGACATTCTTCAGGCCGATGGAGCTTGGAGGTAGTTGGGCGAGCACAAAGCCATAGTACTCCATCACTTCCAAGATTTCCTAGGGAAGTGGAAATTTTTGACTGTATTCAAAGTGATCGATAGGGATTATAAACTAATTATCCTCTCCAAAGCTTAATCCTTCATTCTCCGATGGCAGTCTCACCATGATCTGGCTCTAAATCATATGCCTTGACATGAATGCTAAGTATTCATCTTGTGAGAGCTTGGAAGATTTATGATCAGCATTTAAGAAAGTCTCACCCGAAGAAGCTCGGAAAGACACCATTTAGACAGACCGCTGAGACCGGTGTTTTGGTCGCATTCATGAAAGCATAGAATGAGAAAGTGAAAGCTAGCTATTTATAAGAAAGGAAGGTCGATATCGTAATCATTACAATTTCGTGAGACCGCCCAGGAAGCGCACTAGACCGCTGAACCTGCTAAAGAAAACATGACATACAATAGCCCCTATCTCAAAAGGAGAGGTCGTCATAATCATCCAATAAGCAACACAGGAGAAAGCAAAGTAAAAGAGATCGATATCACAGTAATTAGTGAGATCGAATAGAATTAAAGTCAAATTGTCACAAATATATTACAGGGCCAAATTGTTCAGTTATCAAGACCGCTTGAAATAAAAAACGAATATTTATCTCCATGGCTGGCGCTTTCTTCCGATGAAGGCCGCAACGCATTGCATTTCGTTGATGATGGACAGAGCAGTCGCTAAGCTTTGGTTTGCTGACATTGCAGCACGATGGATCTTAGCGACCTCCCTATCTACCTGCTTCATGGGTATAACCATGATTTCTAAGGTCGGCCTTTCTTCTGGGTGACCGGCAGAAGTTCCTGGTTTCATCACCATGGGAGCAGAGCCAGTCCTGAGAGAGGGGACCTCAGCGATCAGTGCAACAGACTTCCCCTTATAATAATCTACATCTCTTTCAGCCCTGCAAAGTGTCCTGGTAAGGTTGCCAATCTTCAGCTCGCTTTCCTCACGAACTTGTTTTTCTTTAGCTCGCAGCTTCTCTTCAAAATCAGTGGACAAAACCCGAAGGTGTTCCTCGAGAGCCAGCTCCCAAGCTCGCATTATTCTAACGTCCTCAAACATAGGTTTGAGGACATCAGCGAACTGAGTAGTTATAAACGACGCTTGCTGCTGTATTTCTCCCTCTTTAGGAGTTGCATCGATCTCATCATCACCTATGGTAAGAAGCAAAGAGCAGTTAGCCTAGCCTCAAACAAAGCAAAAATGAAATAGCTCGCGCAAGGAAAAATACTCGAAAAGAATTCAAGACCGCTGCTGCATAAATAATTTTCAATATCTTTTGTGACCGCGGGGTCCGCGGTCAGCAAAAGACGGGTTGACCCCATAAAGTGCTCGAGGTTCATTCTTTCCAATTCCCTCTTGTACGACCTCTCTCCCTTTTTTCGCCTTCTTTTTAATTCGACATTACTAATGAGGATATCATCAGTTTCAATAATGTCGATCTCACGCCATCTTTCTGGAGATCTTGGTCGAAGATCAGACAATAGAGAAAATTCAAGCGGTCTCACGGCTTGCCCCGCCTTACCAGTTCTGATGAGTAGTTTATATACTCATCTTTTAGTACTATTTTATTATAAATTTAATATAAAATTATATAATTTATATGGCTTTTCTCGCTTAAATGATTCCTTTTTCAATTCTATGAGCTAACTTAAACTTATTTCATGTGTTCAGGTTTTCTGGATAGTTTATGCAAAATTTGCAAGTACACGACCATGGTCATGGGCATGACCAAGGGTGTGACAGCCTAAGATGTGTTCCAGATCTACTACCGCCACCCGGGCTCATTCCGTGAAGATTCACTAAGTGCATGCCCCAAGTCACGGGCGTGACCAAGGGCGTGACCCAGTGTCACGACCACGACCTGCCTCCTGCACACAGAGCAAGCCTGCCACATCATTTAAAGTTACACGGCCCCAGTCATGGGCGTGATCTAGGGCGTGACATCCAGTCATGGGCATGACTCGTCCCACGCTCCTTCCCGCTGAAGCTTTCCTCCAGCGGCCAAATTTAAAGAGTGCATGCCCTAGGTCACGGGCGTGATCTAGGGAGTGACACGCACGTTACGCCCGCATTGAAGCTAGAAGGTGCCCTCTCTGCACCAGCATCGATCACGCCCCTTACACGCCCTTGGTCACGGGCATGACCAAGGGAGTGTAACCTCAAATTTTAGCTTATTTAAAACCAGTTCCTTTACAACTCAAGGGGATGAATTTTGGGAGCCAAGTCATAATTTCTTGTAATATTTTTATGTTTTTAGTAGTCTTATACTCCTTTATTTCGTGCAATTGTACTTTAAATTCCTTAGTTTGTAATTCTCTTTTGCAATCAATAAAATATTTCTTCTTAATCTCTTAGTATCTTCTTCTTCTTCCATAATGCACTCTTTTATTTCTATTGATTCCTTAATCTCAATGAGTAGCTAAATATTTATTTGTACTCGGTCGAGATGATCCAAGGAATAATATAAGTTATGAAGTAAATTAGAGTTTCTTTTTCTCTTCTTCGGAAATGCTTAAGATTTATCCTTGATTTATTTTTGATGAGATTATATCTTCGATATATAATTCTCATACATATTTTTGTATTTAATTTAGCCGAGCGGTTCATAAAACGAATTGATCATTCAAGGATAAAGAGAGTTGCATACAACCCTCTAGAGAGGATGACATAAATCTCCCTGATTGGAGTCAATTCCAATAGAGGGGTTCAATACCTTAAAGCGAGTCTTAGGTGTTTTGATTTTAGAGCGAAAGTTCAATTGATCAACCTAAACTCAGCTGAATGCATCCTTGAAATAGGTGCATATAGAATTCGGGAACCTCCATGGTCGAAGAAGTTTTCTTAAGAGAATTAGAACTATTGATTTCTTCTATTTTATTTCCAAGGTGATTCAAGATCGATTGCTAGCTTTCTAATAGTTGCTTTAATCACTATTCAAGTTCACCATATTTTCTTTAAAAATAACCCAACTCCATGTATTGTTGATAGAATAATAAAGATTTTCTTGAAGTAAAAGTAATCAACCACCCCGAGTCTAATACGATCTTGGTTTTATAAACCTATACTACTTTCGAAACGATACACTTGTCGTAATCGTTTGCGGATATAGTTTTGCGCACCAAGTTTTTGGCGTTGTTGCTGGGGAACTAGGTTGATATTTTGAAAAAAGAAATATCAATTAATTTTATCTCTCTCTTTCTTTTCCCCCTTCTTCTAAAATTTTAAAAATCGTAAAAGACGCAATTTAAATTCTCGGAAAGGGAGATTTGGGCTTGTCATTCCATCGCATCTCCTAGTACCGATGCTAACCCTTCAGAGGGTAGACCTCGGGAAGTCCGGAACTAACTTAACCTGCTTTTGAAAAAAAATTATATATATATTTTTAATTAAAATATTATTATAATATTATAAAAATTTTAATTTTTCTTTCTTCACCTTTTTATTCTTTTCGCCTCTTTTTCTCTTTTCTTTTCTTGTAGTTTATGAACCGAGGAAACTCTTCAATTAATCTTGAATTGTGTTTTGATCCGAAAATTGAGCACACATTGCGGCGACATCTCCGATTTAGTGATCTACCAGTAATTTGAGAAGAGTCAATCAGAGAGACTAACGAAGGTATAATGGAAGATCCCGACCATAACGAGGCCCCTCTACGGACCATGTCCAATTATGGGAGGCCAAATTGAGAGGGAACACAATCTAGCATTATTCACCCAACGGTGGCGAATAATAATTTTGAAATTAAAACAAGCTTCATTCAGATGGTACAGCAAACCGTCGTTTTCGATGGCTTACCAGATGAAGATCCTAATTTACATTTATTAAAGTTTTTGGAAATTTGCGATACGTTCAAGTAGAAATGCTTACTAAGCAAGTGGCGGAGATGTCTGCTTCCTCCGCCACTAATTGGGCTAATACCAATAATTTTAATAACAATAATAATTTTATTCAAGAGCATGTAGACTATATGGGGAATTCCTATCGTCCTCCTTATAACCCGAATAATAATCTTCCGTTAAATAAAAGTTATAATTCGGGTTGAAGGAACCATCCTAATTTTTTATGGAGCAACCCCAATAATGCTCAACGTCCAACATAAGTGAATCCTCCCAGATTCACTCCGTCACTACCACACAAGCTCTCTTCACTTGAAGAGGTCTTCACCAAATACGTTGCCTCCAACGAGTCCAACATCTGAAATCCTTGCGTATCTATTAAGAGCCTGGAAAATCAGATTGGACAGCTCGCCAAGATGTTCTCTGAACACCAGCAAGGAGCTCTGTCGGGCAATACTGAGCCCAATCCATGGGAGAGCACCAACGCAATAAACCTCCATAGAGGAAAGGAGGTAAAATCTTCAAAATTGGCTGAGTCAGAGGTAAACGTTTCAACTTCACCTCCATATTTAAATTCTCTTGATTTAGCTCCACGCAATATTCAAACTCCTTCTATTCCTTATCCTTCTAAATTACAAAATGAGCGCAATGAGGTGCAGTATATAAAAAATCATAAATATTTTAAAACAAATTCAAATGAATGTTCCATTCTGCGAGACACTCTCTCAAATGCCTAAATATGCGAAATATCTCAAGGATTTATTGTCAAATAAAAAGAGACATGAAGATATTTCGCAAGTTTCTCTTAACGCAGAATGTTCAGAGATTGTTTTAAATAAATTGCTGGAAAAATTAAATGATTCAGGGCGGTTCTCCATCCCACGTTTGTTCAGTAATTTATTAATTAAACACGCCTTGGCCGATCTATGAGCTAGTATAAATCTCATGCCATTCTCCTTTTTTAAGAAGCTTGGTTTGGGAACTCCAAGCCCAACTAATATAAGCATCCAACTAGTGGATCGACCCGTTAAATACCCAATAGGGGTCATTGAATATGTGATAGTGAAGGTTGACAAGTTTATTTTTCCGGTAGACTTTGTCATCCACGATATCGAAGAGGACGCCGAAGTACCCCTCATAGTCCGCCGGCCCTTCCAAGCCACTGCTCGGGCTATAATAGACGTAAGTAACGGAAAACTTCTCCTTTGGGTTAGGGATGAAGAAGTTACTTTTTGCGTAAATCAATCAATGAGGAACGTGCTTCCTAACAACGATTCTTGCTTCACCCTAAAGTCAAATTTAGAAGAAGAATTATCGTCTTTTGCTGAATTAATTTCTCCTTTTTTTGAAAATCCGGAGTTAGAAACTGTATTTTATTTAAAAAAAAGACTTGGCAGCTTAAATTTTAACAAATAAATTTAAATAATTTAAAAATAAAAACATCTTATGAAGAGTCGCCGAGCCTAGAACTAAAACAACTCTCGGAGCATCTAAAATATTTTTTTTAAAATAATTCAAAATTGCCCGTATTATTTCTTCAGCGCTAAATGATTCATAAATTTCCAAATTAACAAAAGCTTTAAATAATCACTGCCACGCAATTGCGTGGAAAAACTCTGACATCAAGGGAATAAATCCCTCATTTTGCACCCATAAAATAAACTTAAAAAATAACTCTCGCGACATTAATCAGCCTCAACGATGGCTTAATCCTAATATGAAGGATGACGTTAATGCTGAAATTATAAAATTATTAGACGCGGGGATTATTTATCCAATTTCTAATAGCACTTGGGTTAGTGCAGTACAAGTCGTGCATTAAAAAGGCGGAATAATGGTAATCACTAACGAAAATAACGAGTTGATTCAGACCCGTACTGTTACGGGTTGGCGGTATGCATCGAGTATAGAAAATTAAATGATGCTACCCGCAAGGATCACTTTTCGTTGCCCTTCATTGACCAAATCTTAGAACATCTATCCGGTCATTCACACTATTGTTTTCTTGACGGCCTTTCGGGATACTTTCAAATCCCAATTGCGCCCGATGACCAAGAGAAAACCACTTTTACCTGTCCTTTCGGCACCTTCGCATATCGAAGAATGTCGTTTGTACTTTGTAATGCGCCGGCTACATTTCAAAGGTGTATGCTGGCAATTTTTAATAAATTAGTAGAAGACGTCATGGAAGTTTTCATGGATGATTTTTCTTTCTTTGGCGATTCTTTTACAAATTGTTTAAATAATCTTGATCGTGTTCTTCAACGTTGTGAAGACACGGATTTGGCACTCAACTGGGAGAAGTGCCACTTTATGGTCCAAGAGGGATTAGTCCTCGGACATAAAGTCTCGAGTAAGGGGATCGAGGTCGATAGGGCCAAGATCGAAGTCATAGAAAAACTTCCTCCTCCAACCAATATTAATCTATTAGAAGTGTTCTAGGACATGCAGGTTTTTATAGGTGGTTCATTCACAATTTTTCAAAAATTACAAAACCATTAACACAACTATTAAAAATAGAATCCACGTTTAATTTTGATGAAGAGTGCCAAAAGGTGTTTACTAAAATTAAAAATGAACTTATCAACTCGCCTATTATAATTGTGCCAGATTGGTCTCTTCCGTTCGAAATTATGTGTGATGCTAGCGATTTTGCTGTAGGTGTGATTTTAGGTCAAAGGGTGAATAAATATTTTCACCCGATTTATTACGCAAGCAAAATGCTAACATACGCGTAAGCAAAATATACAACAATGGAAAAAGAATTTTTGGCGATAATTTTTGCATTTAATAAATTTCGATCATATATAACTCTTTCAAAAGTTATTATCATTACAGATCACTCTGCTCTCTGGTATTTACTAAATATAAGAGATGCAAAGCCTCGACTGCTAAGGTGGATCCTCATAATGCAAGAATTTGATTTGGAGATCCAGGACAAAAGGGGAGTTTAAAATGTTGCGACCGACCACCTCTCATTGTTGGAGAATCCGGCTACAGGAGCACTAGTGGAGGCCAAAATTGATGATAAATTCCCTAAAGAGAGCCTCCTCGCCATCGAAAAGTTAACGACTTCTTCCACCCCTTGGTATGCAAATTCTGCCAACTATCTAATGGCCCGGGTCCTACCGAAAAATTTCTCAAGTCAACAAAAGAAGAAATTTTTTTCGGACTTGAAAAATTATTTTTGGGAGGACCCCTTTTTATTTCATGTCTGCGCAGACCAAGTGGTAAGAAGGTGTATTTCAGGAGAGGAAGGCATCTAAATTTTGTAGCATTGTCACGAAGGACCAATTGGTGGTCACTATCAAGCAAACCTGACCGCAAGGAAGGTGCTAGAGGCGGGCTTCTATTGGCTCACCATATTGAAAGACGCTCACAATTTTGTGAGTAATTGTAATCGGTGCTAATGGTTAGGTAACATTTCTAACTGGGATGAAATTCCCCAAAATATATTTCTAGAATGCGAAATATTCGATTTTTGGGGAATAAATTTCGTAGGACCGCTACCTTCTTCTTTTAATAATAAATATATTCTTGTTGCAGTTGACTACATGTCAAGGTGGGCAAAAGCACAAGCCCTTCCCACCAACGATGCGAGAGTCGTAGTAAAATTTTTTAAATAATTATTTTCACGATTTGGCTCACCACGCGCACTTATTAGTGATAGGGGCACACACTTTTGTAACAACCAACTGGCTAAAATTTTAGCGAAGTATGGTGTTACGCACAAGCTCTCCACCACCTATCACCCACAAGAAAATGGCCAAATGGAGGTGGTGATTCCTAAATTAAAAAGAATTTTAAAAAAAACTGTGTCCATTAACAGGAAGGATTGGTTGCTAAAATTAGACGATGCCTTATGGGCTTATTGAATGGCGTACAAGACCGCCATCGGTTGTACACCATACCAATTAGTCTATGGAAAAGCGTGTCATTTATTAGTGGAATTAGAACATCGCGCATTTTGGGCGCTTAAAACGTTGAATTTAGATTTAAACTTAGCCTCTGAACAAAGTAAATTCCAATTAAATGAATTAGACAAATGGCGTGCAAATACCTATGAAAATAATAAATTTTATAAGGAGCGCCTTAAGTTTTATCATGATAAAAAAAATCAAAATTCCAAAATCTTTTTTGCCGGGAGATTTAGTCCTTCTTTATAACTGTAGGCTTTGACTTTTTTCGGGCAAATTAAAATCTCGATGGTCCGACTCTTTTATTGTAAAAGAGGTTTAGCCATATGTGACTATGCTAATAGAGCACCCAGAAAAAAGGCTCTTTTAAGGTTAACGACCACCGGCTAAAATATTATCACCCCGGTGACCCAGCGTTCAGACAAATTGAAATGCTTAATTTCCATAATTTTTAAAAAGCAATAATTGTCACTTAGTCAAGCTGCGTGACGGTAAACAAAGTGCTTTTGGGAGGCACCCCAATGTTATCTATTTTTTCTTGCTTTGGTTTTGTTTGTTTAACTTATTTTGGAGGTGTTTGACCGACAACCCCATCTACCAACAAGGGAAGCCCTCCTCACCCTTTTTTTATTATCTCTCATATTTTGAACTTCATATTTTATTTACTTTAATTAGCTTCAGTAATTTTTCCAAAAAAAAATCAATCTTATTAGTATCTCTCATGCTTACTTTTAAACATTGGGGACAATGTTCAATTTTAAGTATGGGGGTGTATCATAACTTTCGTTGTATTTTTAACTAAAAAATAAAAATCTAATTTCTTGGAAAGGGAGGTTTGTGATATCACCCCCATCATATCTCCTAGTACCGGTGAGAGCCCTTCATAAGGAATACATCGGGAAGTCTAAGAATTAATCCAAAAAAATTTATAATAAAAATAAATATTCCTTACTTGTTTTTATTTTTCAAGAAATCTAGTTTGAGGTTTGATTATATGTATTCTCACATTTTTAATTTAGCTAATATTTTGTTTTATCAGAATTTGTTAGATTTGAATTTGAAGTAATTTAGTTTTAAGAAACACCTTATGTTTTTAATTTAATTAGAGATCTTATTTAGCACTACTTCTCTTTTTAATTCTAAATGGCTCCACTTTGTAGCAAATTAGCAATGTAACCTTGGATTTTCACTATATTCTCTACTAACTTTTAAGATCTTAGGAAACTTCATTCCACTAGAAAGTTGCACTCAAAATAGTTTAATTGAAAAAAACTAGAAATAGTTCTTTATCTCCCACCCTTTGTTAGCAAATAAAATAAAAGATCATATGCCATGGGAATAAGAGGATAAAATTCATTATCCCCTAAACATATGCAGCCAAAATCACTTACAAGATTATATGTCATGAAGTAAGAGGATAAAATTCATTACTTCTAAATATATACATTTTGGGTTTTTGATTGAAGAGAAATTTTAAAAGATTATATGGCATGGGAAATAAGAGGATAAAAATCATTATTTTCCTAAACATGTACAAATTCATATTCAAATAAGGTGAGAGGATAAAATTCCTCACCTCTATTTTAGTATCTCTTCATTTTGCCAGTTTAAGTAAAACTCATCCCTAGCCAATTTCATTGGTTCTAGTTCTAAATAAAATTATTTAGATAGCAATATTTTGTTAGGTGTCTTCTCCTTAAGCTTCATTGTTTAGTTAGAGTTTATATAATTTCAATCTAACTTGGTATGATAATTTCAATAATTTTGTTTGCTAAATAGTTATCTTGAGCAGTATTTTAGCTAAGCATGTCTCTCTTTTTAAATTAACACCATAATTTGAGACTTAATCCTTGAATTTCTAGAATTTATCTTTGACTTTTTCTTGATTTAATAAAATTTTAGTTAGTTAGAAATAGTGTCAATGTCTTGTAGTTTATCTCTCATTCATTTGCTCTAGAAAGCAAAAACTCAAGTATGGGGGTGCATGATGAGTAGTTTATATACTCATCTTTTAGTTCTATTTTATTATAGTTTTAATATGAAATTAAATAATTTATATGGCTTTTCTCGCTTAAATGATTCCTTTTTCAATTCTATGAGCTACAATAAACTTATTTCATGTGTTCAGGTTTTCTGGATAGTTTACGCAAAATTTGCAAGTACACGCCCAAGGTAACGGGCGTGACCAAGGGCGTGACAGCCTAAGATGAGTTCTAGACCTATTGCCGCCACCAGGGCTCATTCCGTGAAGATTCGCTAAGTACATGCCCCAGGTCATGGGCGTGACCCGGTGTCACGCCGCGACTCGCCTCCTACAGCCAGAGCAAGCCTGCCAAATCATTTAAAGTTACGCGCCCCCGGTCACGGGCGTGACTCATCCCGTGCTCCATCCCGCCGAAGCTTCCCGCTAGTAGCCAGATTTAAAGAGTACACGCCCTAGTTCACGGGCGTGACCTAGGGTGTGATGTGCACGTAACGCCCACATTGAAGCCAGAAGGCGCCCTCTCCACACCAGCATCGATCATGCCCTTACATGCCCTTGGTCACGGGTGTGACCAAGGGCGTGTAACCACAAATTTCAGCTAATTTAAAGTCATCTCCTCTACAACTCAAGAGGACAAATTTTGGGAGCCAAGTTTTCATTTCTTGTTATATTTTCATGTGTTTAGTAGTCTTGTACTCCTTCAATCTTTCTTGTAATTGTACTTTTAATTCTTTAGTTTGTAATTCTCTTTTGCAATCAATAAAATAGTTCTTCTTAATCTCTTAGTCTCTTCTTCTTCCATATTGCACTCTTATATTTCTATTGATTCCTTAATCTCAAAGAGTAGCTAAATTTTTATTAGTACTCAGTCGAGATGATCCAAGGAATAATATAAGTAATGAAGTAAATTAGAGTTTCTTTTTCTCTTCTTTGGAAATGCTTAAGATTTATCCTTGATTTATTTTTGATGAGATTATATCTTCGATATATAATTCTCATACATGTTTTCGTATTTAATTTAGCCAAGCGGTTCATAATATGAATTAATCATTCAAGGATTAAGAGTGTTACATGCAATCCTCGAGAGAGGATGACATAAATCTCCCGGATTTGAGTCAATTCCAATAGAATGGTTCACTACGATAAAGTGAGTTTATGTGTTTTGATTTTAGAGCGAAAGTTTGATTGATCAACCTAAACTCAGCTGAATGCATCCTCTACAGAGGTGCGTTTAGAAATCGGGAACCTCCACCTTCAAAGCAATTTTCTTAAGAGAATTAGAACTATTATTTTCTTCTATTTTATTTCCAAGGTGATTCAAGATCGAGTGCTAGCTTTCTAACAGTTGTTTTAATCGCTATTCTAATTCACAATATTTTCCTGAAAAACAACCCAACTCCAAGTATTATTGATAGAATAATAGAGATTTTCTTGAAGTAAAAGTACTCAACCACCCCGAGTTTAATACGACATTGGTTTTATAAACCTATACTACTTTCGATATGGTACGCTTGCTGTTATTGTTTGCAAATATAGTTTTGCGCACTAAGTTTTCAGGGCAATGACACCTGCAGCACGGTCTTCTGCTGCTTTATCCAGGTGATCCCTCTAGTCGGCAGAGGCGTTTGTCAGACTGCCAATTAACACGGTCTTCTCTTTTTGAATTTGCTTGATCCGCTCCGTATTCTCTCCTTCACCTTCAATATCCCTCTTCTTTTTCTTCGTATTCTTCTTCTCCTTCAATTTTTCTTTGGCAACCTGCGCCACTTTTTCTTCTTCTCTTTTCTTATCAGCAGTGATCTGAGTTGCTTTCACCTCTTCTTCTTTTTTCTTATCAGCAGCGACCTACGCTGCTTTCTTCTCCTCCTCCAGCTTCTCGCCAGCGATCAGTGTTGTCTTCCATTTTTCGTCTCTCTTCTGCTTGATGGCGATCTGCTCGCCTTCTCTTCCTCCTCTCTCTTCTCCTTCTCTTCATTCTCTTTACTCTTCGCCTCAGACTGTTGCCTGATCGCCTCTTCCGCGATCTTCTTCTTTTGCTCCTCGGCAGCCTCTCAAAGGCTCTCCATTTCAAATGGATCGATCACCTGTGAGATCGGACGGACAAGGTTGTTAGAAGAATCACAATCAAGATAAGCAATTAGTTCTGGGTCTGCTTCCCCAGAAGGAAGAGAGATTGCAGAAGAAAATGGAGGAACGGTGTGCCTTACCTTCTCAGGAGCCTTTGCAGGAAGTTGCGGATTTGTTCTTTCAGGGAGTGAGACCACTTCCTTAGCGGTCGCAACTTTATTCTCTTCAAATTTTTTTTCTTAACTATTTTGCTAGGACTTGTGTTTTTTCTTTTTATTCCAGCCACAGCCACATGTCGGTCCGCGATTTGCTGGCTCAACCTCCCAGCTGAGGCCACCTGCTCTTGCAAATGAGTCTTTATATTCTCAGCAGACACGGTCTCTCCAGTCTGTTCGACGACCTGCCTAAGAGATTCCTTAGACTTATGACAATCAAAAGTAATAGTCATGTCTGTAAGATCAAGCATATGATCTCCAGAAGAAGTAGCCGGCAAGTCTGCAACTTTTGAGACTGACAAGACCAATTTCGCCAGCAGTGCAGTTTGTTTTTCAGGAGCCTCGGCGATCTCCTTCGCCGCTCCCGCCTTGGAAGTATCTCTTGGAGGCTTGACTACTACCATCTTCTCCGATCTAGCGGTCTCTTTCTTCTTCCCTTTCAGAGAAGCTTTGGGAGACCGCTTGGAGATCAGATCCAGCACGCTCACCATCCTTAATCTCATTCCGGACTCAGAAGTAGTGACCGCTTCAACAGCTAGCTCGCTTCCCTTTCCAGAAGCTTCTGTACTCTGGAGCCCCCCAAGCCGTATTTATAGATTCTCTAGCATTTATGGCGGTCGCGGTCTCAGCGGTCAAAGCAAACATTTCCAAAGTTCCAGCGAAACTTGAAAATGTACGGGGATTATGTTTGCCCGGAAGTCTGCGACCTCCCCTCTCCAGTCTGAAGGACCCTTCCCAGCGGCCTCAGGTTTTAGAGACCGCTTAGATCGCCATCTTCCCCTCCAGTTTTTTCTTCTAGGTCCTAGCGAGCAAGATCTTGGAGACCGCCAAGACAGGGCGGTCTGCTTCCTTTTTCCTCTTATCTCTTCCCTGGCTCCCCTCTATCTTGGGCAGCCCATAATTTTCAAATCTTCCACTTTCCTCTGCGTCTATAAATAGGGGGTTGGGGTACCTGAAAGGGGAATTTTGCTTCAAGGCTCTAGCTTACAACCTGTGTAAGTGGTCTCGAATTCTGTCACTTTTCTACCTCTTCCCCTGGCCTATTTTGGACTTTCATCTTGTAACCTCTCCTGAGATTAATAAAGCAGTTTTTCTCATCAGAGGTCTCTCCCCCGGCATCTTTCGTCTCAAGTAACCTGCACTTCACAGTTTTCTCTATCCCTTCTCTAGTGTGAGGTATGGAGGTACAATTTTTGTGCCATCAGGAATGCTTTATATAACCAAGTTTGCTGAGGATTCCTATAAAGGGATCATTGTAGGATAAAGTCTTCATAGCAAATCTTAGAAGATTTATAATCCTAAATCTATGTTGGTTTAAGAATCAATACATGTTATCTTTAATGAATCTAACATAATGCTTGAGAATTCTCCAAGGTGTCCAGATGCAGGTACAAGCTCAAAGCTTAAGGATTTGAAGATTGCTAACACTGAAGAAGTACAAGAAATGATCTCTTCTGATCCTATCAGTATTATATAACAAGATGAAGATTAAGACACAAATCTTGAAGTAGAAGTAATTCAGCCTACTGAGGAAGGAGTACCTGAAATGAGTAGAAGATTGGCTATTGCCACCATGTTCCAGAGTAATCACCCACAAGATCAAATCATTGGGGACATCAATCACGGAATTCAAATAAGAAGTAGCACCATGAATGAGGCTCTCTACTTGAACTTCCTTTCATGGGTGGAGCTAAAGAAGTTTGAAAAAGACAATTCAGATCCTTTCTGGATTCTGTCTATGCAAGAGGAATTGAACCAATTCCAAAGATGCAAAGTCTGGAATTTGGTTAACAAACCCCAAGGCCACAACATAATTGGAACAAAATGGGTGTTCAGAAATAAAATGGATGAATAAGGGGTGATTATAAAGAATAAATCAAGGCTGGATGCAAAAGGCTATAGACAAGAAGAAGGCATTGACTTTGACCAGACCTTTCCTCCAGTAGCAAGATTGGAGGCGATCAGGTTGTTTCTATCATATGCAACCCACAAAAGCTTTAAGGTATATCAAATGGATATGAAGTCTTCCTTCCTCTATGGAGACTTAAAAGAGGAAGTATATGCAGAACAACCTTTTGATGAGAACTCTAATGGGGTCCAATGTGTACCTAGAAAAAGATGAGAAAGGGAAACCTTTTGATGAGACCATATATAGATACATCATTGGATCTCTGCTCTACCTAACTACTAGTAGACCAGACATTATGTTTGCTACATGTGTTTGTGCCAGATATTAATTGAACCCCAAGGGATCTTCTCATAGAATGATATTAATTATATTTTTTTATATCTTCTCATATAAATGATTTATTGGTATAAATACCAGAGATCTGGTCAATGCAAAGGTTATGTAATCATTTTTTGTAATTGTGCAAAATTTCTGCTAAGTAAAGAAAAATGTTATAGAGACGATCTAGACGACATAGAAAATGTCATCGAGAAGATCTTGACGATATAGAAGAATGTCATCAGGAAGCAATATTTAGATATTGACACATCAAAATTAGAACTTTATTGGCTAATTTTTCTCGAAATTTCGCCAAAACAGGTGTGCACCCCTATGTATTCTTATTTTATATTAAAATTTGACTCTCTGTGGACATTAGGGTTTAAATACATCATAAAACCTCGAGTCATTTGGGAGACCTCTGATCTTCCTTCATCCTACCGACAAAGATTTCTTTTACTCTCTGTACCTTGATCCCTAATGGCTCCCAACATCATCACTTCCATCAGGATGAACATCAGAAATGAAATCGTGTGAGACGGATTCAAGAACATGTCGGAAAAAATCAAGAATGTCATCTATCTCCTAAGTGCGTCAGGATTGGAGTATGTTCTATCAGAATCAACATTTGTCTGGTTAAAAGAAGTCCAGGAATTTCTCCAAAATGGAGAGGCAAGTTAAACAGGAAGATACATCAAAACTTATGTTGGAGGAAATGATTTGAAAAATATATGCAAGAAGTATTAGCAAAATCCTTCACTTACTAGTTCTTAATGAAAATGAAAAAGAAGAGGAGATTAGCCAGGAAGATCATGAATTAGCCCTAGATTGGTGTGCCTATTCAGATAAGGTATATGGATGACTATACAGGATGAAGATGAATTCTCCAGGAAAATTGTTATCTGACATTATAGGAAAGTATAAACTGTGTAAGTCAGGTTCACATGATAGAATTTCCAAATAAATGTTCAAGGTAATGACTACTATAATATTAACCAAGAAGACTTACTGGAGTCAGTTCATGTTTGAGAAATCCAAAACATGTTTAAGCACCCCAAATTGTGGAAGGATAATTTCATCATATCTGACGAGGAGTCTAGGTGATAAGCTTGATGAATTTCATAGTACTTCACTGCATTACCTGAAGAAGATTGATTGCAAGTTAATTGAAAGGTGGGAAAACACCTTCTCTAAGACTAGTAAGAGTCATGGAGAAACTCTAAAAAGAAGGAAAATACGAAAAAGAAAGTAGTATAAAGCTCTAATATCCCTCCTAGTCATATTGAGGGGGAGCATTCTGAGCAACTTGTTCCTCAAGAAGATGTGTAAACATCAGTACCCATGGAGATGCCTAGAGTGGCTGATTTAGTATAGTAAAATAATGAAATAGAGAAGATAACTGAAGTTGAGAGGGAGACTCTTATTGAGTTCTTAGTCCAAAATACTGTAGTAATTGATGGGGAGTTATTCAATGATAACTCTGTCCAATATACTGAAGTTCATGATTGAAAGAACTGAGATAATTGAGGGGGAGTCTTTCATTAAGAACTCTGCCCAAGGTACTGAATTGATTGATGATGTAGCCACTGAAGTGATTAAGGGGGAATCTCAACATGAGAGCTCTACCCAAAATGAAATTGATATTGAAATTATAGAGTAAGTTGCTGAGAGCATTCCTGAAGTTATTTCCAAGATGGCTGAACAACCATTAGAGCCAGAAGAAATAGTACACACTGACCAGGAGATTTAAAAGTGCACAGTGTTACCTCTGAGTATTCTCTAGAGGGGGGGGGGGGGGTGAATAGAGTTTTAAAACTTTTCTATAATCTTATGCACACACAATAAAAATACTTCTAATTCCTATATGCATTCAGCTAATCAATCTAGAATAAAGTAATCATAGAAATGCAGAAATAATAAAATGGACAGCAACAGAAATTTACAACACAAATACATAAGAGCTATATTGGTTCCCCCAAAACTTATGGGTACATCCACTCTGTTGGATTTGTAGGTGCCCTTAGAGGGAGTGGGGTAAATAAGGGTTTAATACTTTTTAACTTAATTGAGTTTATTCAAATACGTTGACACAATTTATAAAAATATCTTAGATTAAACAATGTAGTAAGCTTCTCATGAAAGTAGATTGTATTTGATATGACAGATGTGAACTCTGTTACTATCGCCAACGGTAGTGTTACCGCTCGGCGTTAGTGACAGAGAATGCCTTTTCATTTAGATTTCAAAGATCAAAGATTGCACGACTATATTATAGAAAAATAGATAGTATTAAGGCTTTTTAGAAATCATTACAAAATCATATCCCAATGATGCTTGAGATTGAGGCGAATGCATAAAACTCTTTATGGTTTTCTATACTGACCCTTCTCCCAAGGACTGAGTGGATATAGCCTATCTCTCCCCGTATAAGACCTCGAGCTGCCACCTAGATCTAACCCTAGACCTAGTCGCCACAACCATACGGTGAATTCCCCTAGTCCTCAGAAGGCCCTAGTCGCCAACCACGCGATGAATTCTCTACTTATGATAAAAAAAGAGTTACAAATAACAAAAACTAAACCATCAAATAAACTCACTCAAAGGTTGAACTTGAAGATGAAGATGGTGTGATTGATCTTTCTTCATGTCCTTAGTGCTCACGAATGTTGACGGAGTTCTCATTGCTACAAAGAGGAGGCTCTCACGATTACATGAGTTGTGTATTAGTTGCATCATCAAATCAATAAATTAAAAAGGAGGCAGACTGCTCTTTAAATAGGCTCAGATCCTAGTGCCAGCGGTATTGCTACCGTCGTGCGGTAGCATCTTTAGGCAATAAGCTGGCACACAGATTGAGTCATTTTTGGCAACATTCTTGCTCCATATTTGGCATCTCCTCCTACTGCCCCGCGGTAAGGATAGAACGCCGTGTTAGCTTTATCCCTTTCCTAGAAATCAGATCTCCTTCCTTTTTTGCTCCTCAATCAGCATAATGATCACGAGACATCCATAAGTTACCGCCCGACATTAGCCATAACGCACCACAATAATAGTTGTTATATTCAGTCCCAACGACATTCCTTTTTCGACGAATGTTTACTTCTCTATGATGTTTCTAAATCTGTAGAAGCTACATCCAACGGTATTGTTAGCATGTCGCGCTAGTTGCAGAGTACTGATCTGATAAGGAATCATCCTCTTTCTTATTCGTACTCTTAGAGGCTTGAAAGTAGAAGTTCCTGCACACTATAAACACATATCAAGTATGATCAAATACAATGAGATTTGTTATTCTCAAACCAAGAGATGTGGAAAGCATGTTCCAACAAACTCCCACTTTTGATAATAAAAAATCCTCTTAGAAAAAAATCATTCAAATATAAGACTTGTGTTTATAGTAAAGGATAGGCGTGATAGTACGAATATGGTCACCAATATAGATACTCCCCCTATATGAGTGCTCCCCCTACATCATAGTATCCTATGTATTTTACTCCCCTTAAGTGGGAATTTCTTTCAAAGTAATTCTCCCCCTTTTTGTATTATCAAAAGAGGGTGAAGAGAAGGGAAAGAGCAAGACAAGGTGTTATGACTTAGTAATACTAAATGGAGTTTGAATGACTTAGTTATTCTCCCCATTGTAGGAGGTGTGGAGTAAGAATGAAGTATTATTGGATAAGTAACCAAGACCACTTGTTGCATAGGAAAGCATCATGATCGAGCGTACGCATAGTAAGGATAGTGGAAAGAATGTTTCAAGATAAATAAACATATTTATTAGAATTTTAAGCATAGTAAAGTAGTAAGAGTTTTATTTTAGTAAAAAATAGATGTTTTTTGCAATCTTAGGCCAAGAGCATAATATCATTTGTTATAAAAATATTTGTTTAGAAAGTAGGCAAGAGTGATTATTCAAGGCGTAGCGGAAGATAAGTGCAAATATATTAAACACCCTTCTTGAAATTTGCAATCATAGAAAATAAATAAGAGTGGTAGTTTTTAAAATAAGATGTTTGTGATTTTGGAATACAAGATATGATTTTGGTAGATAAAGAAACAATTTAAGCATGATTTTAATTTATCAAGACAAGATCGTAACAAAAATGTGCTAAATTCGCAATTTATGTATACTTATACATTGTAGAGATCATGCAAAGTTATCTAGTGCATTTACTAAAATTGTAGAAAATACATGTAAATATGCTTTAAAGTCTAATACCCATGAGTAGAAGGTTTATAAGAGATAATGATTTCTACAAGTAGTGTTTTTGATAAGAGTATACAAATGATTTAATCAAAACACATGACATGTCTAATGGGATAAACACAGCATTATTGAAATGCGGTTTTAGAGTTACTTGCACCCACAAATCAATGTTTGATTTCAATGCTCATATAAATAGTACAACTGTCAAGGTGCTCTACACACACAATGCTCATTATGACTTATCAGGGTGCAAAGTAGTGCTTGGGGGAACCCATATATTTTATCATTTTTTGATCTGGTGTACAAGAAGAAGAAGTGTATAAAAGAGTTTGTATAAGACACTTTACAATTCTCTCCAAGGTGCTTAACCTCACAATGCTCATTAAGACTTATCAGGAGGATGAGTAGTGCTTGGTGGAGTTATCTTTGTCAAATATCCATTAGAAATTTGGTTTGGGATGAAGTTCTCCGAATTCACTTGTTTTTGCAAACATAGAGTTTTTAATTTTTTTAAAAACACACTTTTACAACCATGAATGCATGAAAAGAAAAAGATTTTTATGAGGTATAGGTAAACTAAGCACACATTAAATAATATTAAGTTGTTACACTACACCATCATGCAAGAGTAAGATTAAAATCATATGTAGATTATCAAAGAGGTGAGCAGGTAAATCATTATCAAATATAAAACATTACTCGTACTTTGAGTCATGTTAAGCAATTCTACACATGATTTCTATAATCAATTTCTTTGCACATTACAAGATAATGTTCAAGGCATGACACAAAACAATTTTTTAAGATATTTGAAATAGAGAATTTACATTGTATTTTAATCTTGAAAAGATAGCACAAATCACCCTTGAAAACTTTTCAATAAATAATAATTAGTTTTTTTTATTTTTGTTTATATAAGATACAAAGTAATAAGCACACAAAAAGGCATTTTTTGTTCTTTGAAATTATTTTGAAATTTTGTATTAGATTTTTTTGTATGTATTAGGAAAACAAGTTTTTGATTGATTTTGAGTATTTTTACATTTATTTATTTTGTTTTTGTATTTCCTGAGTAACAAGAAGTAAACATAAAAGCAGAACTTTAGGAATAAATGATAAAATTAGGATTTTATACTATCGCCAGTGGTAACAACCCAATGTCGCGTGATAGTAATAGAAGTTGTATTTCTAAAAAATATGTGTGATTTCAAAATTTTTGCCTGATTGTGTTTGTTTAGAGTAAGAGTTATGTAGTAGAGCAAAGAAATCAGACAAGCATACCCCCAATATGCGGGATTATCATTTTTAAGTTAAGACGTCGAAAACCCCTAATTCTAGTCTAAGTTAAGCAAATCGTGCATCAGGTAGAGGCTTGGTAAAGATGTCCGCAAGTTGGGATTCAGTTCCTATATAGTTTACATGCATATTTTCTTTCTTTATGTGATCCCTAATGAAGTGTTGTCTCACATCTCTATGTTTGGATCTTGAGTGATGGACGGGGTTCTTTGTTAGGTCAATGGCACTCTTGTTGTCACATTTTAATTCAATATTGGTTAGATGAACTCTGAAATCTTCTAAGGTTTGAGTCATCCATAATGCTTGTGCACAATAATTTTCTAGTGCGATATATTTGGCCTCGGTGGTGGAGGTAGCAACCAATTTTTTTTTATACTTGACCATGCAACTAGTGAAGGGCCTAAGAAATGACATGTGCCACAGTTGCTTTTCCTATCTAAAGAACACCCTCTATAATCGAAATCAGAATAGCCATGCAAAATAAAAGAATCATTATTTAGGTACCATAAACCTAATCTTGTTGTTCCAATTAAGTACCTAAAAATTTGTTTTGCCACTTTTAAATGAGAATCTTTTGGATTAGCTTGAAATCTAGCACATAAACATACGATAAACATAATATCGGGTCTAGAAGCACTCAAATATAATAGGGATGCAATCATTCCTCTATAAAAAGTTTGATTAATTGAAATTCCGGCTTCATCCTTCCCTAATTTTAGTGATGTGCTCATTGGAGTACTAGCTAGCTTTAAGTTTTCAAATCCAAACCGTTTTAGCTTATCATGTACAAATTTAGTTTGACAAATAAATATTCCATTATTTTTTTGTGTTATTTGAAAACCTAAAAAATATGCGAGTTCTCCAACTAGACTCATCTCAAATTCGTTTTGCATCGCTTGTACCAACTCTTCATTAGTGGCTCCAAAAATAATATCATCAACAAAAATTTGTAAAAATCAAATCATTATTAATATGCTTAATAAAGAGTGTGTTATCGAGACTACCCATTTTATAACCGTGCTTTAATAAAAAGGATGATAAGCGTTCATACCAAGCAAGAGGCACTTGCTTTAAACCATAAATTGCTTTTTCTAACCTATAGACATGATTAGGAAATTGTCATCTACAAAACCAGGGGGTTGTTCAGCATAAAAATCTTCTTTAATTATCAAATTTAAAAAAGCACATTTTACATCCATTTGAAATAATTTAAACTTTTTATAACATGCAAAAGCAAGAAAGATTTTTATAAATTCTAGGCGATCGACGGGTGCAAACGTTTCATCAAAATCTACCCCCTCGATTTGAGAATAACCTTGTGTTACTAATCTTGCTTTGTTCCTAGTGATTCTAGAATCTCCATCTAATTTATTTGTAAATATCCATTTTATACTAATAACTGGGTGATTAAATGGTCTTTGAACTAACTTCCAAACCCTATTTCATTAAAATTGTTTAATAATTCATTCATATGAATAAACCAAAACTCATCATTTAAAATAATATAAACATTTTTGGGTTAAATTTCAGAAACAAAGAATAAATTTGAAAAGGATTCATGAATGGTAGAGCGTGTCGTTACCCCTCTTGACGGTTCTCCAATAATAAGCTCCATTGGATGCTCTTTTGTAAATCTAAGTACACTTGGAGGTATGAAATTTTCTTGCACCACCTCTATTTCTTTATCAACTCCAAGTGGATCATTTTACTCATCCTCCAAGGGTGAAAGAGGTTCCTCTTCTTTTCGTGCAATAGTAGAATCTACACACGGAATAAGTTCTTCAAATATAACATGAATAGACTCTTCCACCATTTAAACTTTTTATTATATATCCTATATGCTTTACTAGTTAAAGGGTATCTAAGAAAAAATCCTTCTTCAAATTTTGCTTATGCATCTTTGTTGTTTAAGATAAAACATTTACACCCAAAAACATGAAAGTAAGAAACATTAGGTTTCTTTTTGTAATATAGTTCATATGGTGTTAATTTCATAATTGGGCGAAGCATGACTCGATTTATTACAATACAAGAAGTATTTACCGCTTCGGCCCAAAAAGATCTAGGCAACCATACTCGGATAACATAGTGCGTGTAAATTCCTGAAGGGTTCTATTTTTCCTCTTCGTCACACCATTTTGTTGGGGGGTGCGTGGAGCGGAAAATTCATGTTTAATGCCTAGATTATTACAAAAAGTGGTGAAGTTTTCATTTTCAAATTCCCCTCCATGATCTGAGCGAATGCATTTGATTTTTAAATCTAACTCATTTTAAATACGATTGCATAATTTTGAGAATTCAGAAAATTCATCGAATTTGGAGGTAAGAAATAATCTTCAACTAAATCTAGAATAATCATCAATCAACATAAAGTATACTTTCTACCTCCTAGACTATAAGCACTAATTAGTCCAAATAGGTTCGTGTGAATTAGTTGTAAAGGTTTAGTGGTGGGCATTTCATTTTTATCTTTGAATTAAGTTTTTGAGAACTTTCCTTTTTGGCTCGACGGACATAAAGAAGATAAGTTTCCATTAAGCATTGGTAATCCTCTTATTATTTTAATTTTTGAAAATTTTAAAATCAACTTGGTACTAGAGTAACCAAGATGCCTATGCCATAATTCAAGTTCTCCATTTTTTGAGATTAGACATTATAATGATGTACGTGAAAGATCATGAAAAAAGCAATCAAATAGACATTCTGAGTTCTTGTTGCAGTGAGTACAATATCATTGGTTTTATGATCTATAATTTTACACAAGTTTGTAGAATAGTCAAATAAAACATTTAGACTTTTATTATACAGATGATTAATAGAGATTTAATTATGTTTTAAGCCTTCAACATATATGACATTTGTAATAGAGAGTGTCATTAATCACTATACTGGTGCCTAAGATTCTTCCCTTTCCATTTGTCGAGGCCGCTCATCGTCGATGTTGCTTGATTTCTCCTTTTTCTCTCTTTTGGATGATGAGCCTTTTCAGAAATACTTATGGAAAGCGTTCCTCCTTTCTAGTTTCTTCATGAACTTTATGAAATATTTCACAAAAAAGGCTCGCCTCATCCTCCTCCTCGTCGTTGTCCTCATTCCTTAACTTCAGGGCCAAGGATTTCTTCTTTGGCTCTTTGTTGTATTCTTCTTCTTGAATTTTGATTTCAACCTCATGGGTTTTGAGATTCGCAATGAGACTCTCAATTAGGAGTCATCTTAGATCATGTGATTTGGAAATAGCTGTCACCTTTGGATTGAACTTCAGAGGGAGAGACCAAAGGATTTCCTCAACAAGTCAACATTTGAGAAAGTTTTTCCATGTATCTTTGAGGCGTTGGCAATCTTTGTGAATTGAGTGTACATTGAGTCTACGTCCTCGTTTGTGTCCAAGCATTCTGAACCTTTCGAACTCCGACTCCAGTGGGAAAAGCTTTGAGTCTTTAACCGGTGAAGTACCCTCATACGTTATTTCCAATTGATTCCAAATATGATATGTGGTTTCGCAAACACTAACTCGATTAAATTCAGTTCAATCTAAAGCACAAAATAAGGCATTCATTGCTTTAGCATTGTTTTCAATTTTTTTATCTCCATCATCCCACCTATCTCCGAGCTTTTCCATGGTTACTTCTCCCACAACATATGTAGGAGTAGTATATGGTTGTTCAAGATAATCCCAGACATCTAGATCTAAATTAATTAGAAAACAACGCATTCACATTCTCTAGTAGTTATAGTCAGTTTCTGTGAAAAGTGGAGGTCTAGATATTTTTTGCCCTTCATGAAAGCAAGATCATGGAGCGCCATTATTCCTGGTTGTTAGTGTTGGACATGTGTGTCACATCCCTTTGTTTGAGAATAACAAATCCCATATTGTATTTGATATTGCTTATAGTATGTTTATAGTGTGCAGGAACTATAGGTGCAATACTCCACAGGTAGAAGGCAGCATGGAACAATCTTTTGAAAGGAGCAGCGCTACCGCCAGCGCTATCGCTAACACTAGCGCTATCACTAATGCCAGCACTAACGCCAGGCGTTAGCTCAGTTGGTTTCGTCTCAGCGGTTTCCTTAGCGCTACCGCAAGCACTACCGCCTGGCACTATCTCCGCTACCGCCAGCGCTATTGCTACCGCAGGAGCTATCCCAAGTTCGTGCACAGAGCCACGCCACCGGCGGTTTCGCAACTGCTCCACACGAACGCTACCACCGGCGCTAGCCACTACCGCAGGCGCTAGCTCCAAGTTCTATAAAATGAGCCAACTTTGATCATTTTTATAATCCATCCCAGAGAGGTTGCTTGTGCCACAATTCCAGTGATGTTATGCTGCCGAAGATGGATCTCCCACAAAAAGCTTAAAGTTGAATTCTGGAGGAGGACAACGTCACGCTACATCCGAAGGACGATCGCTTCGACCTCGCTTATACTACAGGGATCCTTCATCTCCAACTTCAGAAGATCTCATATAGGGAGTTTTTATTATTGTTTTCATTATTTCCACTCCATACTTTTTTTATGACCGTTTAGAGAATTCGCCTTGTGTTGGCGACTGGTCTGGGTAGGACTTAGGGGGAAATTCGCCTTGTGTTGGCGACTAGTTCTAAGTGATTAGATCTAGAGGGCTCGAGGCCATATCCGGGGAAGGATTGGCTAGAGCAGCTTGAGGCCTTATCCGGGGAAGGATAGGCTAAAGCCAACCGGTTCGTAGGGATACGAGTCGGTATAGGAAAGGAAAAATTATTTACATATTTGTCGCCTTCGATTTCAAGCGATATTGAAATCAACTTTTGTAAACACCTTTTCATATAATATAATCATGTCTCTATTTGTGTTTACTTGATTTCTCTCATTTGGCGCAATCTCTATTATATTGTGTTCTAAGTTTTCAATTCTAAATCTAAATTGTTTATTTCAATCTCTTTCAGCATAAAACAATTTAGTACTTATTTCTAAAATTGCAAATCATAATTTTTCTTTACATTTAGCTAAATTGTTATTTTACCTTCACATATTATAAAACAATTTAGTAATTTCCATAAAATTATAAAAAGATTTTTATTCCCTTATTCACCCCCCCCCCCCCCCCCCCCCTCTAAGGGCGCCGTAAGATCCAACAAGTGGTATCAAAGCTAGGTTATTCCAAATCGGTTTAACCACCGGGAATAATGGTGTCTCATGATCTCGCTTCTACTAGTAGGGGAAATTTCCAAATTGTTTGCCCAGAAAAGCCCGCGACCTCCTCTTACTAGTCAATTCGTTCGGTCTCAGCGGTCGCAGCTTGAGTGATCGCCCAGACCGCCAGTTGCCTTCTCAGCCGGAATTTTCTAAGTATCAAGCGGTCAGAAAAGCCCGAGATCGCCAGATCGAGCGGTCTGTTTGTTTTTTCTATTTTTGTTATCTGCACCCCTCCTCCCTGCCCTGGCTCTCCTGTATCCCGGGTAGCCCGTAGTTTTCAGTTCTGCCCATTTGGGCAGCCCCCTCGTCTATAAATAGAGGGGTAGGGGTACCAGGAAAAGGACCTCTTGGCTCCGCGGCTCCAGCTTACAACCTGTGTAAGCGGTCTCATTTTTTCGTGATCGCCTTTTCGTGATCGTTTTCCTCCTTCTTTTAGCATCTTCTGTCTCAGTAACCTATACTTCGCAGTTTTCTCCCATCCCCTTTAGTGTGAATTTTGGAGGTACCATTTTTGGCACCAACAGAACGAACACACGACCTTCAGATTCGAAGTGTTAGGTGAAATCCAGGCTTTCAAGATGGCTGATCGCCGTAGAGGTCGTCCTTTGCGGTCTCCCAGTGTTCCCCCCTCCGATCACAATCCGTTAGAGGCGATGGAGCGCCGCTTCGAGCTTCGCGTAGAGCAGGCTCTTCACGAGGCCGCCCGAGCCAGGCAGGACGCTGCCGCTGTTCAGCAAGAGATCGCGCGGTCTCAGCAGGAGGCCGCTCGAGATCGGCAAGAAGTTGTCCGGACTCAGCAGGAGTCCTTGAAGCAGATCAAGGCCATGAACTAGGTTCTGGCCGCGATCTCCCAGAAGATCCTTCCTCAATCCCCTCAGATCGCTACCCCTGACCGCATGGTAAGCGGTCACCATAGCGATCATCCCGTTTTCCAGCCTGCAGCTCCTCAGCGATCTCAGCATGAGGAGTTCGCCACCCGTCGTAATTCTTTCCGAGCCGCAGCCCAGGGGCCTCCGGCTCAGACCTTGAATTTTGAAGAAGGGTTTGCTTACCCTCAAGATCCTCCAGCTCCTTTTCTTCCTCCAGGACCTTCTGTTTTTGGGGAGCCTTCCCCCTTCACTGATGAGATTCGTCGGGATCCAATTCCTCATGGATTCAGGGAGCCCCGTCTTCCTGTGTATACAGGAGAGACCGACCCCATGTGTCATCTTCAAGCCTTCGAGTCTGCCGTGGCTCTCAGGAACATTTCAGATGGAGTGAGGTGCAAGCTGATGGTCACCTCCTTCGATGGGTCAGCCATGGAATGGTTCTATAAGCTGCCTTGTCAGTCTATCCCAAGCTTTGCCGCCCTAAGGCAAGAGCTCCTCCTGAGGTTCGCCACCGCAAAGAAAAGGAAGAGTGGTCCTGCGACCCTCTTCAAAATTAAGCAAGGGGACAACGAGACTGCAACGCATTTCGTTGATCGCTTTCAGAAGGAGATCTTGGGAGTCAGAGACATGGACCCCGAACTCTATATGGTAGCTTTGATCAGCGGCTTGCAGGAGGGTCCTCTGAAGTTCAAAGTCACAACCAAAGAGCCTGGCTCCTATCAGGAGCTGATCAGCATTGCCAATCGCTATATAGAAGGGGAGATCAACAACCCTACCTATGTGAGCAATCTGACCAACAGAGCCACCCAGAAAGGCTCTGCGGGATTCTATCCTGCTCCATCTTCCTCGAAAACTAAACAAGAGCTTCCACCTCCAGCTCCAAGAGGTAAGAATTACCGCAACAACCGCTTCAACCGAGGTAATCAATTTTTCCCACCTCAAAATTCATTTCTTCAAACTCCTGCTACTCCTGCTCCGCAAGTCACCCCCATCCACCAGATCCAGTACGCTCAACCTCCTCTTCTACCCGTTCCTTCACTTTATAATGAATCCCAAGTGTCCTTCACGGACTTTGGTGTTTCTATGAATGAAGTGCTGCAAGTTCTCCAGAAACAGCCCTTTTTTAAGAGGCCAGCTCCGCTGAATTCTGATCCGAAAACCAGAAACCCAACCCTCTACTGTGAGTATCACAGAGATAGAGGGCATTTGACAGAGGATTGTAGAGCTCTCCGCCTATTTTTAGAGAAACTATTAAAGGAGGGAAAGCTTCGCGATCTCATTCAAAAGAATGACTCTGCCAAAGCTTCAACCTCCAAGGCCAAGGAGGTAGCAGAAGTTCACTGGGACTGCGAGGAAGTAGATGATGTTGGCCATCTGGGCAACATCAGTTTTCCCAGCGAATGCGTGGACGCTAATGATGAGGGTGCCTTGGGCAACCTTTTCTGCATCCATGGGGGTGCAGGACCGGAGTCCTCGAGAAAGGCAAGTCTAAAGAGAGTTTATCAGTCAGAGGTTGCCGCAACTTCTTCGACTCCGATTCGAGGGATGGTCACCTTTGGAGATGAAGATCTTCCTCAGACCGCGAATCCCTTTGATGATGCAGTCGTCATCAAAGCTGTGATTGAAAACTATACGGTGGAAAAAATTCTAATAGATACGGGGAGCTCAGTCAATGTGCTTTTTAAGCCTGCCTTTGAGGCGTTAAAGACAGGTAAAACTCTCCTACCAACTGAAGGACCTCTTTATGGTTTTTCAGGAGAAAAGAAAGAAGTTGAAGGGCTCGTCACCCTCTCCGTGATTCTCGGAGGAATAGTAAGGCTGGTCAAATTTATAGTCGTTGATGCTCCCAGTAGCTACAACGCAATTTTCGGAAGACCCTTCCTGAACGGGTATCAAGCCATTGTCTCCACTTATCATCAAGCGGTGAAGTTCACCTTGAATGGAAAACAACATCGAATCAGGAGCGACCCCAAGAAAGCTAGAGAATGCTATGTAAAGACGGTCAACATGATCATGTCTTCTCCACCCAGGAGGTTATGATGACTGAATCCATCGAAGTTCCAGAACAAGTTCAAGTCGCAGAAGAGGTGGAGGATGTGAGAGATGGAGTTCGCTTGGAGCCTGCCCAAGCAACTCAAGCTATTCAGATCAGCGAGGAAGATGAGAGCAAGAGCCTCTCCATCAACGCTGAATTATCCGAGGCTGACAAGAGTCAGCTCATCTCTTGTCTTCTGCAAAATTTAGATATCTTCGCTTGGTCGGCAGACGACATGCCTGGAGTGGATCCAGATGTTGCTTGCCATCACCTCAACATCAGCCCAAATGTCATCCCAATTCAGCAAAGGAAAAGGACTGTTGCAGCCACTCTGGCTCAACCTATCCGTGAGGAAGTGGAGAAGCTCCTGAGGGCGAAGTTCATCCAACCGATCCAATATCCTGAGTGGGTGTCAAACATTGTAATGGTAACAAAGCCAGGTGGAAAGTGGAGGATGTGTGTCGATTTTACCAAACTCAATAAAGCTTGCCCCAAGGATTGCTATCCCTTGCCTCAGATAGATTCTTTAGTGGATTCTGCGGTAGGTTATTCTTTTATGAGTTTTTTAGATGCTTTTTCAGGTTATCACCAAATCAGGATGCATAAACCGGATATACCGCATACTTCGTTTATCACAAATGATGGTTGCTTCTGTTATCTCGTGATGCCTTTTGGGTTGAAAAATGCTGGAGCAACTTACCAAAAAATGATGGATACAGTTTTCAAAAGTCAGAAGGCAAGAAACCTTGAGGTGTATGTCGATGACCTCTTGGTGAAAAGCAAATCCTTCTCCTCTCATCTCAAAGATCTCTCGGAAACTTTTGCAACCCTACGAACCTTCAATATGAGGTTGAATCCATTAAAGTGTGTCTTTGGAGCAAACAGAGGTAAATTTTTGGGTCATCTCCTCACTCCAGAAGGGTTAGAACCAAATCCAGATAAGGTAAAAGCTATTTTGGAAACGCCACCACCCAAAACCCCAAAAGAAGTTCAACAGTTGGGAGGGAGAATGGCAGGCTTGAGTCGATTCATCTCCCGGTCAGGGGATAAAAGTGCACCTTTCTTTAAAACCCTCCGGGGAGGGACCAAGTTTGAATGGACTCAAGAGTGTGATGATGCTTTCAGTTAGCTTAAAAAGCAGTTGACGTCAATTCCTCTGCTCCAAAGCCCGCGAGAAGGGGAAGATCTTTTCCTCTATTTGGGAGTTGGCACCGATGCTATAAGCTCTGTTTTGGTCCGAGAAGAGAAAAAGAAACAATTTCCAGTTTACTATGTAAGCCGAATTTTGAAGAATGCAGAGACTCGATATCCAATCCTAGAGAAGCTAGCCTTAATGCTCGTAATTTCAGCAAGAAGACTAAGACCATATTTTCAAGCTCATTCGATTTTAGTCGTCACTGACCTTCCATTAAAGAGTGTCTTGGAGAAGCCGGAGCATTCAGGCAGATTGGCAAAGTGGGCAATAGAGCTCAGTGAGTTTGACATATCCTATGTTCCAAAAATGGCAATCAAAGCTCAAGTCTTAGCGGACTTCATGGTGGATGCTAAAGAAGTTGAGTCGCAGAAGAGGGTCAGAGTGCCTCTTGCCTGGAAAATCTTCGTGGATGGAGCCTCAGGGAAAAATTCTTCCGGAGCAGGAGTTATCTTAATCAACCCAAATGGAGTAAGGCTTGATCAAGCACTAAAGTTCTATTTTCAAGTAACAAACAATCAAGCGGAATATGAGGCTTTGCTAGCCGGTCTCAAGTTTGCCAGGGAACTGGGGATTGACGATGTCGAAGTTTTCACAGATTCTTTGGTGATGGCTTCTCAAGTAAATGGAGCTTTCGAAACAAGAGATAGTATTTTAAAGCGGTATCTAACCTTGGTAAAAATCGAGGTTGGAAAGTTCAAGAGCTTTACCATCAATCATATTCCAAGAGGTGAAAATGTAGAAGCAGATGAGTTGGCAAAATTTGGACTTCCCTCGGGAGGAACAACTTCGGAACTGTTTCGCCCAGCAATTGAAGAAGGAGAAGTTATGGAGATTGATCAGCATCCGTCTTGGATGGATCCATTTATTCAATATCTTTCGACTGGAGATTTCCATTCAGCAATAAAAGATAGAAAAAGGTTTAAGCGGAAAGCGGCTAACTATTATCTTGTTGCAGGAGTGCTTTATAGAAGAACTTTTCTATCGCCATTAGCACGGTGTGTTTCGGAAGAAGAGAGTCCGGCGATCCTCCAGGAAGTCCATTCTGGAGAATGTGGAAGTCACTCTGGAGCTAGAACTTTGGAGAAAAGAATTCTGAGGCAAGGCTATTTTTGGCCCCAGATGAGGAAGGATGCGGAGAAATTTGCTAAGAAATATGTAAAGTGCCAGAAGTTTGCTCCTCTCCAAAATCAACCGGCTCAACAACTTAAGTCAATAGCAACTCCATGGCCGTTTGCAGTTTGGGGAATGGATCTGATTGGGCCTTTCCCTATGGCAAGTGGGCAGTGGCGATATGTCATAGTCATGATTGACTATTTTAGCAAATGGATAGAGGCAAAAGCATTGGCCAAAATTACCACTCAAGCCGTGAAAAACTTTATTTGGGGAGAGATAGTATGTCGACACGGGATTCCAATGGCAATCATCACGGATAATGGTTCTCAATTCAACAATTCGACTCTTATTAATTTCTGCAAGCAAATTGGCATCGAGCTTCGTTTCGCTTCCGTGCATCATCCTAGAAGCAATGGGCAGGTAGAGGCCGCCAACAAACTCATCATAAATCTCTTGAAAAAGAAGGTAGAAAACGTTAGGGGCAACTGGGCAGAACAACTACCTTCCGTCTTGTGGGCCTTGAGGACAACTCCGAGTTCTGCTACTGGGGAAACTCCGTTCAAATTATCACACGGTTCCGAAGCCCTTATTCCGGTAGAATTTGAAGTGAAAAGCCCAAGAGTATTATTGGCGCAACAAAATCAAATCGAGTGGATGGAAGAAAATGATGAAGAGTTAAAATGCAGCCTTGATTTAATTGAGGAATTGAGAGATACTGCAATCATCAGACAGGAAGAGGTGAAAAGAAGAATGGCGAAGTTGTTCAATAAGAATGTAAGAACCAAAGAGTTTGCTGTTGGAGATCTAGTCTTGAAGAAGGTAGATGCAGCAGCAAGGGCTGGTTCAGTTGGAAAGCTTAATCCAAATTGGGCAGGGCCGTTCGTAGTAAAGAATGTGCTTAAAAATGGTGCTTACCATCTCCAAACTTATGAAGGAGAAGAGTTGCCCCATTCCTGGAGCGGAGATGATCTCAAGCTTTTCTTCTCTTAAATGTTCGTACCTAATTCACTCATTCCTTGATCCTCACTCTTTTCTTTTCTTAAACATCATGCAGGTATCACCAAGGCATTCGCAATACAAGTGTTGGATGATAAATCTTAAAAATAAGTTGATTTTTGAAAAGCCAAAAACCTGTCAAGTGAGATATCGTCGGATCCTACTATCTTCCCCCTCGACTTGTCAGCTCGACGTGTAATTCTGCCAGGACCACAGATGTCGGGGAGATTTCGAATCTGTCTAGCAGTAGCTCGCCAAGCTCGAGCGGTGGAAGTTTAGGATATCGGGTCCTTGCTGACATCTGGCACACCTCAGCTTTTCAAGGGGGTCTGGGTGGCTAGCTCAGCTCTGTCATGCAATAGGAAGGACATTGTTACGATCTTAATGATCTTTCAGGGAAAGAAATGTCGGTATAGCCTCCGCGGCATAACCACACCTGCCCTACAGATCATTTTGGTTTGTAACTCTCGAATACTCGTTGAAGCGTGGTTAGGTAAGGGGCGGTCAGAAACATCCATGACCGTCGCCTGAACCTTGGATTGGCATGTTTGCAGTAAACTCGGAAATTCTTTTAAAAAAGGCACTGTCGGTATAGCCTCCGCGGCATGACCACACCATCCTTTTGGGACATCTTTGAGATCCCTCTTTCCCATCTTCTTACTACACAAAAAAAAAGATCTCTCTTAATCCTTTTGTACTGAGATCGGGTGGTCAGCAGTTTATGAGACTGCCTATTTTTTTTCCTACAAAGAGTGACATCGCTTATGATCGTCAGATGAAATTTTTCTCCAGGATAATTGAGGTCGCTATTCAGGAATCTTCTATGCCAGCCCGATAGAGGTCGGCCCGGTCTCAGTAAGAACGAGATTTTGATATTCCTTGTTATTCAAAGTTACATGAAATAATCATGATGATCTGTTTCTTATCAAGAGAAAGTTGGTTTTTTCTTCAAGGGCGGTCTGAATATAATGAGGTCGCTGAACTGAATTCATGAAGAGTTATTTCCTTTTTTCAAGTAATAACCTTGACCATCAAGGGATCTTTATCAGACGGATTTCCTGAAAGTCATTTGGGCGCCGATCACCCAGAGTTCAATAAGTTCAAATCTTCAAGTTAGTTTCTTTGTATCGCGATCTGTGTAATATGAGACCGCATGACTGTTGCAAATAAATTGGTTATTTTTCTGATCACAGTTAAATTGCTAAATATTCCTTCAGTGGTTTGATTATCTCAAGATCGCAGAGTAGTTCTATCTACGCAAAAGTATCAGTTTTTCATTCAAAATCCTTGATGTCTTTTTCAAGAGATCGCCATCTGTAGTTCTTTAATGTTGATATAAAAATTACGTGATAAACCTAAGGCATTAAGATCGAATGCCGATTTTCGAACTCAGAAGAACAAATAAATGTACATCAAAAACAAGTTCACCCAGAATCGAACAAAAATCCAATTTTCATATATATTACAATTCATTCCTTTTCGATCTCTTCGGAGATCGCTCATCTGAAGAAGTGGAGTCAGTGTCTGCAGAAGATTCTTCCGATTTACTAAGAGGAATTCTTGATCCAGAGCTAGAACCCGAGCTTGAGTCCCGGCCTTGAGTATAACGGCTTCCGCTTTCTTCATCTTCGATCACCACGTCTTCATCTTGACCAGCGGTCTCATCAACAAAATCAGCGGTCTCTTCAGCAGTTAAAGATTGCTCTTCAATCCTCTGTGCCGCATCAGGGAAGAGATCGGCAAATGTAATGTCCTTATACTCTTCAGTAAAACCACCTCGAACTCGAACCTCATTCAGCACTTGGTCGGCGGTCTCCTTAATGTGATGCATCATAGCCCTCTGAAAGGCCGGATTTTCAGGGTCATAAGCTGCATTTTCAGATTGCTGCAAAAGAGATATGTGTTAAGACCGCGCGATCATAGGTAACGCATTCATAAAATATTAAGTGAAATTCTTACTTTTCTTTCTTCTTGCAAAGCAGTTATTTCGTCCAGAGCACCGCGAAGAGATCGCCCCATATGGTGATTTAAGATCGCGCTCCTAGCGGTCACCTGGGCACAGAGGTCGGGGAGAGCATCGGTCTCTATATTCAATATTTCGTTTGTATTCTTTTTGCCGTATAGAGCAGCAGTGACCGCATATGCGTGGCGGGTCACTTTTCCACTCCATAAAGGAAGATCGGTGGAAACCTTCACAGACCTTCCTTTGGCCGCCCATTTGAGGAGAGGTTTTCCTTTAATGTCTTTCATTTTTCTTTTGAAACCAATCAACGGAAAATCTCGCTCGGCGGTCTCAGAGGTGGTGCCAAACACATCGGCCTCACGCTTCAGCCTCCTCTCCCTCTGAGTAAGAACCTCTGCAGCCGGGGAGATCGGATCTTGAACAGGGACCGCAAAGGTCGCTAAAAAACGGGAAAAAGTTAGGAAAACTTACAAAAGGTATGAAAGTAAATTATTCGAGACCGCAAGAAAAGCTTACTTTCAGCCGGCGAAATCTCGGCGATCTCAGGCCAGATCGCTAGATAATGAACACGATCAATCCTCTTGCCCGCCAAGAAAGCCAAGATTCTCAGCTCCTCTTCTGAGACCGCTCTTATCTTCTTGAAGATACTGTCAGGTCGTGGAGAAGGTGAGTTCTTGAGACCGCCAAGGTCACCTTCAAAGACGAGAAACCTTTCTGTCCAGAAGGAGATTTTGTTTGGAAGGTTCAGGATTTTTATTCCGTCTGCCGAAAAGTACATCAACCCTTTGAACTCTTCCTTTTTTCTGCCTTCCTTCAAGATCTTCGCTGTAAAGGTTGCACGAAATAGATTCATTGTAAACTTCACTCTTACCGATCTCAAGTAATTAATGAAGACATTAACTAGACCGATCGAGTTCGGGGCCAATTGGGCGAGCACGAAGCCGTAATATTCCAAGACCTCTAGCCATTCCCATGGGAGGGGAATCCTCAACCCATTATCAAAGTGATCGATAGGGATAATAAACTTTTTCTCCTCCGCAAAGTTCAACCTTTCTTGTTCAGTTGGCGGTCTCACAACTACCTGAGTTTGAATCATGTATTTCTTTATAAACTCAATATATTCATCTTTTGACAGGCGACCTTGTTTGTGATCGGCATTCCGGAAGATGGTGGCAGAAGAAGCACGAGCGGACACCATTTTAAGCGATCGATGAGATCGGTGCTAAGAGCGCATTCAAGAAAAGATAAAATAAAGATCATGAAGACAGCTATTTATAGAAGACCAAGGGTCATTTCGTAATCATTACATCTGGAAGACCGCCCAGCTAAAACATGATCAGACCGCTCGACCTATGCAAAGTAATATGAAAGCATACTATGGTAGGCGATCTCAATCAATAAAAAATACAGCAGCAATACAAGCAATCCAGGCATAAAGAGATCGAAATTTAACAAATCAAGACCACAATATTAAAACAAAACAGCCACAGATATGGGACGATAACAGTGAAAATATTACAAGATATATTGTTCAAGCATAGAGATCGCTCGGTCTCAAGATTAATGTTCATCTCCTAAGAGGCATGTTCCTCCCTACGTGAGTGGCGACATCTTGCATGTCGTTCACTGCGGCCATAACCGACACCAGGCTGTGGTTAGCCAGCATTGCAGACCGGTGAATTTTCGACATTTCCTTGTCCACCTGCTCCATGGGGATCAGTACAATCTCAGGTTGCGGTCTCTCCGCCGGATGATCGCTGGAGGCTCCCGGTCGCATCAGCATCTTACCGTGACCGCTCCTCAGCCTCTCGTTTTCCGCGGACAGCGCCGCAGCTTTTCCCCTATAGTATTCAGCCTCTTTTTCAGCCTTCTTAAGAGCCCGCGCGATCTCGGCAACCCTCAGATCGCATTCTTCACGAATCCTCTTCTCATTGGAACGCAATCTTTCTTCAAGATCGCGGATCTGGTCATTCTGCGTCCGCTCCCTCATCAGCATAGAACGAACATCCTCGAACATGGGGTTAAGGATGTTGGTTAACTGAGGAGTGATCTCGATGGGTCGATGAAGTTCTCCCTCCTCGATCTCAGCATTTTTGTTATCTGCGGCTATAGGAGATGGATTATTTCAATCATAAGCATATAATCAGATAAACTTTTTGAATAAGCAGAAAGAGTACTTGGAAAAAAGTCGAGACCGCAGTCACGTAAAGCCTTTCCGATATCTTTAGTGACCGCGGGATCTGCGGTCAAAGAAAGACGATCTGATCCCCTTAAGCGCTCCAGATCCGTTCTTTCCAAATCTCTTTTCTGCGTTTTTTCCCCCTCTTTTCGTCTCCTTTTTAATTCCTCGTTACTTAAGAAGACATTGTCGGTGTCAATAAAAATGATCCCGTGTTTTCTTTCAGGAGAAGCAAAACGAACCGTAGGAAATGGAGGGAACTCGGCTGACTGAAGAATCGTTTTATTCTTACCAGCTCGCAAAATCGAGGCCGCCGCCGCACGATCTGCTGCAACCTTGTTCGAACGATCTCCCTGGAGAAAATCATCCGGGAGACCGCTAGAAAGCACAGTTTTTTCCTTGGCAATCTGCGGCCTCTCCACGGTCTCATCACCGTTTTTATCCAAAGTCTGCAAGACAACCTTTTTTCTTTCTTCAGCGATCAGGGCCGCCTTTTCCTCAGCGACCCTGACCGCTTCTTTCTTCTTCTCTTCAGCGATCAGGGCCGCCTTTTCCTCAGCGACCCTGACCGCTTCTTTTTTCTTCTCCTCAGCGATCAAAGCCGCTCTTTCCTCAGCAACTCTGACCGCCTCCCTCCTCTTCTCCTCTTCTTCCTTTTCCTTCTTATCTTTCTTCTCCTTGTCTCTCTTCTTCTCCTCGTCCTCCTTTTTCTTCTCTTTTTTCTCCTTCTTTTCTTTCTTATCTTTTTCTTCTTTCTCCTTTTCTTTCTCTTCTTTTTCCCTCTGCTCTTCTACCGCTTTTTCTTTCCTCCTCTTCACTGTCTCTTCCATTTCTATCTTTTTCCTTTCCTCCTCTTTTGCCTTGATCGCTGCGTCGGCGATCTCCTTCTCCCTGCCCGCGATCTCCTCATCAACGGCGGCATTTCTGAGAGCTGAAGCCTCTAAGGGATCCAACACCTGCAATGATGAAAAAGATAAATTGTTAGAAGAAACCTCATCAAGGTAGGCGATTAATCCAGAATCATCCTCTCTTGGTAAGGTTGAGACCGCGGGAAGGAAGGGGAGATCGCCCTTGGCATTCACCTGAAAATCAGCGTCCTCCAGATCGATGGATTCAGAAAATCTGGTCGCCTCCATGGCGGTCACATCTCCTCCTTCCTCATTTCTTCTGCTCCTCTTATAAGTTAAACTAGATGGACTCGTATTCTTCCTTTTTCTGTCCTTTGCAGCGATCTCCTGGTCAGCGATCTTCTGCCTTAAGGATTCAGCCTCAGCTCCCTTCTGACGCAGCCCAGCCAGAATGATCTCGGTGGAGGCGGTCTCAGGAAGCTTGGAAGATGCTTGACCCAGTGCCTCCATAGATTTCTGACAATTAAAAGAAATGGAAAAGTCAGGCAATTTCCATACAGGATCTGAAGAAGTATTAGACAGATCAGAAGCAACATAGACCGGCACAATCGGGCCCTCAGGAAGCTCAGATTTCTTTAGTGGAGATCGGGCGGTCTCCTTTGAAGTGCTCACTTTTGTTAAGATTTTCGGCGCTTTCTTTCCTTTCCTTGAGCTGACGCTTTCCTTTTTCCCAGGAGAATTCGCTTTCGATGGGAGAGCTTTTAAGAGATCAAGCATGGTCATCTTTGTAAGGTCGCACCTGCGTAATTATCAAAGACCGCTCGAATAGTGGAGTTCCTCAATGTCTTGCAAAATGAAGTTTTCAGCCGGTATTTATAGACCAAGCCGCATTAATGATGGTCGCGGTCTCAGCGGTCAAAGCTTACATTTTCGAAGTTCCAGGTGCAACTTAAAAATGTGCGGGGATTATGTTTGCCCAGAAAAGCCCGCGACCTCCTCTTACTAGTCAATTCGTTCGGTCTCAGCGGTCGCAGCTTGAGTGATCGCCCAGACCGCCAGTTGCCTTCTCAGCCGGAATTTTCTAAGTATCAAGCGGTCAAAAAAGCCCGAGATCGCCAGATCGAGCGGTCTGTTTGTTTTTTCTATTTTTGTTATCTGCACCCCTCCTCCCTGCCCTGGCTCTCCTGTATCCCGGGCAGCCCGTAGTTTTCAGTTCTGCCCGTTTGGGCAGCCCCCTCGTCTATAAATAGAGGGGTAGGGGTACCAGGAAAAGGACCTTTTGGCTCCGCGGCTCCAGCTTACAACCTGTGTAAGCGGTCTCATTTTTTTCGTGATCGCCTTTTCGTGATCGTTTTCCTCCTTGTTTTAGCATCTTCTGTCTCAGTAACCTATACTTCGCAGTTTTCTCCCATCCCCTTTAGTGTGAATTTTGGAGGTACCATTTTTGGCACCAACATAAATAAATGAAAAATCTTTAGCACCACCTTTATTTGAAGGTAAAAATTATAATGGGTGGAAAACTCTTATGGAAAAATTTCTTAAATCTTTGGATATGGAAGTATGTAATATTACTATTAAAATAACCCCAAGTATTTTAAATAAAAATGAAATGTTTTTAAATGCCAAATCAATGAATAGTCTATATTGTGCATTACATCAAAATATTTTCAAACTAATTTATACACTTCCTACTGCTTATGAAGTTTGGAAATTTCTTGAGAATACTTATAGTCTTCCTTCCACAGATGATGAACAAGAGGAATTCCTTATGGATCCAAGAGAAGAAATTGACAAGGAAACATTCTTGGAGGAAGATAAATCTAAGAGAGAAATCGATGAGGAATTCCTTATGGATCCAAGAGAAGAAATCGATGTGGACTCATGCTTGGAGGAAGAAAAATACAATGTAACAATATTAGACTCATTTGTTGGCAACACATCAAGCAAAAGAGAAGACGGAAACTATAGCCAGGTAAGAAAATCTAAATCTTCTCTTTTAGTAACAAATTCCATTTCTACTTCTCGTATGCTTAAAATTGCTAAACGTAAAATTTTAAAATTAAAAATTGCTAAATCCAAATTACATTTAGAAGATGAATCTTTAAAAGCAAACGATAACGTAGAATCAAATATTGATGTGATAAATTCTCTTTCATGCTCTTTAGGTAAAATTCCTATTCCTTGTTTAGACTGCAATCTATTAAAAGAAAAATTCAAGGATATTGAAAAAGGGCTCTTAGTTTCTAAAGAACATAATGAAAAATTGATAGTTGAAAATGATGCTTTATCTTGTAAGTTAATACAATTAAAATCTTTTGTTGAAAAATTTCAAATGTCATGCAATGAATTTCATCATAAGATTTTGAATAACAAGGATAAATTAACTTCCAAAATCATTTTTAAGAAGGATCATTTTCACACATTAAATCAAAAGGAGTTTAGTTTCAAAAAGAATTATGATCCTCATAAAATTCTTAAGAGTCACTATTATAAGTCTCAATATATTTTCAATCATGACTCAAATTTAAAAACTCCTTTTCATGAAAATCAAAATATAAAATATTATCCTTTATATTATAAGAGTATGTCTATAAGAAAGAGTGGAAATGAAAATTATCAAAATAAGAATCAATTATTTACAACATTTTGTAACCCACTCTTTCAACAATCACTTCTTAAGAAAGACAATCACTCTTATAAATTTTCAAAGAATCGTTATAATAAAATTCATTATGATTATCAACATCAATCTATTTTGAAAAATAAGTTGAATAAACATAAATCCCAAATGAATTATTTTTCAAACAACTATCATTCCAAAAAAATGTCAAATAATCATAATATGAATTTAAAAGAAATAGAACCAAAGTATGAATGGAGGCCCAAAATTAAAAACGAAATACTAACTCCACTTGTAAAGGCCCATTCATCACTATCTCTCCAAAAGCCTACACGATGTATTTGGGTACCCAAAGGAACCATCACACATGATCCCCTTTGGATACCTAAATCTCTCATTCATTAGTATCCAATTCATTTGCATGAAGTAGAAACAAATAAAAATGAAATATCACTACTCTACTTCATGATATGCTTATTGTCTCTCTCCTTTTGTTTATTTTTGAACAAACATGCTATGGTCTCTTTATATTTCATGAGATATGACTTACACATTTTAAGCCTAATGTTTAACAAATCAAATTGAATTAAAATTGAACATTAAGTCATATATTTTTCAAAGTGACCTATCTCTAATCTTCTTTGTTCTTTATCCTTTTAAATCCTTTACCCATTAATGTCTTGAATTAACATTATCATTTGAATATTGAAATTATTTTCAAGACTAATGAAATTATTTTAAAAAAATGGATTTAAATGGTTTATTAAAGGGCTTAAACTAAAAAATAAAATGCGCAACATTTTTGATTCATTTCTACTTTTGTTTGATGCATATGATAGCCCTTATAATGAAGAATATTATCTAGAAAAAAATTGAAAAAATAAATTCATCTAAACGCATGTTTAATCTTTCAAAAATGCGAGTTTTAGATCAAAAACTTCAAATAGTCATATCTTTTGATCCGCTCGTCCATTTTTCGCGTTTAATATCTTTTCGGAAAGAGCACAGAAATCTCCATCCAACAGCAAACTAGACTTGCCCATATGAGTTTGTTTGGTGCTGTAAAATTTGCTTAATTTCAACTCCGTTCTCAAAAGCTATCTTAGTTTGCTTGATTCATAAATTTCTGTGTTTATGGATTTTATTCTTCATCACATAATATCCTTTGTATATTGTGTGTAATGTGTGTCACCATTGTTTGCATGTAATTTTGACCTTAGAATCATCTTGTATCATTAAGATCAAATCAAAAAGTTTAATCATTTCATTCTAGGTCCAAAGAACATTAATTTGAAAACTTCTCATATTACATGCAACTTTATCTCCACTATACATATATAATAACATTGTATTCAAACTCATCATCCTATCATCGCCTTTAGTTTATGCTTAAATCTATATGCTAGGTATAATATTTACAATGTTATTCAAATTTCATGATAGCTATGTGATTTTGAGATTATAATAGAATACCAAAATTCCAACAAACACATAGTTTATGGATTAATCATTAGTATATATATCATGAAACTATATATCATCATGCAAAACCAAAGATCAATAAATCTAATTATCCAATGCAATTTTATTATAAATTTCAAAATGTTATATATGTGATCTTTGTCTTTGGTATGATTGGATGATCATCATTTCTAGGCTTAAAAATCAAACATGCTTATTCAAAGAAGATCACTATATCACTATATCACAAGTCTAGAAGGATTAGATTTCTCATACATCATCTAACATATATTCTATGCAAAATTCTCTATAATCATAACTCATAATTCATGTTCTATCAAGAAATATCTCAAATCAATGATGTCTATCACCTAGGAATTATGAATCTTATGATAAAATTATGAATAATGTTTTCCTTACATTATTTGATGTATGAATATGCTTTGCTAGTAATTGCATGTATCTCTCATATTTGTACTCTAGAATTAACCTTGTAATGAAAATATAAATCAAACATAATCATCACTCTATTCTAGATCTATACTTTGAAACTCTATTTTGGAATACATGCAACATTAATATTAATTTTATGACATGACATTAAACCCAAAACTCATCATACTAGCATTGTCACTTATTGAATATTAGTAATTGTGCTAGTTATCTCATATCGTCATCTCATAATAGTAGAAAAACTATGCGGCAATATATAACTCATCACATTAAACAAAACTCATAGTTTGTAAATCAACCCATAGTTTAAAAGCATAGGTTGTCCAAAAGATTATTTCACCTATGACTTCATATCTCACAATAGGGGGCGTAGGGTTGTATGCATTAGAGATCTAACCTCTAAGTTATGTCTTGTCCTTAACCGGGGAGGGTTCCAATGGGGCCTTGCGAGGCACTGGGGGAAAGAGTGCTAGGTTGAGCGTTCTCTAGTGTGTGCATATGGGATTAACACCCCAACCTATGGCATGCGTGCAGCTCCTCATGCCCATCTGTCACTTAGTACGGGGCTAGGATGTAGACATTTTAGTCCGGGTAGTTTTTTTAATCTTAGGACATACTTATATTACTCACTGCATGAACATTTCAATAACTTATCACTTTAATCATGCATATTTTGGGTTGTTCAAAAAGTGTCCTCTTGTCTTTTGCATAATTTATTTATTTTTGTGCTTAAATGTTTTTGTAAAACACAAGACTTTGAAAAGCCAAAGTATCATGCAAATTTGATCCACCTAGAGATCTCCAAAAATTCTGAAATTTCAGCTTTGAACTACTTTAAGGACACTTAATCAATATCAAAAATCAAAAATTTATAATTCCTAAAAAATCTTGTACTGTTTGTCGTGCTATCACTAGCACCGGCGCTAGCGTGGGTGTTGGAATTTTCTGATTTTCAAAATTTCTAAAAATCACTAAAAATATTTTAGTCTAAATGTACTACTTTGTTTTTGTATTTCTGACTTTTCTTATTTCCATTTTATTTATATTATGAAAAATCAACTACAAAAGTTCAAAATTCAAAAATACAAAAATATGTTTTTGTTATTTGTGTTTTATTCATATTATGAAAAATCAACTACAAAAATTCAAAATTCAAAAATACAAAAATATGTTATTTGTTATTTGTGTTTTGTTCATATTATGAAATATCTACTACAAAAACTCAAAATACAAAAATTACAAAAATATGTTTGGGTGATTTTTCTGTTTTTATTTAATTAAAAATTTTAAAACAACAAAAAAACTGTATGAGCTTTATTGCCAATATCAAGCATGAATGAATTCTATTATTTAGAATTATTTACAATGTTAAAATATATTCTTTCAAATTACTATGAACATTGTTTTGCTTATCATGCTTTGATATATCTATTTAAAGTGCATCAATTGTATTGAAAAATGTGTAGAACGAAGCTTAGCATGCCTCTAAGTATGAGTAAATGTTTTATGATTGATAATTATACATTTCACTCACTTATTTTGGTAATCAACATGTGTGTCTAAATCTAAAAATGCTTGCTTGTGTATTATATTTGTGCAATGAATTAAAACTTGCATAAGTTTATTGCCTACACTACATTTGAATTGCACTTATGAAATTTAGAAAAGTGGTTAAGTTAAAAATTGTGTTTGCAAAACAAGTGTATTCGGAGAATGTTGTCTCACAAATGTGAACAAAAAATTATATATATAGACAAATATAACTCCACCAAGCACTACTTGAACCTCCTGATAAGTCTTCATAAGCATTGTGAGGTTGAGCACCTTGGAAAGAATAGTAAAGTGTCTTGTGCAAACTTTGATTATTAAACCACTTTGTTAAAAAACTATGTGCATTAAAAGTGTGGGAAAGTAATTTACTTGTATTTTATTGTGCACTTTACATATGTCTTGTATTTTGATGATTTAAATCCATTGTTAACATTGCTCAAAATACACTTATGTGCACATCACACTACAACAAAATACACTTTTAGTAAGCACTAAATTATAACGAAGAAAAAATTTGTTACTAATAGCTATATTTAGTAACGAAATTTTGCTATCGTTACAAAAGCTTAATTTTTTGTAACAAGTATTTTATGATTCGTTACAATAACTAAATGTTTGTTACAATAAGCGCAGGTATTTGTAACAAGACTAGTTTTACGTTACAAATAGTAAAATGTCCTCAGAATAAGTAGTAATTGTGACAACACCATGAAAGTATTTGTAACAATTAGAATTTTCTTACAATTAGTATTTTTTGGTAACCAAAGTTTTGTTACAATAAATATATTAATTAAATTTTAAAACATGAGCTCGCATTTTAGGCCATAGAGCGTATTTTTCGCCCGTGCATGTGTTTTTCACTTCTGCGTGCGTTCTTTGTCTAGTGGCGCATTTTTGCACTAACATGCATTTTTGCCCGGGCGCATTGTCTCCTAGGTGTGCATTTTTTCTCGGGATCATATTTTCGCTCGAGAACGCATTTTCGAATCATCAATCATTCTCTACCGAGTTCATTTTTGTCAGGGCGTGTTTTTTTGACTACTGCGCACACTTTTTGGCTCGGGAGCACAATTTTGTTTGCGCACAAGTTATTCGCTCATGAGCGTTTTATTCAAAAACACATTTCTTCGGGCGCGCTTTTTTCGTCCTGAAGCTTTTTCTCACCCGGACACATTTTAGCCTAGCTAATTACACATTTTTTCCCGGGCACGCATTTTCAATTGGGTGCAAGTACGTACTGTTAGCCTAAGCATGCATTTATCTTATGGGCGCGCGAGAGATGACTATTAATTAAATGTCGTAACATGAAAAATATCTAATGTATTCTTTTAAATTTGACAATTGTTAACCGCACCCCAGTTTTGGCTATCCGCAAACCTTTTATATGAATTATTACGTGTTTTTTGGAAATACGCCTTGTACAAGCATTTTTAGGAAAAGTGTTCAACACGAAAGTTGTTGATATCGTCGAGATTCGTGTTGAACATTTTTCCTAAAAATGCATGCACAATGCGTATTTCCAAAAATTCGTTATAGTTACGCTCATATTTCAATTCTGGCGGCAATACGTCTTATGCGTGCATTTTTAGCTAAAATGTTCAACATGAAAGTTGTAGATCTCGACGATATCTACAAATTTTGTGTTGAACACTTTTCCTAAAAATACTTGTACAAGGCGTATTTCCATTAAAAATGCATAATAATTCATATAAAAGGGTTGCGGATAGCCAAAACTGGGGTAGGTTAACAATTGCCTTAAATTTTTGTATAAATAGAAATATATTATTACTAAAAAATAATTTTATTTATTTATTATCACCACTTATAAAGAAACGTTTACGACGACGTTTTTTGGTAGCGTTTAAAAAAACAAGACCATTTGACTGTGTTAGAAGCAGGGGCGGACCTATAGTGGGGCGAGTGAGCGGTCGTCTTCCCCACGATAATCGATCAGCATCTAAAGCTCTTTCAAGTGATGGCGACAAGTAAGGATTACAAACGCCAAGCAGTCTCAAGCTCCATCCGCAAGCAGCAAACTTGCTTCAAATTATCTCTTCCGTCATTTGCGATTTGCAAGTATGAACTCCCGGCTCCCCTAATTTTTTTGTTGTTGAAGAACTGTTGCTTTTTCATCATTAAAATGATTTTGTCCTTTTGCATATTGTTCTAATGGATCCACCGATCCACTAAGGCAGCAACTGTTTTTATGTCATTTTTATTTACTGTATTCCAGATTCAAGTGATTTTAGTTTTGATGTCTTTTTTTATTCATGGATTTATGCATTGATTTTGAACCAAGATAAATTTATTGCCCACAAGTTGTTTGATGGAATGCCATGTGAAGTTGGACTTCTTGCTCACAAGTTGTTTGATGGAATGCCATGAAATGTTGAAGAAGTTTCACTAGTTTACTAAAGAATTCTGCACAACTCGATCAACAGCTAAAGCATCTACATTGCTAAAATTGATGGTTATGTGATGTGAATCTCTTTTGCTTGTGTGCAGAACATGCATTATCTAAGTTCACTTTATGATATTAATGCATTTTTATCATATTTTTAGATAAAATTTTTGTTTTAATTTTTAAGTTTGACCACACTTAGAAAAATACCTGCATCTGCCACTGGTTAGAAGGGATATAGAGTGTGACCTCTGTATACAAATGAGCAAGTGGAAAATCAAGGAATTCTTCTTTGTGGAGATGGTGAAGCAGGTTGAATGAGGATTCATGAAGTGTTTTTTTAAATGATGATACTGAAAAAGCTGGTAGTTATTACTTGGTGTCAAATTTTTCTTTCTAATATTTTCTTAATTATGTTGCTGCCTTTCCGAAGAGACAATGCAATTTCAAAGTTACAATTTTAGTTCAATCATAAAGATTACAACATGATTTTTCATGATGTTTTATATATTTTTACCATAAAGCTAGGAGGATGGATAGATTTTAATGAAGCGGGAATTGAGAGTGATAATGTGGAAGCCAAGAAGCCAAGTAGAGAAATTAGCCTGGCCAATTATAATTGCCTGGCCGGCAACATTTTTTTTATTAAAAAAATCAGTATTCACGGCGACGCTTTTTTAGAAATGCGCCGCAATGCTCTATCGCTACGCACGCAGCGACGACTCTTTAGCTCCTTAAGAACTGTTGTAGAAGTCATGAGGTATATTATTATTATTTGAATAGACATCTTTCTCTCCAAAATTTTCATTTTGATATTTTAATCTTTCATCCTCAATTTTTTTTTTGAGAAAATGTAGTTCAAGCTGGTCTGAATGCTGAGGGTGTTATGACTTAAATTATGCAGATCTTGATAATGAAGTTTAGACTATTGGTCGCCCTGCCTGCTCTGGTGGGTTGGGTTTGGAACCAAAGAAGGGTCTTTATGACAAATATATATTACTTATGGACTATAATAGTCTTTACCCTTCTATTATTCAGGTATTGTCTTACTTGCAAGCTTGAATTGATCCAAAAGCAATCAACTCAATTGTTATTTTTTATTCTTCATTTGCAATATACTGTGTCATAATTAAGAATTCTTTTTATGCTTGTAATTTATCATATTTATCATCATCCAAGAATGTCGGAATCCATGATGATGTGATTCCAAAATTACCATCATCTAAGAATGCAGGAATCCTTCTCGTGGTACTTTTTTTTCCTTTTGTCGATTCAGTTTTTACTGATATCTCTTAGTTGCCGCCAAAACTCAAACTTTTTTTTCTTTTTGTCGACTGTTGTTCCTGGTCACATAATAAAAAAAATTTATGGTAATATAAGAGCATTCAGAAAAAGAAAGATGCAGATATTACCGAAGCTAATGGGCCTAAGAAAGTACCTCCCATTCTTTCTATTGAGGTAACCTCAAGGCTTTGCATTAGTATTCAGATCTTATGTCAAATATGTCAAAGAAATTTGTATTCTATTAATTTTTATGCTCCATCCAACTCTAATCCCAGGTCATTACTTTCCTTCCCTAATTATTACGGCGAAAAGCGTATCCAGTGGAAACACATTATGTACAGAATCCTGTCTCTGATTATTTGCAATCTGTTGTGGACCATGTGCTTTTAATTCATGAGAAGGTAGTGAGGCTCTCATGCAGGAGATTTGCAACTATTGTATTATTTTAGCATGGGTATTGCATGTAAAACCAGCTGAATTTTTTACGTGTTAATAATACAATCTTTGTTTGTTAATATTGGCATGATAAGTTGATATGATGGAGGGGTTCTGATATCATTAAGAAAACTTCAATTAGATTTTTAATCTCTAGTTTCCTGACAGAAAACTATCAAAACCTATACTTTTTCCCTTTTAAGTGTTAAAGGCCAAATAGAAAACCCCATTTTAAAGTCCGTGCATATTTGGTTCTTTTCAATATTAGAGGAGAGCAATACAAATAACAATTTTTTTTTAAAACATAAAAATATTCCCGGCGCTTATATATAAAAGCGTGGCCAAAGGGTCATCTTTATTTTTTTTAAACTGAACAACTATTGCGGCGATTATCTAAAAACGCCGCAATAGGTGAAGGTCTTTTACGGCACTTAAAAAGAAAACGTCTTAATAGATAAAGGACTACAACGAAACTTTTATATAAAGCGCCGCAACAAACTACGACGACGTTGGCATCCGCAGCGAATTTGCGGCGTTTTAAAAAATGCCGCAAAATCATTGGCGACGTTTAAAAAGCGCCGCGAAAAGTAATAAAAAATGTCACCGTAGCTGTTTCTTCTTGTAGTGCAAGCATCTATTTATATGATGTGTTGCAATTTGGAGAAGCAGAATGCATTTGTTTTTCGGCACAAATAGTTAGCATTAATGGTGTACTGATTCAAAATTATATTGTGCAGTGAAGATGATTGAGATAATGTTGTGTGAATGAGCAGGTTCTGTTGATATTGAACTTCATGCGAAGCCAATAAACCTTTCCAACACTTCCTCCATGGTAAATTTATAACATGTTATCATTTTCATCTTCCACGACAAAACGGTCGTAACCCGTTCATTTTTCTCTATTTTGCCAGTTCAATATTCTTCATTAATGTTGCTGTTTATAAACTTTGATGCTAACTCCCCTGAATAGTCATCCTTCTCTGCGCTGTAACTGATTCTCTTCATTTTCAGATTTGACATGTTTATGTTGAACTTTAATTTTATGTAACCATGTTATTTTTCCCCAGCTGTTATTGTTTTACTTTCTTAGATTTAGGAATTATTTTGTTTCACTTTAATTTAAAGTATAAAAAAGATATGGTAGATCTGTCAGCCAAAATAAATTCAAGGTTATTTCAACTCCTCTTTTTTTCAATCTTTTATTTAGATAAAAAATTAATAGAAATCAAACCAGTTTAATGATGGATTTTCAATGTTGCTCTATTCTATGTGCTTCAGTTGTTTACAGATCCTCCACAAAAAAATGCAGCATACTTTATACTAAATGTTCTCAACTTTTGTTCAATCTCATTTTAATGTCATCTCCATTCTCTCTATTCTACATATTATCTCTACTGATTTGTACTTCTTTCTATGTTTACCCATCTACTTGGCTTGGGTTTTTTTTCAGCATTTCAAGACCTACTCTACAACAAATGAAGCACAGGTAAATATTGAGAGTTTATTTTATTAGCTGTAATTTAGGCGCAAGTTTAACTCTGGATTATAATGTATTGCACACTTTAGATGTGGTTGCATGGAGTTAAGATGGTCCTCATAATGTTGGTTTAAATTTTCATGTCAATTCAATTGATTAATCTATTGACTGTGAACCACGGTCGTTCATCCAAATTGAGCTGATGAATTTTTTTAAAATATTAACAATAGAGCTTGGTGAAACAAGTAACCTTGCATGATTGATTGATATTATTTTCTACTTCAATTTTCTATTGCGTGGTGTTTTCATCTTCAAATATGAATGTATGATCTCTCTCTATTTGCACAAACAGTTATCATTGATGGTGTTTCGTTTTGTCTTGATCAGGAATATGCAGAACTATTGGAAGAATTTATGAGTGCTGTAAAGCAAAACTATGGAGAGAAAGTGCTTATACATGTTGGTCATCTGATGGTGAACAATTAATTGGAAATTGAACTAAAAATCTTAATTGCTGGTACCGTGTTCATTCACTCTACAGTTTGAAGATTTTGCCAACCATAATGCTTTCGGACTGCTAAAAAGTACAACAAGACACATCTCGTGTTCAATGATGATATTCAGGCAACATTTTAATGAAAACTTACTTTTTCCTAAACAATTTGTGCTTCATTTTCCCATATTAAGGTCTAGATTATATAAATCTATGTTCTGAACATGGGACTTCACCCAAATGCTTTAACAGGTAACAGCTTCGGTTGTCCTAGCTGGGGTTGTTGCACCCCTAAATGTGGTTGGTGGTAAATTGACAGATCATACTTTCTTGTTCCTTGGTGCTGGGAATGTATACCATTAATCATTGTTCTCTAGTTCTTGCATTCCAAATGAAATTTTCCTTTTCCATTCATTTGTGTTGGCACCTACCCAATGTATTATTTCTCTTCTTACAATTTTCTGTTCATAACTCTCGTGTGTGTGTATGGATTGTGTATGTATGGATGTGAGTGTGTATGAATGTTTCTGCTCTCATATTTTTTAAATATTAACAATTGCTCTCTTTTACTTGTAGGGTGTTGGAGCATTGGTCGAAAAGTGATAGAAGATTCATTAGTCTAAAAGTGATGGAAGATTCATTAGTCGAAAAGTGACGGAAGATTCATTAGTCAGAAAGTGACGGAAGATTCATTAGTCCAAATGTGTCGAAGTTGATATCTTATTTAAAACATGTTATGTAATATTTTGTCGGAAGATTTATTATTGTTGTTATGTAATCTTACTCTATGTAATATTTTTATTTGTGAATAAATTCATGTTCATATAAATTATTTTTGTTAGTTACGAAAGTATATAACAATTGTAACGAAATAATTATTGATATGTTACAACAACTTATTGTAACAAAGTCATGTTTAGTATAATTATTTGTAATGATAAATTAATTTTAATATACTTGATATATAAACATAATTTTTTAGTGAGGAAGAAATCAAACATTTGTAACAAAATATTCATATATTGGATATATAAATATAATTTCTTTAGTGGGGAAGAAGTCAAATATTTGTAACGAAATATTCTTTACAATAACTCATCCTATTGTGAGGAAGTAATGTTTGTCACAAATAAATTATTTGTAACGACAAACAAAAATTCGTTACAAGAACTTCTAGCGTCGAGCCTTAGGTAACGGTCGTCACATAAAGTAAATTTCATTACAAAAACTTTGTGTAACGATATTAGTTACCTTTTGTAACATTTTTAGTCCTTACTAAAAGTGTAATTTGTTGTAGTTTCATTATCTTTCATAACACTTCTTCTCATGAGTATTGGATTCTAATGCTTTATCTATACTACTCTTTATATAAAAATGCACTAGATAACCTAGCATGATCTCCACAATGTTTTGGTATTTCTTGAACTTAGAATTAAGTAACATTGTAGTATAATCTCTCTTTGATATGTTCATTTCATGCTTGGTATTTTTATGAAAAACTTTGAGATTTCAAAAAGGTTAAAACATCTTTCAATTTTGAACTAAAACTCATATTTCTACTTATGCTTTTCATGCTTACAAAAAGATGTTTATTATAATCTTCCGCTTGCTTACAACTCTTATCTTTATATTTGAAATCTCTTATATATATACTATGCTTAAACTCTTTATCATTATCTATATTTCGAAAAGCTCGATCATGATATATAAATACCTCCTTACAACCCTCACCCCACCTTCTTTTGATAATACCAAAAGGGGGAGATTAATTGAAGATATCTATATATGAGAAATATAGATAAATAAGGGGAGACTAATTCATGAAATCTATCATTTAGGGGGAGTAACACATAAATTGCATTTATGTAGGAGGAGCATTAAGTTAGGGGGAGTATGCACATTATCATGCATATCATTTACTATAGTTGCACTTTTATCTTGCTTATCTTATCTATAAACACTATTGTTGATTTCTTGCTTAAAGGATTTGTTATTATCAAAAGGGGGAGATTGTTGGACATGTGTGTCACATCCCTTTGTTTGAGAATAACAAATCCCATATTGTATTTGATATTGCTTGTAGTATGTTTATAGTGTGCAGGAACTATAGGTGCATTACTCCACAGGTAGAAGGCAACATGGAACAATCTTTTGAAAGGAGCGGCGCTACCGCCAGCGCTATCGCTAACGCTAGCGCTATCGCTAACGCCAGCACTAACGCCAGGAGATAGCTCAGTTGGTTTCATCTCAGTGGTTTCCATAGCGCTACCGCCAGCACTACCGCCTGGCGCTATCTCCGCTACTGCCAGCGCTATCGCTACCGCAGGCGCTATCTCAAGTTCGTGCACAGAGCCACGCCGCTGATGGTTTCGCAACCACTCCACATGAACGCTACCGCCGGCGCTAGCCACTACCGCAGGTGCTAGCTCCAAGTTCTATAAAATGAGCCAACTTCGATCATTTTTATAATCCATCCCAGAGAGGTTGCTTGTGCCACAATTCCAGTTCTTTTATGGTGCCGAAGATGGATCTCCCACAAAAAACTTAAAGGAGAATTCTGGAGGAGGACAACGTCACGCTACATCCGAAGGACGATCGCTTCGACCTCGCTTATACTACAGTGATCCTTCATCTCCAACTTCAGAAGATCTCATATAGGGAGTTTTTATTATTGTTTTCATTATTTCCATTCCATACTTTATTTGTAACCGTTTAGAGAATTCGCCTTGTGTTGGCGACTAGGTCTGGGTGGGACTTAGTGGGAAATTGGCCTTGTGTTGGCGACTAGTTCTAGGTGATTAAATCTAGGGGGCTCAAGGCCATATCCGGGGAAGGATTGGCTAGAGCGGCTTGAGGCCTTATCCGGGGAAGGATAGGCTAAAGCCAACCGGTTCGTGGGGATACGAGTCGGTATAGAAAAGGAATAATTATTTACATATTTGTCGCCTCCGATTTCAAGCGATATTGAAATCAATTTTTGTAAACACCTTTTCATATAATATAATCATGTCTCTATTTGTGTTTACTTGATTTCTCTCATTTGGCGCAATCTCTATTATATTGTGTTCTAAGTTTTCAATTCTAAATCTAAATTGTTTATTTTAATCTCTTTCAGCATAAAACAATTTAATACTTGTTTCTAAAATTGCAAATCATAATTTTTCTATTAATTTAGCTAAATTGTTATTTTACCTTCACATATTATAAAACAATTTAGTAATTTCCATAAAATTAAAAAAAAAATTGTATTCCCTTATTCACCCCCCCCCCCTCTAAGGGCGTCGTAAGATCCAACAGTTAGATCATATTGGAATAACCTCCTTCTAATACTACTTGTTGGATCCGTAGGCGCTCTTAAGGGGGATAAGGGTTTTAATACTTTTTGAACTTAATTAAGTTTATTCAAACACATCGACAGTGTTTATAAAAAATATCTCAGATTAAACATTGTAGTATGCTTCTCATCAAAGTCGGTTATATTTGACACAACAGATGTGAACTCTATTACTACCACTTGCGTTAGTGTTACCACTCGGCGTTAGTGACAGATAATTCCTTTTCATTTAGATTTCAAAGATCAGAGATTGCATGACAATATTAGAGAAAACATATGGTATTATTGCTTTTTAGAAATCATTACAAAATCTTATCCCAATGACGCTTGAGATTGAGGCGAATGAGTAAAAACCTTTTTGGTTTTCTATACCAACCCTTCTCCCAAGGATCAGTTGGCTCCAGCCTATCTCTCCATAGATGAGGCCTCGAGCCGCCCCTAGATCTAACCCAAGACCTAGTGACCACTCCCACACGATGAACTCTCCCTAGTCCTCGCAAGACCCTAGTCTCCAACCACGCGACGAATTCTTTACTTATGATAAAAAAAGGGTTATAAATAACAAAATCTAAAACATCAAAAAAATCCCCTCAAAGGTTGAACTTGAAGATGAAGATGACTTGATGTATCTTTTTTCAAGTCCTTAGTGTTCACGAACATTGACGGAGTTCTCTTGGCTGCAAAGTGGAGGCTCTCAAGAATACAGGAGTTGCGGCTTAGTTGAGTCGTCAAATCAACAAATTAAAAAGGAAGCAGACCGCACTTTAAATAGGCTCGAATCCTAGCGCCAGCAGTAGTGCTACCGCCGGGCGGTAGACTCTTTAGGCAACAAGATGGCATACAGATTGAGTCATTTTTGGAAACATTCTGGCTCCAAATTTGGCATCTTCTCCTACCGCCCCGTGGTAAGGATAGAGCGTTGTGTTAGCTTTATCTCTTTCCCAGCCATCAGATATCCTTCATTTTTTGCTCCTCAATCAACATCATGATCATGTGACTTCCATAAGTTACTGCCCGACGTTAGCCTTAACGCGACACGGTAATAGTGGTTATATTCAGTCTCGATGACATTCCTTTTTCGACAAATGTTTCCATCTCGACGATGTTTCTAAATCTGCAGAAGCTACCACCAATGGTAGCATTAGCGCGTCGTGCTAACAGCAGAGTATTGATCTGAGAGGGAATCATCGACTTTCTTATTCGTACTCTTGAAGCTTGAAAGCAAAAGTTCATGCACACTATAAACATCTGGCAAGTATGATCAAATACAATGGTATTTGTCATTCTCAAACCAAGAGACGTGGAAAACATATTCCAACAAACTCTTCTACCACCTTGGTAGGAATACACTAATCAGTGCATGGGCCTTTTGATATGGAAACTTTTTGAACCACTGATTCTTTTGGTAAAGAGACTCTTAGAACCAACTACTGTGTCTTTTGACAAGGAGACTCTTAGAACCAACCACCGAGTCTTTTTATAAGGAGTCTCTTAGTACCACTGAATCATTTGTAGAGGGATTATTAGGACTTTATACTCTGATTACACAATATGAAGAGAGTAAGAAATAAGGAGAAGAAATGAAGATGTTTCTTCTGTTTAAATCCTCCTGCAACTATCATTGAGGTTGTAGTCACTTTGTGTTCTTCAGGATCTGTTTAGTAGATGAACCCTTGCTTGAGATCGAAAAGAATACAAGGGTTATTTTGCTTATGATCCTGGTGATCTCTATATGCTTATTAGCTTTCTACTGTAAGAGAAGAAGAAGTAGAAGCCTTTTATTGAATCCTATACAAAGATGTTCTGTTCTTCTGTCTAAGAGAGAACTTGAGGAAGAAGATGACAGAATAAAATGATTGAGTTTTCTTTTGTTTCTCTTCCTGAGTAAATTTATTCTTTTGTTTCTCTTCCTGACTCTTCTACAGAACTCTTATTTTCATCTGATTCACATTCTGCATTTGAGTTGTGGTTTGACCCATATAAGGCCATCATACAGAATGCTATAGCTTTTTGTTCTTCTTCTTCATCATCTTCACTTTGACTAGATGATGGTTATGTATCATAAACACAGAAAATGGAAGAAGGTTCAGCTACCATCCTTGTGAGGGAATTCCCGATGTCTCTTGCTGAAGTGCAATCAGCAACTCTTTGATAAATGTCATTTGACATTGATAGAGCTAATATGTCCATAGCTTTGGCATCAACACTTTTCAGCATCTTTTGAGCATCTGCTGATGTTGATGAAATTGAAGGTCCTGTCAAAATGACATTGAAAAATTCCTCATCAATAGAATTCATGTACAACCTAATCCTTGCTTTCCATATTACAAACTTATTTAGATTGCACATAGGAGGTCTTGTGCTTGAATACTCTTTGTTTTGTGCCATGAGTTTTTAAAACAAAAAATAAATAAATAACTCTAAAATAAATTAAGATCTAATTGATCTTTATGATTCAAGTGTTAGCCTGTAAAATAAAATCAACCACACTCTGATACCAATTGAAAGTGGAGGTTAGATCTTAATGTTACTCCAGAGGGGGGGGGGTGAATAGAGTATTAAAAACTTTTTATTAGTTTTATTGCGGAATTGAAAATACTGATATATATATGTGTATATTGAGTGAGTAATAAAAACAAACATAAAGAAGGCACACATCACAAACACAGAAAAGTAAAACAATCATAGAGGACACAAGGAGCTATTGTAGTTCCCCAATAAATCTGGGTACGTCTACTCTTCTACCACCCTTGTTAGAGATCCACTATGATTTTTGATCAGGTGTCCTAACACCAATGAGCTTTTGATAAGGTGCCCAAAAACCAAGCAGGATTTTTTGATCAGGTGTCTTGCCACCAAGAGGTAAACTTTTGAAGGGAGTTTTAACCCTTTACATAATGGGATGGGAAGGTTAGAATGTTCTTCTCTGTCAATATGCTGAGAGAAGACTCTAGTGGATGTTGATCTAGAAAAGGGCTTCCTCTATCTTATATGAGAGTGTTTGATAGTAGATTGACTAGAAGCTTTCTTTTGAATGTATGAGCAGATCTTCCTGTAGCTGATAGATCTGAGAGAATAACTCCTTCAGATTTTTGTTAATCTTTTGAAGATCTGAACTTGCAGCAGAAATACTGAGAGAAATGTTGATGATATTCTCAGTAAAATGAACTTGCTGCTTTAGGAAGAAGATGAAGATCTGTAAAGCTTTTGTTCTTCTTCTTCTTCCTGTATTTCTCCTTTCCTTTTCTCTGTACAGCTTTCTGAAAAATATGTTATGTATTGATTCTGTCGTGTGCTAAACTATGGAAGTAATATCTGATATATCTTCTTACTTTTCTCTTTTGAAATCTCTGACAGAAATTAATTGCAAATCCCTTATATTAGGGAATATAATATATCTGAAAAGATATTTTGAAACTACAAATCTGCTGCACCGTTTATCTTTTTCCTTTTCCATGAATATGTCCTTTTCAAAGAAATGTTAACGGCTATAATCTTGAAATAATAAAAGGAAATATATTATCCTTACTTATCTGATATAAAAGAGCCGTTATTGTAGTCGATCTGAGTTCAGAGAATGAAATAATATAATCTTCTGAAATAAATCTGTTGTATTGCAATTTTCGTCGATCTCAAGAATTTTCATCGAACACAATATTTAGTTCGTCGACCTCAAATGAATCTTGCTGGAAGAATTAAATTATTTGAGCTAAGAAGATTTTTCGTCGATCTCAATAAATTTCGTCGAGCTCAGAGCTATGTTCGTCGATCTGAAGATATTCGTCAAACGCAGATTCGTCCACCGCTGAACTGCTGAGACTGAAGATCATCGACCGCTGAGACGTTGAGCCGCTGAGACGAGCTTGAAGCAAGCCGTTCGTCGAACACAGAATGTAAGCCGTTCGTCGAACACAGAGAGCAGTTCATCGAACGCAGTGAGGAGTTTGTCAGACGCAGAATCTGAATGAATTCTTGAGTTCTAACAGCCTAAACTCTTGACCCATTGAATACATTGGGGTCAACTTGATCCTTGTCAACATACAGTGATCCTAGCCCAAATCAGAAATAGGGTTGTTCCAACAATCTCCCCCTATTTGGGTTAGGACACTATTTGACAAAAACTAAATAAAACAAACAGAAACAACAGAGCATATATATATCTGATATATTCTAAATATTTCATCAGATATAAAATAAATGATACTCTGAGTTCTGAAATTACATTTCAATGAAAATAAAACTAATAAAAAGAACCTTTTCTTTCTCTGAATTCTGACATTTCTGAATTCTGAATTCTGAACGGTATCTGCTATATTTCAGCTTTCTGAATGTTGATCTGAACTGAAACTTGATCTGAATTTAATATCTGCTCAAACTGAAATTATTTCTTAATCTGCTATAACATCTTCCTAAATCTGTCATAATCTGAATTTGTTTCTTCTTCTATTATTCTAAAACTGTATTCTGAATCATTTCTGAAAGCATCTCCCCCTGAGAGTATCTCCCCCTGAGACTGGAGGTTCTTCAGCTTTCTCCCCCTGAGCAACTACATCAAATGGATCTTGATCATCAAACTTCTCCCCCTGCCTAGTTTCAGGAAGGCCTGATGCTAGGCCCCTTGATGAAGGGACATTTGATGGAGGTAGGGAAGGATGCAAACTGATTTCCAGAAATTTGATCTGATAATGTTGTTGCATTCTTTTGACTTAAGGGTGTGTACCCATTCCATTATTATTGCTACTGATAGTTTGATCCCAATTGAAAGTCCTCTAGTATCAGTTGAGGTCTCTGATATTTTGATACCAATTGAATACCAATTAAGAGTTACCTTGATACCTACAAAATGTCTCTGGTAGAAGTGGTGTTCCTCTCCTTATTTAATAGCTTAGTTCCAACAATGCATAAACTCTTCTATTTTAAGAGAGGATTTGTTATAATCACTTTTTGCTTTATTAGAAGGAAAATATCCTAGTTGATTTTGTTTTAATAGGATTCTAAGGAATTTTTATGATAGAGAATTTTTATAGATTTGAATTGCTATAGCTGTTAATGGAATCTAAGGAATTTTTATCTTCTCAAAAATACATTGCCTGATACCTTCCTTCTTACAGAATTCTCTTATCAGAAGAGATTTAAAAACTCAGTGTCATGATCATTTCTGATCAATGCAACTAGAGTAGAATACTCAAATCTTGATGATCCTGAGAAAGTCTGTTGGAACATGAAGTTATCTAACTTTGTTTTTATGATAGAAAACTCAATTGAATCCTATAACTTTTTTGTTGATTACAATTGGAGTTAAAAAATTTTTTAATAGGTTTAAGCATTGCCTTATAGTTATTTATATTGGAATTATCTGTTAAGGTATTACCAATTTGAAAGTGAATTGATATTGGCCGTTGTATCTGTTAATTGTTTTACTAATTGAAAATTTCTTTTACCAATTGAAAATTTGATTTCTGATACCAATTGAAATCTTTAAAATCTGATTTCTGATACTAATTAAAAGTTTTCTTTTATGATTATTAAAATATATGTTTGATACAAATTTCATTTTTTATTGATAATCATTAAGATATATGTTTGACAAACTATTCTGATTTTGTCAATCTTGAGTTGACAGAGTGCATCGATTTTGTTGATCTCTGATTAAGGAATAGTTATATATTCTCTGTGTTCAGAGTTTGTTGAAATTTGATTCGTTGAGCTCTGATTATAAGAAAATAATGTTTTATTTCTGTGTTCAGCTTTCATCGATCTACGTTCGACGAAGTCATTTGATTTCTTCGATCTCTGTTCGACGACTTTTGTTGAACACAAAATTTTAACAATTTTTATTAAGTTTTCTGTTACCTCTTTTTCCTTAGCAGATACTAATTTAAAGATGTAGTTGGACTAATTTTCTTTTGAATATGAGATATATTAGATGAATATCTTAAGCTATGTTTGCTGCGATTTAATCTGACATTTTTAATGCTTGTAATATTCATTAATTTGATATTTCTTTCATTAAGAATTTGTTCAAAGATTTCAGCTTTAGTTGAATTATTTTTCAAAAAATTAATTTGTTTTTCTGAAGTTTTTAAATCTTCTTTAGGTTCAGAAGTTAAATTGTTTATATCTTCTGTGAGATATTTGATTTCTTTCTCATATTTAATTAAATCTAAGCAGTGAATTTTAAAATCATGTTTGAAATCAGTGGAATTAAAATCAAGGTTAGATATTACCTGATATGCATCAATTTCAGATTCTTATTCTGATTCTTCTGAATTGTTTGTAGAGGCATTGATAGCCATCACACAGAAGTTCTTTTCTTCTTCATCATCCTCATCATCACTGAAACTGGATGAAGATGCATGATCTGAATCATTGTATGAGTCATATATAGCCATCAAGCACTGATCTTTGTCGTTTGCATTATTTTCATCTTCAGATGAACTTGATGATGACTTTGACTCTTCTACATAACTCTTATTTTCATCAGATTCACATTCTGCATTTGAGTTGTGGTTTAACCCATATATGTCCATCATGTAGAATGCTATAGCTTTTTGTTCTTCTTCTTCATCATCTTCACTTTGACTAGATGATGGTTCTGTATCATAAACACAGAAAGTGAAAGAAGGTTCAGCTATCATCCTTGTGAGGGAATTCCAGATGTCTCTTGTTGAAGTGCAATCAACAACTCTTTGATAAATGTCATTTGACATTGATTGAGCTAATATGTCCATAGCTCTGGCATCAACACTTTTCAGCATCTTTTGAGCATCTGTTGATGTTGATGAAGTTGAAGGTCCTGTCAAAATGACATCGAAAATTTCCTCATCAATAGAATTCATGTACAACCTAATCCTTGCTTTCCATAATGCAAACTTATTTAGATTGCATATAAGAGGTCTTGTGCTTGAATACTCTTTATTTTGTGCCATGAGTTTGTAAAACAAAAAATAAATAAAAAACTCTAAAATAAATTAAGATCTAATTGATCTTCATGATTCAGGTGTTAGCCTGTAAAATAAAATCAACTTCCCTCTGATACCGATTGAAAGTGGAGGTTAGATCTTAATGTTACTCTAGAGGGGGGGGGGGGGGGGGGGGGGGGTGAATAGAGTATTAAAACTTTTTATTAGTTTTATTGCGGAATTGAAAATACTAATATATATATATGTGTATATTGAGTGAGTGATGCGATTATTTTCGGCAAGTGCACCGGTCGCGCAAGTAATAAAGTTTGGGAATAAAATCCCCGAGTGTCGGTCTCTTGAGGAATGCAGGTTGGGTGTACGAATCACGTTGTGTGACTATTGTTATACGAGCGTAAACAAACACACAAAGGGGGGTTTTGGTTGGGTTTTCCTACTCTTAACAACAATGAAAGAAATGCGGGTCGAAAACACCGCTTCGCAAGGCAAGATGGATGCAACGGCCGCGATGCCGTGCTTCGTGAGGCGGATGGAGCGTGCTCTAGTGCGAGAAGGTGAGGGTCGCAAACACCTCTTCACAAATGCCGTTAGCTCTTGCTAATGCGGATCGAGCACCTTGAGTGCGTGAGTGAGTGAGTGGATGAGTGGAAGCGAAGCGATTCACAAGCAAGTAATGATGAAAAGAGAGGAAACATTCATTTCATTTAAACCAAACATCATGATATTCAAGTTTAAAAGATTCAAAGATTACAACGAAGGAGAGAGGAAAGAGATAACCAATTGATGAAGACTAGCGGCCGTTCACGGCCAGAATGGTAGTTTGTCAAGCTACCTCCGGACTCGGGCGGACTGTGCTTCCGGTGTAGAGAAACTGTCACGATCTCTCTACGTGGTTCCGTCGTCTTCTACCTCAGATTTCCTCTTCTTCTCACCGGACGGGAGTGGAAAACAGCTGCTTGAGGGCTTGCGAATGGTGGAAAATGCTCTCGGACAATAAATAAATGCTTGGAATGGTTGGAGAGGACTTCCCCTTGCGTAGGAGATGAAGTGGAGGTGTCAAGGGATGGAAATCGCCCGCGTACGGACTGCCAATCCCGCTCCTGGCGGCTCGATTCCGCCCTAATTTGCGAGCAGGATATATATAGGCGCTGGAATAAACAGTGCGCACGGTCATTGGCGCACGACCAGTGGTCGTGCGCACTGGAGTTCTGCGATCGTGCGCGCTGCCCGTGCGGAGCCTGAAATGAAAGAATTTTATAAAATACATGTTCGCACGACCAATGGCGCACGACCAGTGGTCGTGCGCACTATCGTCAATGATCGTGCGATAAGCCAAACAGAACTCATAAAAAGGGCGTTAAGTGCGCATGATCAATGGCGCACGACCAGTGGTCGTGCGAGCTAGAGCCAGTGATCGTGCGCAGTGTTCCTGTACAGAATTGTACCGGAAATGTTTGACCGGAAAATCCGCGACCTCTTCCTTGCAAGGCAAAATTGTGGTCTCTTGCGGTCTCATGCGGTCTCTACTTTGGTGATCGCTCCAGGTCTTAAGCTGCTTGCTGCCAGATTCTTCTAAGTTCCAAGCATCCGAAGCAAAGCGAGATCGTCAGAGATGGACGATCAGAGTGTTTTCCTTTGTTTTTTACTATTTTGCCCTTGTATCCCGGGCAGCCCGTAGTTTTCAGTTCTGCCCGTCTGGGCAGCTCCTTCGTCTATAAATAGAGGGGTAGGGGTACCAGAAAAAGGACTTTTGGCTCCGAGGCTCCGGCTTACAACCTGTGTAAGCGGTCTCATTTTTCAGTGATCGCAGCCCTGTGATCGTTTTTCCTTTTGTCCAGCCTCTTTTGTCCTAGTAACCTATACTTCGCAGTCTTCTCTTTTTTCCCCCTTAGTGTGTGAATTTTGGAGGTACCATTTTTGGTGCCAACAGAACGAACACGCGACCTTCAGATTCGAAGTGTCAGGTGAAGTTCTTGGACTTTCAAGATGGCTGAGCGTCGCAGAGGTCGTCCTGTGCGGTCTCCTAGCGGTCTTCCTTCCGATCATAATTCCTTAGAAGCGCTGGAGCGTCGCTTCGAGCTCCGTGTGGAGCAAGCTCTTCGCGAGGCCGCTCGAGCTCGGCAGGACGCCGCCTCCATCCAGTAGGAGATCGCGTGATCTCAGCAGGAGGCCGCCCGAGACCGCCAAGAAGCTGTCCGGACTCAGCAGGAGTCCGCGAAGCAGATTGAGGCCATGAACCAGGTTCTGGCCGCGATCTCTCAGAGAATTCTTCCTCCGCCTCCGCAGGTCGCCACCCCTGATCACATGGCGAGCGGTCATCCGCGCGATCACCCCAGTCTCCAGCCTGCAACTCCTCAGCGATCTCAGCATGAGGAGTTCGCTGCTCGTCGTCATACCTTCCAAGCTGCAGCCCAGGGACCTCCGGCCCAAACTCTGAATTTCGAAGAGGAGTTTGCTTACCCCCAAGCTCCTCCTACTTCTTGTCTTGCTCCTCCCGGCCCTTCTCAATTCGGGGAGCCTTCTCCTTTTACCGACGAGATTCGTCGAGACCCAATTCCCCATGGGTTTAGGGAGCCTCGTCTTCCCATTTTTTCAGGGGAAAGCGATCCGATGTCTCATCTACAGGCCTTCGAGTCTGCTGTGGCTCTTAGGACCATCTCAGATGGGGTGAGATGTAAATTGATGGTCACCACCTTTGATGGGGCAGCTAGGGAATGGTTCTACAAGCTCCCCAATCAGTCCATCCCGAATTTTGCTGTTCTTAGGGAAGAGCTTTTACTGAGGTTTGCCACCGCGAAGAAGAGGAAGAGTGGTCCTGCGACCCTCTTCAAGATCCACCAAGGGGGCAACGAGACTGTTGCCCATTTTGTTGATCGTTTCCAGAAAGAGATTCTAGGGATCCGGGATATGGATCCTGAGCTCTATATGGTGGCTCTGATCAGCGGCCTGCAGGAGGGCCCTCTGAAGTTCGAAGTCACCACCAAGGAGCCTAGCTCCTATCAAGAGCTAATTAGCGTAGCTAATCGTTTCATAGAAGGGGAAATCAACAACCCAAACTATGTAAACAATCTGACCAACAGAGGAGCCCAAAAAGGTTCTGCAGGATTCTATCCGGCTCCGTCTTCTTCGAAGCCTCGACAGGATCTTCCGCCTCCGGCTCCGAGAGGTAAAGGTTATCGCAACCACCACTCAAACCGAGGTAACCCATCTTCTTTCCCTCTTCAAAGTTCATTTTTTCAAAACCCCGTCGCTTCTGCTCCGCAAGCTACTCCAGTCCACCAGATTCAATACGCCCAACCTCCTCTTCTGCCCATCCCGTCTCTTTACAATGAATCCCAAGAGTCTTTCACAGACTTTGGGGTTCCAATGAGTGAGGTGCTTCAGACTGTTCAGAAGCAACCTTTTTTCAGAAGGCCGGCTCCGTTAAACTCAGATCCGAAAACGAGAAATCCGGCCCTCTACTGTGAATATCATAGGGAAAGAGGCCACTTGACAGAGAACTGTAGAGCCCTCCGTTTGTTCCTGGAGAAGCTTCTGAAGGAGGGAAAGATTTCTGACGTTATTCAGAAAAGTGATCCTGCCAAAGCCTCAACTTCTAAAGCTAAGGAAGTGGCAGAGGTTCATTGGGAATGCGAGGAGGTAGATGATGTTGGCCATCTGGGCAACATTGGCTTTCCAAGTGAATGCATTGATGCTGATGATGAAGGTGCCTTAGGCAAACTTTTTTGCATCCATGGGGGAGCAGGCCCCGAGTCTTCAAGGAAAGCGAGTCTGAAGAGAGTTTATCAATCAGAGGTCTCAGCTACCTCTTCAGCCCCGATCCGAGGGACTGTCACTTTTGGAGATGAAGATCTTCCTCAGACCGCAAATCCCTTCAATGACGCAGTTGTTATCAAAGCTGTGATAGAGAATTACACAGTAGAGAAGATCCTAATAGACACAGGAAGTTCAGTTAATGTGCTCTTCAAACCGGCCTTCGAAGCATTGAAGACAGGCAAACCCCTCCTATCAACTGAAGGACCTCTTTACGGTTTTTCAGGAGAGAAGAAGGAAGTTGAAGGACTCGTTACTCTTTCTGTGATCTTGGGAGGAATAGTGAGGCTGGTGAAGTTCATAGTCGTTGATGCTCCTAGTAGCTACAACGCAATCTTTGGGAGACATTTCTTGAATGGGTATCAAGCCATCGTCTCCACTTATCATCAAGTGGTGAAGTTTGCTCTGAATGGCAAACAACATCGAATCAGAAGTGACCCGAGGAAAGCCAGAGAATGCTATGTAAAGACGGTTAATATGATCGTATCTTCTCCCCCTCAGGAAGTTATGATGGCCGAGTCGCTTGAATTTCCCGAACAAATCCAAGCTGCGGAGGAAGCTGAAGAAGATACAAGAGATGGAGCTCACTTGGAACCTGCCCAAGTGACTCAGGCAATCCCAATCAGCGAGGAAGATGGGAGCAAGTGTCTCTCCATCAACGCTGAATTATCTGAAGCTGACAAGAGTCAGCTCATCTCTTGCCTTCTTCAAAATCTAGATATCTTTGCCTGGTCGGCGGAGGACATGCCAGGAGTGGATCCTGATGTCGCTTGCCATCATCTCAACATCGATCCTAGCTTCGCTCCAATTCAGTAGAGAAAGAGATCCGCTGCCACCACTCTAGCTCAGCCTATCCGTGGAGAGGTGGAAAAACTCCTGAAGGCGAAGTTCATCCAACCAATTCAATATCCTGCATGGGTTTCGAATGTTGTAATGGTTAAAAAGCCAGGAGGGAAATGGAGGATGTGTGTGGATTTTACCAAACTTAATAAAGCTTGCCCGAAAGATTGCTACCCTCTGCCTCGAATAGATTCCTTAGTTGACTCGGCGGTTGGATACTCTTTTATGAGTTTTTTAGATGCGTTTTCTGGTTATCATCAAATTAAAATGCATAAGCCCGACATCCCTCATACCTCATTCATCACAGATGACGGTTGTTTCTGTTATGTAGTGATGCCTTTTGGGCTGAAAAACGCTGGAGCAACTTATCAGAAGATGATGGATACAGTTTTCAAAAATCAAAAAGGAAGAAACCTTGAAGTCTACGTTGACGATCTTTTGATAAAAAGCAAATCATTTTCCTCTCATCTCAGCGATTTAACCGAAACGTTTTCAACCCTTAGAAATTTTAACATGAGGTTAAATCCTTTGAAATGTGTGTTTGGAGCTAGTAAAGGAAAATTTCTTGGTCATCTTCTCACCCCAGGAGGGCTAGAACCAAATCCAGACAAAGTAAAAGCCATTCTAGAAATGCCGCCTCCCAAATCTTCTAAAGAAGTTCAGCAGCTAGGAGGGAGAATGGCAGGTTTGAGTCGCTTCATTTCTCGATCGGGAGACAAAAGCGCACCTTTCTTTAAGACTCTTCGGGGAGGAGGAAGATTTGAATGGACAAAGGAGTGTGATGATGCCTTCAATCAACTTAAGAAACAATTGACTTCAACCCCTTTGCTCCAAAGCCCACGAGAGGGAGAACCCCTTTTTCTTTATATGGGAGTTGGATCTGATGCCATAAGCTCTGTTTTAGTCCGTGAAGAGAAAAAGAAGCAGTTTCCGGTTTATTATGTAAGTCGAATTTTGAAAAATGCGGAAACTCGCTATCCCATCCTTGAAAAGCTGGCCTTAATGCTCGTAACCTCAGCAAGAAGGTTAAGACCATATTTTCAAGCTCACTCAATTAAAGTTGTCACTGATCTTCCGTTGAAGGGTGTCTTAGAGAAACCAGAGCATTCAGGAAGGTTAGCCAAATGGGCGATAGAACTCAGTGAGTTTGAAATTTCCTATGTTCCAAGGGTAGCAGTCAAAGCCCAAGTCTTAGCAGATTTCATAGCAGACACTAAAGAACTTGAGTCGGAAAAAGGAAGCAAATCACCCCTTGCATGGACAATTTTTGTGGATGGCGCTTCAGGAAGAAATTCTTCAGGAGCTGGAGTTATCTTGATCAACCCGAATGGAGTGAGGTTGGATCAAGCGTTAAAATTCTTTTTCAAAGTAACAAATAACCAAGCTGAATATGAGGCTTTGTTAGCCGGACTCAGATTTGCCAGAGAGTTAGGAATCGATGATGTCAGGGTGCTAACAGATTCCTTAGTGATGGCTTCTCAAGTAAAGGGAACTTTTGAAACTAGAGATAGCATTTTGAAGCAATATCTAACCTTGGTAAAAGCTGAGGTTGGAAAGTTTAAAAGCTTTACTATTGAGCATATCCCAAGAGGAGAAAATACGGATGCAGACGAATTAGCAAAGTTTGGTCTTCTCTCAGGTGGAACAACCTCGGAATTGTTTCGTCCGGCAATAGAAGAAGGAGAGATCATGGAGATTGATCAGCATCCGTCCTGGATGGATCCTTTTATTCTTTTTCTTTCAACTGGGAAATTCCATTCCACGGTAAAAGATAAGAAAAGATTTAAACAAAAAGCGGCTAACTATTACCTCGTTGCAGGAGTACTTTACAGGAGAACTTTCCTTTCTCCATTGGCACGATGCGTTTCGGAAGAGGAGGTTCCAATAATCCTTCAAGAGGTTCATGCAGGAGAGTGCGGCAGTCACTCAGGAGCAAGAACCTTGGAGAAGAGAATTCTAAGGCAGGGTTATTTTTGGCCTCAAATGAGAAAAGATGCGGAGAAATTTGCCCGGAAATGTGTCAAATGCCAAAAGTTTGCTCCACTCCAAAATCAGCCAGCTCAACAGCTCAAATCAATAGCAACCCCGTGGCCATTTGCGGTTTGGGGAATGGATTTGATTGGGCCTTTTCCTATGGCAAGTGGTCAGCGTCGATATATTATAGTCATGATCGACTATTTCAGCAAGTGGATAGAAGCAAAGGCATTAGCCAAAATTACTACCCAAGTTGTGAAGAATTTCATTTGGGGAGAAGTAGTATGTCGGCATGGAATTCCAATGGCAATCATTACTGATAATGGCTCTCAATTTAATAATTCAACTCTCATTAGTTTCTGTGATCAAATTGGAATCGAGCTACGCTTCGCCTCTGTACATCATCCTAGAAGCAACGGGCAAGTAGAGGCTGCTAACAAGCTTATTATAAATCTTTTGAAGAAAAAAGTAGAAAATCTTAAAGGTAATTGGGCGGAACAGCTACCTTCGGTCTTATGGGCCTTAAGAACAACTCCAAGTTCTGCTACTGGAGAGACTCCTTTCAAATTGTCACATGGATCCGAAGCTCTTATTCCAGTAGAGTTCGAGGTAAAAAGTCCGAGAGTATTACTAGCACAACAAAACCAAATTGATTGGATGGAAGAAAATGATGAGGAGTTAAAATGTAGCCTCGACTTGATTGAGGAATTGAGGGATACGACAACTATTCGACAAGAAGAGGTAAAAAGAAGAATGGCCAAACTATTTGATAAAAACGTAAGAACCAAGGAATTTGTTGCTGGAGACTTGGTCTTGAAGAAAGTAGATGCTGCGGCAAGAGCTGGTTCAGTTGGGAAGCTTAATCCTAACTGGGCAGGGCCATTCATAATAAAGAGGGTGCTCAAAAACGGTGCCTACCACCTCCAAAATCATGAAGGCGAGGAATTGCCTCACTCCTGGAGTGGAGATGATCTCAAACTCTTCTTTTCTTAAAAAGTTCGTATTCATGTTTTCTCACTCCTCTTCTCACCTTTTCTTTCTTTTGTAAGTCATGAAGACATGGCCAAAATGATCATGGCATGAATGGTTAAGCGGCAAGATAAGATATGAGTTAATCGACGGATCCTACTTCTTTCCCCTCGGCTTGATAACTTGACGTGTAATTCTGCCAGGACCACAGATGTCGGGGAGATTTCGAATCTGTGTAGCAGTGGCTCGCCAAGCTCGAGCGGTGAAAGTTTAGGATGCTGGGTCCTAGCTGACATCTGGCACACCTTAGCAAGAAGGGCTGGGTGGCTGGCTCAGCTCTGTCATGCATTAGAAAGGACATTGTTACGGTCTCAATGATCTTCGGGGAAAGCAATGTCGGTATAAGCCTCATCGGCATGACCACACCTGCCCCACTGATCATTTTGTTCTGTAACTCTCGATTATTCATTAAAAGCATGATTGGGGAAGTAAAACCCAACAATCCATCGGGGAAAGCAATGTCGGTATAAGCCTCATCGGCATGACCACACCTGCCCCACTGATCATTTTGTTCTGTAACTCTCGATTATTCATTAAAAGCATGATTGGGGAAGTAAAACCCAACAATCCATCGGGGAAAGCAATGTCGGTATAAGCCTCATCGGCATGACCACACCTGCCCCACTGATCATTTTGTTCTGTAACTCTCGATTATTCATTAAAAGCATGATTGGGGAAGTAAAACCCAACAATCCATCAGGGAAAGCAATGTCGGTACAGCCTAAATCGGCATGACCACACCTGCCCTGGTTATTATTCTCTAGATCGGGCGGTCAAAAGTTTTCAGACCGCATGTTTCTTTTTCTTTTTCTCACAAGGCTCCGTCTCTTAAACATCAAGATCGAGCGATCAGAAGTTTTTTGAGACCGCATGTTCTATCTTTCTTCAGAAGGTGTTCTATACTTTTTATAAACGGTGGCCTAATCTTCTTCAGGAACTGAATAAAGGTGGTCGCAGACCTGGAAATTCCGAAGGAAGTCAGAATTAATTCAGGTTTTAAGAGATCGCGGACAACTATTGAATAATAGCCTGGGAATTCATCAAGATATTTTCCATCCAAATCAGCCTTCAAAACTGTCAGGAAGTTCATTAAACCTGGATTATTTACAGTTCACGGCGGACTGAGTAAATTGAGATCGTAAAAAAAGTATTGAGTTCGAATTGTATTTTAACTAACTCTTGAAGATGCGGTCTGTATGATTTGTGACCGAATGTGTTGATATACAAATCTGGTTTGGTTCATTAAAATTCTTCATTGACGATCTGACTATACTGAGATCGCAGCACTATCCGATACAGGGCTCAGATTCTTTTTTCAAGGGTTTAGGGTTTTCAATAAGGAATTATTATTTTAAAATCTTTTTCAACTATTGATTAGAGATCGAATGTTGAGTTTGTTTTCATAAAAGCGTGACCGCATGCAATATATATTGTGATCGATTCATCCCAATAACACAGCATAAATAATACAGAGAGATTCTTGAACAAAGCAACATTTCTATTCATCTCAGAAATTATTACAGTATTAAAGTGTGGTCTGTGACCGATAATTACATCATGTTTCCTGGAAATAAGAACTATTTCTTTTGTTTTTCTTGTGGGAAGACCGCTCCTCTGATGAAGAAGTTGACTCTTCTGAAGATTCACTGCCGCTTTCGGGCTCTTTTGATCCGGAATCCGAGGCCGCTGCCGAACTCGTCTCCTCACCTTCAAAGATACTTCCACTAGGGGAAGCATGATCCCGTGTATCCGGACTCCCGCCGATCTCAACAGATTCATCCTCAGAACTCTCTGCGGTCTTCGATTCTTTGGCTTTCCTCTTCTCCTCTGCTTCCTCGATCATTTCTGCGACCTCAGGAAAGAGATCAGCAAAGGTTGCATCCCGGAATTCATCAGTTAGACCGCCTTTTTCTCGAAGAATAGCAAGGGTCTTGTTTGACGCGTCTCTAACATGAGTATACAAAGACTTGAGGTAGTCAGGGTTGTGGATGTCATATGCGGTCTTCTTAAAATTCTGAAGGAAAAAGATGAGTCAGATCGAAAACGGTCAAGGTAAAACAAATACGTTTGAGATCGCGTCTTTTGATACTTACGTCAAAACGATCTTGCAGGCGTTCTGCATGTGCGAGAGATGCGCGAAGAGATCGCCCCATGTGGTGATTTAAAACTGTGCTTCTGGCGGTCACCTGAGCGCATACATCAGGAAGATCATCGATCCCGATCCTCAAAGCTTCATTTGCGTTTTTTCTCCCATAAAGGGCAGAGGTGACCGCAAAAGCCTGGTTCGTAAATCTACCACCCCAGAAAGGGAGATCGGTTGACACCTTCAAAGACTTGCCGGTCTCACTCCACCTTAATAAAGCTTTTCCCTTGGTATCTTTCACTTTCTTTGCAAAACCCAGTAAGGGAAAGGGTCCCTCCTCAAGATCGCCCTCCACCGCGATCTCCTTCTCTTTCCTCTGGCGATCTTGGCGTAATCGTTTTTCTCTCTGAGTCAGAACTTCTCCCTTAGGAGTCACAGGGTCGACATCCGGGATTGCGAAAGAAGCTGTATATATATAAAGAAGAGCAGTTAGAATAAGAATGAAGTTATTTTTAAAAAAAAAAAACTACAGGAGATCGCAAGATTTTCTATTTACTATCTTCAGGCGAGACCGCAGAAACCTCTGGCCAGATCGCCAGGTAGTGAACCAGATCGAAGCGTTTGCCCGCAAGCCACTCCAAAATCGCCAGCTCTTCTTTTGAAATAAACTTCTCCTTCCTAAAAATCCGCTCTGCTCGCGGGGAAGGTCGGCTGGGAAGACCGCTGAGATCGCCCTCGAAAATCAGATACCTCTCGGTCCAAAGGGGAATCTTGTTAGGAAGATTAAGAATTTTTATTCCATTGCAGCTAAAATACATCAGACCTTTGAATTCTTCCTTTTTCTGACCTTCCTTTAGTATTTTGACAGAGAAGGTCCCTCGGAAGATCGGCATGGTGAATTTAATTCTTGCCGATCTCAGGTAATTAATGAAGACATTCATCAGACCGATTGCGTTCGGTGGGAGTTGAGCGAGCACAAGACCATAATATTCCATCACTTCCAGAATTTCCCAAGGAACGGGAATCTGGAGACCGTAAACAAAATGATCGATTGGGATGATATATCTGCCTTCATCCCCAGAATTCAAGTCCTCTCCCTCAAATGGAATTCTGATCGTAATACTGTCATCAATCTTGTACGTCTCAATAAAAGAAGAAAATTCCTTCTCCGAGATGTGACCATATTTGTGATCGGAATCCAAGAAAACCTCAGCAGCTTTTGAACGTGCGGACACCATTTTATGAGATCGCTGGAGTTAATAGTTTAAAGAGAAAGCAAGAAGAATAGAACAGTGATCCGAAAAGCAACTATTTATAGAAAGTAAAAGTTGATTGAGTAATGATTGCATTTCTCAAGATCGCCCTGCAAATAACTCAGACCGCCAAAAGCTAACCAAATTCATTCACAGATCGCAGAGCATAAATTCAAACAAATTTAAGAGATCGCAGAGTAAGTATATATTACAGCATCATAGTACAGCACCAAAAATATATTACAAAACCAGGAGGAAATAATATTGTTTGAGAGATCGCTAAAGACGAAAATAATAAAATGCGGTCTCATTTTTGCTGCTCCCTTTTTCTTCCAACGAAAGCTGCCACATCCTGCATTTCGTTGACCGCAGTCCAAGCAGATGCCAAGCTGTGATTGGCCACCATGGCAGCCCTATGGATTCTAGACATCTCACGGTCTACCTGTTCCATAGGAATCACCACGATGTCTGCCGATCTCCTGTCTTGGTGACCGCTGGACGATCCTGCCTTCATAGACATCTGAGGACCACCCCGAAGGGCTGCGTTCTCAGTTGAAAGTGCAGCGGCTTTTCCCCTGTAGTATTCTGCGTCTTTTTCTACTTTTCGAAGTTTTTCTTCGTATTCACCTCGAATCTGCTTTTCTTTAACTCCAAAGTCTGCAAGAAGTTGTTTTTCCTTTGTTTCAAAGTTTGCGGTCTGGATCCGAAGGCGATCCTCCATCAAGCGCTCGCGATCTCGCATAACCCTCATGTCTTCAATCATTGGCCTGAAAAGATCAGCGAACTCTGAAGGGATCAAGATTTTTCTTGGTATTTCGCCTTCTTCAGAAACTGAGTTCGCATGATCATCTGCGATCAGAAGGGAAAAGGTCAAAAATCAGAAGATACTTTTCAGAAGGAAAGAGTTTTACAAGGAAAATACTTGACGGAGTTGCAAGACCGCAGTCAAGTAAATTCTTCTCGACATCTTTTGAGACCGCAGTATTGGCGGTCAACAAAAGGCGGTCAGAACCCCTTAAGCGCTCTAGGTCGATTTTTTCTAATTGTTTTTTCTGTGACCGCTCTCCTTCTTTTCTCCTCCTTTTTAATTCGGCATTGCTAACAAGGATATCATCAGTCTCAATGATGACGACCTCAGGTCGTTTCTTAGGGGATGCAGGTCGAAAAGCGAGTTTGGGAAGTGAGTCAATCGATCTCGCGATCATTTTCGCCTTACCAGTCTTGATCGCCTCCAGCGCAGCTGCATGATCTGCTACCCCAGAATCTGTTTCCTCACCCATTTCATGAAAGAAGTTGCCGCGATCGCTCGACACCTCGATCTCATCTTTCTTCTCTTCTCTGATGGTTTCCTTCTTAGCGATCTTCTTTTTCTTCTCCTCCTTTTTCTCTTTTTTCTTCCCTGCGGCTAAAGCCCGCTCCTTTTTCTTTTCTTTCTTATCTTTTTCGATCGCTAAGGAGATCGCCTCCTTTGCGTTCCTCTCTTTTTCTTCCCTGGCGATCTCTTCCCGCCTTTTCCTCTCCTCTTCTGCTTTTTCCTCTTCTATTCTCTTATCCTCAGCGATCGCCGCGAGCCTGACGATCTCCTCGGCCTTTTTCTTTTTCTCCCTCTCTTCTTCTTCCTTCTCTTCCATCCTTTTTCTCTCAGCGATCGCTGTGAGCCGGGCGATCTCCTCCTTCTCCTCTTTCTCTTTCTTTTTCTTTTCTTCTTCTTTTCTTTTTTCTTCCTTCTTCTCCTCTTCCTTTTTCTTCTCTTCTTCAGCAGCTTTTTCTTCAGCAAGAATCCGAACTCGTTCGACTTCGAAAGGATCCATTGACTGTAATTTTAAATTTTTACATGGTAACTTGCAATTATCACTAAGTAAAAGTAAAGTTAAGAATAGTAATTTGGTTACTTACATTCACAGCAGGATTGTTGTCTGAAAGATAATCTTGAAGAGAAATATCTTCGGCGGTCACTTCCTGACCGACAGTAGCTTTCGATCTCTTGACAATCTCCTTCTCCGCGGTTCTCTCCAGATCGGCGATCCGGTTTCTAAGCTTTTCAGTTGAAAGACTTTGCTGTTGCAAAGCAGCCTTGATCGACTCTGTAGAGGCGGTCTTACCAGAAGGTTCTGCTGGTTGGCTCGTCACTGCCGGGGCTATCCCAGTGGAAGCCTTTGTGATCGTCAGATCAACAATATCATCCGGAGCGGAATTTCTTTTTCTCTTTGAACCCTTAGCAGGTTTTTCCTTGCTAGAATCCGCGGTCTTCTTCGAAATAATTTTCTTTGTTTTTGATGCAGACCTCGGAGATTGTCGAGATTGCGCTGATAGCTTCATCATGTCCAAAGCATCCATTCTGGAAAAGTTTTCTTTGTGCGATCTCAATAAATGATGATCGGTCAAGGCTCTGATTTTTCTCTGTATCTTGGAAACTGGAGATCTGAGGTGCTATTTATAGCCCAAGCCGCATTTATGACAGTCGCGGTCTCAGCGGTCAAAGTTTACATTTTCGAAGTTTCAGAGCAACTTAAAAATGTGCGGGGATTATGTTTGACCGGAAAATCCGCGACCTCTTCCTTGCAAGGCAAAATTGTGGTCTCTTGCGGTCTCATGCGGTCTCTACTTTGGTGATCGCTCCAGGTCTTAAGCTGCTTGCTGCCAGATTCTTCTAAGTTCCAAGCATCCGAAGCAAAGCGAGATCGTCAGAGATGGACGATCAGAGTGTTTTCCTTTGTTTTTTACTATTTTGCCCTTGTATCCCGGGCAGCCCGTAGTTTTCAGTTCTGCCCGTCTGGGCAGCTCCTTCGTCTATAAATAGAGGGGTAGGGGTACCAGAAAAAGGACTTTTGGCTCCGAGGCTCCGGCTTACAACCTGTGTAAGCGGTCTCATTTTTCAGTGATCGCAGCCCTGTGATCGTTTTTCCTTTTGTCCAGCCTCTTTTGTCCTAGTAACCTATACTTCGCAGTCTTCTCTTTTTCCCCCCTTAGTGTGTGAATTTTGGAGGTACCATTTTTGGTGCCAACAGGAAACACCTGCACGACTCCTGTTCCAGCCTACAACACCAGTCTAGCCACTGCAGGTGGCACTTAAAACTGCATGAAAATTAGTAACGAAGATGAACAAGAAATAACATCAAAACGGGCCTAGAAGTGCACTTAGCATGGGGTATTAAATAGGAATGAAACCATGTCTAAAGTGAAGTGCAAAGACTAGAAAATCGGCCCAGATGAGTCCAAAAATGTGTATATAATTGGGACTCATCACACCCCCAGACTTACCTGTTTGCGCGTCCCGAGCAAACGAATTCGGCGGAGTGTGAAAATGGTAGTTAACAAAGAAAATTACACAAAGGAGTGCAATGCGAAGTAACAAAAACATGCAAATAGAAATTTCGTAAAAAGAGATTCTAATTATGCTAACTAATTTACGAAAGTACTAGAGCGTAAATAAAGATTTATCAATACTCAGTTGGTGAATTGTGAAGAATTTGAACGATCATGCCCGGTGTGAAAGTAACAAACCACTAAGGAGGGTGTTGCTCAAGATCGGGGTTCAGGAATAACTCCGCTGAAATCCATCAACGTCCGAAACCATACGCTTGCCCGGTTAAACTCTCTCCACGGCGCTAGCAAACTCACGAGAAAAATCAATAGGACTTTAGGATTAAGTTGGGGCTTAGGTTGCGGTATGATAATCAAGGGTTAAAACGAAGGCTACGCAACCAACTTGAGTCACGGAACGCTGCACCAAGCAAAAACAAAAACAAAGCTCGTGTGACACACCCCCAGACTTATTATGAAAACTAGGTGTGCACACGGCCTACTCCACAAATACCAACAGATTTTCTATTTAGCTCGGAAGGATCACTTTTCAATACACTTTTTTCTCAGATTTTTATTTCAATATCATATTTTTCTTTTTCTTATTCTTATCCTCCTGTTGGTTCAAAATCAGCAGATAGAGTTTATTTCTCCTTCACAACACAACGATTCCAAACATCACACCAAATCTAGAACATGAGTGCAGATAACAAATATTTGGTTGCGACAGTGGGATAAGCTTCAGGCCTAGGTGAATGGAGGAGGAGCTGAACAAAGGGAGTGGTAGGCACAAATGTTGGGTAGCAAAGGTGAGCGAATAGGATATGGAACGCTAAGGCTCAAACTCGCCAAACGGTGGCCTATATCACATTTATCTCAACGAATCGCCCGCACCCATGCTTCAAGAGTCGCTTGGGGCAAGTTCTTAGCCCACGAGAAAGATAAACCTTCCTCCCGACTCGAGCAACACACAACTAGCGCTCGTATACACACAACACTGGGTTATCACCAATTTCATTCACATTCACCACTTGAGTAGAATAAATCTAAAACTACGCACAAATACTAATCATAAATTAAATGCATAGAAATAATCTAATTTTACTTAAATTCTATTGTAGCATGCAGATGCGACTAGAACACTGCTCGAGTCAACATCGCACTCCAAATAGTAATTCCTAAGCTAACATCCCAATTCACATTCCTAACCAAAATAGTTTATTCGGAATAAAACAAATAGATAAGTGCGCGCTCATGTGGGTGCAGTGGTGTGTAGCATGAAATAATGATGATGATGATGAAGAATTAAAAACAAACGTCTAGCATGCGGTGCAACTCGTTCACATAGTGGATAACACGTGCTCTCCCCCAGACTTAATCTAAACATTACATCACAAAACTGAAGGCTAGGGGGAAGAAATGTTACCCAATGCTCAGAATTGAGCATACCAGACGATTGGCGATTAAGATCAAGAGCAGTACGCAGCATCCGTACCAAAGAACACAACACACCTGCAAGCACAAAACTAAAAACAGCCAAAAACAAATATAAAAACTGAACTAAACATGTTAGAATAAAATAAAATCAGGAAATCTGGGTTGTCTCCCAGCAGCGCTTTTGTTTTATGTCCTTAAGCTGGACCAAATACCTGTATTATAAATGTCTAAAGAGTGCAGAAATTAAATAAGAGTGCAAAAGAGAAAGTTTCACAAATAAGAGAAATACAGAACATCAGCTGTAAGCACTTTTATGGTGCTCGTCTCCCGTAGCTCGTAGGCGGGAGGTGAAGGCTTTAGGGCCAACACTGGTGTCACCCAGTGTTCCCCTAACCTCCGCCCTCTTGCCACGGAGAGCGGCAGCACGAGCGTCGCGCAAAAGTTTCTCCTGTTTAAGTTTAGTGACAGTCAGAGACTGCCAACGTTGAAAGTTTTCAGATTTTTCCACCTTGGTGGTGGGTGGCGTCACTTCCGGCGTCGCGGTGACTACCGGATCAGCCCAAGAGATGGAGCGCTTAAATTGTTTATTACAAGAATCAAAACACGAAGATAATGGGACAATGTCCCGAACTAAATTCAAGTCAATATTTTTCGAAATGCAATCTTCCTCTGTCTCGGCATCAAATTCTCTCCGAAGATCTACTTCTTCCTCCCTGGACCGGTGCTCCGCCTTTTCTCCTTCAATTGGTTCTTTATCTTCTTCATTTCGTGCACAACTCGGAGATTCATCAAAAATAAAGAGAGGGGGAGGAGTGAATGTTTCAGTTATAGCTTTGGGGCAAGTGGGCTGCGGCACCTTATTGGGTAGGAAGACACACCCTGTAGTGAAATCAAGGGTGGCACCGCTCTCTTTCAAGAATGGCACGCCCAAGATAGGGATAGAGTGACTTTCCTGGGGTCCCAACACCTGAAAATCAGCAACCACAATCGTCCCCTCAACTATCACTTCCACAATTTTCACTTCCCCCTCAGATTGTATAACGGTCCCATTAGCAAGCATAAGGGATTTCCGATCCTCCGTGTTCAACTCAAGTTGCAATTTAGCAACGTCTTGCAACGCAATGACGTTGCGGGAAGAGCCAGAATCGCACAAAGCTTTCGTTTCAATATTATTGATGGAACAAGAAATCACTAACTCACTTGGATCAGCCTCTACCACATTGCCGAGACTCTTCCCTTGATCTATTGGGTTCTTTTCAGTGTTGCTAGGAAGGGTCCCATGCGACCGCTCGGTTAGCACTTGGGCCAATTGGCCCAGCTGCGTTTCCAAGTTCCGCATGGATGCGGTTTGGTTCACCATATTTGAGGTAGCCGTTTGAATAAATTTTTCCATCATCTCCTCCAGATTACTCTTTTTTTGGGCTGGGGGGCCTTGGTTATAATCCGGGTGTGGTGGCCTCGGTTGGCTCCCAGAGGCATAAGCATCGTTTTGATGCTGCCCCGGAGCCCATCGTTGGCCATGCGTGTTTGGGTTCCATGAGAAGTTCAGGTGACTTCTCACTCCCGGATGATAAGCATTATTAAATGGCACCCCCTTAGACTGATTTCCTACAAAATTAACGGATTCATTCAAGGATAAGTGCGCAAAGTCACCTGATATGTTGTTCCCTGAGCATTCGTATGCGTGGTGGCCGCCGCCTCCACATCCTTCGCATGTAATGACAGCAGCAGGCGCGGGTGTAGGAGGAAGTGAGTCGACCACAAAGAGACCGCGGGCGTTCCTTGGTGCATTTCTCCCGGCAGTCCAGAATGTACTGTGGGAGGCGATGTCGCGCAGAATCCGAAGGGCCTCCTCTGGAGTGTGGTTCATTAGAGTACCACCCGCAGCAGCATCGATCATTGCCCTGTACTTGGGCTCGATCGCAAAGTAAAATGTCTCTACCACATTCCACAGTTGGAGCTCGTGGTTCGGGAAGCGGCGGAGAAGATCGTTAAGACGCTCCCACGCCTCGACAAGGGTCTCTTGATCGGCTTGGCGAAAGGTGGCGATCTCCCGCCGCAGACTTACAATTTTGTCGACGGGGTGAAATTTGGCTAAGAACTTGGATGAGAGAACATCCCAAGTCGCAGCGGTCCCTGGAGGAATAGAATGAAGCCACACCTTGGCCTTGTCGCGAAGCGAGAATGGGAACTGTCTAAGCTTGACCGTGTCGTTAGCAATCCCCGCGTAGCGGAAGGTTCCGCAAATATCAGAAAACTCCGCCAGATGCAGATGCGGATCTTCGCTGGCCATCCCGGAGAACTGAGCGTTGTTCCGGATGATGTTCAAGATTGCTGGTTTAATCTCGAACTGATTGTTCATTATGTTGGGCCCGAACCCAGGATACACACTCCCAGCAATTGGAGTGGTGTAATCTCTCATCGTGCGGGGTCGAGGCCTCAGCGCCTCCTGCTCATCTCCAGGTTGGTGCTGCCCCTCGTTGGGCACTCTTGGTTCAGCATTGTCTAGGTTTACCTGATCACCCATTGCCGCGTGTGCGGCTGTTGCGCGCCTTCGTGCGCGAGCGGTCCGTTCGATCTCAGGATCAAGGGGCACGAGTTCCCCTGCGGCTTGTCTCTGCATGCACTATCAAAAACAAAAAGAAAAACAAAGAAAATCAAACACAACTGCTCGTATAACGAAAGTCACAACACAAGACGTTACACGCCTGTATTCCCCGGCAACGGCGCCAAAAACTTGATGCGATTATTTTCGGCAAGTGCACCGGTCGCACAAGTAATAAAGTTTGGGAATAAAATCCCCGAGTGTCGGTCTCTTGAGGAATGCAGGTTGGGTGTACGAATCACGTTGTGTGACTATTGTTACACGAGCGTAAACAAACACACAAAGGGGGGTTTTGGTTGGGTTTTCCTACTCTTAACAACAATGAAAGAAATGTGGGTCGAAAACACCGCTTCGCAAGGCGAGATGGATGCAACGGCCGCGATACCGTGCTTCGTGAGGCAGATGGAGCATGCTCTAGTGCGAGAAGGTGAGGGTCGCAAACACCTCTTCACAAACGTCGTTAGCTCTTGCTAACGCGGATCGAGCACCTTGAGTGCGTGAGTGAGTGGATGAGTGGAAGCGAAGCGATTCACAAGCAAGTAATGATGAAAAGAGAGGAAACATTCATTTCATTTAAACCAAACATCATGATATTCAAGTTTAAAAGATTCAAAGATTACAACGAAGGAGAGAGGAAAGAGATAACCAATGGATGAAGACTAGCGGCCGTTCACGGCCGGAATGGTAGTTTGTCAAGCTACCTCCGGACTCGGGCGGACTGTGCTTCCGGTGTAGAGAAACTGTCATGATCTCTCTACGTGGTTCCGTCGTCTTCTACCTCAGATTTCCTCTTCTTCTCACCGGACTGGAGTGGAAAATAGCTGCTTGAGGGCTTGCGAATGGTGGAAAATGCTCTCGGACAATGAAGAAATGCTTGGAATGGTTGGAGAGGACTTCCCCTTGCGTAGGAGATGAAGTGGAGGTGTAAAGGGATGGAAATCGCCCGCGTACGGACTGCCAATCCCGCTCCCGGCGGCTCGATTCCGCCCTAATTTGCGAGCAGGATATATATAGGCGCTGGAATAAACAGTGCGCACGGTCATTAGCGCATGACCAGTGGTCGTGCGCACTGGAGTTCTGCGATCGTGCGCGCTGCCCGGGCGGAGCCTGAAAAGAAAGAATTTTATAAAATACATGTTCGCACGACCAATGGCGCACAACCAGTGGTCGTGTGCACTATCGTCAATGGTCGTGCGATAGGCCAAACAGAACTCATTAAAAGGGCGTTAAGTGCGCACGATCAATGGCGCACGACCAATGGTCGTGCGAGCTAGAGCCAGTGATCGTGCGCAGTGTTCCTGTATAGAATTGTATCAGGAACACCTGCACGACTCCTGTTCCAGCCTACAACACCAGTCTAGCCACTGAAGGTGGCACTTAACACTGCATGAAAATTAGTAACGAAGATGAACAAGAAATAACATCAAAAAGGGCCTAGAAGTGCACTAGCATGGGGTATTAAATAGGAATGAAACCATGTCTAAAGTGAAGTGCAAAGACTAGAAAATCGGCCCAGATGAGTCCAAAAATGTGTATATAATTGGGACTCATCAGTGAGTAATAAAAACAATCATAACGAAGGCAGACGGCACACACACAGAAAAGTAAAACAATCACAGAGGACACAAGAAGGTATAGTAGTTCACCAATAATTCTGGGTACGTCTACTCTTCTACCACCCTTGGTAGGAATCCACTAGGATTTTTGATCAGGTGTCCTAACACCAATGAGCTTTTGATAAGGTGCCCAAAAACCAAGCAGGATCTTTTGATCAGGTGTCTTGCCACCAAGAGGTAAAATTTTGAAGCGAATTTTAACCCTTTACAGAAGGGGATGGGAAGGTTAGAATGTTCTTCTCTGTCAATATGCTTAGAGAACACTCTAGTGGATGTTGATGTAGAAAAGGGCATCCTCTGTCTGATATGAGAGTGTTTGACAGTAGATTGACTGGAAGCTTTCTTTTGAATGTATGAGCAGATCTTCCTGTAGATGATTGATCTGAGAGAATAACTCTTTCAGATTTTTGTTGCTCTTTTGAATATCTGAACTTGCAGCAGAAATACTGATAGAAGTGTTGATGATGTTCTCAGTAAAGTGAACTTGCTGCTTTAGGAAGAAGATGAAGATCTGTAAAGCTTTTGTTCTTCTTCTTCCTGTATTTCTCCTTTCCTTTGTTCTGTACAGCTTTCTGAAAAATATGTTCTGTATTGATTCTGCCGTGTGCTAAACTATGGAAGTAATATCTGCTATTTCTTCTTCCTTTTCTCTTTTGAAATTTCTGACAGAAATTAAATTCAAATCCCTTATATTAAGGAATATAATATATCTGAAAAGATATTTTGAAACTAAAAATCTGCTGCGTCGTTTATCATTTTCCTTTTCCATGAATATGTCCTTTTCCAAGAAATGTTAACAGCTATAATCTTGAAATAATAAAAGGAATTATATTATCTTTACTTATCTGATATAAAAGAGCCGTTGATGTAGTCGATCTGTGTTCAGAGAATGAAATAATATAATCTTCTGATACAAATCTGTTGTATTGCAATTTTCGTCGATCTCAAGAATTTTCGTTGAACACAATATTTAGTTCGTCGACCTCAAATGAATCTTGCTGGAAGAATTAAATTATTTGTGCTGAGAAGATATTTCGTCAATCTCAATAAATTTCGTCGAGCTCAGACCTGTGTTCGTCGATCTGAAGATATTCGTCGAACACAGATTCATCGACCGTTGAACTGCTGAGAATGAAGATCATCAACCGCTGAGACGCTGAGCCGCTGAGACGAGCTTGAAGCAAGTCATTCGTCGAATGCAGAATGTAAGCCATTCGTCGAACGCAGAGAGCAATTCGTTGAACGCAGTGAGGAGTTCGTCGAACCCAGAATCTGAATGAATTCTTGAGTTCTAATAGCCTAAACTCTTGACCCATTGACTATACATTGGGTTCAACTTGATCCTAGTCAACATACAGTGATCCTAGCCCAAATCAGAAATAGGGTTGTTCAACAATCTCCCCTATTTTGGTTAGGACACTATTTGACAAAAACTAAATAAAACAAACAGAAATAACAGAGCATATATATATCTGATATATTCTAAATATTTCATCAGATATAAAATAAATAATACTCTGAGTTCTGAAATTACATTTCAATGAAAATAAAACTGATAAAAAGAACCATTTCTTTCTCTAAATTCTGACATTTCTGAATTCTGAATTCTGAACTGTATCTGCTATATTTCAGCTTTCTGAATGTTGAGCTGAACTGAAACTTAATCTGAATTTAATATCTGCTCTAACTAAAATTATTTCTTAATCTGCTATAACATCTTCCTAAATCTGTCATAATCTGAATTTATTTCTTCTTCTATATTCTGAAACTATATTCTGAATCCTTTCTGAAAGCATCTCCCCCTGAGACTAGAGGTTCTTCAGATTTCTCCCCTTGCCTAGTTCATAGAACCTCTCCCCCTGAGCAACTACATCAAATGGAGCTTGTTCATCAAACTTCTCCCCCTGCCTAGTTTCAGGAAGGCCTGATGCTAGGCCCCTTGAAGAAGGGACATTTGATGGAGGTAGGGAAGGATGCAAACTGATTTCCTGAATTTTGATCTGATAATGTTGTTGCATTCTTTTGACTTAAGGGTGTGTACCCATTCCTTTATTATTGCTACTGATAGTTTGATCCCAATTGAAAGTCCTCTAGTATCAGTTGAGGTCTCCGATAGTTTGATACCAATTGAATACCAATTGAGAGTGACCTTGATACCTGCAAAATGTCTCTGGTAGAGGTGGTGTTCCTCTCCTTATGTAATATGTTATTTCCAACAATTGCTATAGCTGTTAATGGATTCTAAGGAATTTTTATCTTCTCAAAAATACATTGCCTGATACCTTCCTTCTTACAGAATTCTCTTATCAGGAGAGATTCAAAAACACAGTGTCATGATCATTTCTGATCAATGCAACTAGAGTAGAATACTCAAATCTTGATGATCCCGAGAAAGTCTGTAGGAACATGTAGTTATCTGACTTTGTTTTTAAGATAGAAAATTCAATTGAATCCTATAATTTTTTTGTTGATTACAATTGGAGTTAAAAATATTTTCAATATGTTTAAGCATTGCCTTATAGTTAATTATATTGCCTTATCTGTTAAGGTATTACCAAATTAAAAGTGAATTGATATTGGCCTTTATATCTGTTAATTGTTTTACTAATTGAAAATTTCTTTTACCAATTGAAAATTTGATTTCTGATACCAATTGAAATCTTTAAAATCTAATTTCTGATACTAATTAAAAGTTTTCTTTTATGATTATTAAAATATATGTTTGATACAAATTTAGTTTTTTCTTGATAATCATTAAGATATATGTTTGACAAACTATTCTCATTTTGTCGATCTTGATTTGACAGAGTGCAGTGATTTTGTTGATCTCTTATTAAGGAATAGTTATATATATTCTTTGTGTTCAGAGTTTGTTGAAATTTGATTCGTTGAGCTCTGATTATAAGAAAATAATGTTTTATTTCTGCGTTCAGCTTTCGTCGATCTACGTTAGTCGATCTCTGTTCGACAACTTTTGTTGAACACACAAAATTTTAACAATTTTTATTATGTTTTCTGTTACTTCTTTTTCCTTAGCAGATACTAATTTTATAGATGTAGTTGGACTAATTTTCTTTTGAATACGAGATATATTAGATGAATATCTTAAGCTATGTTTGCTGCGATTTAATCTGGCATTTTTAGTGCTTGTAAAATTCATTAATTTGATATTTCTTTCATTATGAGTTTGTTCAAAGATTTCAGATTTAGTTGAATTATTTTTCAAAGAATTAATTTGTTCTTCTGAAGTTTTAAAATCTTCTTTAGGTTTAGAAGTTAAATTGTTTATATCTTCTGTGAGATATTTGATTTCTTTCTCAGATTTAATTAAATCTAAGCAGAGAATTTTAAAATCATCTTTGAAATCAGTGGAATTAAAATCAAGGTTAGATATTACCTGATCTGCATCAATTTCAGATTCTGATTCTGATTCTTCTGAATTGTTTGCTGACATTGATAGCCATCATACAAAAGTTCTTTTCTTCTTCATCATCCTCATCATCACTAGAATTGGATGAAGATGCATGATCTGAATCATTGTATGAGTCATATATAGCCATCAAGTAGTGATCTTTGTCATTTGCAGTATATTCATCTTCAGATGAACTTGATGTTGACTTTGACTCTTCTGCAGAACTCCTATTTTCATCAGATTCACATTCTACATTTGAGTTGTGGTTTGACCCATATATGGCCATCATGCAGAATGCTATAGCTTTTTGTTCTTCTTCTTCATCATCTTCACTTTGACTAGATGATGGTTCTGTATCATAAACACAGAAAGTCGAAGAAGGTTCAGCTACCATCCTTGTGAGGGAATTCCAGATGTCTCTTGCTGAAGTGCAATCAGCAACTCTTTGATAAATGTCATTTGACATTGATTGAGCTAATATGTCCATAGCTTTGGCATCAACACTTTTCAGCATCTATTGATGTTGATGAAGTTGAAGGTCCTGTCAAAATGTCATTGAAAATTTCCTCATCAATAGAATTCATGTACAACCTAATCCTTGCTTTCCATAGTGCAAACTTATTTAGATTGCACATATGAGGTCTTGTGCTTGAATACTCTTTGTTTTGTGCCATGAGTTTTTAAAACAAAAAATAAATAAATAAACTCTGAAATGAATTAAGATCGAATTGATCTTTACGATTCAGGTGTTAGCATGTAAAATAAAATCAACCTCCCTCTGATACCAATTGAAAGTGGAGGTTAGATCTTAATGTTACTCTAGAGGGGGGGGGGGTGAATAGAGTATTAAAACTTTTTATTAGTTTTATTGTGAATTGAAAATACTGATATATATATGTGTGTGTATATTGAGTGATTAATAAAAACAAACATAAAGAAGGCACACAGCACAAACACAGAAAAGTAAAACAATCACAGAGGACACAAGGAGCTATAGTAGTTCTCCAATAAATCTGGGTACATCTACTCTTCTAAAGCCCTTGGTAGGAATCCACTAGGATTTTTGATCAGTTGTCCTAACACGAATGAGCTTTTGATAAGGTGCCCAAAAACCAAGCAGGATTTTTGATCAGGTGTCTTGCCTCCAAGAGTTAAACTTTTGAAGGGATTTTTAACCCTTTACAGAATGGGATGGGAAGGTTAGAATGTTCTTCTCTGTCAATATGCTGAGAGAAGACTCTAGTGGATGTTGATGTAGAAAAGGGCTTCCTCTATCTGATATGAGAGTGTTTGACAGTAGATTGACTGGAAGCTTTCTTTTGAATGTATGAGCAGATCTTCCTGTAGCTGATAGATCTGAGAGAATAACTCCTTCAGATTTTTGTTGCTCTTTTGAAGATCTGAACTTGCAGCAGAAATACTGAGAGAAGTGTTGATAATGTTCTCAGTAAAATGAACTTGCTACTTTAGGAAGAAGTTGAAGATCTGTACAGCTTTTGTTCTTCTTCTTCCTGTATTTCTCCTTTCCTTTTCTCTGCACAACTTTCTGAAAAATATGTTCTTTATTGATTCTGTCGTGTGCTAAACTATGGAAGTAATATCTACTGTATCTTCTTCCTTTTCTCTTTTGAAATCTCTGACAGAAATTAAATGCAAATCCCTTATATTAAGGAATATAATATATCTGAAAAGATATTTTGAAACTACAAATCTGTTGCGCCATTTATCTTTTTCCTTTTCCATGAATATGTCCTTTTCCAAGAAATGCCAATGGATATAATCTTGAAATAATAAAAGGAAATATATTATCCTTACTTATCTGATATAAAAGAGCCGTTGTTGTAGTCAATCTGAGTTCAGAGAATGAAATAATATAATCTTCTGAAATAAATCTACTGTATTGCAATTTTCGTCGATCTCAAGAATTTTTGTCGAACATAATATTTAGTTCATTGACCTCAAATGAATCTTGTTGGAAAAATTAAATTATTTGAGTTGAGAAGATATTTCGTCGATCTCAATAAATTTCGTCGAGCTCAGAGATGTGTTCGTCGATCTAAAGATATTCGTCGAACGCATATTCGTCGACCATTGAACCGCTGAGACTGAAGATCGTCGACCGCTGAGATGCTGAGCCGCTGAGACGAGCTTGAAGCAAGCCATTCGTTGAACGCAGAATGTAAGCTGTTCGGTGAACGCAGAGAGCAGTATGTCGAACGCAGTGAGGAGTTCGTCGAACGCAGAATCTGAATGAATTCTTGAGTTCTAACAGCCTAAACTCTTGACCCATTGAATATACATTGGGGTCAACTTGATCCTAGTCAGCATATAGTGATCCTAGCCCAAATCAGAAATAGGGTTGTTCCAACACAACTCTTTTTATTCTCGAGTGATCGATTTGTACACACGAGCCTCTCAGCTAACTAGAATACAAAAACAAATATCGAAATTCATAGCCAGCATATGAACTCGATATCGATATTTTTCGAGAATAAATCAAAGGAGAGGAGAAACGATAATAAGGAAAAGATAATTTCGAATCAAAGCTTGTAAAAAACAAGAACTACTAAATATTAACTAAAGGAAAAAATTAAGAAAGATTGATAAGGAGGAAAGAGAAGAATTTGCATAAATAAAAAAGAGCTTAAAATTTCATTACCATAAAAAGAGATTACATAAAATGAAGTCTACATTACATTGCATGGAAAAGGAACTAAACTATCTTGCATGAAATAAAATTACAAGAAATAAAACTAAGCTTAAGAAAGGAAATTACTTAAAATAAAAACTAAACCTAAAACATGAAAATAAAGAAAAATTATACAAGAACAACCCAAATGGGCAGGGGGAAGAAGAGTTATTTATTGGAAATGAGCTCGTAAATTTATACGAGAAATTTTGAGATTGCACGCCATCGGTCACTGGCGTGACCCTGGGCCGTGTAATCACTATTCTGCATCGGTAGGGACGGCATCATGGAGCTTGCGTGACGGCGGGAGAAAGTCGGACAATACATGCCCGTGTAACTTGGGCCACGGGCGAGTAATTTGGGTGTGTTCATTAAATGAAGCATGGGCTTAACTGCGGTGCTGCGGGGGAGCAGAGATCACACGCGAAAGTCACGGGCATGACCTATGGGTCACGGGCGTGACTTGGGTCAACTTCTCGAAAACAGCTCCTCTTCTCGACGGCATTGCTAAGAGCATCTTTCTATGTTTACACGCCCTTGGTCATGGATGTGACCATCAATACGTAGGTGTGACCGAGGGCGTGACTTGCTGTGGACGAGCTTAAACTGCGCGGCATCAATTTGGACTAGCATTAAAGTTACATGCTCTTGGTTACGGGCGTGACCTAGGGCGTGTACTGTCAATTTTGAGCAAAAACTCTAGAAAATCTGCAAAACAAAAATACAACTATATTTAGAACATAAATTATAAAAGAAGTGATTTTTAACTAAAATATAAATAATATTTACAATTTTATATTAAACATAACCTAAATACTATAATTAAAATATGCATAAATCCTACTTATCAAATACCCCCATACTTAAGCTTTTGATCTTCTAGAGCAAAAGTATGAGAAATATTTATAAGACATTTAATAAAAAAAATTATTTAAAACTAAAAATTTATTAAATCACAAGTAAGCTAAAAAGAATATTTAAGGATTAACGAATTAAGTCCAAAATTATAAAATTAAAATAATAAGCAAAAAATGTTTAGCCAAGAATTCTCAAAAATAATAACTAGTAAACAAGATTGAGTAATTTGTAAACAAAATTAGATTTAAAATTATATAAAACCATAACTTTGAATGAAATTAAAGGAAAAAGTAACCAACTAAATGTTGCTCTCTTCATAACTTAATTTAAATCTAGATCAAAAGTATTGCTTTATGGGTGAGTTCATAAAATTTGGCAAAATATGAGATCTTAGAATGGAGGTGATGAATTTTATCCTCTCACCTCAATATTTTTTTTCTTTTTTTGGTATATGTTTAGGCGTAATGAATTTTATCATCTTACTCCATGACATATAATATTTAAATTCTCTTCTAATAAAAACCCAAAATGTATATGTTTATGAGTAATGAATTTTATCCTCTTACTCCATGTCATATAATCTTGTAAAATGATTTTGGGTGCATATGTTTAGGGAATAATGAATTTTATCCTCTTATTCCCATGACATATGATCTTTTAAAACATTTTTTTCTTTTTTATGCCATCAAAGGGGTAGGGTAGAGAAAAATTTCTAGCTTATAAATTAAATTATTTTCAGAGCAAATTTTAGTAAATTAAATTTTCCTACGATTCTAAAAGCCTGAGGTTGAAATAATTAAAATTTATAGGTGTTAAGCACAATTACTACAAAATTGAAACAATTTAAAATAAAGGAGAAGAAGTGCTAAAAAAATTTCTCTGATCAAATTAAAATCATAAAATATTTCTTAACACTAAATCACTTAAACAAAAAAAAATAGATTTAGCAAACCATGATGGAATAAATGATTAGCAAATAAAAAAACAAAAAATATAAATGCTTATAAATAAGCTCACAAAAAGATGATTTTGGAAATAACAAAAACCAAAGTAAGGGCTTATTATATTTTTGGAATTTTTTTAAGTTTTCTTCAAAAAATTTTTTTTTAAATTTTTAATATTATCTTTTTATGGATTTTTGATATTATCTTTTTTTGGATTTTCGATATTATCTTTTTTTTTGGATTTTTGATATTACATAAAAATGTTAAACATTAATTAAAAAGCCTAAATTTGTTTTGCTAATTCTTGGACTTCCCGAGGTATGATATCACAAACTATTGGATATGTGTGTCACATCTCTTTGTTTGAGAATAACAAATCCCATATTGTATTTGATCTTGCTTGCCGTGTGTTTGTAGTGTGCAGGAAATATAGGTGCAATACTCCAAAGGTAGAAAGCAGCTTAGAACCAAATTTCTGAACTAGAGCACTATCACCAGTGCTAGTGGATACCGCGGGCGTTAGCACTACTGCAAGCGCTAGTAGCTACCGCCTGACGCTATCTTCAGATCATGAACAATGCTACGCTGCGACAGTTTCATAACTGTCTTTATACGAATGCTACCGCAGGCGTTAGGAGCTAGCGGAGGCGCTATATCAAAGCTCTATAAATTAAAGCTTTCTCTCTCGTTTTGCAAACTAATCCCAGAGATAATACAAGTGCCAAAATTCCATTGTTGTTACTCTGCCGAAAAGTCTTCTCCCACACAAAGCTAAAGAAGATTTCTGGAGAAGGAAGCCATCACGCTGCATCCGAAGAACGATCGCTTCAGCCTCGCCTATGCTACAGTGATCCTTCATCATCAACTCCAAAAAATCTCATAGAGCGAGTTATTATTTGTATTATTTCTTTATTGTGAATCTTTATAGGTAAATCGCCTTGTGTTGGCGACTAGGTCCTTGCGTGGCTTAGGGGGAATTTGTCGTGTGTGTGGCGACTAGGTCTAGGTGATTAGATCTAGGGGGTACTCAAGGCCATATCTGGGGAAGGATTGGCTAGAGCGACTTGAAGACAAATCCGGGGAAGGATATGCTAAAGCCAACCGATTTGTGGGGATACGAGTCGGTATAGAAATGGAAAAAGTATTTGAATTTGTACGCCTCCGGTTTCTAGCGATATTGAAATCAAATTTATGTAAACACCCTTTTATATATAATATAATCATGTCTCTATTTGTGTTTACTTGATTTCTTTCATTTGGTATTAATTCCTATGTTGCAAATTATTTTCAGCTAAATTGTTATTTCACTCTCATTTATTTAAAAAGAATTTAGTAAATTGCTTAAACTTATAAAAAGATTTTTATTCCCTTATTCACCCCCTCCCTCTAAGGGCGCCTATCAATCCAACAAGTGGTATCAGAGGTAGGTTATTCCAAATTGGTTAAAAACCTGGAATAATGGCGTCTTATGATCTTGCTTTTTCCGAGGGTCAAGGAATTAGATGACCTCCACTATTTACTAGGTCAGATTATAATTATTGGAAAAATAGGAGGCGATGTTTTCTTATGACCCTAGATATTAAGGTATGGAATATGGTAGAAGAGGAATACTCTCCTCCTACAATTGTAGTTGGAGAGATAACATTAGAAAAACCAAAAGATAAATGGGATTATAGGGATAAACTTAAATGCAAAAATAACGCCAAGGCCATGAATGCTATATTTTGTGCGTTAGATAGAAATGAATTTAATAGAATTTCCGCATGTACTACTGCATATGATATTTCAAATCATTTGAAAATTACTCATGATGGTACATCGCAGGTTAAAGATTCTAAACTTTTGCAACTTGAGTAAGAATATGAAAAGTTTCAGATGGATGAAAGCGAAGATATTGATGCATTGTACACACGCTTCACCAAGATCGTCAATGCCTCCAAAGCACTTTGAAGGGCCTTCATGCCGCGACATCCCCACCACCAGAGGATGATGGAGCAGAACTGGATGTGCTGCAACATAAAGATTTCAGGCGACATGATGACTCAATGGCCGCTAATGGAAAACAACGTTACAACCTCCATCCGTGGCGCGCAAAGTTTATTTAAGATCTCTTTTAACCATATTTCTAAGTTTCTAATTATTTCTTTTAAATGCTGGACTTGTAATATTTTATTTTTTATGCTTTTTGTTTTTGGTGTGCTATTAGACAATTTGGTGTGTTATCAGCCATCCGGATTGATGAAATTATCATCTCAATCTTGGATGGTTGGATCTATTTTGTAACTCCTATATATAGGAGTGTTTTAAAGAGAATGAAGATTATTGAAACCCTAAAATCAGCCCCCCTCTCTTTGAGAATTTCGGCCAAGCTTGTGAGAAGCCGCCCACCCCCTTGTCTCCCTCTTCTCCTATTTCGGCCTCCCCTCTTGTGGTGATTCCGGCGTGGTTTCTTGGTGCTACTCCAAGGAAGAAGGATGGCAACCCCTCTCGATGCGATGCCGAGGACCATTCGGTGCGACGCCGGTGGAAATCGTGGAGAGAGTGATTCTCCCACAAGTTATCAAGTGTGCTTTCCGCTAAGGGTTGGGTAACATCTTCTCCATCTCTTGTGATTCTCTCTTTAGATTTGCGGAGGTTGAACCATCGTGCTCTCCACGATTTTAAATTTCAATCGCTTTCGAATCTTTGATTAAAAATTGTTATTCTCCGCGTTTCTATTTTCTGGATCGGGTAGGTCCACGTTGCTTGAGCGGATCTTGGCCTATCGCCTTGATCTTGCCCTCAAAAAGGATTGGCAACCTTTGCGTTAATTTTGGGAATTTGTTGATTCATTTTTTATCGCTGTTTTAGAGTCAACGCTTCTCCAAATGTATTGGTTTATGTGTGCGAGAGAATAGTGTATTTGTGGGCGATAGATGCTTGTGTAGGTGCGGTCGATCAAGAGTGCGTTGTAGGCGATTTAGGGTTAGCTTGTGGTGATCTCCTCAGCGACATACGCTGCATCAATTTGGTATCAGAGGCGGTCGTGTCAATTTCTCAATTGATACACCCTCGATATTCAATTCCGTGGCGCAAACTAATCAAAAAATAAAAAAAAAATTGGTGGTCTGCGAATAGCGGGCTAAAATCTTTAGTTTTTGTCAAACAAAATCAAAAAAAAATTCTGTAGGTTCTCCTTTTTAGTAACATCCCGAAAATATTTTTCTGCCAACCAAATTGATTTTTACTGCACTACAAAAAATTTATTCCTTATTATTTTGTCCAAAACTGCATGCGCACTAGAATAGGTACGGAGTATAACGCACCTTCATCGTCTAGGATGGCTGCGATTGAGCACAGGGATCGTAACGCTGAGGCCATAGAGGGGCTACGTAACGAGATGACCGAGCTTAGGACCATGTTAGCACAAATCCTTCTGAATCAAGGGGACCGCCACCCCCACCCGTTAATGTTGAGCAGCCTAACCGACACCAACAGGTCCATGATTCGGATTCAAATGGGAACTCTCCCCGAGTGCCCCCTCGAGGACACTGTCACGAGCGTGGCTTTGATATTACTATGGCCGTTAAGATTGACGCCCCCACTTATGATGGTTTGGGGGACCCCCAGGTCTTCCTTACTTGGGTAGTGGATACGGAATGTTACTTCGAATGGCACAACCTGACGGACCCTCAAAAGGTCCAAGTTGCCAGGATGAAGTTAATGGGTCGTCCGAAAACTTTTTGGCTGAATGAGGATCGGAGATTAGGATCCGGGCAGGGAGTCCCACCTATAGGTTGGCCTATGATGAAGAATTTGCTGACCGATCAGTACATCCCAGCGTACCACCGAACACAGATGTTCGACGAGCTTGCCACCCTGCGGCTGGGCTCAAATTCGGTAGCTGAATATATGGGACAGCTGAAGGACCATATGGTGCGTTGTGATCTTAGGGAGATCCCCGAGGTCACCCTATCTAGATTTCGTAAGGGGCTTCAACCCGATATTCAGAGGAAGCTCCTGCGCTATGGTCACACAGACCTGAACACGACTTTCAATGTCGCCCTTGACATTGAAAAGCATCTTGCCTCGAAGGCCCACTCTCGTTATTCCCACACAAAGAACAAGTCCACCATTGGAGCGTCTTCCTCCACGTATCCGGATAAGGGAATGTTTTGGTCCACCGAGTCGAAGTCTGTAGTGATCACTGCTAGAAATAATAGGAATCCCGCGAGTGAGCATGTACCCATAGGGAAGGTTAGCAAGTCCAATACTACATGTTATTCTTGCGGCATTCAAGGTCACTATGCATTCGAATGCCCAACGAAGACTAAGGCCATAGCCGTTTTATATTCGACCACCGACCCCGCTGATTACATATATGAGGCTGAAGAGGGGAGTGACCCAGATGGGGTCCCAAGTGATTTAGAGGACGATCACCGCCTTATGGTGATGCATTGTATCCTGACCACTCCTCGTCCGTTAGATGATTGGAAGAGGATGAGCATATTTTCTCTGATCTTTAAGAGTGGTGAGAAGCTTTGCAAGCTGATTATTGATAGTGGTAGTTGTGTGAATGTCATTTCTGAGAGCGACGTCACATGTATGCACTTGACTACAGAACCATACCCGACCCCATATCAGCTAGCTTGGATCAGCAAGATCACCGTCCCGGTCACCAAGCAGTGCCTGGTCCCTCTCTCATTCAAATCCTATACTGATGAGGTTTGGTGTGATGTCCTCCTGATGGACGCTTGTCACGTGTTATTAGGCCGCCCTTGGCTCTATGACCGTGATGTGATGCATTTTGGTAGAGCCAACACTTATAAATTTAAATTCAATGGCAAAACCATTACCTTGAGACCGACCATCCCGAAGGAGCCAGTAGTTTTGGCCAAGGACACCACTATCCCAGTAGAGAGGAAGACGTTGAGTCTAGTTGGTAGGAAAGAGTTTGTGAAGGATCCATTTCTTGATGGTATGATGTACGCCCTCGTTCTTATGAGTTCGAAGACTGATTCGGGAGTGTTGGATGACTTACCTAGAGAGCTACGGGTGTTGTTGGAAGAATACAAGGACGTTTACCCGGATGAGCTGCCCTCGACTTTACCACCGCTTAGGGATATTCAGCACGCGATCGACCTTATCCCCGGTTCGTCCCTCCCCAACCAGCCCCATTATCGACTTCATCCCGCTGCCCATAAGGAGTTACAGATCCAGATTGAGGACCTATTGAAGAATGGGTTCATTCGGACTAGTTTGAGTCCATGTGCTATTCCAGCCCTGCTTGCCCCCAAGAAGGATGGAACATGGCGGATGTGTGTTGACAGCCGTGCTATCAACAAGATTACTATCAAGTATAGTTTTCCTATCCCACGTTTAGATGACCTCTTAGATGTCTTGTCTGGCGCCACTATCATTTCGAAGTTAGATTTACGGAGTGGCTATCACCAAATTCGGATCCGTGAATTAGATGAGTGGAAGACTGCGTTTAAGTCCAAGGATGGGCTATATGAGTGGCTTCTGATGCCCTTTGGGTTATCCAATGCACCCAGCACCTTCTCCCGGATGATGACTCATATCTTCCAGCCTTATATGGGGAAATTTGTGATAGTTTATTTCGATGACATCTTAGTCTATAGCACCTCCACTGTTGAGCACACCTCCCACATGAGAGTGATTCTTTCCACCTTGAGGAAGGAAACGTTATTCCTAAACCTTAAGAAGTGTACTTTCTATGTCCCCGAGGTAGAGTTCTTGGGTTATATAGCCAGGTCTGAGGGTATACAAGTTGACCCCAGAAAGGTTCAAGTGATAAGGGACTGGCCCAAACCGACTAGTCTACGAGAGGTGCGTAGTTTCCATGGATTAGCTACCTTCTATCACCGTTTCATACGAGACTTTAGTAGCATTATGGCACCCATTACTGATTGCATGAAAAAGGGCGAGTTCACCTGAACGAAGTCCGCCACCCATGCTTTTCGACGAATTAAGGAGCTTATGACTGAGGCACCTGTGTTACATCTACCTGACTTTGCCAAAGTCTTTGAACTTACTTGTGATTCTTCTGGTGCGGGAATAGGAGGTGTCTTAAGTCAGGAAGGTCACCCGGTCAGTTATTTTAGTGAGAAGTTAGCAGGTGCCAAGTTAAATTATTCAAATTATGATAGAGAGTTCTATGTGGTTGTTAGGTGCTTGCATCATTGGAGGCACTATCTCCTCTCCAAAGAATTTGTGATCCTCTCCGATCATGAAGCTTTGCTATTCATAAACGGTCAGCACAAGATCAGCCCACGTCATGCTAAGTGGGTAGCCTTGTTGTAAGGATACACATTTAATCTTAAGCACCTTAAGGGTTCTGAAAACCAAGTTGCCGATGCACTTTGTCGCCTCACCCTATTTCTATCCACCAAGCAAGTCCACGTTGTAGGGTTCGAGCGCATTAAGGATGAGTACACCACATCCCAGATTTCCAAGAGGTGTATTTATCCGCCCAGGACAGCTCTCCCATGACTATTTCGGCCTTTACTCTTAGGGAGAGTTATCTCTTTAAGCACGGGAAGCTATGTATTCCGCGGTCATCTCTACGGCTCCACATTATTTGGGAGTTACATAGCGGAGGCTTAGGTGGACACTTTGGGCGGGATAAGACCATTACTCTCGTTGAGGAGAAATTTTATTGGCCTAAACTTAAGGCAATGGTTGGGAGAGTAGTGAGTAGTTGTCATACATGTCAAGTCTCGAAAGGCACAAAATCTAATGTTGGGTTATACACCCCTCTACCTTTTCCTTCCATACCATGGGAAGATGTGAGCATGGATTTTGTATTAGGCCTTCCCCCCACCCTTCGACGTCATGATTCTATCCTCGTGGTTGTGGATAGGTTTTCCAAAATGGCATACTTTATCCCGTGTAGCAAGACCAACGACGCATCTCACATAGCGAAATTATATTTTAAGGAGGTCGTTAGCCATCGCGGAGTGCCGAAGACAATTGTCTCGGATAAGGATGTGAAATTCACTAGCTACTTTTGGAAGACATTATGGATTTTAATGGGCACAAAATTATTATTCTCCGTTGCTTATCATCCGCAAACCGATGGGCAGACGGAAGTGGTCAATCGGAGTTTGGGGAACCTTCTTCGGTGTCTTGTGAGCGATCACAAGGGATCATGGGATCTACTTCTTCCCCATGCCCAATTGGCATACAATAACTATAAGAATAGGTCCACGGGTATGTCCCCTAATGAGATTGTTCACGGGTATAAGGCTCTGGTGCCCCTTGACTTGGTTCCATTACCACCTACATATAAAGCAAGTCAATTTGCACAATCCTTCACCCAACATATTCATGATTTGCATGCACATATCCGAGCAACCTTGCCCTCCCAATACGAAACCTATCAAACATATGCTAATCAACATAGGAGAGCATCACACTTTAAAGTCGGCGATCAAGTCTTAGTCTGCCTAGTTCCCGATCGAATGCCAACCGGCACCGTTAAGAAGTTAGCGCCAAAGCGAGCCGGCCCTTTCCGGATTATAAAGAAACTAGGTGGTAACGCTATTATCTTAGATTTGCCTGCTGATTGGGGTGTTTCACCCATTTTTAATGTCTCGGATTTATCGATGTTTGTTTCACCTCCACAAGAGTTGATTTCTTTGTCGTCTTCTCCTTCCACTCAAATTTCTAAGGGGTTGGGGAGTGGTAGTACGGATGATCTCTCTCCTATGGTTTCCACAGGTTTAGCATCGGATGGTAAGTTGCATTCTTTTCCTACTGCTGACATGTTTCCAAGGTTTCCCAAAACCTTTCTTATAACTGACAGAATACTTGATGCTGAGCCACTTACTACTGACGACGGTGCCACTCGCCGCTTTCTCATCCGTTGGCAAGATCGCCCTCCTTCCGACAACTCATGGGTACTCGAGTCGGAGCTTCGACGTTTGGATGCTGCCCTTCTCCACCGCTATCTCCTGGACCACGCATCGGTGATACGTGAAGTTGAGCGGGGGAGGATTGATGTCGCGACATCCCCACCACCAGAGGATGATGGACCAGAACTGGATGTGCTGCAACATAAAGATTTCAGGTGACATGACGACTCAATGTCCGCTAATGGCAAAAAACGTTACAACCTCCATCCGCGGCGCGCAAAGTTTATTTAAGATCTCTTTTAAGCATATTTCTAAGTTTCTTATTATTTCTTTTAAATGTTGGACTTGTAATATTTTATTTTTTATGCTTTTTATTTTTGGTGTGCTATTTGACAATTTGGTGTGTTATTTGCCATCCGGATTGATAAAATTATCATCTCAATCTTGGATGGTTGGATCTATTTTGTAACTCCTATATATAGGAGTGTTTTAAAGAGAATGAAGATTATTGAAACCCTAAAATCAGCCCCCTCTCTTTGAGAATTTTGGCCAAGCTTGTGAGAAGCCGCCCACCCCCTTGTCTCCCTCTTCTCCTATTTCGGCCTCCCATCTTGTGGTGATTCCGGCGTGGTTTCTTGGTGCGACTCCAAGGAAGAAGGACGGCAACCCCTCTCGGTGCGATGCCGGAGGACAATTCGGTGCGACACCAGTGGAAATCGTGGAGAGAGTGATTCTCCCACAAGTTATCAAGTGTGCTTTCCGCTAAGGGTTGGGTAACATCTTCTCCATCTCCTAGTGATTCTTTCTTTAGATTTGTGGAGGTTGAACCATCGTGTTCTCCGCGATTTTAAAATTTCAATCGCTTTTGAATCTTTGATTAAAAATCGTTATTCTCCGCGTTTCTATTTTCCGGATCGGGTAGGTCCATTTTGCTTGAGCGGATCTTGGCCTATCGCCTTGATCTTGCCCTCAAAAAGGATTGGCAACCTTTGTGTTAATTTTTGGAATTTGTAGACTCATTTTTTATCGTTGTTTTAGAGTCAACGCTTCTCCAAATGTATTGGTTTATGTGTGCGAGAGAATAGCGTATTTGTGGGCGATAGATGCTTGTGTAGGTGCGGCCGATCAAGAGTGCGTTGTAGGCGATTTAGGGTTAGCTTGTGGTGATCTCCTTAGCGACGTACGCTGCATCAGACCTTCTCCAATGGCGACTTGGACCGAAAGATTCTTCGATCTACTAACTCCTGTATCTGGGTACGAAACTCCGCCAACTCATTTGGGGACATCCTATAGGGTGCTCTGGACATGGGTCTCACCCCTGGTACTAACTGAATTTGAAAGTCCTTTTCCCTGTGCGCTGGTAACCCTGGTAGCTTTTACAAAAATACATTAAGAACATTACGAACTACTGGAATGTCAGTTAGGGAAGTCTCCGTCTCCAACATCTCGAAGCATTTTAAAAAACATCATCCCCCTGTAGGTGGGCCTTGATGACCTGATTAGAAGAAAGCAAATGACGCCAGAATAGTATCTTCGAAGGTTGCGTAGGAGTTATCATATCTTAGCACGAACTTCCTCGTCAGGAAATCAATCTGAGCATGGTTCCAGGTGAGCCTTGTCATTCCCAATATGTGATTGATGTCCGACATATTCAGGACTATTGCCAGAGCATCGAGGGTTAGACTTTCGAGGCTCACTATTCGAACCAAAAAATGTTCCAGGTCCACTCTTTCTCAATTTGGAGAAGGAGGAAGAAAATTGTTAGATGGCTGGTTACTTTGAGCTACGAGTGAAGGAAAGAGGGAGGAGAAAAAGAGATGATGAGGGTCTCCTGGAAGGAGATAATGAAGGGTGCTAAAAAGAGGTAGCAGCGGTCTCAGAAATGAGATAGCAGAAGCTACTGAAAAGAGGTAGCAGTGGCCTCAGAAATGAGATAACAGAAACTGCTAAAAAGAGGTTGCAGCAGTCTCAAAAATGATATATCAAAAGCTGCTGAAAAGAGGTAGCAGCGGGCTCAGAAATGAGATAGCAGAAGCTGCTGAAAAGAGGTAACAGCGGTCTCAGAAATGAGATAGCAGAAGCTGCTAAAAAGAGGTAGCAACGGTCTCAGAAATGAGATAGCAGAAGCTGTTGAAAAGAGGTAGCAGCAGTCTCAGAAATGAGATAGCAAAAGCTGGTGAAAAGAGGTAGCAGCGATCTCAGAAATGAGATAGCAGAAGCTGCTGAAAAGAGGTAGCAGCAGTCTCAAAAATGAAATAGCAGAAGTTGCTGAAAAGAGGTAGAAGTGGTCTCAGAAATAAGACCACTCGTGTCAAAGGCTAGGGGTTTGAAACTCCCTAAAAGTCCCCCAAACTGGTACCCCTACCCCTCTATTTATAAGCGCGGGGACCTGCCAAAATGGGCAGATCTAAAAGTAACGGGCTGGACGGATCGAAATCTCCAGAGATCGTCTAGACTTGCTGAGGTAGAAATCACCTGAGATCGTCTGGATCTGCTGAGGTAGAAATCACCTGAGATCATCTGGACCTGCTGAGGTAGAAATCACCTGAGATTGTCTGGACCTCCTGAGGTAGAAATCCCCTGAGATTGTCTGGACCTGCTGAGGTAGAAATCACCTGAGATCATCTGGACCTGCTGAGGTAGAAATCACCTGAGATCGTCTGGACCTGCTGAGGTAGAAATATCTTGAGATCGTCTGGACCTGTTGAGATAGAAATCACCTGAGATCGTCTGGACTTGCTGAGGTAGAAATCACCTGAGATCAGTTGGATCTGCTGAGGTAGAAATCACCTGAGATCATCTGGACATGCTGAGGTAGAAATCACCTAAGATTGTCTGGACCTACTGAGGTAAAAAACACCTGAGATCGTCTGGACCTGCTGAGGTAGAAATCACCTGCGAGCGTCTGGAACTAAAAAGAGACTAGCCTAGACCGAGACCTCTTGGGGCGAGGTCGCCTAGGAGGCGACCTCCCAGGGCTAGGTTGCGCGGAGTATGACCTCAAAGACCAGGTTGCGTGGGGCGCGACCTATTTGGTGTGAGGTCGCATAGAGCGCGACCTCAGGGACCAGGTCGCATGGGGCACGACCTCCCTAGAGGGAGACTGCCTGGGCCATGATGAAACTGCCTAGGGCTTGGCGATGACAAACCACCCACAAGGTGGGATACCATTTAGGCTCGATTACCTTGTGAGAAGAACCTGGCGAGAGCGTGTGGATTGCTTCGGTCACCTGAAAAAAACCAGCTCGAGGTGATTGCCGATTTCTGGGTAAACAGTCACCTTCAGTAGGAACTTTGTTGTTGCTTCAATCCCCATCCCATTGGGAAGACGCACCTTCCTGGTGGCTCCATTTTACTATCGAACATCATCTAAGTCTTTAACAAATTCTTCCGAGATAAAGTTATGTGATGCCCCCTTGTCAAATAGGGTATGGGCAGGCTTGTCGTATACTGTTAATTTTCCTGAATTATGGTACAGATTAAAGTGGCTAATTTTTCTACATCTAATCAATTCCATATCAAATCTACAATATAAAATTTAAAAGACTTTTAAACTACTACCATACCTTCTATAAACCTATCCAGGTTCCGTAGTTGAGCAAGATTCAGAGTGTACATCTGGTCTCTATCCTGTCCGCGATCTGCTCTGTGAAATCCTCGACCTCGACCATGTCCTCAGCCTTGGCCCCTGGTCTGCTAAGCTGAATTAGGTAGAACTCTTTGAGGATAGTTGATGTGGATGTGGCATGGCTGGTGGCAGTAGTAACACAGCTATGGGGGAGGGGCTCCTCCACCTTGCCTTGGTGGCTCCTGGATCCGTAGCGGTTGAGGGGACAGCACTATCGGAGGCCTCTGCTCCTATCTGAAGTCGAGATGGGGTCATCCCCCACCCCTCTTGGGTTGCATGAACCTACCCATTTGTTGTCCCGTGCCTCCAAACACAGCATCTTTCGCCAGCATTTTTGCTTGTTCCTCACCATCAGGTAGTCCGCCTCAAGCTTCCTTGTCGTTTCGATGATCTGAGCTAAATTGGAATCTTCTACGTATAACAGGGCTTTCCTTAGGTTGTCTCGGAGGACTTTGTAGAACCTCTTGGCATAACCAGAGTCATCTAGCTGATAGGATGTGGCAAAGCTAGCTAGGTGCGATAAATCCCCTAATACGCCAACATCGAGTGATTTCCCTGCTTCATGTGCTAGATCTGTTCCTCTAATTCATCTCTAGCTGTCCGCAGCACAAAGTGCTCCAGTAATGCATCCTTGAATTCTTCCCAGGTGATGTTGGCGTACTCGAGGCCTGCAAAAGTGGTGTCTAAGGCTACCTTGCACTACCATTTGGCATAAGTCTCCAAAGCCGAGACATCCAATGACACTACAATGTTAACCGGGTAGTGTATCCCAGCTAGCATCTCTTGAATGGTGTCTAAACATTCTTCGGTCCACATCACCGACTTGGTCCCCACGTAAGATGGTGGGGAGAGGCCTCGGAAGTCACTCAACCAGTTTTCCCTAGGTTTGGGGGCCTGAACCGGGGCCTGCTATTATGAGAAGGTTTGTAAGATAGCGGTCAAGGTCTGACCCAACTCCGATTGTTAAAAGGGGGTGGGAGCCAATGGGGGAGGAATGACATCTTGAAAGAGTGGAATTGTTGCCCGGGTGGTGATGTTCACTGGAGGATACATAAGAATAAGGATTTTATTAGAAGGGTTGGCCTAAACATCTCATCTTAATGGACAATTAAATGTGATTTTTCCAATGGGCACACCATTGCTTCCGCTGCTAGTTTGTCCTCAAACTAAGCTCGGGCAGGGTTGCATAGGGTTGAGGAGTTCCTTACTTTGGATCGAATTTGGCTAAGCTGATACCAATTTATAAGACCCTTTTTTCTTACATTTCCTACAATTCCATTTCCTGCAATTTCCTTTTCATAGCTTAGTTTCAATTCACGAAATTTACTTTGTTGCCCGCGTGACAGACAATAATTTCCTTTTCGTATAATAGATTTTAATTCCGTAATTTCTTTTCATGCAATTTTTCCCTTTTTACACTTTTATTTTGTTTAAATTATTTTGTTCTTGTTTATAATCAGCTTTGATTTTAATTTATCCGTCCCCCTTATTTTCATTCTTATCTACCTTCAATTTATTCCTGTAATAAACGAATCGAGTTCATATTCAAGTTGTGAAAATCGATAGTTGTTTTCACATTCTAGTTAGCCGAGAGGCTAGTGTGTACGAATCGATCACTCAGGAATAAAAAGAGTTGAACGCAACCCTCGAGAGAGAATGACGTAAATCTTTTGGATAGGAGTGAAATCTTATAGTGGAATTCACCTCGTAAAGCGACTATTAAGGGTTTTCGATTGTAGAACGAGAGTTTGGTCATTCATCCTAATCTCAGGTAGGCGTATTCCTCTTGAGAGGTGCGTTCATAATTCAAGAATCCCCAGAGTCAAAGTATAGATTAGAACTAGATGATAAGTTTTTGTTTATTTTCATTTCAATGCGCGTTTTATTTAATCTTTTGTTTACTTATTTATCTTAGTTGTAATTATATTTTATTCATGTTTTCTCTGATAGAATAATAGTTAGCTTTCTCAAAATAGAATTATTCAACAAACCCTGGATTTTTATATGACTTTGACATGTTCTGTATCTTGTACTACACGTGATAGGTCCGCTTGTCTCTACGTTAATTTTTTTATCAAGTTTTTGACGCCGTTGTCGGGGTGTGTTTGTTGATATTTTGAAAAAAGAAAATGCTATTACTTTTCCCCTTTAAATAAATTTTGTTGTAAATAAATTTTGCTGTAAATAAATTGTGATATAATTAAATTTCATTATAAATTTTGCTGAAATTGCTATTATGTTTTATTCTACTTTGTGTGTTATTTATTTATTTATTTTTATTTTTATGTTACTTTAATGTGTTTGTAGGTGTTCATGTGATCACCCGGTCTCAAAATCTGGGACGTGCACTTTCCCCCCTTCCATTTTCATTTTTGTTGTATTTTATTTTTCATTCCTTCATGTTCTATATATATTCTTCATACTTAGTTTTGACATTGGGGACAATGTTGAATTTTAAGTATGGAGGAGTTTTTTTTTCTTTTTCTTTTAAATCTTTTTCCTTTCTTGTAATTTAGAAAATTAAAATACCAACTTTTTTAATCTTAAGCTTCCTTTTTATTTTATGTTGAGTATTAATATACACACACACACACACATAAATATATACATACATATATATATACACATATATATACATATACATATATACATATATATATATACAGATACATATATATATAAATATATATATATAACAAAGCCCCAAGAAAAAAAATTATATTTCCAAAATTCCAAAACAATGATGAAAAACTTAGAAAAAAAATACAAAAATAGATTGCTTTTTCCTTTTTTGTAAATATTTTTCCTTTCTTGTAATTTAGAAAATTAAAATACTCAAAAAAATTTATCTTAAGTTTCCTTTTTGTTTTTCTTAAGTATTAAAATGTATATATATAACAAAATCCAAAAAAAGATTATATTTCAAAAATTCCAAAAAATGATGAAAAATCTAGAAAAAATTCAAAAGTATAATAAAACACCTACGTAGCTTTTTGTTATTTTCAAAGTGAGTTTAGGCTTATTTATAAGCATTTTCATTATATTTGATTTGCTAATACTTTATTTTTAATCATAGTTTGTAGATTTAAATTGTTGGAAATTTAGTTGTAAAGAGCACATTATGGTTTTAATTTAATTTGAGAACATTTTTTTAGCACTACTTCTCGTTATTCCTAAATAGCCTCATGTTGTATTATGTTGGCAAAACTTGCTTAGACTTTAATTATCTTTACTTCAAACATGTGAAAGTTAGGAATGTTCTATTTATTAAAATATGCTCTCAAATTTTTTTGATTTATAAACTCTAGAAATTTCTCGTTTAAACCCTTACCCCTTATCTACCTTTTGCTTGGTATATTTTAATTAAAAGATCATATGTTTGGGAATAAGATTTGTGTTACCTAAACATGTGCACCCAATTTTATTAAAAGATTATATGGCATGGGAATAAGATTTTCGTTCCCTAAACAAATACATTTTGGGTTTTTTTTGAAGATTGAATTCTAAAAAGATTATATGTCATGGGAATACGATTTTCATTCCCTAAACATATACGAATGAGAAAAATTTAAGTGGGGTAAGAGGATAAAATTCATCACCTCCATTCAAGAATCTCTTTTTTACCAAGTTTTTATACCCCTTAGCCAATATAATTGAAATCTAGATATAAATTAAAAAAATTTGAAGAGCATGATTAGTAGGTTTTATTTATTCTTAAAAGTTTCTTAAAAAAGCTAAAGTTTTTATAATTCAAATCTAACCATGTTGCTAATTATTACAAAATTTTGTTCGCTATTTAGCTAACTTAAGAAGTCTTGTGGCTAAAACTTTCGCTCTTTTAAAATCATTATCATAGTGTTAGAACTTACCTCTTGAAATATCCAATGTTTATTCCAAAATTACATTTGATTAAATAGAATTTAAGTAATTTAGAAATTCTATTAATATCTTATGAATATCTCTCTTAGTTTAGCTCTGGAATAACAAAAGCATAAGTATGGGGGTATTTGATAAGTTGTAAATTATACGTATTTTTGTATAGTTTTAATTAAAATTGTAAATATTCTATGTAAATTAATGAATAAATTGTTTGCTTTATTATTTTCTTGACTAACTTAGATTTGTTTCTATTTTGCAGCTTTTTGTATTTTTTGTTAGGTCATGCCCTCGGTCACGCACATGACCAAGGGCGTGTCAGCATAAAATACCAAAATCTCTGCCCTCAGCCACTTTTAGGGCAAAGTCAGTAAATGATCAATTCACACCATTGGTCACGCCCATGGCCGAGGCCGTATAGCAAGTCACGTCCATTTTTCCCTAACCTTCCACCTGGAAATGCCATCTGTCACGCCTCTGATGTTGCTGTCGCTTACCAACCAAGGTCACACGCATGAAAAATTAGTCACGCACATGTTCAGCCACCTCACCCATCAAAATCTTTCAGAATCATCCAGAAGGCCATCTATTTTGACCTCTTGAACAAGCCAAAGATTACACGCCCTCGGTCATGCCCAAGTCCAAGGGCGTGTACTTCAATTTTTTTCCTATAAATAGAAACCGACCTGATACGCAAATCTTAGCACACCGCTATAGGCGGTAACAAGTTTGTGGCACGAAATGGCAGTGTACCGATCGTTCAAGTAATATAAAATGTGGGAGTGAATCCCCAAGTATCGATCTCAAAGGAACACAGTAAGGAGGAGTTAACTATTAAGGAAGACTTGAGATCGAAGTCCTTAAGTCGGATGGAATGCGGGAGATTTGGTTTGGATTATGGATTATAAAAGAAAATAACTACAACTACTCCTATGCAATGCCGCTATGCAATGCTTCGCCAGGCGGGATGGAAAACTACACGGGCCGCTATGCACCGATTTGCAAGGGCGGATGGACGAGTAGGCTTGCGGATGGAATGGGTCACACCGGCGAAATGGTTTTGAGGGCCGTTAGCACCTCTTGGCTAGGCGGATGGAGTGGTGGATGGAAAACGGATGGGGGCGCACCTCATACACACATATGAACACAATAATCTCATATAAATGAATTAAACATTATAAAGCATAGTTCATAGTGCCATCATCAAAAGATAGAAGAATACAGCTTATACAATCATCAAAATAAAAGGGGAGAAAGCAAGGAATCGACCCAATCCAAAGTCTCGTCGAAGATTCACAGTTGGAATCGCTGGGTTGTCAATTCGCGTCCAATCTCGGTCCTCAACTGCGTTCGGGGTAGAGAAGGCTGTCACTACCTTCCAATGGACCGTCTTCTTTGTGTCACGATCCGGCCACAAGACCAAAGCTTCCTTCTCCTTGGATGATGATGGATGTAGGGCTAGATCCCTCTCCTTGGAAGCTCTTGGATGATGGAGGCGGCCTAGGGCAAAGCCCACATGGAAGGCTGGAAGAAAACGGTGCTGGAGCTCTCCTTGCGGTGAAAATGGCGAAACTGAATCGGGGTTCCTGAAAACATAAAAATCGTAGCTTAAATAGAAAGAGTGCAGAATTTTGTTCATGCACGATCGTGCATTTTAGAAACGCACGACCGTGCGTGAACAAAATAAAACATAATTTTTTAGACAAAAAAGGAGATCGTGCGATTTTACTGACGTACGATCAAAATAGACCGTGCGTAAAAACACACGACCAAATTCAGAATGCTACTTTGGGCCATAGATGAGAGAGAACAATCGCATCCTACCGTGCACCAAGAAAATGCACGACCGTGCGATTCCTGCAGACATGAAATCTGGGCAAAATGGATGTTCTACCCACCTGCACAGCACCAAACAACAATCACACATCTGGGAATACCCTTCCAGCTCAATCCAAATACATAAAAAGGGTTGGGGAGCACCATGTGCTTACCCCCAACAAAATAGTGCGCAATTGCACACCACCACGGGCCGAAATGTGCACTTCATATGAGAACTGTGACCAAGTGAAATATATGCAATTAAAGACTAAAAGTGATGTGCATGTGCGTGAAAACTTGCCCGGATGAGTCCATAAAACACTATAAATATTGAACCCATCACAGCCCCAGACTTATTCCTTTGCTCTTCCGGAGCAAACTATCTCCCATGTGGAGTAGAAAAATCATAAGCTGGCAAAGTAATTGAATATGCGAAGTTACTTACACGCGCGCGTTGAAATTTTAGTAGAAAAACCTTTTAAACATGCGAAATAGATTATAATTTTCTAAATTGCGTTTCTACTTATTATTGCTACTCATAATTTGAATCGTAGTGAATCCATCAATCACGCGTAGGGTGAAAGTAGCTCGATCACTAAGTGGAATATTGCCAGAGATCGAGGATCGGGACAAACTCCAAAGAAATCCATCAATGACGATGGCCATAAGCTTGCCCATTCACACTCTCTCCACGGCACTAGTTACGTTCAGAGTGCGAATCAATAGGACTTTTAGGTTATGATTTAGGCTTAGGCTTTGGTGCGGTAAACAATGATAAACGTGGGGGCTTAGCACACCTAACCCAAATGAGCTTGCAATAAAAACACTAACCCGACAATAATAAAAAATGTGTACACCACACCCCCAGACTTAAACATGAAACTATGGGGTGTGTACACCACCTATTCCCAAAGACATTGCTTTTCACATTTTTTTTACTTTCATTTCTTTTGACATTTTTTCTTTTCTTTTTTTTTAAAAAATTATAACTTTGCACATATAATAACAAACACAGCTATATTTTCAATAACGCATTCCCACCACAACCACAAATATACGCAGCCTCAACATCCAACTTTTAAATGCACAAATTGCTTGAGCTCAGAATTTGGTGTGCGATTAGGATAGTCATTTTGGATTTTGTGAATTGAAGGTGGAGCTGAATCAAATGGTAGGGATTAGGCACAAAGGGGATAAGCAAGGATAGAGCATTTAGGAATGTTGCAAAGGCTCAACCGGGCCAAAGAATGGCTTATATCACACTTGCACAAATGAAATAACCTATACCCATGCTTCGAGAGTCGCTAGGGGCAAGTTCTTAGCCACCGAGAAAGAATATCCTTCCTCTCGACTCGAGCAATACATGACTAGCGATCGTCTACACACGCACCTACACTATCGTCGGATTCAACTAGATTCGCAAAATACGAGTAGAATAAACAGTATTCACGCAATTGGAAAATTATAAAACTAAATGCATGAGAAAAAGCTAATTCTACAAGAATTTCAACACGAGACGCGAGCACTTGACTAGGAGCACTGCTAGAGTCAACATGTTACTCTGCCACTCAATCCTATGCCAGCATCATGATCTTTCAATCACACAGAAAAATAATATTTACCCGAGACGCATAGAAAAATAAGCGCGTGCTCATGTGGGTGTTGTGGTGTGCTGTGAAGATGAACAATACTAAATAAATGAGATTAATATACTTCTAGTATGCAAATGATATGTGCACGTGCAGTGGGTAACACATAGCGGCTCTCCCCCAGACTTAATCTAAACAATCCAACACAAGATATAACCATGAAATTCAAAATGAAGTCTAGGGAATGAGAGTACCCAATGCTCTGTAGTGAGCATACCAGAAGATTGGCGTGTGAATCAAGACAAAGCTGCAACGTCTTCCATCCAGAAGAAGGACTTGCAGGGGTGAGCTCGGCAAAAACAAAAGAAAATGTACATACAAAAATGAAATATCACTAACTAAACTAAACTAGATAAAATAAAAATGCAGGAAAAGTAAGATAACTACTGGGGTTATTGTCATCCCAGCACGACTTATTCAAAATTAGAAGAGTTCTAGCTAATGGGCGTATGAAAAAAAGTAAATGAACAGGTAACTATTCTACTATGCGTGTCGGTAGCGGGTACCGATACGGGGACAGAACAGTTACCCCTCTACCTAAATAATAATACCTGCTTAACACAAGTAGAGGAAATAAGAAGTAAGAAGAGGAGGAAGGTTGGTCCTCACTCGTCTCACCACAAAATAAATCCTTGCCCAGCAAGGTTTCATCTCCAGGGAGGCAGCAGGAGGAGAAGGCAATGAATGAGGCTTCCTCTATGGAGGAGGGGTCAACCTCCTCACATAAGTGGATGCACTCATCATTTACTTGAGCAGAATGCTCTAAGTCCTCCTGAAGTACCTGTGAAGACTTAGCCTGCACAGGCTCAGATGATGAAGGGGGGTTAGGAAATAAAGGAGAAGAAAAACATAAATAATCTAAAATCGGAGGAGTGGTCCCAATCTCACTCCCATCTGGTTGGAGAAGTTAAATAATGTTTGCATTGTCATCAATGCTACAAGGTTCGACGGGATCAACAGTGGTCATGCCAAAGATTTGGACTTCCTCCACCGGTGCTGAGGAAAGCTCCTCTTCACCTAGATGGTTGTCCTCCTCCATAGGAGTAGGCATAACACATAGATCGCCAGCATCATCCTGCGACACATCCTCAACAATGTCGTCAGAGATGAATGTAGTATGCACAATAGGGGGAGAAATATTGATTGGATAAAAGTCAAGCACTGATTCCTCACAAATAATCAAATCCATACACGGTGATATATGCACAGGGGAGATTGGCTCAGCCATGTCAGAGCCTAGATCAGCCACAACTCTGATGAGCGTGTCTACATCATTCCCTTTAAAACTTGAAGGTGATACATCAACGTAATCAGAGGTGGAAGGTGTGCTGTCAAAGTTAGGAGTTGGGATGATCCAGATATCTGGCTCGTCATCCTCGTCCAATTGGCGAAGAAATGCAGCACAATCCTTCAAGTCATGATCCATGCTCTGACAAAACAAGCACTGTTTTGCATTTTTCTTCGGCTCAAATTGGGCTAGAGATGAATGCAAAAAGGGCATGTGCAGAGCGGAAGAGTAGCCATAGGACTTACGCGCACCACATGGAGTACCAGACGAAGTCGGTGCTCCATATACTGGGCCTTGAGTGCTATGGCTATTATCTCCCTTTGGAAATCTATCACTAGCATGAGATATATCTCCACACAAATGGCAACAAATATTAAATGAAGCCCACATTGTGTGAAGATAACAAGATTCAAACAAAAAACACTATTGTGCAAAATACTACACCCAACAATAATTACTAAAACAACCTAATATAAAACAGGAAAACAGAACACGAAGAAATAAACAAAAGGATGCAATTAACAAATGGAAGGGCTTCTCTCTCAGATTCTCCCTCTCCAGAAAACTCACACGACTGTGTTCCCCGGCAACGGCGCAAAAAACTTGGTGCGTAAATCTTAGCACACCGCTATAGACGGTAGCAAGATTGCGGCACAAAATGGCAGTGTACCGATCGTTCAAGTAATATAAACTGTGGGAATGAATCCCCAAGTATCGATCTCAAAGGAACACAGTAAGGTAGAGTTAACTATTGAGGAAGGACTTGAGATCAAATTCCTTAAGTCGGATGGAATGCGGGAGATTTTGTTTGGATTATGGAAAATAAAAGAAAATAACTACAACTACTCCTATGCAATGCCGCTATGCAATGCTTCGCCAGGCGGGATGGAAAACTACACGGGCCGCTATGCACCGATTCGCAAGGGCGGATGGACGAGTAGGCGGATGGAATGGGTCACACCGGCGGAATAGTTTTGAGGGCCGTTAGCACCTCTTGGCTAGGAGGATGGAGTGGTGGATGGAGAACGGATGGGGGCGCACCTCATACACACATATGAACACAATAATCTCATATAAATGAAATAAACATTATTAAGCATAGTTCATAGTGCCATGATCAAAAGATAGAAGAATACAACTTATACAATCATCAAAATAAAAGGGGAAAAAGTAAGGAATCGGCCAAATCTAAAGTCTCGTCGAGGATTCATGGTTGGAATCGCTGGGTTGTCAATCCGCGTCCAAGTTCGGTCCTCAACTGCGTCTAGGGTAGAGAAGGTTGTCACTACCTTCCAATGGACCGTCTTCTTCGTGTCACAATCCGGCCACAAGACCAAAGCTTCCTTCTCCTTGGATGATGATGGATGTAGGGCTAGATCCCTCTCCTTGGAAGCTCTTGGATGATGAAGGCAGCCTAGGGCAAAGCCCTCATGGAAGGGTGGAAGAAAATGGAGTTGGAGCTCTCCTTGCGGTGAAAATGGCAAAACTGAATCGGGGTTCCTGAAAACCTAAAAATCGTAGCTTAAATAGAAAGAGTGCAGAATTTTGTTCAAGCACGACCGTGCATTTTAGAAATGCACGACCGTGCGTGGACAAAATAAAACATAATTTTTTGGACAAAAAAGGAGATCGTGCGATTTTACTCACGCACGATCAAAACAGACCGTGCGTAAAAACGCACGACCAAATTCAGAATTCTACTTTGAGCCATAGATGAGAGCGCACGATCGCATCCGACCGTGCGTCAAGAAAACGCACGATTGTGTAATTCATGCAGACATGAAATCTGGGCAAAATGGATGTTCTACCCACCTGCACAGCACCAAACAACAATCACAAGCCTGTGAATACCCTTCCAGCTCAATCCAAATACAAAAAAAGGGTTGGGGAGCACCTTGTGCTTACCCCCAACAAAATAGTGCGCAATTGCACACCACCACGGGCCGAAATGTGCACTTCATGTGAGAACTATGACCAAGTGAAATATAAGCAATTAAGGATTAAAAGTGAAGTACATGTGCATGAAAACTAGCTCAGATGAGTCCATAAAACACTATAAATATTGGACTCATCACGACCCCCAACCTTCTTCTCTCTCTTCCACAACCTACTTGGGCTCTTTTCTTGTACATTTGTTTTTGTATTTTTAGGGTTTATATTTTATATTTTGTATTTTCTTTTTATGTATTTTCTTTTTAATGTCTTGTAATTTAATTTCTTAGTTTAGATGTCATTTTATTTCTTGCACCCCTTCTTTATGACAATAAATAATTTAGCTTTTATTTCTTAAATATCACGTAATTTTCATTTCTAGTTTTAGTTTCAATTTCGTGCAACTTCATTTCCTGCAATTTTCTTTTCATAGCTTCATTTTAACCCACACAATTTCCTTTGTTGCCCGTGTGACAGCTGGCAATTTCCTTTTTGTAGAATAGATTATAATTCCATAATTTATTTTCTTGCAATCTTTCCTTTTTTGCACTTTTATTTTGTGTAAATTAATTAGTTCTTGTTTACAATTAGCTTTGATTTGAATTTATTCATCCCACTTATTTTCGTGCTTATATCCCTTCGATTTATTCCTGAAATAAACATATCAAGTCCATATTCCGATTGTGAATTTCAATAGTAGTTTTCACTATCTAATTGGTCCAGAGGTTCGTGCTTATGAATCGATCAATCATGAATAAAAAAAGTTGAATTCAACCCTCAAGAGAGAATGTCGTAAAGCTTTTGGATATGAGTGAAATCCTATAGCATGATTCACCTTGTAAAGTGAGTATTAGGGGTTTTCGATTGGAGAATGAGAGTTTGGTCGCTCAGCCTAATCTCAGGTAGGCATATTCCTCGAGAGAGGTGCGTCTATAATTCGGAAATCCACACGGTCAAGGTATAGATTAGAACTGAATGATAAGTTTTCATTTATTTTCATTTCAAAGCGCGTTTTATCGAAGCTTTTGTTTTCTTATATATCTTAGTTTTAATTATATTTTATTTGCATTTTCTCCTATAGAATAATAGTTAGTTTTCTCGAAGTAGAATTAATCGACAGACCCTGGATTTTTGTATGACTTTGATATATTCTGCATCCTATACTACACGCAATAGGTGTGCATGCCTCTACACTAATTTTTATTATCATGTAGCATCAAAATAAGTAGTACTAAGTGATCTTAACATTAGAACATGCAATATCTCATAAAATCTATATGCTAACACAAGAGTAATGAAGTGATAAATCATGTCACGGTTTCAATCTACACAATAACAAGATTAGAACTAGGGCACTAACATATTTTTTCTGGGTTTTGCACAAGATCGATGAGATCCGTATAGGCAAGGTGATCAACCTCACAATGCTCATTGAGGCTTATTAAGAGAGTGAGTAGTGCTTGGGGGTATCCTTGCTGACTGTACTGATAGTATATAATTTTTATTGCTTTGAACATTATGAATTTCATGATTTATTTTTCATACAAGGACCCTGAATTTATAAAAATTTACCTTTATAGGTAGATACACTTTAACTTGTATACAAAAAACCTTAACAATGCAATCTTGGCCCAAAGTTCTAAGCCCTACACATGGAAGATGAATATCGTGATATAGATTGATCAAGTAATGCCTAACGTGTTAAGCACAAGATCACGAGTTAAAACATGTAAGCATGAGATTTCCACTTGAGTGCAACCTCTAGGAATGTGTGTAACATGAGAAGTCATTATTTTACCTAAATCCTCACACATACCTAGAGGCATATTAAACATACACAACAAATCTAGTAGCACTCAAGAACCAATACTAGTAGATTGAGATACATCATGACATAGTACACACAATGTAAACAATGATCAACATTCCTAAATCAAAACATTGTATGTAATCTATATGCTTTAGGTTCAAGTCATGCATGTCTCAAAACTAGTGATTTTGTTAGTTTTTTATTTTGATTTATATAGAATGCAAACAAATACTTAAATGAAATTACAACATTAAATCAAACACATATTTTTATAATTTTTAAGCTTTAAGTTTTTATTTTATTTTCAAATTTAGAAGCAAAAACACGAAAAAAATAATTATAAACAAAATTGCAGCAACAAAATAAAAAAAATCAGATGAAAATGCAATGGTTTTCCTAAAAATCAGCTACCATCGGCGGAAAGTGACCGCATGGCGGTATCTTATAGAGATTTGAATTTTCGTGTAAGCAACCCAATTTTTGTGATTTTTCACTATCACTATTGCTCGAGTATGTTCTCTCATTGTAAGGCCTATCTAGTGCAGCAAAAAAATCAGAGAAACTAAAAAAATGTGGATATAGAAAATTAACGTAAGAGATCCAAAACTTCCAATTTTAATCAAAGTATATTAAATCATGCGCCAGGAAGGAGCTTTATGAAAAATGTCCGCAAGTTGATCTTCTGTTCCAATAAAGCTTACTTTAACATTCTCCTTCTTGATATGGTCTCTAATGAAATGATGACGAACATCTATGTGCTTCAGGCGAGAATGATGTATTGGATTATTTGTTAAGTCTATGGTACTCTTTTTGTCGCACCTAAGTTCAACATTTTTAAATGATTGTCCAAAATCTTCTAACGTTTATGATATCCAAAGTTCTTGTGTGCAACAACTTGTTAGGTCAATGTGTACAACCCAGTGTTCCCCGACTCATGGAGAAATCAACTACATGTAATTCAGAGAGCACTCGACGATTCGCGGCAAGTATCCTGCCAGGGAACTTGCTGATTCGCGGCGAGCATCCTGCCAGGGCAAGGCGAGGCGGACCAGGGATCTCACTCGCAAGTAGTGAGCGGTGATGGCATAGTGGGTTTGAAGAACCATTCTAAGGTACACTTAGCCAGAGCGGGACGGGGGAGGTCTCGCAATTCTAGTCTGGCGGGACAAGTGGGGGCTCACCTCCACTCGCAAGAAGAGATCTCGCATGCCTAGCTCAAGGAGAGGCTGGCGAGTGGCGCCCTCACGGGCCACTAGCCCAGCAGGGGTCTACAAGTGAATTTACCCTGATACCCTTGGTGGTCTGTCAATAGCCCTCCAGAACAGTGGAGTTTGGCTATTAGGAGACCAATTTGGGGTGCGTATAGCAAAACCAAAATGCGGAATCCCGATATTAGCAGACCAGTATAGAAAAGGCTATAAACTGACCCTGAGGGGCACATTTGGAGAGTATTACAGATCTTTGCCTCTCCTCAGGATCTCTTTGGTTAGCTCCTTCAGCTCTCCAAGGTGGTCGGCTTCAGTCTTGGCTTGGGATGGGAAGCGCTCAATAGATCTTTCGGGTGTGTGGTGGGACCTCCATACTTTTGCCAAGGGTCATTTCTTTCATTCTAAGTCCTCGGTCAAGTTCCTCCGTGGGTTCAGTAAGCGCTAGCTGCCCCCTATACATGGTTCCGAACTCCTTATTGGGCAAAATACTGTTTCCAACATTTTTTGTGCGGAGAGCCTGGAAAGCAACTGGTGTAAAAAATTCCCTAGAAGGTAACATGGTCGGATAGGGTGAGCGAGAGGGCGGTTTTGGCGGTTCACCACCACCTGGTCCGCCAGTGACAGCAGAGATGCTGGCAAATCCCCGCAGGGAGGTGCTCAAGATTATCAAACTCGCCTTCGCCGCGGCGCGAAGCGAGTTCACGACTCCAACACCTCAGGTCGTCCAGCCGTCGGGGGTAGGCGAGAATGCCCTGAGGGAGAGAGTGGGTAAGGAAGTGGCTGGCGAGGAACTCGGGTGAGACCTCGCTGGGCGAGTGCTGTTTCCGAGCTCGCCGAGGGCGAGTCCGGCGAGCGCTCCTCCGACAAGAGCTGTTTCGGCGAACAACATTCTAGCAAGTGCATGTCCAGTCAGGGAGCTCATGGGGTGAGTCGAGCAGGAGAGGGCGGAGAGCAGAGGAAGCCCGTTCTGCGAGTTGGTGCTCTCGGCACCACTTCCGGAGGGGTTCAGGGAGCCGAACATGATGTACTACACCGGCAAGGATGACCCCATCCCGCACCTGCAGTGTTTCGAGGATATGGTCTCTCTCAGGACCTTATTGTAGGCCTTCAATTGCTGACTCTTCACAACCACCTTGAAGGAAAAAGCAAGGGACTGGTTTCACCAACTCCCAAGAAGATCGATCTATGCTTTTGAGGATCTGCACTGCAGCTTTTTTCTTTGCTTCTCGACCTCAAAGAAGAGGAAGAAGGATGTTGAGGCGCTCTTCAAGATCATGCAGGGGCCAGGCGAGTCGTTGGCCCATTATGTGGACCATTTCTAGGAGGAGGTCCTCCTCATCCAGGAGGTGCCAGGATTCACCCTCCAGCTTGCCTTAACGGTGGAGCTATGGGAGGGATTCTTCAAAATTAGTCTGAAGCAGAAGGACTCCTTGTCCTTCGAGGAATTGATGGAGAGGGCGGCAAAGGAGATTGAGAACAAGGCGGCCAACCCGGAGTTCACAAAAAGGATAGCAAAGCTCAGTGAGCAGGATGTTAAGCAGTAGGAGGTTCGGAGAAGGGAAGAGACGAGGGCCCCGGAGTTGGGGTGGAGGCAGCAGGGAGGTGGCAACTTCCATGTGGGTCAAGGAAGACCTCATCAGCTCGGGTGTAGGCAGGGTCCGAGGCTGTTGCCTCCCCCACCTCAGCAAGGTATGGCGATTAGGCGAGGAAGAGGAGTAGAAGCCGGAGCGGGAACAGGAATGAGGAGGAGGAATAGGGTCACGAGGCCGAGAGAAGGGGGGTGGCATTACCTTATTGTGACTTTCACCAGGAGGAAGTCACACGACGGAAACCTGCCTGGAGTTTTTGGAGATGAGAGAGGCCAGAGTGCCGGCGCAGCAGGAGTAGCGGTCGGTGAGAATCGAGGAGGTTCTACCCTAAGAAGAGGAAGAAGAAAGGTTCGAGGATCAGGTCGATGTGGGGACCCGAGGGGGGATTCGAGTGATCCATGGGGGTGTGGGGATCGAGGCGACCCAAAAGACGAGCCTCCATGTCACAACTCACATTTTCTCAATATATATATATATATATATATATATTTATAATCAGAGTAAGAGAAAATAATGGTCATGATGCCACATCGTGCATGGGATAAATGCAGACGATCAGGCATCTTTACCTCCAACGTTTCATTAGAAAGTCATGAACTTGAGTTTAAAATATAGTTTTAGTTTAAGGTTTTCAAACACCGTGTCCCTCAGTTTAATGGATCAACTAGTCCATAAATAAGAAAGTATAAATTTATGCAGCGGAAAAGACTTAATTTACTTTAATTTACCTTATATGAGCATGACAAACTAACCAGCATTCTAATGATATGCAGCTTCAAGATTTAGTATAGGTAAAAAGGTTTCTTTTACGAGCTTCAAAATAGAAGGATGATAGTTTTAAAAGTGATGTCATGTATGAAGAATTATGCAGATTTTTATATATAAAGTAACTACGATGCATCCTTACATAAAACCTTCCCTGAGAGCATTTGCACCAACAACAAACAACGGTAGAAGCATATAAATAACAAGACAATGTCTATCACAAAAGGAAATTCAGGATATTGACGTCAACATTCAGACACGAACCCATATACTTAACAAGTTCTAAAGAAATCAATAGTCTATCTCTCAAAGTGAGTGTAAAGGAAATAACCACTGCAAGTCTGAAAGAAACTGGACTCGGTCAGCTCAACCTGCTACTGATCCGAACCTGAGGCATTCAAATGAAAAGAATGCCTCAGCACAAAGGCATGAAAAGACATAACATAATCAAGAGTAAGAGAAATTTTATCAAGATAAAGAGGGTTACCAACCTATAAAGAATACTTGTAAAACATCAGCAAATCTCATAAGGAAATATTAGCATCCAACATGTATGGAAAGACTGGCACAAGGTGCAGTAAAAGTTGCATTCCAACAACATCCAAAAAGGAAAAGGTATCGAGTTGCCCAAGAAATGAATCCATATCCCAGACAAAAATAGTACTGAGATGGAGGCATTCGTTCCAACCAACCATAAGGGCAAAACATCCAAGGAACAAAGCACTGTGGCAGTGGTTACAGCCTACACAACCAACAGTCTACAATTCCACGGAAAAGAAAACAGGCACTGTGGTAGTGGCCTTATTGTCCAACTGCACCAACAGTCCAAAAAAATAGATGACTGGGAATGGAGATTCAAAAAATCCTGACCAAAATAGACACCACAGAAAACCCGGAAATAATTCCAAGTACAACCCTTACGACCACCAACTCGATGAATATCAACTCATACTCGACGAATTCTCTATCACTCAACGAATCTACTTTTTACTCAACGAATCTACTATTACTCGATAAATCTACTCTCTACTCGATGAATCTACTTATTACTCGACGAATCTACTCATTACTTGACGAATCTACTTATTACTCGACGAATCTACTCATTACTCGACGAATTCTATATCACTTCTGGATGAATTTTATTTAGCCCAATCGACAAAATTGCTCAGAAAAAAATTTACTTAAGGGTATTTCGATGAATTTATAAATGCTTTGACGAATTGATGAGATGCAGAGCATTTGGCGGAAAAAATGAATTGAAAATTTCTTTGTCTAAGTCAGTTATTAAGGAAGGTTAAAGAAGTTGAAATAACATGGCACGGGGGAAGAATCCACCACTTGCCTCAAACCTTTCAATGAAAATGACCTTCAACTCACTCCACGTCTCAGATCGACTGCTAGAAGACCTCGTGGAAGGATTTTTGAAATTTCTGGGATAAAAAGGAAGATTAGGGATATACCCTTCATCCACGAAAATCCACGAAACTAGAAATATTTACCACACACGCGAAGAGCTCGGCGAGAGCTTTCAAGATCTATGTTTCGGCGAACATTTCGTGCACCGGAGCTGCGGTGGTGGCGATCGAAAGTCTCACGGAAGAATGGCTCTGTCTCCGGTTCGCAACAGGTCGGGAAAGAAAAGATGATGAATAAGGTTTTCACGGGAGGAAGAGGAGTTATACTTATATATAAGGTATAAATATAATGATGATAATAATAATAATAATAATAATAATAACAATAATAATAGTAGCTAGCGTATCACATGGGTAAACAAGAGAGTACTCGTCGAATTCATATAACTTGTCAAAGTCAAGGATGCATTCACATAATTCATGAAGAAAAATTTTAAAATAATAATAGAATAGCTATTATATTAATACGACGCCGAAAAAACACACGCCGAATCCGACTAGAATCGCTCCATAGGAGAAAGTCAACGCTAAGAATCCAATGGAGAAGTCGGAATCAAAATCCGACGAGCCGTTCCCGAGATATTAATTTCCCAAAGTTTACGGAGAACGATAATTCTAAAATCTTTGAAAATTTACCGAGGCTCTAAAATTGCTCTGATCGCAACGAAACTTGACAGACATTTCTAAACTTAACTAATTTAATTTCATAACATAAAATTTCCCAATTCCGGGTAGTTTCAAAATTTGGCCGACTTGACCGAACGGACGCGAAACGTGCAAATGACAAAACACTGTTAACTCTGCACTAACGTAACGCCCTTACATCATTATGATGTCATCAATATATCTCCAAATAATAGTCAATAATTTATGGGCATTACAACCACTCCCCATAAAAAGAAGGTTTGTCCTGAAACTTTAACAAATAACTCGAATACAACAGATAGAAGCGAGTAACTAAATGCTATGAATGAAAACACTCAACAAAGAGATCTTGGAGAAAAGATGAGGATGAGATGTCCTCATAACAGATTCCAGTTCCAAAGTAGCGCTCTCGACGTCTTGGTTTCGCCAAAGGACTTTGACCATAGGAATCGTTTTCTTCCGCAACACTCGATCCTGAGTCTCTAGAACATGAACATGCTCTTCAACATAAGACAGATTAGGTTGCAACTGAGGCACCGAGTCAAGTACATGAAGATCACTACGCACGCACTTTCTCAACTAGCTCACATGAAACACATCGTTAACACCTGGGAAAGAAGCCGACAAATCCAGCCTATAAGCTGACACTCCGATGCGCTCAACAATCTGGAAAGGTCCCACATATCGGGGATACAACTTGTGGTTCCTTCCAAATCTCTTAACACCTGGCATCGGAGAAACTTTCAAGAACACCATGTCCCCAACTGCGAACTCCAGATCAACCCTTCTCTAATTAGCATACTTCTCATATCGCTCCTGAGCAATGCGAAGCTTCTCGCGGATATGAGTCACGACAACATTCATCTCTTCCAAAGCTTCTGGACCTAACAACAAACTCTCACAAACCTCAGCCCAAAACAAGGGAATTCGGCAACGCCTCCCATACAAAGCCTCAAAGGGGGTCATTTGCAAGCTCTCTTGATAACTGTTATTATACGCAAATTCCATCAGTCCAAGACGCTTATCCCAAGCTCCACCATGATCCAAAATATAACATCTGATCATATCTTCCCAAATTTGATTCACTCTTTCCGTCTGACCATTGGTCTCAGGGTGGTAAGAGGTAGAGTATCTGAGGCTAATGCCCAAATATCCCTGCGAACTCTGCCAAAAATGAGACATATACCTGGAATCTCGATCTGACACAATACTTACGGGCACACCATGCAATTTGATGACTTCATCCAAATAATGTTCTGCTATTTTATCCATAGAATAGCCAGTAGTAAAAGGCACAAAGTGAGCACACTTTGTCAATCTGTCGACTATGACCCATACCGAATCATGTCCTTCGGGAGATCTCGATAAACCGCTAATGAAGCCCATTAAAATACTCTCACACTTCCAGCTTGGAATATCCAAAGGGTTCAATTTACCTCCAGGCCTCTAATGATCTGCCTTAATACGCTGGCAGGTATAACATTCAGAAACATACTTAGCTATATCATTCTTCATACTTGACCACCAAACAATCTGTTTCAGGTCTTTATACATCTTTGTGGAACCGGGATGATACGAAACACTAGAATCATGCGCTTCACTACAGATCATTATTCGAATATCCTTAATCGTGGGAATACAATACCTACCCTGATACTTCAAGGTATTCTTATCATCAATTGAAAAATCTGGTAATTCACCTTTTTCAGTTCTATTCCGGAGATGTTGCAAATCAGGATCTTCCTTCTGATGCAATCTTGTAAGGGTAATCCAAGAAGGCTCTTCAGCTTCTAAACTCGAAGGTGCAGTACTACTACCGACTGAGATATCCATCAGCATAAACTCCTCCACTAAGGATAGCACAGAAAGGTTGAAGACATGTGCAGTCTTTCTACTCAGGGCATCGACCACCTCATTAGCCTTACCCAGATGATACAGGATTTCAACTTCATAATCCGCAACATACTCCAACCATCTGCGCTGGCGCAAATTTATTTCTTTCTGGGTAAAGACGTACTTCAAACTCTTATGGTCCGTAATGATCTTGCATGACACTCCATATAACAGATGTCTCCATAGCTTTAAGGCATAAATCACTCCCGCAAATTCTAATTCATGCGTAGGGTACTTCCTTTCATGAACTTTCAGTTGCCATGACCCATACGCAATTTCCTTATCTTCTTGCATCAAAATGCCCCCCAGTCCAAAACGATATGCGTCCACATAAAAGACATATTCTACTCCTTCGGCCGGCAAGGAAAAAATAGGAGCACTGCACAAACGCCTCTTTAATTCCTGGAACCCCTCCTCACAAGAATCGCTCCAAACAAAGGCTGCATTCTTCTGGGTAAGCTTGGTCAGAGGTGACGACAGCACTGAAAATCCTTGCACAAATATTCTATAATAACCTGCCAACCCTAAGAAACTCTTTATCTGCTTAGGCGTTGTAGGCATCTTCTAGTCCAAAATGGCAGAAATCTTTATTGGGTCTACAGAAATTCCATCTTTGTTCACCACATAACCCAGGAAAGACACTTGCGATAGCCAAAATTCTCACTCACTCAATTTCGCTTACAGCTTGTGCTCTCTTAGAGTAGACAATACTAAGCGCAAATGCGTAGCATGCTCCTCACCACTTTTAGAATACAATAGCACATCGTCGATTAAAACCAGTACGGAATGATCTAAAAATTCCTTGAACACTCAGTTCATCATGTCCATGAACGCAGAGGGTGCATTCATCAAACCAAATGACATCACCAAAAAATTCAAAATGACCATAACAGGAACGAAAGGCAGTCTGAGGGACGTCCGACTCATGGATCCTCAACTGATGGTAACATGAACGAAGGTCAATCTTTGAAAACACCGAACTACCACACAACTGATCAAACAAATCATCGATTTGCGGCATGGGATATCTGTTCTTGATGGGAGATAATGGCCCTAGCACTCATGGCCCAGTATATGGAGCACCGACTTCATCTGGAAGTCCATATGTTGCGCGGAAGTCCTATGGCTATTCTGCTACGCCTTTACCATCATACTTCTTTTCGGCTTCAGCACCTGCTGTGCCAAAGAAGCCCGCAAGGCAGTGCTTGTTTTGTCAGAGCACGGATCATGCCTTGAAGGATTGTGCTGCATTTCTTCGCCAATTGGACGAGGATGACGAGCCAGATATCCGGATCGTCCCGACTCCTACTTCTGGCAGCACACCTTCAACATCTGGTTATGTGCCCGTATCACCTTCATGCTTTGAAGGGGATGATGTGGACACAGTCACCAGATGTGTGGCTGATCTAGGCACTGACATGGCTGAGCCCATCTCCCCTGTGCATCCATCACCGTGCGTGGATTCGATTCATTATGAGGAATCGGTGCTTGACTTTTATCCAAGCACTATTCCTCCCCCTATTGTGCATACTACAGTCGTCTTTGACAACATTGTCGATGATGTGTCGCAAGATGAGGCTGGCGATCTAAGTATTATGCATGCGCCAATGGAGGAGGACAACCTTCTAGGTGATGAGGATTTTACCTCAGCACCGATGGAGGAAGTCCAAATCTTAGGATTGGACAATGTTGATCCCGCCGACCTTTGCAGCATTATTGACAATGCTGACATTTTTTACTTCCCCAACCTAATGTGAGTGAGATCGGGACCACTCCCCCGATTGATGTTTATTTAAGTTTTTCTTCTCTTTTATTTCCTGACCCCCCCCCCCCCCCCTTCTTCATCTGAGCCTGTGCGGGTTGAGTCTTCATAGGTACTTCAGGAGGACTTGGAGCATTATGCTCAAGTCAATGATGATAGCATCCTTTTATGTAAGGAGGTTGATCCCCCTCCGTAGAGGAAGCTCCACTCATTGCCTTCTCCTCCTGCTGCCTCCCTGGAGATGACACCTTGCTGGGCAAGGATTTATTTTATGGTGAGACGAGTGAGGACCAGCTCTCCTCCTCTTCTTACTTCCTACTCCTGCTACCTGTGTTCAACGGGTATTTTTATTTAGGTAGGGGAGTAAATGTTTTGTCGCCGTATCGGTACCCGCTACTGACACGCATATTAGAACAGTTACCTGTGCATTTCCTTTTTCATACGCCCATTAGCTAGAACTGTTATGTTTTTAAATAAGTTGTGTTGGGAAGACAATAACCCCAGTAGTTATCTTACCTTTCTTGCAATGTTAGTTTATCTAGTTTGTTTAGTTAGTTTTACTTTATTTTAGTTAGTATATTTTCTTTTATTTTTGCGAAGTTCACCCCTGCAGGTCCTTTTTCTGGTTGGCGGATACCGCAACTTTGTCTTGGTTTACACGCCAATCTTCTGGTATGCTCACTTGCTGAGCATTGGGTACTCTCTTCCCCTAGCCCTCATTAAAATTTCATGTTGATATTCTATGCTGGTTCATTTAGTTTAAGTCTAGGGGAGAGATATTTATTGTACCCACTGCACGTGCGCATCTTAGTGCATGCTAGAAGTATATGATTTTGTTGCACTTTCTTCGCACACCACAGCACCCGCATGAGCATGTACTTAGTTGTTGGCGCGTCATAAGTTGAATTCATTTCCTCTTTGTGATTGGGAAAATCATTGTGCTGGCTTTTAAATTACGTAGTGGAGTAAAATGTTGACTCCGGTGTTCCTAGTCAAGTACTCATGTGAGTATAGGGATTTTTGTAGATTAGATTTCTTGTTATACTTTTAGTTTTACACATTTCTTTTAGTGTAAATATTGTTTACTTTACTCAAATGGTGAATCCGGTGTTAATCAAAAGGTAGCATAGGGATGTGTGTAAAGTATCGTTAAATATGTAATGCTCGAGCCGGGAGGAATGATAATCTTTCTCTGTGGCAAAGAACTTGCCCCAAGCGATTCATGAAGCATATGCATAAGATAGTTCTTTTGCGTGAGAATGACGTAGGCCATCATTTTGGCCCGGTTGAGCTTTTGTCCCCATTCCTATCGCTATATCCTCATTAGCCCAATTGTGCCTACCCATTCTTTGATTCAGCCCCACTTTTATCTCACCAAAGCCTAAAAGTCAATCCTAGTCGCACACCCAAATTTGAGCTTTAGTTGTTTATTATTTTCATGATTGGGGTGTTGATGTTGTGTTATTTTTGTGAAAATGTGGATGCGCTTCATTGCTCATCATGCTGAAATTGTTTTGAAAAGAAAAGAAAAAAAATTGAGAAAAAGAAAAGAAGTAAAAAGAAGAAGTGGTTAATTGAAAAATCTTTGTATAAATTTATGATTGGGAGTAGGCGGTGCACACACCCATGTTGCAAAAGTCTAAGTCTGGGGGTGTGGTGCACTTACATTCGATGTTGGTGTGCGGGAAGTTGTAATAAAGCTCATTTGGGTTTCAGTGTATCAAACCTTCGTGTTTATCTTTGTTTACCCCACCATAACCCAAGCCCCATTTAAAACCTAAAGTCCTACCGACTCGCGCATTGAACCAATCTAGTGTCGTGGAGAGAATGTGACCGGGCAAGCTTATGGTCTCCGACACCGATGGATTTCAGTGGAGTTTGTACGGAATCCCAACCTTGGCAATGCTTGTCTCAGCGATTTTTTACTTTCTACGTATGCGTGACCGGATGATTCACCGTGACTCCAATTTTGAGTAGAAGTAATATTTATTTACTCTTTTAGAAATTTATAAACGATGTGTATAATTAGAAATCTTCTCTATTATTTTCCTATGCACATGAGCATGCGACTTCGTGATATTAATTTTTTGCGGTTTTGAAATTTTAGTGAAGGGTTGAGATTTTCTCCAAAACTATATCCGATAAAGGCAAGTGTACCTTATCGTCTATAGTATAGGATATTAAGAAATACCAAGGTCGTATTCCACGGGGCGCGTTGATTACTTCTACTTTGAGGAAAGTCACTATTATCTTATCTAATGATATTTTGGGGTTTTGGTTCTTAGCTAAAAAAAAGAGAAATTGCAAGCTAAATTAAGGGTTTAGATGATGATAAAAGAGGCTAGTACTCAATCAAAAGTCACCTTGGAGTGAGAAAAGACAAGTAAAAAGAAATTAAATCTAATTCCGTTTAAATTGAACTACTTGACCGTGGAGGTTCCCGAAGCTCGAACATGCCTCTCTCGAGGTTAATGCCCAACTAAGATTAGGAAAAATCAACCGGACTCTCGTCCTATAATCGATTACCTAAAACTTGCTTTACGAGGTGAACCCCACTATTGGATTTGACTCCAATCCGGGAGATTTACGTCATCCTCTCTCGAGGGGTGCGTGCAACTCTCTTTACCCTTGAGTGATCGATTCATACTTTGAGCCTCTCGGCTAACTAAATATGAAAACTTAAGCGAAAACCATATATCGAAAGTATGGCCTCACTAATTAAAAATCAAGGATAATTCAAGTGTTTATAAAAACGGAAAAAGAAAACTTTAGAAAATCATAACTTGTCTAACTCATCCTCGGATCATTTTGATCGAGTACTAATGAGGATTAGTTAATCATGGTGGAGGGGGAAGAGGAAGAAAAATAAAAATGCATATTAAGAAATTTTAGCTAAGGAGGAGACAAAATAAAGAGAACAAACTATTTTTTTTTATTTAAATGAAAAACTAGTACAAGACTTAAGAAAGGAAATTGCAAGCTAGGAAAAACAAGATTACAAGCTTAAACTAGACTATTGCACTAAAGGAAAGCTAATACATTGCATTAGAAAAGGAAGAGAGCATGAAAATAAAGAGACATGAACATGAACATGAAAAAGGAAAACTACTCAAGATTGGCTCCAGCAGCACCTTCCCCACTCCAAAATTCTGAACCTTGAACTCAAGGAGAGCCTCTGAATTTATAGGCAAAAATTTCATGTTACACGCCCTCGGTCACGGGCGTGACCTAGGGCGTGTAATCTCTGCAGCATCGGATCCGGTCGCGGCGTGGGCTTGGCGTGACGGCGGGAGAAAATCGCACATGTCACGGGCGTGACAATTGGGTCACGGGTGTGACTCAGGACGGCTTCATTTAATGCGGCATGGGCTAGCCAGACGGCGCGGCGGCGTGCTTGGATCACGCGGGAAGGTCACGGGCGTGACTTTGGGTCACGGGCGTGACTCAAGTTGACTTCTCAACGGCAGCTTCTCGTCTCGACGGCGGCTCCACGTGGCAGATGCTAAAATTACACGCCCCCGGTCACGGGCGTGACTTTGGGTCACGGGCGTGACCTGGGGCGTGACTGGGTGTGGACTAGCTCAACAGCACGGCTGCGACTCTGGACTGATCTTCAGGTTACACGCCCTTGGTCACGGGCGTGACCGAGGGCGTGACATGTGATTTTTCCCGATTTGTCCCAGAAATCTGCAAATATTAAAATTAGGCTAAGTTAGAATCAAAATTACAAAAAGAACTACTTATAACCTAAAATTGACATAAAAAGGAAAATTCATATTAAATAATTACAAAATTTTCTATTAAAAACTTATATAAAAACTACTTTATCACTTCGCATGGTACTCCATCTTGTAATTTTAAGCTAGCTATTTCTTTTTCCTGCATGCTTAGGATTGGTTTGCTCGGGACGTGCAAACAGGTAAGTCTGGGGGTGTGATGAGTCCCATTTATATACACATATTTAGACTCATCTGGGCTAGTTTTCACGCACTTGCACTTCATTTTTAGTTCATTAATGCTTATATTTCACTTGTTCATTCTTCTCACACTAAGTGCACTTTTAGGCCCGTTTTGGTGTGCAATTGCATGCTTTGTTGTTGGGTGCAAGCACAATGTGCTCCCCATTCTTCTTCTGTGTTTATCTGGTGCTGGAGGTGTTTTCCCAGTTGTTTTGTCTTGTGTGCAGGCGGTCGGATCATCAAGTTTTCTACCAGAATTCATGACTGTGTACAACGCACGGTCGTGTGTTTCCTTGACGCACGGATGGTTGCGGTCGTGCGTTCTCATCTGGGCAGAAAATAGGCGATTTGAGTTTTGTCGTGCATTTTTACGCACGGGCGGATTTACTCGTGCATGGGTAAAACGCACGGTTGTCTGTTTCTTCTTGTTGTTTTAGCATTTCTGAATTTACCCGTGCATTTTATGCACGGGCGGGTTTGCCCGTGCGTGAGTAAAATGCACGGGCGCGCCAGCTTCATCTTCATGGCCTGCCTATTTGTTAAATATCGCACGGTCCACGCACAGTCGTGCGTTCGACCGTGCGTGACCAATTTCTGACTGATTTTCTATATAAGCTGCAGATTCCGCCCTAGAAGGATCGATCTTATTTTCCCGCACCCAAGAGCTCCAGTTCCGTTCCCTTCGCCTCTCCATCGTCGCCCACCATCTGGAGGTGCTCCGGACATATTCTTCACGCCAATCTCGAGCCGGAGTATCCTCTTGGCCTCCTCCATCATTCAGAAGCTTCCAAGCTCCATTTCAACGGAATTTGCACTATATCCTTGGAGTTCTCCGGCAATATCATGGCTGAAGGCTATTGACGAAAAAGATGGGTCCATTGGGAGGTAGTGACAGCCCTCTTCTACCCCGGACGACGGTTGAAGACCGAGCCCGGACGAGGATTGACAACCCTAGATTCCGGCCGTGAATCTCCGACGAGTCTTCGTGCTTCGGTTGTAATCTTACCTCCTCCTTGTTTTTTTTTGCTGATTCTATTTGATGTATGTGGTTGTATGTTTCTATATGAATGATGTCCATGAACCCTAAATATTACTAGTGTAATTTTCCATGGTTTTGTGGTTATGTTTGTGGTTTATTTGATTTGAGGAGCGCCCCCATTCCACAATCCATTCATCCTGACTACTCTCCCATTCTGTGTGCCTACTCTTCCATCCTCCAAGCTAAGCGGTGCTAATGGCCCGTGTAATCCACTCCGACTTCGCCGGTATGAACCATTCCATCTGCATGCCTACTCGTCCATCCGCCTAGCGAAGCATGGCATAGCGGCCCGTGTAATCCATTCGCTTAACGAAGCAGTGCGCTCAAGGCCTGCACAGTTTGATTCCGTTTGTCTACTCGTCCATCTGCCCTTTCGAAGTAGCGCGCTCAAGGCCTACGTAGTCTCCATCCCTCTTAGCAAAGTATTGCATATCGGCATTCTATAGGAGTAGTTGTAGCTCTTTTATTTTATTTTTCACAAACCAAATCACCCCCTTTCGCATCCATCTCACATAAAGGACTTCAATCTCAAGTCCTTCCTCGAAAGTTAACTCCACCATACTGTGTTCCTTCAAGATCGATACTTGGGGATTCACTCCCACATTTTATATTACTTGAACGATCAGTACACTGCCGTTTCGTGCCGCAGTCTTGCTACCGCCTATAGCGGTGTGCTAAAATTTGTGCATCATTGTGCATTGAAGTGTGTGGAAGTAAAATTATTTGTGTTTTATTGTGCTCTTTACTTTACATATTTCTTGTATTTTTGATTAAAACATTTGTTTACTCTACTCAAAATACACTTATGTGCACATCATTATCTTCCATAACACTTCTTCTCATAAGTATTGGATCCTAATGCAAATTCTATACTACTCTTTATTTATGAAATGCAATAGATAACCTAACATGCTTTCTACAATGTTTGGTATGTTTTGAAATTGTGAATTACAATAACATTGTAGTAATCTCTTTTTGATAACATTATTTCATGCTGGGTTACTTTATTGTTAAACTTAAAGATTTTAATTGAATAATGATTTACAAAAACATCTTCTTTATGAAATTTAACTCATATATCTTTTTATGGATCATCATTGATTACAATAAGATGTTTCTTGTATATCGATAAGTCTTCCGCATCATAACCATATAATTGTTCTACCTTGCACTTTCATGCTTATATCAAAGTCATAAATACCAAAATACTCAATGATTTACCAAAATTCCTTTTTCAACAAATGGTAGACTTTCTTGGTAGAATTTATATTGTTTATTCTAACACAAATAGTGTAATGCTAAAACTCTGATTCATTAATGGATTTCAAAATAGCTACGTGAGTTGTTTGTTTAAAAAAATTCAAATAAAAATATAAATCCATAGGCTATGTCATTAGATTTAAAACACTTAAATGTTTCCAATAATTATTATCCATGACTTCATATCTCACCATAGCAGGGGCATAGGGTTGTAGACATTAGATAACCTTATCTCTAGTCATGTCTTGTCCTTAACCGAGGAGGGTTCCAGTGGGGCCTTGCGAGGCACTGGGGGGAAAGAGTGCTAGGTTGAGTTTTGTCTAGTGTTTGCATATGGGACTATCACCCCAACCTACGGCATGTATGCAGCTCCTCATGCCCATCCGTCACTTAGTACGGGGCTAGGGTGTAGACATATTGTCTGGGTAGATTGGTTACTTGAAAATCATTATTTTTTTACTTAAAACTCTTATATAAAGGGGGAAAACTAACATGATAATATTGATTACTTGGCAAATGTTATATTGTTCATCTTTATGCTAAAAACTCTGATCTATTTAACTGAAAATTATTCTAAAACTCCTTATCATTTCATTCTCTCTAAAAGCTCGATCATGCCTTTATCTTATAATCAAAACTTTTCTGTGTTTTGTTTCCTTACCCACTTTTGCTAATAACAAAAGGGGGAGATCTTCCATGATAAATAAAATCCGCTATCAAAATGAAAAACTAACTTGATTAATTATAGATGATAGCTTACATATTATGGGAGCATTCACTTAGGGGGAGCATGTATTTAGGGGGAGCAATTCTAAATGCTAAAATCGATAATTATCCTAAGTCAACACTCTCACACACACACACAAGTAAGTTTCATCATGCTTATATATTAATGCTCTGATTTATCATTAATGGATTTGTTATTATCAAAAGGTGGAGTTTGTTGGAACATGGTCTTCTGCATCTCCTAGGTTTGAGAATAACAAATCCTATCTGTATTGGATCTTGTGTGCTTAAGTGTGCAGGAAAACAAGTCCACATGACTCAAGGATAACATAAGAATGTTGCGCCCAAGTTTGGAGCCAAAACTTAAAACTGGCCGCTAGAGCGGGCGGTAGCTCCGGCGGTAGCTTCTAGCGCCGGCGGTAGCACCTGAAAGAGCAAAAGTGAAATTCAAGCTGGCGGGATGCATATAAAGAAGGTAGATAGCGCCGGTGGTAGGTGCTAGCGCCAGCGGTAGCGCAAAGCAATAGAGGAAGGCGGCCGGCTTGCTTAAAATGAAGGATTCTCACGCGGAGAATATTTCCTAAACTGGGATAGCGTCGGAGGTAGCGATAGCGCAGGCGCTAGCTCCAAGGGTATAAAAAGGACTCATTGGATCCGTCTTCTTCATCCTCTTGAGATCCTAAATTCTAGAGCTTCGTGCCACAACATAGAGAGGAAGGTTCAGAGAGATACTCCCACAAATCCATAAAGGCTTAAGGAGATCCGTGGAGAAGATTTCAACACGCGTCATCATCGTGACGAAATACCACATCGACTATGATCATACTTTGCGGGTCTTCGTCTACTTCTCCAAGAGATCCATATAGGGAGTTCTTATATTGTTGTTTATTTATTTCACATATTTTCTTATAATCGTTTAGTGAACTCGCCTTGTGTTGGCGACAAGGTCTGGGTAGGACTTAGGGCAGAAATTCACCTCGTGTTGGCGACTAGGTCTCGGGTGTAGGTCTAGGGGGTGTTCGAGGCAATATCCGGGGAAGGGTTGGCTAGAGCGGCTTGAGGCCGTATCCGTCGAAGGACCAGCTAAAGCCAACCAGTTCGTGGGGATATGAGTCGGTATAGAAAAAAAAAAGAGTTTACTATTATTCGCCATGGATTTCTAGTATTATAGAAATCAACTTTTGTAAAACCTTATTTCATATTAAAAAAACATGTCTCTATTTTATTTCAATTGTTTTACTTGATTTCTCATATTCTTAATCACGCATTATTTCAAAGTTTTTCAACATATAACATATATTTTTAAAACCCTTATTCACCCCCCCCCCCCCTCTGAGGGCGCCTACCGATCCAACGCAACCGACCGATTCATCAGTTTCTGGTCAATTTTTAGCGAAGCCGATTTTAGGAACCTGATCGGACCGCCCATGGGACAGGTCGGCGGTCCAATCCGGTCCGGTTCTTCAAACATTGGTATTATCTTTATTTGCATTAACTCTTTCTCTCTCTCCTTAATAGTTTATGTCTCTCTCTACTACGGGCTCTACAACCATTATCACCAAAATATTCTGCGACACATAACAAAAGGTCATCTCTAATGTGGACTTGATTGATGTTTTGCAACACAACTGCCTATGATTATACAGTCCAAAGGAACTGTGAGTCCTCCTTCATTGGAATAGTGATGAGGAGAAGACTATGAGTCCTTCGCCTACATTGGAATTGAAAAAAGGATAAACTCTCCTCTCTGATTCGGACTTCCTTTTCTTCCCAAACCAAAAAAGCAATAAATCCCTGCAAAGCTCGTCCCATTCCTGATACCTCCTTGATATGGAACCGAAAAGCCAGGCCTTGAATTGCCTTCCTTAAGATCGGGAAGTCTGCGACTTTTACTAATCGAATTTACAGGATTCCTATGCAATCGATCTGCATGGACGCGCTTCTTCAGGAAAAGGAAGAAAATTTATTCCTCCTTGAGCGGATGAGTATGCATAAGCCCCACATGGAGCAGGATGCCTCTCATTTATAATCCCTATGTCGGCGGTTTTCTTCAAGTTATAGTGGTTCTTCTCCTTAGTTGCCTGCTCCCAAGAAATGATGGAGGAGATTACCAAGTTTTGCTGGGATGGAGGTCATTTCCTCCATATGGAAGCAAGTCAAAAACACGATATGGAGCCCTACACGACCAAAATCGAAAGAACCCGATGGAGAGAATGAAGTGGTCGGCGCTTTCTCCCTTGTTCAGTTTTTCTTTTGGAAAGATCGAAAATGAATTGATTCCAAGTCAAGCCATAATAACTTTTTAATAGGAGAACGGGAAAGAAAATATTTAAAACTGAAAATTCATAGACAAAACCATCATTTACAACCCTAAATTCATTTCAATTAATCACCCAAAATTAATCATGCTAATAATTAAAATGGCTTAATAAAACTACAAAAACTACAAGGGTTAGACCAACATTTGCATTATTAATTATGAGATACTTTGGCACACCTATTATAGGATTCGATCGTTCACGCGTCTGAATCAACATGCGTTCATAAGAGTTTGAATAGACTCAAATAATCATGCACTATTTTCTCAGTGCATCTCGATGAAATGAGTCCACCATATGGAAACTTTTATAGCATTCTCCCACTTTAACGTATATTCATCGTAACTAATGACCCTTTGTACAAAATCTTCACTAAACTTAAGTGCACTAGTAGAAAAGATGTTAAAAAGATTCCATTCCAATGTCAATCTAGTCCAACAAAAACCTTCACACAGAATCATGGCTGCAATTGCATCATTGAGTGACATATGACCTTCTGTGGTCACAGTAGCTTACGGATTCAATCTCCATAGACAAATCGTAGTTATCATTAGCTAAAACAACATAATGAAAATATACACACAAATATTGTCCTTACTTGGTGGTCAGCCAATTTTCTCTAATGAATGCATCAAACCATACTACAAAAAATCCTTAAGCATTTAAAGTGAGAAACTATCTTAAGATTTCAATTAATGTGTCATAAGTCTTATGCTCAGACTGACACAAGTTATGAGACTTTAAAATGAAGTGTTATGTGTCACATAAATTTTATGAATATTGAATCTTAATGATATTTCATATGAACAGTATAATGTTCCAGAATAAACTATTTATTCGTGAATTAAATAAACTGCTTAATGAAAGACAACTAAACAAATTGGAGCTACGTGTAGCCTCTCAATAATTTAGAATATCAAACAACTTCTTAAGCCATATATTATAGGCATGCTTTTAAAATGCATTGGGGTGAGCACTTTAATGAGCAAAATGATCAATATGCCATCTATTACTAGAAGCTCCAATGTATTGTCATCCTTCTTAACCAACTCCATAACAGTCAAAAATTAAATCTCCCTATGTTTAAACCATGTGACACTCTTACTGTTCATTGCGAATATAACTGGATGAGTCCCTCCTTTAGAATCAACAAACATCAATTCTGCGATAAAGTTTTAAGCCAACTAGTATGAGTAGACTCCCCAAAGAGATCCACAAACTTTGTATGCACTATAGATGCATTCATGATTATCAATTTGTCACTCTTCCATGAAATGGCTCAATGATGAGTAGTTTTCATATATCATATTTCATGCTCATATAGATTTAATTCCATGCTTAGTCGCTTCATTTATAATGGAATAACGCTCATATTTCTTCAAAGCACAAATCACACGTAAAGCACACTTTTAGCTGAGTATGGTGTGCAATGCACGCTTGATCTTGTTTGGGGACAGCATGTTGCTTTCCCTTCCATCCTTAATTATGAATCTGGCAAATTATACACATGTTGTCGGCCATTCGCCTCAATAATTTTACTTAGAGTGCACATGCAGAACATTTCATGCACACTTTAATTTTGCTTAACATGTAAGGTCGTGTATTAGTCCTTATCGCACGGTTGCTTTGACCGTGCGCGTTCATGCCTCTTACAAATGCTGAAAATGAGTAATATGTTAGTGCCCAAGCAATTTCTTCTCGCATGGTTGGGTTCGACCGTGAGCCATAATAATCACTCGTGTATGTGCATATAAAACTATCACAATGTTGTGCGATATTCTATTGTGCGCCGGCCAGGTTGATCGTGTGCTTTCATTATATAAAAATATGCAATTTTTATGTGATCTGTCAGAGCCCGTGTGATTCCTTCTCGCATGGGCTAGGTTGACCATATGTGAGTAAATCACACAAGTGTCGTATTCTCATTAAAATACAATATTTGTGATGAATGTGGCGCTAAAGTCGATTATTTAAATTATTGGTTTCGCATGGTTGGAGCACACAACTGTGTGCTAGACCGTGTGAGAACAAATATTCTTGCTTCCTATCTAAGCTTCTATTTTTAGGATTTTAGAGGGATTCCGCGAAAAACCCTTAGGGTTTGAGCTCCAAAGCGAGTTTTCCATCCTCCAAGCTAAGGGATTGAATCCCTAAGGTGATTATCATCATCCAGAGCCCTCAAGATGCGATCTTCTCCCTATAATCTCTGCCAAGCAAGGATGAATGAAGGATTGACGTGAACATTATAGACACTCGAGAAGACGAGAAGCTTAGGAAGTGGTAACAACCTTACTTGACCCCAGATGCAACTGATGAATGGCCTGCAAGACACAGATTGAGAACCCGGTGCATCTTCCCATTTTTACAGCATAGACTTGATTGTTGTTTGTATCTCTACCTTTCTCTTCTGATCATCTAGGATTGTATGTTAGAAAACCCCATTTTATCAACATTACAATTAGACTTCTCAAACTTAAAAGTGCTCCGAAGATGAATTCCTCAAGAGACCGATACTTGGGAACTTATTGGGTATTATGCCTTCAATGTCTCTAGATTTGAAGAAGAAACACAAGTATAGATAAGCTATGCTATTTTTGATGTTGTGTTCGAGTTCATGTTATGACAGATACATCAAAGCTATATCACTAGTCTATAGACGATAAAAGAAATGAATATTAACCAAGTAAAATATCGTCTCAATACTCAGAAGAAGAATCGTGGAGAAAAGTATCATATCGTCGAAATAGTTTTGACGTTATCGTCTTGATGAAGACACGTCGACGTAAAGGTTGAAGAAAGCATGTCGTGGATAAAACAAAGTTCAGATATCGACGACATCGTCTTGAAGAAAGCTTGTCGTGGATAAAGCTAAGTTCGGATACCGACGATATCGTCTTGGAGAAAGCTTATCGTGGATAAAGCTAAAATGTCTCGACGATATCGTCTTAAAGAAGAAGCTTAACCTTGAAGGATAAAAGATATAACTTCTTAATTCATAAAGAAAGGTTCATATAGACAAACAATGTCTTGAAGACCTTATGTCGTCTAGAAGATCAAGACGATGTCGTCTTAAAGAAAGACAGTCGGCCTGAAGAATAAGTCTAAGTCCTATTGAAAGTAATATCTCGACAATGTCATCTAGAAGAAGTGATATAGATCTGATATTAAGTAGAGCCATGAAGAAGGAAGTATGTCGAAGATATCATCGTGAAGTATATCTATCGTATACACTGATCAATACGATATCGTCTTGAAGGATTAACATCGTTTTGACAGATTGCAATACAACATTTAATGCACAGACTTTCTTGGAAATTGATATACAGGGAATGTACATGCAGTCTATATTATGCACAAATCAAGAAGAAATGAATTATATATTCTCTAAAGAATTTATCCGTTACACAGCACTTAAGAAAGAAATTTATTATTTCTATATTATGCAAGTTCCAAGAAAGATTAGTAATTATGATAAAAAAATTGCCAATTTTGCAAGATGTTTTCAAACGGGAAATTGATTATGGAATAATCATTAAGGGGTTTTATGCAAAATTGCAGAGCATATAAAAGAAGATACATTTATCTACAGGGACACCTTTGCTCTGTATTTCTCTCAAGTTTTATTCTCACACATATTTCCTGAAGAGAAAGAAAAGAATCAAAAAAAGGAAGAAGACTTCATTGATGTCGTATTGTGAAGGTCTACAGAATATTCTAAATAAAGGTTCATTGATCCACAAGATATTTGGACTTATTGTTACAAGAAGAAGAAGATCTGTGATTCAAAGCTCTCATTATGAAGTCTTCTATTCTACAACAACATCTCTGTATTACTTTGTAGGGTTCTTTGTGAGCCTGAACTGGTAGGATCTAGTGATAGATCTGAGTTGGTAGGGTTATTATTAAACATGAGTTTTGGTAGGATCTTAGTACAGATCTATGTTTTGTAGGACTTGTAAGGTCTGAGAAAATTATTGTAAGGTTTGTAAAACCTGAGTGTAGGCTTTTCTGTGTGAAGGGCTGAGGTAGGATCCCTTGTGATCTGAGTTGTAAGATCTGATTATATTGAAAAGATTTGAGTTGGAGAAGTTGCCTAGTCTAGCACACTGCTAGATAGGTGGGAGGGACAGTGGACTACCTCTAGACACATTGTCTTTTAGGGAACCACTATAAATCATTATGTGTTTTCCATGATGCTAGTGTGCTGTGATAGATAAACTCTTAAATAGCAAAGAAAATTGAAAACACCTAATCACCCCCTCTAGGTTCAGTTTATAGACAACCCATAATCTTTCAATTGGTATCAGAGCTAGGTTGAGTTCAAAGGCTTAATAGCTTAGAACAAGATCTACAAATTTAGTGGGTTGTGGTAAACCAATGCCTGGTGAGCATCATAAGGAAATGAGCTCAGTGAAGCTACCTATCTACACCAAGGAGAACTTTCCATCTGGAAGCAAAGAATTAAGTTTTACATGGAAGCCTCAGACCCAGGAGTCTATCTGGCAGTAGAAGAAGGACCCTATGTTCCCATGAACATTCCTATGGATCCAACAGTTGTTCCCACACCTAAGAGCTTATCTCAATTCACCAAGGATGAAGTTGCCTTGGTCACTATGGACAAAAGGGCTAAGAACATCATTGTGAATGCATATCATGATTCAACATTTCAACATCTAATTCAGTGCAAAACAACTAAAGAAATGTGGGACTCCTTAGTTGTCTGCATGAAAGTAACTTAGGAAGTCAGGGATGACAGGAACTCCCTCCTGAATCAGGAGTATGAATCCTTCAGGAAAGATAAAAAGGATGACATAGCCACCTGCTATGAGAAGTTCTTCAAGATTGTCAATGGACTCAAAACTTATGGAAGAGAGTTCACCAACTATGAACTAAATGATAAATTCCTGAGATCCTTGAACAAAGAATGGGACATGAAGCTGTGTGCAATGTGATAAATAAATGAGGGCTAAATATTCTCTGGAAAATTATGAAACTTGATGATAGGGCATTTTAGGGAAATAGAAAGCTCTGTGATTTTTTGTATAATTTTTGGAGTTATCTATCAGTAGGTTACTTCACAATTTTCCCTAGTATGGGTTTACTTGGAATATTTATTTATGTGATTAATTAGTTCTGATAAATTTTGAAATTTAGTCAACAGACTTTTCTAATCAATATAAATGTCTGGTAATTTTGACATAATTTTTGGTGGTTCCTTCTTTAATTTCTAATTTGGGGTAATTATTCAATATTATAATAGGAGGCCAACCCCTTACTGCAAAATTGTGATATTTTGTATTTACTGTTATTTTGACATCATAGATTTTGCGTAATTTTATGAGGGCCATATCATAGGAAGATCTTACGCTTCATGTTCAATTTCATACTTGGCCAATGTTGGAGAAATTATAATTAATGCCAAACAATTAAGGAAAAATATGATCCTCTGGATTTAGTCTTAGAATATCATGATAGACTCCTAGTAATAATCTTGAGTCATTTGGAAGAGTATTTGGAGTATCTCCTCTTACGCAACTCATATAACTCATTTGGTCTGCGTATTATAAAAATGTAAAACTTGAGTAATTTGAAGACCAGTAGGTGGGAATGGAAGTTAGATGGTGTACTCATCCTAGTTGAAGAGATTTAAGGTCACCAAAAAGGAGTTTAGGTGATGAGAGTGTACTTGGTGAGTTAAGGGTAAGGTTGTATTCGGGATTGACGAAAGATCATCTTTCCCCTTAGAAGGTCATAAAATACATAGGGATAATCCAAGTGTAATGATAAAAAGGGTATTCTTATGGGTAGATACCAATATCATTAAGTGTCTTGAGATAGGAAGCTTTGGGTGTCATCCCATTATGGTTCCTAATACCGTAGCGAGCCCCTTATAGGGTTATCCTCGGGAAGTTCAAGAATAACCATAAATTGTAGGGATAAGTTGTTGTACAAGATTAACTTAATAATGCACACACCCACACCCCGTGGTTACGGGAGGTTAGTTGGTTTGGTTCTACGAGCGGTAGGCTCGGTGGTTGAAGCAGCTGACTAGTTAGTACGGTGAGCTTGTGACTCAGTAATGCTTGTTGGTACGGGTGGGTTGGTCCTGCGAGCCGGTGGCTCGAAAGTTTATGGTGACAGGTGGGTTAGCCCGGGGATCTTATAGCTCGGAGATAGATGATAAACATGTTTGCATGTGCATAAAGGTGGAGGGTCTTCGGTATTGGATGGTCATTCACACCGATGTCAATACGTTGACTCAGCAAGTGTGGAATTTGCACTTAGCCATAAAAGTCTGGTGGTCCAGCCAGTAAGAGTATGCAGATGCTCCGTGGTTTTGCGTTGAGGCGTACAATAGGTCTAGGTTAGGTAGTTTGAATACCAACGTATAGGTGGGCGAGGCCCAACCCACCGCTTCCATTTGCCACTACGGGAGTATCCTGGGAGTCTTGCTAGCTCCAAAAAGGGGGAACTAAAGTTCTGTGCACATAGAGTCAAAGTGTGTGAGTTGCACTTGTACGAACATAGCATAAACTGCATAACTCTACATGTCATGGCATAAACATTGCATTTCAACCCCTACGCCTATCGTATAAATTATGGGACTCTTTATTCGATAGGCCCTGCTAAACGACCCTTTGGTCTATAGGAAGATCTTACACCAAGGATGAAGTTGCCTTGGTTACTATGGACAAAAGGGCTAAGAACATCATTGTGAATGCATATCATGATTAAACATTTCAACATCTAATTTAGTGCAAAACAATTAAAGAAATGTGTGACTCCTTAGTTTTCTACATGAAAGTAACTTAGGAAGTCAGGGATGACAGGAACTCCCTCCTGAATCAGGAGTATGAATCCTTCAGGAAAGATAAGAAGGATGACATAGCCATCTGCTATGAGAAGTTCTTCAAGATTGTCAATGGACTCAAAACTTATGGAAGAGAGTTCACCAACTATGAACTAAATGATAAATTCCTGAGATCCTTGAACAAAGAATGGGACATGAAGCTGTGTGCAATATGATAAATAAATAAGGGCCAAATATTCTCTGGAAAATTATGAAACTTGATGATAGGGCATTTTAGGGAAATAGAAAGCTCTGTAAATTTTTGTATAATTTTTGGAGTTATCTATCAGTAGGTTACTTCACAATTTTCCCTAGTATGGGTTTACTTGGAATATTTATTTATGTGATTAATTAGTTCTGGTAAATTTTGAAATTTAGTCAACAGACTTTTCTAATCAATATAAATGTCTGGTAATTTTGCCATAATTTTTGGACAAGTATTTTTGGTGGTTCCTTCTTTAATTTCTAATTTGGGGTAATTATTCAATATTATAATTAGAGGCCAACCCCTTACTGCAAAATTGTGATATTTTGTATTTACTGTTATTTTGACATCTTAGATTTTGCATAATTTTATGAGGGTCATATCATAGGAAGATCGTACACTTCATGTTCAATTTCATACTTGGCCAATATTGGAGAAATTATAATTAATGCCAAACAATTAAGGAAAAATATGATCCTCTGGATTTAGTCTTAGAATATCATGATAGACTCCCAGTGATAATCTTGAGTCATTTGGAAGAGTATTTGGAGTACCTCCTCTTACGCAACTCATATAACTCATTTGGTCTGCGTATAGTAAAAATATAAAACTTGAGTAATTTGAAGACCAGTAGGTGGGAATGGAAGTTAGATGGTGTACTCATCCTAGTTGAAGAGATTTAAGGTCACCAAAAAGGAGTTTAGGTGATGAGAGTGTACTTGGTGAGTTAAGGGTAATGTGGTATTCGGGATTGACGAAAGATCATCTTTCCCCTTAGAAGGTCATAAAATACATAGGGGTAATCCAAGTATAATGATAAGAAGGGTATTCTTATGGGTAGATACCAATATCATTAAGTGTCTTGAGATAGGGAGCTTTGGGTGTCATCCCATTATGGTTCCTAATACCGTAGCGAGCCCCTTATAGGGTAATCCTCGGGAAGTCCAAGAATAACCATAAATTGTAGGGATAAGTTGTTGTACAAGATTAACTTAATAATGAACACACCCACACCCCGTGGTACCGGAGGTTAGTTGTTTTTGTTCTACGAGCGGCAGGCTCGGTGGTTGAAGCAGCGGACTAGTTAGTCCGGTGAGCTTGTGACTCAGTAATGCTTGTTGGTACAGGCGGGTTGGTCCTGCGAGCCGGTGGCTCAGAAGTTTATGGTGACAGGTGGGTTAGCCCGGGGATCTTATGGCTCGGAGATAGATGATAAACATGTTTGCATGTGCATAAAGGTGGAGGGTCTTTGGTATTGGATGGTCGTTCACACCGATGTCAATATGTTGACTCGGCAAGTGTGAAATTTGCACTTAGCCATAAAAGTCTGGTGGTCCAACCAGTAAGAGTATGCAGATGCTCCGCGGTTTTGCGTTGAGGCATACAATAGGTCTAGGTTAGTTAGTGTGAATACCAACCTAGAGGTGGGCGAGGCCCTACCCACCGCTTTCGTTTGCCACTACGGGAGTATCCTGGGAGTCTTGCTAGCTCCAAAAAGGGGGAACTAAAGTTTGTGCACATAGAGTCGAAGTGTGTGAGTTGCACTTGTATGAACATAGCATAAACTGCATAACTCTGCATGTCATGGCATAAACATTGCATTTCAACCCCTACCCCTATCGTATAAATTATGGGACTCTTTATTCGATAGGCCTTGCTAAACGACCCTTTGGTCTATAGGTTTGTATGTGCATTCCTATAAATCAATGGTTACATTTCTATTATATTATATACTTGTCATTACTTACTGTTCTTTACTTACTCTTTACCGTTCCCTATTACTACTTCAATTAACGATATACACATGTGTAGTGGTAGAACTTTCTGTAGTTAGATTCACTGTCATCTACTCTTTGTTTATACCCCTTGCTATCCTCCGCTTCTTTCCTCCCGCTCGGTGCCTAGGAGCCATTGGGCTTGGGGTGGGGAACATAAGACTTAGTCTTTTTGACTAATGGTCGATGGACCATATCATTTTAGGGGATCGAGGAGATGCAGCAGCACCAGAGGTCGGTGCAGACGGAGGCGGGCCAGTCTAGTACAGGAACACAAGTTTCAGGATCAGTGAGTGATTAGTAGTTAGCTTCCGTGAGTGATCTTGTAGTGAGGACATAATGTACAGGGCATGAGCCCTTTATTATTGTAACCTTTGTTATTTCAGTTATACCATGTGGACATTTATATATATAGCATGTGATTTGTGGACTTGACCTTCTATTGTTCGTTTATTCTTTTCTTCTTCTGTGATCGATATGGCCGGCAGGATCGGAGCTTTGTAGTGGCGACCTTCCCGTGTGTTGGTGTCACCGCAAAGAGTTGGTTCTGGGCAAAAGACCCGGGTTTTTGAAGGAAAAAAATGGGGTCTTACAAACTTGCACTTTTGTTAACGGTCCACGCCCGCCAACACGGGACCCAGCAGGACCGTCGGCACCCTCACAGCCCAGGCCCGCCAACATGGGACCCAGCTGGCACCGGAAGTGTTCAGCCAAACCAGATGGTCTGCAAACCATGCACCCCAACCCCTCTTTGTCCCACCACAGGGCATAGTGGGTTGCCGCTTAACTGGCTCAATTCTCATCAAAGGGGGACTACGGTCTCCAACAACCCACTGTGCCCTGTGGTGGGACAGAGAGGGGTTGGGTTGCATGGTTTGTAGACCATCTAGTTAGGCTGAACCCTTCCGGTGCCAGCTGGGTCTCGTGTTGGCGGGCTTGGGCTGGGAGGGTGCCGACTGTCCAGCTGGGTCCCGTGTTGGCAGGCCTGGACCGTTACAACAACGCTATCATTTTTCCGCATCTTAACAACATAGGAACATGTTGACAACAAAAACAAGTCTTTCACCCTTTTTCCAACATGAGTGACATCGGCCTTCACTGCTGATACGTTCCGAAGGAACTTCAATTCTGTTGGCCCGAACAGAATGTGATAACCAACATCTACATCATTAGTCACCGAGAAGAGGTTTTTCTTCATCCCCAACACATGATAGACACTCCTCAACGTGAGTGTACCTCTATTACTACCCAAAGAAACTAAACACTCCTTCTCAACTACATGTATAGTATCGTCAGTAGTAATGATAGCATCATTACCTGAGTATACCTGCAACAAAGAGAACTTCAACTCATCCCTGGTGAGGTGATGACCACATCCAGAGTCCACGATCCAATCATCCTTATAGTTAATGGAGGCCATGGCCTGAACAAACGTTCCCATCATGAAGGCTCCATCTTGCCAACTACAATCAGCATTTGAATCCATCTCTCCCTTTTCTGCAGCATGACCTGGCTGAAGATTAACTCTGCAGCCTGTTTTGAAGTGACCAGGCTGATTGCACCTATAGCATCTTGGCCCTCCCTTCGATTTTCTTCCTATCACGCTTAGGAGCCTTGCTCCTCTCTTGTTGATATGAAGTTGAAGGCCCATCATTATCAGGTGACTTCTTCTTCTTGTCCCATCTCTTCTTCTTCCCAGAAAAGTGAACCTCACTATCTTCTCCAGAGACAGTCATCCCAGCCATTTGCTTTGCTAAGCTCTCCGGAGAAGCAAGTTAGTTCTCTAGCTCAAACAATGATGGTTGAGTGGCCCAGCCTTTGATAGAAGTAACGAAGGCAACATATTCCCTCTGCAAGCCGCGAATTATGTGCCTCTTCAGCTTCGCTTTTGAGATAGTCTCGGGTCCAATGCTGAAATTTCAGCACATAGGTTCTTCATCTTCAAGAAGAACGAAGAGATAGACAAATCTCCTTGAGTTGCCTTTGCCAACTCATTTTCCAAGAACTGTAGCCTTGCTACATTCTTCTTGTTGAACAAGCCATCCAAGGTTGTCCAAATCTCAGCAGCAGACCTACATCCAATGATGTGGTCAAACAACTCCGGAATGATAGCTCTCTTGAGAGTGAACACTGCCTTAGCATTTGTTCTCTTCCAAGCCTTCACGAGCTCAGCATTCCCCTCAGTAGGAACAACAGGTTGTCTTGCTTCTCCTCCAACCACCTCCCAAAGATCCTCGCCAAGAAGATAACTCTTCATTCAAGACTTCCACTATTTAAGTTAGTCTGCGTCAGGAGTTCAATTCCAAGACCTCTGGCATAACCTCCTTCCATTGCTATCACACTGATTGCTAATCACCTTGAGGAACCCGAGTGAAGTAACAGCGACTACTGCTCAGCAACCTCCTCTGATACTCTGTTAAAATAATTTGAGAGGGTTGGGGGTGAAGTAAATAAAGCGGAATGCTTCGCAACTTTCCACAAGTGTAGGAACACAATGACAATGGGAAGACAAGATAATGCACTTAAAAATGGACTACAGTTTCCTCTTTACAATGTGAGGTATACATGGCGAGACATGATTCATAAGAATCACGAAGGAGAGAAGCACAAGACAATAAAAACAACAAGTCCCGGTGAACTACCAAATAGAAGCTGCTAGAGACCGCAGCACCACCAGACCGCACGACAAACTCCTGTGACTGCGCGAACAGGAGAAGGCGAGATGACCTGCGAGCTTCCAGACCGTAAACCCAGACCGCACAGACTGCTATTGTATTCCATTATTGAAAACAGAACTTGTCCGCACTTCAGACCGTCAGACCAAGAGGTCGCCCTATCACTGAAGCTATCCGCGAACAGAACCAAAAGAAACTGCTCTAGCTGTCACCTACCCACAACTCAAGATCACCTGATCGTTGAGGTTGCCTGATCGCCAAGCTTGTTGCGAACAACACAAGAACTATAAAAAACCAGGTCGCAGACGGAGATCGCTGACTAAATGATTATTCAAGCCGCTGGAAGTTCACCAAGGAAACAAACCGCTCGCTGCTGGCCGCAGACCTGCGAACACAACAAAATGTCAAACTGCTTGCAAGACCGCAAGACCTCAAATTGAGACCGGCACAAACAATCCAGGCTCTAGTTCTTACAGTTCTCGGTTAGAAATGATGGGCACTGCACCCCTATTTATAAGCAAGAGGACGGATGTCGTCACCGCCGAAAGAGGGATGCAATAACCGCCCATCAACCCGCACGCGGTCTCGCAACAGACCGCCCGGTCTCACAAGCACTTAGACAACAATCGTATAAGGCAAACCCGGCCAGAAGCATACCCGCAGACAAAGCGGACTTCGCGATCATCTTTCCTCAGATCGCTCAGCGTAACAACAAGGAGACCGAAAATACTTGAGCATCCTGACCGATCAGAACAGATCGCCAGAACAAACCGCGCGGTCTCTGCGGTTATCAAACCGTAGAATGCCTGACTTCCTTCTTCCACTTCAAAAAATTCAACAAGGGCCACGACCATGACTAACCACCACTTAAGTTGTGGAGATTAATGGACGGAAGACATAGGAGTGTTATATAACTCCCCAAAGCCCATACCAGTACCTCCATTTCTCCTTCCTGAACCTTTTCAAAATGAGAGGGCATTGTGGAGGAGGCCGCCGATGACTGGAGAGGGAGTTTGAGATTTCTGCCATCGCGAACTGCACTATTCCTCCACACCACCATTCGACATCAAAAGCCTCTTCTCATTCTTTGAGCCTGAGTTTGTAGGGCTTTTACTTTTTCTCAATCTTTCTCTGTAGAGATTTTACAAGCCTGAGTTTGTAGGATCTGTTTCAGAACTGAGTATTGTAGGGCTTGAGGGCATGAGTTGAAAGGCTTGAGGTCCTGACTATTGTAGGTCTTGAGGGTCTGATATATAGGGCTTGAGGGCCTGAGTTATAGGGATTGAGGGCCTGAGTTTGTGGGCTTGAGGGCCTGAGTTTTTGGAGTAGTTTGCCGACCCTATCACACAGCTAGAAAGGCGTAGAGGGACAATGGACTACTCAAGACACCATGCTTGAGGAACCACTATATATTTGGTGTTCTTGTGTGCTATGTTTCTATTATTTGTTGTCGTGCTGTGATAAAGTTATTTAGTTCTTGTGCATAGAAATTCAAAAATAGCAATATCACCTAATCCCCCCACCCCTCTAGGTGATAGTTCCATAACTAACAAGGATGTAGACATATAGCTAGGGTATTTTAGTCTTAGACTTACCTATATCCTATTCACTGCATGAGCATTATTTTACACTTCATTATCATTTAACTCATGCATACTTATTTGAACATTCTATTAGGAAAAACTCCTTAGATTTAACTTAACAAATTATCTAAAAGTGATTTTAACTCTTAGATTTTTATTACCCATTGTATAATGAGGGTAATTTGGTCTTTAGATGTCTTAGGATATCCCACACACCTTGGGGTGTCAAGACCAGAACAACACAAGCATAAATTAGGTTGAGTTAATAATTGCATCGAATAGTATTCGACGTAACTTCGACTTCATGTCGACCTATCCTTGACTAGAAGTCCAAGCAACTCAATCTCTCTATCGAAGTAGATCAAGTTGACGCTACGTCGAAAGGATATCGATGTAGATAAAGGAGCGTGTCAAAGCTATCTTAGAAGTCAACGCTACTTTGATTGCAACTCAACGCAGAATGAAGAATCTGCCGAAGCCATTTGAAGTCGACGCAACATCAACTACAATTCAACGCGGATAATGAATTTCGAAATCAAGCCTTCAACTCGATGGATACGTTGATAAGAACTCGGAGCTGCGTCGACATCAGAGTTCAATCATAGATTGAAGGAATTCGAAGCTGCTCTTACAAGAACTCAAAGGTGCGTCGATAAGAGAGAAAGAGAAGTCGACGCAACGTCGAATGCAGTCTGAAAAAGGAAACCTTTTTCAGCTGTCATTTTGGAACTCTCTTTCAAGGCCCACAGTACTAAAGATTGTTCTACAACGGCTCATTTATTGCCTTGAATAGAAAGGAGCAATAAAGAAGACAACAAAAGCTTTTTTGGAAAGGATGAATACAGCTGGAGAACGGGTCATGAACAAATGAGGAAAGGAAGAGAAATTGTCCAGGCCAATACCTTTTCAGCACAATCTAAAAGAGGAAAGGAATTCAAATTAAATGATGGACAATAAATAAGAATATTAGACAGAAGAAAAGCAGAGAATTCAAACACAATTTTTTCCATTTTGTCGATTAGGGCTTCTTCCTCCTGGAACCCTAAAAGACAGAAAAATAAGAACTGCTCTCTCTCAGATCATAGATAAACAAAAGGATGTTCCTCATCAATATTATACAGCAACAGGATTTCAATAGAAGAAAGTAGAAAATATCTGAAGCTCATAACCCTTGCAAATCATCACTATCAAAAGCAAGGGTTCATCATTTGTAGATCTAGAAAAAGAGAAAAATTGAAACAGAAGGCTTCATTAGAATTCTGAGAACAGAATTCTCCTCCTTACCTCTTACTTCTCCCTTCTCCTTTTTCTCAAATGTAAAAGAGTTGTAAGAATCCCTGTTCCAAAGGATTCAGTGGTTCAAGATCTCCTTATCAAAAGATCTGTGGTTCAAGATCTCCTTATCAAAAGATTTGTGGTTCAAGATCTCCTTATCAAAAGGTCTGTGGTTCAAGATCTCCTTATCAAAAGATATTTGGTTCAGAGTCTCCTTATCAAAAGACTTAGGCACAGGTGTGATTTCCTACTAGGTGGTGGAAGAGGGGAGTACCCACATTTTGGGGAACCTCTATAATAAATCTGTGTGTCTGTGTTGTGACTTTCTGTGTTGTCCCACTTTCGTTTTCAGCATTCATTTTCAGCAATCTTTATATTATTTATTCTGCCTGTGGTTTTGGTTTGAGTGCATAACTCCTTATTAAGTTTATTGTCTGCTAGTGGGAAAGTCATACAAATCTCAGTCCCCAGAGCAGAGTGAACTGATGCTGAGAAGAAGGTCAAGGCATATGATGCCAAGGCAATGAACATCTTGGTCTTAACTATGTCAGATGACATATTCCAAGAAGTTGCTGAGTGCAACTCTTCCGAGGAAATCCGGGAATCTCTCTCCAAATTAGTTGAAGGCAGCTCTGATAAGAGAAAAGACAAAAAGTCACTCTCATATCGCAATATGAGAACTTCAAGAAAAAAGGTTGATGAAAGCATTACAGAAATGTATGACAAATTCAGCCTCATCATCAATGAGCTGAGAGGGCTTGACAAAGAAATCTCTCTGACAGGGATTAATGACAAGCTCCTTATGTGCTTCTCAAGCACATGGGACTCTAGAATCTAGGCTATTAGAGATTCTAGATGCCTCAGAGAGATCACAACAGATGCTCTGCTGGGAAAGCTCAAATCCTATGAGCTTCTACTGAAGAGCAGGGCTGAGTTAGAAGCCCAGGAAAGAATATCAACTCCTAAAGAAAGGACTCTTGCATTAAAGAATGCTGAAGTAGAGTCCTCCACCACTAAAGAAGAAATGTTCACCCTCTTGGCCAAAAGATTCAAGAGGTGGCACAGGACAGAGGATTCCATAAGAAAAGCAAGGAGTTCAAGCAAGCCAAGGTATGATAAAACTCTTAAACAGGAGATTATTTGTTTTTCCTGTAGAAAACCAGGACACTATTCCGCTGAGTATCCAGAGGAAGAAAAGAACAAGAACATCAAATAAAGAAAAGAGAACAAGAATAAATCCTTCATGAGGAAGGATAAGAATGGAGGGAAAGGTTTCATAGCTGATACCTGGAGTGATTCAGACTCTAAATCAAGATCCTCCTCATATGATGATGATGAAGATGGTGGACCAAAATAAGCCTGCCTAATGGCTCTGGAAGACTCCTCTGTTGATAATGAGAAGGGAGACTGTCCAACCACAAACCAACAGTGGTATCTGGGCAGTGGATACTGGAGCAGAAGAACTGTTAGAGAATTTCAAGGCCAAGGAAGGGCCTAAGGTAATCTTTGGGAATGCCCACTCTGGTCCAACAAAAGGATATGGTTTGCTCAAAATTGGAGAAGTCTCCTTCTCTAAGGTAGCTTATCTTGAAGGACTTCAACATAATTTGATTAGCATTAGCCAGTTGTGTGATGAGGAATACAAAGTTGTATTTACCAAGTACATATGTCATATAGTTAGCTCTAAAACTGACCAAGTAGTATTAACTGGCCTTTGGAAGGGTAAGGTATATGTTGTAGACTTTGAGTGCACAAAGTCAGATATCTGCTTATTCAACTCCCAGTTAGAAAAAAGTGAGTTGTGGCATAGAAGACTTAGTCACCTTAATCTTAAGACAATTGCCAAACTCTCCAAGCTCAACCTAGTGGGGGGCTTACCAACTGGTAAGTTCAATAAAGATCATCCTTGTAGAGCCTGCTAAATAAGGAAACAGATCAAGGCATCATTCAATCCAATTGGTAAGAATGATTCACCCAGAATCCTATTCCTGTTGCACTTGGACCTATTTGGTCCTCTCTTCACTCAAAGCTTAGCAGGTAAGGCTTACACTTTAGTCATTGTTGATGATTTTTCTAGGTTCGTCTGGGTGTTCTTTCTAAAAGTTAAGTCTAACACCTTCAAGATCCTCTCAAGATTCATTAGACAGATTCAATCTGAATTCAACACCCAGGTTACTGTGATCAAAAGTGATCATGGCACTGAGTTTGAAAATCATTTAATGTGTAGATTCTGTGAGGATGAAGGGATAAGACAAAGGTTTTCAGCTCCTACACCCCCCCCCCCCCCCCAACAAAATTGGGTGGCTGAAAGGAAAAATAGAACCCTAATTGAATCAGGAAGGACATTATTGGTTGGATCCAACTTGCCTATGTCCTTTTGGGTTGAGGCAGAAAATTTTGACAACTATGTTTTGAATAGGAGTCTCATTCACAAGACTAAGTTAAAGACCCCCTATGAGTTATTGAAGGGAAAGACACCTATAGTCACTTACTTTAGGATTTTTGTTGTACTTGCTTTATCCTCAATAATGGGAAAAGCCATCTTGCCAAATTTGACAAGAAGGCTGATGATGGGATATTCTTGGGATATTTTTCATCAAGCAAGGCCTATAGGTGCTATAATAAGAGCTCTCTCAAAATTGAGGAGTCTGTGTTGGAGCCTATGTTCCGCATCTCTTGGTTTGAGAATAACAAATACCATGTTGTATTTGATCTTGTATTTTGTGTGTTTATAGTATGTAGGTTGTACATGATCTATAGCTACACATCCCTATGAGAAGTATACTGAATGGAGATGATTCTCTGGAATGAGAGCTAATGCCCAGTTAGTTGTTAACGCCCCGCGTTAACTTCCATTGAGAAGGAATCCGTCGAGAACGAATCCGTTGAGAAGCCAGAGACAACGCCATGCGTTAGATCTTAACGCTGGGCACTAGCCGATCGACGAAATGAGATGCCGGTTGAGAAAATTGCGTTCGACGAAATGAAATTCTGTTCGAAGAAATTTGATGATGTTCGACGAAATGAAATTCCGTTTGACAAAATTTGATGACGTTCAACGAAAATGGCGGTCGACGAAATTGCGTTCAACAAAATTTGATGACGTTCGACGAAATTGCGTTCAACGAAATTGCGTTCGATGAAATTTGACGACGTTCGATGAACTGCCACGATCTTGGCGGTTGCACGATCTCAGCCACGATAATGCGCGTTCACTAACGTTGGCGTTAACTCTTAACGCCACGTGTTAGCTTCTGTGGCTATTTAAAGTACAACTCCTCTCATTCTATATGAGATGATTCCACAATTCCAATAATTTTAAGAGAGGCTCGTGTACAGCAATTAAGAGATCTCCCTTGGGCTATCATGAAGATCTAAAGAGGATTTTGAAGGAGAAGGTCTACAACGCATATTCCATACGAAGGATGATCATTTCAAGAATGCCAACATCTACATCGCCTTCGTCTTCACCTGTAGAATTTCTTGGGGAGTTTCTCTTTACTTATCTTATAATCTTTAACTTTTTCCTTTTGTAATTTGTGTGGAGAAATCGTTCGGGGAGAACGTCGGATTCTGGGAAGGATTCCGTTGGTAATTCGCCGCGGTTGTTGGCGACTAGGTCCTTGTGTGGCTTAGGGGGTAATTTGCCACCTTGTGCGTGGCGACTAGGTCAAGGGTAGATCTAGGGGGTGGCTAGAGGCCTTATCTGAGGATAGATAGGCTATAGCTAACCGGTCCTTGGGAGAAGGACCGGTGAAACAGCAAAAAGTGTTTTTACATATTCTCGCCTTGATTTCTAGCGTTATAGAAATTAAACATTTGTGTATTCAATTTATTATGAAATAAAATCATATCTTTTAATGTTCTATTCAATTGATTTTATTTCCTCTTCAAGAATGTTTTAATTTATATTTTCATTAAAGTATTAAAATTAATATTTGTGTAATTATCTTTGAAATAAAATAATTGTTTTCATTATCTCTAATTTTCTAGAATTGTATTTCATTTAAGATTTCATAAGTTAAATCACTGCGGCAATTCTTTTGTGCTAAGGAATATTTTCTGGAGAGCTAACGCCCAGCGTTAACACTTAACGCCGGCGTTAGCAATATTTAACAAAAAGTTTTGTTTCTCTTATTTAAAAAGGAATCTTCAACACAATCTTTTCTGAGATATCAAAATATATTTTCTTATAAAATAGTCCTAAACTTTGTTTTTTTTATATATATTTTCTGGTATTATTTTAATATTTTGTGTGAGTTTTATTTCTCTATTTGTAAAAAGTTCTATCTTTTTATTTCCTTTAAAACAAAAATTTTTTCTTTTAAATATATATATATGTACTTTCTCATGCATTATTTTGGGTTTATTTTTCTGGCATAGAATATCATTTACTGACTGGGCTAAAAAGACTTCTATGTTTTCCAGAGAATATATATAAAAAAACAAATACAAAATTACAAAACAATTTCAAAGAACAAAAATATGTTTTTCTCTTTATGTGTGTTTATTGTTTTGTGCATATATAAAAATTCAAAAGTTTATAAAAACTGATTGTTATTCATTGCCATTGTCAAGGATGATTAATTATATCAATTAAAGATTAAATACAATGTTTAATTTAACTTTCAAGTTTCTTAAAAAACATTGTTTTGTATTTTTCATGCCTTGAAAATTATCTTGTTATGTGCAATGAAATTGATTGTAGATATAAATGTGTAGAAATGCTTAGCATGCCTCTAAGTATGAGTAATGTATTATATTTGATAATGATTTATTCACTTACTTATTTTTGATACTCTACATATGTTTATAATCTTATACTTGCATGATTGTGTAGTGTAATAACATAAATAGTTAAAATGCATAAATAGATTATCTACACAACATTGAATTGGTTATTACAATTCTTTGTCTTTCATGCACTTATTCTTTAGAGAATGTGGTTTAAAATGCTATGTTTGCAAAACAAGTGAATTCAGAGTCCTTAGTCACTAAACACAAAAAATGATAAGGAAAACTCCACAAGCACTACTCACCCTCCTGATAAGTCTTAATGAGCATTGTGAGGTTGAGCACCTTGGCTAAGAATTGTAAAGTGTCTTGTAGCAAACATTTATACATCACTTCTCTTAGTACACCGAATCACAAAATATTGAAAATAAAGCTAAAAATATAAAAGTGATCCCCAAGCACTACTTTGCACCCTAATATGTCTTAATAAGCATTGTGTGTGCACAGCACCTTGGTAGTTGTACTCTTTATTTATGTGCATTGAAATATTGTGGAAGTAATAATATTTGTGTATTTTAATGTTGTGTTATTTCATTATATATGTCATGTGTTTTTGATTGATTCACTTGTATACTTTATCAAAACACTACTTTATACACATCATTATCTTTCATAAAACTTCTACTCATGAGAATTGGATCCTAATGCTCATCTACCAAATCTCTACAAACTTAAGTAAATGCACAAGATAACAAAGCATGATCACTACAATGTTTATGTTTACTTGAAATGCAAATTTTATTACATTGTAGTTTTTGTATCTTTTCTTGATATTATGAAATCATGCTTGCAATTTTTATCTTAATGGAATAGCATCTCTTCAATCTTTAACTCAAATATCAACTTTCCAAATTTAAAACTCATTATCCTTTGTATGATTTTACCTTCTAAAAAGATGTTTAGGTTTAAGAGTGCTTATTATATTCTTCTGTTAATTTTACCACTAATGCTCATTCATGTCTATTATTTTTAACACCGTGGTTTTCTTTTCAACAAATGGTATCTTAAAATAGAATGCTTACATTATCATGTTAGCTATGTTGCTTACTACTATATGTTCCACCATGCTTATATTTTTCTCAACAAGTAGTAGTTAACAAACTTTTGATTGCATCCTAATTTTCTTCTCGACATAGAACATATTACTCCTTATTGCATACTCTCACCTAAACCCTCTTTTGATACTACCTAAAGGCGAGAATAAATTACATAAATCTAATATTTAGGGGGAATGCATTATAATGATTTCATACTCAAAGAAAGTATCTTTGTAGGGGGAGTAATCATATAGGAGGTGCATATACTATCATATGCTCGATCATGACAATCCTTCAATAAGTGGTTCCTTATCTTTCTTAGAAGATATACACTCATTATTGGAACATGGTCTTCCGCATCTCCTAGGTTTGAGAATAACAAATCCTCTGTGTATTTGATCTTATGTGTTCAAGTGTGCAGGTTAACATAGTCCACATGACTCAAGGGGTACTCATGATGACTGCCCCAAAAATTGAGGCCAAAATTCGAAGAGGCTCACTAGCACCGGCGGTAGCACCTAGCGCCGGGCGCTAACGATGAAGTGCGCAATTTTGGGATCTATTATAGAAGGTGCTAACGCCTGGCGGTAGCGGATAACGCTGGCGGTAGCGTGGCGCTCAAAAGGCATAGAGCAAAACGTTGCCGCGGATGGGAGATCCTGCCGCGCAAAATCTTTCCTAATCCGGGCTAGCGCCAGCGGTAGCGCTAGCACCGGCGGTAGCGCTTGGGCTATATAAAGGACCCCTCACCTCTCGTTTCGGATGGACATCAGGGAGAGAGAGGTAGTGCTACAACTCCAGAGGCTATCTTGGCTGAAACTTGAAGTCCTAGCAAAGCTCTGCAAACTTCTGAAGGAGGATTACGTCACGCCGGATCCAAATGAAGTCCGCTTCTATAAATGTTGATTCTACAGAGGAACTTTGCCTCCATCTTCAGAAGTTCTTTAATAGGGAGTTTTAATTATTTTTCTCTTTATCTTTCTTGTAACCCGTTAGTGAAATTGCCTCGTGATGGCGACTAGGTCTAGGGTATACTTAGGGCTGAAATTCGCCTCATGTTGGCGATTAGATCGAGGCTAGGTCTAGGGGGTGCTCAAGGCCTTTCTGGGGATAGATTGGCTAGAGCGGCTTGAGGCCGTATCTGGGGAGAGATCGGCTAAAGCCAACCGGTTCGTGGGGATACGAGTCGGTATAGAAAACGAAAAAGGATAATTATTAGTCGCCTTTGATTTCCAGCGTCATAGAAATCAAGTTTTGTAAAACATTATTTGATATTAATAAAGCATGTCTCTTCATTATTGTTTTACTTGATTTCTCATTGTATTAATCTTGCAATATTTCAAAGTTTTCTAAATATAATCTTAAGTTTTTGAAAACCCTTATTCACCCCCCCCCCCTCTAAGGGCGCCGACCGATCCAACAAGTGGTATCAGAGGAGGTTTTATTCCAATCGGCTTAACAACCAGGAATAATGGCGTCTCATGATCTCGCTTCTACTAGTGGGGGAAATTTTTGTGAAGAAGAAAAATCACCTACACCACCTTTATTTGAAGGGACAAATTATAAAGGATGGAAAATCTTAATTGAAAAATTTACTAAAACTTTAGACATCGAAGTTTGGAATTTAGCAATAGCAAGACCTGCAAATGAATCAAATAAAAAGGAACTTCAATTAAATGCAAAAGCTAAACATTATTTATTTTGCGGTCTATCTAATGAAGTCTTCAAATTAATATATTGTTTTTCAAGTGCATATAAAGTATGGCAATTTCTTGAAGAAATGTATGATTCTCCATCTACAGGTATGGAACAATCGCAAGAACCGGAGAATATGCAAGCGTGCACAAATCTACAAGAATGCCCCTCTCATGACGAATCAATGGAACACACATCAAATGAAATAGAAGAAGAAATCGTACTTTTGGAAGAGGAGTGCCAAGAAGAAGACAAAGGAACAATATGTTCAAATCCTCCCTCATCCAAAAGCAATGTAAGGAAATCAAATTCCATCTTTTGTACTTCTATCTCTTCATTACAATTACTACAAAATACAAAGCACACAATTAAGAAACTAAAAAAGGCTAATAAACTTTTACACTTAGAAAATAAAAATTTAAAGGCAAAGTTTAATGAAGACTCAAATTCTAAAGACTCCTTTGTTGAAAACATAACACCTTGTAAAGATCTTAATAAGTTAAATGAAAAATGCAAGGAACTTGAAAAGGAACTTATTTTTATAAAAGAACAAAATAAAAGATTAGGTGTAGAAAATTCCTTTTTGAAAAATGATTGTGCTAAGTGTAAAGATTATAAAACTGAAATCAAAGAGATGGATGAAACATTTGATGAATATAGGAATAGATATCAAAATCACATTGATTCAATTGTCACCACTCTTAAGAATAGCACAATCGCATATAATAAAGCAAGACATAATTTTAAACTCAAAAATGATGAATTAAAATCAAAAATCAATTTGCTTATGGAAATTATGAATAAAATTTCAAAACACATAAGTTCACAATATCAAGCAATATCCAAAAGCAAGTTGAATACGAATATGAATAACTTGACTAAGCCTAATAATGGGAATAGGAAACACAAAGTTTTTGTAGATCAAAATCATCATTATTTACAAAATCATGTTTCTCCCAACATAAAACTAAACGTTCACAAATTTCCTATAAACAATGGTTTACATAATTGATGGCGCAAATCTCGCACACCGCTATAGGCGGTAGCTCGACTGCGGCACAAAATGGCAGTGGACCGATCGTTCAAGTAATAAAAAATGGGAATGAATCCCCAAGTATCGATCTCAAAGGAACACAGTAAGGTGGAGCTAGGTTTCGAGGAAGGACTTGAGATTGAAGTCCTTTCGAGCGGATGGATGCGGAAACAGGGGTTTTGGATTGCGAATAATAAAATAAAATATTACAACTACTCCTATGCAATGCCGCTATGCAAAGCTTCGCTCGGCGGGATGGAAGACTACGTAGGCCTTGAACGCGCTACTTCGTAAGGGCGGATGGACGAGTAGGCAAACGGATCGAACTATGCAGGCCTTGAGCGCGCTGCTTCGTTAGGCGAGATGGAATACACGGGCCGCTATGCCACGCTTCGGTAGGCGGATGGACGAGTAGACTAACAGAATGAGGGTCGCAAGCACCTCTTCGCAAAGCACACCACTAACAATTGTTAGGGCGGCACGAACGTGACGGCGGGATGGTGGATGGAATGGTGGCGCTCCTCAAATCACATAAACCACAAAAGCATTTCACATAGACATGAAATATATAAAAATACAAGCAAGTTTAAGTGTACTTCATCATAATAATGAGATCTAAAACATATACACATCAATAAGAGAAGAATAAGCCAAGAAATCGACCGAATCCGAAGGCTCGTTGTAGATTCACGGTTGGAATCGCCGGGTTGTCAATCCGCGTCCAAGCTCGGTCCGCAACTACGTCCGGGGTAGAGAGAGCTGTCACTACTCTCCAATGAACCCGTCTTCTTCGTGTCACGATCCGGTAGAGGTTGCAAACTTCCTCTTGCTCGATGGAGATGGCGGCTAGATCTCTCTTTGAAGCTCTTGAATGAAGGAGGAGGCCGAGAGGAAACTCTGGCTCAAGATTGTCGTGAAGAACAAGCCCGGAGCACCTCTAGATGGTGGGCGGCGGTGGAGGGGCGAAGTCGGACGAAACTGGAGCAGAAACGGCGGAAAAATGCGGGCTATATGACCTAAATCGCGAGCAGCGGAATTTATAGGCGCTGGAATTAAACAGTGCGCATGGTCATTGGCGCACGACCAGTGGTCGTGCGCACTAGAATTCGTTGATCGTGCGCTCTGCCTGGACGGAACCTGCAAAGGCAGAAATTATAAAATAAAATGTTCGCACGACCAGTGGCGCACGACCGGTGATCGTGCGCACTATCGTAGGTGGTCGTGCGCACTAGCTGAAACAGAACTCAAAAAATTGATGATAAGTGCGCACGAACAGTGGCGCACGACCGGTGGTCGTGCGCACTATCGTAGATGGTCGTGCGCACTGCACCAAACAGAACTCATGAAAAAGGGGTTAAGTGCACACGATCAGTGGCGCACGACCAGTGGTCGTGCGCAATAGAACCGGTGATCGTGCGCAGTGTTCCTGTGCAGAATTGCACCGGGAACACCTGCACGACTCCAATTCCAGCACAACCACGAATCCAGCCACTGAAAGTGGCACCTAACAGCGCATGAAAACTACTAATGAAGGAAAGCAATGAAATCACACCAAAATGGGCCTAGAAGTGCACCTAGCAAGGAATAACAAATATAAGCTAAAACAAGGCTAAAGTGCGGTGAAATGACTAAATAAATGGCCCAGATGAGTCCATAAAAGTGTATATGATCAGGACTCATCACACCCCCAGACTTAACTGTTTGCGCGTCCCGAGCAAACAAATTCTAAGCGAACTAGGAAAGAACAGTAGATGGCTTAATGATTACACTACAGAGTACCATGCGAAGTCGCATGCTCACGTGCATAAGAAAAATAGTAGAAAAGATTTCTGATTATAAAAACAGTTTATATATTTCTAAAAGAGTAAAAGCATATTACAACTACTCAAAATGGTGAACAACGGTGAATCATTCGGTCATGCATACGGAGAAAGTAAACTAAACGCTGAGACGAGCATTGCTCAAGATCGGGATGCGGGAAATTCAGTGTCGGTGACCATAAGCTTGCCCGGTCACATTCTCTCCACGGCACTGGTTTGACTCAAATGCGTGAATCAATAGGACTTTAGGTTTTAAATGAGGCTTGGGTTTAGGTGAGGATAAACAAAGATAAAAACGACGGCTCAAGCACTAAACCCAAATGAGCTAATGCAGGAAACTATCCTCATTCACCACACAAACACGCGGGTACACAACACCCCCTGACTTGAACTTAACAGCACGGGTGCGTGCACCGCCTACTCCCAAACATAAATCTATACATAAAGATTTTCAATTAAACACTCCTTCTCTTTCCTTTCTTTTTAACTTCTTTTCTTTTTCTCATTTTTTTTTCTTTTCTTATCATTTTCAGCAAATAAACAAAAGGACACATCCACATCTTCACAAACATATTACCACATCAACATCCCAACTCATGAAAATAATAAAAAGCTAAAGATCAGATTTGGGTGTGCGACTAGGATTGGCTTTTGGGCTTTGGTGAAATAAAAGTGGGGCTGAATCAAAGAACGGGTAGGCACAACTGGGCTAGCGAGGATATAGCGGTAGGGATAGGCACAAAGGCTCAACCGGGCCAAAATGATGGCCTATATCGCATTCACACAATTGACTAACCGTATACCCATGCTTCAAGAATCGCTTGGGGCAAGTTCTAGCCACCGAGAAAGATTCTCCTTTCTCCCGACTCAAGCAATACGAATCTAGCGATCGTTTACACACATCCCTATGCTACCGTTTGATTCCACCGAATTCACCATTTGAGTAGAGTAAACAACATTTACACTAATAAGAAAAAATATAAAACCATAAGTATAAAGAGAAGTCTACTCTACACAAATTTCTATGCAACCGAGCACTCGACTAGGAGCACTACTAGAGTCAACATTTTACTCTGCTATATAGTCCTAAGCCATCACCTAAACTTTCCCAAATAAGCAGAAGAATTAAATTCACAACAGAGCAAGCAAACAGATGAGTACGCGCTCAAGTGGGTGATGTGGTGTGCAATGAAAATAAACAAAACATTTTAAATGAAATCTTCTAGTATGCAGTGCAATAGTGCATGTGAGAGGGTAAACAAAACTACTCTCCCCCAGACTTAAATTAAACAATTCGCATAATATATGACATGAAAATCAAAATAGGGCTAGGGGAAGAGAGTACCCAATGCTCAGCAAGTGAGCATACCAGAAGATTGGCGTGTAAGCTAAAATGACCTGAAGCATCCGCCATCTAGAGAAGATACCTGCAGGGGTCAGCTCCGCAAAAACAAAAGACAAGAAAACTGAAAAGAAAGTACTACTAACTAAACATGATTAGAAGAAATAAGAATGCAGGAAAAGAAAGATAACTACTGGGGTTATTGTCCTCCCAACACGACTTATTCAAACTTTAAGAGTTCTAGCTAATGGGCCTATGGAAGGAGAAGTGGACAAGTAACTGGCCTAATATCCGTGTCGGTAGCGGGTACCTATACGGTGATAGAACAGTCACCCCTCTACCTAAATATAGATACCTGCTCCTCACAGGTAGAGGGTAGAGAATGTAAGAAGAGGAGGAGGCCTGGTCCTCACTCATCTCACCAAAACTATCCTTGCCCAGCAAGGTATCGCCCACAGCAGGTCCGCAGGAGGAGAAGGCAACGAGTGGAGCTTCCTCTACGGAGGGGGGATCAACCTCCTCACATGAGAGGATGCTCTCATCATTGACTTGAGCATCATGCTCCAAGTCCTCCTGATGTACCTGTGAAGACTCAACCTGCACAGGCTCAGATAAAGAAGGGGGGTCAGGAAATAAAAGAGAAGAATGACGTAAATCATCAACAATCTGGGGAGTGATCCCGGTTTCACTCCCAGCAAGATCCAAGGGTAGATCACTATCATCATCGTAAATATCATAGCAAGGGGGACTTGAGAACTCAGGAGGCTCAGTGGTGATTTGGACCTCCTCGTCCCATGAAGAAGTGCAAGCCTCCTCATCAGAGAGAGTATCCTCCTCATCCCACCGAGGTGCATCATCGTGTTCAAAGTATTCATTCTCCCCCTCAGGGAAAATGACATCCTCATCCCACTTTGGAGCACCCTCCGAGTCAGAAGAATCACCCAGCTCCTTTACTTCGATAGGATCATAAAGAATATGTGTAGAAAAATTTTGCAAAGAAACTGGAGGGACAAAAATATTCGATTCCTCCGCAAAAAGATCTGCTAATGTAACACCCTGCCAGTATGAATAGTATAACAGTAGGTCCGGCCGGGACCCCACGCCATACAAACCACACTAGCTAGGAGTTAAAAGGTGATAAACAGAAAGAACTACAACAGAGTATACTAAACACTAGCGGAAGCATAATGATTTAACATTTCATTTAGAACTGTCCACTATCATAGGAATGAAACCATAAAATAGAGTTACGGCCTTAAGGCCTTACATTCACCAATGTACGAAACTCAGAACATACTTCGGCACGCAGGCCGGCAATACATGAGAAAGCAGAAAAGGGAGGCTGGCCTTCAAGGGCCAACTCAGCAAAAGGGCCACCGCCCGCTATTTCCCACTAGGCTCACCTGCACCTGCATAAGAACATTCCACCAAGCGGTGGCAAACAAAGTAACGGTCAGCACAGCTGACCAAATTATAACGACCCCACCCCTTTCCCGGGGTGGCGGAGATTCTACCCTGCAAGCAAGCCATACTAGCACAAGTACTAAAATAAAGAAAGTGCAACTACACAAGGTGAGGTTTCAAGCACAATCAATCTTCTAGGTTGAGCATCAAAAAGGAGGGAACCTAGGTATGCACATGATGTTGGTTGGGTTCACCCGAAGGTTCCCCGCAACCGCCTAAACAACCGCATGAGGCTAACAACATCAATTCCACAAACACTCCACCGTAAGGGCCATCGCCTTATGTGGGAAAAAGAGCTTTTGGTCGGTCTAGGTAAACCACCTTCCACGACCTCTCCCATGATCACACGGCTACATGACGTAGGGACCTCTTACCGATCTGCATGGAAACGGGTTCGGTTTAGCTTTGCCCGTGCTCTAATCGTCGCGATCTATCACACGACGGGTGTACGGCTTCGCCTCGGCCCGTAAGGGTTTAGCACCTTCAAGTGCTACACAAATATAAGCTACGCACCTAATCCCTTCACAAGGATCTAGGCTTCACAAATACTCAAAAAGGGGAGGTATAATACGCTCCGCATCAATTTCGCGGTGAAGGTTTGCCTTCATCCAATCTCAAAGCATGGGGCTTTCGTTAGGATCTTCACAAGACGCCTACACTTAAATCCCGCACTACTATAGATGATTTCACGGAGTCATTCTCCGGCACGCATTCTAGGCTTAACCTAAATGCAACGTCCCAATCCAAGCATCACCGATTTGGGCTCATGGCCACGAATAGGCTTCACACAAAATGCCTAAATTTGCACGACTACCGGATTTTCTACATGCAATATGCCGGGGACGGACACAATCAACCCGGAGTTCCGGAGAACTTGAGGAAATTCTACACTTCACCCATTTGGTGAAAGGGATTCCTCATGCAAGCATAGAGAAATGAAGGAGAGGACAAAAGACAAGTCCAAACAACGGGAGAAGAAATCGTTACCCTAGGAGCATTCTTTTTCGCCATGGATCCGAGATTCTAGACGGAGGGAAACGACCGCACCGTGCTGCACTCCCCAGATCTGGAAACGGCTCGCGAAACGGAGCTCCGGAGCTCCGTCAATGGCGGGATCTCCCTTCTTCTTCCTTGCCTCCTTCTTCTTCCTCTAAGCTTGGAGAGAGAAAAGCCTCAAAAGAATGAGGGTTAATCTCCTCTCACAAGCCCTAAGACCCCCCAGCAACTAATCCCAGCCATTGGATCGAATTCCAAAGGATTTGGACGGCCGGATCTTCTTCTCCGCTCAAAATTGCAGAACAGAATAAACAGGGCGCACGATCACAGGTGCACGGTCAGTGGTCGTGCGCGAAGAGTGAAATGGTCATGCACACTTTCCGAGACAGAACTCTGAATTCTAGCGAATAAGCGCACGGTCGCTGGCGCACGATCACCGGTCGTGCGCGAAGAGGACAATGGTCGTGCGCATAAGTCGAGACAGAACTCCGATTCTTTGCGGGTTACGCACGATCATTGGCGCACGATCACTAGTCGTGCACAAAGAGGACAATGGTCGTGCGCATTGACCTGATCTGGAATTTTGAGCCTATCCCGAGCGCAACCCTACCATTTCGCCTACCTCGCTGAACCACGATCTTTGGGGTGTTACAACTCCACCCCCCTTAAAAGAATTTCGTCCCGAAATTTCGAAAATAGTAAAAGCAGGAATTACAGTTTTTAAAAAAAATTTACCTGAGAGAAATAGCTTAGGGTACTCCGCAAGCATGGCTTGCTCTCTCTCCCAAGACAGCTCCTCTCGGCCGCAATTATCCCATCGGACTTTTACCATCCGAATGGACTTGTTCCGCAACTGCTTTACCTCGGTATCCTCGATACGTAAAGGCTTGACTTTCGTCGACAACCCACTATCAACTAGCACTTTGCCGACCGCAACGATATGAATAGGCTCTTGCACTGCCTTCCTCAGAACTGAAATGTGAAACACGTCGTGCAGACCGCTCAGCTCTGCAGATAGTGCAAGCCGATAAGCCGCATCACCAACACGTTCCACAATCTCAAACGGTCCTAAGTACCTTGGACTGAGCTTTTTCAAGCGTCGGATCCTTGATACCCCTTTGAACGGTTTGATCTTCAAGTAAACCCGGTCACCGACGGCGAACTCTAGGTTCCTATGCTTGGCGTTGTAATATTTTGCTTGCCTATCCTGGGCAATCAATAGCCTTTCTCGAATAGTTCGGATCGTCGAAGTTGCTTCCTCAACATCCTTTCGTTTTAATAGCTTAGTATCGCCCGTTTCTGCCCAAGACAACGGCGTACGACACTTCTTACCATAGAGGGCCTCGAAGGGAGCCATCTGTATACTGGCTTGGTAGCTATTATTGTAGGCGAACTCGATCATATAGAGATGATCTTCCCACTTCTTTCCAAAATCTAGAGCGCACATTCGGAGCATATCCTCCATAGTCCTGTTGGTCCTCTCGGTCTGTCCATCCGTTTGCTGGTGGAAGGCTGTGCTAAATTTCAATTTAGTGCCCAACAGTTCATGGATAAGCCTCCAATCTTTCGATGTGAAACGCCCGTCACGATCGCTGACGATGCTACGAGGGACACCGTGCAGCCGCACAATACTATCGACATAGAGCTTCGCTAGCTTTTCTACAGAATCATCCTTCCGGTTCGGAATAAAATGCGATACTTTTGTCAGTCTGTCCACGATCACCCAGATGGCGTCGTTTTCATGCTGCGATCTCGGCAATCCGTGCACGAAATCCATCGAAATATCGTCAAACTTCCATTCCGGAATCGGCAAGGACTTCAAAAATCCACCGGGACGTTGACATTCCACCTTCACCAACACGCAGGTGTTGCACTTGGCCACGTAGAGGGCAATGTCCTTCTTCATACCCGGCCACCAGAAAAGTTTCTTCATGTCCATGTACATTTTCGTGCTCCCTGGGTGGATAGAGTACTTGGTATGATGAGCCTCGTACATCAATTCCTCCCGTAGAGTACCAACGTTTGGGACGCACAATCTTCCATTCTTCCACATAAGGCCATCTTCGAAAGAGAAATCAGCGTTTAACCCGTCAACGGTTTCCGCTTTGTAGCGTTTCATGCTCTCATCCAGCTCCAATGCCTGTCGAACTCGGTCGGCAAGGTGGTATTGAACCTCCGTCCAGTTCAAGCATGCTGAAGTAGACGCTCTTCGATCAACGCAAATGATCTCCATTTCTTCCAGCTCACGGATTAGACGCTCATCGTGCATCAGAATCCAATTTGCTTGAGCGGGAGCCCGACAACTCAACGCGTCCGCAACTACATTTCCCTTTCCAGGAGTATATTTGATGTCGAGGGTGTAGTCCCCAAGGAACTCCAACCACCTCCTTTGACGCATATTCAACTCCCTTTGATCTAGCAAGTACTTGAGGCTCTTGTGGTCGGTAAAGATGTCGATCTTCACGCCATACAAATAATGCCTCCAAAGCTTAAGAGCAAATACCACGGCCGCTAGCTCCAAGTCATGGACCGGGTAATTCCTCTCATGAACCTTCAACTGCCGGGAGCCGTAGGCAATTACCTTACCGAACTGCACTAGGACACAACCCAAACCACTCCCTGAGGCGTCGCTGTAAATTTCGTAGCCTTCCGTACCACATGGCGAGCATAGAATGGGCGCCGTGGTCAGACAGCTCTTCAGTTCTTCAAAAGCTCGTGCGCACTCGGGCGACCAAACGAACTTATGATCTTTCCTAGTCAATTTAGTGAGAGGAAGTGCAATCCTCGAGAAGTTTTCCACAAAGCGCTTATAATAGCCGGCAAGTCCTAAGAAACTTCGGACTTCCGCTACGTTTTTCAACAAAGGCCAGGCTCGGATCGCTTCTATCTTCGACGGATCAACCGCAATTCCATCTCCACTAACGACGTGACCAAGGAATGCTACTGACGGTAGCCAAAACTCGCACTTGGAGAACTTGGCATAAAGCTGACTCTTCCTCAAGGTGCCCAGAACTGCGTGCAGATGCCCTACATGCTCCTCTTCCGATTGAGAGTATACCAAAATGTCGTCGATGAAGACGATCACAAATTGATCCAAATACTCACGGAATGTCCTATTCATTAAGTCCATGAATACCGACGGTGCATTAGACAAACCGAACGGCATCACCGTGAACTCGTAGTGCCCAAAGCGGGTACTGAACGCTGTCTTTGGAATGTCACATTCCCTAATCCGCAGTTGGTAATAGCCGGACCTTAGGTCCAGTTTGGAGTAGACCGTCGACCCAACCAGCTGGTCGAATAGATCGTCGATTCTTGGAATCAGATATCGGTTCTTCTCGGTCAACTTGTTTAGCTCTCGATAATCGATACATAGACGCAAGCTCCCGTCCTTCTTTTTCACAAATAGGACCGGTGCACTCCAAGGCGAAGAACTTGGACGTACGTAGCCTTGCTCTAGCAGCTCTTGCAATTGAACCTTCAGCTCAGCCAATTCCTTTGGCGCTATCCGGTACGGTGAGCGGGCCACAGGTTTGGCACCTGGCACCAACTCGATACAGAAATTGATCTCTCGCTGAGGCGGAGCCCCAGGGAGTTCGTTAGGAAACACGTCGACGTACTCCGCTACAACTGGGACATCACATAACCTGGGCTTTTGCTCCGAAGCCTCCAACAAGGTGAAGAACAACTCGGCGCCTTTTCTCACCGCCTTAACCACTTGGAGAGCAGACATCAGCGTCTTGCTCGCTCCTCGCATACCGGCAAACGTGGTTTCTCCATCGGCGTTCCTTCCCAGAGTGATCTCCTTAGAATTGCAATCTATGCATGCACGCTGCTCCGAGAGCCAGTCCATGCCGAAGATCACATCGAATTCAGCTAACGGTAATAACGATGCTTCCAAATCGAAATCTTGATTTCCGATCCGCACCTTCACACGGCTCTTCCTATCCGCAGACATGCGAGATCCATTGGGTAGCACTACTTCTAATCTATCCTCTACGAAGGTAGATGGCACTCCGATTCGCACCACGAAGTCCTCAGACAGAAAAGAGTGCGATGCACCCGTATCAAATAGAGCTCTCGCCGGATAGTTGAAAATTAGGACAAAGCCTAATTGCACACGAATAAGACATACAGTTGCACAACAGTATAATCACAAATAGCTATGCAAAAGCTAATTTTTTTAATTCATACCTGTGACAACATCAGCTTGTCGTATGGCTTCTTGCTGGCCAAGCGAGTAGACTCTCGGCTGAGTCGGAGTAATGTGCTGGGAAGCCGAAGACTCTGCAGCTTTACCCTTTTCCGCAGCTCTAGCATAGTCCAAAGCTCGGTTCTCTGTCTTTGGGGGACCACTTCGACACACTGCGGCCTTGTGTCCCACCTTCCCGCAGGTGAAACATGTGATAGGACTCCGCACAGTCGTTGCTCCCGAAACATTTGAGCGAGAATGCTCCTCCGGTTTGAACTTCCTTTTGTTCTTTCTGAATTCTGACTTAGACTGAGAGACCGGCACATGAAACTCAGGTTTCTTTGCCACGGCTTTTGCTTGTACCCTCTTCATGTCCAACTCTAGGGATCTGGCAGTTTGGACCATCACCTGGAAACCTAACGTCATTGGGCCTGCAAGGAGCAGCCTCAACTCGTCCCGAAGACCTTCATAGAACTTGTTCGTCTTTGTCTCTTCGTCTTCCATCATAGGCCCCGCATAACGACCCAGTTTAGTGAACTCGTGCAAGTACTCATCCACTGAGCTGTCGCCTTGAGTTAACTTCAGAAACTGGTTCTGCAACGCAATGCGTTGGGCAGAAGGAATATACCTTTGAAGAAAAGACTTTGAGAACTCCGCTATCGTGATCTCGGTAATCTCCCTGCCTCCGAACTTGTGCACTTCCTGTTCAGCCCACCAACGCTCTGCCTCTCCGTTAAGGAGGAAGGTGGCTAAAGTGACCATCATAACTTCTTCTGTTGTTGTCGCCCTTAGAATCTTCCTAACCGTTGACAACCAGTCCTCCGCCTCCATTGGGGATCCGGTCCCCGAGAAAGTTGGAGGATGGAAGCTTAGAAAGTGTTGCAGCTGTTGATCACGTGCTCGCGCAACAACTACACGCTCTACCAGACGCTCCACCCTTTGCACCGCCGCAGGTTCCACTGCAGCCACTGGCACAGGGGCCTCAACCCTCGGTTCCACCGCAGGTTCCACTGCAGGTTCGATCACCGGGGCCGCATCTGTATTAGGCGTAGCAGGCTGTGCAAGCCTTTGCGGTTGAGCATTGATCATCGCGAAGACAGCTTCTGCGATTAACCTGATCATCTCAGCAGGAGGAGTGGTCGCTGGCACTTCAGCCGACCCACTACTTTCAGCAGTGTTACGGGGTTGAGACGGCCCCGCACCACTTCTAGTCGCCTATAATCGTGTAAGACACAATTTAGTGACTGAAAACATAGCAAACAACAATCATGGAACGCTCAGGTTCCGCAAACAAGTATGTTTTCTCATTCCTAAGTGGACATTCTTATTAGTTTTTGTCGTTTTAGGTGAATGCACATCCCGTGCACACCACCCCTTAAAAGGAATTCGTCCCGAATTCGCTAAACTACGGATCGACGCCTTAAGTCCGATACCAAATTGTAACACCCTGCCAGTATGAATAGTATAACAGTAGGTCCGGCCGGGACCCCACGCAATACAAACCACACTAGCTAGGAGTTAAAAGGTGATAAACAGAAAGAACTACAACAGAGTATACTAAACACTAGCGGAAGCATAATGATTTAACATTTCATTTAGAATTGTCCACTATCATAGGAATGAAACCATAAAATAGAGTTACGGCCTTAAGGCCTTACATTCACCAATGTATGAAACTCAGAACATACTTCGGCACGCAGGCCGGCAATACATGAGAAAGCAGAAAAGGGAGGCTGGCCTTCAAGGGCCAACTCAGCAAAAGGGCCACCGCCCGCTATTTCCCACTAGGCTCACCTGCACCTGCATAAGAACATTCCACCAAGCGGTGGCAAACAAAGTAACGGTCAGCACAGCTGACCAAATTATAACGACCCCACCCCTTTCCCGGGGTGGCGGAGATTCTACCCTGCAAGCAAGCCATACTAACACAAGTACTAAAATAAAGAAAGTGCAACTACACAAGGTGAGGTTTCAAGCACAATCAATCTTCTAGGTTGAGCATCAAAAAGGAGGGAACCTAGGTATGCACATGATGTTGGTTGGGTTCACCCGAAGGTTCCCTGCAACCGCCTAAACAACCGCATGAGGCTAACAACATCAATTCCACAAACACTCCACCGTAAGGGCCATCGCCTTATGTGGGAAAAAGAGCTTTTGGTCGGTCTAGGTAAACCACCTTCCACGACCTCTCCCATGATCACACGGCTACATGAGGTAGGGACCTCTTACCGATCTGCATGGAAACGGGTTCGGTTTAGCTTTGCCCGTGCTCTAATCGTCGCGATCTATCGCACGATGCGGGTACGGCTTCGCCTCGGCCCGTAAGGGTTTAGCACCTTCAAGTGCTACACAAATATAAGCTACGCACCTAATCCCTTCACAAGGATCTAGGCTTCACAAATACTCAAAAAGGGGAGGTATAATACGCTCCGCATCAATTTCGCGGTGAAGGTTTGCCTTCATCCAATCTCAAAGCATGGGGCTTTCGTTAGGATCTTCACAAGATGCCTACACTTAAATCCCGCACTACTATAGATGATTTCACGGAGTCATTCTCCGGCACGCATTCTAGGCTTAACCTAAATGCAACGTCGCAATCCAAGCATCACCGATTCGGGCTCACGGCCATGAATAGGCTTCACACAAAATGCCTAAATCCGCACGACTACCGGATTTTCTACATGCAATATGCCGGGGACGGACACAATCGACCCAGAGTTCCGGAGAACTTGAGGAAATCCTACACTTCACCCATTTGGTGAAAGGGATTCCCCATGCAAGCATAGAGAAATGAAGGAGAGGACAAAAGACAAGTCCAAACAACGGGAGAAGAAATCGTTACCCTAGGAGCATTCTTTTTTGCCATGGATCCGAGATTCTAGACGGAGGGAAACGACCGCACCGGGCTGCACTCCCCAGATCTGGAAACGGCTCGCGAAATGGAGCTCCGGAGCTCCGTCAATGGCGGGTCTCCCTTCTTCTTCCTTGCCTCCTTCTTCTTCCTCTAAGCTTGGAGAGAGAAAAGCCTCAAAAGAATGAGGGTTAATCTCCTCTCACAAGCCCTAAGACCCCCCAGCAACTAATCCTAGCCATTGGATCGAATTCCAAAGGATTTGGACGGCCGGATCTTCTTCTCCGCTCAAAATCGCGGAACAGAATAAACAGGGCGCACGATCACAGGCGCACGGTCAGTGGTCGTGCGCGAAGAGGGAAATGGTCGTGCGCACTTTCCGAGACAGAACTCTGAATTCTTGCGAATAAGCGCACGGTCGCTGGCGCACGATCACCGGTCGTGCGCGAAGAGGACAATGGTCGTGCGCATAAGCCGAGACAGAACTACGATTCTTTGCGGGTTACGCACGATCATTGGCGCACGATCATTGGTCGTGCGCGAAGAGGACAATGGTCATGCGCATTGACCTGATCTGGAATTTTGAGCCTATCCCGAGCGCAACCCTACCATTTCGCCTACCTCGCTGAACCACGATCTTTGGGGTGTTACAGCTAAAGCCTCCCCGATGGAAAGAATACTTTCCTCATCATACTCAGGTGCATCAAGGGGCTCCCATTCCTCTCCTTGTTGGCTAACAGATGAGTGATCATCATCACTGGGAGTGAAGCCATAAACAGGGAGTGAGGAGTCCATGCACGAGACAAGCTCAGGGGTAGAGGGCACATTTGCCTCCATGGGTAAAGAATGAGCGATAGGGACAATGTTGTCCTGAGTGGAGGAGCGGTGGTCAGGCTTGAAAAGACTAGGACAGTCCTTCAATTCATGACCCTCTCCTCGACACAACAAGCAAACAACGTTCCTACACTGCCTGGCATTTAATTCATTCATTTGGTCTAAGTAATAGTCCATCATGTCGTAAGTGCCAGGAGAAATATCCCATGAAGACATTTTCAATAATAAAAGCAGATATAAAGAGGCTGAAATTCTTTGCAAGGAAATCTACACAAACTAATAAAACTCCTTGGATTAAACTTGCTTAAAACTTTAAAATAGGAGAGAAGAAATAATAACAAACAATATAAATTTAAAAAGCAAAAAAAAAAAAAGGCGGCTATAAATACTGGAAGAACTACTATCTCTCGGCTCTCCCTCTCAAGAAAACTCACACGTCTATGTTCCCCGGCAACGGCACCAAAAACTTGATGGCGCAAATCTCGCACACCGCTATAGGCGGTAGCTCGACTGCGGCACGAAACGGCAGTGGACCGATCGTTCAAGTAATAAAAAATGGGAATGAATCCCCAAGTATCGATCTCAAAGGAACACAGTAAGGTGGAGCTAGGTTTCGAGGAAGGACTTGAGATTGAAGTCCTTTCGAGCGGATGGATGCGGAAACGGGGGTTTTGGATTGCGAATAATAAAATAAAATATTACAACTACTCCTATGCAATGCCGCTATGCAAAGCTTCGCTCGGCGGGATGGAAGACTACGTAGGCCTTGAACGCGCTACTTCATAAGGGCGGATGGACGAGTAGGCAAACGGATCGAACTATGTAGGCCTTGAGCGCGCTGCTTCGTTAGGCGAGATGGAATACACGGGCCGCTATGCCACGCTTCGGTAGGCGGATGGACGAGTAGACTAACGGAATGAGGGTCGCAAGCACCTCTTCGCAAAGCACACCACTAACAATTGTTAGGGCGGCATGAACGTGACGGCGGGATGGTGGATGGAATGGTGGCGCTCCTCAAATCACATAAACCACAAAAGCATTTCACATAGACATGAAATATATAAAAATACAAGCAAGTTTAAGTGTACTTCATCATAATAATGAGATCTAAAACATATACACATCAATAAGAGAAGAATAAGCCAAGAAATCGACCGAATCCGAAGGCTCGTTGTAGATTCACGGTTGGAATCGCCGGGTTGTCAATCCGCGTCCAAGCTCGGTCCGCAACTACGTCCGGGGTAGAGAGAGCTGTCACTACTCTCCAATGAACCCGTCTTCTTCGTGTCACGATCCGGTAGAGGTTGCAAACTTCCTCTTGCTCGATGGAGATGGCGGCTAGATCTCTCTTTGAAGCTCTTGAATGAAGGAGGAGGCCGAGAGGAAACTCTGGCTCAAGATTGTCGTGAAGAACAAGCCCGGAGCACCTCTAGATGGTGGGCGGCGGTGGAGGGGCGAAGTCGGACGAAACTGGAGCAGAAACGGCGGAAAAATGCGGGCTATATGACCTAAATCGCGAGCAGCGGAATTTATAGGCGCTGGAATTAAACAGTGCGCACGGTCATTGGCGCACGACCAGTGGTCGTGCGCACTAGAATTCGGTGATCGTGCGCTCTGCCTAGACGGAACCTGCAAAGGCAGAAATTATAAAATAAAATGTTCGCACGACCAGTGGCGCACGACCGGTGATCGTGCGCACTATCGTAGGTGGTCGTGCACACTAGCTGAAATAGAACTCAAAAAATTGATGATAAGTGCGCACGAACAGTGGCGCACGACCGGTGGTCGTGCGCACTATCGTAGATGGTCGTGCGCACTGCACCAAACAGAACTCATGAAAAAGGGGTTAAGTGCACACGATCAGTGGCGCACGACCAGTGGTCGTGCGCAATAGAACCGGTGATCGTGCGCAGTGTTCCTGTGCAGAATTGCACCGGGAACACCTGCACGACTCCAATTCCAGCACAACCACGAATCCAGCCACTGAAAGTGGCACCTAACAGCGCATGAAAACTACTAATGAAGGAAAGCAATGAAATCACACCAAAATGGGCCTAGAAGTGCACCTAGCAAGGAATAACAAATATAAGTTAAAACAAGGCTAAAGTGCGGTGAAATGACTAAATAAATGGCCCAGATGAGTCCATAAAAGTGTATATGATCAGGACTCATCAATAATCATCATGGAAATTTGACAAATAAAAACAATATTAAACCTATGTTTGAATGGAGACCCAAAGCTAAAAATGACACACTTACTCCACTCATAAGGGTCCATTCATCTCTATCTCCCCAAAGGCAAACACAATGTATTTGGGTACCCAAAGGAACCGTCACTGCCGGTCCTCTTTGGATACCTAAATCTCTCATTCATTAGTATCCCGTCATTTGCATGAAGTAGAAACCAACTAAAATAAAATATCATTTTTTCTACTTCATGATTTGCTTAAACTTCTTTTTGTTTTCTTTTGAACCATCATGATATGATCACTTTATATATCTTGTGACATGACTTTCATAAATTAAACCTGTTGGATCTTACGGCGCCCTTAGAGGGGGGGGGGGGGTGAATAAGGGAATAAAAAATCTTTTTATCAATTTATGGAAATTACTAAATAGTTTTATAATATGAGAAAGGCAAAAATAACAATTTAGCTAATTTGTGAGAATATCATAATTTTCACCTATAGAAATAACTACTAATTATTTTATGATTAAGAGATTGAAATAAACAATTTAGTTAAAGTAATTTGAATTGAAAAACTTTGTAACCAATATATTAAAGATAATGCCAAAGGAGAGAAATCAAGTAAACACAAATAAAGACATGATTGTATTTATATAAAAAGGTTTTTACAAAATTTGATTTCAATATCACTATAAATCGGAGGCGTACAAAAGTAAATTTCTTTTCCTTTTCTATACCGACTCGTATCCCCACGAACCGGTTGGCTTTAGCCAATCCTTCCCCGGATATGGCCTCAAGCCGCTCTAGCCAATCCTTCCCCGAATATGGCCTCGAGCACCCCCTAGATCTAATCACCTAGACCTAGTCGCCAACACAAGGCGAATTTCTCCCAAGCCACATAAGGACTTGACACCGCACACAAGACGTTGATTTACCATAGACCACACAAGGATCTAACACCACACACAAGGTGATGATTTCCCCTAAGCCTCACACGGACTTAGACGTCGCACACAAGATGATGATTTCTACAACGGTTACAAAGAATATGGAATGTAAATAATGAAAACAATAATAAAACTCCTTATATGAGATGTCTGAAGATGAGGATGAAGGATCGCAGTTGTATGAGCGAGGTCGAAGCGACCGTCCTTCGGATGTAGCGTGATGTAGTCCTCCTCCAGAATTCTCCTTAAGCTTTTTGTGGGAGATCCATCTTCGGCAGCATAACTGATATAGAATTGTGCCACAAGCTCTCTCTCTGGATAGATTTTCAAAATGATCAAAGTTGGCTCATTTTATAGAACTTGGAGCTAGCGCCTGCGGTAGTGGCTAGCGCCGGCGGTAGCGTTCGTGTGGAGCGATTGCAAAACCGTCGGCGGCGTGGCGCTGTGCACGAACTGGAGACAGCGTCTGGCGGTAGCGATAGCGCTGGCGGTAGCTGGAGATATCGCTGGCGGTAGCGGTAGCGGTTGTGAAACCGTCACTGTGCACAAACTCGAGATAGCGCCAGGCAGTAGCGCTAGCGCTGGCGGTAGTGCTAGCGCCTGCGTTAACCCCTAATGTTGGCGGTAGTGCTCCAGTTCAGTTTGGGTGTTCCAAGCTGCTTTCTTCTGTTTCCATTCGTCAGAATTCGTCGGGAGTTCTCGAGAATATTCAATGAATAGACTTAGCCACAGAAATTTCTTCTTTAAACTAGAAATTTGGTTTCTGTCTGGATTCGTCGAGATTCATCGGAACTTCACGAGACATCTCGAGAACATTCGATGAATTTGAAATTTGGCTTCTGTCTGGATTCGTCGAGATTCATCGGAACTTCACGAGACATCTCGAGAACATTCGACGAATTGACTTAGCAAAAATTTCTTCTCTTCTGAAAACCTGCTCCACTCCTCAAACTTGAAAACCTTTAGTTATGAGTATATGAAGTACACCCCAATAGAGAGATTACACATGGACCAACACTTTGTTCTACACAATGAGGGATTACATTGTCTAGAACTGTGTTTGGTGATCCATTGCAACCTGACTTTGGTGTGCACTTAGCAGTAAGACCTGTTATCTGCACACCATTAATCAAAAATAGGATCAAATACAATTTGGGATTTGTTATTCTCAAACAAAGGGATGTGACACACATGTCCAACAATCTCCCCCTTTTGATAATAACAAATCCACTTAGCAAGAAATCAACAATAGTATTTATAGTATAAGATAAGCAATATGATAGTGCAACTATAGTATATGATAAGCATGAGAAATGTGCATACTCCCCCTATTTTAATGCTCCCCTTACATAAATTCAATTTATGTGTTACTCCCCTTAAATGATAGATTACATTCTCCCCTTAATCTTCTATATTTCTCCTATATAGATTTCTACAAATAATCTCCACCTTTTGGTATTATCAAAAGAAGGTGGGGTGAAGGTAGTAAGGAGGCATTTTTAGGCTAGTTTATTAATCATGATCGATCTTTTTAATATATGAAATGATAAAGAGTTTAAGCATAGTATTTCAGAGATTTCAAATAAATAGATAGGAGTTTTAGCATAGCGGAAGATTATAAGAAACATCTTTTTGTAAGCAAGAAAAGCATAAGTAAAAATATGAGTTTTAGTTCAAAATTGAAAGATGTTTTAACCTTTTTGAAATCTCAAAGTTTTTCATAAAGATACCAAGCATGAAATGAACATATCAAAGAGAGATTATACTACAATGTTACTTAATTCTAAATTCAAGAGATACCAAAACATTGTAGAGATCATGCTAGGTTATCTAGTGCATTTTTATATAAAGAGTAGTATAGATAAAGCATTAGAATCCAATACTCATGAGAAGAAGTGTTATGAAAGATAATGATGTGCACATATGTCTATTCTGGGCAATGTTAACAATTGATTTAAATCACAAAATACAAGACATATGCAAAGTAAAGTGCACAATAAAACACAAGTAAATTACTTTCACACACTTTTAATGCACATAGTTTTTAACAAAGTGGTGTAATAACCAAGGTTTGCACAAGAAAATTTACTATTTTTTCCAAGGTGCTCAACCTCACAATGCTTATGAAGACTTATCAGGAGGTTCAAGTAGTGCTTGGTGGAGTTATATTTGTCTACATATATTATTTTTTTGTTCATATTTGTGAGACAACATCCTCCGAATACACTTGTTTTGCAAACCAAAATTTTTAATTTAACCACTTTTCTAAATTTCATAAGTGCAATTCAAATGTAGTGTAGGCAATAAACTTATGCAAGTTTTAATTCATTGTACAAATACAATACACAAGTAAGCATTTTTAGATTTAGACACACATGTTGATTACCAAAATAAGTGAGCGAAATGTATCATTATCAATCATAAAACATTTACTCATACTTAGAGGCATGCTAAGCTTGGATCTACACATTTTGCAATACAATTGATGCACTTTAAATAGATATATCATAGCATGATAAGCAAAACAATGTACATAGTAATTTGAAAGAATATGATTTAACATTGTAAATAATTCTAAATAATAGAATTCATACATGCTTGATATTAGCAATAAAGATTATACAGTTTTTTTGTTGTTTTATCATTTTTAATGAGAAAAAGAAAACAGAAAATCACAAGAACATATTTTTGTAATTTTTGAATTTTTGTAGTAGAATTTTCATAATATGAATAAAAACACAAATAATCAAAAAACATATTTTTGTAATTTTTGAAGTTTGAACTTTTGTAGTTGATTTTTCATAATATGAATAAAAACACAAATAATCAAAAACATTTTTTTGTATTTTTTGAATTTTGAACTTTTGTAGTTGATTTTTCATAATATGAATAAAACAAAAAATAACAAATGTCTGAAATACAAAAACAAAGTAGTACATATAAACTAAAATATTTTTGGTGATTTTTAGAAATTTTGAAAAACAGAATATTCCAACACCAACGCTAGCGCTGGAAACAGTACACGATTTTTCAAGAATTTCAATTTTTTTATTTTTGATATTGGTTAAGTGTCCTTAGAGTAGTTCAATGCTGTAATTTCAGAATTTTTGAAGATCTCTAGGTGGATCAAATTTGCATAAAACTTTGGCTTTTTCAAATTCATGTGTTTTACAAAAGCATTTAAGCTCAAAAAGATAAATTATGCAAACACAAGAGGACATTTTTATTAAACAACCCAAAATATGCATGATTTAAGTGATAAGTAAATAAAATGTTCATGTAGTATGTAATATAGGTATGTCCTAAGATTAGAAACTACCCCGACTAAATGTCTACACCGTAGCCCCGTACTAAGTGACGGATGGGCATGAGGAGCTGCACACATGCCGTAGGTTGGGGTGTTAATCCCATATGCACACACTAAAGAACGCTCAACCTAGCACTCTTTCCCCTAGTGCCTCGTAAGGCCCCACTAGAACCTTTAGAATTTCTTGAGAATTCTAGTGCCTCGCAAGGCCCCACTGTTTGCATATGAAGTTTGGAAATTTCTTGAGAAACTCGCATTTTTGAAAGATTGAAACATGCGTTTAGATGAATGTTTGTTTTCGATTTTATTTGATAATATTTTTCATTATAAGGGCTATCAAGAATTCTAAAGAATTCTCAAGAATTCTCAAGAAATTTTTAAACTTCATAAGCAGTAGGAAGTGTATAAATAAGTTTGAAAATATTTTGATCTAATGCACAATATAGACTATTCATAGATTTGGCATTTAAAAACATTTCAATTTTATTTAAAATACTTGGGGGCATTTTAATTATAATATTCCATACTTCCATATCCAAAGATTTAAGAAATTTTTCCATTAGAAATTTCCACCCATTATAATTTTTCCCTTCAAATAAAGGTGGTGCTAAAGATTTTTCATTTATAAGAAAATTTCCCCTATTAGTAGAAGCGAGATCATGAGTCGCCATTATTCCTGGTTTTTAAACCGTTTGGAATAACCTAGCTCTGATACCACTTGTTAGATCTTACGGCGCCCTTAGAGGGGGGGGGGGGGGTGAATAAGGGAATAAAAAATCTTTTTATCAATTTATGGAAATTACTAAATTGTTTTATAATATGAGAAAGGCAAAAATAACAATTTAGCTAATTTGCGAGAATATCATAATTTTCACCTATAGAAATAACTACTAAATTGTTTTATGATTAAGAGATTGAAATAAACAATTTAGTTAAAGTAATTTGAATTGAAAAACTTTGTAACCAATATATTAAAGATAACGCCAAAGGAGAGAAATCAAGTAAACACAAATAAAGACATGATTTTATTTATATAAAAAGGTGTTTACAAAATTTGATTTCAATATCGCTAGAAATCGAGGCGTACAAAAGTAAATTTCTTTTCCTTTTCTATACAGACTCGTATCCCCACGAACCGGTTGGCTTTAGCCAATCCTTCCCCGGATATGGCCTCAAGCCGCTCTAGCCAATCCTTTCCTGGATATGGCCTCGAGCACCCATAGATCTAATCACCTAGACCTAGTCGCCAACACAAGGCGAATTTCTCCCAAGCCACACAAGGACTTGACACCGCATACAAGACGATGATTTACCCTAGACCATACAAGGATCTAACACCACACACAAGGTGATGATTTACCCTAAGCCTCACACGGACTTAGACGTCGCACGCAAGACGACAATTTCTACAACGGTTACAAATAATATGGAATGGAAATAATGAAAACAATAATAAAACTCCCTATATGAGATTTCTGAAGATGAGGATGAAGGATCGTTGTTGTATGAGCGAGGTCCAAGCGATCGTCCTTCGGATATAGCGTGACGTAGTCCTCCTCCAGAATTCTCCTTAAGCTTTTTCTGGGAGATCCATCTTCGGCAGCATAACTGATATAGAATTGTGGCACAAGCTCTCTCTCTGGATAGATTTTCAAAATGATCGAAGTTGGCTCATTTTATTGAACTTGGAGCTAGCGCATGTGGTAGTGGCTAGCGCCGGCGGTAGCGTTCGTGTGGAGCGGTTGCGAAACCGTCGGCGGCGTGGCGCTGTGCACGAACTGGAGATAGCGCCTGGCGGTAGCGATAGTGCTGGCGGTAGCGGGAGATATCGCTGGCGGTAGCTGTAGCGGTAGCGGTTGCGAAACCATCGCTGTGCACGAACTCGAGATAGCGCCAAGCGGTAGCGCTAGCGCTGGCGGTAGCGCTAGCGCCTGCGTTAACCCCTAACACTGGCGGTAGTGCTCCAGTTCAGTTTGGGTGTTCCAAGCTGCTTTCTTCTGTTTCCATTCGTCGGGAGTTCTCGAGAACATTTGACGAATAGACTTAGCCGTAGAAATTTCTTCTTTAAACTAGAAATTTGGTTTCTGTCTGGATTGGTCGAGATTCATCGGAACTTCATAAGACATCTCGAGAACATTCGACGAATTTGAAATTTGGCTTCTGTCTGGATTCGTCGAGATTCATCGGAACTTCATGAGACATCTCGAGAACATTCGACGAATTGACTTAGCAAAAATTTCTTCTCTTCTGAAAACCTGCTCCACTCCTCAAACTTGAAAACCTTCAGTTATGAGTATATGAAGTACACCCCAATAGAGAGATTACACATGGACCAACACATTGTTCTACACAATGAGGGATTACATTGTCTAGAACTGTGTTTGGTGATCCATTGCAACCTGACTTTGGTGTGAACTTAGAAGTAAGTCCTGTTATCTGCACACCATTAATGAAAAATAGGATCAAATACAATATGGGATTTGTTATTCTCAAACAAAGGGATGTGACACACATGTCCAACAAAACCATAATTCATAAATGAATCAAATTGAGTAAAATTGATTAAAAGTCATATCATTTTTTTTGTGATCTACATATCCTTTTTATTGTTTTTTTACCCTCTAAATCCATTACCTGTAAATGTCTTGAATTATGAATTGTAAATTGAAATTATTGCCAAGACTAATGATAATATTTTAATGGATTTAAATGGTTTATTAAAGCGCTTAGGCTAAAGATTAAAATGCAAAATTGTTGATCTTGTTTTGTTGATTATGTTAGCCCTTATAATGAAGAAAAATATTTTTCACAAAATGCATGATTAATCCGCATCCAAACTCATCATCCTAGCATCATTTTTTGGCTTATGCTTGTGTATCTATACTAGGTACAACATTTATGATGTTATGTTATTTGAAATCATAATAGAATACTAAAATTCCATCAAACACATAGTTTATGGATTAATCATTAGAACATATATCATTTGGCTTATTCAAACATGATATCTTGTGCTTACATTTCCTATCAGTTTCAATTTACATTATATTGATAAATATGAGTCTTAGAAAAATGAATATGAAAATATAAGAAAATATACATCATGCGTTGACAAGTCATACACTAAATCGCTAATGTTTCATGCAATTTGCAATATCTAAACATCTCCTAAAAATCTGATATTTCAGCATGGAACTGCTATTGGGACACTTAATCATAATCAATAATTAAAATATTCAAAATCACAAAAAATCGTTCACTATTTCCCGCGCTAGCGCTACTACAGGCGCTAGCGTCCATGTTCACTTTTCTGTGATTTTAAAATTTTGAAAAATTTCTAAAAATATTTTAATCTATATTTTCTACTTAGTTTTGCACTTCTATTTTTCTTTATTTTTTTGAAAAATCAAATATAAAACTACAAAAACCAAATTACAAAAAATATGTTGTTTCCTATTTTTTGTTTTTGTTGTTTAAAAGTCTAATTTTATGCAAAAATCAAATACAAAAATAGAAAAGCAAAAATTACAAAAATATGCTTGTATTTGCTAAAATCAAAATACAAAAATATAAAACACTAAAACTATCAAAAATACTGTATGGACTTTCCTGTGATAATCAAGCATGATTTAGTCTATTATTTAGAAATTCTACAATGTTGCAATTTATCTTTTCAAACTACGTTGAACATTGTTTTCATCATGCTTTGATATATCTTTTAATATGTGCATCAATTATATTTTAAAGGTTGTGTAGAACTAAGCTTAGCATGCCTCTAAGTATGAATAAATGTTTTATGTTTGATAATGATATTTATTCACTCACCCTTTTTGGCATTGTCTACATATGTGTTTAATCTAAGAATACTTGTGTATATTTTGTATTAGTACAATGGATTAAAATTGCACAAGTATCTTACCTACACTCCTTATTTTGCACTCTTAAAAATTAAGAAAAGTGGTTATGTTTTTCATAAATTCTATTGATTTGCAAAACAAGTGTATTCGGAGAACTTTGTACAAAAGAAAATTATAAAATAAATGACAAAGATAACTCCACCAAGCACTACTTGAACGTCCTGATAAGTCTTAATAAGCATTGTGAGGTTGAGCACCTTGGAAAGAATAGTAAAGTGTCTTGTGCAAATCAAATCCTTCTTTCAAAAATAAGAAAAACCACTTACTCATAGGTACACAGGATCACTAGTTTCAATATTAAATTTAAATATGTGATCCCCCAAGCACTACTTTGCACCCTGATAAGTCTTGATGAGCATTGTGTGTACAGAGCACCTTGGTAGGTTTACTTTTTATTGTGCATTAAAGTGTGTGGAAGTAATCTTATTTGTGTTTTATTGTGCTCGTACTTTACATATATCTTGTATTTTTGATTAAAACATTTGTTTACATTACTCAAAAATACACTTATGTGCACATCATTATCTTCCATAACACTTCTTCTCATGAGTATTGGATCATAATGCTAATTCTATATTACCTTTTATTTATGAAATGCGCTAGATAACCTAGCATGTGTTTCTATAATGTTTGGTATGATTTGAAATTGTGAATTGAAATAACATTGTAGTAATCTCTTTGTGATAATATTATTTCATGCTTGGTTATTTTTGTCAACCATAAAAGTTTTTCATTGAAACATGATTTACATAAACATCCTCTTTTTGAAATTAAACTCATATATCTTTTTATGGATTATTCTTGATTACAATAAGATGTTTCATGTATTTCTACAAGTCTTCCGCATCATCACCATATAACTTTTACCTTGCACTTTCATGCTTATATCAAGTCTTAAATCTCAATTTTTTTCTTAAAAACAAGTGGTAGACTTGCTTGGTAGAATTTATATTGGTTGTTCTAACACGCATTGTTGAAATTGTTGAAGTGGAAGTTTGGAGGCTTTTTGGACCTGGGCAGTCTGGGAAGAGACCGGGCGGTCTGGCGTGACCGCACGGTCTGGCGGTCTGACAATGGCGATCCGTTCTATTGGTCAGCTGCGGCTTCCAGGGTTGACCGCTGGTCTGGTCCAAGGGTTGCTAGAGGTGGAGGTCGTGTGGTCTGGCTGTGACCGCATGACGGCTGATCATCCTCAGGGTCGCGCGGTCTGTCTCTGACCGCGTGACAAGTTGTTCTCTTCAAGGACGTGCCGGTCTGGCGTGACCGCACGGGTTGGCTCTTGAATCCGGTCTGGTGGCTTTCCAGAGGGTTCTGAAGGAGTTCGCGGACTAAGTCATCTTAGTCGCGCGGTCTCAGTTCGCGGTCTCAGGAGGAGACCAGGAGGGCGAGCTGGCTGTGTTTGCGGTCTCAGGCGAACACAGGTGGTGGGTGACTTCTAGGCGGTCTGGCGATCTCCGTGTGGAGTCGTGTTCAGACCAAGGGAGTAGCGATCTCCCGCGGTCTGGTGTGAAGTCGGCGCTCACCAAAATGAAGCAGGAGGGTTGCAGTGATCGCGCGGGTTGACCGGTAAGGTCGCGCGATCTGATGGGTGGTGACTCTATCTCATAGGGTGGTGACTGGATCAGGTCTCACGCCTATAAATAGGGAGCCACTGTTGCAGCAAAAGAAGAACACACCAAGTGTAAGCCGAGTTTGCCTAGTTCCTGCGGTCTGTGTTTCTGACCGAGCGGTCTCTGATTGAATTCTTCTTTGTGCAGCTTCTGCGGATAGTGCAGGCAGCATCGATCACCTCTTCCTTTGAAAGTGTTCGGGCGGTTTGCGGCTTGGAGTTGTGGTGCTGGAGTTCGGGAATCAGGAGATCGGCAAAGGAGCGGTCTGGTGCAGCGGTTTGGTGGAGTTTCGAGATCGGGAGCGGTTGCGGTCTGGCAGCAGCGGTCTGGCGAGCTGCTGAGTTCGGCAAGAGACCGTGCGGTCTCAGTTATCTTCAGTTTCTGTTCGTTCTCTTTGAAGTTTTGTGCTGACGAAATCATGTCTCGTCGAGCATGTCTTGCCCTGTAATTGAAGTGTTGCTATCAATAAAGATCGTTTTGTTCGCCTAAGATTGTCTCTGGTTGTTTGGCTTGCATCTCTAGTTGTTATTCCTGCTTGCTCTCACAAGATCCAGAAAATTTCACATGGTATCAGAGCGAGGTTGGAGTTGAAAGAGCAGTGAATAACTTAGAGTAGCCATCGCCTTTGTGAAGAAGGAACCAGAGGAAGAGCAATGGAAGGTGGTTTTGCAAGAGGTCTTGGTATTGAGATGCTTACATCGACTAACTTCAAGAAGTGGAAGTCGTGTATGCAGAGCTATCTTCTGGGTGAGGACCTCTGGGAGGTGGTAGGAGGAGATGAAACAGAAGAGGTGAAGGCAGTAGTAGGAGGTGATAATGGACCGGCCGTGAGGGCATGGAGGAAGACCAACGCCAAGGCCGAGTTCACCTTGAAGCGTGCCATTTCACCTGATCTCTTTGATCACATCTTGGGGTGTGGATCAGCTGCTGAGATCTGGAGAGCCCTGGATGGGCTGTTTAACAAAAAGAATATAGCAAGGCTACAGTTCTTAGAGAATGAGTTGGCGAGGTCAGCTCAAGGTGATCTTTCTATCTCGAACTTCTTTTTGAAGATGAAGATTCTCTGCGCTGAGATATCAGCACTGGATCCTGATGAGCCAATTTCTGAGGCGAAGCTGAAGAGGCACATCATCCGCGGCTTGCGGAAGGAATATGTGGCCTTTGTGACGTCGGTACAGGGATGGGCAAATCAGCCGTCTCTGCTAGAGCTGGAGAATCTGCTAGCTTCGCAGGAAAGTCTGGCAAGGCAGATGGCGGGGGTGTCAGTGACTGGGGGAGATGGCGAGGTTCTCTTCTCAGGGAAGAAGAAGTGGGAGAAGAAGAAGAAGACCACGGAAGGCCATGGGCCTTCAACTTCTGGGCAGCAGGAAAGGGGGTATGCTCCCAAGGCTGACGGGAAGAAGAAGAAGGAAGGTCTCAAATGTTTCAAGTGCGGAAAGGTTGGGCACTTCAAGAAGGACTGCAGGCTGAATACTCAGCCAGGGCATGCTGTTGAGAAGGAGGAAGCACCAGCCAGGCACTTTGATGGAGGATGGGGAGGAGCCTTCTCGGCTTCTATTGGAGCCTCGGCTTCTATTGGAGCCTCGGCTCCTATCAACTATCAGGAGGACTGGATCATGGACTCGGGGTGTGGTCATCACCTCACCGGGGACGAGTCGAAGCTTTCTTCAGCAGAGCCGTACACAGGTAACAATGCTATTATCACTGCAGATAATACTGTGCATGCAGTCGAGAAGGTGGGGGTTGTTTCTTTGGGCAGTGATAGAGGGCCACTTACCTTGAAGAGTGTCTATCATGTGCCCGGAATGAAGAAAAACCTCTTCTCCGTGACCAACGCTGTTGACGCTGGGTATCACGTTCTGTTCGGCCCGACAGAAGTCAAATTTCTACGTAATGTAGAGGCCGTGAAGGCCGAGGTCGTCCATGTCGGGAGAAGGGCGAAGGACTTGTTCGTTTTGTCGACAAGTTCCTACGTTGACAAGATGAAGACGAATGATGGAGCCGTTATATGGCATGAGAGGTTGGGGCACGTAGGTATGGACAAGCTGAAAGCTATGGCGGTGAGAGGTCTGGTCAAGGGCCTGCCAAGTCTATCTTCCTACGGAGAAGGTCATGTTTGCGCGGGATGTCAGTTCGGCAAGTCTCATTGACTACCGTTTGACAAGTCGCAGACAAGGAGTCGTGTGCCGTTGGAGTGCATCCACGGTGACTTGATGGGACCTACTGCTACCCCAAGCCTCGGAGGCAGCAGATATATGCTGGTGTTGATCGATGATTACACCAGATATGTCTGGGTTTATTTCCTGAAGGAGAAGGCGGAGGCGTTTGCCAAGTTTGTGGAGTTCAAGGAGCTCGTGGAAGGTCGGCTGAGACTGCGGGTGAAGAAGCTGAGGACTGACAACGGAGGGGAGTTCACCTCCAGTGAGTTCTCTACTTTTTGCAGGAAGGCGGGCATCCGGAGAGAGCTCACTTGTGCTCATACTCCACAACAGAACGGAGTTGCAGAACGGAAGATCCGTCATCTGACGGAGACCTGCAAGTGTTGGCTGCATGCCAAGAGTATCCCAAAGTCCTTCTGGGCGGAGGGAATGTCTTGTGCTGCCTACGTCATCAACAGGATGCCTCTGAGCCCCATTAACATGCTGACCCCACATGAGATGATGTTCAAGGAGAAGCCGAGTGTGGCACACCTTAGGGTGTTTGGCTCCACCTGCTACGTGCATGTTCCAGATGCTCTTCGGACGAAGCTAGATGCGAAAGCAAGGAAGCTAGTCTTCGTGGGATACGATGAGCGGAAGAAAGGGTGGAAGTGCATGGACCCGGAGACGCGGAGATTTGTTGTATCTCGCGATGTCGTGTTCGATGAGGTGACATCTTACAAGGGGTCTTCTGATGTGGAGTTACCAGAGAGCAGGGTGGAGATGCCAGAGAAAGCTGTGGAGAATCTTCAGGTGGAGCTACCTGTGTCACCAGGTGGTCCATCTCCTTCTAGTTCCGAGACGGGGGCTTCTGGTTCAGGAAGCAGGGGGAGCGATGCTCCTAGCACGTTTGGAAGGGGAGCTAGGGAAGAAGCAGCGGATGACATTGCAGTTCAAGGGAAGGAGCTGAGGAGGTCGAAGCGAGCGATCATCGCCCCTGATCGCTATACAGGAGGAAACGCAGTGAGCTTCGTCTCATGTTTCTTCGCTGGTCCCTTGGATGAGAGGGAGCCGTCGAGCTTTGAGAAGGCCCAAGGCGTGAAGGAGTGGGACGTTGCGATGCAAGGAGAGATGGCAGCTCTTGAGAAGAATGAGACCTGGTCCCTTGTGCCCAAGCCTAAGGGCATCGCTCCTGTGACATGCAAGTGGGTCTACAAGCTGAAGAAGAAAGCTGACGGCAGTATCGAGCGTTACAAGGCTCGTCTTGTAGCTCGGGGGTTCTCGCAGCAATACGGTGAAGATTATGATGACACATTCAGTCCGGTGGCAAAAATAAATTCAGTTCGGTTCATCATTGCCTTGGCGGCGTTCAGTGGATGGGAGATTTGGCAGCTCGACGTCAAGAACGCTTTCTTGTATGGCGAGATTGACAAGGACATCTTCATGGTCCAGCCACCAGGTTTTGTGTCTAAAGATTTTCCGGAGCATGTCTGCAAGCTGAAGAAGGCCCTGTATGGTTTGAAGCAAGCGCCGAGGGCGTGGTACGGGAAGATCGCAGAATATCTCCTTTTCTGTGGATTTGTTGCTTCAGACTCAGACTCGAGCTTGTTCGTCAAGAAGAGCAGGGAGCTTCAGGTCATCGTGCTGTTATACGTCGACGATATGATCGTGACGGGGAACTCGAAGGAGGAGGTAGCGCAGCTTCGGGCCGAGCTGTCTATCAGGTTCGAGATGAAGGACTTAGGTGAGCTTCACCATTTCCTTGGACTTGAGGTGCAGAGGAAGGAAGGAGGAGTGCTGGTGACCCAAGCCGGATATGCGGAGCGGATCGTGGAGCGGTTCGGCATGAAGGAAGGGAAGTGCACTTCCACACCTCTGGAGAAGGCTATGAAGCTTCGGAAGGATGAGGGAAGGATCATGCAAGATCCGTTGGTGTTCCGAGCTCTGGTTGGGAGCTTAATCTATCTGACGATCACGAGGCCGGACATTGCATATGCAGTGGGCAGGGTGAGTCGGTTTATGGCGGAGCCACGGGTACCTCATCTGCTAGCGGCCAAGAACATTCTGAAGTATGTCAAGGCGACCTCGGACATGGGTCTCCTATACAGGAAGGATGCGGGCTTCGAGGTGCATGGATACATGGATGCTGATTACGGGGGAGATTCGGATGATCGGAAGTCGACATCTGGATTCGTCTTTATGGCGGGCCCAACGGCTATATCATGGTGCAGCAAGAAGCAGGATTCCGTGTCAGTCTTTACCACGGAAGCGGAATACAAGGCTTCGGCCTTGGCAGCTCAGGAAGCCATCTGGCTTAGGAGGTCTGTAGGAGACGTCCACAAGGAGGTTCGGGAGCCGACTCTGCTACGCGATGACAACGAGAGTGCTCTCAAACTGGTAACCAATCCAGTTTGTCACGCGAGGACCAAGCATATTGAGATCGAGCATCACTTCATACGGGAGAAGGTGCTGGAGGGATCTCTTTCGGTCAAGCATGTGCGGAGTGCGGACAATGTCGCAGACATCTTCATAAAGGCGCTGGCAAAGGGGCCGTTCACACGGCTAAGGGAGCTACTTGGGCTAGTTTCCACTTCCCACTTCAAGGGGGAGTGTTGAAATTGTTGAAGTGGAAGTTTGGAGGCTTTTTGGACCTGGGCGGTCTGGGAAGAGACCGGGCGGTCTGGCGTGACCGCACGGTCTGGCGGTCTGACAATGGCGATCCGTTCTATTGGTCAGCTGCGGCTTCCAGGGTTGACCGCTGGTCTGGTCCAAGGGTTGCTAGAGGTGGAGGTCGTGTGGTCTGGCTGTGACCGCATGACGGCTGATCATCCTCAGGGTCGCGCGGTCTGTCTCTGACCGCGTGACAAGTTGTTCTCTTCAAGGACGTGCCGGTCTGGCGTGACCGCATGGGTTGGCTCTTGAATCCGGTCTGGTGGCTTTCCAGAGGGTTCTGAAGGAGTTCGCGGACTAAGTCATCTTAGTCGCGCGGTCTCAGTTCGCGGTCTCAGGAGGAGACCAGGAGGGCGAGCTGGCTGTGTTTGCGGTCTCAGGCGAACACAGGTGGTGGGTGACTTCTAGGCGGTCTGGCGATCTCCGTGTGGAGTCGTGTTCAGACCAAGGGAGTAGCAATCTCCCGCGGTCTGGTGTGATGTCGGCGCTCACCAAAATGAAGCAGGAGGGTTGCAGTGATCGCGCGGGTTGACCGATAAGGTCGCGCGATCTGATGGGTGGTGACTCTATCTCATAGGGTGGTGACTGGATCAGGTCTCACGCCTATAAATAGGGAGCCACTGTTGCAGCAAAAGAAGAACACACCAAGTGTAAGCCGAGTTTGCCTAGTTCCTGCGGTCTGTGTTTCTGACCGAGCGGTCTCTGATTGAATTCTTCTTTGTGCAGCTTCTGCGGATAGTGCAGGCAGCATCGATCACCTCTTCCTTTGAAAGTGTTCGGGCGGTTTGCGGCTTGGAGTTGTGGTGCTGGAGTTCGGGAATCAGGAGATCGGCAAAGGAGCGGTCTGGTGCAGCGGTTTGGTGGAGTTTCGAGATCGGGAGCGGTTGCGGTCTGGCAGCAGCGGTCTGGCGAGCTGCTGAGTTCGGCAAGAGACCGTGCGGTCTCAGTTATCTTCAGTTTCTGTTCGTTCTCTTTGAAGTTTTGTGCTGACGAAATCATGTCTCGTCGAGCATGTCTTGCCCTGTAATTGAAGTGTTGCTATCAATAAAGATCGTTTTGTTCGCCTAAGATTGTCTCTGGTTGTTTGGCTTGCATCTCTAGTTGTTATTCCTGCTTGCTCTCACAAGATCCGGAAAATTTCACACGCATATCATTTTTATAGTAACAAACTCCGATTTCTAACACGCATATCATTGTTTTCTTAGAAACATTGCTAAAAGGATGTTGTTTCTTTCTTCCAAAATGCTTCAACTCTTATCTTTATAAAGTTAGTTTTGAAACTCAAAAACATCTCCTTTTTAACTTAAACTCTTATTTAGTATTATGGTGTTTCTTTTTCGAAATCTTCCGCAATGCTCAAACTCTGATACATTCATGAATTTCAATATAGCTAAGTAAGTTTTATTACAAAATAAAATCAATTATGATTCTTCCCATTAGATTTAAAAGCTTCATGTTTCAAAAAGCTATTATATGTGACTTCATATCTCACCATAGCGGGGGCGTAGGGTTGTAGACATTAGATAAACTTATCTTTAGTCATGTCTTGTCCTTAACCGGGGAGGGTTCCAGTGGGGCCTTGCGAGGCACTCGGGGGAAAGAGTGCTAGGTTGAGTTTTGTCTAGTGTTTGCATATGGGACTAACACCCCAACCTACGGCATGTTTGCAGCTCCTCATACCCATCCGTCACTTAGTACGGGGCTAGGGTGTAGACATATTGTCTGGGTAGATTGGTTTTTCGGAAATCCTTATTTTTATGCTTAAAACTTTTATATAAAGGGAAAATCATTACTTTTTTATGTTAAAAACTCTGATTTCCTTCGATGAAAAATTTTGTAATGCTTATAACTCTGATCTATTTAAATGAAAAACAATTCTAAAACTCCTTATCATTTACTTAAAAAGCTCGATCATGCCTTCTCTTTTATTTACATATTTTTTAGTGCTTTGTTTCCCTACCCACTTTTGCTAATAACAAAGGGGGAGAACTAACATGATAAATATAACCCGCTATCATAAACCCAACATGACAAATTCAGATGATAGCTTACATATTAGGGGAGCATTCACTTAGGGGGGGCATGTATTTAGGGGGAGCAATTCTAAATGCTAAAATCAATAATTATCCTAAGTTATCACTCTCACACACACACAAGTATAGTTTCATCATGCTTATCTATTAATGCTTTGATTTATCATTAATGGATTTGTTATTATCAAAAGGGGGAGTTTGTTGGAACATGGTTTCCGCATCTCCTAGGTTTGAGAATAACAAATCCTATGTGTATTTGATCTTGTGTGTTCAAGTGTGCAGGTTAACATAGTCCACATGACTCAAGGGGTACTCATGATGACTGCCCCCAAAATTGAGGCCAAAATTCGAAGAGGCTCACTAGCGCCGGCGGTAGCACCTAGCGCCGGGCGCTAGCGATGAAGTGCGCAATTTTGGGAGCTGTTATAGAAGGCGCTAACGCTTGGCGGTAGTGGATAACGCTGGCGGTAGCGTGGCACACAAAAGGCATAGAGCAAAACGTTGCCGCGGATGGGAGATCCTGCCGCGCAAAATCTTTCCTAATCTGGGCTAGTGCCGGCGGTAATGCTAGCGCCGGCGGTAGCGCTTGCGATATATAAAGGACCCCTCACCTCTCGTTTCGGATGGACATCAGAGAGAGAGAGGTAGTGCTACAACTCCAGAGGCTATCTTGGCTAAAACTTGAAGTCCTAGCGAAGCTCTGCAAACTTCTAAAGGAGGATTACGTCACGTCGGATCCAAACGAAGTCTGCTTCTACAAACGCTGATTCTACAGCGGATCTTTGCCTCCATCTTCAGAAGTTCTTTAATAGGGAGTTTTAATTATTTTATCTTTATCTTTCTTGTAACCCGTTAGTGAAATCGCCTTGTGTTGGCGACTAGGTCTGGGGTAGACTTAGGGCTCAAATTCGCCTCGTGTTGGTGACTAGATCGAGGCTAGGTCTAGGGGGTGCTCAAGGCTTTTCTGGGGATAGATTGGCTAGAGCGGCTTGAGGCCGTATCTGGGGAGAGATTGGCTAAAGCCAACCGGTTCGTGGGGATACGAGTCGGTATAGAAAACAAAAAAGGATTTTTATTAGTCTCCTCCGATTTCTAGCGTCATAGAAATCAAGTTTTGTAAAACATTATTTGATATTAATAAAGCATGTCTCTTCATTATTGTTTTACTTGATTTCTCATTGTATTAATCTTGCAATATTTCAATGTTTTCTAAATATAATCTTAAGTTTTTGAAAACCCTTATTCACCCCCCGGCCCCCCCCCCTCTAAGGGCGCCGACCGATCCAACACTCATCCCTACCCACTTTTGCTAATAACAAAGGGAGGGGGAATAAATTGAGAATTCTAGTAAATAGATATTTAGGGGGAGTAAATTATAAGAGGAGAAAGATGTAGGGGGAGGACTTCATATTGAAAGAGTATGCATTATCGTTATCAAATCTATCACGCTCTTAACCCATTATTCATGCATATCTTATTACCTCACTTATCTATAAACACAAATGGTCTTAATCTCACTAATTTCTCATACAGGCATTTGTTATTATCAAAAGGGGGAGATTGTTGGAGCCTATGTTCTGCATCTCTTGGTTTGTGAATAACAAATACCGTGTTGAATTTGATCTTGTATTTAGTGTGTTTATAGTATCCAGGTTGTACATGAACTATAGCTACACATCCCTATGAGTAGTATACTGAATGGAGATGACTCTCTAGAAAGAGATCTAACGCCCGCGTTAGTTGTTAATGCCCTGCATTAACTTCCATTGAGAAGGAATCTGTCGAGAAGAAATGTCATCGAGAACGAATCCGTTGAGAAGCCAAAGACAACGCTAGGCGTTAGATCTTAACGCTGGGCGCTAGCCATTCGACAAAATGAGATTCCGGTCTAAAAGTGGAGGTTAGATCTTGAATTAACTCTAGAGGGGGGGGGGGTGAATAGAGTTTTAAAATAGTTTCCCTTAGTTTTATTACGGAATTAAAAATAGTGATATATATATATATATATGTGTATCGAGAGTGAGTAATAAAAACAAACACAAAGAAGGCACACAGTACAAACACAGAAAAGTAAAACAAAGACAGAAGACACAAGGAGCTATAGTAGTTCCCCACTAAACTTGGGTACGCTCTTCTACCACCCTTGGTAGGAATCCACTAGGATTTTTGATCAGGTGCCCTCACACCAATGAGCATTTGATAAGGTGCCCAAAAACCAAGCAGGATTTTTTGATAAGGTGTCTTGCCACCAAGAGGTAAACTTTTGAAGGGAGTTTTAACCCAGTACAAGATGGGATAGAGAGGGGTTTAGATGTTCTTCTCTGTCAAGATGCTGAGAGAAGACTCTAGTGGATGTATGTTGAAAAGCTTCCTCTGTCTGATATGAAGTTGTTGACAGTAGATTTGCTGGAGCTTTTTCTTGAAAGAAATGATCTTCCTGATAGCTAATTAAACTGAGAGAACAAGTTCTCCAATTTGTTGTTGCTCTTTTAAAGATCTAGATTTGCAGCAAATGACTGAGAGAGGTGTTGATGATGTTCTCAGTATGTAAGAGCTGCTGGAGGAGGAAGAAGATGAAGATCTGTGTAAACTTTTTGTTCTTCTATTCTTCCTATCTCCTTCTCTTCCTTTTTCTCTGTACAGCAAAAAAGGTGTTGTGTTCTGTATTGATTCTGTCGTGAAAAATTGCTATAAGTAATCTGCTATATTTTCTTCCTTATTTTCTTTTGAAAACTCTGACAGACATTAATTGCAGATCCCTTATATTAAGGTATAAATATATCTGAAAAGCTATTTTGAAACACAAATCTGCTGCGCCATTTTATCTCTTTCCTTTTCCACGAAATGTCCTTTTCCGAGGAATGTCAACGGCTATAATCTAGGAATAATTAAAGAAATATATTTTCCTTACTTGATCTGATAGAAAGAGCCGTTGCTGTCGACGATCTGAGTTCAGAGAATGAGTAAATATAATCTTTCTGAAATAAACCTGTTGTAAAGAGAATTTTTGACGATCTCAATAATTTTCATCAAACGCAATATTTAGTTCGCCGACCTCAAATAAATATTGCTGGAAGAATTAATTTTGTTGAGCTGTGGAGAACTTTCGTCGATCTGAAGGTGTTCATCGAACGCAGACTTGAGTTTGTCAAACGGAATTATTCGTCGACCGCTGAGCCTGGATAAATTCATCGACCGCTGAACTTGAGCAAAAGCGTCGACCGCTGAGCTGGAGCAAAAGCGTCGACCGCTGAGCTGGAGCAAAAGCGTCGACCGCTGAGCTGGGATCTGTTCGTCGACCGGTGAACCAATCTGTTCGTCGACCGCTGAATATAATTTAGTTGAGCGCTGTACTTTGACAAATTCTTCGACGGCTGAGACGGGATCATCGACCGCTGAGATTTGAGCTGTTGGTCGAGCACAAAATGAACATCTTTTGTTGACCGCAGAGCGCCGTTTGTCGAACGCAAATAGCCATTTGTCGAACACAGAGAACATGTCGTTCGTCGAACACAGAGAGCTTGTCGTTCATCGAACGCAGAGAGCAGTTCGTCGAGCGCAGTATAGAGTTCGTTGAACGCAGAATCTGAATGAATTCTTGAGTTCTAACAGCCTAAACTCTTGACCCATGAACTATACATTGGGGTCAACTTTGTCCTTAGTCAACATATAGCGATCCTAGCCCAAATCAGAAATAGGGTTGTTCCAACAATCTCCCCCTATTGGGGTTAGGACACTATTTGACAAAAATTGAAAATAAACAAACAACAATAGAATCAACAGAGCATTAATATATCTGATATATTTTAAGTATTTTATCAGATATAAAATAAATACTACTCTGAGTTCTGAAACTACATTTCAATAAGAACTAATAAAAAGAACCTTTGACTTTCTCTGAATTCTGACATCTGAATTCTGAAATTTGATATTGTCTGAACTGTATTGTTCTGAATTTTGATCTGTAACTGAACTGTATCTGCTCTGTAAATCAGCTTTCTGAATTTGATCTGAACTGAATCATTATATTCTGAATATGTTATCTGCTGCTTCTTTCAAATAATCTAAAACTGTATTCTGAATCTGCTTTCTAATACTGCAATCTGCTTTCTAATCTGAACAGCTTTATAATTTTGATTAGCTGTGCTTGTCATCTTGCCCTTTCTGAAGGCATCTCCTCCTATTACTGGAGGTTCTTCATCTTTTTCCCCTTGCCTAGTTTATAGAACAACTCCCCCTGAGCAAAACACTACATCAAATGGAGCTTGTTCATACAAACTTCTCCCCCTGCCTAGTTTCAGGAAGGCCTGAAGCTAGGCACCTTGAAGAAGGGACATTTGATGGAGGTAGGGAAGGATGCAAGATTGTCATTGATATTGTTCCTGCACAATAAAATAGAGATCAAGTGAAAAGGGAACTAGAAAGAGAAACAATTCTGTAGGCATTCAGCTAAAATAAAAAATTTGATTAACGATGACAGACTGAAATAAAAAGCTTCAGAAAAACTGGGTTCGACGAAAAATGAGTTTTTGTCGATCTCGGTTCGATGAACTTGATGACTTCGTCGATCTTTGTTCGACGAAAAACTTGATTTCGTCGAGCTCAGTTCAATGAAGAGATGGGTTAGTAGAAAACTTAATTTTTTTAACAGATTGAGTCTCCATCTATCATTCCTAGCTGATTTATAAAGAATATATGTTTCTTTTCATCCAAGGGCTTGGTGAAATTGTCAGCTCTTTGCAATTCAGTAGAGATGAACTGTAGGCAGATTTTGTTTTTATCCACATTATCCCTAAGGAAGTGGTGCCTAATTTCTATGTGTTTAGTCCTACTATGGAGAACTAGATTTTGTGCTATAGATATTGCACTAGTATTGTCACAAAATATAATTGAATTAATTAAGTTGACACCATAGTCTAGGAGCTGATTTTGTATCCACAATATCTGTGAGCAGCAATTGCCTGCAGCTATATATTCATCTTCAGCTGTTGATGTAGACACAAATGTCTGTTTCTTACAAAACCAAGACACAAGCCTATCACCAAGAAACTGGCAAGTTCCTGATGTGCTTTTCTTGTCTACTCTGCATCCACCATAATCTGAATCTGAGAATCCAGTTAATTCAAATTCAGATGTTGTTGGATACCAAAGTCCTAGATTAGGGCTGTAAGACCCCATTTTTTTCGCTACAAAAACCCGGGTCTTATGCCCAGAACCGCCGCTTTGCGGTGACACCATCGCACGGGAAGGTCGCCACTATAAAGCGCCGATTCTGCCGGCCAGATCAATCACAAAGAAGAAAAGAATACTTGAACAAATATAAATCCAAGTCCACAATCACGTGCTATATATAAATGTCCACATTATATTAACAGAATACAAAGATAACAACAATAAGAAGAAGGGCTCATGCCCAGTACATCATAACCTCACTACAAGATCACTCGCGGAAGCTAACTACTAATCACACTCTGATCCTGTGACTGGTGCTCCTGTACTAGACTGGTCCGCCTCCGTCTGCGCCGGCCTCTGGTGTTGTTGCATCTCCTCGATCCCCTAAAATGATATGGTCCACCGACCGTTAGTCAAAAAGACTAAGCCAATCCCCCAACTCTCCCCCGGTGACTCCTAGGCACCGAGCGGGAAGGATGAAGCGGAGGACAACAAGGGGTATAATCAAAAAGCAGATGACGGGGCATAATATACAGGAAGAGTTCTACCACTACTCAAGTATATATATACATAATCGAAATAGTTAATAAAGAATAGTAAGAGCAGGTGAAGAGTAAGTAAAGTGCAGTAAGTAAAGATAATAATAATAGAAAAGTAACCATTGATTTATAGGAATGCCCATACAAACCTATAGACCAAGGGGTCGTTTAGCATGGCCTATCGTATAAGAAGTCCCATAACCGACTTATACGATTGGGGCAGGGGTTGAAATGCAATGTTTATGTTATGGCATCCAAGGTATGCAGTTTATGCTATGTTCATACAAGTGCAACTCACACACTTCGACTCTATGCGCACAGACCTTTAGTTCCCCCTTTTTGGAGCTAGCTAGACTCCCAGGATACTCCTGTAGTGGCAAACGGAATCGGTGGGTTGGGCCTCACCCACCTCTAGGTTGGTATTCACACTACCTAACCTAGACCTATCGTACGCCTCAACGTAAAACTGTGGAGCATCTGCGTACTCTTACTGTCTGGACCACCAGACTTTTATGGCTAAGTGCAAATTCCACACTTGCCGAGTCAACGTATTGACGTCGGTGTGAACGATCATCCAATACCGAAGACCCACCACCTTCGTGCACATGCAAGCATGTTCTACTATCTATCTCCGAGCCATAAGCTCCCCGGGCTAACCCGCCCGTGACCATAACCTTCCGAGCCACCGGCTCGCCAGACCAACCTGTCTGTACCAACAAATCTTACTGAGTCACAAGCTCACCAGACTAATTAGTCTACTGCTACAACCACTGAGCCTACCACTCATAAGACCAAACCGACTAATATTCTCATGATAACGGGGTGTGGGTGAGAGTATTATTAAGTTAATCTTGTATAACAACTTCTTACTCCTACGACTTATGGTTAATTTTGGACTTCCCGAGGATTACCCTATAAGGGGCTCTCTACGATACTAGGAACTGTAATGAGATGACACCCCAAAGTTCCCTTTCTCAAGACACTTAGTGTTGTTGGTATCTACCCATAAGAACACCCCTCTTATCATTTCACTTGAGTTAAACCTAAGTGCTTTATGACACGCTAGGGAAAAGACGATCCTTCGTCAATCCCAAGCACTACCTTACCCTTAACTCACCAAGCACTCTTAATATATAACTCCTTTTTGGTGACCTAAATCTCTTCATCCTGACCAGGTACACTAACTACATGTCATTCCCACTTAGTAGGCCACTAGTTACCCATGTTCCACAGTTTTACTAAACGCAGACCAAACTAACTATATGAAGCTTGTAATTAGAGGTACTCCAAATATTCATCCAACTGACTCAAGATAATTACTGGCGGTCTATCATGATGTTATAAGACTAAATCCAGAGAATCATATCTTTACTTAATTATTTAGTATTTATTTTAATTTCTCCAAACATTTGCCAAGTATGAAAATGAACATGAAGTATAAGGAATTCTTATGATATGGCTCTCCAAACATTATGGTAAATCTATGATGACTAAATAACAGCAAATACAACATATCATATTTTTACAGTAAGAAAATGTCCTCTATTTTTATTATTTGTCATCTATCCAAACTTGTAGATTTATGAAGGAATCACCAAAAATATCTACACCAAAATTATGGTAAAAATACCAAGCTCTTGAATTCATCAGAAAAGTCTACTAACTAAGTTTCAGGATTTATGGAAATCATTTTCTCACTTAAATAAATACCTTATGAAAACCTCAAATATGATAAGTTGTGAAGTAGCCTACTGATTTAAGTCTCCAAACATTATATAAAAAATCACAGAGTTTTCAAATGCTCTGAAATGTCCTATCACCAATTTTCACAATTTAACAAAGAGTATTGGACCCTCAATTATTTTTCTTAAGCCTAAGACAAAATAAATGCCTTGTGAATGAAGTACTGGTTAAATCATTCAATTAAATACACAAAAAATACCAAAGGTGTATATCATGATAACAAAGACACTACCAAAGTTTCATCATCATCCAAGGCCATTTAAGCATGTACATTTCTCTTATAAGGAATTTCCCTAAATGGATTATGACCTATTTCAAAGGTAATAATTATTCCTAAAATTCTTATAAAATTACCTAGGGCCTATTTACCCCCTATGAACTTATCCACCAAGTTTCATAACCATTCAAGGACATTTGACCACATGTCCTTCACAAGGTCCTATATGCACACCAAGGACTAAAACTAGTGTCTTAGGGCATAACCACCTCGATACCACCCCATATCACTCATGGAGGTGTTTTAGGTGATCCTAAACCAGTGTCCAAGGTTTCACCTCATGGTGAGGAGATTTGACAACAATATCCCAAGATAAACACCATGCCCTAATTTTCACCTAATTAGACCCAACTTAGTCTAACCAAAATTCAAACTAAAACAGTCCCAATTGGGCTGAGATTCTTACCAGGGTCATAACATAACCCTAAGGAGCACCCAACAAATTTTGGAGGGCATTGGGGGTCATTTGACCCACTAATTAATTAATATATGATTTATGAAATTATTACCAAAAACCTTAGAAAATGTTCTCTTAAAAATCCCATCTTTTATCATGTTGTGTGGGTGTACGTAACTATCCTAGGTTTTAAATATCAAGGCCATTGCATCTACTAATAAAAATATATGAAGGAAAGAGTGACTGCCCAACCCTACGGACTAGTCCCACCATTTTGGCTCTACTTGGAGATACAGTGCTCCTATTGGGCTGAAACAAATTTTGAATTAAAGTACACACCTAGGGCTACAACTATGGTGTTGGGTACTTTTTCATCAGAGGTGATCTAGTATTTTTAATAATTAAAAAGAAACACTGCTTATTATATGACAAAAAATAATATAATCATTCAATTATATACTGACTCTGCGTTCGACGAAATATTAACTGCGCTCGACAAATTATGAACTGCATTCGACGAATTTGTATATATGCTGTGTTCGATGAAATAACATCTGCATTCGACGAACTAAAATCTGCGTTCGACGAACGCCGAATAATCCTGCGCTCGACGAAAACAGAATAATTCTGCGTTCGACGTACTAAACTGCACTCGACGAAATGAATTCTATTCGACGAACTCCTTATTCAGTTCGTCAAACTCAACTATCAGATCGACGAGGACTAAAACGCGATCGACGAACCAGTTCCGTTTGACAAATCTAGGACTCCGTTCAACGAACTCACAATTTCGTTCGACGAATTAAATGATATAAACGTAAACATTAATAAATAGATCTGACGACTCTCTATCATCGTCCCCGAGGAATGGACGGCGCTCGACAGCCCGACCTGGGCTCCTTTGCGATAGGATTTCTCGGCCACATGAACCTCTTTCCGGCCAGCCAATGCCACCACCATCTCCGTTGAGGTGGTGGCCGACGATAGGGGGTGGTTGGCCGGCGGGAGGTGGTCGGATCGGGTTTTAGAGGAGGGAAAATAGCTCAAAACAAGCCTTTTTCAGAAGCACAATCAGAGCCCTATTGGGCACGGTTCAAGCCCCAAATTAAGAAAAGATCTAGCACCAAGGTAGGAGAAGAGGATCGGACCTGTGTGGGGGCTTGGTGTCATGAATTCTGACGAGTCATCATTGATGGTGCTGGGGCTTTCGGTGCCATGCCGATCTAGGATTCCTCTGCACAATTCTCACTGGAAAGTTGGGGGATCTCTTCCTCTCTAAGCACTGAAGGAAATGGGGGTTTCAATTCAGGCTTGGGATGGCTTTATTCCTAAAAGCCATTAATGGCCATTAACAAGATTTCGGTTACGTCAAATTTCCTTTTAATTCAGCCCCCTTGGCCATAGAAAATTCCAGAAATTTGATTGTAACTGAAAGGGGAGGTGAATGCACATCAATTTGGGAGGGATTGAAGGATCAATAGCATTTAATCTCCATGAATGCTCTCTTTCTCTCTCTCCGATTTGGGGGAAACTTCCCTTTTCTCTCTCCTAATCACCAAATACAGATTTTAAGAGGTAATTTCAGAAATTAGCAGGCCCACTAGATTGTGGATCTCTTTAATTGGTCCTAGCCCAAATGGATTGGGCTAGATTAGGTTAAATTGGGGTAATTTGATCTAAATTAAGCTCAAGTTGACTTTGGTCAATTTTGACCAATTGGGTTGACCCCAAAGGGTGATTTGGGCTCCATTGACTTCCCTTAAGGGTTAGGAAGGTATAGGTAGGGTCAAGGTTCAAGGTGGGGCCCTAAAGTTCAACCCTAGGCTTGATAACTTAAAATTTCTATTTGCAGACCACTTGGGTTTTCTCCTTCTCACCTAAGCTCTCAAGGTCTTGAGCTCTTCCTATGGTTTTGTCATGACCTAGTCATGACAAAAACCACTTAGGGGTCTAGCTGTTTGGGGGATGTTACAAGGGCAACCCTTTATATATCTCAAAATTCTTTTTAATAAAATTAGATGAGATTCTTTGGGGTTAACTTGGAATCTAACACAAATATAAGTAACAAACATTATATCTGGCCTACTTGCTGTTAAATAAAGTAATGAGCCAATAATTTCTCTATATACTTTTTGATCAACAGGTTTCCCTGATTCATCAGTATCAACAACAGCATTAGAGTGCATGGGTGTTTTCATGGTGGAAGAATCAGACATACCAAATCTTTTCACTAATTCCTTAGCATACTTAGATTGGGATATGAAGATTCCATTTGGAGTTTGCTTCACTTGAAGACCAAGGAAGTATGATAGTTCACCCATACTACTCATTTCAAAATTTAGATTGCATTAAATTAGAAAATCTTTTGCATAAATTTGAATCAGTAGAGCCAAAGATAATGTCATCTACATATATTTGAACTAGTAATGTTTGATTTTTATGTATCCTGAAAAATAAAGTTTTATCTACTATGCCTCTACAGAATTTATTCTCTAAAAGAAAACTAGCTAAGGTCTCATACCATGCTCTGGGAGCTTGTTTAAGACCATAGAGAGCTTTCTTAAGCTTAAATACAAAAGAAGAGTGAGTTGGAGAGATGAAACCTGGTGGTTGTTCCACATAGACTTCTTCTTTGATTTCTCCATTCAGGAATGCACTCTTTACATCCATTTGATAAACCTTGAATTTCTTGTATGCTGCAAATGCAATGAAAATCCTGATTGCTTCTAAACTTGCAACTTGTGCAAATGTTTGATCATAGTCTATTCCTTCTTCCTGTGAGTATCCTTGAGCTATTACTCTAGCTTTGTTTCTCACAATGTTGCCATCTGCATCTAGTTTATTCCTGTAGACCCACTTAGTTCCAATGAATGGATGATTCTTTGGTCTAGGAACCAATTCCCAAACTTTGTTTATCTCAAACTGATTTAGCTCCTCTTGCATAGCAATGATCCAGTTGGGATCTTGTTCTACATCTTGTAGGGATTGAGGTTCAATCTGAGAGAGAAAACAAGTATACATCTTATTCTGATTTACTTGATGCCTTGTTTGTACACCTGCTGAAATATCACCAATTATTTGAGATATTGGATGATCTCTAACTGTGATGTGATCAACAGTTGGAGTGGGTTCAGAAATGATTTCCACTTGGGGAATTTGTTCAGTTATTATATCCTGTGGAAGATGTTCTGCTGTTATCTGATTTGAACTGTCAGCAAAATCTAGATGATTTTCTTCTTCACTTTCTTCACTTTCCTGCTGTACAGGATTTATAAATCCTTCTTTCTATAGAGCTAATTGATCTAGCTGCTCACATAGTGTAGGTACCTGTAGGTTTTTTATGGTAGAAGAATTCTTCTCCTTGTAAAACATATTAGTTTCATCAAAGGAAACATGCACAGATTCTTCAATTTTAAGAGAAGATTTGTTATAAATCATATATGCTTTGCTGACTAAAGAATAGCCTAAGAAAATTCCTTCTTCAGATTTTGGTTCAAATTTCCTAAGATATTTTTTATCATTATTATGAACAAAACATTTACAACCAAAAGTTCTAAAATAGTTAACTTTAGATTTCTTCCCTTTAAGTAACTCATAAGGAGTCTTACCCTTAAGTTTGTGTACCAAACTTCTATTCAACACATAGTTTGTTGTGCTAACAGCCTCCGCCCAAAAAGATAGGTGCAAATTAGCATATGCATGTAAAGTTCTTACTGATTTAATTAGAGTTCTATTTTTCCTTTCAACTACCCCATTTTGTTGAGGAGTTCTAGGAGCTGAGAAGCAACGCCTGATACCTTCCTTCTCACAGAATTCTTGCATGAGAAGAGACTCAAACTCAGTGACATGATCACTTCTGATCAATACAATATGAGTAGAGTACTCAATCTTTATGCTCTTAAGAAAGTCTGTAAGAACGTTAAAGTTATCTGACTTTTCTCTCAAAAAGAACACCCAAGTGAATCTATAGAAGTAATCTACAATAACTAGAGTGTAAGACTTCCCCCCTAAACTCTTTGTTGCAATAGGTCCAAAAAGGTCCATATGTAGCAAATATAAGATTCTAGGTGAATCACTTTTAGATAATGATTTAAAACTATTTTTAGTTTGCTTGCCTAGTTGACATGCCTTACAAAGACCTTCTTTCTTGTATGAACCTGATGGTAATCCTCTAACAAGATTGTCCTTAGATAATTTAGCAATGGTCCTAAGGTTTACATGTCCTAATCTCTTATGCCAATGTTCACTAGGTTTGCTTAATTCATTAAATAAACAGATTTCTGATTTAGATGAATTGAAATTTACTAAATAAATATTACCTTGCCTAATACCTGAGAAAACAATAATATTATCAGAAGATTTAATGAGGCATTTTAATTTATTAAAGGTTACATGATACCCTTCATCACATAATTGACTTATGCTGATGAGGTTGTGCTTCAGTCCCTTGACATAAGCTACCTCTTTGAAGGTGACTTCTCCAATCTTGACTTTTCCATAGCCTTTTGTTTGTCCATAGTTGCAGTCTCCAAATATTACTTTTGGTCCAAGCTTTACCTTGTAGTTGTTCAGGCTGGCCTTGTTTCTTGTCATATGCTTTGAACAGCCACTATCCAAATACCATTTTTCATTTATTCTTGGACAGATGTGTACTTGCAAAAATAGAAAAACAATATATTTGTTCTTGACCCAGACTACCTTGGGTCTTTTTGAATTTCCACAAAAATCTGAAATAAAAGACATTTCAGGTTGGTCCTTATAACCTTGTGGATGATATCTCCTTGGAGGTATTATCCATTCAGTGAAAGGATTCTCAGAATGTGAAGAATAAGAATTATTCAGATTTGCTGTATAGTTTCTGTTCGACGAATTGGGCTGTGTTCGTCGAGCACCGTTCGACAAATGACTGATATTTCCTTGAGCGTCGTTCATATAATGACTATATTGAAAATCATTCTTTAGAGTTCATCGAGCTCCGTTCGACGAATTGGATACATTTCGTCGAGCTCCGTTCGACGAATGCTGCTGAATTCTGCTATTCTCGACAGTCTTACTTGAAATGTTTTTATTTATTCCTACAACCTCTTTGCTCTTAGCAGAGATGAATTTTTTAGGTGTAGAGAGTATGTTCTTCTTAATTAGATGTGGCTCACTTGATGAAGCACACGAGCCTAGTTTACTATTAAGTCTAGCATTTACTGTGCTTGTAATGTCTATCAGTTTGATGCTTCTCCCATTGAGGGATTCTTCAAACTTCTTGGCTTCAGACAACTTGCTCTCAATGAGAACAATATGTTCCCTAGAGGCAGCCTAATCTTTCTTAAGATTTACATTTTCTTCACTTATTTGATTCATTTCAGCCTGCTTGTGCCTGAGTGAGATTATTTCTTTCTCAGATTTAATTAAGTCTAAGCAAAGAACCTTGAATTCATCTATGAATTCAACTGGAGTAAAATCAAAATTAGATATTAACTGATCTGCATCATCTTCTGCTTCTGATTCTGATTTTTCTTCATCAGAATTGTTGGCTGAGGAATTGATTGCCATCATGCAGAACTTCTTCTATTCTTCATTATCTTCATCATCACTGGATGATGATGCATTTCCTGACTCACTGCCTGAGTCATAAATGGCCATCAAGCATTGGTCATTTTCTTTTGTTTCTTCTTCATCATCTGAAGAACTGGATGACTGTTGAGGAATAAATGGCCATCAAGCATTAATTGTCTGAAAAGTTATTTTGAAAACACAAATCTGCTGCGCCGTTTTATCTCTTTCCTTTTCCACGAAATGTCCTTTTCCATGAAATGTCCTTTTCCGAGGAATGTCAACGGCTATAATTTAGGAATAATAAAAGAAATGTTTTTTCCTTACTTGATCTGATAGAAAGAGCCGTTGATGTCGTCGATCTGAGTTAAGAGAATGAGTAAATATAATCTTTTTGAAATAAACCTGATGTAAAGAGAATTTTTGTCGATCTCAATAATTTTCGTCGAACGCAATATTTAGTTCGTCGACCTCAAATAAATATTGCTGGAAGAATTAATTTTGTTGAGCTGTGGAGAACTTTCGTAGATCTGAAGGTGTTCGCCGAACGCATTCTTGAGTTCGTCGGACGAAAGTATTCGTCGACCGCTGAGCCTGGATAAATTCGTCGACCGCTGAGCTTGAGCAAAAGCGTCGACTGCTGAGATGGAGCAAAAGCGTCGACCGCTGAGCTGGAGCAAAAGCGTCGACCGCTAAGCTGGGATCTGTTCGTCGACCGCTGAACCAATATGTTCGTCGACCGCTGAATATAATTTAGTTGAGCGCTGCACTTAGACAAATTCTTCGACCGCTGAGACGGGATCGTCGACCGCTGAGATTTGAGCTGTTGGTCGAGCGCAGAATGAACATCTTTCGTCGACTGCAGAGTGTCATTCGTCAAACTCAGATAGCCATTCGTCGAACGCAGAGAACATGTCGTTCATCGAATGCAGAGAGCTTGTCGTTCGTCGAACACAGAGAGCAGTTCGTCGAACGCAGTATGGAGTTCGTCGAACGCAGAGTCTGAATGAATTCTTGAGTTCTAACGGCCTAAACTCTTGACCCATAAACTATACATTGGGGTAAACTTTGTCCTTAGTCAACATATAGTGATCCTAGCCCAAATCAGAAATAGGGTTGTTCCAACACTGTCGATGAAACTGCATTCGATGAAATGAAATTTTGTTCGATGAAATTTGATGACGTTCGACGAAATGAAATTCCGTTCGACGAAATGAAATTCTGTTCGACGAAATTTGATGATGTTCGACAAAAATGGCGGTCGACGAAATTGCGTTCGACGTAATTTGATGACGTTTGATGAAATTGCGTTCAACGAAATTGCATTCGACGAAATTTGACACTTTTCGACGAACTGGCACGATCTTGGTGGTTGCACGATCTCAGCCTCGATAGTGCACGTTCACTAACGTTGGCGTTAACTCTTAACGCCACGCGTTAGCTTCTGTGGCAATTTAAAGTACAACTCCTCTCATTCTATATGAGATGATTCCACAATTCCATTAATTTTAAGAGAGGCTCGTGTACAGCAATTAAGAGATCTCCCTTGGGTTATCATGAAGATCTAAAGAGGATTTTGAAGGAGAAGGTATACAACGCATATTCCATACGAAGGACGATCATTTCAAGAACGCCAACCTCTACATCTCCTTCGTCTTCACCTTTAGAATTTCTTAGGTAGTTTCTCTCTACTTATCTTGTAATCTTTTACTTTTTACTTTTGTAATTTGTGTGGAGAAATCGTTCGGGGAGAACGTCGGATTCCGGGAAGGATTCCGTGGGTAATTCGGCGCGGTTGTTGGCGACTTAGTCATTGTGTGGCTTAGGGGGTAATTCACCGCCTTGTGCATGGCTACTAGGTCAAGGGTAGATCTAGGGGGTGGCTAGAGGCCTTATCTGGGGATAGATAGGCTGTAGCCAACCGGCCCTTGGGAGAAGGACCGGTGAAATAACAAAAAGTGTTTTTACATATTCTCGCCTTGATTTCTAGCGTTATAGAAATTAAACATTTGTATATTCAATTTATTATGAAATAAAATCATGCCTTTTAATGTTCTATTCAATTGATTTTATTTCCTCTTCAAGAATGTTTTAATTTTTATTTTCATTAATGTATTAAAATTAACATTTGTGTAATTATCTTAGAAATACAATAATTGTTTTCATTATCTCTGATTTTCTAGAATTATATTTCATTTAAGATTTCATAAGTTAAATCACTGCGACAATCTTTTTTTGCTAGGGAGTATTTTCTGGAGAGCTAACGCCCAGCGTTAACACTTAACGCCGGCGTTAGCAACAGTTAAACAAAAGTTTTGTTTCTCATGTTTAAAAAGGAATCTTCAATACAATCTTTTCTGAGATATCAAAATATATTTTCTTATAAAATATTCCTAAACTTTGATTACAATCTTTGATAAATTTAATTAAAATTTAAAATTCCATAAAACCCTTATTCACCCCCCCCCCCCCTCTAAGGGCGCGGTAAAATCCAATAGTCTGTGCATGTTGTTTTTGATGAAACTAACATGGTTTATAAGGGCCAGGAAACTTCCACCAGCACTGTTTTGCAGGAAGAAGATCTGCTTGCAGAACAAGTTGAAAGGCTAACCATACTGGACCATTAATCAGTGTGCCAAGACAAGGGGAAATAGAAGATTGACACTGACTCAGATGAAGATTCTACAGCAGGTGAAGAGGAAATCACAACACCTGAACTGCCAGCAACAGAGATCATTCCAGTAAATAAGGATGAAGCTCCCACTATCACTGAGCAACTGATTCTTCAGGAAGAAGAGAATCTCCCAGATCACTCAATAAGATCCAGGATGACTCAGAAAGATCATCCTTCAACACTAGTTATAGGAGACTTGACAGTGGGAGTCAAGACAAGGAGACAGCTTACAAATGAAACATTGCTATAATGCTTTCTCTCTCAATATGAACCCAAGAAGTTTGAAGAAGCAGGCAGTGATCCTCAATGGATATCTACTATGCAAGAAGAACTGACTCAGTTTGAGAGGAACAAGGTTTGGACATTGGTTGAAAGACTAAAGAATTACCCAGTCATTGGCACCAAATGGGTATTCAAGAACAAAATGGTCTCAACAGGAGCCATAATAAGAAATAAGGCCAGACTTGTGGCCCGAGGATACAGGCAGGAGAAGGGGATTGACTAACCAGACATTTTCTCCAGTAGCAAGGCTGTAGGCCATCAGAATGTTTCTTGCATATGCTGCCCGCATGATGATCAAAGTCTACCAGATGGATGTAAAGAGTGCATTCCTCAATGGAACTCTCCAAGAAGAAGTGTATGTGGAGCAACCACCAGGCTTTGTCAATCCAACTTTTCCTTCTTTTGTGCATTGGCTAGATGATGAGTCCGAATTATATACACATTTATGGGCTCATGTGGGCCGTATTTCTAATCTTTGCACTACACTTTAGGCTTATTTTAGTTCATAATTGTTATTACTTGCTAAGTGCACATTTAGGCCCGTAGTGGTGTGTGTTTTAGTGTTGAGGGTAAGCACAGCGTGCTCCTCGACCTTTTTGTGCTTTATTTCCTGTGATGGAAGTGTATTCCCAGCCCTGTCATTGCTATGCAGTGGACATTTCATCAGTTTCGGCCTGAGTTCTGATCTGTGCATATCGCACGGTCGTGAGTTTTGTTGGCGCACGGTAGATTTTGGTCGTGCGCCCTTTGCTGAGGAGTAAACTAATGATCTGTCGTTAGTCATGCGTCTCTACGCACGGGCAGCGCCCGTGCGTGAAGGAATCGCACGTTCTGCCTGCTTGGCCTCATTTTTCCCTTTCCGAATTTACCCGTGCGTTTTGACGCACGGGCAGATTTGCCCGTGCGTGAGTAAATCGCACGGGCGGTCCAGGTCGTCTTCCTGCGCTGTCTTTATAATAAGTTTCGCACGGTCTACGCACGGTCGTGCGTTCGACCGTGCATGACCAATTTTCTGATCTGTTTCTATAAAAGCTGCAGCATTCGACCTAACGAGAGGATCCAGTTATCCCGCTTCCAGATGCCAGTTCCGCACCCTTTTAGCTGCTCCATCGCCTCCCACCTCCAGGAGGTACTCCGTGCCTATTCTTCACGCCAATCTTGAGCCGGAGCATCCTCTCGGCCTCCCCCATCATTCAGAAGCTTCCAAGCTCCATTTCAACGGATTTTGCATTATATACTGGGAGTTCTCCGGCAAGATCGTGGCTGAAGGCTATTGATGAAGAAGACGGGTCCATTGGGAGGTAGTGAAAGCCCTCTTCTACCCCGGACGACCGTTGAAGACTGAGCCCGGATGAGGATTGACAACCCTAGATTCAGGCCGTGAATCTCCGACGAGTCTTCGTGCTTCGGTTGTAATCTTACCTCCTCCTTGTTATTTTTGTTGATTCTATTTGATGTGTGTGGTTGTATGTTTCTATATGAATGATGTCCATAAACCCTAAATATTATTAGTGTAATTTTCCATGGTTTTGTGGTTATGTTTGTGGTTTATGTGATTTGAGGAGCGCCCCATTCCATCCTCCATCCCATAGTCACGTTCGTGTGCCGCACTAGCAATTGCTAGTGGCGTGCTTGTCGACGAGGTGCTTGCAACCATCATCCGTATGCCTACTCTTCCATCCGCCTAGCGAAGCGTGGCATAGCGGCCCGTGTAATCCATTCGCCTAACGAAGCAGCGCGCTCAAGGCTTGCATAGTTCGATTACATTTGCCTACTCATCCATCCGCCCTTTCGAAGCAGCGCGCTCAAGGCCTGCCTAGTCTCCATCCCACCAAGCGAAGCTTTGCATAGTGGCATTGCATAGGAGTAGTTGTAGTATTTTCTCTTTATTTCCACCAACCAAAACCCCCGTTTCCGCAACCCATCCGACTTAAGGACTTCAATCTCAAGTCCGTCCTCAAAAGTTAACTCCACCTTACTGTGTTCCTTTGAGATCGATACTTGGGGATTCATTCCCATTTTATATTACTTGAACGACTGGTTCACTGCCGTTTTGTGCCGCAGTCTTGCTACCGCCTATAGCGGTGTGCTAAGATTTGTGCATTAAGTTTTTGGCGCCGTTGCCGGGGAACACAGACGTGTGAGTTTTCTGGAGAGGGAGAATCTGAGAGAGAAGCCCTTCCATTTGTTTATTGCATCCTTTTTGTTTTATTTCTTCTTATCCTATTTTACTGTTTATATTAGGTTGCTCTAATAAAGTTTTGTTAGGTGTAGTATTTTGCACAATTGTGTTTTTATTTTGAATTATTTTATCTTCACACTATGTGGGCTTCATTTAATATTCGATGTCGTTGGTGTGGAGATATTTCTCACGCTAGTGATAGATGTCCAGAGGGAGATAATAGCCCTAGCACTCAAGGCCCAGCATATGGAGCACCGATTTCGTCTGGAACTCTATATGGTGCGCGTAAGTCCTATGGCTATTCTGCCGAGTCTTTATCGTCATACTTCTTTTCGGCCTCAGCACCTGCTGTGCCAAAGAAGCCCGCAAGGCAGTGCTTGTTTTGTCAGAGCGTGGATCATGCCTTGAAGGATTGTGCTGCATTCCATCGCCAATTGGATGAGGATGACGAGTCGGATATCCGGATCGTCCCGACTCCTACTTCTAGCAGCACGCCTTCAACATCTGGTTATGTGCCGATTTCACCTTCAAGCTTTGAAGGGTATGATGTGGACACAGTCAACAGATGTGTGGCTGATCTAGGCTCTGACATGGATGAGCCCATCTCCCCTGTGCATATATCACCATGTGTTGATTCAATTCTTTATGAGGAATCGGTGCTTGACATTTATCCAAGCACTATTCCTCCCCCTGTTGTGCATACTACATTAGTCTCTGACGACATTGTTGAGGATGTGTCGCAGGATGAGGCTGGCGATCTATGTGTTATGCATGTTCCTATGGAGGAGGACAATCTTTTAGGTGAAGAGGAGCTTTCCTCAGCACCGGTGGAGGAAGTCAAAATCTTGGGCATGGCTACTGTTGATCCCGCCTAACCTTGTAGCATTGATGACAATGCAAACATTATTTTACTTCCCCAACCTGATGGGAGTGAGACCGGGATCACTCCCCCGATTGATTTTTATTCATGTTCTTCTTCTTTTTTATTTCTTGATCCCCTTTCTCTATCTGAGCCTGTGCAGGTTGAGTCTTCACAGGTACTTCAGGAGGACTTGGAGCATTATGCTCAAGTCAATGATGAGAGCATCCTTTTATGTGAGGAGGTTGATCCCTCCTCCGTATAGGAAGCTCCACTCATTGCCTTCTCCTTCTGCTACCTCCTTGGAGATGATACCTTGCTGGGCAAGGATTTATTTTGTTGTGAGATGAGTGAGGACCAACTCTCCTCCTCTTCTTACTTCCTATTCCCGCTACCTGTGTTCAACAGGTATTTTTATTTAGGTAGGGGAGTAACTGTTCTGTCGCCGTATCGGTACCCGCTACCGACACGCGTATTAGAACAGTTACCTGTTCATTTCCTTTTCCATACTCCCATTAGCTAGAACTGTTTCAAATTTAATAAGTCGTTCTGGGATGACAATAACCCCAGTAGTTATCTTACCTTTTCCTGCATTTTTATTTTCATCTAGTTTAGTTTAGTTAGTTGTATATCATTTTGCTTTTTACATTTTTCTTTTATTTTTGCGGAGCTCACCCCTGCAGGTCCTTTTCTGGATGGCGGTTGCTGCAGCTTTTTCTTGGTTTACACTCCAATCTTCTGGTATGCTCACTTCTGAGCATTGGGTACTCTCTCCCCCTAGCTCTTTTCTAAATTTCATAGCTATATATTTTGTGTATTGCCTTGTTTAAGTCTGGGGGAGAGTTGTTCTGTGTGCCCACTTACGTGCACTATTGCACTGCATGCTAGAAGTATTTCTATTTCATTTATTTAGTGTTGTTTCATATACACCGCACACCACTACACCAACTTGAGCATGCACCTAGCTATTGACACGTCTTGAGCTGAACTCGTTTCTTTTTGTGTGATGTGGAAAATCATTGTGTTGGCATAGGATTGTGAGTCGGAGTAAAATGTCGACTTCTATAGTGCTCCTAGTCGAGTGCTCATGTATCGCATAGAAATTCGTATAGATTCGATTTCTTTTTATGCTTTTAGATTATATTTTTCTATTAGTGTAGTTATTGTTTACTTTACTCAAAAATTGGTGAATCCGGTGTGAATCAAACGGTAGCATAGGAATGTGTGTAGACGTTCGTTAGTCTCGTATTGCCCGAGTCAGGAGAAAGGATTATCTTTCTCGGTGGCTAAGAACTTGCCCCAAACGACTCTTGAAGCATGGGTATATGGTTAGTCAATCGCGTGAATGTGATATAGGCCATCATTTTGGCCCGGTTGAGCCTTTGTGCCCATTCCTATCGCTCTATCCTCGTTAGCCCAGTTGTGCCTACCCGTTCTTTGATTCAGCCCCACTTTTTTCTCACCAAAGCCTAAAAGACAATCCTAGTCGCACACCCAAATGCAAGCATTTTGTTTAAATTTTAAATTGGTGGTGTTGATTGTGGAAATACAATGTGAAAATGTGGATGTGCATCTTTGAAAATTTGCTGAAATTGCTAAAGAAAGAAAAAGGAAATAAGAAAGAGATTTGAAAAGAAAAAGAAGAATGAAAGAGTTTAATTGAAAAATCTGTTTGAGATTTGTATTTGGGAGTAGGCGGTGCACACACCCATGCATCCAAGTCTAAGTCTGGGGGTGTGTTGCATCTGTGTGTTTTGTGGCTACTTGGATAATGTTTTGCATTTGCTCATTTGGGTTTTTGTGTTCTAAGACTTCATGTTTATATTTGTTTACCTCACAGTAACCCAAGCCCCATTTAAAACCTAAAGTCCTATTGATTCACGCATTTGAGTTAAACCTGTGCCGTGGAGATAGTGCGAACGGGCAAGCTTATGGTCACCGACATTGATGGATTTCAATGGTGGTTGTCTCGAGCCCCGATCATTGGCAATGCTCACCTCAGCGTTTAGTTTACTTTCTTCCTATATACGACCTTATGATTCACCGTGATTCACTTTTTGATTAAATGTAATATATAAATACGCCCCTAGAAAAGTATAAACTAATATGTATAATTAGGAATTTTGTCTACTGTATTTTTACGCGCATGAGCATGCGACTTCGCATTGTACTCTGCTTTACAATTTATATGTCAGCTTATGTTTTTCTTGTCCGCCGAGAGTAGTTTGCTCGGGACGCGCAAATAGGTAAGTCTGGGGGTGTGATGAGTCCCAAATATATACACATTTATGGGCTCATCTGGGCTGTATTTCTAATCTTTGCACTACACTTTAGGCTTATTTTAGTTCATAATTGTTATTCCTTGCTAAGTGCACATTTAGGCCCGTAGTGGTGTGTGTTTTCTTGTTTTAGTGTTGAGGGTAAGCACAGCGTGCTCCTCGACCTTTTTGTGCTTTATTTCCTGTGATGGAAGTGTATTCCCAGCCCTGTCATTGCTATGCAGGTGGACATTTCATCAGTTTCGGCCTGAGTTCTGATCTGTGCATATCGCACGGTCATGCATTTTGTTGGCGCACGGTCGGTTTTGGTCGTGCGCCCTTTGCTGAGGAGGAAACTAATGATCTATCGTTAGCAGAGCGTCTCTGCGCACGGGCAGCACCCGTGCGTGAAGGAATCGTACGTTCTGCCTGCTTGGCCTCATTTTTCCCTTTCCGAATTTACCCGTGCGTTTTGACGCACGGGCAGATTTGCCCGTGCGTGAGTAAATCGCACGGGCTTTCCAGGTCGTCTTCCTGCGCTGTCTTTACAATAAGTTTCGCACGGTCTACGCACGGTCGTGCGTTCGACCGTGCGTGACCAATTTTCTGATCTATTTCTATAAAAGCTGCAGCATTCGACCTAACGAGAGGATCCAGTTTTCCCACTTCCAGACTCCAGTTCCGCGCCCTTTTAGCTGCTCCATCGCCGCCCACCTCCAGGAGGTGCTCCGGGCTTATTATTCACGCCAATCTTGAGCTGGAGCATCCTCTCGGCCTCCTCCATCGTTCAGAAGCTTCCAAGCTCCATTTCAACGGATTTTGCACTATATCCTTGGAGTTCTCTGGCAAGATCATGGCTGAAGGCTATTGACAAAGAATACGGGTCCATTGGGAGGTAGTGACAGCCCTCTTCTACCCCGGACGACCGTTGAAGACCGAGCCCGGACGAGGATTGACAACCCTAGATTCCGGCCGTGAATCTCCGACGAGTCTTCGTGCTTCGGTTGTAATCTTACCTCCTCCTTGTTATTTTTGCTGATTCTATTTGATGTGTGTGGTTTTATGTTTCTATATGAATGATGTCCATAAACCCTAAATATTATTAGTGTAATTTTCGATGGTTTTGTGGTTATGTTTGTGGTTTATGTGATTTGAGGAGCGCCTCATTCCATCCTCCATCCCACCGTCACGTTCGTGAGCCGCACTAGCAATTGCTATTGGCGTGCTTGTCAACGAGGTGCTTGCGACCCTCATCCGTATGCCTACTCTTCCATCCGCCTAGCGAAGCGTGGCATAGCGGCCCGTGTAATCCATTCGCCTAACGAAGCAGCGCACTCAAGGCCTGCACAGTTCGATTCTGTTTGCCTACTCGTCCATCCGCCCTTTCGAAGCAGCGCGCTCAAGGCCTGCCTAGTCTCCATCCCACCAAGCGAAGCTTTGCATAGCGGCATTGCATAGGAGTAGTTGTAGTATTTTCTCTTTATTTCCACCAACCAAAACCCTCGTTTCCGCAACCCATCCGACTTAAGGACTTCAATCTCAAGTCCGTCCTCAATAGTTAACTCCACCTTACTGTGTTCCTTTGGGATCGATACCTGGGGATTCATTCCCATTTTATATTACTTGAACGACCGGTTCACTACCGTTTTGTGCCGCAGTCTTGCTACCGCCTATAGCAGTGTGCTAAGATTTGCGCATCACTAGATAAAGCACTATATGGTCAAGCAAGCTCCAAGATCTTGGTATGAAACCCTATCCATTTTTCTTCTGGAACACTCTTTTGAAAGAGGGAAAGTGGATAAAACACTTTTCACCAGAGCACATAAGAATCAGCTATTACTAGTCCAAATATATGTAGATGACATTATATTTGGGTCAACAGATAAATCTCTCTGCAAAAGGTTTGCTTACCTAATGCAGTCAAGATTTGAAATGAGTAACATGGAGGAATTATCTTATTTCCTTGGTCTTCAAGTATGACAAAATGCAGATGGCATTTCATATCCCAATCCAAGTATACCAAAGAACTCATCAAGAGGTTTGGGATGGAGAATGCCTCTGTTATGAAAACACCCATGACTACTAATGTTGTTTTGGATAGAGATGAAAAGGTTAAGACTTTTGATCAGAAGACTTACAGAGCAGCCATTGGCTCTCTTCTCTACTTAACAGCTAGCAGACATGATATAATGTTTGCTAACTATATATGTGCAAGGTTTCAGGTTGACCCAAAGGAATCACACATAAGTTCTGTAAAAAGAATACTCAGGTATCTAAAGGGAACACCTGAACTTGGCTTGTGGTATCCAGATGAATCTGTATTTGAATTAATTGGTTATTTAGATGAAGATTATGCTGGATGCAGGCTGAATAGAAAAATCACATCAGGAACATGTCAGTTCCTGGGTGCTAGACTGATTTCATGGTTTAGCAAGAAGCAAACCACAGTCTCCACTTCTACAGCTGAAGATGTGTGCATAGCTGCAGGAAGCTGCTGCTCACAAATATTGTGGATGCAAAATTAGTTGTTGGATTACAATTTTTCCCTTGACAATTCCACAATATATTACGACAGCTCAAGTGCTATTTCAATAGCTTCCAATCCTATTCTTCACAGCAGAACTAAGCACATAGAGATAAGGCAACACTTTCTCAGGGATAATGTAGAGAAATGTAAGATCAACCTTCAATACATATCTACTAACACTCAAAGGGCTGATATCTTCACTAAGGTGCTTGATGAAAGTAAGCACAAGTTCTTCATCAATGCATTGGGGATGCTTGATGGAGCATTGTAGGTCCACTTATTATGTATATAGATTTATTTTCAATAGAAAGTTATTGCTGGGAAAAACATTTAAGATTTTGACAAAAAAAACATACATATTTATTCAAAGCTGCGTCGAATTCAAATTGACGTGACGTCGACTTTTACTCGACATCAGCTTCGAGAGCATCATGAGACAGCTTAATCAAAAAGCACTCAAAGTAACATCGAATACATATCAACGCTTACGTCAACATCATAATTTATGATTATATTTTGAAGCCACGTCAACTTCATCTCGACGTACCGTCGACATGACAAAATGCGCGCCCCTGACATATTTTTTTGGCCGTTGAGTTCAGTTTTCTTTTCGACGTCGCTTCAAGTATAACTCTAAGTTGTGACGATTCATCAACTCAAAGCAACTTGGGTATTTGATTCAATTGTGCTTTTCGAATCTCTCTCCCTCTTGCTCTCCCCTTCTTTCCCTACTTCGTCTCTCTTTCTCTCTGTTTCATGCAGGTAATCCCAGTACAACAGTGGCGTCTCCTCAAGACATTGTCAATGCAGTTGATCAAGCTCTTGATGGCGGCGACATCCCCCTACATGTAGATGAAGATGGAGCTGGCATATTGGATGAAGATCTTGCGGCTTCGCCATCGAAATACCTACGGAGTCACGGTGCAAGAACACACTACTATCATCATCATCGCAGCAAGAAAACGCAACCACCGTTGGGCACATTTGATGAAGATCTTGCGGCCTAGCCACCAAAATACTTACGGCGTCGCGGCGCAAGGACGCACTACTTTCAACGTCATCGTCGCCGCAATATCACATTTCAAGATTATGATGGTCGATGCTGCGATGACAAATATGGTGCACGCCATCGCCGCAAGGAATATTAAGTTATAATTATTCAATTATAATTATTAAATATCTTTATCATGTTTATTTTTATTTTGGTCTTTATTTAGACAAATAATAATTAAAATTATTCTATTATAATTATTAATTATCATTATCATGTTTATTTATATTTTGGTCTGCATTTAGTGAGGTTTATTTTGTTTAATTAGGGATTATATATTTCCTTATTTTCATTATTTGATTTGGGCTACATGTAGCCATAATTTATTCTGCATTCATGATGGACTATTTTTGAGCCATCTAATTTTAGAATTATATCTTGGAGAATATTGAGTGGTGTAGCCTATAAATATTCCATATATTGTAATGAGGTGATCATTGAATGAAAAAAAGAATTTTGCAAATCTTAAAGGATTCTTCTCCCTCTCACGTTACTTTCTTAGGCTCTCTCTCTCTAGCAGTCCCTCTCTCTTCTTTCTCCCTCTCACGTACAACTCTCTTTCCCCTCTAATGGCTGCCCATCTCTTTTCTCCCACTTGAAGATCTCTTGCAAGGTACTTGGAGTTTGTCGTGGTGGATTGCCGAACCAGCGTGAAACTAAGAAGGCGGACGTGCTACTCGCCGTTGACTCATCTCCGGTGGACTCGTGGAAAGAGCGCTCAATATTTTTGGATCCTAAAAAATAACTCAGATCTACAATTCCGAGCGGGGTAACGAAACTTCTACCCGTGTGTGATTTCATTTCTAGATAGATCTTGTGGTGGAGGAATCTTGGGGTTGAAGTTGATAGCATAAAAAACTCGTGGTTTCCTCAATTTGATTTTTTTGTGACTATCTTAATAAGTTTATCTTAGTTCGCGAGGCTTGGTGAACCTCCTTTTTCTTGTTGGGGGAGAGCTACAATTTTTGAGTCGTAATTTTTGGGTGGATCTCTTTTGGTATAACACGCGCTTGGTCGGACCCGATACAGGGCCTTTTGAACCGGATGGAATATTGGCTCATAGCGCATATTCGATCCCGAACGGTGTGGCTCCCCGTATGCTAGTGTTAATTTCAATAAACTGGAATATTCTTGTTGCTGCATTCGCTATTGACCGCGTAGAAAATTGGATCCGGGAAGGCGTTATAATAAAAAATAACATTATAATTTGAATCGAATTAGCTGGCCTGCACCAATTTGCTATCAGAGCCAGGTTCGTGTCGATTTCTTAATTGGCACCTTCCTAAAATTTCTCTTAAATCGCCGGCACGCTCATTCGTCACACAAATTCCTGATAAAAATTTCCAAAAATAAATAAATTTCGTCGGTCTGCGAATAGCGGCCAAAATTTTTTATTTTTCAGCGAAAAATTAAAAAAATTCTGGAAAATCTCCATATTTTTTCAGCAAGGAAAACAAAGAAATATTTTAATTATCCTAAATATTATGCAGGAACAAAATTATCTTTCATACAAGTTTGGTTTGTTCAAAATTCTGGTCTACAAATAGCGGCATAAAATCCTAATTTTTCTGCGAAAAAAAAAATCCAAAATAAAATTCTGGAAATTCTACATAGTTTTTTCGTAAGACAATAAAAAAATACATTTTTCTTACCCTAGTAATTAGGTTGGAATAAATTAATATTTTATAAAATTTTCTAGTTAGAACGTTTGGCACTTAGACTCGTATTGTCACTCACCTCACTACGAGTATAGCCTCTGACGTATATGTTTCGCTTAGACAAAGGAATCGTTTAGTTGCAGAATACATGGGCCTTTTGAGGACATGATGGTTAGGTGAGATATTATGGAGATGCCTGAGATCACTCTCTCACGGTTTCATAGGGGGCTCAATCCCGACATTCAAGGTAAACTCCTCGGCTACTATCACACTGATCTAGACACCTGCTATAACGTCGCGTTGGAAATTGAGAAGCACTTAGCTCACAAGTCTAAGACTCGTTCGTTTGATAAGGGAAAGGTCGTCTTAGGACCTTCCCCCTCTTTATCCCTGGGAGATAAGGACACGTTCCGGTCCGCTGACTCGAACTCGATAGCCATCACAGTTAGGGATGCCATGAACCCGCGCGGTGAGAGTATTCTAGTCTGTGAGGGTCATCCCACAATTGTTATACATGATGCGGGGGGCATGTCTAACCTCCATACTGTCGAGTGCCCTGCTCCATCAGCGACCACGGTCTTAGTAAAGTCTCCTCCAAAATGTTCTGATCTAGTTGTTGACTTTTTTGAAAATTCTGAGTTAGTGTCGTTGATTGCGCCGACCGCTGACAGAGATGTCATTATTCAGGAAGATCATAACGATGATGAGGAGGTTGGTTGCCCTAGTGATATGTATGAGGATCTCCCCTCTGATCCAGTTTTAAAATTGTCTGTTGATTCTTATTCGGACGATGCTCCTAGTGCATTGGAAGATTTTTCTAGCGAGGGAAAGACACTTTTGGAAGACTTACATGATGCAAACCCGGAGGAACTTGTTTTGAGGTTGCCACCATTAAAGAAAAATCAATCTAATTTAATTTCTCTACCCGGCCCGATTTATTTGATTTCACCGACCTTCCCTCCTGAACCGTTGATACCATTGGCGGATTATAATATTGGACACGAACTGGTTATGACTAGTCCGAAGTACTGTGAGAATCTGATGGCCGCTTGCCATGTGTTGCTTGGACGTCCATGGTTTTATGATCTTAATATGACAATTGTTGAAAAAACTATTATTTTTGCATTAAACTTTCATGGCAAGCAAATCGTTTTGAATACCGCACTAAGTTTGTTTGAGCGTAAGGAGTGTGTTTGTGACTCTTTTCTTGGTGATTTTAATAAGACTACTATGTTAGTGAAGAACACATTTTCTAGGTCACGTTTGCACGCTCTCACTTACAAAATAATTAAAGACTATCTCACATGTCCACACGTTTCTAACGAACCACCAACTCGATTTACCAGTCTAGCGTCGAATGAAATCGTGCACGTATATAAGACACCGGTGCCACTTGATTTGATTCTGTTACCACCATCATTTAAGTCAAGTCAAATAGCCCAAGACTTTGCCTCTCATGTTCATATTTTACCTAAGCACATTAATGGATCGTTAGCCACGCAATATTTATCTTATCAATTTAATGCTAACATACATAGAAGGGCATCTCGCTTTGAAATTGGTGATTTGGACGTGGTGCCTCTCATCCCTGAACGGTTGCCTTCAGGCTCTTTAGAGAAATTAGCGAGTCGGAGAGATGGACCTTCTCGAATTTTAAAAATATTAGGAGAAAACATTTATCATTTGAAGTTACCTACTGATTGGGGTATATCCCCTATTTTTCATGTTTCTTATTTAACACCATATGTTTCTCCACCACTTGAAATGTCTGCCTCTCTGTTTATCATTTCCACTAAATATTCTAATGAGTTGGGGGTGAGTTTATTACTGCAACGCTCTTTCCTTTGGGTTCCATTGGAGGTATGTTGTCTTTTGATGTTGTAGCATTTTCTCCTTCTTTGTCTAATGCTTCTCCAAGGGTCCCCAAGACCGACTTTTTGCTTGACAGGAATCTACAGGTTGAGGTGATTCCACCCGCACATGGTAACATTTGTGGCTTCTGGACTCGGTGGCATGATCATCCCACCTCGGGTGACTCTTGGGTACTTGAATTGGAGGTGGCACTTGTGGATGCACTACAAGAAAATTAGTTTTTTGTGACGAAATATTTGTGACAGAATAAATTTCGTCACTAAAGATGTATTTTTTGTGACGAAATTCGACGTTGGTCACTAAATATTGATTTTCGTTTAATTGGTGGCTAAAAAATATTTAGTCACTAAAAATATTTTCTTTAGTGACAAAAATATTTTTTCGTCACGAAATATTATTATTTAGTGACAAAAAATAATTTCATCACAAAAGGTTATTCTTTAGTGACCAAAAAAAAATTTGTCACTAAATAATTCCATTTAGTGGCCAAAATATTTTTGGTCACAAATTAAAATACTTGAAGAATATTTATTGACAAATAAATATTCGTCACCAAATTATTGCATAAGGCATAATTAGCTTTATTTTTGTGATGAAATTAGATGTTGGTAATTAAATTATATTATTGACTTAATTAAAGAATAAAATAAATATTTTGTGATTAAACAAAAATTTAAGATTATTTTTTACCAAAATTTAATTTGGTCACTAAAACATTTTATTCTGTGACAAATTATAATATTGGTCACGAATATTAAATATTTAGTGATCAAATTATTTTTACTCAGTAAATAATTTACTTATTATATATAAAATAATTGATCACTAATCTAGATAAAATAAATTTAGAGCCAAACTTTTACTTTTCTCTCCTATTATTTTGACCCAATATTAAATCGGGTACTTAAAAATAGGGCTCTGATATAGACAACTCACTTTTGACTATAGGCAGCCCATTAAATGAAGGAGTCCCACGTCTTTTAGTTCTCTCCATTTTTTTCAAACTAATAGCAGCCCAATCCTAGGTTTTTTCTTCCGCCCAGTCTCCCCATTCCGACCCACGACAGCGTCGTCTCCCCCGTCATGCCCCTCTCCACCCTCGCGATTTCCTCCACCACCGACGTGCGCATAACTCCCTAGCCTCCTCAATCCCCTCGATCTTCGTCTCGTCTCTGCCCTTTCACGATTAGGTTTTCATGCATTTCGTTTCGCTCAGAAGTTCTGAAGGAATGAAGCTCCACCTTAGCCTTTCCCGAGTGCTTCCGATTTCCAAAGGTCCGACCGTCTGATTGTCTGGTATCGTCTCTTAAACCCAAATTCTTCTTTATTTCTTCTTATGCTCGCCGTGATTCAGTTCATCAAGAGCCAAGACTCAGTTTAAATGTGTATTTGTGTTCTTTCTGCTCACCTTCATCAATAAAATCATTTTTTTTGCAATTTCTACAGTTTTGCTTCCTCCCTAATAAACTAAAACTAATATGTAAATTTCTGAAGTTTTTTCTCTGAAATCTTCAGGAAGTTGTAATGAAGTTTTAGATTGATCTCTTCTATGAAGTGGAAAATTTTTTAATGTAATTTTCTTCAGTTTAATGACTTCTTCTGGAAGGTTTTTGTAGTTTTAATGAAGTTCTGGTTCACATAGCCGTTAGAACATGCTTTCCGTATCTCTTGGTTTGACAATAACAAATCCTATTGTATTTGATCATACTTATTTTGTGTTTATAGTATGCAAGATTCTGTGCTTTCAAATCTCCATGGAAATATATTTTTATTACTACCGCGCAGCGTTAAGACTACCGTTGGCGCTAACAACCGCTGAGATGAAACCGCTAAGAAGGGAACATGTGTTCGACAAAATGGATGCTCCGTTCGACGAACTGTGAGCTCCGTTCGACGATCTGATGTTCTATCGTAACGCTCGACGAAATGCATGCTTTACCACGGCGTGCTAGAACTACCGCTGGCGCTAGCGTTCGACGAAATGGAGGTCGACGAAATGAAGGCTGCGCTCGATGAAATGCTTATCACTGCGTTCGACGAATTTGCGTTCGACGAAAGTGGAAAACTGTTCGATGAAAATTCGATCGACGAAATATAAGGCCAGTTCGACAAAGATACGCCCGACGAAAAGAAATGTGCTCTACCGTGGAGCCCTAGCACTGACGCTGGCATTAGCATATATGGAAACTATTGGCAGAAAGGAAATAGTGGAGTAAATGGAATGTCGACGGGACGCTATGTTTGGCAAGTACTATCACGGTGCATTAGGTCTAACGCCCAACAGTAGCTTTTTGAAACATCATGTCGGCAATTGATTGAGGAGCAGATTTGGAAGATGATATTGGCTGAAGGAAGGAAATCTCGCTAACGCGGGGCGTTAGTGGTACAGCGGCGCACTAGTGTTTGGCGCTCAGAATGTTGCCTAAACTACCGCGATCCGTGTGCTTTATTGCCCTATGTGGATACCGCGGGGAGGTAGTACTACCGCAGGCGTTAGTGGCTGAATCTATAAAAAAACGCGCACCTCCTCCGTTGTGGCTTGCTGATACAGAAGGAATTGGAGCCAGATATTCAGATCACTCCTGAGAGCCTTCTTCATCCAGCCCGAAGAACTCCATCAACATTCATGAACGCAAAGAACTTGAAGACCAATACAATCGCATCTACATCGACATCAAGTTCTACTTTTGAGGGAGTCTTTAGTTTGTGTTTTGTTTTACATTCAAATTGTAACTTTTATATCTTTTATTCGGTAGAGGAACTCTCCACGCGGCGACTAGGGCCTTGCGGGGACTAGGGGGAATTTGCCACACGACGACTAGGTCTAGGTAGGACTTAGGGAAGAATTCGCCGCATGGTGACTAGGTCTAGGGAGTAGATCTAGGGGTGCTCGAGGCCTTTCTGGTGATAGATTGGCTAGAGCAGCTTGTGGCCATGTCTGGGGAGAGATCGACTAAAGCCAACCGGTTCATGGGGATACGAGTCGGTATAGAAAACAAAATGGGTTTTCATATTATTCGCTTCGATTTCTAGCGTCATTGAAATCAAATTTTGTAATCAATTTTATAAATGATAATCATGTCTTTTCTTGTTTAATAAAATTGATTTCATTTCTAATTTCATTATCTCTTTACTTTTGATTTAACTGCGACCAAAATATCAAAAGTTTTTCTGCTAAAGCTTAAAGTTTTTAAAACCCTTATTCACCCCCCCCCCTTCTAAGGGCGCCTATAGATCCAACAAGTGGTATCAGAGGTAGGTTATTCCAAATTGGCTTAACAACCGGGAATAATCGCGTCTCATGATCTCGCTTCTATTAGTGGGGGAAATTTTTATGAAGAAGAAAAACCTCTTGCACCACCCTTATTCGAAGGAAGAAATTATAAAGGGTGGAAATTGTTAATGGAAAGGTTTATTAAAACATTAGATATCAACACATGGGATATAGCAATAACAAGACCAGTGGACGAATCAAATAAACAAGAGCGTCACCTAAATTCAAAAGCTATGAACTATATTTTTTGTGCTTTATCTCAAGATATCTTCAAATTAATATATTGTTTTTATAGTGCATACAAAGTATGGAAATTTCTTGAAGAAATGTATGATTCTCCTTCTACAGGTATGGAACAATCACAAGAACTGGAGAATATACAAGCTTGCACATGTCTTCAAGAATGCTCCTCTCATGATGAATCAATGGAGAACACATCAAATGGAAGAGAAGAAGAAGTACTGTCTTCAGAAGAGGAGTGCCAAAAAGAAGTCAAAGAAACTATATGTTCAAATCGTGCCTCTCCCGAAAGCAATGTAAGGAAATCAAATTCTATTTTTTGTACCTGTATTTCTACATTGCAATTACTACAAACTACTAAACGTAAGATTAAGAAACTAAAAATGGCTAATGCAAAATTACGTTTAGAAAATAAAAACTTAAAAGCTAAATGTAATGTAGAAGCAAAGATTGATGTGTGTGATTTTTCTCCACCTTGCAATTAAATTGAGAATATAAAACCTTGTTTTGATTGTAACACTCTTAAAGAGAAACTCAAGGTATATGAAAATGAACTCTTAAATTCAAAAGAACTAATAGAGAAGTTATCTTTAGAAAATTCATCGTTGAAAAATAATTGTGAAATGTGCAAAAACTATAAAATTGAAATTAAAGAGATAGATGAAACTTTTGATGACTTTAGAAACGAATACAACAATCATATTGAGTCTATCGTATCCACTCTCAAAAATAGCAGAATAGCGTATAATAAAGCAAGACATAATCTTAAAGTTAAGAACTATGAATAGGAAACTAAAGTAAACTTGCTTAAGGAAATTATAAAGAAAAATTCTCAACACATAAATCAACAATTTCAAGAAAATTCCAAAAGCAAATTAAATATGAATTTTCATAATATGTCTAAGCCTAAGAAAGGAAATGAAATATATCAAACGCTTGAAAATGAAATTTCAAATCATTATCATTTACAATTTCATTGTTCTCCCAACATAAACTTAAAAATATACAAATTTCCAATAAACAATGTTTCACAAAATTATCATGGAAATTTGACAATTAAAAATAATATTTTTCCAAGGTTTGAATGGCGGCCTAAAGTTAAAGATGAAACACAAACTCAAATCAAAAGGGCCCATTCAATCATATCTCCCCAAAAGCAAACACGTTGTATTTGGGTACCCAAAGGAACCGCCACACCCGGTCTTCTTTGGATACCTAAATCTCTCATTCATTAGTATCCAATCCTTTGCATGAAGTAGAAATCAATTAAAAATGTAATATCAATTCTCTACTTCATGATATGCTTTATTTCCTTTTTGTTTGTTTATTTTCCTTTTTTATTGAACCATCATGATATGATCACTTTATATAACTTGAGATATGACTCTCACATATTAAACCAAAAGTCATAAATAAATCAAATTGAATAAAGATGAATAAAAAGTCATATCATTTCTCAAGAGATCTATTTATCCTTTTTATTCTTTTATCCTTCTAAATCCATTTCCTAAAAAGTCTTATAAAATTTGAAAAACTAAATTTGTCATATGATATTATTAAGACTAAATGAAATAAGTATCAAAATGGATTCAAAAGGTGTATTTAGGGGTATTAGGCTAAATTTATAAAATGCGCAAGTTTGACTTAGGTATTTAATATATTTGCGTCATTTTGATTACCCCTAATATGTTTAATCATAATCATGTCAAATCAAAATTGAAAAATTGCAAAAATCATTTATGTTTAAATAAAGAATCTCAACTCTGTTGTTAGCGCCTAGCATTAGGATCTAACGCTAGCGGTAGCATAATTTTTCTAAATCCTGATGTATCTAAAATATTATTTTCTGAAAAATTATTGTATTACCTTTATTATCACTATGCTTTTATAAAACTATATATATGTGATTTATTTAAGATGTCAAAAATGAAAGAGAAAATTTACAAAACCTCTCTAAATAACCAAAGATATTTTTCTCTTTATATTTATCTTTAGTTTTCACCTTATAATATTTCTCTTTAATAATTCAAAAAGGATGTATATGAATGTTCTTTAATAATATCTCATATATATCATCATGAACAATTAATTATGAGTATATAATTCCTATGTGTTAAAATTCATGATCATGTATAATAATCTTGCCAATTCAATAGATCTTTTTAATTCAAATATTAAAAATGTACAAAAGATCCTATTGATTTCATCAAATTTTTTGTGATCATGACCATTATATGAATCAATAATGTTTTGCATGTATCTTATTTATATGAAGATCATGGAATCATCTTTATATCTAAAAGAATAAATTAACTTGAATCATCACTTCATTCTATGTCCAAAATTTGAATGACTAGGTTTGAATACATACAATATTAATGAAATAAATCTTACGCCATAAAATTGTGATCAAACTCTCCTTTCTAGCATTATCAACTAATCAATACTATCTTTCATGCTAGTGATCTAATGATGCCATAATAAATCAATTTTAAAGAAAAACAATTGAAAGTTAAAATTCATGATAACTATGTTGCTTTAAAATCAAATCTAATAAGAAGTTAATCTCACATAAAAGCCATAGTTTAAAAAATTGGTTCAATAAGATTAAGTGCTTAGTATGCCCATGATCATTCAACCACACTATGTGTCTCACTATAGCGAGGGCGTAGGATTGTGTGCATTATAAACCTAACCACTATGTCATGTCTTGTCCTTAACCGGGAAGGGTTCCAGTGGGGCCTTGCGAGGTACTGGGGGGAAAGAGTGCTAGGGTGAGCGTTGTCTTGTGTATGCATGTGGGATTAACACCCCAACCTACGGCATGCATGCAGCTCCTCATGCCCATCCATCACTTAGTACGGGGCTAGAGTGTAGACATGTTGTTAGGGTATCTTGATCTTAGACATACATATGTTGTATACTTTGCATGAATATTATCATTTCACTCATGCATATTTGTCCTCAAATATGTTACCTTATGTTTTTCATATCATCTATTTCTGAACTCTCATGCATGTGAAAAACTCAAGTATTTTGAAAGTGTATTATGACACCTTAGGATAGAATTTGGTGTTTTGGACATATTTGCTTAAACTTGGAAAATCCACATTTTTGTGTATGCATATCTCTGATTTCATTGCTGAACTTCATTGTCATAAATCTGCACAAATATACTCAAAAGAAAATTTCTGAAATTTTTCACATTTTGCCCAAAATTTTAGTTCTGTCACTACCGCCAGGCGATAGCTGGGCACCGCTGGCGTTAGTGAATATTTTTGAATTTCCAGTTTTTCTTTTTCATTTTTTGTTTTTCAGTTCCTGTTATTTTCTTTTAAAATTCTAAAAAAACTATAAAACAAATCAAAATACAAACATAAACATGATGTGTCTTATCTCTATAAAATAAAATTTGTTATATTTTTTATCAAAATCAACTACAAAATTTGAAAAACCAATCAAAACAACAAAAACATGCTTTTTATTTGTTTTTTTTTGTTTTCTGAAAAACTCAAAATTTATAAAAACTGATGTAATTTTCTATGTTTCAAGGATGATATGGTTTATCTTGCCAAGTTTTGTATACAATGTTTCGTTCTCTATTTCAAGTATATTAATAACATTATTTTGTATCATGCCTTGATCATTATCTTATGTGTGCTTTGAAACTGATTATTGAAATCATTTGTAGTATTGCATAGCAAGCCTCTTTGTATGAGTAAATGGCTTATATTTGCAAATGATTTTCTTACTCACACTTTTTTGATATACTACATATGAATTTAATCCTCTCCTTCATGATTGTGTGGTGTAACAACTTAATATAATTGTTAGGCATGCTTAGTTTTACCTACACCACAAGTAAAAAAATATTTTCATGCACCTATTTTTGAAGAAGTGTGTCTTTTCAAAAAATCTTTTGTTTGCACATACAAGTGAATTCAGAGACCTTTGTTGTTAAGCAAAAATTCAAATAAATAATTGACAAAGATAACTCCATCAAGCACTACTCACCCTCCTAATAAGTCTTAATGAGCATTGTGAGGTTGAGCACCTTGGAGAAAATTGTAAAGTGCCTTGTTGCAAACATTTTTCCTTTTACACTACTTCATCTTGTACACCGAATCACAAAAAAACAAAAATTTAAAATAATAATTGTGATTCCCCAAACACTACTTTGCACCCTGATAAGTCTTAATAAGCATTGTGTGTGCAGAGCACCTTGGTAGTAGTACTATTTTTTCTATGTGCATTGAAAATTTTATATAGCTTTGTGGGACAAGGTAACTCTAAAAATGCTTGTTCAATATTATTATGTTTATTCCATTATACATTTTATGTGTTTTGATTAACTCATATGTATACTTTTATCAAAAACACTATTTTGTACACTTCATTTTCACTTGTAAGCTTTCTACTCATGTGAATTGGAGTCTATTGCATATCTACATGTATTCTCAAAAATCTTAAGTAAATGCACTAGATAGACTTGCATGATCAATACAATGTATAAGTGTACTTGTTTTCTCAATTTAGAACATTGTATCCTTCCATCTTTACTTGATATCTTGTATCATGCTTACATTTTTTTCCGCTACGCCATGAGAACACTGCATTGCATATCTTTCAAAACTAGTATATGACTATGTTACAACTGCAATTATTTTGTGTACTTAAAATGCTACAACATCTATTTTGTTGTGTCTAAAATTCTTAATCATTTACTATGCTTCACAATTCCTATATAGATGTTCACTTAACAAAAAAATTAATTCGTCATGCTTTCCACATCTTTACTACTTGTACGCTCGATCATGAATACGTTTTCCCAACAAGTGGTTTCTTTATGACAATTTCATCACATTCCTTTCTTTTCTCTCCTATCTATTGTATTTTTCCTAAGCGTTTCACTCTTTATCATGATCATTCCCTCTCTACATAGTTATTGCACACTTTTTTGTTGGACTACCTCTCCACCCTCTTTTGATAATACCAAAACGGGGAGAATAACTTTGAAAGAAATTAACATGTTTTGGGGAGTCAAGTTCATAAGAAGTTTTGTTGTAGGGGGAGCATTCACTTAGGGGGAGAATTCATTTAGGGGGAGCATTTGAACTTGCATAATTTTCATGCTATCTATGTTAGCTGTCTATTATAAACACAAATTCCTATCAATTGAATTATTTCTTTCTAAGAGGATTTGTTATTATCAAAGTGGGAGTTCGTTGGAACATGCTTTCCGCATCTCTTGGTTTGACAATAACAAATCCTATTGTATTTGATCATACTTGTTTTGTGTTTATAGTATGCAGGATTCTGTGCTTTCAAATCTCCATGGAAATATGTTTTTGTTACTACCGCGCAGCGTTAAGACAACCGCTGGCGCTAACAACCGCTGAGAAGAAACCGCTGAGAAGGGAACCTGTGTTCGACGAAATGGATGCTCCGTTCGACAAACTGTGAGCTCCATTCGACGATCTGCTGTTCTACCGCAGCGCTTGATGAAATGCATGCATGCTTTATCGCGGTGCGCTAGAACTATCGATGGCGCTAGTGTTCGACGAAATGGAGGTCGACAAAATGAAGGCTGCGCTCGACGAAATGCTTATCACTGCGTTCGACGAATTTGCGTTCGAGAAAGTGGAAAACCGTTCGACGAAAATTCGATTGACAAAATATAAGGCCGGTTCGACAAAGATGCACCCGACGAAAAGAAATGTGCTCTACCGTGGAGTGCTAGCACTGACGCTGGCGTTAGCATATATGGAAACTATAGACAGAAAGGAAATAGTGGAGAAAATGGAATGTCGACGGGACGCTATGTTTGGCAAGTACTATCGCGGTGCATTAGGTCTAATGCCCGGTGGTAGCTTTTGGAAACATCCTGTCGGCAATTGATTGAGGAGCAGATTTGGAAGATGATATTGGCTGAAGGAAGGAAATCTCGCTAACGCGGGGCGTTAGTGGTTCCGCGGCGCGCTAGTGTTTGGCACTCAGAATGTTGCCTAATCTACCACGGTCCATGTGCTTTATTGCCTTATGTGGATACCACGGGGAGGTAGTACTACCGCAGGCGTTAGTGGCTGAATCTATAAAAAGACACGCACCTCCTTCGTTGTGGCTTGCTAATACAGAAGGAATTGGAGCCAGATATTCAAATCACTCATGAGAGCCTTCTTCATACAGCCCGAAGAACTCCGTCAACGTTCGTGAACGCAAAGAACTTGAAGACCAATACGATCGCATCTACATCGAGATCAAGTTCTACTTTTGAGGGAGTCTTTAGTTTGTGTTTTGTTTTACTTTCAAATTGTAACTTTTATATCTTTTGTTCGGTAGAGGAACTCACCACACGGCGACTAGGGCCTTGCGGGGACTAGGGGAATTCGCCACACGACGACTAGGTCTAGGTAGGACTTAGGGAGGAATTCGCCGCATGACGACTGGGTCTAGGTAGTAGATCTAGGGGGTGCTCGAGGCCTTTCTGGTGATAGATTGGCTAGAGCGGCTTGTGGCCGTATCTGGGGACAGACATTAATTGTAGATCCCTTATATTAAGGAATAAATATATCTGAAAAGCAATTTTGAAAACACAAATCTACTGCGTCGTTTTATCTCTTTCCTTTTCCACGAAATGTCCTTTTACGAGGAATGTCAACGGCTATAATCTAGGAATAATAAAAGAAAAATATTTTCCTTACTTGATCTGATAGAAAGAGCCGTTGTTGTCGTCGATCTGAGTTCAGAGAATGAGTAAATATAATCTTTCTGAAATAAACCTGCTGTAAAGTGAATTTTTGTCGAACTCAATAATTTTCGTCGAACGCAATAGTTAGTTCGTCGACCTCAAATAAATATTGCTGGAAGAATTAATTTTGTTGAGCTGTGGAAAACTTTCGTCGATCTGAAGGTGTTCGTCAAACGCAGACTTGAGTTCATCGAACAGAAGTATTCATAGACCGCTGAGCCTGGATAAATTTGTCGACCGCTGAGCTTGAGCAAAAGCATCGACCGCTGAGCTGGAGCAAAAGCGTCGACCGCTGAGCTGGAGCAAAAGCATCGACCGCTGAGCTGGGATCTGTTCGTCGACCGATGAACCAATCTATTCATCGACCGCTGAATATAATTTAGTCGAGCGCTGCACTTAGACAAATTCTTCGACCTCTGAGACGGGATCGTCGACCGCTGAGATTTGAGCTATTGGTCGAGCGCAGAATGAACATCTTTCGTCGACCGCAGAGCACCCATCATCGAACGCAGATAGCCGTTCATCGAACGCAGAGAACATGCCGTTCGTCGAACGCAGAGAGCTTGTCGTTCGTCGAACGCAGTGAGCAGTTCGTCGAACGCAGTATGGAGTTTGTCGAACGCAGAATCTGAATGTATTCTTGAGTTCTAACGGCCTAAACTCTTGACCCATAAACTATACATTGGGGTCAACTTTGTCCTTAGTCAACATATAGTGATCCTATCCCAAATCAGAAATAGGGTTGTTCCAACACGGTCGACGAAACTACATTCGATGAAATGAAATTTTGTTCGATGAAATTTGATGATGTTCGACGAAATGAAATTCCGTTCGATGAAATTTGATGACGTTTGACGAAAATGGCGGTCGACGAAATTGCGTTCGACAAAATTTGATGACGTTCGATGAAATTGCATTCAACAAAATTGCATTCGACGAAATTTGACACTGTTCGACGAACTGCCACGATCTTGGCGGTTGCTCGATCTTAGCCACGATAGTGCATGTTCACTAATGCTGGCGTTAACTCTTAACGCCACGCGTTAGCTTCTGTTGCAATTAAAAGTAAAACTCCTCTCATTCTATATGAGATGATTCCACAATTCCAATAATTTTAAGAGAGGCTCGTGTACAGCAATTAAGAGATCTCCCTTGGGCTATCATGAAGATCTAAAGAGGATTTTGAAGGAGAAGGTCTACAACGCATATTCCATACAAAGGACGATCGTTTCAAGAACGCCAACATCTACATCACCTTCGTCTTCACCTTCAGAATTTCTTGGGGAGTTTCTCTTTACTTATCTTGTAATCTTTTACTTTTTACTTTTGTAATTTGTGTGGAGAAATCGTTCGGGGAGAACGTCGGATTCTGGGAAGGATTCCGTGGGTAATTCGCCGCGGTTGTTGGCGACTTAGTCCTTGTGTGGCTTAGGGAGTAATTCGTCGCCTTGTGCATGGCGACTAGGTCAAGGGTAGATCTAAGGGGTGGCTAGAGGCCTTATCTGGGGATAGATAGGCTATAGCCAACCGACCCTTGGGAGAAGGACCGGTGAAACAACAAAAAGTGTTTTTACATATTCTTGCCTTGATTTCTAGCGTTATAGAAATTAAACATTTGTGTATTCAATTTATTATGAAATAAAATCATGTATTTTAATGTTCTATTCAATTGATTTTATTTCCTCTTCAAGAATGTTTTAATTTATATTTTCATTAAAGTATTAAAATTAACATTTGTGTAATTATCTTTGAAATACAATAATTGTTTTCATTATCTTTGATTTTCTAGAATTGTATTTCATTTAAGATTTCATAAGTTAAATCACTGCGGCAATCTTTTTGTTCTAAGGAATATTTTCTGGAGAGCTAACATCCAGCGTTAACACTTAATGCCGACGTTAGCAACAGTTAACAAAAGGTTTTGTTTCTCTTGATTAAAAAGGAATCTTCAATACAATCTTTTCTGAGATATCAAAATATATTTTCTTATAAAATATTCCTAAACTTTGATTACAATCTTTGATAAATTAAATTAAGATTTAAAATTCCATAAAACCCTTATTCACCCCCCCCCCCCCCCCCTCTAAGGGCGCCGTAAGATCCAACAGTCTGTGTCACAACCCGCATTTTTCCCGGAATATTTTACTATATCAGAGTAAGGGAAAAATATGTGTCGTGATGCCGCGTCCTGCAAGGGACAACTACAGACGCTCAGGCAAGCACTCTAAACGAACATGTAAGAAAATAGGTAATTTTAGATAAAAAAATAACTTTTGTCATTTCACTATTGATTTTGAGACTGTGTCCCTCGGTCATGAAGCCTTCTTAGCCACCAACATAAAATATAGGTACGCAGCAGAAAAATAGGTTCATTTATCTTATTAAAGCACGAAAACCAAGCTGGTCACCGAGGCTATCACACATCTAGATTTACTATATATATATAAGAAAAAGTTTAGTACGAATTTCAAAATAGATGCTACATAATAATAAAAGACATGATGTGAAATTTTATCACAATAGCCATATAACTAGCAGCCTACACATTTCCTAGAGAATAAGGGTATCATCTATCCCAAATTAATACACAAGTAGAAGCATAAGACATGTAAACTGGGATAAAAACCACGCGGGCGCCAACATCTGACACGAACCCGCGGGAAGAAGAGAAGACAATCCAAAAGAGACGGCTCCCACTAACCAAAAGAGAGCAGCATCCTTACCTACAGGGGAGGAAAGGCCTCGATAGGGGAACTGAAAGACCCCTCTCTGACTCCGGCTATAGGTAAAAACCTGAACCTGAGGCATTCATAAGAAACGAATGCCTCAGCCCAAAGGGTGAAAGAAAATAGCATGATTCAGTAAGAGCAGGCAAGGAACAGTTAGCATAAACCGGTCTGAAAGGAGTATAAAAAAAAATATATATATACATATATATATACACTTATATACAGATTTCAGCAGTAGTAGTTTAAGAAGAGCCCGCATAAAACCAACCCGATAAGCAAGTGCATAACTAAATTTAGCACATAGTGCAAAATGAACCAGTGGTGGCAGACCCAAACAATGTCACTATCCACTCACATAAAGGGGACGTTCAAAATGAACCAGTGGTGGCAGACCCAAACAATGTCACTATCCACTCACATAAAGGGGACGTTCACCCCAAATAAAAAGGCGTCGTGGTGGAGGTCTCATTGTCCTACCCACCACTATTAAAAGAACTGCGATGGAGGACCCCATTGTTCCCTTTACCTAGCATTCCGATTCGAACAAGTCCATCAATATTTAGCCAAGTAAATATGCAGAATTAACCAAGTAATTATGAGTAATATGTAGAATTTTTTTGCAAGTAATGAAACCCACCAAAAGTGAAGCAAATCAGCCCCTTAGGAAAAGCATAGTAGCAGCCCTTATTTAGACAAGGGAAAAAGATAAAGGCAACCCAAAAGAACAAAAATAACCCAAGGATCCAACTACAGCTGCCCCGAACCAAATTTTATAAGGCAACCCCCTAATAGAATAGCATAGCAGCAACCCCCCATTTAGACAAGGAAAGAAGATAACAACAGCCCAAAAGAACAGAAATAACCCAAGGATCCAACTGCATCCGCCCCAAACCAAATTTTATATGGCAACCCCCTAATAGAATAGCATAGCAGCAGCCCCCCATTTAGATAAGGAATGAAACAGCCCCAAATTAACAAGTAACCACAATTCAGGACTAGAATAACCCAACTCAAGGAGCAGTCCCTAGGAAAGGAAAACAAAACCGACAGATCCAATGAAATAAATTCAAGGAGAAGCCCCCCCCCCCCCCCCCATATAAACAACCCAAGGAGCAGCACCCAACAAAGAGAAAAAGTTGTAGCCCCAAAGAAAAAAAATCACATAGCAACAACCCCAAATTAAAATCACATAGCAGCCGCCCCCCTCATCTGACAATAACAAGAAGCAGCCTCCAATTAGAGTAGTAATAAGGCAGCCCATGTAACACCCCAATTTTCTATTTTGCGAGCTAACGCCTGACGGTAGTCCTACCGCCGGCGGTAGTGAGATCGACGAGCGTCGATTGAGGAGCATTTTCGTCGAACTGCTAGCGCGGCGCAGTAGTGTTAGCGTGGCGCGGTAAAATGTGGCTAGAAAGTGAAAATTGAGCTCTAGCTCTAGCGCGGGGCAGTAGCTCTACCGCTGGAGTTAGTCCTTCTTCGTTAGGCACAGCTGACATGGCAAGTGTGTTGCGAAGCTAGCGCGGCGTGGTAGCGCTATCGCCGCTTTCGAGTTTTCCCATAAATCGTTAGATTTAATTTCGGGTGTTGCGATCTCGAGTAGGTAAGAGCGGGTAACCCTTTTTCTCGTATTATTTTGAAATAAGAAAGTTAAATTTTTTTTAAATATAAATAATTTTGTATAAATATGAAGTTTAAAAAAATGTATATAAACGTATATATGTATATAATAAATAAACAGAAAATGGCCATAAGTGGCCTTGGTATTTGCAAAATGCATTTTTTTCCTCTTCAATCTTAAGCTTCTTCTTCTCGGGCAAGTCACAAAAGAAAAGCTGACTTCAGAATTTAGAAAGAGAGAGGGAGGAGTTCTAGTGAGAGAAAGAGGAGAAAAAGAGCTTTCGGAGGGGATTTCTCCACCGTTGGCAATCGGTTTTCTCGTCGGAGCAAAGAAAACGAAAGCTCCCGGCTAGTGCTTGCTTCCGAGGTACTTTTCATCGGGCAAGGCGAAGTTCCGACGGCGCGTTGAGGCAAGTAGATCTCTCTTTCTAGCTTTTAATGGTGAAAATTCTACAGATCTTGGATTTTCTTCCCTTTTTACCTTAGTAGTAACTTAAAACCTGTTCTTTACTCAAAAATTTGGTTTATAAATGTGAGTTAGGGTGCTGCAGCATGATTAGGGTCAAAATCGTGTCGGTTAGAACTTAGAAATTTTGAAAGCGTACGTTAGAACGCATCTAGGAAAAATTAGTCGGAAGGTCGTGAATGCTAGGAAAATTAGTCGAATAATCTCATTGGTCATCCGGTAAGTCTAGGTAGAATTCATCGGATAGATCCGCCGAAATCGCCTAATCGTTCCGCTGAATTCGGCAGTTCGTCCAGCGGAATTTGTTTCCTTCTAATTCCTTTAGCTTTTGTCATTCCCTTTTTGGGCGGAGGCAAGGTCCTTCGAGATATATTAAGACTTCTACGTAAGTCTTTTTATTTCGACTTGTGGATGTTTGGAAGCCATTTCGAAAGGTCGTGTTGAGAAATTGGTCCTTTTTGTTGGTGATACCAGTTAGTGGGGGTTATGCTAGTATCTGATGGGGGATGTTCATTATTTTGGGTCATTGGATGGCTAGTGACGTGGATGGTCCACCACCACGATGCCTTATTTGGCTTATGTCTGTTGGATGGTCGGTGATCGGTTTGGTCCACCTCCACAGGGCTATTGAATGCAAGATGGTAGTGACATCGTCATCTTCGCCATCACATTCTTCCCCTCATCTTATGGCAACATTTTGGGAATCTGTGCAATTGATGCACTTCGTCATGATATTATATTCTGCTGCTGACATTCTTTTCTTGAGGTCTACTTGCACCCTATTTGGGCTGAGGCATTCGTTTGTTTTGAATGCCTCAGGTTCAGGTGTTTAGCCGCGCTCCTCCAGAGTTTGCTCCAGCCTGTTGATGTGCTGACTTTCTTGTTTACTCTTGGTGAGGAGTTCTCTTTACTTGTTTTACTTTTGTTTTAAAACAATCTTTTATTTGGACGATATGGGTTCGTGTCAGTTGTTTGGCGCCCATGGTGCTTGTCCTTCCTTTTGAATGTTTTGTCTAATCGCCACTCTGCTTATATACATGATGCTCTCTGGGAACTGTTTTATGTTAGGGTGCATGGTAGATATTTTTATGTATATACTAAATGTGGACCTTATATTTCATGGCATGTTTATGCAAAAAGTCAATTATTTTCGAATGCGTAGCAAATGTTTTGGTATTTATATATATATACATATAACCTAAAGGCTTTGCATAATGAGAAAACAAATTTATTTTCTGCTGCGAAATTATTTTCATTTACTAGTGGACTATATGATTCACTGACCGAGGGACATGGTCATAACCTAAACTCATGATTTTCTTCATTTAAGTAACTTAATATACTTTAAATGTCGTTTGAGCGGTTAGCTTGAGCATCAGGAGTTGTCCACTACCTGACGTGGCATCGCAGCACGCAGTTTCCCTTTACTCTGATCTAATATTATATGGTGGGAAAATGCGGGTTATGACAGTTGGTATCAGAGCTAGGTTTAGCTGGGTTGCTGTGATGTTCTGATTGGCCCGGTTAACCCCTGGTAAGACGTGATAATCATTGCATACACACACCGAGGATCATCCGTCGATCTTGACTGAAGCATGAACACAACACGCATGCATAATAGAGAAGTATACGGGGCATATTATGTAGTATGGGCTGCATAATATGTGTTTGTATATGGATCCACCATAGGTAACAACATCTGGCCGTTATGTAGTATGGGATGCATAACACCAGCCTCATGGATGTTTTTCTAGATTTTCTCTTTTCATTACATGCGATAATATGTAGTATGGGATGCATAAGATCGCATGTGTATGCCGCTCATAACATGCATTAATGCTTCATTAGAATGCATAGCACGACATAAGCATAGCATTGCACTGCATAAGCACACGTGCCAAGTTAAAGATCGACAGGATGACACCTGTACACGCATGATTTAAAAAAAAATTAATGTGAAGAATGCATTCAAGCATAAGATAGGCACAAGACTTAAGGACTAAGTAAAAATTAACGTGCATTTGATCCTGTTCCCAGAGCAATATGATAGCAGAAGTTGGTATTTGCTTTTGTTTCTTTTGTTCTTGGGTTATGGGATGAGTTAGTGAGTGTTTTAATTCGATCTGTAGAAATGGCTCGCAGACGTCCCCCGGTGAAACCTGCCCCCCAGTCAGAGGGAGAGTCTTCTGGTGCCCATAATGAGGCAGTCATTGAATAATTGCGTCAGAGCAATTTGGCCAGTGCCAGGCAGATGGCTGCAATGCAAGAGCAAATGCAAGCATTTATAGCTGCTATGGAGAGATCGCGGACTGTTGATCCAGATGCTGCAGCGGGTCAAAATACTCTTGCCCGTCCTGCTCCTTTGGTACCCCTAGTTGCGTTCCGCCCGAGATGAACTTCATCTCTCACTTCCAGCGATTAGGACCACCGACCTATGATGGGAGAGCCGACTTCTTGGCGCTAGATGATTGGATCGTGTCGATGGAAGAGATATTCTCGTATTCCGATGTTACGGCTGATCAGAAGGTTATGGTTGCTGCTTTTCAACTGAATGGTCTTGCCAAGGTTTGGTGGATTCGTGTGAAGGAAGGTCTTATGGATGGTTGCTCCTGGGATGAATTCAAGAAGATCTTGTTGCAGAAGTTTTTACCGGCAGTCGAGCAGGACCGCTTAAGGAATGAATTCCTGTACTTGAAGCACAGGCAGCATTCAGTCGGAGCATATGAGATTGAGTTTGCAAAGTTGAGCAGGTTCGCTCCAGAGCTAGTGGCTTCGGAAGAAGGAAGAGTGAAAAGATTTCGTGGAGGGCTAAGGAGTGAATTCCAGCAGTTGGCTTGTGCGTACCGCTCTGAGACGTACACTGATGCAGTAGAAGCCGCTCTGAAGGTAGAGGCAATTGAGAATGCCAAAAACTGAGGAAAGGAGTTGTGGAAAGATAAGAGAGGTAGTGAACAAGGAACTGGCCCGGCGCAAGGAAAGAGGAATAAGGTGGTGTGTAGCTTCTGTGGTCGTGCGGGCCATCCGTTCGAGAAGTGCTTCAAGAGACTCGACGCGCAGAAGCAGCCCCAAGTGATGGCTCTGCAAGGAGAGCCCAAGAAGGATGTAGTTTGTTCTCATTATAAACGGAGGGGCCATGAGGTTACCCAGTGCTGGTCCAAGGTCAGAGCCTGTGAGCAGTGTGGACAGAGAGGACATGATGCGGCCCGGTGCCGTCTAAAGGAGAGGTCGTGTTACCAGTGTGGACTGAAGGGCCATTTGCAGGCCCAGTGCCCGCAGCTTCAGCCTGCTAGTCAACCGCCTGTTTTGCCTACCTTAATGCCCCCGCCGCAGCAGCAACGACAGACATTGGATCATGGGAAGGCCAAGTTAAACGCTATCACTAAAGAGGAAGCAGAGTGTTCGACACAAGTCATATCAGGTTAGTTGCTTTTCGTAGCTTTTTGTTTTGTGCATATAGTCATGATAGCGACTCTATTGTGTGATTTTCTTTTATAGGAAGATTTAAGGTTCGAGACTGTTGGGCTCGCATCCTCTTTGATTCGGGTGCTACCCATTCCTTTGTGGCCAGAAGATTTGTGAATCATCATCGTTGGACTATAGAGTTTCTTGTCGGCCCGTGGTCGGTTAGTTTTCTGTCTGGAGAATCAGTTCTGTCGACCCAGCGTATTGTGCAGTGTCCAATTCTTATAGATAACTTCGTGGCTTTTGTGGATCTGAATGTCATTGATTTGGAAGATTTTGACATGATCCTCGGCATGGATTGGTTAACCCGTTATGACGCCGTTATCCAGTGTAAGGATAAGCGTCTAGATTTTCTCATGGACGGTGGTCTGCCCATGAGTGTGTCTGGGTTGCCGCGTCAAACGTCTTCTTTTGCTTCTGTCGTCTGTGCTCAGGCTTTCCTTGAACTTGGTGGTTCTGTTTGTATGGTAGCCCTATTGAATGCAGCCTGTGCATCGTCCTCGATCGAAAATATTGCAGTGGTGTGAGAGTACCCAGATGTATTTCCTGATAATCTTCCTGGTCTCCCTCCGGAGAGAGAGACAGAGTTTGTTATTGATCTTGAGCCGGATGCTCGTCCGATAGTTAAAGCCCCATATCGTATGGCGCCGCGTGAGTTAGAAGAATTGCATACTCAATTGGATGAGCTATTACAGTGCGGATTTGTTAGGCCAAGTTCGTCTCCGTGGGGTGCTCCCATGCTGTTTGTGAAGAAGAAGGATGGTTCTATGCAGCTCTGCATAGACTATCGTGAGTTGAACAAGGTAACCGTGAAGAACAGATATCCATTGTCGCGAATCGATGACCTGTTTGATCAGTTGCGTGGTAGTGGTGTATTTTCAAAGATTGACCTTCATTTCGGCTATCATCAATTAAGGATCCGGGAGTCGGATGTGCCTCGAACTGCTTTCCGTACACGGTAAAGACATTTTGAGTTTTTGGTTATGTCGTTTGGGCTGACGAATGCGCCCTCAGCTTTTATGGACATGATGAATAGAGTCTTTAAAGAATATTTGGACAAGTTCGTGGTGGTGTTCATCGATGATGTGTTGGTGTATTCGCCTAGCGAAGAAGAGCAAGCTCAGCATTTGCATTTGGTTTTGGCAACCCTGAGAAAGCATAGATTGTATGCTAAGCTAAGCAAATGTGAATTTTGGCTGTCAGAGGTGTCGTTCCTGGGTCATGTGGTGAACCGAGATGGTGTGTCGGTGGACCCAGCGAAGGTTGCAGCGGTGTTAGAATGGAAAAGGCCACGATCGACAAAGGAAATAAGGAGTTTCTTAGGATTGGCAGGATATTATCGGCGGTTTGTAGAAGGGTTTTCAAGGTTATCTGCACCTTTAACCCAATTGACTCGGAAAGGCGTTGCCTTTGTCTGGAGCGATAACTGTGAAGAGGTGTTCCAGGAGTTGAAAAGGAGACTGTGTTCTGCTCCAGTGTTAGCTCTTCCAGTGGAAGGATTGGAATTCCAAGTCTACGTGGATGCTTCGTATGTTGGGCTTGGTTGTGTGCTCATGCAAGATGGCAAAGTGATTGCATATGGGTCTAGGCAATTGAAGATCCACGAAAAGAATTACCCTACACATGACTTGGAGTTCGCTGTTGTGATCTACGCCCTGAAGTTGTGGAGACATTTGTAATACGGCGTGTCGTGCAAGATTTACTCGGATTATAAGAGTTTGATTTATGTGTTCTCTCAGAAGGAGTTGAACTTGCGACAACGAAGGTGGATGGAGTATGTTGCCTATTACAATGTATATATCTATACCATCCGGGTAAGGCGAATGTAGTAGCTGATGCCTTGAGTAGGAAGTCTGTTGTGTTTGGCTTATCAGTGCAGACCTTGGTGGAAGAATTCTACCTAATGAATATTGCGGTGAAACCCAAGGATGGGCTGTCTTCTGTGGAAGTTATTGAGCCTTCATGGATTACTCTTACGAGGTTACATCAGAAGGAAGATCTGGAATTGCAACACCTTCGAGGTAGGGCTGAAAAGGGTGAGTTGCCAGACTTCTCGATTGATCAAGAAGGCACATTAAAGTATCGTGGCAGATTCTGTATCCCTGTTGTAAATGAAATCTGAGAGAAGATTTGTGAGGAGGCTCAGGAGTCTAGCCTCGCGTATCATCCAGGTTCGACTAAAATGTACCATGATCTGAAGCAGATTGCTTGGTGGCCTGGAATGAAGAAAGACGTTGCGATGTTTGTGTCTAAATGTTATACTTGCCAGCGCGTGAAAGCAAGTCATCAGAGGCCCAGAGGAAAGTTAGTTTCGTTAGATATCCCGACGTGGAAGTGGGAAAGTATCTCCTTGGATTTTATCACTGGTTTACCGAAGTCCCCTCGTGGACATGATGCGGTGTGGGTGGTGGTAGATCGCTTGACCAAGTGTGCACATTTCATCCCTTATAAGATCAGCTATTCGATGGAGAAAATCGCATCGTTGTATCTACAAGAAGTGATCAGATTGCACAGAGTGCCGGTCAGCATAGTCTCATTTCGTGATTCGAGGTTTACGTCTCGCTTCTGGCAGAGTTTACAAGGAACTTTAGGTACTGATCTGCGTTATTCCATGGCTTATCACCCGCAAACAAATGGTCAGACTGAAAGGGTGAATCAAATTATCGAGGATATGATCAGATGTTATATCTTGGAATACGGAGGAGCCTGGGATGAAAGACTTGGAATGATGGAATTTGCGTACAATAACAACTATCAGGAAAGTTTGCAGATGGACCCATTTGAAGCTCTGTATGGAAGGCAGTGTCGTACGCCTTTATTTTGGGCGGAGGTCGGTGAGAAGCCGGTATTGGGACCGGAAGCTTTGGAAGAAATGAGCATCTCGGTATCGCATATTCGAGAAAAGCTTCGCGTAGCTCAAGAACGGTGCGAGAAGTATGCCAATCGGCGGAGTATTGAGTTGGAATTTGCTGTGAATGACTTGGTTTTTCTGAAGGTATCTCCGATGGCAGGTGTAAAGTGGTTTGGGAAGAACCACAAGTTGGATCTGAGGTATGTCGGACCTTTTTAGATCGTGGAGCGCATTGGAGTAGCTGCTTATAGATTGATGTTCCCCGATTCTTTCCCAGGTGTCCACGATGTGTTTCACGTAAGCCAGTTGCGGAAATGTGTTCAAAACGATCGTCAGGTCTTGGATTCAGTGCCTATGTTGCAACCCAATCTTTAGTTTATCGAAGAACCAGTCCGTATTTTGGAAAAGCAAGATCGTGTGCTGCGAAGAAAGGTCATTCCCATGGTGAAGGTCCTCTGGAACAATCAGGATATCCGGAGCACGACTTGGGAACTAGAGTCGGCAATGAGGGAGTCTCACCCTCATTTGTTCGTATAGACGGTTCGGTAAGCGTTTCTATTTCCAAGTATTTTCTATCTTTCATGCATTCTTTCGTTCGTGTGTTGTGTCGAAAGTTTCGGGGCGAAACCTTTTGTAGGTGGGGTGGTTGTAACACCCCAGTTTTCTGTTTTGCGAGCTAATGCCCGGCGGTAGTGAGATCGACGAGCGTCGATCGGGGAGCGTTTTCGTCGAACTGCCAGCGCGGTGCAGTTGTGTTAGCGCGGCGCGGTAAAATGTGGCTAGAAAGTGAAAATCGAGCTCTGGCTCTAGCGCGGGGCGGTAGCTCTACCGCTGGAGTTAGTCCTTCTTCATTAGGCGCCGCTGAGACGACAAGTGTGTTGCGAAGCTAGCGCGGCGTGGTAGCGCTACCGCCGCTTTCGAGTTTTCCCGTAAATCGTTAGATTTAATTTCGAGCGTTGCGGTCTCGAGTAGGTGAGAGCGGGTAACCCTTTTTTGCGTATTATTTTGAAATAACAAAGTTAAATTTTTTTTTAAATATAAATAATTTTGTATAAATATGAAGTTTAAAAAAATGTATATAAATGTATATATGTATATAATAAATAAATAGAAAATGGCCATAAGTGGCCTTGGTATTTGCAAAATGCATTTTTTCCACTTCAATCTTAAGCTTCTTCTTCTCGGGCAGGTCACAAAAGAAAAGCTGAGTTCAGAATTTAGAAAGAGAGAGGGAGGAGTTCTAGTGAGAGAAAGAGAAGAAAAAGAGCTTTCAGAGGGGATTTCTCCACCATCGGCAATCGGTTTTCTCGCCGGAGCAAAGAAAACGAAAGCTCTCGGCGAGTGCTTGCTTCCGAGGTACTTTTAATCGGGCAAGGCGAAGTTCCGGCGGCGCGTCGAGGCAAGTAGATCTCTCTTTCTAGCTTTTAATGGTGAAAAATCTATAGATCTTGGATTTTCTCCCCTTTTTACCTTAGTAGTACCTTAAAACCTGTTCTTTACTCAAAAATTTGGTTTATAAATATGAGTTAGGGTGCTGCAGCATTATTAGGGTCAAAATCGTGTCGGTTAGAACTTAGAAATTTCGAAAGCGTACGTTAGAACGCATCTAGGAAAAATTAGTCGGAAGGTCGTGAATGCTAGGAAAATTAGTCGAATAATCTCATTGGTCATCCGGTAAGTCTAGGTAGAATTCGTCGGATAGATCGGCCGAAATCGCCTAATCGTTTCGCTGAATTCGGCAGTTCGTCCAGCCGAATTTGTTTCCTTCTGATTCCTTTAGCTTGTGTCATTCCCTTTTGGGCAGAGGCAAGGTCCTTCGAGATCTATTAAGACTTCTACGTAAGTCTTTTTATTTCGACTTGTTGATGTTTGGAAGCCATTTCGAAAGGTCGTGTTGAGAAATTGGTCCTTTTTGTTGGTGATACCCGTTAGTGGGGGTTATGCTACTATCTGATGGGGGATGTTCATTATTTTGGGTGGTTGGATGGTTAGTGACGCGGATGGTCCACCACCACGATGCCTTGTTTGGCTTATGTCTGTTGGATGGTCGGTGACCGGTTTGGTCCACCACCACAGGGCTATTGAATGCAAGATGGTAGTGACATCGTCATGTTCGCCATCACATTCTTCCCCTCATCATATGGCAAAATTTTGTGAATCTGTGCAATTGATGCACTTCGTCATGATATTATATTCTGCTGCTGACTTTCTTTTCTTGAGGTCTACTTGCACCCTATGTGGGCTGAGACATTCGTTTGTTTTGAATGCCTCAGGTTCAGGTGTTTAGCCGCGCTGCTCCAGAGTTTGCTCCAGCCTGTTGATGTGCTGACTTTCTTGTTTACCCTTGGTGAGGAGTTCTCTTTACTTGTTTTACTTTTGTTAAAAAACAAACTTTTATTTGGACGCTATGGGTTCGTGTCATTTGTTTAGCGCCCATGGTGTTTGTCCTTCCTTTTGAATATTTTATCTGATCGCCACTCTGCTTATATACATGATGCTCTTTGGGAACTGTTTTATGTTAGGGTGCATGGTAGATATTTTTATGTATATACTAAAGGTGCACCTTATATTTCATGGCATGTTTATGCAAAAAGTCAACTATTTTCGAATGCGTAGCAAATGTTTTGGTATATATATACATATAACCTAAAGGCTTTGCATAATGAGAAAACAAATGTATTTTTCGCTGCGAAATTATTTTCATTTACTAGTGGACTATATGATTCACTGACTGAGGGACACAGTCATAACCTAAACTCATGATTTTCTTCATTTAAGTAACTTAATATACTTTTAAATGTCGTTTGAGCGGTTAGCCTGAGCGTCAGGAGTTGTCCACTACCTGACGTGGCATCACAGCGCGCAGTTTCCCTTTACTTTAATCTAATATTATATGGTGGGAAAATGCGGGTTGTGACAACCCCCAAAGTAAAATAACATAGCAGCAGCCCCCACATAATTTGTAAAGCAGCCCCCATAGCAAACCAACATTTACCCAACCAGATTATATATATAGCAGCCCCCAAACAATAAATACAGCAATAGATTAAGAGGATAGCAACCCCAAATAATAAATACAGCAATAGATTAAGAGGATAGCAGCCCCAAAATGATAAATACAGCAATAGATTAAGAGGATAGCAGCCCCAAATAAATAATACAGCAATAGATTAAGAGGATAGTAGCCCCAAATAATAAATACAGCAATAGATTAAGAGGATAGCAACCCCAAATCAAGAAAAAACCAAGATTTTGCTAACAAAAACTAGAGGATCGAGCCCCAAAATGATCCAAGGATTTTGTCAACAAATTCAATTTTCTGCACTTAAAGATCCAGGAAAATCACCAACAAGGAAGAGATCCAGCAAAAGAGAAGAAGAGAGGGAGTAAAGGAAAAGTTTTCTTGCCTTGATTCGGAAGCCGACACCACGCCAAAGTGAAATCTACGGCCGACTACCTCACCACCAACGCCGATCCTGACGAGATAACTCTGCAACCCCGCTCCGGCGACGAAAATCAAGCTCCGGCAGCCCCTAAACCTCCCCCGACGTCCTACACCCGACGAAACCCTACCTCGCCACCATCTCCATTTCGGCAAACTGAATACATCAGGGAGGGGGGAAGAGCAGGATGGCTGAAGGATGCTAACATGATTATATATATAATATATAAACTTTTATATTTATATATTTATAAGAAATTTATATATGAAAACTTATAAATGCTTATGCAAGGACATTTATACACTCATATAAATCTCCACCTACATATGCCTCCCTATATGTATTCATGATTGTATAAATTTACCTATACAAGAACCCATATACACGTATATATATAACTACCCGCATACAAGCCTCGTCCTAGAAGCCAAACGTTGGATGACAACGACGCTCCCGAAGCGGCATCGCCCCTTGCATATACCCTACGGAAATGATAAATTTAAAATCAAGCCATTGCCAAACTGCAACCCCGCCTAAAAGACTATAAGAAAACCTGGGGCGTTACAACCACCCCTCCTAAAAAAAAGTTTCGCCCCGAAACTTTGCAACAACAATTATACACGAGGAAAAACACAAGAGGCGGAAACTTACCGGGGAAACTAGCCGAAAAGATGAGGATAGGACTACTTCATTGCTGAATCTAGCTCCCAGGTTTCACCCCGAACATCCTGATTTCCCCAGAGTACCTTCACCATAGGGATGGTCTTCCTTCGCAACACCTGATCCTGCCTCTCCAAGATACGAACAGGCTGTTCCACAAAAGATAGGTTGGGCTGCAACACTGGCACAGAATCCAGAACATGTCGATCGCTGCGGATGCACTTCCGCAACTGGCTCACATGGAAATTATCATGGACACCGAGGAAAGAGGCAGGTAACAACAACCTGAAAGCAGAAACTCTGATGTGTTTGACGATCTCAAATGGGCCTACATACCTAGGGTTCAGCTTATGGCTCTTCCCAAATCTTTTAACACCTGCCATCGGGGACACCTTTAGGAACACCATATCCCCCACCGCAAATTCCAAATCACTCCTACGCCGATTGGCATACTTCTCGTAGCGCTCCTGAGCCACATGGAGCTTCTCACGGATCTGCGTCACAGCAACGCTCATCTCTTCCAAAGCCTCGGGACCCAAGACTGGCTTCTCGCCCACTTCGGCCCAAAACAGGGGAGTCCGACATCGCCTCCCATACAGAGCCTCAAAAGGAGCCGTCTGCAAGCTCTCCTAATAACTGTTATTGTACGCAAACCCCATAAGCCCAAGGCGTTCATCCCAAGCTCCTCCATGCTCCAAAATGTAACACCGGATCATATCCTCCACGATCTGATTTACCTTCTCTATCTGCCCATTCGTCTGCGGGTGATAAGCTGTAGAATACCTGAGATCTGTGCCTAAAGCCCCTTGCAGACTCTGCCAAAAAACGGGAGGTGTACCTGGAATCCCGATCGGACACAATGCTCGCGGGCACTCCATGTAGTCTAATGACCTCCTGCACATATAAAGATGCAATCTTCTCCATCGAATAGCCAGTCTTGTATGGTACGAAATGAGCACACTTGGTCAACCTGTCCACGATCACCCACACTGCATCATGTCCCCAAGGGGATCTCGGTAATCCAGTAATAAAATCCATGAAGATACTCTCCCATTTCCACAAAGGGATATCCAACGGTGTCAACTTGCCCCCGGGTCACCTATGATCCGCCTTGATGAGCTGGCAAGTGAAACACTGCGCTACAAATCTCGCAATATCGCCCTTCATGTCTAACCACCACACGATCTGCTTCAAATCGCGATACATCTTCGTAGAACCAGGATGATAAGCAAGACTAGAACCATGAGCTTCCTCGACAATCTTCACTCGAATTTCTTCCATAGTCGGAATACAGCACCTGCCATGGTACCGCAGGGTACCTTCTCCATCGATCAAAAAATCTGGCAACTCGCCCCTCTCTGCTCTACCTCGAAGGTGCTGCAAATACGGATCATCCTTCTGATGCGACTTCACCAGAGTAATCCAAGAAGGTTCTTCAACTTCCATACAAGACGGTCCACCCTTGGATTTCACCGCGATACTCATCAAAGAGAACTCCTCAACTAGAGACTGCACGGAGAGTCCGAAAACAGAGGCTGACTTCCTGCTCAGGGCATCCGCCACTACATTTGCCTTGCCGGGGTGATAGACGATCTATACGTTATAATCGGCCACGTGCTCCATCCACCGACGCTGGCGTAGGTTCAGCTCTCTCTGAGAAAACACGTAAATCAGGCTCTTGTGATCTGAATAAATCTTGCACACCACCCCATACAAAAGATGCCTCCACAGCTTCAGGGCATAAATCACCGCAGCAAATCCTAAATCGTGCGTCGGGTAGTTCCGCTCATGAACCTTTAGCTGCCTCGACCCACACGCAATGACCTTGCCCTCTTGCATGAGGATGCACCCAAGGCCTATCCGCGACGCATCAACATACACCTGAAACTCCACTCCCTCGACAGGGAGAGCCAAAACAGGGGCGGAACACAGTCTTCTCTATATTTCCTGAAAAGCCTCCTCGCACTGCTCGCTCTAATCGAAAGCTGCTCCCTTCTGCCTCAACCTAGGCAGAGGCGCAGAAATACCTGAGAACCCTTCCACAAACCTTCGATAATAACCTGCTAAACCCATGAAACTCCGGATTTCCTTAGGCGACGCCGGTTTCTTCCAGTCTAAAACAGCAGCGATCTTTGATGGGTCCACAGAGATGCCACCCTTGCTCACCACATGACCCAAGAAGGAGACTTGCGAAAGCCAGAACTCGCATTTGCTCATCTTGGCATACAACTTGTGCGCCCTCAAGGTAGACATCACCAGACGCAAATGCCGAGCATGCTCCTCTTAACTTGAAGAATAGACCAGCACATCATGAATAAAAACCACTACAAACTGGTCCAGATAGTCTCGGAATACCCTATTCATCAGATCCATGAAAGCAGAGGGCGCATTAGTCAGTCCAAACGACATCACCAAGAACTCAAAATGTCCTTAACACGACCGAAAAGCAGTTCGCGGAACGTCTGAGTCACGAATCCTCAACTGATGGTAACCGGACCGAAGGTCAATCTTCGAGAACACGCAGCTACCCTGCAACTGGTTGAACAAGTCATCAATCCGCGGCAACGATACCTATTTTTGATAGTGATCTTGTTCAACTCTCTGTAATCGATGCATAGCCTCATCGACCCATCCTTCTTCTTCACGAACAGAATCGGCGCACCCCAAGGTGACGAACTCGGCCTAATAAAACCAAGCTGCAGTAGCTCATACAACTAAGTACGCAGCTCCTCCAACTCCCGCGGTGCCAAATGATAGGGTGCCTTTGCAATAAGGCGGGTCCCGGGCTCCAAATCTATCTCAAAATCTACTTCTCGCTCAGGAGGAAGGCCAGGCAAGTTGTCGTGAAAAATGACCGGGTACTCCCGCACCACAGGAATATCTTCAACACAAGGCGACGATCCACAAGACACGAGCAAGACAGAAACAAAGCAGACACGACCATCAAACTCCGCCAAGGCCTGGTCACAGACCACCGACAAGACTAAGGAAGTTTGACGCGGGAAGCCAAACACACTCCTGGGCTGGCCATCATCCATCAAGAAATCCAAACGCGTATCCCTGCACTGGATCACAGCGTCATAACGGGCTAGACAATCCATGCCCAAGATCACGTCGAAATCCTCCAAGTCGATTACCTTCAAGTTGCAAAGCCAAAAAATCCACCCAAAACAACCGGACACTGCCTCACACACAGATCTGACACCACCGAATCTCCAGACGGGTACTTCATGCAAAGCGGATCATCAACACGCTCCAGAGCCCAACGATGCCGATCAACAAACTTCTTAGCCACGAAAGAGTGAGTGGCACCAGAGTCGAAAAGAACATGCTCCCAACCATCTTGAACCTTAAACTCGCCTAACAAAGCAGTATATACACCCGAAAACACAAGGATGAGGCATTAATATAGCGACTAATTTATCACACAAAGATTGGACTACAACGAGAATGAGGATGAACCTGACACAAACAGTCTGTTAAGACTGGACTCAAACCTCAAGGAAAGGGAGACATACAAATACTTGCTTTTGCTACTGCTTTTTCTCTGGGAAAGGTAAATACATAATATTTTGCTACACTCGTGATGGTATACCATCCATTACCTCTCATGCACCTCTCCCGTATGCATATAAACTTCGAATCTTACCTTTGAAATCATGTATGTACATGTGTCATCGTGTAGATCTCTAGCTTGGCACATGTGCTTATACAATGTTATGTTATGCATGCAGTGCTATGCAAACTAAGAAAAAGGCCTTAATGCATGCTATGAGTGGCGTACACATGCGATCTTATGCATCCCATACTACAAATTATCGCATGCAACAAAAAAGAAAAGATAATGGACATGCATGCGACCTACGTTATGCATCCCATACTACATAACAGTCGCATGTTGTCACCTATGAGGATCCATATATAGACACATATTATGCATCCCATACTACATAATATGCCCCCGTATAGTTCTTTCATGCTTATGAGTGTAGTGTTCGTGCTTCAGCTAAGATCTACCGATGACCCATCGGTGAGTGTATGCAATGAATTACGATTCTCATTGAACAGTTAACCTGGCCAACCAGACCATTTCCAGCAACCCGATCAACCTCCCTCTTATACCAACTGTCACAACCCGCATTTTTTATGGAATATTTTATGATATCAGAGTAAGGGAAAAATACGCATCGTGATGCCGCGTCCTGCAGGGGACAACTACAGACGCTCAGGAAAGCACTCTAAACGAACAACATGTAAGAAAATAGGTAATTTTATATAAAAATAATAACTTTTGTCATTTCACTATTGATTTTGAGACCGTGTCCCTCGGTCATGAAGCCTTCTTAGCCACCAACAGAAAATATACGTACGCAGCAAAAAAATAGGTTCATTTATCTTATTAAAGTACGGAAACCAAGCTGGTCACCGAGGCTATCACACATCTAGATTTACTATATATATAAGAAAAATATTAGTACGACTTTCAAAATAGATGCTACATAATAATAAAAGACATGATATGAAATTTTATCATAATAGCCATATAACTAGCAGCTTACACATTTCCCAGATAATAAGTGTATCATCTATCCCAAAATAATACACAAGTAGTAGCATAAGACAAGTAACTGGGATAAAAACCACGCGGGCGCCAACATCTAACACGAACCCGCGGGAAGAAGAGAAGACAATCCAAAAGAGACGGCTCCCACTAACCAAAAGAGAGTCGCATCCTTACCTACAGGGGAGGAAAGGCCTCGACAGGGGAACTGAAAGACCCCGCTCTGACTCCGGCTACAGCTAAAAACCTGAACCTGAGGCATTCATAAGAAAAGAACACCTCAGCCCAAAGGGTGCAAGAAAATAGCATGATTCAGTAAGAGCAGGCAAGGAACAGTTAGCATAAACTGGTCTGAAAGGAGTATAAATATATATATATATATATATATATATATATATTTATATACATATATATACACTTATATAAAGATTTCAGCAGTAGTAGTTTAAGAAGAGAACGCATAAAACAAACCCGATAAGCAAGTGCATAACTAATTTTAGCACATAGTGCAAAATGAACCATTGGTGGTTGACCCAAACAATGTCACTATCCACTCACATAAAGGGGACGTTCAAAATGAACCAGTGGTGGCGGACCCAAACAATGTCACTATCCACTCACATAAAGGGGACGTTCACCCCAAATAAAAAGGCACCGTAGTGGAGGTCTCATTGTCCTACCCACCACTATTAAAAGAACTGCGATGGAGGACCCCATTATTCCCTTTACCCTTCATTCCAATTCGAACAAGTCCATTAATATTTTGCCAAGTAAATATGCAAAATTAGCCAAGTAATTATGAGTAATATGCAGAATTTTTTTGCAAGTAACGAAACCCAACAAATGTGAAGCAAATCAGTCCCTTAGGAAAAGCATAGCAGCAACCCTTATTTAGACAAGGAAAAAAGATAAAGGCAACCCAAAAGAATAGAAATAACCCAAGGATCCAACTACAGCCTCCCCAAACCAAATTTTATATGGCAACCCCCTAATAGAATAGCATAGCAGCAGCCCCCCATATAGACAAGGAAAGAAGATAAAAGCAGCCCAAAAGAACAGAAATAACCCAAGGATCCAACTGCAGCCGCCCCTTACCAAATTTTATAAGGCAACCCCCTAATAGAATAGCATAACAACAGCCCCCCATTTAGACAAGGAATGAAACAGCCCCAAATTAACAAGTAACCACGATTCGGGACTAGCATAACCCAACTCAAGGAGCATCCCCCAGGAAAGGAAAACAAAACCGACAGCTCCAATGAAATAAATTCAAGGAGCAGCCCCCCATATAAACAACCCAAGGAGCAGCACCCAACAAAGAGCAAAAGTGGTAGCCCCAAAGAAAAAAAATCACATAGCAGCAGCCCCAATTAAAATCACATAGCAGTCGCCCCCTCGTGTGACAATAACCAAGAAGAAACCTCCAATTAGAGTAGTAATAAGGCAGCCCCCAAAGTAAAATTACATAGCAGCAACCCATTATAAATTCTGGTAGTGCTAAATAAAGCAGTTTGGGACCAATCATAGCCCCCACATAATTTGTAAAGCAGCCCCCATAGCAAACCAACATTTACCCAACCAGATTATATATATAGTAGCCCCTAAACAATAAATACAGCAATAGATTAAGAGGATAGCAGCCCCAAATAATAAATACAGCAATAGATTAAGAGGATAGCAGCCCCAGAACGATAAATACAGCAATAGATTAAGAGGATAGCAACCGCAAATAAATAATACAGCAATAGATTAAGAGGATAGCAGCCCCAAATAATAAATACAGTAATAGATTAAGAGGATAGCAGCCCCAAATCAAGAAAAAACCAGGATTTTGCTAATAAAAACTAGTGGATCGAGCCCCAAAATGATCCAAGGATTTTGTCAACAAATTCAAGTTTCTGCACTTAAAGATCCAGGAAAATCACCAACAAGGAAGAGATCCAGCAAAAGAGAAGAAGAGAGGGAGGAAAGGAAAAGTTTTCTTGCCTTGATTCGGAAGCCGACACCACACCGAAGTGAAATCTACGGCCGACTACCTCACCACCAACGCCGATCCCGACGAGATCACTCCGCAACCCCGCTCCGGCGACGAAAATCATGCTCCGGCAGCCCCTAAACCTCCCCCGACGGCCTACGCCCGACGAAACCCTACCTCGCCACCATCTCCATTTCGGCAAACTGAAGACATCGGGGAGGGGGGAAGAGCAGGATGGCTGAAGGATGCTAACATGATTATATATATATATATAATATATAAACTTTTATATTTATATATTTATAAGAAATTTATATATGAAAACTTATATATGCTTATGCAAGGACTTTTATACACTCAAATAAATCTCCACCTACATATGCCTCCCTATACGAAAACATGATTGTATAAATTTACCTATACAAGAACCCATATACACGTATATATATAACTTCCCGCATACAAGCCTCATCCTAGAAACCAAACGTCGGATGACGATGACGCTCCCGAAGCGGCAATGCCCCTTGCATATACCCTACGCAAATGATAAATTTAAAATTAAGCCATTGCCAAACTGCAACCCCGCCTAAAAGACTATAAGAAAACCTGGGGCGTTACAGTCTGTGCATGCTGTTTTTGATGAAACTAACATGGTTTATAAGGGGCAGGAAACTTCCACCAGCACTGTTTTGCAGGAAGAAGATTAGCTTGCAGAACAAGTTGAAAGGCTAACCATAATGGACCATTAATCAGTGTGTCAAGACAAGGTGAAATAGAAGATTGACACTGACTCAGATGAAGATTTTACAACAGGTGAAGAGGAAATCACAACACCTGAACTGCCAACAACAGAGATCATTCCAGTAAATGAGGATGAAGCTCCCACTATCACTGAGCAACTAATTCTTCAGGAAGAAGAGAATCTCCTAGATCACTCAATAAGATCCAGGATGACTCAGAAAGATCATCCTTCAACACTAGTTATAGGAGACTTGATAGTGGGAGTCAAGACAAGGAGATAACTTACAAATGAAACATTGCTACAATGCTTTCTCTCTCAATATGAACCCAAGAAGTTTGAAGAAGCAGGCAGTGATCCTCAATGGATACACTACAACAAACTGCACCTGTTGTAAGGACTGAAATATAACTAAAACACAGTTTGTTACTAATAGTTATATTTAGTAACAAATTTTTTTTTTTGTTACAAAAAAGTACTTTTTTGTAACGAATATTTTAAATTTTGTTACAATAATAATTAATTCGTTACTATAACTGTAAGTATTTGTAACAACATTAATGTTACGTTACAAATAGAAAACTTTTCTCGCAATAAGTATAAATTGTAACCACATCATGAAAGTTTTTTGTGACAAAGACATTGTCCTTACTAATAGTAATATTTTATTATTAAAGTTTTGTTACAAAAAATATATCATATTTTATTTTCAATTTTTGTACTATTTTATTATCAAAGTTTTGAATTATTATTAAAAAAATATTGTATGCGTGACAGTACCCCGCCTCGATAGTGCTCTAACGCGGCGACAGTACTCCTACAGCTCGCAAACATCCATGCGCGGCTGTCGCAGATATGTGGTACTATTGCGACATGTATGTATTTTTGCGCGTACAGGTTTTTTTTATATATCTTTAACTTTTTATAAAAGTTTTTCTGCCTCTCTCCCATGCTTCTCTATCTCTCTCTCATACGAATGAATGAAATATACGGATGAAAATTTTCCTCCATAAAATTTTGAACAAAACAAAACTAAAAATTAAAATATATTAAATGTAAAAATGAATGCAAATTAATATGACATTAATTTTTTAATATAATTTTGGAATTAAAATAAAATCACGCACGAACCCGCGTGCATGCAAATGCACTCTCGCGCGCACGCAAATGCACTCTCACGTACACGCAAATGCACTCTCGTGCGTGTAGATTTCCTTTTTTCGCTTGAGAGCTAGCGCGTATTGCATGTGTCGGGGCTCAAACACAGACACATGCACACACATAGACACGGATAACCAAACACACAAACATCCATTTGAGAGCTGTAGCAATGTCTTTCAGACGTGTATAAAATTTTATATAAAGTTTTTATATAAAACTTTATGAGCAGCTCTGCACGGGCTTCGCCTGTGCTCGCTGACCCTTAGCAGGTTGCGCCGCATTAGAGCGGGCTGTGCCCGCATTCGAGCGGGCTGTGCCCGCATTCTACAGTACCCGGCCGGCGACGGCGGGCTTCGCCCGCAACATATACATATGAGTACTCAAAATGACCGTAAAAAAATATACATTAATATTTTATAATTATTTATTTCAAAAACATTTATGTTTTAACAAAAAATCATTTTAAAGTAAGTCATTTTCAAAAGTTTAAAAACATTTTTATATAAAGTTTTTATACAACTTTAAAAACCTCTTTATATAAGTTTTTCTTCCTCTCCCCCTCTCTCTTACATAAATGAAATATATGGAGGAAAATTTTACTTCATAAAATTTTGCAAAAAAAATATCCAATAATTAAAAGCATTAAATTTAAAAATGAATGTCAATTTGACATTAAATTATTAACATAATTTTAGCATAAAAATAACTACCGCGCACGGGCCCCGCATACACGCAAAGACACTCCCGTGCGCACGTGCGACCACCTCCAAGCACAAGGGCACGCATGGCGCGGGCTCGGGAGAACATTTTTGGCCCGAGAGAGTATTTTTTCGTGCGGGCACGTGTTTTTTTTCACTCGGCGCACGTTTTTTTGCCCGAGCTCACATTTTATGCCCAGTCGCACGTTTTGCACTTGCATGCATTTTTGACCGGACGCATTGTCTCCCAAGCGCGCATTTTCGCTTGGTAGCGCGTTTTTACCCTGACACGCATTTTCGAATCATCGGCACTCATTTTCTCCAAGGTGTATTTTATCCCAGTCACGCATCTTTTTGCGGACGTGCATTTTTCACACAGATGCAAGTTTTTGCTAGAGCGCGCATTTTTCTTACAGGCGCGCACGAGATGACTAATAAATATCGTAACATTAAAGATATCGCTAATTGTTTCACCAAACCCAGCTGCACGTACAGTTTCGTCATATTCTCTTTTTTCGTCGGCTTTGACACGCCATCATGTTATCTCATTACATGTCATATCAATTGCTAGAAGACACGTGGTTTAATGAAAATAGATATAAAGAAAGTCATAAATACATGTCATATCGATAAATAAAACATGTGGTTCAATAATTAAGCTAGCATTAATTACTTTTTAAATAAGATTGACTTTAAGTCTAGACATAGACATGTATGTGGTACTATTGCGGCATAAGAATTTTCGCGCGCGCGGGGTTTGCGAGCTGCAGGAGCATCGTCACATTGGGACAGTAGTACTATTGAGGTGGGGGTTGCGTCACATTGGCACAAATGACACAGACATACACAGACACCGACACACACCCACACGTAGATAGATGACACAGATAGACATAGATAGATGGCACATACAAACACAGACAAACAAACAAAGTCATACAGACACAAACACAGACACACATGCATGCAAACACAGACATAGGCACACAGACACCGACACACACACAGATAGACACAGACACAAACACAAAGCCGGACACAAACACAAATACACACAGACACAAACACACACATACACAAACACACACATTGCCACAAAGACACACACACACACACACACACATAACCATGAACACACACATAGACACACAGGCACGGACTCAACACGGACACAGACACACATAGATGCACACATGCACAGACACACATAGACACACACACACACACACAAACACAGACACAAACACACAGACACAAATACAGACACAGACATACACATACACGCAAACATAGACACAGACACAAACACATACACATACACATACCTAGACTGACACAGACACACACAGTCACATATACACACACAGTCACACACACAGACACAAACACATACACACACACACACACACACACACACACAAACACACAGACATACATAGACACACAAACACACATATAGCTATAAACACACAAACACAGACATTAAATTTTTTTATATTAGCTTCGCATTTTGAAAAGCTTCATTTTTAATCTGATCTTGCCATAAAAATATAATAGTTAATACAAAGACATTAAAATTAGGGTGATGTTAAAGGCAAACCAGAATTGGCTATTGGCAAACCAATTTCTATGAGTTATTACGCGCCTTTTGAAAATACGTCTTGTACATACATTTTTAGGAAAATTGTTCAACACAAAAATTGTTGATCTCGTCTAGATCTACAATTTTCGTGTTGAACACTTTTCGTAAAAATGCACGCACAAGGCGTATTGTCGCTCTGATTAACTATAGTGAATTTATAAAAATACGTCTTGTACGTGCATTTTTAGGAAAAGTGTTCAACACAAAAATTGTAGATCTCGACGAGATCTACAATTTTCGTGGTGAACATTTTTCCTAAAACTGCATGTACAAAGCGTATTTTCAAAAGGCGCGTAATAACTCTTAGAAATTGGTTTGCCAATAGCCAATTCTGGTTTGCCTTTAACACCACCCTTAAATTATGGAGGGAACTTAAAAACTTTTCCCCCCAAAATTTACTCAGAGCTAATTTATTCCAACAATTCTCAATCTATATACTCCCTCTCACATTTAGGTCTCGCATCGGCTCTTTTCTCGCGCGATTCTCTCCTTCCCGGCGTGCACAGGCGGACAAATCATCAGCGGCATCGTGAGATTCTCTTCTTCCATCTCCCAGCATGACTCGCGATTCTCGCCTCCTTCGCCGATTCGCCTGTAGTCCTGAGCATCAGCCGCACCCGTCGCATACATTTCCGTCTCCATTTCCTCTCTCACGCTCGGAACTCCCCAGCGACATCAGATTTCGGCTCCTTCTTCGATGCTGAAATAGCCGCCTCGCTAATGCCTGTCGTCATCGTAACCCATCGTCACCGTCCGACAGCGTTTCTTCCAAAGCGACGCAAAAAGACTACCTTTTGGCGGCGCTACCTCTGCCCTCATTTCTTCCTGGATCTAGGTCCTCACATTCGCTAGCACTGCAGGTATCTTCTTCGGTTCTTCCTTCGATTATCCTCTTCTTCTTTTGATTTTTTGGAGTAAAAAGTCAAATTTCTGATTCTACTCAGCAGAGCCATCATTTGGATCTTCAATTTAGGGCATGGATTTAGCTCCCGGTAATTTAGGGCTTCAATTTCTGATTTTTCTCTAGATGGAAGAATTAGAAGTTTTGATGATTTTTTGTTGCGTTTGCCTGTAGCTTTATCATTGTTCAGTTCTAACCATGGCCAACCATGTACCAATCATGGATTAGTACATGATCTTTATATTTGTTTATTTTTTGAAGTAAAAAAAATATGCACGCATCTCCAAGTCCTTGATGAACTTCTCCTGACATGGTAACCCATGATTTTGGCCTAATTTTGCACAGGCAGATGAGAAAACTGCTTGAGTTACTTTGAAAGTACCAAAACAGGATTAAAAAGAAATAAAAAGATGACTGCAGTTGAGAGTACCAAAATGCTTTCTATTGTCATTACTTTATTCCCAAAGTAATTAACTCCTCTACATTGCAGGCGCTGGAGGGGACGCTTGATCTTCATCATCTCTTCAACAAATTCAACATCATCTCATCAACATCATCTCCTGCTCCCCTCGGTGTAATCTAGCTACTGTTCTCTCCTGTTACAAGTGCATGGAATACATAATTCAGCAAGGATATATAATATCTGTTTGCGTCATGAGTAATATGCATGAATTAATTAGTAAATAAGTTATATTATCAGTAAATGAGTTATAGAGCAGCAGCTAAGTTATCGATACCAAAAAACCATTCTTATTTTCCATAAAAACTAGTATTGCATGGGATGTGAGATGGGAAACAAAAGAATTGCTGGGCAAATCTCCTTTGGCAGAAAGTTATTTGCAACTCCAATATAATTTCTCTGCACGATAAATTATATTGGAGTTTGAGAATATCTTGATTATGTTTGCAGCCTCCTGCCTGCCAAAGCAGAGGAAGCCCAGATATTCTCTTTTCATTTCAGAACTTCTTTTGATTTGAAGGGAGAACTTCTTGAGCAGTAGCTGGGTAAAATGCCAGGCAATGCACAATCTCTCCTCGCTTACGGGTTGGAGGAATCAAAATTTCTGGGTGGTTTCTTAAGATAGCATTGTTTGTCAGTTTGCTTCATCAGTCTTTTTATTATAATGGAAGATCAATTCAACTCTTTGTTCATATTATCACCTAAAAAAGTAGATGATGGTAAGAATTGGCAGAAGGGAAGCAACTGTAGTGATCATGATAGGTCATAACTGTTGTGATGCAAACATACATTCTATGACTGTAGTATTTTTGTCCAAACTCACCGGAGCAAAAACGTCGCACCAAACGGAGCCATAAACATAATATTTGATGTCTCCACCATATTGATCCAAATAACCCTTAACCATCTAACATATAACTATATAAGTTGTAAATGACATTCCTATATTCACGAATTCATCCAAGAACTTGATTTTTTTAATAACATGATATTAATAGCATTGCATATCACCATTTCTCTATATTATCTAATTGTGCTTTTAGATCATAGCAAAATTGATTTAAGGCGGCATTTTTTTCTCTCCTCTGGAACATCAGCAGAACCTAGAATATATCTATCTTCGGATCAGGTATATTTAATTAATGCTAGATTTGTGCAAGTCTTTAAATTTCAATTACATAATTATAATTATTTTATAAATATATGCAGTTTATGAGGGTGATGTCTCTTATTCGTGGACAAAACTCAAACAATGAGACCACTTCTAATGATACACCTCAAAACAAATCATAATACAAGTGTTAACCCCGAAGAAGGTAATAAAAATTGACGTGAATTGTGTACTAATATCTGAATTACTTTGAAAAACTAATTAATGCAATTGATAGCAGGTGATCAAGGAGAAAATTGATGATGACATATCTTTAGGCTAATATTGTAGGTGTTGTCTGCAGGCCTTGACTTGCACTTGAAGCATCAAGAAGGGAATGATTATATGATGCAAGAGTATACCATGCTTGTGTGTGGATCAAACACCATGTTATGAAGGTACTAGTGACATGTTATTGTAGGCATATGTGGATGTTGATAGAACATGATATACAATGGATCATTTGAACATTATTAGTTATTGAAAATTTGATTTGTCTGAAATTTTTCTGGATATGGTGATGGTGTTTGTTCTGATAATGTTAGGTTTCAAGTTGTTATTCACTTCATGATTGATTTTTAATTAATTGATTATTAATTTGCAAGCATTGGGGGCGGTTTATTTTTATTGATTTTGCAAGCATTGGTGATGGATTTTGTATTTGTTCTGATATAGTGGAAGGAGTTCTGGAGGGGTATGGGTGAGAAAAGAGTCGGCTGGAAGAGAATCCAGAGACTGGAGCCTGGATATTGTTCTGGCACTAGGCTGAAATGAGAAGGTTGGATGTTGTTCTGGACTGAAGAGAAGGTTGGCGTGAAAAGGAGAATTAGAGTTAATGGGGGTGGGGAGATATGGTTGAATGTGTGCGAGGGGCTGGGAGGATGTCCATGTATGGGAATGTGAGGGGCAATTTAAGTGGAGGAAAACTAAAGGCGGCAATTATGGTCTTCTTTCTTTTGTGTAGTGGGGGTAAGATAGTTATAGAGTGGGTATAGCTAATGGGTAGTTAATGGAGATAGTTATGGATAATTATGGTGTTTATGTGGAAGTTACAGGTAGTTACACAGGTAGTGGGATAAGAGGAGTTGGTGGTGGAGGGTGGGCAATTTTATGTGGGCTGCATTTTTTTAAAAGAAAAACTGCAACATTGGCGGCATTTTAAAGAAAACGCCGCCAATGCTCCTGCATTTTTTTTTAAAACACCTAGTATTGGTGGTGTTTTTTTAAAACACCGCTGCTATTGGCGGCCTTTTTTTTAAAAAACGCCGCCGATTCCTGTAGTCGCGCACTTTTTTAAAAAACGCCGCCGATTCTTGTAGTCGTGCGCTTTCCAAAAAAACGTCGCAAAATTCTTTCGCGGCGATCCATACCGCGATGTTTTTTGTCCAGATTTATGTCCAGATTTCTTAGAGAAATTGGACAGATTTCTTAGAGAATTCTGGACAGTTTCTCCTACAGAAATCTTTACAACTTTCTCTAAGAAATCTGAAGTGAAATCTATCCAGATTTGAGTTCCTTTAGATTCACCTAATGCAGGGGATGGTGGATGTGTGTTAGTTTGTCTAGCTGCCTTCCTCATTTCAAGTAAATCATGCCCATTTATTGGACTCATGGAAACAGTTCTACTCATGCAAATAGATTCACATAAGTTGCATGCATAGTTTGGCCAATTAGACTTGCTATAATTGATTTCTGACATGTTAATGTGCTTCATATTTTGTTTGCTAAACAAACTTGTTGATTTCAATTTCTGCTTCATGTTAGAGTATGCATTTATTGATCATAGCTTTGCTTGGGTAAAAATCAGAAGCAAACACATTATTAATGTGTCAATTTCTTGTTCTAATATTTTTTTTCTGAAAACTCAACTCATTGTTATGAATGAAGATAAATATGTCAGTGGCGTGCTTCACCTTTTTTCCTTTATTTATTTTCTGAAAACTCAACTTGCTTAAATGTTTTTGTTGGTGCATTAAAAGTTTGTAGTCTTTTATTTACAAGTTTCATTCTTGCGATCAAATCATTCTAGGATTTGGACATACGGATCATCTGCGCCAACATATAGAAATGCAATTATATACTGTGGGGCTGAGATATTGTTACTTGAATGGGAATGCAGATCTGTCCGCTTGGTAATTTAACTCATACTATGAGTCCCCCCCCCCCTCTCTCTGTCTTATGCATTTTTGAATGCTTTACCTAATAAAGAGGATGCATGAAATTTGTATTTTTGGTTTTTCTACATTCTCTTTATTATAGCTGCTCATAGGGATAGCTGATGGAGGTATCAAAGCATGAAATGTCGATGCTAAGAGAGTTGTCTGTGATCTAAATACCACTCAAGAATTCCCAAGGTTCTTTACTAGATAGTTTCTGAACATAATATGTGAAATTTCTTCTTATCACTTTAGCGTTGCAATGAAGTGTTGTGGACTCGAAGTGTAGCCCAGTTGAACCAATTTTTGTCTTTGCTTCTGCATCTAGGCTGTATTTACTTCACTGACTCTTCTTTTAGATTCAAAAAAAAAATTCACATAAAAACTACAGCTAATACCTCCTTTAGTAACTTCTAACATTCTTTGGTTGTTTAATACCGCATGTGAGTCTCCAACATGAGAAATGATCAAGTACTCTTTTTAAAAGTACAAGAAGCATAACATTAGTAGTTGTGCCTGATTCATCTCCATTCTGAACCTGTTCCAGCCTTCCAAGAAGGAAGTTAATAGAAGAGAAAAAAATCAGGAGTTCATATGTTTAGATAGATCATGTATGTTGTCTCTTGTTTTTTCTTCTTTGAATGGCCCTTTTGGTAAAAATAGCTCAGGCTTAAAGTAAATTCTATAACAGGAGTAAAAAGGCCTTTGAAAGTTCTATAGAAGTTTGAAAGTATGCCTTTGAAACCTGTAGGACTTTCCCCGTAGCTTGCTCTGGTGGGAATAGATGCTGATTAAGTACTATTTTTCCCCTCAAATTCAAATGATTAGTTCTGTATTGAATTAATGACCATTTTTCTGAATTGAATTTTGTGATCTTAATTGCTCTCTTTTATTTGTAGGGTGCTCGAGCATTGACCGGTAAGTGACGAAAGATTCATTAGTCAGAAAGTGATGGACGATTCATTTTTCGAAAAATGACGGAAGATTTATTAGAAACATGTTGATCTTGTAATGTAATATTGTATTATTTTAGAAGAGATTATAATAACTTGTACTCTATATAATACATTTTGGTGTGAATAAATACATGTTGATCTTGTTACGAAATATTAAATATATGTGTTTTTTCAAGATTATTATTTGTAATAAAATCTCAGGTACACAAAAAATAGAAATGGAATATTATTGATATATAAATGAATTGGCTGTAGTAAGAAGAATGAAAACAAATGTAATGATTTTTTCGTTACTATTGTTTAATCTATTGTAATGAAATATTGTTTATTATAATTTATTGTAACGAATTTAGTTTATTTTTAGTGAGGAAAAAATAAAACATTTGTAACGAAATAGTTTTAATCGTAACTATTTTTTTGTGAGGAAAGAATAACATTCGTAACGAAATAATATTTATTGTGACCAATTTATTGTGAGGAAGAATCTCTTTTTGGTGAGAAAGTATCATTTGTTACAATTAATTTATTTGTAACGAAATGCATACATTCGTTACAATAACCTTTAGCGTCGAGCTTTAGAGGAGGACCGTTACTTAAAGTTTTTTTCGTTACCAAAGAGTTTTTGTAACGAATTTTGGCACTTATTGTAACGAATTAGGTCCTTACTATAAGTGTAGTTTGTTGTAGTGATATCTACTATGCAAGAAGAACTGACTCAGTTTGAGAGGAACAAGGTTTGGACATTGGTTGAAAGACCAAAGAATTACCCAGTCATTGGCACCAAATGGGTATTCAAGAACAAAATGGTCTCAACAGGAGAAATAAGGCCAGACTTGTGGCCCGAGGATACAGGCAAGAGGAGGGGATTGACTAACCAGACATTTTCTCCAGTAGCAAGGCTGGAGGCCATCAAAATGTTTCTTGCATATGCTGCCCACATGAAGATCAAAGTCTACCAGATGGATGTAAAGAGTGCATTCCTCAATGGAACTCTCCAAGAAGAAGTGTATGTGGAGCAACCACCAGGCTTTGTCAATCCAACTTTTCCTTCTTTTGTGCATTGGCTAGATAAAGCACTATATGGTCAAGCAAGCTCCAAGATCTTGGTATGAAACCCTATCCATTTTTCTTCTAGAACACTCTTTTGAAAGAGGGAAAGTGGATAAAACACTTTTCACAAGAGCACATAAGAATCAGCTATTACTAGTCCAAATATATGTAGATGACATTATATTTGGGTCAACAGATTAATCTCTCTGCAAAAGGTTTGCTTACCTAATGCAGTCAAGATTTGAAATGAGTAACATGGAGGAATTATCTTATTTCCTTGGTCTTCAAGTAAGACAAAATGCAGATGGCATTTCATATCCCAATCCAAGTATACCAAATAACTCATAAAGAGGTTTGGGATGGAGAATGCCTCTGTTATGAAAACCCCCATAGCTACTAATGTTGTTTTGGATAGAGATGAAAAGGTTAAATCTTTTGATCAGAAGACTTACAGAGCAGCCATTGTCTCTCTTCTCTACTTAACAGCTAGCAGACATGATATAATGTTTGCCACCTATATATGTGCTAGGTTTTAGGTTGACCCAAAGGAATCACACATAAGTTCTGTAAAAAGAATACTCAGGTATCTAAAGGGAACACCTGAGCTTGGCTTGTGGTATCCAGCTGAATCTGTATTTGAATTAATTTGTTATTTAGATGAAGATTATGCTGGATGCAGGCTGAATAGAAAAAGCACTTCAGGAACATGTCAGTTCTTGGGTTCTAGACTGATTTCATGGTTTAGCAAGAAGCAAACCACAGTCTCCACTTCTACAGTTGAAGATGTGTACATAGCTGCAGGAAGCTACTGCTCACAAATATTATGGATGCAAAATCAGTTGTTGGATTACAATTTTTCCCTTGACAATTCCCCAAAATATTGTGACAGCTCAAGTGTTATTTCAATAGCTTCCAATCCTATTCTTCACAGCAGAACTAAGCACATAGAGATAAGGCACCACTTTCTCAGGGATAATGTAGAGAAAGGTAAGATCAACCTTCAATACATATCTACTGACACTCAAAGGGCTGACATCTTCACTAAGCCACTTGATGAAAGTAAGCACAAGTTCTTCATCAATGCATTTGGGATGCTTGATGGAGCATTGTAGGTCCACTTATTATGTATAATGATCTATTTTCAATAGAAAGTTTTTGCTGGGAAAAACATTTAAGATTTTGATAAAAAAACATACATATTTATTCAAAGCTGTGTCGAATTCAAATTGACGTGTTGTGGACTTTTACTCGACATTAGCTTCGAGAGCATCATGAGACAGCTTAATCAAAAAGTACTCAATGTAACAACGAATACATATCAACACTTACATCAACATCATAATTCATGATTATATTTTGAAGCCACGTCGACTTCATCTCGACGTACCGTCGATAGGACAAAATGCGCGCCCCGGACATATTTTTTTGGCCGTTGAGTTCAGTTTTCTTTTCGACGTCGCTTCAAGTATAACTCTAAGTTGTGATGATTCATCAACTCAAAGCAACTTGGGTATTTGATTTAATTGTGCTTTTCAAATCTCTCTCCCTCTTGCTCTCCCCTTCTTTCCCTACTTCGTCTCTCTCTCTCTCTATGTTTCATGCAGGTACTCCCAATACAATAATGGCATCTCCTCAAGACATTGTTGATGCAGTTGATCAAGCTCTTGATGGCGACGACATCTCCCTACATGTTGATGAAGATGGAGCCGGCACATTGGATGAAGATCTTGCGGCTTCGCCATCGAAATACTTACGGCGTCGTGGCGCAAGAACACACTACTATCATCATCATCGCCGCAAGAAAACGCAACCACCGTTGGGCACATTTGATGAAGATCTTGCAGCCTCGCCACCAAAATACTTACGGCATCGCGGCGCAAGGACGCACTACTTTCAACATCATCGCCGCCGCAATATCACATTTCAAGATTATGATGGTCGATGTCGCGATGACAAATATGGTGCACGCCATTGCCGTCCCTTTTGAAGAATGTCATCGCCGCAAGGAATATTAAGTTATAATTATTCAATTATAATTATTAAATATCATTATCATGTTTATTTTTATTTTGGTCTTTATTTAGACAAATAATAATTATAATTATTCTATTATAATTATTAATTATCATTATCATGTTTATTTATATTTTGGTCTGCATTTAGTGAGGTTTGTTTTGTTTAATTAGGGATTATATATTCCTTATTTTCGTTATTTGATTTGGGCTGCATGTAGCCATAATTTATTCTGCATTCACGATGGACTATTTTTGAGCCATCTAATTTTAGAATTATATCTTGGAGAAGATTGAGTGGTGTAGCCTATAAATAGGCCATATATTGTAATGAGATGATCATTAAATGAAAAAAAAAAGAATTTTGCAAATCCTAAAGGATTCTCCTCCCTCTCACGTTACTTTCTTAGGCTCTCTCTCTCTCTAGCTGCCCCTCTCTCTTCTTTCTCCCTCTCACGTACAACTCTCTTTCCACTATTTTGGCCGCCCATCTCTTTTCACCCATTGATGATCTCTTGGAAGGTACATGGAGTTTGTCGCGGTGGATTGCAAACCAGCGTGAAACGAAGAAGCCGGACGTGTTACTCATCGTTGACTTATCTCCGGTGGACACGTGGAAAGAGCGCTCAATATTTTTGGATCCTAAAAAATAACTCGGATCTACGATTCCGAGCGGGGTAACGAAACTTCTACCCGTGTGTGATTTCATTTCTAGATAGATCTTATGGTGGAGGAATCTTGGGGTTGAAATTGATAGCATAAAAAAAACTCATGGTTTCCTCAATTTGATTTTTTTGTGACTATCTTAATAAGTTTATCTTAGTTCGCGAGGCTTGGCGAACCTCTTTTTTCTTGTTGGGGAGAGCTACCATTTTTGAGTAGTAATTTTTGGGTGGATCTCTTTTGGTATAACACGCGCTTGGTCGGACCCGATACCGGGCCTTTTGAACCGGAAGGAATATTGAGTCATAACACTTATTCGATCCCGAACGGTGTGGCTACCCGTATGCTAGCATTAATTTGAATCAAGTGAAATATTCTTGTGGCTGCATTCGCTATTAACCGCATAGAAATTTAGATCCGGGAAGGCGTTATAATAAAAAATAACATTGTAATTCTAATCGAATTAGCCAGCCTACACCAATTTGTTATCAGAGCTAGGTTTGTGTCGATTTCTTAATTGGCACCTTCCTAAAATTTCTCTTAAATCGCCGGCATGCTTATTCGTCACACAAATTCGTGATAAAAATTTCTAAAAAAAAAATTTCGTCGATTGCCCGGAGGAACTTGTTTTGAGGTTGCCACCATTAAAGAAAAATCAATCCAATTTAATTTCTCTACCGGGCCCGATTTATTCAATTTCATCGAACTTCCCTCCTGAACCGTTGATACCATTGGCGGATTATAATATTGGACACGAACTGGTTATGACTAGTCCGAAGTATTGTGAGAATCTGATGGCCGATTGCCATGTGTTGCTTGGACGTCCATGGTTTTATGAACTTAATATGACAATTGTTGAAAAAACTATTATTTATGCATTAAACATTCATGGCAAGCAAATCGTTTTGAATACTGCACTAAGTTTGTTTGAGCGTAAGGAGTGTGTTCGTGACTCTTTTCTTGGTGATTTTAGTAAGACTACTATGTTAGTGGAGAACACATTTTCTATGTCATGTTTGCACGCTCTCACTTACAAAATAATTAAAGACTATCTCACATGTCCACACGTTTCTAACGAACCACCAAATCGATTTACCAGTCTAACGTCGAATGAAATCGTGCACGTATATAAGACACCGGTGCCACTTGATTTGATTCTGTTACCACCATCATTTAAGTCAAGTCAATTAGCCCAAGACTTTGCCTCTCATGTTCATATTTTACCTAAGCACATTAATGAATCGTAAGCCACGCAATATTTATCTTATCAACTTAATGCTAACATACATAGAAGGGCATCTCGCTTTGAAATTGGTGATTTAGACGTGGTGCCTCTCATCCCTGAACGGTTGCCTTCGGGCTCTTTAGAGAAATTAGCGAGTCGGAGAGCTGGACCTTCTCGAATTTTAAAAATATTAGGAGAAAACATTTATCATTTGAAGTTACCTACTGATTGGGGTATATCCCCTATTTTTCATGCTTCTTATTTAACAACATATGTTTCTCCACCACTTGAAATGTCTGCCTCTCCATTTATCATTTCCACTAAATATTCTAACGGGTTGGGGGTGAGTTTATTACTGGAATGCTCTTTCCTTCGGGTTCCATTGGAGGTATGTTGTCTTTTGATATTGTAGCATTTTCTCCTTCTTTGTCTAATGCTTCTCCAAGGGTCCCCAACACCAACTTTTTGCTTGACAGGAATCTACAGGTTGAGGTGATTCCACCCGCACATGGTGACTTCGTGGCTTCTGGACTCGGTGGCATGATCATACCACCTCGGGTGACTCTTGGGTACTTGAATCGGAGGTGGCACTTGTGGATGCACTACAAGAAAATTAGTTTTTTGCGACGAAATATTTGTGACAGAATAAATTTCGTCACTAAAGATGTATTTTTTGTGACGGAATTCACGTTGGTCACTAAATATTGATTTTCATTTAATTGGTGGCTAAAAAAATATTTAGTCACTAAAAATATTTTCTTTAGTGACAAAAATATTTTTTCGTCGCGAAATATTATTATTTAGTGACAAAAAATAATTTCATCACAAAAGGTTATTCTTTAGTGACCAAAAAAATATTTGTCACTAAATAATTCCATTTAGTGGCCAAAATATTTTTGGTCACAAATTAAAATACTTGAAGATTATTTATTGACAAATAACTATTAGTCACCAAATTATTGCATAAGGCATAATTAGCTTAATTTTTGTGATGAAATTAGATGTTGGTAATTAAATTATATTATTGACTTAATTAAAGAATAAAATAAATATTTTGTGATTAAACAAAATTTTAAGATTATTTGTGACCAAAATTTAATTTGGTCACTAAAACGTTTTATTTGTTACAAATTATAATATTGGTCACGAATATTAAATATTTAGTGATCAAAATTATTTTTACTCTGTAAATAATTTACTTATTATATAAAAAATAATTGATCACTAATCTAGATAAAATAAATTTAGAGCCAAACTTTTAGTTTTCTCTCATATTATTTTGACCCAATATTAAATCTGGTACTTAAAAATAGGGCTCTGATATAGACAGCTCACTTTTGACTATAGGCAGCCCATTAAATGAAGGAGTCCCACGTCTTTTAGTTCTCTCCATTTTTTTCAAACTAATAGCAGCCCAATCCTAGGTTTTTCTTCCGCCTAGTCTCCCCATTCCGACCCACGACAGCGTCGTCTCCCCGTCGCGCCCCTCTCCACCCTCGAGATTTCCTCCACCATCGACGTGCGCATAACTCCCTAGCCTCCTCAATCCCCTCGATCTTTGCCTCGTCTCTGCCCTTTCACGATTAGGTTTTATTGCATTTCATTTCAATCAGAAGTTCTGAAGGAATGAAGCTCCACCTCAGACTTTCCCGAGTGATTCCGATTTCCGAAGGTCCGACCGTCTGATTGTCTGGTATCGTCTCTTAAACCCAAATTCTTCTCTATTTCTTCTTCTGCTCGCCGTGATTCAGTTCATCAAGAGCCAAGACTAGGTTTAGATGTGTATTTGTGTTCTTTCTGCTCACCTTCATCAATAAAATCGGTTTTTTTGTAATTTTCTACAGTTTTGCTTTCTCCCTAATAAACTAAAACTAATATGTAATTTTCTGAAGTTTTTTCTCTGAAATCTTCAGGAAGTTGTAATGAAGTTTTAGATTGATTTCTTCTATGAAGTGGAAAATTTTATTATGTAATTTTCTTCAGTTTAATGACTTCTTCTGGAAGGTTTTTGTAGTTTTAATGAAGTTCTGGTTCACATAGCTGTTAGAACATGCTTTCTGCATCTCTTGGTTTGACAATAACAAATCCTATTGTATTTGATCATACCAGTTTTATGTTTATAGTATGCAGGATTCTGTGCTTTCAAATCTCCAAGGAAATATGTTTTTGTTACTACCGCGCAGCGTTAAGACTACCGTTGGCGCTAACAACCACTGAGAAGAAACCGCTGAGAAGGGAACCTGTGTTCGACAAAATGGATGCTCCGTTCGATGAACTGTGAGCTCCGTTCGACGATCTACTGTTCTACCACGGCACTCGACGAAATGCATGCTTTACCGCGGCGCGCTAGAACTACTGCTAGCGCTAGTGTTCGACGAAATGAAGGCTGCGCTCGATGAAATGCTTATCACCGCGTTCGACGAATTTGCGTTCGACGAAAGTGGAGAACCGTTCGACGAAAATTTGATTGACGAAATATATGGCCGGTTCGACAAAGATGCGCCCGACAAAAAGAAATGTGCTCTACCGCAGAGCGCTAGCACTGACGCTGGCGTTAGCATATATGGAAACTATTGAAAGAAAGTAAATAGTGGAGAAAATGGAATGTCGATGGGACACTATGTTTGGCAAGTACTATCGCGGTGCGTTAGGTCTAACGCCCGGCGGTAGCTTTTGGAAACATCCTGTCGGCAATTGATTGAGGAGCAGATTTGGAAGATGATATTGGCTGAAGGAAGGAAATCTCGCTAACGCGGGGCGTTAGTGGTACCGCGGCGCGCTAGTGTTTGGCTCTCAGAATGTTGCCTAAACTACCATGATCTGTGTGCTTTATTGCCCTATTTGGATATCGCGGGGAGGTAGTACTACCGCAGGCGTTAGTGGCTGAATCTATAAAAAGACGCGCACCTCCTCCGTTTTGTCTTGCTGATACAGAAGGAATTGGAGCCAGATATTCAGATCACTCGTGGGAGCCTTCTTCATGCAGCCCGAAGAACTCCGTCAACATTCGTGAACGCAAAGAACTTGAAGACCAATACGATCGCATCTACATCGACATCAAGTTCTACTTTTGAGGGAGTCTTTAGTTGGTGATTTGTTTTACTTTCAAATTGTAACTTTTATATCTTTTGTTCGGTAGAGGAATTCGCCACACGGCGACTAGGGCCTTGCGGGGACTAGGGGAATTTGCCATACGGCGACTAGGTCTAACTAGGACTTAGGGAGGAATTCGTCGCATGGCGACTAGGTCTAGGGAGTAGATCTAGGGGGTGCTCGAGGCCTTTCTGGTGTTAGATTGACTAGAGCGGCTTGCGGTCGTATCTGGGGAGAGATCGACTGAAGCCAACCAGTTCGTGGGGATATGAGTCGGTATAGAAAACAAAAAGGGTTTTCAAATTATTCGCTTCGATTTCTAGCGTCATTGAAATCAGATTTTGTGATCAATTTTATAAATGATAATCATGTCTTTTCTTGTTTAATAAAATTGATTTCATTTCTAATTTCATTTTCTCTTTACTTTTGATTTAACTGCGACCAAAATATCAAAAAAATTTCTGCTAAAGCTTAAAGTTTTTAAAACCCTTATTCACCCCCCCTCTAAGGGCTCCTATAGATCCACAAGTGGTATCAGAGGTAGGTTATTCCAAATCGGCTTAACAACCGGGAATAATGACGTCTTATGATCTCGCTTCTATTAGTGGGGGAAATTTTTATGAAGAAGAAAAATCTCTTGCACCACCCATATTCGAAGGAAGAAATTATAAAGCCTGTAAATTGTTAATGGAAAGGTTTATTAAAACATTAGATATCAACGCATGGGATATAGCAATAACAAGACCAGTGGACGAATCAAATAAACAAGAGCGTCACCTAAATGCAAAAGCTTTGAACTATATTTTCTGTGCTTTATCTCAAGATATCTTCAAATTAATATATTGTTTTTCTATTGCATACAAAGTATGGAAATTTCTTGAAGAAATGTATGATTCTCCTTCTACAGGTATGGAACAATCACAAGAACCGGAGAATATACAAGCTTGCACATGTCTTCAAAAATGCTCCTTTCATGATGAATCAATGGAGAACATATCAAATGGAAGAGAAGAAGAAGTACTATCTTCGAAAGAGGAGTGCCAAAAAGAAGTCAAAGAAACTATATGTTCAAATCGTGCCTCGCCCGAAAGCAATGTAAGGAAATCAAATTCTATTTTTTGTACCTCTATTTCTACATTGTAATTACTACAAACTACTAAACGTAAGATTAAGAAACTAAAAATGGCTAATGCAAAATTACATTTAGAAAATAAAAACATACAAGCTAAATGTAATGTAGAAGCAAAGATTGATGTGTGTGATTTTTCTCCACCTTGCAATTAAATTGAGAATATAAAACCTTGTTTTGATTGTAACACTCTTAAAGAGAAACTCAAGGTATATGAAAATGAACTCTTAAATTCAAAAGAACTAATAGAAAAGTTATCTTTAAAAAATTCATCGTTGAAAAATAATTGTGAAATGTGCAAAAACTATAAAATTGAAATTAAAGAGATGGATGAAACTTTTGATGACTTTAGAAATGAATACAACAATCATATTGAGTCTATCGTATCCACTCTCAAAAATAGCACAATGGCGTATAATAAAGCAAGATATAATCTTAAAGTTAAGAACTATGAATTGGAAACTAAAGTAAACTTGCTTAAGGAAATTATAAAGAAAAATTCTCAACACATAAATCAACAATTTCAAGCAAATTCCAAAAGCAAATTTAATATGAATTTTCATAATATGTCTAAGCCTAAGAAAGGAACTGAAAAATATCAAACGCTTGAAAATGAAATTTCAAATCATTATCATTTACAACTTCATCGTTCTCCCAACATAAACTTAAAAATATACAAATTTCCAATAAACAATGTTCACAAAATTATCATGGAAATTTGACAATTAAAAATAATATTTTTTCAAGGTTTGAATGGCGGCCCAAAGTTAAAGATGAAACACAAACTCAAATCAAAAGGGCCCATTCAATCATATCTCCCCAAAAGCAAACACGTTGTATTTGGGTACCCAAAGGAACCGCCACACCCGGTCCTCTTTGGATACCTAAATCTCTCATTCATTAGTATCCAATCCTTTGCATGAAGTAGAAATCAATTAAAAATGAAATATCAATTCTCTACTTCATGATATGCTTTATTTCATTTTTATTTGTTTTTTTCCTTTTTGATTGAACCATCATGATATGATCACTTTATATAACTTGTGATATGACTCTCACATATTAAACCAAAATTCATAAATAAATCAAATTGAATAAAGTTGAATAAAAGTCATATCATTTCTCAAGAGATCTACTTATCTTTTTTATTCATTTATCCCTCTAAATCCATTTCCTAAAAAGTCTTATAAATTTTGAAAAACTAAATTTGTCATATGATATTATTAAGACTAAATGAAATAAGTGTCAAAATGGATTCAAAATGTGTATTTTAGGGGTATTAGGCTAAATTTATAAAATGCGCAAGTTTGCCTTAGGTATTTAATATATTTGCGTCATTTTGATTACCCCTAGTATGTTTAATCATAATCATGTCTAATCAAAATTGAAAAATTGCAAAAATCATTTATGTTTAAATAAAGAATCTCAACTCTGTTGTTAGCGCCTGGCGCTATGTTCTAACGCTGGCGGTAGCATAATTTTTACTAAATCCTGATGTATCTAAAATATTATTTTCTAAAAAATTATTGTATTACCTTTATTATCACTATGCTTTTATAAAACTATATATATATATATATGTGATTTATTTAAGATGTCAAAAATGAAAGAGAAAATTTACAAAACCTCTCTAAATAACCAAAGATATTTTTCTCTTTATATTTATCTTTAGTTTTCACCTTATAATATTTCTCTCTAATAATTCAAAAAGGATGAATATGAATGTTCTTTAATAATATCTCATATATATCATCATGAACAATTAATTATGAGTATATAATTCCTATGTGTTAAAATTCATGATCATGTATAATAATCTTGCCAATTCAATAGATTTTTTTAATTCAAATATTAAAAATGTACAAAAGATCCTATTGATTTCATCAAATTGTTTGTGATCATGACCATTATATGAATCAATAATATTTTGCATGTATCTTATTTATATGAAGATCATGGAATCATCTTTATATCTAAAAGAATAAATTAACTAGAATCAACACTTCATTCTATGTCCAAAATTTGAATGACTAGGTTTGAATGCATGCAATATTAATGAAATAAATCTTACGCCATAAAATTGTGATCAAACTCTCCTTTCTAGCATTATCAACTAATCAATACTATCTTTCATGCTAGTGATCTAATGATGCCATAATAAATCAATTTTAAAGAAAAACAATTGAAAGTTAAAATTCATGATAACTATGTTGCTTTAAAATCAAATCTAATAAGAAGTTAATCTCGCATAAAAGCCATAGTTTAAAAAATTGGTTCAATAAGATTAAGTGCTTAGTATGCCCATGATCATTCAACCACACTATGTGTCTCACTATGGCGAGGGCGTAGGATTGTGTGCATTAGAAACCTAACCACTATGTCATGTCTTGTCCTTAACCGGGAAGGGTTCCAGTGGGGCCTTGCGAGGCACTGGGGGGAAAGAGTGCTAGGGTGAGCGTTGTCTTGTGTATGCATATGGGATTAACACCCCAACCTACGGCATGCGTGCAGCTCCTCATGCCCATCCATCACTTAGTACGGGGCTAGAGTGTAGACATGTTGTTAGGGTATCTTGATCTTAGACATACATATATTGTATACTTTGCATGAATATTATCATTTCACTCATGCATATTTGTGCTCAAAAATGTTATCTTATGTTTTCATATCATCTATTTCTGAACTCTCATGCATGTGAAAAACTCAAGTATTTTGAAAGTGTATTGTGACACCTTAGGATAGAATTTGGGGTTTTGGACATATTAGCTTAAACATGGAAAATCCACATTTTTGTGTATGCATATCTCTGATTTCATTGCAGAACTTCATTGTCATAAATCTGCAAAAATATACTCAAAAGAAATTTCTAAAAAATTTCACGTTTTCCCCAAAATTCTAGTTCTGTCACTACCGCCAGGCGATAGCTGGGTGCCGCTGGCGTTAGTGAATATTTTTGAATTTCTAGTTTTTCTTTTTCATTTTTTGTTTTTCAGTTCCTGTTATTTTCTTTTAAAATTCTAAAAAAACTATAAAACAAATCAAAATACAAACATAAACATGCTGTGTCTTATCTCTATAAAATGAAATTTGTTTTATTTTTTATCAAAATCAACTACAAAATTTGAAAAACCAATCAAAACAACAACAACATGCTTTTTATTTGTTTTATTTTTTGTTTTCTGAAAAACTCAAAATTTATAAAAACTGATGTAATTTTCTATGTTTCAAGGATGATATGGTTTATCTTGCCAAATTTTGTATACAATGTTTCGTTCTCTATTTCAAGTATCTTAATAACATTATTTTGTATCATGCCTTGATCATTATCTTATGTGTGCTTTGAAACTGATTATTGAAATCATGTGTAGTATTGCATAGCAAGCCTCTATGTATGAGTAAATGGCTTATATTTGCAAATGATTTTTTTTACTCACACTTTTTTGATATACTACATATGAATTTAATCCTCTCCTTCATGATTATGTAGTGTAACAACGTAATATTATTGTTATGCATGCTTAGTTTTACCTACACCACAAGTAAAAAAAAAAATTCATGCACCTATTTTTGAAGAAGTGTGTCTTTTCAAAAAATCTTTTGTTTGCACATACAAGTGAATTCGGAGACCTTTGTCGTTAAGCAAAAATTCAAATAAATAATTGACAAAGATAACTCCACCAAGCACTACTCACCCTCCTGATAATTCTTAATGAGCATTGTGAGGTTGAGCACCTTGGAGAGAAAATTGTAAAGTGCCTTGTTGCAAACATTTTTCCTTTTACACTACTTCTTCTTGTACACCGAATCACAAAAAAACAAAAATTTAAAATAATAATTGTGATTCCCCAAACACTACTTTGCACCCTGATAAGTCTTAATAAGCATTGTGTGTGCAGAGCACCTTGGTAGTAGTACTATTTTTTCTATGTGCATTGAAAATTTTATATAGCTTTGTGGGACAAGGTAACTCTAAAAATGCTTGTTCAATATTATTATGTTTATTCCATTATACATTTTATGTGTTTTGATTAACTCATATGTATACTTTTATCAAAAACACTATTTTGTACACTTCATTTTCACTTGTAAGCTTTCTACTCATGTGAATTGGAGTCTATTGCATATCTACATGTATTCTCAAAAATCTTAAGTAAATGCACTAGATAGCCTTGCATGATCAATACAATGTATAAGTGTACTTGTTTTATCAATTTAGAACATTGTATCCTTCCATCTTGACTTGATATCTTGTATCAGGCTTACATTTTTTTCTGCTACGCCATGAGAACTCTACATTGCATATCTTTCAAAACTAGTGTATGGCTATGTTACAACTGCAATTATTTTGTGTACTTAAAATGCTACAACATCTATTTTGTTGTCTAAAATTCTTAATCATTTACTATGCTTCACAATTCCTATATAGATGTTCACTTAACAAAAAAATTATTTCGTCATGCTTTCCACATCTTTACTACTTGTACACTCGATCATGAATACGTTTTCCCAACAAGTGGTTTCTTTATGACAATTTCTTCACATTCCTTTCTTTTCTCTCCTATCAATTGTATTTTTCCTAAGCGTTTCACTCTTTATCATGATCATTCCCTCTCTACACAGTTATTACACTCTTTTTTGTTGGACTACCTCTCCACCCTCTTTTGATAAAACCAAAAGGGGGAGAATAACTTTGAAAGAAATTAACATGTTTTGGGGAGTCAAGCTCATAGGAAGTTTTTTTGTAGGGGGAGCATTCACTTAGGGGGAGAATTCATTTAGGGGGAGCATTTGAACTTGCCTAATTTTCATGCTATCTATGTTAGCTATCTATTATAAACACAAATTCCTATCAATTGAATTATTTCTTTCTAAGAGGATTTATTATTATCAAAAGGGGGAGTTTGTTGGAACATGCTTTCCGCATCTTTTGGTTTGACAATAACAAATCCTATTGTATCTGATCATACTTGTTTTGTGTTTATAGTATGCAGGATTCTGTGCTTTCAAATCTCCATGGAAATATGTTTTTGTTACTACCGCGCAGCGTTAAGACTACCGCTGGTGCTAACAACCGCTGAGAAGAAATCGCTGAGAAGGGAACCTGTGTTCGACGAAATGGATGCTCCCTTCGATGAACTGTGAGCTCCATTCGACGATCTACTGTTCTACCGCAGCGCTCAACGAAATGCATGCTTTACCGCGGTGTGCTAGAACTACCGCTGGCGCTAGCGTTCGACGAAATGGAGGTCGATGAAATGAAGGTTGCGCTCGACGAAATGCTTATCACTGCGTTCGACGAATTTGCGTTCGACGAAAGTGGAAAATCGTTCGACAAAAATTTGATCGATGAAATATAAGGCCGGATCGACAAAGATGCGCTCGACGAAAAGAAATGTGCTCTACCGCAGAGTGCTAGCACTAACGCTGGCATTAGCATATATGGAAACTATTGACAGAAAGGAAACAGTGGAGAAAATGGAATGTCGACGGGACGCTATGTTTGGCAAGTACTATCACGGTGCATTAGGTCTAATTCCCGGCGGTAGCTTTTGGAAACATCCTGTCGGCAATTGATTGAGGAGCAGATTTGGAAAATTGGCTGAAGAAAGGAAATCTCGCTAACGCGGGGCGTTAGTGGTACCGCGATGCGCTAGTGTTTGGCACTCAAAATGTTTCCTAAACTACCACAATCCATGTGCTTTATTGCCTTATGTGGATACCGCGGGGAGGTAGTACTACCGTAGGCGGTAGTGGCTAAATCAATAAAAAGATGCGCACCTCCTCCGTTGTGGCTTGCTGATACAGAAGGAATAGGAGCCAGATATTCAGATCACTCGTGAGAGCCTTCTTCATGCAGCCCGAAGAACTCCGTCAACGTTTGTGAATGCAAAGAACTTGAAGACCAATACGATCGCATCTACATCGACATCAAGTTATACTTTTGAGGGAGTCTTTAGTTTGTGTTTTGTTTTACTTTCAAATTGTAACTTTTATATCTTTTGTTCGGTAGAGGAACTCGCCACACGGCGACTAGGGCCTTGCGGGGACTAGGGGGAATTCGCCACACGACGACTAGTTCTAGGTAGGACTTAGGGAGAAATTCGTCGCATGGCGACTGGGTCTAGGGAGTAGATCTAGGGGGTGCTCGAGGCCTTTCTAGTGATAGATTGGCTAGAGCAGCTTGTGGCCGTATCTGGGGAGATATCGGCTAAAGCCAACCAGTTCATGGGGATACGAGTCGGGATTGAAAACAAAAAGGGTTTTCATATTATTTGCTTCGATTTCTAGCATCATTGAAATCAGATTTTGTAATCAATTTTATAAATGATAATCATGTCTTTTCTGGTTTAATAAAATTGATTTCATTTCTAATTTCATTATCTCTTTACTTTTGATTTAACTGCGACCAAAATATCAAAAGTTTTTCTGCTAAAGCTTAAAGTTTTTAAAACCCTTATTCACCCCCCCCCCCCTCTAAGGGCGCCTACAGATCCAACAATAGCATCAGGTTCTCTACAATGAAAGTTGTCTTCATCATGTCAGTCTCATCTATGGGAGTGCCAACTTTTTATTTGTGTTCCGGTATGCTTCTGCCATTTTTGTACTGAAAATATGTTGAATTATTATCAGAATATTTGCCACGTTAGGTTCTACCACTCTATAAAGAGCTTATTCATGTAAGCTTGATCCCTCTTTCTTAATATCTCTCTCTTTACAAACATCTCCCCTCATTGATCTGAAGTTAAAATTGTTCAATTTCATTAATTTTGGTTTCTTGTTTGTGTACACATGAAGTTTATTAGGGGCTTCGACAATAGAAATATTGGAGGGTTTTGATAATTGTTAAAGATTTTTACTAAAGTTTCATTTGAAATCATTTATTTATGGGTAAAATTCTATAATTTCATCCTAAAATTCATCATATATCTGAAACTTCATTGGAACTCTTTAGTTTTCGCCATTTTTTTAAACTAAAAAATCCAAATAATAAAGTTCACTTTTTAAGTTGGATTAAAAAGAAAGAAAGCATGATTGATATGAGGAAGCAAAAGAGCAGTGTATGACTATCTAGATGCATCTACATGAATATGATCTGAATGCAATTCACATAAATAGAAATAGAAGTAGGATATGGGCTGCCAAAAAATACCATTTATGGACAGGTGGCTAACTAATATGCCATGTGGGCATGCAAATTTAATTCAGATAAAAAATGAAACTCGCTCTTGATATTATTGTAATAAAATCAGAGAGCATGTTTAAGAGCAGCAACCCCAACAGGAGGAAGGATTGTGATCGGTTCTTCGAATATTTTATGCCTACTGGGCTGTTCTAGCAGCATGCTGATTCCTTCTGGCCTCTATTGTTATCCTCCGTTTTATGTTTTGTAGAGGCTTGCTTGCTCATAACTTTGTCGTGGGCCTCTACTATTTGTTGATTCCCTCTGGCCTTTGTTGCCGCACAACAATTGGTGAAAGAATTAAGGATAACACTCTACCCGAAGGATGTATGTCAACTATTGCTTGGAAAACCAAAACACCTAGCAGCAATCCACGGAAATTCAGCAACACAACAATTGGTGTACGAATCAAGGATAACACTCTACCCGAAGGATGTATGTCAACTATTGCTTGGACAACCAAAACACCTAGCTTGTAATAATGAAGTAAAATACGTCTTATTTTTATGTTCTTTTCGTATAATTCTATTTGTAAGGTTTTGCTTGTTTGCATGATTAGTGGGAAAGAAATTATTATTTTCCTTGTAATCACAATGTGAAATTGTGATTTGTTGTAATTCATCTGAAATTGATTTCACCTAGAAAATTAGAGCAAATGCACATTTCTCCTTATGATTCTCTACTTAGACCTAGTGAACATCATTACATATTGTTCAGTATTCAATTTTTTTGGGTATTCTTCATTCAGATGAAGCAAAAGACACTTTATCTCTGTCAATTTATTTTCAACCAAGCCCGTCAAAAATAATTTGAATGCAATTTTTTTTCTCTTTCTTTTTCTTCAGACCAATAGAACTTAATTGATTTGATGAAGAAGTATTTTCTTTCTCAAAAATATGCCTACTACTTTAATTCATTATTGCTGCTAGAATATTAGATACTGATTTATATTATTTTAATAGATATAGCTTATGTGGTCTTTCATGATGAAGAATGGGGTGTTTCTGTCCATGATCACAGGAAAGTTTAGGGTTGTATGTTTTTTCTTTCTTTCCCTATAACCTTTATTTAATCTTAATGCTTAACAAATTAGTTGTACTCTGCTACATGCTAAGAGGATTCAATAGAGCGTTGAAACTCTTGACGTGCTGAAGACCTCTAACGGCAAGCTAAAGCCTTGTGTTGTAGGCCTCTTTGTAGGAAGCGGTAGCACAAGCGACAGTAATAGAAATCGTCAATATCTTTGGTAAAAACTTACAAACAAATAATATTGTTTGCAATTTTTTATGGTGTTCATAATTTATTTTTGTGGGTGTTTGCATGCCTTCTGCGATCTCTTCTCCTGTAGGTAAATCCTCTGAGAGCTATGTCTATAATTTATTCGTTGTTCCAACTGCATCTTATTCCTTGCATTTAGTCTCCATCGATGTTGATGCAGAGAGGAGATTTGGTGGGATGATGAACGCAAGAAGGCTGCTACTTTCTCTAGCTTTAAAGTCATTATTTTCTGCCTACTCTGTAAATACACAAATCTTAGATGACCCAATACAGAATCTATGAGAGGTGCAACTCTTTCCACTTTTCTGCTTCTAGATGGGTAAGAGTCCTTAATTTATCTTCTTCATCCATTCTAACTATTTATAACTTTATTTGTTTATTCAGATCCTTCTAATATGCGGTTGATTATCAAGGAAGGACAAATAAGACGCATTTGATTGTTGTTAGAATTCTTTTTAGGAATTCTGTATCATTGATACATAATATGAATATGTAAATGAGAAATTTGTATATTGAGTAAACTTGTATGTTCCGCGTGACTGTTTATCAATCTATTTATAACTTTATTTGTTTATTCAGATCCTTCTAATATGCGGTTGATTATCAAGTAAGAACAAATAAGATGCATATGATTGTTGTAAGAATTCTTTTTAGGAATTCTGTATCATTGATACATAATATGAATATGTAAGTGAGAAATTTGTATATTGACTAAACTTGTATGTTCTGCAATCTGAATGCAGTGTGGTGAAATTTTCTTAAACTTAGATTATCTTTTATATTTTAATTTAAGCTTCTTTATAATTTCACGATATTCATGTAGAGAGGACTTGATGCAAAAAACTGACTACAGATTTAGTTTTATAGACTTTTTGTTCACGTACACCTTTTTTATGTGCGCTTTTATAGGTGGGAAGAAGCAAGCCCGTTCCTTAAATATCAATTAGGCTTACCTGATTATAGATAGAACAGATAAATTATACTCATTTTTTGATAATCAACGTGATATTTTCTGCAATGGTAATACATTTATGCTTCATTATGTCATTGTTATTTATGGTATCAACTTTAATGGTGTGATTTTTTCTGCATACCTTTATGTGAAATATTATGTTCTTACTCATTGTGGCTTTGCCTAGTTTGTCCTTATCGGAATGGATATGATACTCCGGATGACATACCCTTACTGCTTGATATCGGCAAAGGAGAGATTCATGATCATCTGTGGATGTAGTTTCTCTTACCAATGCCGATTTTGTCCCTTGTGAAATACATCACATCTGTTGTTGGACATGGAATTGTTCATTCGATTATTGAACATCAAACATCATTTATTTACATTTGACATTTGAGAAAATCATTATGTTTTTTTCACCTAGTTAACTTTTGATTTGCTGAGGGAAATGATTATCATTCTACCTTTGCAGCAATTCCAGATGAGCTAAAGAAGAGAGAATAAGATATATCAGTTGGATGTCACAGATGTGTTAAAGAATTCACAGTTATAGATTTTTCTTCATTGTAAATGTTTTTTCTTGTATTCAGTTTAAATATAGTTGAAAACAATATTAATATGTATCGAGGGGTTTGGGGTATCTCCCACCCTCTTTTTTCTCTATTAATAAAATAACTTATGTTGAACAAACTTCTATTTGTGATTGGGTATTTAATTTATTCTTGTGTTTGAATGTCTAAAATTGAATTCTAATGAATATCAAATGAAATAATTATATGATGTTTTTGAGGAATTGAATAGAATTTAGTAACAAAAATAGTTATATTGTGTTGTCTCTTTAGTGACCAAATATTTCGTCACTAAAAGTACACTTGTAGTGACCGAACTAATTTGATCACAAAAACTTTATTAATTCGTTTGGTCACCAAACTTCATTAGTGACCAAATCAACTTGGTCACTAAATGTTCATTTAGTAACCGAATCAATTCAGTCACTGAAGCTTCATTTAGTGACGGATTCAAGTTGGTCACAAAAAAATTATTTGATGACCAAATCAACTTGGTCACCAAAACTTCTTTTAGTGACGGTAATTATTTTGGTCACTAAATATGTATAATTAGAGACCAAAATCTTTTTGTTCATGAAAAATGATTAGTGGCGGGGCAACCGTGACCAACTTGTGACTGACAAAATTTGGTCACTAAATATCTTTAATGACCAAATTTCAATATTTAGTGACGAAAAATTTTGTCACTAAAAGCCAATTTTCTAGTAGTGATGCCTTTCTGCGCCCACGCATTCAAGTCAACTCATCGGTGATGAGTTATTTTGAGAGGGGGAGGATTGATGGCGGCGACATCCCCCGACACGTAGATGAAGATGGAGCAGGCACATTGGATGAAGATCTTGTGGCTTCTCCATCAAAATACTTACGGCGTCGCAGCGCAAGAACACACTACTATTATCATCATCGCCGCAAGAAAATGCTACCCCTGTTGGGCACATTTGATGAAGATCTTGCGGCCTCACCATCGAAATACTTACGGCATAGCAGCGCAAGAATGCACTACTTTCAACGTCATCGCCGCAGCAACATCATATTTCAAGATTATGATGGTCGATGCTGCGATGATAAATATGGTGCACGCCATCGCCGTCCCTTTTGAAGAACGCCATCGCCGCAAGGAATATTAAGTTATAATTATTTAATTATAATTAATAAATCTCATTATCATGTTTATGTTTATTTTGGTATGTATTTAGATTAAAAATAATTATAATTATTCTATTATAATTATTAATTATCATTATCATGTTTATTTATATTTTTGTCTGCATTTAGTGAGGTTTATTTTGTTTAATTAGGGATTATATTTCCTTATTTTTGTTATTTGATTTGGGTTGCATGTAGCTATAATTTATTCTGCATTCATGATGAACTATTTTTGAGCCATCTAATTTTAGAATTATATCTTGGAGAAGATTGAGTGGTGTAGCCTATAAATAGGCCATATATTGTAATGAGATGATCATTGAATGAAAAAAAAAATTTCCAAATCCTAAAGGATTCTTCTCCCTCTCACGTTACTTTCTTAGGCTCTCTCCCTCTCTCTAGCTGCCCCTCTCTCATCTTTCTCCCTCTCACGTACAACTCTCTTTCCCCTCTCTTGACCGCCCATCTCTTTTCTCCCACTTGAAGATCTCTTGCAAGGTACTTGGAGTTTGTCGCGGTGGATTGCGGAACCGGCGTGAAACGAAGAAGGCGGACGTGCTACTCATAGTTGACTCATCTCCGGTGGACTCGTGGAAAGAGCACTCAATATTTTTGGATCCAAAAAAATAAATCGGATCTAGGATTCTGAGCGGGGTAACGAAACTTCTACCCATGTGTGTTTTCATTTCTAGATAGATCTTGTGGTGGAGGAATCTTGGGGTTGAAGTTGGTAGCATTACAAAAACTCATGGTTTCCTCAATTTGATTTTCTTGTGACTATCTTAATAAGTTTATCTTAGTTTGTGAGACTTGGCGAACCTCCTTTTTCTTGTTGGGGGAGAGCTACCATTTTTGAGCCGTAATTTTTGGGTGGATCTCTTTTGGAATAACACGCGCTTGGTTGGACCTGATACCGGGCCTTTTGAACCGGAAGGAATATTGGCTCATAGCCCTTATTCAATCCCGAATGGTGTGGCTGCCCGTATGCTAGCGTTAATTTGAATAAACTGAAATATTCTTGTGGATGCATTCGCTATTGACCGCGTAGAAATTTAGATCCGGGAAGGCGTTATAATAAAAAATAGCATTTTATTTTGAATCGAATTAGCCTGCCTACACCAGCTCTGGAGGCCCTTCTCTCACATTTCAGCTCTCTATATCTGGACTTCTCAAAGGATTGCTATTGCAAGCTCTGCACCCAACACAAAAGGGTGCGCGACCTTACGTTTGAAATCAAGGCTCTTGATATAGAGATCAGATCATCGGTTGTGCCTGCCGATGTCTTTATATCTTTCGTCGGCGATATAAAGCGGGAGGAGAAGTGTATTAGTAGGCAGCCTCTCCAAGACTCAGTGTACACAACAACAAATCATATCTCTTGTCTTTGAAGGGGATCCAGCCATCACATCTAGGCTGCAGCTTGAAGGTTCAACAATTCAGGGGGAGCAAACCCCTTCAAGGATCTTGCCTTCAGTTCAGGGGGAGTTCTCAATTCAGGGGGAGATTCCCATATTCTCAGATTATCAGGTCTACTTAAAGACTATGCAGGAGTTCTAGGTGGACACTGAATATCCCATTCCTGATGCACTTACATTCATGGCATCTTCTGATGAATCTTCAACAGCACCATATGATCCATCTCCAACCCAGTTCTCTACTTCAATCCAGCCTCCATCTGCTCCAGTTCCAGCAGCTAAGCCAATCCTCCCAACTCATATCCTCAGAGAAAGACCTCCATATAGGGGGAGAGGTTGTGGAAGAAATCTCAGATAAAGTAATATACCTATCTGGGAAAGGTATTCAAAAGAACAAAGGAAGGACAACAAAAAGGAAAAGTCCTATTACAAAAAACATAAGAAGGTGGAAATTCCACAGAATACAATGAAAACATATATTGATCCAAAATTCTACAGAGATTTAGAGGAAATTGGAGACAGAGACAAGTATGAGTATGAGACGGCTCAAAAGGAGATTGAAGAAAAGAGAAGAAGGTTCATTGATATTCTGTAGAGGTAAAAAGAAATAGTTGAACAAGAAGAATTGGCAAAAGCAATTCCAATCAAAACCACCCTGTTTGATCCCACAGAGTACACTGCAAAGAACCCTCAAGCCAAAATGTTAGAGGGAGTAGGGAAATTTCACAGAGGGGGCATTGGATGCAATCCAAAGGATGTAGTGCAGCCTTCCCTAAAGAGAAAGAAAGGAGAAAAGATGCCTGCAAAAAAGAAAAAGATTATGTTCAAGACTGGTTCAACCTCTGGTAAACCACAGTCAACCTTTGTGGTGCCAAATCCAGATGAAGACTCTGAGTCAGAGGAGTTAGAATTGGAGGTCATAAACCGGTTGACAGCTAAAGTTTTTAATATGGGTTTCAATTTAAATGATGTTCACCCTGAAACAGAAATTGATCTGGAAAAGTTATTCAAGGGTCATGAAAGAATACAGAAGAATCCAGAGAAAGCTGGTCCTACAAACTTCAAATATATGGAAAGAAAATTCAGAAAGGTCTATGAGGCCTTGTCTACTTTTCTTAAAGGAAGGAAGTAGACTTTTCCTTGGGTAAACTCCGATAAACACATATTGATATTAATCATATGCCTTTTTTTGTTTACCAGCCCATATAGTTATTTATTCTTTGTTTATGATGTCTTGTATGTAATTCTGTCTATATAAAAGATTGTGTAAAATCACTTTAATCAAGACTGTAAAATTATTTAAGATAAATAGGGGGAGATTATTGGGAAAAACTCCTTAGATTTAACTTTACAAATTATCTAAAAGTGATTTTAACTCTTAGGTTTTTATTACCCATTGTATAGTGAGGGTAATTTGGTCTTTAGACGTCTTAGGATATCACGCACACCTTGGGGTGCCAAGACCAGAATAAGAAAAGCAGAAATTAGGTTGAGTTAACAATTGCGACGATTGGTATTCGATGCAACTTCGACTTCATGCCAACGTAACCTTGACTAGAAGTCCAAGCAACTCAATCTCTCTGTCAAAGTAGATCAAGTCGACGCTACGTCGAAAGGATATCGGCGTAGATAAAGGAGTGTGTCAAAGATATCTTAGAAGTCGATGCTGCTTCGATTGCAACTCAACACAAAATGAAGAATTTGTCGAAGCCATCTGAAGTCGACGCAATATCAACTACAATTAAACACAGATAATGAAGTTCAAAATCAAGCCTTCAACTCGACGGATACGTCGATAAGAACTCGGAGCTGCGTCGACATCAGAGTTCAATCATCGCTTGAAGGAATTCAAAGATGCACTTACAAGAACTTAAAGGTGTGTTGATAAGAGAGAAAGAGAAGTCGACGCAACGTCGAATACAGTCTAAAAAAGGAAACCTTTTTCAATTGTCATTTTAGAACTCTCTCTCAAGGCCCACAGTACAAAAGATCATTCTACAATAGCTCATTTATTGCCTAGAATAGAAAGGAGCAATAAAGAAGACAACAAAAGCTTTCTTGGAAAGGATGAATACAGCTGGAGAACGGGTCGTGAACAAATGAGGAAAGGAAGAGAAATTGTCTAGGCCAATACCTTTTCAGCACACTCTAAAAGAGGAAAGGAATTAAAATTAAATGATGGACAATAAATAAGAATATCAGACAAAAGAAAAGCAGAGAATTCAAACACAATTTTCTCTATTCTGTCGATTAGGGCTTCCACCTCCTTCTTCTTCCTCCTAGATCCCTAAAAGACAGAAAAATAAGAACTACTCTCTCTCAGATCACAGATAAACAAAAGGCTGCTCCTCATCAATAATATACAGCAACAGGATTTCAATATAAGAAAGCAGAAAAGATCTGAATCTCATAACCCTTGCAAATCATCACTATCTAAAGCAAGGGTTCATCATTTGCAAATCTAGTAAAGAGAAAGATTGAAGCAGAAGGCTTCATTAGAATTCTAAGAACAGAATTCTCCTCATTACTTCTTCCTTCTCCCTTCTACTTTTCCTCAACTGTAAAAGAGTTTAAAGAATCCCTCTTCCAAAAGATTCAATGGTACAAGATCTCCTTATCAAAAGATCTGTTGTTCAAGATCTCCTTATCAAAAGATCTGTGGTTCAAGATCTCCTTATCAAAAGATCTGTGGTTCAAGATCTCCTTATCAAAAGATCTGTGGTTCAAGATCTCCTTATCAAAATATCTTTGGTTTAGAGTCTCCTTATCAAAAGACTCAGGCACAAGTGCGCTTTCCTACCAGGCGGTAGAAGAGGGGAGTACCCAAATTTTGGGGAACCTCTATAAAAAGTTTGTGCTTCTGTGTTGTGACTTTTTTTTATGTCCCACTTTCTTTTACATCATTCATTTTCAGCAATCTTTATATTATTTAATCTGCATGTGGTTTTGGTTTGAGTGCATAACTCCTTATTATGTTTATTGACTGCCCAGTTAAGATAGAAAATTATTTAAATCTCTATTCACCCCCTCCCCCCCCCCCCCTTAGAGGATTCTCAGAGGCACACTTTGCACTTCACATGCTAATCTTGTGGTTTGCATATTACTTCTTTTTGAGCTTTCATGAGTTTGTAAAACGCAAGAATATTGAGAAATAAAACTTTTTGACACCTTAGGCTAAAACTCTAAAATTCGCAACATTTTCAATATTTTTCAAAAAATTTTGCGGTAACTGGTGTCCCTTTTCTTAGAAAATATGAATAAAGAGAAATCATAATGAAAAACATATTTTCTAAGCAAATAACAAATCTCTATATGCTAGCGCCACACAGTATTACCTAGTGCCGACGGTAGCAGAAAATTGTTTTTTTTTTCATTTTGCATTTTTTGGAATAAAAGATCATAATACTGATAGATCCTTTAAAGATTTCTATATTTTTCAGAAATTTTTTATTAAATATTTATTTTTGACAATATTTTATAATCAAATATATAATTACAAAACAATTTCAATAACCAAAAATATGGTTTTCTTACTGTATTTTTGTATTATTTTTTTATAAAATAAAAAATTATAAAACTGTTATTCATTGCAAAAATCAAGGATGATTAGGCTTATCATTTAAAGATTATATGAATATTTGATTTAATTTTCAAGTTTCTTAAAACATTGTTTTGTTTTGTCATGCCTTAAAAACAATATTGTTATGTACAGTGAAATTGATTGTTGAAAACATTTGTAGGAGTGTATAACATGCCTCAAAGTATGAGTAAATGTTTTATGTTTGATAATGATCTATTAACACACATACTTTGATATCCTACATGTGTTTTAATCATAGTCTTGCATAATTGTCTAGTGTAACAACTTAATTAATTAAAATGCATAAATAGATTACATACACAACATTGAATTATTTCAATTCTTTATTTTTCATGCAGTTAGTCATTACAAAAATGTGGTTGAAAATAAATTTTATGTTTGCAAAACAAGCGAATTCGGAGTCCTTAGACACAACTAAAAAGCAAATAAAAAATGATAAGGAAAACTCCATCAAGCACTACTCACCCTCCTGATAAATCTTAATAAGCATTGTGAGGTTGAGAACCTTGGAGAAGAATTATAAATTGTCTTGTAGCAAATAAATTATACACCACGTCTCTTAGTACACCGGATCACCAAAAATGGAATTCAAATAAAAAAGAATAAACATGATCCCCCAAGCACTACTTCGCACCGTGATTAGTCTTAATAAGCATTGTGTTTGTGAAGCACCTTGGTTGTTGTACGTTTCAATTATGTGCATTAAAATATTATGGAAGTAAAATTATTTGGGTATTTTAATAATGTGTTCTTTCATTACATGTTTTCATGTGTTTTGATTAATTCACTTGTTTACTTGATAGTGCATTATTTATAGTCATTTTTATATAGTATTTTAGTAGTAATTAATTAGTTTTTATATACTTTTAGTTTATTTTATATCTAATTTACTTTATTTTATGTTTTCAGGTAATCTGGGGCTGCTAATAGCAAATTCAAGCCCACGACCGTGTTCAGGGGAAATTCCAAAACAAAACTGCAAAAATCCTCAATACACGCCCCAGGTCACGGGCGTGACCTGGGGGCGTGACCATGGTCACGACCATGCTCCGCCTTCAGCTCCCAGAAGTCGCTGCCACGTCGGATTAAAGTTACATGCCCCAGGTCACGGGCGTGACCTTCAAGTCACGGGCGTGACTCGCTCGACAAGCATTCAATTCAAGCAGTTTCCGCCGTCGAGCCATTCCAGCTTACACGCCCTTGGTCACGGGCGTGACCAAGGGGCATGACCTCTCCCGCAACTGCCAAATTAACTCTAGATCGTGCTATTTCCTGCCGTTTCCTGACTCGGTCAAGACACGCCCTAGGTCAGGCGTGACTTAGGGGCGTGACCCGCCTATTGATGAAATTTGGAGGTTTTTCTCCCAACGTTCCCGGGCTTTCAATACGCCGGTTCCGTACCTTACACGCCATAGGTCACGGGCGTGACCTAGGGGCGTGACTTACAGAACTTTTGCCTATAAATTCCAGCTGCTGCCAATGTGAAGGGGATCCTATCCTAGCTTAGATTGGATCATTTTTAGATTAGTTTTTTAGCATTTTCTTATGTATTTTCTTTATGCAGATTTGCTCTATGTCTTGCAAATTTCATTTCATAGTTTAGATTTCCAATTCCTGCAATTGTAATTCCCTTTACTTAGTTATAAAATTGTCTTTCTTTTCAATTATGTTTAGCTAAATTTATAGCATTTGATCGGATGAATTCTTAAGCTTTTCTTATTTTGTAATCTCTCATTTTCTTGGCTTCAGTTTAAGAATTATTATGATCCACTTTTTGTTTTTCTCGATTGATCTAATATTGCCGGTATATGAACATCAATTCTTGATTCATTTTCTAGTGATCGAGAGATCCATGAATTTGTGCTGATCATTCATTAGTGGAAAGAGTTGCATGCATTTCTCGAGAGAGGGTGACACAAATCTTCCGGATTGGAGTCAAATCCAATAGTGGGGCTCACCGCATAAAGCAAGCTTAGGGGTTTCGACTGGCCGAGGGGTCTTAATCGATCAACCTATGGTTAGGTGGTAGTTCTCTCGAGAGAGGCTCTACCATATTTTGGGAACCTCCACGGTCGAATTATTCTATCGCTTTTGGTTATGAATTTAGATTTTACAATTTATTTAACTCAAGAAGGATTTCCGATCTGTTGGACATGTGTGTCAATACCTTTGTTTGAGAATAACAAATCATATATTGTATTAGATATTGCTTGTAGTGTGTTTATAGTGTGCGGGAACTATAGGTGCAATACTCCACAGGTATAAGGCAGTTTGGAACAACTTTTTGAAAGGAGCAGCACTAACGCCAGCGCTAGCGCTACCGCCAGCGCTACCGCCAGCGCTAGCGCTAACGCCAGGCGCTAGCTCAGCGGTTAGCCTCATCTCAGCAGTTTCCTTAGCGCTACTGCCAGCGCTATCGCTACCGCAGGCGCTATCTCGAGTTCGTGCACAGCGCCACGCAGCCAATGGTTCCGCAACCGCTCAACACAAGCGCTACCGCCAGCGCTATCGCTAACGCCAGGCGCTAGCTCGAATTCATGCAGTACGCCATGCCGCTGACGGTTGCGCAACCGCTGGACACGAACGCTACCGCCGGTGCTAGCCACTACCGCAGGCGCTATCTCAAAGGCTATAAAATGAACCAATTTCGTTCATTTTGGTTAGGCCATCCCAGAGAGGTTGCTTGTGCCACAACTCCAGTGTTGTTATGCTGCCGAAGATGGATCTCCCACAAAAAGCTTAAGGAGAATTCTGGAGGAGGACTACGTCACGCTACATCCAAAGGATGATCGCTTTGACCTCGCTTATACTACAGCGATCCTTCATCCTCAACTCCAGAGATCTCATATAGGGAGTTTTATTATTGTTTTTCATTATTTCCATTCCATATTTCTTTGTAACCGTTTATTTAATTTGCCTTGTGTTGGCGACTAGGTCTGGGTAGGACTTAGGGGGAAATTCGCCTTGTGTTGGCGACTAGTTCTAGGTGATTAGATCTAGGGGGCTCGAGGCCATATCCGGGGAAGGATTGGCTAGAGCGGCTTGAGGGCATATCCGGGGAAGGATTGGCTAAAGCCAACCGGTTCGTGGGGATACGAGTCGGTATAGAAAAGGAAAAGATATTTTCATTTGTACGCCTCCGATTTCTAGCGATATAGAAATCAAATTTATGTAAACACTTTTTCATATAATATAATCTTGTCTCTTTTGTGTTTACTTGATTTCTATCACTTGGCGTAATCTCTATTATATTGTGTTCTAAGTTTTCAATTCTAAATCTAAATTGTATATTTCAATCTCTTTCATCATAAAACAATTTAGTAATTTTAATAAAATTATAAAAAGAATTTTTATTCCCTTATTCACCCCCCCCCCCCTCTAAGGGCGCCGTAAGATCCAACAAGTGGTATGAGAGCCAGGTTATTCCAAATCGGTCTAACAACCGGGAATAATAGCGTCTCATGATATCGCTTCTACTTGTAAGGGAAATTTTCTTATAAATGAAAAATCTTTAGCACCACCTCTATTTGAAGGTAAAAATTATAATGGGTGGAAAACTCTTATGGAAAAATTTCTTAAATCTTTGTATATGGAAGTATGGAATATTACAATTAAAATGCCCCCAAGTATTTTAAATAAAAATGAAATGTTTTTAAATGCCAAATCAATGAATAGTCTATATTGTGCATTAGATCAAAATATTTTCAAACTTATTTATACATTTCCTACTGCTTATGAAGTTTGGAAATTTCTTGAGAATTCTTATAGTCTTCCTTCCACGGATGATGAACAAGAGGAATTACTTATGGATCCAAGAGAAGAAATCAATGAGGACTCATTCTTGGAGGAAGATAAATCTAAAAGAGAAATCGACGAGGAATTCCTTATGGATCCAAGAGAAGAAATCGATGAGGACTTATGCTTGGAGGAAGAAGAATACGACGTCACAATATTGGACTCATTTGTTGGCAACACATCAAGCAAAAGAGAAGACGGAAACTATAGCAATGTAAGAAAATCAAAAACTTCTCTTTTTATAACGAATTCTATTTCTACTTCTCGTATGCTTAAAATTGCTAAACGTAAAATTTTAAAGTTAAAAATTGCTAATTCCAAATTACGTTTAGAAAATAAATCTTTAAAAGCAAACGATAACGTAGAATCAAATATTGATGTGATAAATTCTCTTTCTTGCTCTTTAGTTAAAATTCCTACTCCTTGTTTGAATTGCAATATATTAAAAGAAAAATTCAAGGAAATTGAAAAAAGGCTCTTAGTTTCTAAAGAACATAATGAAAAATTGATAGTTGAAAATGATGCTTTAACTTGTAAGTTAAAACAATTAAAATCTTTTGTTGAAAAATTTCAAATGTCACCTAATGAATTTCACCATAAGATTTTGAATAACAAGGATAAATTAAATTACAAAATCATTTCTAAAAAGGATCATTTTCATACATCAACTCAAAAGGAGTTTAGTTTCAAAAAGAATTATGACCCTCACAAAATTCTTAAGAGTCATTATTATAAATCTCAATATATTTTCAATCATGACTCAAATTTAAAAACTCCTTTTCATGGAAATCAAACTATAAAATATTATCCTTCATATTATAAGAGTATGTCTATAAGAAAGAGTGGAAATGTAAATTATCAAAATAAGAATCAATTATTTACATCATTTTGTAACCCACTATTTCAACAATCACTTCTTAAGAAAGACAATCACTCTTATAAATTTTCAAAGAATCCATGTAATAAAATTCATTATGATTATCAACATCAATCTAATTTGAAAAATAACTTGAACAAACATAAATCACAAATGAATTATTTTTCAAACAAATATAATCATATAAAGATGTCACATAATCATAACATGAATTTAAAAGACAAACAACCAAAGTATGAATGGAGGCCCAAAATTAAAAACGAAACATTAACTCCACTTGTAAAGGCCGATTCATTACTATCTCTCCAAAAGCCTACATGATGTATTTGGGTACCCAAAGGAACCATCCCACTTGGTCCCCTTTGGACACCTAAATCTCTTATTAATTAGTATCCATTCATTTGCATGAAGTAGAATCAAATAAAAATGAAATATCACTACTCTACTTAATGATATGCTAATTGTCACTTTTCTTTTGTTTTTTTTTGAACAAATATGCTATGATCACTTTATATATCATGAAATATGACTTTCATATATTAAGCCTAATGTTTATCAAATCAAATTTGAATTAAAATTGAACATTAAGTCATATATTTTTCAAAGTGATCTATCTCTCATCTTAAATTGTTTAAATATATCCTTTTAAATCCTTTACCCTTAATTGTCTTGAATTATCATTAGAAATTGAATATTGAAATTATTATCAAGACTATTGAAACTATTTTAAAAATTCGATTTAAATGGTTTATTAAAGGGCTTAAAAAAAAAATTAAAATGCGCAACGTTTTTGATTCTTTTTCTATTTTTGTTTGCTGCATATGATAGCCCTTATAATGAAGAATAATATCTAAAAAAATGAAAACAAAAATTCATCTAAACGCATGTTTAATCTTTCAAAAATGCGAGTTTATGATCAAAACTTCAAACATCCATATCTTTTGATCCGCTCGCCTTATTTTCGCGTTTAATATATTTCGGAAAGAGCACAAAAATCTCCATCCAATGGCAAACTAGGCTTGCTCATTTGAGTTCTTTTGGTGCTGTCAACTTGCCCAATTTCAACTTCGTTTTAAAAGCTATCTTAATTTGCTTGATTTGGAAATTTCTGTGTTTATGGATTTTTTCATCACATGCTATCCTTAGTATAATTATTTCATATTTTATATTATATGTGTGATGTGTGTCACCAATGTTTGCATGAAATTTAGACCTTAGAATCATCTTGTATCATTAAGATCAAATCAAAAGTTTAATCATTTCATTCTAGGTATAAAGAAAATTAATTTGAAAAAATTCTCATATTACATGCAACATTATCCCCATTAAATCATATATAATAACATTGCAATCAAACTCATTATCCTAGCATTGCTTCTTGGTCTATGCTTATATATTTATGCTAGGTATAACATGTACAATGTTATTTAAATTATAACTATGTGTTTTGAAATTATAATATAATACTAAAATTCCAACAAACACATAGTTTATGGATTAATCATTAGAATATTTATGAATATTGTTTCATGAATCATATATTATCATGCAAAACCAAAGATCAATAAATTCAATTATTGAATGGCATTTTATTTCAAAACTATATATTTGTGATCTTTGACTTTGATATGATAGCATGATCATCATTTTCTAGACTTATATTTCAAACATGCTCATTCAAAAGAAAATTACCAAATCATATTGTCATAAGTCTAGAAGAATTAGAATTTACATACATCATGATGATCTAACATATATTCTATGAAAAATTCTCTATAATCATAAATCATAATTCTTGTTCTATCAAGAAATACCTCAAATCAATAATAAGAATTATGAATCTTATGATAAAAATTTGAATAATGTTTTCTTTCCATTATTTGGTGTATTGATATGCTTTGATATTGATTGCATGTATCTCTCATATTTGTAGACTCTAGAATCAACTTTGCAATGAAGATATACATCAAACTTAATCATCACTCTATTCTAGATCTATACTTTGAAACTCTATTTCTGGAATACATGTAACATTAATATAAATCTTATGACATGACATTAAACTCAAAACTCATCATACTAGCATTGTCACTTATTGAATATTAGTAATTGTGCTAGTTATCTCATATCGTCATCTCATAATAGTAGAAAAACTATGCGGCTTTATAACTCATCACATTAAACAAAACCCATAGTTTATAAATCAACCCATAGTCTAAAAGGCATAGGTTGTCCAAAAGATTATTTCACCTATGACTTCATATCTCACAATAGCGGGGGCGTAGGATTGGATACATTAGAGACCTAACTTCTAAGACATGTCTTGTCCTTAACCGGGGAGGGTTCCAGTGGGGCCTTGCGAGGCACTGGGGGGAAAGAGTGCTAGGTTGAGCGTTCTCTAGTGTGTGCATATGGGAGTAACACCCCCAACCTACGGCATGTGTGCAGCTCCTCACGCCCATCCATCACTTAGTACAGGGCTAGGGTGTAGACATTTAGTCGGGGTAGCCTTTAATCTTAGGACATACTTATATTACTCACTGCATGAATATTTTTATTCACTTATTACTTAAATCATGCATATTTTGGGTTGTTTAATAAAAAATGTCCTCTTGTATCTTCATAATTTATCTTTTCATGATTAAATGTTTTTGAAAAACACAAGAATTTGAAAAAGCCAAAGTTTCATGCAAATTTGATCCACCTAGAGATCTCCAAAAATTCTGAAATTTCAGCATGTAACTACTTTAAGGACACTTATTCAATATCAATAATCAAAAATTTTAAATTCTCAAAAAATCACGTACTGTTTGCCGCGCTATCACTAGCGCCGACGCTAGCGTGGGTTTGTGATTTTTCTGTTTTTTAAAATTTCTAAAAATCTACAAAAATATGTTAGTTTATGTGTACAAATCTATTTTTGTGTTTCTGTTTATCTTATTTTTTATTTTATTTATATTATGAAAAATCAACTACAAAAGATCAAAATTCAAAAATACAAAAATATTTTTTTTGTTATTTGTGTTTTAATCATATTATGAAAAATTAACTACAAAAGTTCAAAATTAAAAAAAATATATATACAAAAATATGCTTTTGTTATTTATGTTTTTCTTAATATTATGAAAAATCCACTACAAAAATTCAAATTTCAAAACTTACAAAAATATGTTTTTTTTGTGATTTTTCTGTTTTTATTTGATTTAAAAAATTGATAAAACAAAAAAACTGTATGATCTTTATTGTCAATATCAAGCATGTATGAATTCTATTATTTAGAATTATTTACAATGTTAAACCTTATTTCTTCAAATTACTATGAACATTGTTTTGCTTATCATGCTTTGATATATCTATTTAAAGTGCATCAATTATATTGAAAAATGTGTAGATACAAGCTTAGCATGCCTCTAAGTATGAGTAAATGTTTTATGATTGATAATGATATATTTCACTCACTTATTTTGGTAATCAACATGTGTGTCTAAATCTAAAAATGCTTGCTTGTGTATTGTATTTGTACAATGAATTAAAACTTGCATAAGTTTATTGCCTACACTACATTTGAATTGCACTTATGAAATTTAGAAAAGTGGTTAAATTAAAAATTTGGTTTGCAAAACAAGTGTATTCGGAGAATGTTGTCTCACAAATGTGAACAAAAAATTATATATGTAGACAAATATAACTCCACCAAGCACTACTTGAACCTCCCAATAAGTCTTCATAAGCATTGTGAGGTTGAGCACCTTGGAAAGAATAGTAAAGTGTCTTGTGCAAACTTTGATTATTACACCACTTTGTTAAAAATTATATGCATTAAAAGTGTGTGAAAGTAATTACCTGTGTTTTATTGTGCACTTTACTTTACATATGTCTTGTATTTTGATGATTTAAATCAATTGTTAACATTGCCCAAAATACACTTATGTGTACATCATTATCTTTCATAACACTTCTTCTCATGAGTATTGGATTCTAATGCTTTATCTATACTACTCTTTATATAAAAATGCACTAGATAACCTAGCATGATCTCTACAATGTTTTGGTATTTCTTGAACTTAGAATTATGTAACTTTGTAGTATAATCTCTCTTTGATATGTTCATTTCATGCTTGGTATTTTTTTATGAAAAACTTTGAGAATTCAAAAAGGTTAAAACATCTTTCAATTTTGAACTAAAACTCATATTTTTACTTATGCTTTTCATGCTTACAAAAAGATGTTTATTATAATCTTCCGCTTGCTTACAACTCTTATCTTTATATTTGAAATCTCTTATATATGATATGCTTAAACTCTTTATCATTTCATATATTACAAAAGCTCGATCATGATTTATAAATAGGGTAAAGAATGCCTCCTTACTACCCTCACCCCACCTTCTTTTGATAATACCAAAAGGGGGAGATTAATTGAAGAAATCTATATAGGAGAAATATAGATAAATAAGGGGAGACTTAATTCATGAAATCTATCATTTAGGGGGAGTAACACATAAATTGCATTTATGTAGGGGGAGCATTAAGATAGGGGGAGTATGCACATTATCATGCATATCATTTACTATAGTTGCACTTTTATCTTGCTTATCTCATCTATAAACACTATTGTTGATTTCTTGCTTAGAGGATTTGTTATTATCAAAAGGGGGAGATTGTTGGACATGTGTTTCACATCCCTTTGTTTGAGAATAACAAATCACATATTGTATTTGATATTGCTTGTAGTGTGTTTATAGTGTGCAAGAACTATAGGTGCAATACTCCATAGGTATAAGGCAGCTTGGAACAACTTTTTGAAAGGAGCAGCATTAATGCCAACGCTAGCGCTACCGCCAGCGCTACCGCCAGCGCTACCGCCAGCACTAGCGCTAACGCCAGGCGCTAGCTCAGCGGTTAGCCTCGTCTCAGCAGTTTCCTTAGCGCTATCGCCAGCGCTATCGCCAGCGCTATCGCTACCGCAGGCGCTATCTCGAGTTCGTGCACAGCGCCACACAGCCAACGGTTCTGCAACCGCTCAACACGAGCGCTACCGCCAGCACTATCGCTAACGCCAGGCGCTAGCTCAAATTCGTGCCGAGCGCCACGCCGCCGACGGTTGCATAACTGCTGGACACGAACGCTACCGCCAGTGCTAGCCACTTCCGCAGGTGCTATCTCAAAGGTCTATAAAATGAACCAATTTCGTTCATTTTGGTTAGACCATCCCAGAGAGGTTGCTTGTGCCACAACTCCAGTGTTGTTATGCTGCCGAAGATGGATCTCCCACAAAAAGCTTAAGGAGAATTCTTGAGGAGGACTATGTCACGCTACATCCGAAGGACAATCACTTTGACCTCACTTATACTACAACGATCCTTCATCCTCAACTCCAGAGATCTCATATAGGGAGTTTTATTATTGTTTTTCATTATTTCCATTCCATATTTCTTTGTAACCATTTATTTAATTCGCCTTGTGTTGGCGGCTAGGTCTGGGTAGGACTTAGGGGGAAATTCGCCTTGTGTTGGCGACTAGTTCTAGGTGATTAGATCTAGGGGGCTCGAGGCCATATCCGGGGAAGGATTGGCTAGAGCGGCTTGAGGCCATATCCGGGGAAGGATTGGCTAAAGCCAACCAGTTCGTGGGGATACGAGTCGGTATAGAAAAGGAAAAGATATTTTCATTTGTACGCCTCCGATTTCTAGCGATATAGAAATCAAATTTATGTAAACACTTTTTCATATAATATAATCATGTCTCTTTTGTGTTTACTTGATTTCTATCACTTGGCATAATCTCTATTATATTGTGTTCTAAGTTTTTCAATTCTAAATCTAAATTGTTTATTTCAATCTCTTTCATCATAAAACAATTTAGTAATTTTAATAAAATTATAAAAAGAATTTTTATTCCCTTATTAACCCCCCCCCCCCCCCCCCCTCTAAGGGCGTCGTAAGATCCAACACGATCAAATGCTCTTTCCTTCTTTTTCTCTTTTATTATTCAAAAAAATCTTCTTAAATCTAGATAAAATAATATTAATTTGCGTGAGTAGAAGTAATCAACAAACCCGTGGAATACGACACTTGATATTTATTTTTAAATATCATATGCTATGAACGATAGGTGCTCTTGCCTATAGTTCATAGAATTTGGAGAAATTTTATATCCTAAATTTTACTCATCAAGTTTTTGGCGCCGTATGCCGGGGAACTATTTTTGTTGATATTTTGAAAGCGTGAATTTTATTACTTTTATCATTCTCTTTCTCCACCCCAATTTCTCTTTTTGCTTTTTCTTTTAAAATTCATTTCTATTAGGTAACAGTTGTTTAATTTTCTTTTTCAAAAAAAAAATAATGTTATCACAGTTGGCCGCAAAAGTTGTCGAGCTTCAAAATAAAGTTAATCTTTTGGAAGCCGCACGAATGCGCCAAATTATTTGTCATTTTTGTGGGTAGCATCATTCTAGTGAGGAATGATATTTTTCATTTCAAAAAATTTCTCATGAAAATCTAATTAATTTTTATAATGAAAATAATAATTTTTATGATGAAAATAAATTTTCTTTAAATAATGATGCGGGTGAATTTACTTCTTGCACTGATGTTGATTATTCATGGTGGCAAGGTCACCCGGATAGTTTTCAGTGCGAAGAAGAAAATTCCTTCAATCATGATTTGCATTCCTCGCCTTTCCCGCATAGTTTTTCTTCTTCTGATCTTGAGAATTTTCCGAATTTTATTTCGCCCACATTAAATGCTTATTCTCATGATTAAGAAGAGCATTTGTACCAAGAATTTTGCGAAGACATGGAGACACCGGGCGCATTAGAAAATGAAAATTTTTCTTCTTCTCCTTCGCCCGCCCTTTCTTCTCTTTCTCATGAATTTATAATTTGTGAAGAAATTGTGTCCCGTGAATTTAATACTCTTGGTATTGTTTTTTCCAATCAAAAAATTATTTTTGAAAATAAACAACCGGAGCTTAATCATGTGTTTTCGCAAGCGCCTCCTCCTTGCGAACAATTTTCTAACTCGCTAAAATTTGATTCTTGTGATTCTAACAATTTTCATGTAGAGGATGAGCCATTGCAACCAAACGTCTTCACCGATCCATTTGCCGCTCATCTCCAACAATCCAAATTACCTAAGGTATGTCTAGGTAATTTGGATTCACAATTTCATGCTAACGGACAACGAAAGAATCAAAAGTATTGCGGAGGAGTCGCCGGGCACCAGATTTCGGCATGCTCACCTGAGCGTGAATAAAGGGAGTTGCCTGTGCATTTTCAATTTTATTTTCCTTTTTCCTAACAATAACCGTCTAGCTTAAAGATGGGAAAAAGTAAGCGCTCTTGGGAGGCACCCCTTGCTTATCTTTATTTTTTTCTTGCAATTTACTTTTTATGCATTTTATTTACTTTTCCCTCCTACTTGGCTTATAAACATTGGGGACAATGTTTATTTTTAAGTATGGGGGTGTGTTCTCTATTTTCAGTTTTTATTAAAAATCCAAAAAAAATAGAAAATCTTTTTCAAAATTATAAACAAAAATAATCTTCTTTCTTTATTTTCAATTTTGTTATGAAAAAAATTACAAAATTCAAAAAAAAAAGTTTTCTTTTAAATTATTATGTCTTTGTGTCTTATTTCTCTTGTTTGCAAATTAAAATTACAAAAAAATAAAAAAAAATTAAAAATTTAATTTCTTACGAAAGGGCCGTGTGGGTTTTCATCCCACAAAACCGCCTAGTACCTTCCGAGCCCGTCATTGGGTAGCCCTTGGGAAGTCTAAGAATATTAAAAAAAATCATTTTTTTAATATAAAAAAAATCCAAAAATCTAATAAAATAAATTTTGTATTATTAAATTACTCCAAACTTCATTTGTGCAAAATTAATTTTAATTATGAGTTGTCTTTATAGTTTTTTTTAAAGAGTTTTCTATTTATGAATTTTTAAATCATATATTTCTCTTCAAAATATGCTAGATTTAATTTTTAGATGAATTTGATTTAATGAGTTTTTCATTATCTTGATTTGTTTAGAATATTTCTTAGTTTTACTTTCTCTCTTTAAAATATCATAATTCAATTTTGTAGAAATTATGTTAAATATCTATAGATTTTACTTATATTAACTTGAACTTATGGTCTCTTTTAGATTGCTCAAATTGTTTTCTATGCTCTTAAAATATATCTTTGGAATTTTTCTAGCCTTTAAACCCTAGCCCTTCCCCTACCGTTCTTATTAACCCTTGTTGTTTGGCATAAAAAAAATATTTGAAAAGATCATATGTCATGGAATGAGAGGAAATAATTCATCATTCCTAAACATATGCACCCAAATTAGTAAAAGATTATATGGCATGGAGTTGAGAGGATAAAATTCATCACTCTTAAACATATACATTTGGGATATAAAAAAGAAGAAGAAATTAAAAAAGATGGAAATGAGAGGATAAAATTCATCATTTCCCACATACAAAGTAACTTCTTCAATGCCAATTTTACCCCATTTAGCCAAGTTCACTTGTTTATCCAAGATATTATTGAGAGAACATAGTTAATATTTTGTAGTTTTCTAAAAGTTTCTCATGATTGTAAGGTTTCTATAATTTTAATCTTGGAGTATTTTACTTAATTCAATGCAATTTTGTTTATGAAGATTTAGTTAGAGAATTTCAAAACTAAAATTTATTCTACTCATTTCAATTTATGAATTATTAATTATTTCTTATAAATCTGAATTTTAATTTCTTAAATTATTTTGACATGAGTTTTATAGAATTTGAAGTACATAATTAGAAGTAAATATTTTTGAAAATGTCCTATAAATTCTTCTCATACTTATAACTTAGTTTTTGCTCTGGAATAACAAAAGCTTAAGTATGAGGGTATTTGATAGTGCATTATTTATAGTCATTTTTATATAGTATTTTAGTAGTAATTAATTAGTTTTTATATACTTTTAGTTTATTTTATATCTAATTTACTTTATTTTATGTTTTCAGGTAATCTGGGGCTGCTAATAGCAAATTCAAGCCCACAACCGTGTTCAGGGGAAATTCCAGAACAAAACTGCAAAAATCCTCAGTACACGCCCCAGGTTACGGGCGTGACCTGGGGGCGTGACCATGGTCATGGCCGTGCTCCGCCTTCAGCTCCCAGAAATCACTGCCACATCAGATTAAAGTTACATGCCCCAGGTCACGGGCGTGACCATGGGGCGTGACCTTCAGGTCACGGGCGTGACTCGCCCGACAAGCATTCAATTCAAGCAGTTTACGCCGCTGAGCCGTTCCAACTTACACGCCCTTAGTCCTGGGCGTGACTAAGGGGCGTGACCTCTCCCGCAACTGCCAAATTAACTCCAGATCGCGCTGTTTCCCGCCGTTTCCTGACTTGGTCGGGCATGACCCGCCTATTGATGAAATTTGGCAGTTTTTCTCCCAACGTTCCCGGGCTTTCAAGACGCCGGTTCCGTACCTTACAAGCCCTAGGTCACGGGCGTGACCTAGGGGCGTGACTTACAGAGCTTTTGCCTATAAATTCCAGCTGCTGCCAATGTGAAGGGGATCCGATCCTAGCTTAGATTGGGTCATTTTTAGATTAGTTTTTTCAGCATTTTCTTATGTATTTTCTTTATGCAGATTTGCTCTATGTCTTGCAAATTTCAATTCATAGTTTAGATTTCCAATTCCTGCAATTGTAATTCCCTTTACTTAGTTATAAAATTGTCTTTCTTTTCAATTATGTTTAGCTAAATTTATAGCATTTGATTGGATGAATTCTTAAGCTTTTCTTATTTTGTAATCTCTCATTTTCGTGGCTTTAGTTTAAGAATTATTACGATCCACTTTTGATTTTTCTCGATTGATCTCATATTTCTGGTATATAAACATCAATTCTTGATCCATTTTCTAGTGATCGAGAGATCCATGAATTTGTGCAGATCATTCATTAGTAGAAAGAGTTGCATACATTCCTCGAGAGAGGGTGACACAAATCTTCCGGATTGGATTCAAATCCAATAGTGGGGCTCACCGCATAAAGCAAGCTTAGGGGTTTCGACTGGCCGAGGGGTCTTAATCGATCAACCTAAGGTTAGGTGGTAGTTCTCTCGAGAGAGGCTCTACCATATTTTGGGAACCTCCACGGTCGAATTATTCTATTGCTTTTGGTTATGAATTTAGATTTTACAATTTATTTAACTCAAGAAGGATTTCCGATCAAATGCTCTTTTCTTCCTTTTCTCTTTTATTATTGAAAAAAATTCTTCTTAAATCTAGATAAAATAATATTTATTTGCGTGAGTAGAAGTAATCAACAAACCCGTGGAATACGACACTTGATATTTATTTTTAAATATCCTATGCTATGAACGATAGGTGCTCTTGCCTATAGTTCGTAGAATTTGGAGAAATTTTATATCCTAAATTTTACTCATCAATACTTTATCAAAACACAATTGTATACATCATTATCTTATATACAACTTTCACTCATGAGAATTGGAACATAAAGCACATATATATTATTCTCTACAAACGATAGTCAATGCACTATATAGCAAAGCATGACCATTACAATGTTTATTTTTACTTGAAATGCAAATTGTATTACATTGTAGGTTTGTATCTTTCACTTGATAATTTAAATAATGCTTGCGTTTTTTATGACGTCAAACATGGCTGCACACGGGCGTGACCTGCAGTGTCATGGCCGTGACAGTGGGCGGCAGTTTATCAGCAGCATGGGCGTGACTTTGGGGCTGGCGATGGATTTGTCAAACACTTGGATAGAGAGTTCATCGAACGCAGCTCAGGTTTCGTCGAACGCAGCTCGGTTTTGTCGAACGCAGGGCAGAGCGCTTTCGTCGAACGCTGAGCGGAGAGAATTCGTCGAACGCAGAGCGTTGTTCGTCGAATGCAGCTTGATTTCGTCAATCGCAGGGCAGAGATCGTTCGTCGAACGCAGCTCGATGTTCGTCCAACGCAGGGCAGAGATCGTTCATCGAACGCAGCTCGACGTTCATCGAATGCAGGGCAGAGATCATTCGTTGAACGTAGCTTGACGTTCGTTGAACGCAGGTCAGAGAGCGTTTGTCGAAATTTGAACTTTAAATTTACACTCCCTTGGTCACGGGCGTGACCTGAGAAAATTTTGTCAGAAATCTGAAAAAAAAAGAAATAAAGTTAAGTTAGTAATAAAAATAATAAAACAGGCAATTATTCATTAATTTACATAGAAAATTTATAATATTAATTAAAACCATACTAATAACTATACTAAAAATACGTATATTTTACTACTTATCACTATGCGACCACTTTTTTTAGGGCAGCCCATAATTCCTAAGCCTTCCCATCTGGGAAGCCCATAATTCTTATAAGTAGAGGCCAGGTCTAAACTAGAGGAGATTAGAAGCAAGGAGGTCAGGAGTTGTGGGCTTTATTTAAGTGTCTGGTCGAGCTCTATAGGAGGACAAGGCAGAACAACTTTTAGGTCACGCAAGTGTGAACTCTCTTCAGTTACCGTGAGCTCCTCTATGCAGACCATGTTTATTATTTTTACATGTATCAGGATGTAACCCCTGATGTAATACAAGATTCATATTAGTAATATTTCCCATAGTAAGTGGTATTCGCTATTGCGAGTAAATCTGCCCTTGTCGATTGCTTGCAACAATCTTTTCCACACCCTATCTCTCGCTCATTCATTCGTGACTGGAAGTTACTGGCCACTCAACAACTACCCCTTCAACCCTCATCCCCTTCTGGGTGGAGCAGGATAACGCCGAGGGCCATGCCTTCGAACATTCCTTCGGGCTTTACAGCCAGGAGGACGTTGTCGAGTTCGACGTCCTATCGTCCAGGAAACTCGCATATGAAAGTGCACGAGCCCAGCTTCGCATCCTGAAGCTCGCCCACATGATGGGTCGGCGATGCCTCCAGTCAAAGAAGAATTTGGAGGAGCTCAAGCGCGACCTGAAGGCCGCGAAGGACGAAATCACGAGCTTTAAAGAAAAACCAAGCTCTGAAGATCTTCAGCGCGAGCTGAAGGCCACGGCTAAGGAGATCGCGAGCCTCAAGGAGAAGCAGAATATCGTGGATGGCCTCATCTCCAGACTTCAGGACGGAATGGTAAGTTTGTCTGTTATTCGCTTACCTCTCTTGATTTCCTAACCCTTCGCTAATACTCTTTTGCAGGATGCCGAGACCGCCAACCAACTTCTCGCTCGGACTTCCAACCTGGAGAAGGAAGTTGTCGGGTTGAAGCCTCTCAACCAAAAGTTGGCTCGGGCGGCCCTTCCCCCCCCCCCCCACTCCTCACAGCCCCAGTACTTTGAAGAGGCAATCGCGTATGGAGGAGGAGGCGATGCGAAAGACTACGGTCGTGGCGGCGAAGCACATCTTCCGCACTCTTCAGAGGGCTCGCCTTCTCTCTGCCCGAGGCTGTGCAGCTGGCTGTCGAGGAAGTGTCCACGGAGCTATTCAAGCCAATCGTTGAGTTGGTAGATAGCGAGAGCGGGCATTCCATAGTCAACCCCTGAACCTCCAATGTATTTTGTTTATTTTTGATTGGCGAGAACTCCACAATGCCTGTAAACAGTATTCGTGAAATGAAATGAAACTTTTGTTTAGTACTTTCTCTTATTTTTTCGTCTTGCAATAACATGCTCGCATGTCATTTTCCTTGCAATGCACTCACCTATCTTTTACCTTGCAATGTGTTCGCATATCGCTTACCTTGTAGCCTTAGATTCACGCATCACTTACACTCGCTCACCTTTCTTATGGTGCTCTCCCCAATTTTTACTTTCAAGTTTTTTCTCTGGGACTTTGCGCCAGACCTGGCCCACTCACCGTCAGGAATCGTGAGTGAGGACCCAGCTATACTTTTTCGTGCGCTGCATGCCTGGACTGGTTGACTTTGATTCTTTTATGCCTGCGAGCCACACTAGCTTGCTAGATTATGTGCACCCCCCATTCGTCTTTGCTCAGGAGATTGCGATCGAGGTCCTCCTCCATGGGAGGCCTTACCAAAGATTTGTTCTACCGATGCCCTGTTAGGTGAGTACTTTCTTGCCTCGCCAGCTTGAAGTTCTCGCTGGTTCTGCCGGCTAGGGGTGCCCGACTATGGAATTCCTAAGTTGTCACCCAAATACCCTGCTAGCCTCTCCAGAGATCAACCTGAACCCACCGGCTAGTGAGATCCCGGCAGCGGAATCGATCTGGGGCATTCCGGCACCTTGTCACCTTACCAGCCTCTCTAGAGATCAACCTGAACCCACCGGCTAGTGAGAGCTCGGCACCGGAATTGATCTAGGGCATTCCAACACCTTATCACCTTGCCATCCTCTCCATAGATCAATCTGAACCCACCGGCTAGTGAGAGCCCAACATCGAAATCGATCTGGGGCATTCCAGCTCCTTATCACCTTGCAAGTCTCTCCAGAGATCAACCTGAACCCACCAACTAGTGAGAGCCCGGCAGCGGAATCGATCTGGGGCATTCCAGCACCTTATCACCTTGCCAGCCTCTCTAGAGATCAACCTGAAACCACTGGCTAGTGAGAGTCTGGCAGCAGAATCGATCTGGGGAATTCCAGCACCTTATCACCTTGCCTGTCTCTACAGAGATCAACCTGAAACCATCGGCTAGTGAGAGCCCATCAGAGGAATCGATCTGGGGCATTTCAACACCTTATCACCTTGTTAGCCTCTCTAGAGATCAACCTGAACCCACTGGTTAGTGGAAGCCTGACAGCGGAATCGATCTGGGGCATTCCAGCACTTTATCAACTTGCCAGCCTCTCGAGAGATCAACCTGAACCCACCGGCTAGTGAGATCCCAGCAATAGAATCGATCATGGGCATTCAGGCACATTGTCACCTTGCTAAAGGAACCTGTAACCAAAAAAGGAAACCACATCAAGAGAATCTCATCAACTTCTTAACTTACCATTACGCCTTAGTTTAAGGATAAAAATGCTTCAAATCATCGCAGCTTCAAGTTCGGCTGAGGGACAGCCCTTCCACATCTCGTAGGTGGTATCCCCCCGACTTGAGTGCCTCTCCTACAGTGTAAGGACCTTCCTAATTGGGGTTGAGCTTTCCCACCGTGGCCCCTCTTCTCGCCGCATCGACCTTTTGTAGGACCAAGTCCCATTTCTCGAACTGTTTGACTTGGATATGCTTGTCAAAGTGCCGGGCCATTCCTCTTTTGACCTCCTCCTGTCGGATGGTGGCCAAGTCTCGGAGCTCTTCTACCAAATCTAAAGATAGTCTTTGTTCTTCCTCATTTTCCACTCGCCATTCTTTGTCTCCTTCACCTGCGGTCACCACCCGGGGTGACTTTACCTCGAACTCTATGGGAAGCATGGCCTCGGACCCGTGGGAGATCTTGAAAGGGCTCTCTCATGTGGTTGTATTTGGCATTGTTCTCAGGGCCCACAGAACTGAGGGTAGCTGTTCTACCCAGTTGCCCCTTAGGTTCTCGACCTTCTTCTTCAGCAAGTTTACTATTATCTTGTTTGTTTCCTCCACCTGCCCATTACTTCTTGCGCGGTGGACCGATGCAAAGTGAAGGTCTATGCCAGATGACTGCAGAAGCTGACAAACTCATCATTAGCAAACTGCGGCCCATTGTATGTGATGATGGCTAGTGGGAGCCCAAGTCGATAGATTATCTCCCCACATACGAAGTTTCTTACTAACTGGGAGGTTACCTTAGCCAGCGCCTACACCTCCAGCCACTTGGAAAAGTAATTGATCATCACCAACAGGAACTTCCTTTGACCACTGGCCTGAGGAAATGGACCTACCAAGTCCAACCCCCATATAACGAATGGCCACGGGGTCATGATGGTCTGAAGCCTCTAAGTTGGGAGTAGTTGAAGAGGGGCGTATAGCTGGCACTTGGAGCACTTCCTTGTGAATTTCGCCGCATCTTTGCTAAGGGTAGGCCAGAAGTAGCCCTGCCTCATTACCTTTCCATCCAGGAGCCTGCTCCCAGAGTGACTGCCACACTCTCTGGAGTGGATCTCCTCTAGGACCCTTGGTGCCTCCTCCTCTGACACACAACAGGATAGGAGCCCCGATATGGTCTTTCGGTATAAAACTCCTGCATTCAAAGAATAATATGCGTACTTGTACCTAAACCGCCTCTTGCCCACATCTCCCTCTAGTAATTGTCCCAATGCTTGGAAGGCGATGAGGGAGTCCATCCACGACGCTTGCTGATCTATCTTCATTAGCTCGCCCTCTTTGATAGATTGTCGAAAGAGCTCTAACACTGCTACCCCAGCCCTGGGACCAAACTTGGCTAGGAGGTCAGCCGGGATGCTCTCTTCCCTCGACACATGCTGTACTGAGAAGGTACGGAACTGCCAGATGAGTTTCTTGACTTTCCCCAAATATAGTTGTAGAGTTGGCTTTTTTTCCTCAAACTCCTCTTTGACTTGGCATGACACCACCATGGATTCTATTGAGATCTCCACATCCTACACCCCTAGCTCCCTAGCTAGACGAAGCCCAGCGATTACGACCTCGTACTCGTCCTGGTTGTTGTTGAGCAGGAAGTGAATGTTAATTGTCTGCTCGATCCTTGTCCTCTAGGGGCTCACTTGGATTTACCCTCCCCAAAAGGAATGCTTCCCTGATGCCCCATCCACCAGCACCTTCCATGCCACTTAGTGGGGTGGTTCCAACTCCCCCACCTCGATTATGTAATTGGCCAAGAAATCTGCCACTGCTTGGGCCTTTAAAGAAAGCCTTGGAACAAACGAGATGTTAAACTCGCTCTACTCCACTGACCACTTGGCTAACTTCCCTGAATGCTCCACTCTTTCCATGATGTTGTGAAGGGGGTGGTCGGTCACTACCTTAATGGAATGTGCCTGGAAGTAAAGTCGGAGCTTCCGGGATGACACTACTAGGGTGAAGGTTAGCTTCTCCAAGATGGGATACCTGAGCTCTGCCTTCATTAGAACCCTACTAACGTAATAGATAGGGAGTTGCATCTTCCCTTCTTCCCAAACTAGGATGGAGCTCACCGCCTTAGCTCCCTCCCCGAGGTATAAGGATAGGTCCTCTCCCTGCCTTGGTCCCTGGAGCAGCTGGGCCTGAGCTAGTTGCTTCTTAAGGGCTTGGAATACCTCCTCGCACTCACGAGTCCATTCGAATTGCTGGTTCCCTCGGAGAACCTTGAAGAAAGACGAGTACTTCTCCCCTTCCTTGGAGAGAAACCTGCTTATCCCAGACCGCTTCCCTGTGAGGCATTGGGCCTCCTCAACATTCCTTGGCGACCCTAGCTCTATGATCGCTTTCACCTTGTCGGGGTTAGGCTCCACCTCGGCGGGGGTGAGTAGATGGCCCAAGAACTTTCCCCTGCTGGCCCTGAAAATTCACTTCTGAGGGTTAAGCCTCATTTTGAATCTCCTCAAGGTACCGAAGGTCTCTTCGAGGTCCCGGAGGTGGCACTTGAGATCTCACCTCTTGATCATGAGGTCATCCACATATACTTCTAGATTTCTCCCCTTCTGTTCGCGAAAGACCATGTGCATCATTCATTGATATGTTGCTCCTGCATTTTTTAGCCCAAAGAGCATCATCTTATAGCAATAGCACCCATCTCCGATGATAAATGAGACGTCCTTGACATCATGAAGGTGCATGTGAATCTGATGGTAACCTGAAAAGGCATCTAAAAAGCTCATTAAAGAAAAATCGATGGCTGAGTAAACCAGCGCGTCGATTTGAGGCAAGGGGTAGCAATCCTTAGGACATGATTTATTTAATAATTAAAAGTCTACACACATCCTCCATCGGCCATCCCCATTTGTTCACCTTTACCACATTGGAGACCCAGCCCGGATACAAGATCTCAGATACAAACTCTGCTTGGAGGAGCTTGTTCACCTCCTCCCTGATGGGTTTCGCTAGCTTGTCTGCGATGGACCTCTTCTTCTGCTGGATGGGGCGAGTGTATGGATCGAGGTTGAGATGGTGACAAGCCACGTCTGCGTTGATCCCGAGCATTTCCGCAGTGCTCCAAGCAAAGATGTCTACGTTCTCTTAGACGCACGCTAGGATCTTCCTCTGGTCCTTGGGACTGAGCTCCCCACTGACATTTACTTTCTCGATCACTCCCATGTAGGAGATGACCTCCAACTCCATGATCTCCTCCACAACCTCCATCTTGGATTGCTTTGTTGGATCTTACGGTGCCCTTAGAGGGGGGTGAATAAGGGTTGTATGGAATTTTAAATCTTAATTAAATTTATCAAAGTTTGTGATCAAAGTTTAGGAGTATTTTATAAGAAAATATATTTTGATATCTCAAAAAAGATTGTATTGAAGATTCCTTTTTAAACAAGAGAAACAAACCTTTTTGTTAACTGTTGCTAACGCTGGCGTTAAGTGTTAACGCGTTAGCTCTCTAGAAAATTTTCCTTATCACAAAAAGATTGCCACAGTGATTTTACTTATGAAATCTTAAATGAAATATAATTCTAGAAAATCAGAGATAATGAAAACGATTATTGTATTTCAAAGATAATTACACAAATGTTAATTTTAATACTTTGATGAAAATATAAATTAGAACATTCTTCAAGAGGAAATAAAATCAATTGAATAGATCATTAAAAGACATGATTTATTTCATAATAAATTGAATACACAAATGTTTGATTTCTATAACGCTAGAAATCAAGGCAAGAATATGTAAAAACACTTTTTGTTATTTCACCGGTCCTTCTCCCAAGGACCGGTTGGCTATAGCCTATCTTACCCCAGATTAGGCCTTTAGCCACCCCCTAGATCTACCCTCGACCTAGTCGCCATGCACAAGGCGGCAAATTACCCCCTAAGCCGCACAAGGACCTAGTCGCCAACACAAGGCGAATTACCCACGGATTCCTTCCCAGAATCCGACGTTCTCCCCGAACGATTTCTCCACACCAAAATACAAAGAGAACAAAATAAAATATTACAAAATAAAGTAAAGAGAAACTCCCCAAGAAATTCTGAAGGTAAAGACGAAGACGATGTAGATGTTGGCATTCTTGAAACGATCGTCCTTCGTATGTGATATGCGCTGTAGACCTTATCCTTCAAAATCTTCTTTAGATCTTCATGTTAACCAAAGGGAGATCTCTAAAATGTTGTACACGAGCCTCTCATAAAAATATTAGAATTTTGGAATCATGTCACAAATAATGAGAGGGGTTGTACTTTAAATAGCCATGGGAGCAAACGCGTGGCGTTAATAGTTAACGCCAGCGTTAGTGAACGTGCACAGTCATGGCTGAAAACGCGTAACCGTCAAGATCGTGGCAGTTCGTCGAACGGCATTAAATTTTGTCGAATGCAATTTTGTCGAACGCAATTTCGTCGAACGTCATCAAATTTCGTTGAACGCAATTTCGTCGAACGCAATTTCGTCGAACAGAAACTCATTTCGTCGAACGCAATTTCGTTGACCACCATTTTCGTCGAACGTCATCAAAATCCGTCGAATGGAATTTCATTTCGTCGAACACCATCAAATTTCGTCGAACAGAATTTCATTTCGTCAAACCCAGTTTCGTCGACCGGCATCTCATTTCGTCGAACGGCTAGCGCCCAGCGTTAAGATCTAACGCCTGGCGTTGTCTCTTACTTCTCAACGGATTCGTTCTCGACGACATTTCTTCTCGACGGTTTCCTTCTCGACGGAAGTTAATGCGGGGCGTTAACAACTAACGCGGGCGGTAGCTCTCTTTCCAGAGAGTCATCTCCATTCAGTATACTAATAGGGATGTGTAGCTATAGTTCCTGTACAACCTACACACTATAAACACACAAAATACAAGATCAAATACAACACGGTATTTTTTATTCTCAAACCAAGCGATGCGGAACATAGGCTCCAACATGCTCCCCCCAACCTCCTTCCTTCTTTTCCCCGCAGATGATAGTGCTAAATATAGTTAGTTTAATTAGGTTATTTTTAGGTTATCTACTATTAATTTTTGCTTATCATTGTTTCTCTAAATGCAGTTTTTGGTCATTTTCCTATTTTTAGTGCTAAGTTAAGTTTTCTGAATTTTTAGGTCAAAAATGCATATTTTCCTAGGTCCCGCCCTAGGTCACGCCCGTGACTTGGGGATCACGTCTGTGACCTAGGGAGTGTAAGTTGCTGTTAATAGTTAAGTTGATGCCGCCATAATTCAGAAATTTTGGTCAGACACACCCAAAGTTACACAGGCGTGCTTCCAATCACGCCCGTGACTGCCACGTCAGTCAGCCGCCAACGCCCATGATCGCGTGCCAGCGCCCATGCCTAGCTTGACCACCGAATCAGACACACCCAAAGTTACACGGGTGTGCTTCCAGTCACGCCCGTGACTGCCACATCAGCCAGCCGCCAGCGCCCATGACCACGTGCCAGCGCCCATGCCTAGCTTGACCACCGAATTGGTCATGCTCCCAGGTCACGGGCATGACCTGGGGCGTGACCCATCAAATCACAGCAGAATCGAGCGCCGAACCTGATCCAAGTCGCAGAATTGATTAAACAAGTCACGCCCCTAGTCACGGGCGTGACTTAGGGCATGACCGAGGCAGAAAAATTTCTATAAATTGGGATGACCTCCAATCTTTTCCCATGGAGTTTTTGCAGAGAGAAAGGGTGCTACTGCTTTATTTTCAGTGATTTTCATGTTATTTTTGTATTCTCTTTATCTCTCTCTCTCTTATTTCAATGCACTTTTTTTTCTAGTTTTCTTATGAATGTTGTAATGCCCTTGTAACTTCCTTTCATAATGTATTGCTAATGCTTAGTAGGCTTTCCATGCAAATGTATTTTCAGTTGAACTCTATTTTAATAAAAATCGTATGTTTTTGTTCTCTTAATATCTTCCCCATTTCTCTCTCCTACCCCTCCAACGTGAGTAACTAAATCCTCATAGGACTTGATCTTGATGATCTGAGGATGAGTTGATTAAGTTATGATCCTTTAACCCTCTTTTACTTTCTAAAGTCTTGGACCTTAGATTTACTCTTAATCAAAATTTAGTGGAGCTATAATATCGATATATAGTCCCCACCTTTGCTTTCATTCTTGGCTAGCCGAGAGGCCGATAGTCTGAAGTGAGCGCTTAAGAGTAAAGAGAGTTGCATGCATTTCTCGAGAGAGATTGACGTAAATCTCCTGCATTGGAGTCAAATCCAATAGCGGGGTTCACCACTTAAAGCGAGTTTTAGGTATTCGAATACGGGACGAGAGTTCGGTCGGATTTTCCTAAACTCAGTTGGGTATATCTTCGAGAGAAGCATGTTCAAACTATAGGAACCCCCATGGTCAAGCTACCCTTACTTTAGTAAGTTTTAAGTTTGCAAGTTGAATTTTGATCAACTTAAGCCGAAGTAAGTCAAGATCGAGTGATATTTCTTAATCATCGTTTAGCCGTACTTTTATCCAGCTTTTATTTCAATTTAGCAAACAAAACCTTCCAAAAAATTATTAAGATAAAATAATTGTAATTTGTTTGAGTATAAGTAATCAACGGTTCCCGGATTTTAATACGACACTTGTGTTCCTATACTACAGTTCGATAGGTATACTTGCCTTCTCGGATTGCTAGTTCGGATTTTATTTCGTGCAAGCGGAATTTTAATCATCAAGTTTTTGGCGCCGTTGCCGGGGACTCGCTTTTTGTTGATATTTTGAAAGAACGAATCTATTACTTTTATCACCTCTTTTTCTCTGCTCTTTCTTGAAAAAAAAATTAATTCAAAAAAAACGAGAGACCTTTTCTTTTTCAAATTTCCTTATTTTCCCTTCTCTCTTTCTAGTTAATGACCCGAGCGAATCCGTCAGAACTTGTAGACTTTGACCAAGAACTTGAGCGTACTCTTCGGAGAAAATCGCGAGTTCAAGATCCTACATTCCAAGAACTTGCTGAGGATTCGGAGTCGGTTGTTAATATGGGCGAACCTAAACAAAATGAAGTCCCCAACATGGTTGCGGCCCCTGAATGGACTATGTCCCATTATGCAAGGCCTAACTTGGAAGGGACCCGCCCTGCCATAGCTAATAATAATTTCGAACTAAAGCCCAGCATAATTCACAAGGTGCAGCAATACGTGCAGTTCGATGGATTACAAGATGAAGATCCGAACGCACATATTGCTAGCTTCCTTGAAATCTGTGACACTTTCAAAATAAATGGTGTTACGGATGATGCAATTAGGCTAAGACTCTTCCCATTTTCTTTAAGAACAAAGGCTAAGCAGTGGTTGACGACTCTACCTATAGGTTCTATCACCACTTGGGCCAAGTTAACTGAAAAATTTTTAACTAAGTATTTTCCACCTGCGAAAACTGCTAAGCTTAGAAATGATATTTCTTCTTTTTTCCAAAGAGATTCTGAAACGCTATATGATACCTGGGAAAGGTATACAGAATTCCTAAGATGTTGCCCTCATCACGCTCTGCCTGTATGGTTACAAGTGCAGACGTTTTATAACGGGCTAAATCAACATACTAAGCAAATGATAGACGCCGCTTTCGGTGGTACCTTAAATAACAAAACCGAGGAAGCCGCTCTTGAGGTATTTAAGGATATGGCCATGAACACCTATCAGTGGAATGTGCCAAGATCCCGCCCAAACAAACCTGCAGGTATGTATGAGGTGGATAACGTCTCCCAGCTGGCACTATAAGTGGAAATGCTTAGCAAAAAGATATCGGAAATGAATGCTCCTTCCGCACCTCAGGTTTGGGAATTTGCAAAAGACACCTCCAAACAAGCTGATTACGTAGGCAATAGAAATGCTTATAATAATTATTCCGCTGCTTCTAATTTTCATGCACCTGGTTTTCAATTACCGAATAATTATAATCCTGCGCTGCGTAATCACCCGAACTTTTCTTGGAGTAATCCTGCAAACACAACTCGCCCTCCTCTACAAAATGAATTTACACCACCTCCACCCCCTGTTAACTTTCAAAAACCTCCATCTTTGGAGGAGATGTTTTCAAAATATATAAGTACGAATGAAGCAACTATCCGGAACTTAGCCAGATCCATTAAAAATCTAGAAAACCAAATCGGGCAGCTCGCCAAAATAATATCCGAGCGACCACCCGGGACTCTTCCCGCTAACACCGAGCCCAACCCGAGAGAGAAAGCAAAAGCTGTAACTCTTCGGAGTGGGAAGCAAATATCTGGTCCGGTTAGCGAAGAGCCCGAGGCAAGATCCGCCCCTATTTTAAAAACACCACTCACTCAAACAGATTTTATCACTCCACCTCCTGTTTTCAAAAACAACCCCGCACCGCCTTATCCTTCTCAACTCAACAAAGAAAAATTAGATGATCAATATCATCGCTTCCTGGAAATGTTTAAGCAAATACACATTAATTTGCCCTTCCATGAAGCGATATCACAAATGCCCAAGTACGCTAAGTACTTGAAGGATCTTCTAACTAATAAGAAAAAGCTAGAAAATCTATTGCACGTAACTATTAACGCTGAGTGTTCCGCCATCCTAACAAATAAATTACCGAAAAAGGCTAACGATCCGGGTAGTTTTTCTATCCCGTGCCTCTTTGGTGATTTATTTGTAAATAATGCGTTGGCCGACTTAGGTGCAAGCATCAACTTGATGCCATTCTCCTTGTTTAAGAAGTTAGGAGTGGGCACCCTTAGCCCCACACGTATGAGTATACAACTAGCAGATAGGATGATAAAATATCCGCTGGGAATTGTGGAGGATGTGCTCGTAAAGGTAGACAAATTCATCTTCCCGGTGGATTTTGTCATTTTGGACATTGAAGAGGATGTCGAGGTTCCCCTAATCCTTGGCCGCCCCTTACTTGCCACCTCCCATGCTATCATCGATGTGAGTAATGGTAAGCTCTTCCTCCGAGTTGGAGATGATGAAGTGACCTACTCCATAACACCCTCTATGAAAAATACCCTAGAAAATGATGATTCGTGTTTTTTCTTAGATGTGTTAAGAGAAGACCCTTCTTTTTGTATTTCTGAAAATTCTTCTTCTTTTTGTTCATCTTCAAGCACCTCAACTGAAATATTACATGAAATGGAAATAGCCATTGCTCCCACCCCCTCAAATTTTCAAAATAAATCAAAAATTTTTGAAGAGATCACTTTTGAAAAAGAAAAATCTTTCCAATCTTCGTACGAGGAACCTCCCACATTAGAACTTAAAGAACTACCCAATCACTTAAGATATGAGTTTTTAGAAAAAGACTCTAAGTTACTAGTAATAGTGTAGGCCCATCTAAGTGAATCTGAAAATGCCAAATTGCTAAAAGTTTTACAAAAGCACCGCCAACCAATTGCTTGGCAGATTTCTGATATTAAGGGCGTAAGTCCGTCTTTCTGAAAGCACAAAATTCTAATGGAAGATAATTCACATAATTCTATTCAACCTCAACGCCGATTAAACCCAAACATGAAAGAAGTAGTAAAGGGTGAGGTCGTGAAATTATTAGACGCAGGAATTATCTATCCAATTTCAGATAGCAAATGGGTGAGCCCCGTCTAAGTAGTTCCTAAAAAGGGAGGGATCACGGTAGTAATAAACGACAATAATGACTTAATCCCAACACGGATGATGACTGGGTGGCGTATGTGTATTGATTATCGCAAATTGAATGACGCCACCCGCAAGGACCATTTCCCCTTGCCATTCATCGATCAAATCTTAGAACGATTATTCGGCCATAGCTTTTATTGTTTCCTCGATGGTCTCTCGGGATACTTCCAAATTCCCAGCTCGCCCGAGGACCAGGAGATAACGATGTTTACTTGTCCTTTCGGCACCTTCGCCTATCGAAGAATGCCATTTGGCTTATGTAATGCGCCGGCAACATTTCAACTGTGTATGTTGGCCATTTTTGACAAGTACGAAGAAAGTATTATGGAGGTCTTTATGGATGACTTCTCCGTGTTTGGTGATTCCTTCGATTTTTGTTTACAGAATTTAGAAAAAAAGTGTTAGAACAATGTGAGGAGACCAATCTCGCCCTGAACTGGGAAAAATGTCATTTCATGGTGCGGGAGGGATTGGTTTTAGGTCATAAGATATCAGCAAGAGGAATTGAGGTCGATGAAGCAAAAATAGAAGTGATCGAAAAACTGCCACCGCCAACCAACGTTAAGGCCATTAGAAGCTTTCTAGGACATGCCGGTTTTTACCGGCGATTTATAAAAGATTTTTCGAAAATTACCAAACCCCTCACTCATCTTTTAGAAAAAGACACTCCATTTATTTTTGATGATACCTGCTTATCTGCTTTTCAATTAATCAAAAATAAGCTAATAAATGCGCCGTTTATGATAGCTCCAGTCTGGGACATTCCATTCGAAATCATGTGCGATGCAAGTAGCTTTGCGGTGGGAGCCATTTTAGGACAACGTATATCTAAAAACTTCCACCCTATTTTCTACGCAAGTAAAACACTTACATCCGCACAAGAGAACTATACCACAACAGAGAAAGAATTATTAGCAGTTATTTTTACGTTCGACAAATTTCGATCTTATATTACGCTTTCAAAAATTATCATTTTTACGGACCACTCGGCCCTTAAATATTTACTTTCTTAACCGGATACCAAACCACGCTTACTTCGTTGGATCTTACTCCTCCAGGAGTTTGACTTGGAAATCCGAGATAAAAAGGGAGCTAAAAATTTGGCCGCGGACCATCTTTCACGATTAGATAACCCGTTTATTGAAAATTTAAATGAACAAACTTTTAATGATTATTTTCTCGACGAGATGTTATTTTCAATCAACACTACTCCTCCTTGGTTTGCAAACTTCGCCAACTACTTAGTAGCTCGAGTCCTCCCAAAAGAATTCTCCTATCAGCAAAAGAAGAAATTCTTTTCTGACCTGAAGAATTATTTTTTGGGAGGACCCATATCTGTTTTGAGTTTGTGCAGACCAAGTAGTAAGGAGATGTGTTTCTTTCGAAGAAGGACAAAATATTTTAAAACACTTACATGAAGGACCGACCGATGGGCACTATCAAGCCAATCAGACCACTCACAAAGTACTAAGTGCAGGCTTTTATTGGCCTAGCCTTTTTAAAGATGCCCAATCTTTTGCGAGTCGGTGCGTTAGCTGCCAACGGTCCGGCAATATCTCTAATAAAAATGAAATGTTGCAAAATTATTTCCTCGAGTGCGAAGTTTTCCACCTTTGGGGAATTGATTTTGTAGGTCCTCTTCCTTCTAGCCATGGGAATAAATACATCTTAGTTGCGGTAGATTACGTATCTCGATGGGCAGAGGCCCAAGCTCTTCCTACCAATGACTCCCGAGTTGTTATTATTTTCTTAAAAAAAAAATTTTCTCGATTCGGTACTCCTAGGGCCATCATTAGCGATAGGGGTTCGCACTTTTGTAACGCACAACTTGCAAAAACACTTTTTAAGTATGGCGTTACACATAAGCTTTCAACTGCATACCACCCCCAAACTAACGGCCAGGTCGAGGTAGTAAATAGAGAAATCAAATGTATTTTAGAAAAGACTGTTTCCACCTCACGTAGGGACTGGTCATATAAACTAGACGATGCTTTATGGGCTTACCGAACAGCGTACAAGACCGCCATCGGTTGTACACCGTATCAGTTAGTATATGGGAAATCATGCCATTTACTAGTCGAATTAGAACATCGTGTTTTCTGGGCCCTTAAATTTTTAAATTTTGATCCCCACTCCACCGCCGATCTTCGAAAATTCCAACTCAACGAACTCGACGAGTGGCGCTCCAATGTGTATGAAAATAATAAATTATATAAGGAATGAACGAAATTCTTTCACGATAAAAATTTAAGGCACCCGAAAAAATTTAAACCAGGCGACCAAGTATTGCTTTATAATTCTCATCTACGTTTATTTCCTGGAAAGTTAAAATCTAGATGGTCAGGTCCTTTTAATGTAAAGGAATCTTATCCGTATGGAACTGTTTTGATATCACACTCAGATAAGGGTGATTTCAAGGTTAATGGTCAGCGTCTAAAACTTTATTTTTCTGGTGACAATGTTGACATGGACAGTGAAAAACTTCTTTTGTCTGGACTATAATAATTTGGACTTACTTTTGAACTATATTCTTTTAGTCGAGCTCAAACGACATTAAACAGAGGGCGCTCTTGGGAGGCAACCCAAGGTTTTTAAAATTTGTTGTTTTAATTTTTCTTTGGCCCTGGGCGGCTCCGATACTCTCAACTTCGACGATCGCCTGCTCCAACGTTGTTGATTTCAAGAAAAATTCAAGATGATATTTCATGAAGATCCAAAGCGCCAACAAGGGGGAGTGGCATCATACATCCTTTCAAGCCCAAAAATCCAGGGAAGTGCCTGTTTCAGTTTTTCAGTTTTAGTATCTTTTCTTAGTTGCCCCTTCCTTCACTCTCCTTTTCCATTGAGGATAATGTTTATCGTAAGCTTGGGGGAGAATGTCTTCTTTTCTTTTCTTTTCTTTTGTTTTAGTAGTCTAAATTAGTTTTTGGTAAAATCAATAGTACCCCTTGCTTTATGTTTTGTTTTTCCCAAAATATTTTATATAGCCTTAGTTAATTTCAAAATTTCTAATCCAACTTTTTAATTATGTTTCACAAGTAAATTGTTGACTCATGTTGTGTTCTAATTCTAGGTAGCATGTTAATGTGAAATGTTTTTCTAAAATCTTGTACTTTCCTTATAGTTTTTTCTTTTATCTTCTTTACTTTTTTTTAAAAAATTCTTCATCCACTATTTTCCTCTTCATTTTTAGATAAATTTTGCAAGGTTAACTTTTGATTAGTGTAGTAAATGTGAATACGCTTATTATTCTTATTTTCAAGATAAGTTCATTAGTCTTTATTTAATATCTAGTGCTTACTTTTTGAAATCCTTCAAAACTTATGCTTTAAATAAATTTAGGAACAATGAAAATGATTTAGGCCATTTTTTTGTTTAAGTTTGAGCCTTCATGCTAACCCTTAAAAAGAAACCCATTGTTAGCCTCTTCTAAGCCTTTTCCCATGTTTTATTGTCACCTCCACTTATCAAATTATTCACCAAAGCCAAAATTTCCAAACCTATTTAAATCACACTAACACTTTTAGTTTTATTTAAATTTTTTGATAGTGTGATTGGTTTATTGCATGGAGAGCTTCAAAGAAAAGAATTTGCTCAAAAAGAAGATATTTTAAGCATATTTGTATTAGTTATCTTTGCCAAAATTTCAAAAAAAATAAATAAATAAAATGGCTATGAAAGAGAAAGAAAGAAAATATGCTATATGCTTATAATGAAGGATTGCCTCTTATCATTCATATCGAATTTTTTATAAAACTCATGTTTATGGTTTAATGTAACTATAGCCACCACTTTTATCTTTGATTTCCATTCCAAATCATATGCCTAAATCAAACATTTCTGTCCTAATAAAGTCCTCTTGATTCATGCTCCTAAATTTGCTTTAGCTAAGTAAAGAAGAAAAGTAGAATAGTTAAGTTTTGGGTATGAATTTAGATCCTTGTTCTTAGAATGATATAATTATAATTTGTCTCTTAGGGTTTAGTAACAATTCAATGCACTCTCTCACTTGTTACTTTGCTTAATTTTATTTAAAAACTGAGCAATTAAAATTTTGGATGATTAATTTTTGTTAGTAAAGGGTTTAAAAATTAAGCTTAAATAAAGTACTTATTTTAGGTTTCCTTTTCACTATTCTCCCTACTTAGAATTTCGCAAGGTACTCATGTTTAGCATAATTAAATCCTTTTGATTAGTCACCTTTTTATTAGCTAATGCATATTTCTTTGCTTGGGGACAACCAAAGTGGAAGCTTGGGGGAATTTGATAGTGCTAAATCTAGTTAGTTTAATTAGGTTATTTTTAGGTTATCTACTCTTAATTTTTGCTTATTATTGTTTCTCTAAATGCAATTTTTGGTCATTTTCCTATTTTAGTGCTAACTTAAGTTTTCTGAAATTTTAGGTCAAAAATGCAGATTTTCCTAGGTCACGTCCTAGGTCACGCCCGTGACCTGGGGATCACGCCCGTGACCTAGGGCGTGTAAGTTGTTGTTAACAGTTAAGTTGATGCCGCCATAATTTAGAAATTTTGGTCAGACACGGCCAAAGTTACACGGGCGTGCTTCCAGTCATGCCCATGACTGCCACGTCAGCCAGCCGCCAGCGCCCATGATCGCGTGCCAGCGCCCATGCCTAGCTTGACCACGGAATCAGACACGCACAAAGTTACACGGGCATGCTTCCAGTCATGCCCGTGACTGCCACATCAGCCAGCCGCCAGCACCCATGATCGCGTGCCAGCGCCCATGCCTAGCTTGACCACCGAATTGGTCACGCCCCCAGGTCACGGGCGTGACCTGGGGTGTGACCCATCAAATCGCGTTAGAATCGAGCGTCGAACCTGATCCAAGCTGCAGAATTGATTAAATAAGTCACGCCCCAGTCACGGGCGTGACTTAGGGCATAACCGAGGCAAAAAAATTTCTATAAATTGGGATGACCTCCAAGCTTTCCCCGTGGAGATTTGCAGAGAGAAAGGGTGCTACTGCTTTATTTTTAGTGATTTTCATGTTATTTTTGTATTCTCTTTCTCTCTCTCTCTTATTTCAGTGCACTTCTTTTTCTAGTTTTCTTATGAATGTTGTAATGCCCTTGTAACTTCCTTTCATAATGTATTGCTAATGCTTAGTAGGCTTTCCATGCAAATCTATTTTTAGTTGATCTCTATTTTAATAAAAATCATATGTTTTTGTTCTCTTAATATCTTCCTCATTTCTCTCTCCTACCCCTCCAACATGAGTAACTAAATCCTCATAGTACTTGATCTTGATGATCTGAGGATGAGTTGATTAAGTTATGATCCTTTAACCCTCTTTTACTTTCTAAAGTCTTGGGCCTTAGATTTACTCTTAATCAAAATTTAGTGGAGTTATAATATCGATATATAGTCCCCACCTTTGCTTTCATTCTTGGCTAGCTGAGAGGTCGATAGTCTGAAGTGAGCGCTTAAGAGTAAAGAAAGTTGCATGCATTTCTCGAGAGAGAATGACATAAATCTCCTGGATTGGAGTCAAATCCAATAGCGGGGTTCACCACTTAAAGCGAGTTTTAGGTATTCGAATACGGGACGAGAGTTCGGTCGGATTTTCCTAAACTCAGTTGGGCATATCTTCGAGAGAAGCATGTTCAAACTATAGGAACCCCCACGGTCAAGCTACCCTTACTTTATTAAGTTTTAAGTTTGCAAGTTGAATTTTGATCAACTTAAGCCGAAGTAAGTCAAGATCGAGTGCTATTTCTTAATCATTGTTTAGCCGTACTTTTATCCAGCTATTATTTCAATTTAGCAAACAAAACCTTCCAAAAAATTATTAAGATAAAATAATAGTAATTCGTTTGAGTATAAGTAATCAACGGTTCCCGGAATTTATTACAACACTTGTGTTCCTATACTACAGTTCGATAGGTATACTTGACTTCTCGGATTGCTAGTTCGGATTTTATTTCGTGCAAGCGGAATTTTAATCATCAGCAGACAAGTGCTTCGACCACTTCTTCATCCATCTCCTCTCGAACCTCCAGCAGCTCTTCCGCCCCTTCCTCCTGGGCTTCCCCTTCTTCTACCCCTCTCATCTTCTCCTCCCCTTCGAGTCCCTCGATGACCCCTTCCTCCATCTCCTTCACTTCCATCTCCCGGTCCATCTCCTCCGCCCAGGCTTGCCAAGTGATAGATTTGACCGCTGTAACATAGCATTGCCTGGCTACCTTGGGGTCTCCCCTCACCCGGACCTGAACTCCGCCCACATTGAACATGAGGCACTGGTGGAAGGAGGAGGGGACACACCAAATGCACTGATGAGGGGCCGCCCGAAGATTGCATTGTAGCTGATCGAGGCGTCCATGATGACAAACCGACAGTTAAGGGACTGTCCCCCAAAGGTCATGTAGAGTCCTACTCCTCCCTCCACCTCCTTCCTCTCTCCTGAGAACCCAAACAAGGGTCCGTCTGAGGCTAGCACCCTTCTTGTCTCCACCTTCTTCTCATCAAACGCCTTCATAAAGATGACATTGACCGAGCTCCCATTATCCACGAGGATCCGGGCGATGGTGAAGTTCTCGAGGACCGTCTAAATAACCAGCGCATCGCAGAATGGGTCCTCATGACCCGGCATATCCTTCTGAGAGAAGGTAATCTTATTCTCTGGGGGTGGAGCTTGAGAAGTCGAAGCCACACTCCAATGATACATGGTGTGGTGGGTCACATTTCGGGTCGCCTTGATCTCCCCCCCCCATGGATCACTCTGATCCCTCCTCGACTCTCTACGTCGGCCTGATCTTCACACCTTTCCTCCTCTCCCTCTCTGGGTAGAACTCCTCAATTCTCACCGTCCGCTGTTGCTACTGCGCTAGAACTCTTCCCCCTCTTATCTCCAGGAACTCTGGGCAGGTGGCTATCGCGTGACCCTCCTCTTGGTGGAAGCCACAATAGGGTAATTCCACCCCCTTCTTTCGGCCTCCGCGATCCTGTTCCTTCGCTTCGCTCCTGCTCCTCCTCTTCCACCTCAAATCGCCATAGCTTACTAAGGTAGGGGAGGCAGCGGCCTCGGACTCTGCCTCCACCCTAACTGATGAGGTCTCCCTTGACCCCCGTGGAAGTTGCCACCTCCTTGATGTCTCCACCGCAACTCTGGGGCCTTCGGTTCTTCTCTTTTCCAAACCTCCTGCTGCCTGGCCTCCAGCTCGCTTAGCTTTGCCATCCTCCTTGTGAACTCTGGGTTTGCTGCCTCACACTCAATTTCCTCTGCCGCCCTTTCCATCAACTCCTCAAAAGATAAGGGGGCCTTCCGCTTCAAACTCATCTTGAAGAACCCCTCCCGCAGCCCCACCGTGAAGGCAAGTTGGAGGGTGAATCACGGTACCTCCTAGATGAGGAAGACATCTTCCTGGAATCAGTCCACATAGTGGGCCAATGACTCCCCTGGCCCCTGGTTGATCTTGAAGAGTGCCTCAGCATCCTTCTTCCTCTTCTTCGAGGTCGAGAAGCGAAGCAGAAATCTATGGCGCTGATCCTCGAACACAAAAATTGACCCTCTCGGGAGCTGGTGGAACTAGTCCCTTGCCTTCTCCTTCAAGGTAGTTGTGAAGATTCAGCAATTGAATGTGTCCGACATGGGCATAAGGGAGACCATGTCCTCAAATCACTGCAGGTGCTGGACGGGGTCATCTTTGTCGGTGTAGTACATCATATCCGGCTCCCTGAACCCCTCCGAGAGTGCTGCCAAGATCACCAGCTCACAGAACGGGCTTCTCCCGCTCGCCATACTCGTCTGCTTGACTCGCCCTATGAGCTCTCTGAACGGGCCCGCGCTTGCCAGAATGGCGCTTGTCGGACTAGCGCTTGCGGGGATGACACTCATCGGGCTAGCGTTCGCTGGGCTTGGTAAAAGCTCTCACCCAACGAGGTCTTGGCACGGTGCCTCGCCAGCCACCTCCTTACCTGCTCTCTGCCCCAGGGAGGCCTCGCCTACCCCCGACGGCGGGAAAACTTGCGGTGCCGGGGTTGAGAACTCGCCTCAAACTATGGCGAAGGAAAGGAGGATTGTCTCGAGTACCTCCCTTTAGAGATCTGCCAGCATCCCTGTTGTCACCGACAATCCAGATGGTGGCGAACCGCCAAAGCTGGCCTCTCGCTCCTCCTCTCCAACCATGTTGCCTCCTTGGGAATTTATTGTACTATCTACGGTCCATGCTCACCGCACCAAAAATGTTGGAACTGAGAATCGGCCCAACGAGGAGTTTAGACCCCTAATTGGGGGAAGCTAGCACTTAATTATCCCAAAGAAGAACTTGACCGAAGATTCAGAACTAAATACAAACCCTTGGCTGCAGCGCGGAGGTCCCACCACACACCCGGAAGATCTTTAGAGCGCTTCCCCTCCCAAGACAAAACTAAAGTCGGGCACCTTGGAGAGCCTGAGGAGCAAACTAAGAGTGTCCTAAGGAGGAAGAAGCCAAATAAGTGTATCCTCTCCAAAGGTGCCCTTATCGTCTATATATAGTTTTTCTCTCCTGACCTGCTAATAGTGCAATTCTGCCTTTTGGTTTTACTAACCGCACCCCAAACTGGTCTTCTAACAACCAAACTCCGTTGTTCTGAAGGGCTATTGGCAACTCACCAAGGGCATCTGGGTAAATTTCTCCCCAGACCCTTACTGGGCGAGTGGAATATGAAGGCGCTGCTCGCAGTCTCTCCGCGAGCGAGTCTCGCGAGATCCCATTTTACGAGCGACCCGTAAGGGCACCGCTCGCCACCCCCTGTCGTACACACCAGTCATGGTTTGCTCGCGTGAGGCGGTGAATCCTTGTTCTACTCGCCATTGCTTAATGCACCCTAGAGCACCAAGCTCGCACCTGATTCGCTCTCGTGCCACGCTCCTCACAGGGCTACATGCCTAGCTCGCCTCGCCTTGCCTTGCTTTGTGATACCCGATTCTCCATCTTATCCTTAGGCGAACACTGGGTTGTTCATATAAAATTTCAATTCCATCACCTATATAGCATCACTAATTGCCTATTTTTGAACTTATTGACTCCAGGAAGCACAAAATCAAATTAATGACTGTATTTTTATGGAAAAGGACAAACTTTTGAAGCTTTAGAACTTTTTGTCATAATAATGGTATATATTTGAGGCTATGGGACTCTAAAACCCCTTCACACAGCAAAATAAATTTTGATAGGCTTGAAAGAATTAAAACACGTGAAAATGACTAATCATAGTTTAGAGCATGGAGATGTATATACCTAGATCCCATTAACTATACATGCATGTTGCCGCCCTACCGAAAGTCTATGGACTGGGAGGCAGCAGCTACAGATCCTGAGATGGTCTGGAAGGCATTTTCTAGGTCATGTTTTAGCTCATACTTCATCTTCTCTGCTTCACCAATCATTATTGTAGTTGTTTTCCATACAAACTCCTTAATGTGATTGGAAGCTTTTTCAATGACTTCATCAGTCTTACTCACATAGTTTTATACATATGATATGTCTTTCTCAGATAATAGGAGTTGTTTATCCATTGATCTCAGAATAGTGTTCTGAGCAACTATAGACTTTTCCGCTAAGTCAAACCATTTTGTCATCTGCTTATTAAGGAAGGCAGTTTCTTCCTTAATATCTTTAATTTCTTTCATGACTTCTTTCTTCACTGTCAATATAGAATCTTTAATTGAAGTCATATGACCTTCAATAATGGTGTTGATTGAGTTTAGGAGCAGATCATGTGATACTACAGATGTGGAGGCATGTTCTTCAGATACTACTGCTAATGGATCCATTGCTTGCTGGTCATGCTCCCCTCAGCTTGAGTAGGGAAGTGCTCCCCCTTAGCTTTATCACTAGGCTGGGCAGCAACCTGATCATATTTAGCATTCTTCCTTGCTTTTTCAGCATTCTTTTCTTGCTCCCCCTCACTTGGATCTCCCTCATCTTCCTTATCAGAAACATTCTTCTGTTGCTCCCCCTTAGATTGGGCATCATCATGGTCCTGATCATCTCCCCAGTAATCTGCTGGTTCAGCAGGAATTAGCTTAAACCTTTTCTCTAGATTTGATATAATAAAATCAATCTTACCTTGAAGGTCAACAGCAGTGTCATCTACTTCATCCTCATGATCTTATGAAGAGGATTGTATAATCTGAACACTTTTGTCAGCTACAGTAGGATTGGAAGCATCACATGGAGTGTGATCTCCTTCATTGCCTTCTTATTTGTCCTTATCAGTAGCAACCGTTTACTTATCCTTTGATGCTCTTTCTCAGCAGCATCATCTTTATCTTTTTCATGCTCTCCAGTAGCAACATAGCCTTCATGACCTTCAATGGCATGGTCTTCTCCTTGATAATCCCTGGGTGGACTGCTGGCAGGAACTTGATTGTCCTCAGTTGGAACATTCTCTTCTGCCTCTGACCCAGAATCAGAGCAGATCATTATGGCTTTACTCAGCACCTTGACTTATACTTTCTTCTTCTCATTGGGCTCAGAAGGTTGGCTCATTGGTAAGACACTTGAGAACCTGTCCAAGGTCTTAATGTCCATCCTTTTCAAGTAATGAAGGTTTGAACCTTTTGACCTATGAAATTCCTCAGGATAAGTATTCAGAAGATATAATGAGAGAATTCTGCCTAGGTTGGGGGCCTGCAAACATTCTCTGATCCTTTGAAAAATCAAAGCTGCCCAGGAGGTCTTTTTCTTCAAGACCACCCTTATCATTAGTTCAAACATATGTTTTGAAATAGTGTCATGAGATCTTGGCTTGCACAGCTGTGTCTTGCCAACTATATCAGAGAGCAGCTTGCCTATCTGATTGAAGAATTTCCATTTCAGTGAGTCAGTCTTGGCGTCAATATATTCACACCACTTTAGGGCCTTGTCCTTATCCTTTTCAGAGACTTCTGCTTCTTCATCTTGACTGCAAGATGGCAGTTGAAGAGCCTTCTCCATTTTCCTTGGAGAGATCTTTATTTTTATACTTCCAATCTTATCCTTAGCTGAGGAATTAGATGATGACAATTTGGCACTGTTGTAGAATTCCAGAACTTCAGTTCTGAGAATTACGCATGGCTCAGATAGGAGATATTCCAATCCTTGGTCAGTTAGAAGTTGAATCACTTCATTAATCTATGTTGGGGCATATTGGAATCCATTCCTAACGATCTCATAACCTTCCTGGAGATCCGTTGCCATCTTTGGTGTCATTTCTTCTTAAGAACGAGTCGCTGAGGTGGGGGAAAAATGGTTCGACTCGCCGGCTAGGGTGAAAAAGTATTTTAATTATTTAATCAATATTTTCCTATTTATAGAGGCTTGTTTTAGGTTTAGATTTGCCCTAAGTATAGATGTTGATTAGACTAATCAAGTTGATTGATTTTATATTCCTGACATGTCAATTAGGGTAAATATTAATTGAACCAACCCGTCTCAGCGAAACCGCTTAGATGGAGTGACAATCCACTGGGATAAGGTATTTTCAACCGCTGAGACAGTTTTATCCATCTCAGCGGATTAGCTGAGACCTTCTCAGCTGTCTCAGCGGTTCAGCTGAAACCATCTCAGCAGTTTCAGCTGATCTCACTACCTATCATTGAACCATATAGTAAGGATTGTTGCTAGTCCTAAACATGCTACTAAGTATTTTAGATAACAACCTATCCTATCATAGCTTGATACATGTTTACATGTTTTAAAAAAAGCTAAGGAATAAAATAATGTGTAAGATAGATAATTTGACATGATAAAATCTATTCTAGATTTAACATACCAAGCTCAATTTTAAAAGCATTAAAATTTGCCTCATCAAATTGCTTTGTAGAGATATCAGCTACTTGTTTGTCAGTGGGGACAAATTCAAGGCATATATCTTTACTTTCAACATACTCTCTAATAAAATGATACCTTATCTCTATATGCTTAGTCCTTCTATGTGAGACATGATTCTTAGCTATAGAGATAGTATTGGATGAGTCACAATACAAAGGAGAATTACTTACCTTGAGGTTGTAATCCTCTAGTTGATGTTGTATCCACAATAGTTGTGCACAACAGCTTCCAACAGCTACATATTCAGATTCAGCAGTTGATATAGCCACACTGGTCTGCTTCTTGATGCTCCATGAGATCAGCCTCCTTCCTAGGAATTGACAAGTCCCACTTGTGCTTTTCCTATCTTCTTTGAATCCTGCAAAATCTGCATCTAAAAAGCCAATTAGTTCAAAATCATTGTTCTTATGGTACCAAAGGACAAGCTATTGGATGCCCTTAAGGTATCTCAAAATTCTCTTTGCAGCTGAGTAATGAGATTCTTTAGGGCATGCTTGGTACCTAGCACAAACACATGTAGCATACATAATGTCTGGTCTACTAGCAGTTAGATACAACAAGGACCCAATAATACACTTGTACATGGATTCATCAAAGGGCTTAACCTTTTCATCCTTATCCAGGGAAATGTTGGACCCATGGGAGTTTTCATGGTGGAAGTTGATTCAATCCCAAACTTCTTAATAAGCTCCCTAGTGTACTTGGTCTGAGAGATGAATATTCCCTCATCAGACTGTTTCACTTGGAGGCCTAAAAATTACTTGAGCTCTCCCATACTGCTCATCTCAAACTCCCCCTGTATAAGGTTGGCAAACATTTTGCAAAGGTTGTCATCTGTAGACCCAAAAATTATGACACAACATAAATTTGGACTAGGAGACATTTGCCATTTGTTTCCCTAAGAAATAATGTACTATCTATCTTTCCCCTCAAGAACTTATTCTTGATGCGAAAGATAGACAAGGTCTCATACCAAGCCCTAGGGGCTTGCTTTAGACCATTTAATGCTTTCCTAAGTAAATAGAAATGAGAGGAAAGGGTTGGATGCACAAAACTTGAGGGCTGCTCCACATATACCTCTTCCTTTAGATTGCCATTCAGAAATGCTGATTTGACATCCATCTGGTATACTTTGAACCCCTTGTCAGCAGCATAGGCAAGGAATAGCCTTATTACTTCTAACCTTGCAACTGGGCAAGGGTTTGATTAAAATCAATACCTTCTTCTTGTTTGTACCCTTTGTCCACCAGTCTAGCCTTGTTCTTGATGATGGTGTCATTCTCATCAAGCTTGTTTTTGTATATCCACTTGGTGCCAATGATGTTGTGTCCTTGAGGATTTGGCACCAACTTCCACACCTTGCACCTCTTGAATTGAAGCAGCTCCTCTTGCATTGTTTGAATCCAGAAGGTGTCTTCATTTGCTTCTTCAAATTTCATGGACTCCATCTGTGATAGAAAGCTCAAGAATAGTGCTTCATTATGAGCTCTGCTTCTGGTGATCACTCCTTGGTTTTCATCTCCAATAATTTGGTTTCTTGGATGATCATTTAGGTGCCTGTTTGCTGCAGGCAACCTATCATCAATCTGCAGCTCTCCTTCTGGAGGAGCAGCATCTTCAGCAACTTGCTGATCTTCATATTTATGAATAGCATCCTCTGAATTGATCTTGCTAGTGCTGGGTATGTCTTGGAGATACAAATCTTTCATCTTCTGTTTATCACCTGTCAAAATAGCAAAACTGAACCAACCCTTAAAAAGTAGGCTGGTCTCATCAAATACTACATACATAGACTCTTCTACAATATGGTTTTTCTTGTTGAATACTCTATAGGCCTTCCCATGTGAGCTATATCCAACAAGAACACCTACATTGCATTTTTCAGCAAACTTTGTTAATTGAGATTTTCCATTATTTAAAATGAGCATTTGCAACAAAAGATTCTAAAGTATGAAATAGTTGGTTGTTTGCCTTTTAGAATATCATAGGGGGTTATACTTAGGGTCTCATTGATAGATGCTCTATTGAGAACATAACAAGCAGTATGGACTGCTTCAGCCCAGAAATATTCTGGAAGTGAGGAGTCACTAAGCAATGTTCTCACAGCTTCTATCAAGGTCCTATTCCTCCTCTCAGCCACACCATTTTACTGTGGAGTCCTTGGGGAGGAGAATTCTTGGGTGATACCAAATTCTTGACAAAACCTTATCATTGCCCCAGATTGAAATTCTGTACTGTTGGGGAAATGATTTATCTTAACCCCTAATTAGTAGAATATAAATTCTAACAATGAAAAAGTAAATATGCGTCGAATAGTATTCAACGCAACGTCGAAGTATAGTCGACGTTCCTCTCAGAATGAGTCGAAGTAACTCCAAACAGAATTCGACGTAACCCATGTCGACGTAACTCTGATTTCTAGTCGACGCATTTAGTGAAGTCGACATACCTTAGTCGACACACCTTCCTTATTCTCCTCTCGACGTCCAGCCAGTCTAAAATCGACGCTTCCGTCGAATAGTAATCGACGTATGTAAATTTCTATGTCAAATTCAAAACACGCAAGATTTCTTTCCTTCTATCTGTAGATCTGAATTTTATGGAATGATATTATTCTTTTCTAGCCATTTTGAATCAGTCTTTCCTTCTAAATGATTCTTGGCTAAATTATTTAAGTTTATTATGGATATTATTTGAAATCAGAATAATCTCTTTCCTTCTACAGAAATATTGATTATGGGATCTTTTCTCTCTTACCATTTCTCTAACTACTAATTGAGTATTCTCCTATAGTATTCTTTGAATAAACAGAGCTATAAATAAGAGGGAAGTCGGCAGAGAAAAATGATAGAGGTGATCCACTCCATACATTTGAAATAGAGGAAAAGCTCCCAAGTGAAAAGAGAGAAAATCTGAGAGAAGTGAAAGTGTGATGCAGCAAACAACAAGCTCTCTTCTTCTTTTTGAAGCCATACTGATGCAATCTCTGATAGCTCTCTTTGAAAGAAAAAAGGTCTATAATCTCCTTCTCACTATAGAAGAGATATTTCATTCACTATTTCTTGTGCTTCTAATCTTCTTACTAGGAAGAAGATTCTTTCTTGTTTCAATTATTTCTTCTACTTCATCTTCTAATCTTCATTTCATTTTTAAATAGTGTAAAAGAGTTTTTAGAATCTCTCTTCAAAAAATTCAGTTGTACTGGTTCTAAGAGTCTCCTTATTAAAAGACTCAGTACAAGATAGTGAATTCCTACCAAGGGGGTAGAAGAGTGGACTACCCAAAGTTTGGGGAACCATTATATTTCTTTGTGTTGTGCTGTGATTTTCATTTTACTATTTCTTTCTTTATTTACTTAATTCTTGTTGGTGTGTGGGAAGCTTAACTCTGATATGATTACACACATATATATATACGAGCAGTCATGCACGGGGGAACCCGTGCGGGGGAGACATTTGTCGTGGGGGCGACATTTGTCGTGGGGGCGACATTGGTCGTCGGGGAGACATTGGTCATGGGGGCGACATTGGTCATGGGGGCGACATTGGTCGTCGTGGCTACATTGGTCGTCGGGGCGACATTGGTCGTCGGGTCGACATTGGTCGTGGGGGCAACATTGGTCGTCGGGGCGACATTGGTCATCGGGGAGACATTGGTCGTGGGGGAGTTATTGGTCGTGGGGGAGACAGTGGTCGTCAGGGCGACATTGGTCGTCGGGGCGACATTGGTCGTGTAACGGTACTGGCCAGGACCGTCAACACATGACCTACAAGCCCAGCACCGCCGGCACCGACGGCCCAGGACCGTCAACAGACCTACTGGCACCGCCGGTTCAGCCTGACCACAATTGGTCAACAACAAGCCTGCAGGCCGTACACCCCAACCCCTCTCTGGCCTGCCACAGAGCACAGTGGGTTGTTGGAGGGGGGCACGAACCCACGCCCTCCCATTGATGAGAAATGAGCCAGTTAAGCGGCAGCGCGTGGACTTCCCAGGAGGTCACCCATCCAGTGACTACTCCAGCCCGAGCACGCTTAACTACGGAGTTCTTTCAATTCTCATCACCAACTGAGCTACAGCTCAGTTGGTGATGAGAATCGAAAGAACTCCGTAGTTAAGCGTGCTCGGGCTGGAGTAGTCACTGGATGGGTGACCTCCTGGGAAGTCCACGCGCTGCCGCTTAACTGGCTCAATTCTCATCGAAGGGAGGTTGTGGGTTCGTGCCCCCCTCCAACAACCCGTTGTGCCCTGTGGTAGGCCAGAGAGGGGTTGGGGTGTACGGCCTGCATGCTTGTGGTTAACCCTTCAGGGTGAGGCTGAACCGGCGGTGCCAGTAGGTCTGTTGACGGTCCTGGGTCGTCGGTGCCGGCGGTACTGGGCTAGTAGGTCATTTGTTGACGGGCCTAGACAGTACCGTTACAAAAAGTGCACTTTTTGTAACGGTACTGTCTAGGCCCGTCAACAAATGACCTACTAGCCCAGTACCGCCGGCACCGACGGCCAGGACCGTCAACAGACCTACTGGCACCGCCGGTTCACCCTCAACCAACGGGTTAACCACAAGCCTGCAGGTCGTACACCCCAACCCCTCTCTGGCCTGCCACAGGGCACGGCGGGTTGTTGGAGGGGGGCACGAACCCATGCCCTCCCTTCGATGAGAATTGATCCAGTTAAGCGGCAGCGTGTGGACTTCCCAGGAGGTCACCCATCCCGTGACTACTCCAGCCCGAGCACGCTTAACTACGTTGGTGAAAGAATCGAAAGAACTCCGTAGTTAAGTTGGTGATGAGAATCGAAAGAACTCCGTAGTTAAGCGTGCTCGGGCTGGAGTAGTCACGGGATGGGTGACTTCCTGGGAAGTCCACGCGCTGCCGCTTAACTGGCTCAATTCTCATCAAAGGGAGGGCGTGGGTTCGTGCCCCCCTCCAACAACCCGCTGTGCCATGTGGCAGGCCAGAGAGGGGTTGGGGTGTACAGCCTGCAAGCTTGTGGTTAACCCGTTGGGTGAGGCTGAACCGGCGGTGCCAGTAGGTCTGTTGACGGTCCTAGGCCGTCGGTGCCGGCGGTACTGGGCTAGTAGGTCATTTGTTGACGGGCCTAGACAGTACCGTTACAGGTCGTGTGGGCGACATTGATCGTGGGGGCGACATTGGTCGTGGGGGCGACATTGGTCGTGGGGGCGACAGTTGTCGTCGGGGGCGACACTGGTCGTCAGGGCGACACTGGTCGTGGGGGCGACACTGGTTGTGGGGGAGACATTGGTCGTGGGGGCGACATTGGTCGTGGGGGTGACATTATCGTGGGGGAGACAATGGTCGTGGGGGCGACAATGGTCGTCGGGGGGCGACATTGGTCTTCGTGGAGACATTGGTCGGGGGCGACAATGGTCGTCGCGTGGCGACATTGGTCTTCGGGGAGACATTGGGTGGGGGGTGACAATGGTCGTGGCGGCGACATTGGTCGGGGGACCGTCCCACCTCTGTTTGCCCTCGATGACGATGGTTCACCCTGGTTTTGGTCTGTCATCTACATGTGTTTGAGATAATTGATTATGAGTGGTACTCTGGCTTTGATTTGATTTCATGTTAATTTGAGTTCATCTTAATTTGAGTTCATTCTAAGTTGAGTTCATCCAAATTGTAAGGGTTACACCTCCATATTTCATAATCCAAACAAACTATTCTCTCCAAATATTCGAAGTTATAGCTTATTAGTTTTTTGATTGTATTCTGATAATAATAATAATAATAATAATAATAACAATAAAAATGGGATTGAGATTGTGTAACATGCATATAGTGAGAGATTCATTCTGTGCAAGTTCTGAACCTGCTGGTGGCTTCATTATAATTGTTGCTAAATAACTCTTATCGATGGCTATCCCATTGGTTAAATAAATTCTACACAATTGTGCAAAATATGTATGTACCAATATCAATTGCTGTTTGTGGGATTCTTTTGAAGTACAGAGGTATCTTCAAATTTTTAATATGGCTTCATGGTTATTGCAACATTTAATTTGCAGAATTTGTGAAGAAAATAAAAAACAATTTAAGCTGCCAAGTGATTCTAAGCAAAATAAAGTGAAATTTTACAAAAATATTTTATTCAAAAGGTTCCATCAATTTTATTCAAAACCACAACAACAAATAAGAACAGAAATTAAAGGTGCCATCAATAAGAAAATAATAAAATTGATGGCTGCTTTCCTTTTTATCAAAACCAAATTTCAACAGAAAAATTTCAAAACACAAATCTCAAAACACAAATCTGAAATCTCACTTAACTATATTACCCATAAAATTTCAACAGAAAAATACTGCATTACCTCTTCATTATCAATAACTGATGAACTGCAAGAAACTTTAAGGCTGTACTCACATATAAATCTAAATCAATAAGGTAAATAGAGCAAATGGTACATATGCTGCTATGAAAACACAAATCTGAAAAAAACTGAGACATAACCACAAAATGAGACAACTTTTACTGGAACAATAATGATACAAAATCTGAAATCTGAAAAATAGAAATCTGAAATTAGGCATTGCATGAGGGAGGTATGTGGGCCTCTCATTTGCCGCTTCGTGCTTCAGAAATCAGGCATTGCATGAGGAGGTGGAATTGCTTCAAGCCCAAATGCATTTGATTTCCACCAGATTTTGTCAAATCATCAGTTGGTGCTTCGTGCTTCAGGAATTGCTAAAGCTGAGAACAAAAATTCATTTTGCTGGATGCAATCCGGAAGCAAACTTGAAGCAATCCTTGAGGACAAAGGCATGACCTGGGAGTTGGTTCATAGACATTTATTACCAAGGCATTTGTGAGCTCTGTTAGCATCATATAAATGGTTTTTTTTGGGTCATTGACTGGGTCCTCCCTCTAATTTCATATAATTATAATAGCATCTGCTCCTATAATGAAGATGTGCTATAATAATGAAGATGCTTACATTACCTTTCAATATGAGAATTGTAAACATTTGTTCGAGGCAGTGCTACTTTAACTATTATAACACAGTGACATTGGTGCGCATACATTTGTTCGAGGCAGTGCTATATAGTGTAATGTTACAATAGTAATAATGAGAAAGGTTTAGGCAGTGCTATAATAATGTGATTCTATAGAAATGAATGGGAGAAATGGTCTAAAGTATCAAGCTTGAATTTTTAGCAGGCAAATTCAGTATCTTGCTTTGCATGCTAAGAAACAGTTTCAGACACCATTATGATGGTCAAGAGGCCATTACCTAGCAGAGGCTGTAACTACTGAGCAACCTAAGAAATTTAGTCATAGATAGTAAGGTTTTGTAACTGGCTTAACAAATGTATGCTCGAATCCACCACCACACAAAGAACATCTACTAAATGAACGGAACTGAACTAACCTTGAGCGGTGTTAAATGGTGCACAGATAATTATCCAAAAGGAAAAAACAATACAGATCAACATTTGGCACTTGTCTAAGAAAACAACTCTCTTGGCTGCACATTTCAAGTTGCAATTCTACATTATTTTTTACCGTGAGTGCAAAAAAGTCAAAAAAAAGTAGAGTGAGGAAGAATCATTTTGAGGAAAGAAGAAGAAGAAGAAAAATTATTTTAGAATAGGAAAAAGTTAGGATTGTTTCTGTTGGACAAAAAATAAAAATATATATATAAGAAAAAACAAAATGAGTCTGCAGACCATCAAGGGTCTCAAAATGTATTGGGATTCATTTCCAAATAGCCCATGCATGTGATGCTTTCTAAATATATGTAGATGAATCAGACTGGAAGAATGCGTTGGAAGATCACATGAATCAGCTGGAAGAATGCGTTGGAAGATCACATGAATCAGACTGGAAGAATGCGTTGGAAGATCACATGAATCAAACTGGAATAATGCGTTAGAAGATCACATAAAAAAACAAATTTGCTTTGGTTTAATACCTTGGACTGGGAAGCATACCTTGGACTGGGAAGCAGTTTAAATAGAAGCACCTGTTGAGAAAAAGAGAGAAAGTATTTACAAAAAAGATAGAGGTAGATTGACCAAGAGGAAAAGAGAGAAAATGTTCAGTGAAGGGGAGATCGTGAGGTTAGGAATCGGAATGTTCAGTGAAAAAATGTTACATATGATTTAGTGAAATATGTTCATATCAAGATGTAAATTGAACAAATTGCCTTGTAGAATCTTCAACACATTATGAAATTTTTCATAAAAATGTGCAGGAGTTTAAAACTCACACATAAAAATCAAACTTAGAATAGAATGTGAGAATTAGAATCTAAAATATTTGGCCTCTATTCTTGTTCCCTATTAATACAGGTAATAGGCTTAGTTCTTGCATAAAATGTGCTTGCCATGACAGCGGTTATGATTGCCATGACGAAAAAATAATAAATTTGGGCAAAAAAGTGATTAGAGTTTCTTTGATGAAATGCTATTTAAGAAACCTTCCTCCCACTGGTCTCTGAGAAACAAACAGGAGAAATGCTAATATAGAAAGGTTATCTGAGATAGACAGAAATTTCATTGAAGGAAACAAACAAAATGAAGACATAAATTACTTGAATCATGCATCCTCGCAAACAAACGTATGATCTTGCTAATCATTTTGAAAATATGAAGAAATAATATGAAACCCATGCTGTCCAAGACGGTATTAAGTGCATAATGAAGAAATAATATGAAATTATCTGGAAAAATTCTAATTAAAGAGGGATTTTCCACCTACATCAAGAGGAAAAACTGAGAACCTGCATAAAATAATGTCACATAGAGAATGGCTGAAGTGTAAAATGGCGGTACAGGATAAAGAGAATAGGGGGTATGTAGAAACGAAACTTTGAACACAGTGAAGTTTGCACGCCGAGTCTATTTATGATCGATCGAAGCTCTTAAAACCTGTATTGAAATTAGGATAAGTGAAGATATAACTAATCATTACTATCAGAAGATGTATGATCTTTACTGCACTAAAGAATGAAGAGAAGGAGTTGGGCACACCTCTGCAGTGTAGTGGCTTGGAGAAGTGGAGATGATCTGCGTCGTTGGATGGAGGCGATGAAGGTGTAGAGTACGACCTCTGCAAGACAAAGAAATAATTGTAGGAGCGGCGGCTGAAGATGCAGGAAAAACAGAATAGGTCAGCGGTCTCCTTCCGCGTTGCAAGAGATACCTGAAAGAGAAAAGAAGAGTGATTACCTAAGCGTTGAATGTTGAGAGGGCACGCCCGAAGCGGAGGAGTTGCAGAGGCTGGCGAGGCTCTATGGAGGAGGTGCAATTTAGTGGAGGAGCAGGCGAGGCTCTGCCGAGCGTTTTAGTGGAGGAGCATTTTAGAAGAGAACGACAGAGCCCTAGTACCGTAAAGGAGGCTCTATCGAGGTCCCGACGTGGTATAGCCTGTCGATTAAAGCCGGGAAGAGACGCTACTTTCGGCGGGTGGCGGATGGCAGTCGAGGCGAGTTGCCGTGAGGGAGAAGAAAAGCAAGCCCAGCAGAAATAATTTCACAGCCATGTGGAGGAGAGCCAGGAGACCTGTTACCGAATTGATGAAAGTGTGGGGGAGGGGGGTATGATGGCGGGTTAAATGTCAAAAAAACCAAAAAATTTTAATATTAGGTGGGATTTTTTAGGGTAATTTGGTCCAGCAAATGTTTCACCAAGCTCCCTTTCCTCTTCCCTTATATAATAAAGATATATATATTTGTTAACTTTGCACAAAGTACTTTAAATCTCTATTCACCCCCCCCCCCCCCCCCCCCTCTAGAGAATTCTAGTAAGGTTAACTGTGAACTTTCAATTGGTATCAGAGGGAGGTTGATCTAAAAAGGGTAACTCCTTGATCAAAAAGGTCCTACCTCCTATATATATTTCTAAAAAAAACTATTTTTCACATGGCACAAATCAAAGATTATGCTTCCACAAGACCACCAATGTGCAATCTTGAAAAGTTTGCACTTTGGAAAACAAGAATTAGAATCTATATGAATTCTATTGATGAAGATTTGTTTAATGTTATTTTGACAGGCCCTCCAAAGCCCTACAGGAAGGACTCAAGTGGTAAAGTGACACAAACACTTGTCCCAAGGGCTGAGTGGACAGATGATGAGAAAAAGACAAAAGCATGTGATGCAAAAGCTGTGAACATTCTTGTCTCAACCCTCTCAGATGAAATCTTTCAAAGGGTTGTTGACTGTGAATCAGCCAAAGAAATCTGGGAGGCCCTTACAAAGATGGTAGAAGGAAGTGCTGAAGAAAGGAAAGATAGGAAGGCTCCATTGATCTCCCAATATGAGAACTTCAAAAAGAAGAATGAAGAAAGTATATCTGAGATGTATGACAGATTCAGTGTGATCATCAATCAATTAAGAAACTTGGACAGAGAGATCTCTCTCACAGAAATAAATGACAAATTGCTAATGAGTCTCCCAAGTTCATGGGACTCAAGAATATGGGCAATAAGGGATACTAGAGGACAAAAAGAAATCTCAACAGATGCCCTCTTAGGAAAACTTAAATCCTATGAGAAACTACTTAAAACCAGAGAAGAGAAGGAAAGAAGGGAAAACACTCCAACCTCCTCAAAAGATAGAAATATTGCATTAAAAGCAACAGATGAAGAAACCTCTGTGACTGAAGAAGAACTATTCAGCCTCCTGGCCAGAAGATTCAAGAAATGGGTCAGGCCAGATGGGTCTAAAAGGAAAGAATCAAAACCAAGGTATGACAATACTCCTACCAAAGATATTGTTTGTTATTCCTGCAGGAAAACTGGACATATTGCTCCAGAATGTCCAGAGAATGCTGAGAAAAAGAAAGATCTGAAAAAGAAAGATCTCAAGAAGAAAGGGAAGAAGAAAGAAAGAAGCTTCATTGCTGAAGCTTGGAGTGAGACAGATTCTGAAGACAGCACTTCATCTAAAAGTGACAATGAAGAGTCTAAGCAAGAAGACCTATGCTTAATGGCTCTTGGAAACACAGAAGAAGAATGTGTTGCTGAATCATGGAGTGAAACAGGATCAGAAGGAAGCATCTCTTCAACAGCAAAAGCAAATAGCCTTATTCTCATAGAGGAATCTGAGGATAAGGATGAGGTAAGCATTTTTGATGAAATAGATTTTCTATGTGATGATTTTAAAAATGATTTTGATAGACTATGTTTAGATCAACTAAAAGCCAAACAAGAAATTAAGGATCTAAAAGAACAAATTAATATGAGAAAAATAGAGGATACATGTTCAAAAAATTATGAACTAAGGTGTAAAATCTATAAAACAGAAAAGGAAATTGATAATGCTAAATTAGAAAATCAACTACTTAAGAAGAAGGTATCCCAATCAAAAGCTTTTGAAGAATCTATAAAAGTCAGAAGCCAAACACTTAAAGAAATCACTGAAAAACAAATAATCAGACATAGGAATCTGGGGTTAGGAGCTGATCCTTCAACTAGTTCAATACCATCTACCAAACCTGCTTGGATGAGCCCTGTTAAATTCACTAAACCCATCAAATCAACAAACTTAGAAGAAGACTCACAAAAGACAGAAGACCTCACCTTCAAAGAGATAAACCACCTCGAAGAATCATCATCATACCATTCAGAAGAAAACTCTCAAACTACCTCTGAGAAGGCAACTAGGCCAAAAGAAACAACTCATAAAGAAATAAATCTTTAAATAGATAAAGGGAAAAATAAAATCTGTGAAGACACAATCGCGTCGACTTCATATCGACGTGTGAATGATAATACGTCGAATTCTAATCGACGCAATCTCTCAGATGCTTCGACCTCAAATCGACGCATGAATAAAATTACGCCGACTTACAATCGACACAACTATTTCCATGCATCAATTCTAGATCAACGCAATCTAGAGAAAGCGCCGAATATATATCGACGCAACTCTCAACATACGTCGAATAGATATCGACGCATAAAACCTCAGAGCAACTTAAATACAGGACATAGCTATTCTTCAAAAACTCTCTATCTTAACCCCCATTCAGGACCCTTTTACCCAGATCAAAACTTCTATCCTAATCAAAACTCTTTTCATAATCAAAATTACTATCCTAATCAAAACTTTTATCCTAATCAACAACTCTGCCCTAATCCATCCCTATCCCTTCCTAAACTCAAATTTCCTTAATCAAAGGACAATTAGGTGTTATATCTGTAATAAAGTTGGCCACACTGCCAAACAATGTTGGCACAATTAATCCAACTGTTTATAATATTAACCCAAGGGTTACTTAGAAAACCTTAGGATTAGGAAGAAATAAACCCTCAAGGAAAACCTGAAATTTTCAGACAAAGCAAAAATCAGTTCGATTCCTCAATCGACGCATCATCGATTAGTAAACTCGACGTATGCATCGACTCATATCGAGGCATACATCGACAGGAAACCCTATCAGACTATACTGACGCATACGTCAACTTTCACTCGACGCAACGTCGACTTCATGAAAAAGGCGGCAATACCAAAATATTTTCGGTCACATCTACGGCTGTACCGAATAAACCTCGAGTTGTGTCTCGTATCGATGTTTCACCTGACTTAAATAGACTCTTTAGTTAAAATTCTACACACTCCTGAGCTTCTCTCATCCTTCTCATTTCTCAGACCAGCCATCTCTTCTTCTCTCTCACTGACCTAAATGGCTCCCAAGATCAACTCTGGTTTTGACATTGATCTTGAATCCTTCCAAGTCGCCGTCGAAAACTATAAGAGCATCATAGCTCTCTTCACTGAAGCTGGTTTAAACAAACTCATTTCCACAAGATGCAGACTCCTAGAGACAGAACTCACTGAGTCAATGGATCTTGTGCAGATATCTGAGCAAGGAGAGATCACAGGAACACTCTATGAGACTCCTGTCTCAATCTCTGTAGAACACCTTAGGGTCACCTTTGATCTTCCATCGGGTACACAACAACACTAACAACAATATTCTATTTTAAATCAAAAGGAAAGCAAACTATTTTCTAAGAATAGCTAAATGAATTTTCATCATCATTCCCTTATCAGGTGATGAACCTGCATACCTCACCCTTGAGGAAACCAAGAATCTATTACTCATCATGAAGTTCTCCAAAGATAAACCAATCCACCTGAAGAAAATAGATTTTTTTGAGGAATATAGACTATTGGCAGACATAGTAGGAAAAGTTCTATTATGCAAGATCTCTGCCCATGATGCAGTGCCCAAGCAGCAGCTGAACATCATGGGGGCCCTTGTGCTGAAAAAGAAGGATGACTGGGCCAGCTGCTTACTAAAAATGATAGGCTACAAATATTCTCACAAAGAGAATGCCTATATGAGGATCATGAGTCAGGTACTCCTCCTCTCCTTCCCTGACCTATGTAGGTCAAAAGGAATCCCCATTCCCCCTGGAAAAAGGATGTCCATTGCCCTATTCTCAAAATGGACCAGGCAAATTCCCAAGCCTGGTGCCATTCCTGACAGGACTCCCTCTCCTCCTAACTCTCCTAGCCATCCATCCTCACCTCCTCCTCTTCATATAGACATCTCTTCCCTACCTACATCATCCACACCAATAGTCTTTACTATCATCACAACTCCTATCCTACCTACATCTTCACATCCACCTGCTCAACCCTCCTCTATTCCTCCACCTCCTCCATCAAACTCACCTCATCACAATGATACAGTTCTCTCTCCACCTTCATCACCTCCTCCTCCACCATTATCTCCTACTCCAACACACCTTGAGCCATCTCCATCCACTAACACTATCATCACCCAGTGTATCCAATCATCTGCCCAAAAATTTCAAGAAATGTTGGATGCACACTACTCCCAACTTCACTCCTCCATCATACACATGCAAACCCAAATAGATGGGGTCAATGCCTCTGTGCAAAGCTTGAAGTCCTCTGTCTCTTCCTCCAAAGTGACCATTCTTTCTTAACCTCCTTCGCTAAGAAGGTCAAGAAGGGGGAGAAATTAGATGAAGAGCAGCTCTCAAGTCACAAATCTCTCACACACAAGTCCCTTCCTACTTCAAAAGCTGATAAGACAATTGGGAATGAATTAGTCCCAGAGCTACATACTAAGGACCATATAACAGATGTACTCTCTATAGCAAGAGAAGCTATACAACAAGTAGTTCTCTTTCAAGGGGAGGCTAGCAGAGCAGGGAGAGAAGTTGAAAAGGAAACTTTTGTTGAAAAAGAAGCTGAAGCTCAGGGGGAGCCAAATGCTGACATAACTGAAGCTAGAGCTGAGAAAGAAACTGAAGAAGCAGAAGTAGAAGGCTCAAATGAAGTTCCATCTCAGGGAGTGCAAACTGCTGTGACTCAGGGGGAGCTTAGTGAACCACATGTTACTGAGAAGGAGAACCTCTCTTCTTTGAAAACCTTAGTATTCATTAGGAAGAGAAAAACTCCTCCTACCCCTCCTGAGTGAGGTGTTGAACAATGTGTTGAACAAATGTTGATATACTCTATATTTTTCTTCCTCCATGCTTAAATACTGTTTATAAAGTCTGTGTATATGATTCTACTTTTTCTGAGTACTTAACATATTTCTTTTCTACACATTTCCCTGAATAGGGTTAAGGCAAATAGGGGGAGATTATTGGGGAAATGATTTATCTTAACCCCTAATGAGTAGAATATAAATTCTAAGAATGAAAAAGTAAATATGCGCCGAATAGTATTCGACGCAACGTCGAAGTATAGTCGACGTTCCTCTCAGAATGAGTCGAAGTAACTCCAAATAGAATTCGGCGTAACCCATGTCGACGTAACTCTGATTTCTAGTCGACGCATCTAGTGAAGTCGACGTACCTTAGTCGACGCACCTTCCTTATTCTCCTCTCGATGTCCAGCCAGTCTGAAATCGATGCTTTCGTCGAATAGTAATTGACGTACGTCAATTTCTATGTCAAATTCAAAACACGCCAGATCTCTTTCCTTCTATCTGTAGATCTGAATTTTATGGAATGATATTATTCTTTTCTAGCCGTTTTGAATCAGTCTTTCCTTCTAAATGATTCTTGGCTAAATTGATTAAGTTTTTTATGGATATTATTTGAAATCAGAATAATCTCTTTCCTTCTACAGAAATATTGATTATGGGATCTTTTCTCTCTTACCATTTCTCTAACTACTAATTGATTATTCTCCTATAGTATTCTTTGAATAAACAGAGCTATAAATAAGAGGGAAGTCGGCAGAGAAAAATGATAGAGGTGATCCACTCCATACATTTGACATAAAGGAAAAGCTCCCAAGTGAAAAGAAAGAAAATCTGAGAGAAGTGAAAGTGTGCTGCAGCAAACAACAAGCTCTCTTCTTCTTTTTGAAGACATACTGCTGCAATCTCTGATAGCTCTCTTTGAAAGAGAAAAGGCCTATAATCTCCTTCTCACCATAGAAGAGAGATTGCATTCACTATTTCTTGTGCTTCTAATCTTCTTACTAGGAAGAAGATTCTTTCTTGTTTCAATTATTTCTTCTACTTCTTCTTCTTATCTTCATTTCATTTTTAAACAGTGTAAAAGAGTTTATAGAATCTCTCTTCAAAAAATTCAGTTGTACTGGTTCTAAGAGTCTCCTTATAAAAAGACTCAGGCTAGTTCTAAGAGTCTCCTTATCAAAAGACTCAGTACAAGATAGTGAATTCCTACCAAGGGGGTAGAAGAGTGGTCTACCCAAAGTTTGGGGAACCACTATATTTCTTTGTATTGTGCTGTGATTTTCATTTTGCTATTTCTTTCTTTATTTACTTAATTCTTGTTGGTGTGTGGGAAGCTTAACTCTGAGATTATTACATATATATATATATATATATATATATATATTTGTTAACTTTGCACAAAGTACTTTAAATCTCTATTCACCCACCCTCTAGAGAATTCTAGTAAGGTTAACTGTGAACTTTCATGTACTATGGTCAGTTCTATTCTTGATCACAGTACATTATAGTTCCTTCTGGATTTCCTTAACATGGTTTATAAAGACATCTAAAGTATCATATTTCTTCTTAAGTAAGTATACCCATGTATAAAAAAATACCCATGTATACTTTGAGTGATCATCAACAATCACCAAAGTATACACCTTCCCACCTAGGATCTGAATTGGCAAAGGACCTAACAAGTCCATGTGCAATAGATAAAGACATCTCTTAGTGTCTTTGGAGCCAATGTGTTTAAAGGTGGCCCTAGTTTGCTTGCCCATTTGGCATGCATGACAGGGACCACTTTTAATATATTTCAAATTAGGACTATTTTAATAAGGTTTTTAGAAAATAGTCTATACATTGTCTTGTAGTTAATGTGAACAAGTCTCTTGTGCCATTGAACACAAAGAGATTCACTTTTGAAAGTGCACAGTGTGCCTCTCAGAATCCTCTAGGGGGTGAATAGAGATTTAAATATTTTTCTATTCTAACTATGCTAACAAAAAAACTCATTAAGGTATTATGCACTCAAACAAAACTAAAGGCAGATTAAACAAGAAAAATATTGTTGAAATAAATGCTGAAAAAAGGAAATGGGACAGCACAGAAAATCATAGCAAAGACATACAAATTTTTTAAAGAGTTTCCGCAAAATGTGGGTACTCCCCTCTTCTACCACCTGGTAGGAAAGCACAACATATGTCTGATTCTTTTGATAAGGAGACTCTTGAACCAAAGATCTTTTGATAAGGAGATCTTGAACCACAGATATTTTTATATGGAGATCTTGAACCACAGATCTTTTGATAAGGAGATATTGAACCACAGATCTTTTGATAAGGAGATCTTGAACCACTAATTCCTTTGGAAGAGGGATTCTTAAAACTCGTTTGCAGTTGAGGAAAAAGAGAAGGGAGAAGGAAGAAGTAAGGAGGATAATTCTATTCTTAGAACTCTAATGAGCCTTCAGCTTATTTTCTTTTGCTGGATCTGCTAATGATGAACCCTTGCTTATGATTGTGATGATTTGTAAGGGTTATAAGCTTCAGATCCATTCAACTTTCTTCTGATTTAAATATTGGTTCTATGAGATATTGATGAAGAGTGGTCTTCAATTGTTCTGTGCTAAGAGAGAGCAGTTCTTGTTTTTCTGTCTCTTAGGGTTCCAGAAGGAAAAAGAAGAAGGAGGAACCCTAATCGACAAGATAATAACAATTGTGATGAATACACTACAGTTATTCTCTCTATTATTCTTATTTATTATCCATGATTTAATTTGAATTCCTTTCCTCTTTTGGGTCTAGCTGAAAAGGTATTGGCTTGGACAATTAATCTCTCTTCCTTCTTTTGTTCACGACCCGTCTGCCAACTGTTTGAATCCTTTCCAAGAATGTTTTTTCTATCTTCTTGAAAGCTCCTCTCCATTCTAGGCAATAAACAAGCTATTGTAGAACAGTCTTTATTATTGTGGGCCCTCAGAGAGAGTGCAAAAGAAGCAGCTTATAAGGTTTCCTTTTCAGGCTATATTCAATGTTGCATCGACCTCATTCTCCTTCATATCGGCGCACCTTCGAGTTCTTGTAAGAGCAGCTTCGAATTCCTTCGAGCTCTGGTTGAACTCTGATGTCGACTTTACGTCGATTACTTATCGACGTTACCGTCGAGTTATAGGATTGACTTTAAACTTCATCATCTGTGTTGAATTGTAGTCGGCGTTTGCGTCGACTTCAGATAGCTTCGACAGATACTTCCTTCTGCGTGGAATTGAAGTCGAGGTTGCGTCGACTTCTAAGATTACTTTTACATTCTCCTTTATCTGCGTCGACTCATATTCGACGTAGCGTTGACTTGATATACTTTGACAGAGGGATTGAGTTGCTTGGACTTCTAGTCTAAGTTACGTCGACATGAAGTCAAAGTTGCGTCGAATACTATTCGACACAATTGTTAACTTAACCCAATTTATGCTTATCTTGCTCTGGTCTTGAAACTCCAAGTTGTGTGTGATATCCTAAGACATCTAATGACCAAATTACCCTCAATATATAATGGGTAATTAAAACCTAAGAGTTAAAATCACTTTAGATAATTTGTTAAATCCAAGGAGTTTTCCCAACAATCTCCCCTATTTATCTTAACAAATTTTACAATCTTGGTTGAAGTGATTTTACACAATCTTTTACTTCAGCAGAATTACATACAAGACAACATAGACAGTAAAAGTATGATAGAATGAAGTCACAGAATATTCCATACATTCACAAGTATATTATAATGTTCAGCATGCCACCTCCTCTTTGAATCTCTTTAGAGAGTATAAACAGAAATACCAGAGTTTCATTGTTCCTTCTCAGGGGTTTTCTTTTTTCTTGAAAACACTTTAGGAGGTATCTTCCTTGGGGCAATCACCAGAGGCTCATCATCTTCAGAAAAAATTACTGCTTCCTCAGCAACATTGTCTTTGGGAAGCTCCGCCTAAATCTGTGCATTCAGCTCAGCATTATGAACAGCTTCCTTGGCAATATTTGCCACCTCATCCAGCAGTTCATCTGCATGGTGCTCCCCCAGAGTAGAGGGAATCACCTCCCCCTGGTTCACTGATGTGTCTTCAGCAATCATTTCACCTTCCAGATTGCTTTGGACATTTGCAATATACTTCCACTGAGCATTTTCAATCATATCCCCAGCAGGTTCTTGACCTGGAAGCTCCTCCTGATTTCCTTGAAGATTCTCTTGACCTTTTTCTGCAACTGGATCCTCTTGATTCTCTGGAGCTGGCTCCTCCTGGACATTTGGACCTTAGAAGATGGTCACTTTATCAGGAGCTGCATCATCATTCTCCTTATTGTTGCCACTCAACTCTAGTACTGGCCCTTCCTCCCCTTGAATATTCTCCCCCTTCTTAACCTTACTGGAAAGAGAGGTTAAGAACTCCTTTGTCACTAGGGAGGAAGACATGAAGTCTTTGATTCCCTACAGATATCTTTTGGAGTCTAAGAGTTCAGACTCCATATGAGAGTATTTCTTTTCAAATCCTCTGGCTTGGCTGGCCAGTAAGACTGCAAAGGTGCTTGAAGTCATCCCTACTGCTTTAGATATTTTTCTTGCTCAATGTTAAAAGAGTGTGTAGGAAGGGAGGTAGAGGCAAGTGGAGGTGTAGGTGTTAGGTTCTCATTTAGATTAGGAGGATCCTAGAAGGCAGGGGAAAGGGATTGGTAGGTTTTTGGAGAGATATGATATAATGGTGGTGGTGGAGGAGCAGATTGACAGTCTGGGAGTAGGATGGATGGTTATTGTTGTGGTTGTTGGTGGATAGGAGATTGAGGTGTTGGCTCTGGGACTGTAGTATATGGGATAGATTGGAGGTTTTGGTGTTGTTGTTGAGGAGTAATTTTCTATTGTTGTTGAGGAGAATGTTGTGCTAGAATATCATCACTTGGGTGATCTGGGACAGTATCCTGTGGAGTTGGAGATCGAGGAGGTGAAGTTATTATAGCTTAACCAGGCTGGAGGATTTCCTGGTCCACTTAGAGAATATACCTATATTTTTTCTCTTAGCAGGTGGAATGGGCACACCTTTGGACTTGTACACAGTAGGATAGTGGTGGAGTAATACTTGACTCATAATCCTCATGTATGCATTTTCATTGTGGGCATATTTGTGCCCAATCATTCTTAGGAGGCATCTCCCCCAGTTTATCTTCTTCTGTAGACCTAGAATGCCCATTATCTGCAGCTGCTTCCTGGGAATGGCATCATGGGAAAAGATCTTACATAGGAGCACCTTCCCTACTATGTCAGCAAGGAACCAATATTCCTCACCATGATCAATATTCTTCAGATTGATGGGCTTGTCCTTCTTGAAATGCTTAATCTCTAGGACCCTTTTGATTTCTTCTCCTATTTGTTCATCTGAGTCATTTCCATTTGTAAAATCAAATGTCTGATTCAAGAGTTCCTCTGTGATATGTATATCTATTTCAGAATTTTTTCTACTGAGGGAGCCATCATCTCCTATTTGCACAATCTCCTTGAACACAGTCAGCTCTATTTCAAGTAACTTGCTCCTTGTAGAAATCACCTTCGTTAGTCCAGCTGCCTAAAATAAGCCAAGAATGGCTTAGAAACTCTCTGTAGTCGCATTGAAGGAGTCGACATCCATATCGAAACCTGAATTAATCTTTGGTGGAGCCATTGGATTGTAAGTTCCTGCAAACACAACAAAAAGAGAGAGAGAAAGAAAGGCGTGAGAGAGCTGGAGAAAAGGAGAGCAAGAGAGTTGGGAGAGGAGAATTCGAAAGCGTAATGAATTCGACGCTGAAGTTGCTTAAAAGAATAGGATTCGTCGCAACTTAGGGTTTAGGTCGACGCACCGTCTATAAAACTTAGTTTTGACGCACAAAACTGTATCAAGATTGCTTCTAAAAGCAACTCTGTGTGCGCTGTTATATCGATGTTGCGTCGATTAATATTTGACACAACTTCGAGATTGTTCAGAAATCCTTAAGTTGATGTAATCCTGTGGATGTTACGTCGATTTCCAATCGATGCTACCTCGACTTTGAGTAGCAACCATTAAGTCGACTCAGGCGTCGATATGAACTTGACGCTGCGTCAAATTTTAATTGAATTATCCACTCTGCGTGCTTCTTGACGCTGGCGTCGAGTAGGAGTCGATGGTACGTCGACTTCTATTCGACGCAACTCTGAATAAACAGATCTATTTTCTTAGAAAATTCTTGTTATTTTTCCCAGCATTTATATTTATTGAAAATAGTGTTTATGATATTAATTTTATGAACCATAAGGACAACAAGGAAGATTTAAAGAAGAAATCAGTCCCTTGATTTCATTTAGTTCTTTCTTCATGACCTACAACCTTCTTACCACTCCATTCTCTCTTTAGTGGGACCCTACCTAATCCTGCACAAATAATTCAAACATTAGAAGGAACTCAGGTTACCTTGGGCCCTTTGCTTTTACCATTGTAGGGTTCAATGAAAGAATAGAAGGGTCTTTCATGATACCCTTTTGGATGATAAGGAATGGGTTTCCCAAACCTATGTTTATTACCTTGGTACTAAAAATGTGCATAGAATGAATCTAGATATAGAAGATCAGCAGAGTGTCTTATTATTCTATTTTTAGGTTTAGCCTTTTGACTATTTAATTTTCCTATATTACTCTTGCCTTGAGATCTCTTTTCTTTGTTAAGAATTGTGTTATTACTTCTAGTTATTTTCTTTGGTTCATTAGCTTCCCGATCCTTAGTTTTTGCACTATCCTCACAGGATTCATAGTCACTAGGTCTAATGAAGCTAACTGGATTTTTCCAGGCAGTTTTCCTAGGGATTACTGTGCTTGTGGATGGCTCTTCTCCTATCCCTAGGTGATTAAATATCATGGAGAGATTTTCTGTGATGTCTTTGAGTTTTTGAATCCTCCCATTGAGTGAGTCCTCAAAGACCTTTGCCTTTGTTAGCTCTTCCTTTAGCTTTAGATTTTCTTTTATAATTTCAATTAATTCTCATTCTCTATTATCAATTTCATTTGTTAAATCTTGATTTCTTAGATATAATTCATCTTGCTTTAGGTTATTTAATTCAACTTAACTGTTTCAATATATTTTTGTGCATTGAGGAAATCATTGCAAAATTCTTTAAAGAAAATTTTTGAATTCATCAGAATTAAAGTCAAATTCATCAAACATTGTTAACTGTTCTTCTTCATCATCTGATGACATCACCAAGGCCTATTCTTCTTCATCATCTAATGACATCCCCAAGGACATCAGGCAAGCTGCTTCTGCTTCTGCTTCATCATCACTTTCAGATGATGAGGATCTTAACTCTGCTTTAGAGTCTCTCCAGGTTTCAGCAATGAAACCCTTGGATTTCTTCTTGTCCTTCCTTTTGAAAGACTTCTTCTTCGTCTTTTCATCCTTGTTGCTACTCCTGCCCCTTTGTTCTTGTGGACACTCAGGATCTATGCGCCCTGGTTTGTTGCAGGTGAAGTAATTTACTTGTTTCTTTGGAGTCTTGTCATATCTAGGCTTTGAGCTCCTCTCTCTTCTCCTTGAGTCTTCTGTCTTTACCCATTTTCTTAATCTCCTTGTTAGGAGACTGAACATTTCATCTTTAGAAGTGGAGGGCATTCCTTCAGTAGATTTCAGAGCAAGGCTCCTTTGGACAGGAGATGGGGTTGACTCCTTTTCCTCTGATTCAACTCTTTTTTTAAGAAGCATCTCATATGACTTTGGCCCTGTTTGTTTCGGTTGTTGCTGATGCAAAAGGAGCTGATGGAAATGGAGTTTGAAAAAGTAGTTGTTTTGAGAAAATGGAGTTTGCAGTAAAATTCTGTTTGTGTAAAATGGAGTTTGTATAGTTGTTCGAAAAGTAATGCTGAAAAATTGTTTGCTAAAAATGGAGTTGATACATTATTTTGAGAAAATGGAGTTTGCAGTAAAAGTAGTGCATAAAATTCTGTTCGTAGAAGAAAACTATGTTGGCCTAATTTCTTATTTTCCTATTTCTAGATAAATTGATTGTTGATACCTTATTTTAATGTTCTATATTAGTGCAACAGAAATAGATGTCCACATGGAGAAGATCCAGACTCTGCAATATCCTGAAGAGGCCTTCTATAACTGTACCATGGTGCTGAAATCCTTTTGAAGAATAACATTGAACATTAGATGAGAATGACAATGAACTTCATAACTTGCACTATTGTGGATTTTATTGGAATGGAGGCACGAAACCCTAGCAATGATTTCCCATCCCCTTTCATTCGGCGTGGAGTCCAGAGAGAGAGAGAAAGAAAGAGAGATAGGAGAGAGAGAGAGAGAGGGAGAGAGAGAGGAAGGAGAATGGCGATCGGGATGAGGAACGTCGAGAGAGGGAGCTGCGAAAAGAACTGTGCCTTCCCCTTCCGCTACGTCTGGCCGAACGAAAAGGAGGTCCCCCCCCCCCTCCGATCACATATTGAGCTAGTAGGTGGTTATTTTAAAAACATGATTTTTAGGAATCAGCTACCGCAAACAAATATTTTAGGCGTCCTCTATTTTCTGGCAGCCAAAACGGCGCTCATCCACTTAAACAAACAGTGCCTTTAGCTTTCATAGAAAATCCTCAGTAGAGATTTCTCTGTGGCATCTAGACTCTCTGATGGCCCAAATCCTTGAATCCTATGAGCTTGGAAAGCACATGAGGATTTTATCATTAATTTTAGTTAAGGATATCTCCTTGTCCAAGCCTCTGAGCTCATTAATGATAAGGCTGAATTTGTCATACATATTATCTACTGTTTCTTCAGCTTTCTTCTGAAAGTTCTCATACTGGGATATGAGAAGTGACTTCTTGTCCTTCCTTTCATCAGCACTTCCTTCTACAAGTCTAAAAAGTGACTCCCAAATATCTTTAGCTGACTGACAATCAGCAACTTTCTAGAAAATGTCATCTGGCATTGTGGAGACCAGAATATTCATTGCTTTGGGGCATCACATGCCTTCTTCCTTTTCTCTGTTGCAGTCCACTTAGCCATGGGCACAGGTTCCTGAGTTGAAGTTCCACTAGCATCATTCTTGTATGGAGTTGGTGGGCCTAAAATTATGACATCAAAGATGTCGTCATCAATAGAGTTCATGTTAAGTTTTATTCTGGCCTTCTAGAGTGTGAACTTATTCAAGTTACACACTAGAGTTCTTGTTGAGGTGTAATCCTTAGAACTCATTTTCTTTATAAAATATTTTTGTAATAAATAATTAAGAGTAGGAGGCCTTTTGATCAAGGTGTTAACCTTTTAATGATCAGCCTGCCTCTGATACCAATTGAAAGTGCACAATGTGCCTCTGAGAATACTCTAGAGGGGGGGGGGGTGAATAAAGATTTAAATATTTTTCTATCCAAACTGTTCTAACAATAAAACTCCATAAGGTATTATGCACTCAAACAAAACTAAAGGCAGAATAAACAAGATAAATATTGCTGAAATAAATGATGAAATAAATGTTGAAAAAGGAAATGGGACAACACAGAAAATCACAGCAAAGACACACAGATTTTTATAGAGGTTCCCCAAAATGTGGGTACTCCCCTCTTCAACCACCTGGTAGAAAAGCACAACCTGTACCTGAGTCTTTTGATAAGGAGTCTCTTGAACCAAAGATCTTTTAATAAGGAGATCTTGAACTACAGATCTTTTGATAAAGAGATCTTGAACCACAGATCTTTTGATACGGAGATCTTGAACCATAGTTCATTTGAAAAGGAGATCTTGAACCACTGAATCCTTTGGAAGAGGGATTCTTAAAACTCTTTTTTAGTTGAAATGAAGAGAGAAGGAAGAGGAGGAAGTAAGAAGACGAATCATGTTCTCAGAATTCTATTGAAGCCTTCAGCTTCTTTTCTTTTGATGGATCTGCTAATGATGAACCCTTGCTTATGATTGTGATGATATGCAAGGGTTATAAACTTCAGATCCTTTCTACTTTCTTCTGATTGAAATCTAGCTGCTATGAGATATTGATGAAGAGCAACCTTCAATTGTTCTGTGCTGAGAGAGAGGGAGCAGTTCTTGTTTTTCTATCTCTTAGGGTTCTAGAAGGAAGAAGAAGAAGGAGGAACCCTAATCGACAAGATAATAACAATTGTGATGAATACACTGCAGTTATTCTCTGTACTATTCTTATTTATTGTCCATGATTTAATTTGAATTACTTTCCTCTTTTGGGTCTAGCTGAAAAGGTATTGGCTTGGACAATTAATCTCTCTTCCTTCTTGTGTTCACGACCCGTCTGCCAACTGTTTGAATCCTTTCCAAGAAAGCTTTTTCAGTCTTCTTGAATGCTCCTCTCCATTCTAGGCAATAAGCAAGTCATTGTAGAATGGTCTTTAGTGATGTGGGCCCTCAGAGAGAGTGCAAAAGAAGCAACTGAAAAGGTTTCCTTTTCAGACTGTATTCGACGCTGCGTTGACTTCATTCTCCTTCATATCGATGCACCTTCGAGTTCTTATAAGAGCGGCTTCAAATTCCTTCAAGCCCTCGTTGAACTCTGATGTTGATGTTACGTCGATTACTTATCGACCTAACCATCGAGTTGAAGGTTTAACTTTGAACTTCATCATCTGCATCGAATTATAGTCGGCATTTACGTCGACTTCAGATGGCGTCGACAGATACTTCCTTCTGCGTCAAATTGAAGTCGAGGTTGCGCCGACTTCTAAGATAACTTCGACATGCTCCTTCATCTGCGTCGACTCATATTCGACATAGCGTCGACACTATATACTTTGATAGAGGGTCTGAGTTGCTTGGACTTCTAGTCTAAGTTACATCGACATGAAGTTGAAGTTGCATTGAATACTATTCGACGTAATTATTAACTTACCCCAATTTGTGCTTGCCTTGCTCTGGTCTTGACACTCCAAGTTGTGTGTGATATCCTAAGACATCTAATGACCAAATTACCCTCACTATACAATGGGTAATTAAAACCTAATAGTTAAAATCACTTTAGATAATTTGTTAAGTTAAATCCAAGGAGTTTTTCCCAACAACTTTCATTAGCCACAAGACACACATGAGATAGTGAAGTATTGCATATAAAATCTAAACAATAGACATTCCCACTCTTAGTGCCTGAGAGAATGATCTCTTAGTCATTTGACTTTTTGATCAAGCACTTGTCATTGTGGAATTCAATGACATAGCCTAGGTCATGTAGTTGACTTATGCTTACAAGGTTATGTTGCAACCCTTCAACATAAGTCACCCTTGTGATTGAGACTATTCCATTGGAGATCATACCATAACCTATGGTGATGCCTTTTTCATGCCCTCCAAAGATGAATTTAGATCCATTCTTCATAGCAGTGTACTCCTGCAGAAAACTTTGGTACCTATCATGTGCCTTGAGCACCCATTGTCCAAGTACCATATTTTCCCTAGGATGGTTTATGAGTACTTTTTGTACTCATCTTTTAGTATAATTTTAAAATAGTTTTAATATGAATTTATATAAATTATATGTATTATCTTATCTAATTCATTCCTTTTAATTTTTGCCACTAATTTAAGCTTAGTTTATGTTTTTCAGGTTTTATGGACACTTTGAGCAAAAATGTCAAGTACACGCCCAAGGTCATGGGCGTGACCAAAAGGCATGACAGTCTAGATGTATTCTAAACCCGATTCCGCCATCCCGAGAGCATTCCGTGAAGTTTTGCCAAGTACACACCCCAGGTCACAGGCGTGACCAAGGGCGTGGCATCCAAGTCACAGCCGGGACCCCACTACCAGCGGCCAGCACGCCTGCCACGTCAATTAAAGTTACACACCCCAGGTCACGGGCGTGACCAGGGGGCGTGACATCCAGTCACGGCGTGACTCGTCCCGCGCTCCTTCCCGCCGAAGTTTCCCGCCAGCAGCCACTTTCGAAGATTACACGCCCCAGGTCACAGGCGTGATGCGCCCATAACGCTTGCAATTACTCCAGAAGGCGCCCTCTCCGCTGTTGCTTTGATCCTGCCCCTTACACGCCCTTGATCACGGGCGTGACCAAGGGCATGTAACCTCAAATTTTCAGCTATATTAGGGGAGCTTCACCAAATGTTAAAAAACGATTTTTGGGAGTTTAAAACTCCTTTTCTTGCTTTATTTTCTTATTTTTAGCATTTAGTAGTTCTTGTAATCTTATCCTTCTTGCAATTGTTCTTTAATTTTAATCATTATAATTTTCAATTCAATAGCTTGTATTTCTTGCTTTTTGCAATTAATAAAATTTGTTGTTGTTTTGTTCATCTATACTCTTAAGTCTGTCCTCTTTTCAATAGTTATAATTTTCAAGTTGAGTTATCTTTCTTGTTGCAACTAAATCAAAGTACTTTTTGATAGAACAATAGAGATCTTCTTGAGTAAGAGTAATCAACACGCCCGGTTTTTTATACGACCCTGGTTTTTATAAGCCTATACTACATCCGACACGGTACACTTGTCGTTGTCTTTTGCGGATATAGTTTTTGCTCATCAAGTTTTTGGCGCCGTTGCCGGTGATCTGAGTTGATATTTTGAAAGAGAATATCTATTGATTTTATCGTTCTCTTTCTTCTCCCCCTTCTCTTAAATTTCTTTTTTTAAAGCGTAATCTAAATTCTCGGAAAGGACGCTTTGGGCTTGAATTCCCATCATAGCCTCTAGTACCTTGCGAGCCCTTCACCGTGTTGACCTTGGGAAGTCCGGGACTAACTTAACCCGCTTTTTGAAAAAATTATTATATAAATATTTTTTTTCCTTATTTTGTAATTATTCTCTAAAATTCCATTCATTTAAGTGAAGGTTGTTCTCTGTTTATTTTATTAAATGAAGTTATCTGAATTGGCCGTAAAAGCTGCTGAGCTTCAAAACCAAGTTAATCTTTTCGAAGCCGCACGAAGGCGCCAATTTAGTTGTTATTATTGTGGTGCACCTCATCAAAGTGAGAAATGTTATTTACATTCATATTCTCAAAATAATTATTATGAAAATAATTATCCTCAATATTCAAATAATTTTGATTATAATTACGATCATAATTTTTCCTCTTTTCATGAAAATAATTTTTCAAACTCTGATGAAAATGTTTTTTCTTATGAGAATAATTTTTCGGCATTTAATAATTGTTCTTCTAGCTCCGAAGTAGATTATTCCTCGTGGCAAGCTCACCCGGATAGTTCTCGGAGCAATGAAGATAAATCTTTAGATCCGAATTTTTGTTTTTCTTCTTGTACAGTGCAATTTTCGTTCTCTAATTTTGGGGAAATTCTGCAGATCCAAATAGATACTCCCCCCCAAAAATTAGAGGAAAATATTATTTCGTCTAGTGGTTTTTCTAATTTTCATGAGAATAATTTTTCGGCTTCTAAGAATTTTTCTTCTAGCCCCAAAGTAGATTATTCTTGGTGGCAAGGTCACCCGGATAGCTCTCAGAGTGATGAAGATAATCTTTTGATCCGAATTTTTGTTCTTCTTCTCTTGCATCGCAATTTTCATTCTCTAATTTTGGGGAAATTCCGCGGATCCAAATAGGTACTTCCACCCAAAATTTAGAGGAAAATATTATTTCGTCTAGTGTTTTTTCTAATTTCAACGAGAATAATTTTTCGGCTTCTAATAATTTTTCTTCTAGCCCCGAAGTAGATTATTCTTGGTGGCAAGGTCACCCGGATAGCTCTCGGAGCGATGAAGATAAATCTTTCGATCCGAATTCTTGTTCATCTTCTTTTGCGCCGCAATTTTCTTTCTCTAATTTTGGGGAATCTCCACCAAATCAATTTGATACCTCCCCCCAAAATTTAGAGGGGAATTTTATTTCTTCTAGTGTTTTTTCTCCATCTTTGGATAATTTAGTTATGGAGGAACAGGTAGTTTCATGTAATCCCATAACTTCTTTTACCAAAGATGAAGAAAACTTATTATACCAAGAATTTCTTAAAGTTATGGGCACCCCGGATGAAATAGAAGAAGAACAAGTTTCTTCCCCGACTCCACCCGGATTTTATTTTCTTTGTCATGAATTTTCGCAAAATTCTTCTATTCAACCAAAAATTCCTGAAAACTTAGTGTCCGAAAATTTTATTTTGCTTGATAGGTCGCTAGATTTTTCAAAAGAAAATTTTATTTTAGAAAAGGAACAACCGGAGCTTAATTTTATATTTTCGCAAGCGCCTCCTCCTTGCGAAAAATTATCTGAATCGTTTACTTGTGATTTTTTAAAAACTAATAATTTTCAGGTTGAAGATGAGTCGTTGCTACCCCAAAGAATTGATGATCCATATGCCGCTCAACTTTTTTTTCCAAATCACCTCAGGTATGTATAGGTGATTTGGATTTGAAAATTCATGATCAAAGACAAACGAAGAATCACATGTTAAGCGGAGGAGTAGCCGTGCGACTGACGCCGACACATTCACCTACGCGTGAATTAGGGGAGTTGCCTATCCACTTCTCTTTTAATTTTCCTTTTCCTAACACTAACCGTCTAGCTTAAAGACGGGAAAAAGAAAGCGCTCTTGGTAGGCACCCCTTGCTTATCTTTAATTTTTTTGTATTTTTCTTAAAGTTTCTTTTTTTAAGTGTTCTTCATACTTAGTTTTAAACATTGAGGACAATGTTTAATTTTAAGTATGGGGGTGTAGCTTTGCGTTCATAGTATTTTTATATGAAAAAGAAAAAAATTGTAAAAAAATTTAAATTATAAAAATCTAAATTTTCGGAAAGGACGCTTTGGGATTGAATTCCCATCACAGCCTCTAGTACCTTGCGAGCTCTTCACCGGGTTGACCTTGGGAAGTCCAGGAATTTTTCAAAAAAATATATATATTAATCCTTACTTGTTGTTTTTATTGTTCTAGAAATTTAGTTTGAGGTTTGATAATAAGTATTCTAACATTTTTAATTTAGCTAATATTTTGTTTTATCAGAATTTGTTAAATTTAAATTTGAAGTAATTTAGTTTTAAGAAACACTTTATGTTGTTAATTTGATTAGAGAATTAATTTAGCACTACTTCTCTGTTTAATTTTAAATAGCTTTACTTTGTGGTAAATTGGCTACGCATCTCTAGATTTCTACTATATTCTCTTTTAAACTTTAAGATCTTAGGAAATTTCATTCCACTAAAAAAATTTCTCTCAAAATATTTTAATTTATAAACTAGAAGTATTTCTTCCCCCTCACCCTTTGTTGGAAAATAAAAAAAATGTAGAAAAAGATCATATGTCATGGGAATAAGAGGATAAAATTCATTATCCCCTAAACATATGCACCCAAAATCATTTAAATGATTATATGTCATAAAGTAAGAGGATAAAATTCATTACTTTTAAACATATACATTTTGGGTTTTTAATTGAAGAGAAATTTTAAAAGATTATATGACATGCAAAATAAGAGGATAAAATTCATTATTTTCCTAAACATATACAATTTCATTTTCAAATATGGTGAGAGGACAAAATTCATCACCTTTATTTTAGTATCTCTTCATTTTGCCATTTCGTTTAAACCCATCCCTAGCCAATTTCATTGTTTCTAGTCCTAAACTAAATTTTTAAGAGAGCAATATTTTTGTAGGTGTCTTTTCCTTAAGTTTCTTTTATGTTAGAGTGTCTATAATTTCAATCTAATTTTGTTTGAAAATTTCTATAATTTTGATTGCTAAATAGTTATCTTGAGAAGTAGTTAGCTAAACAAATTTCTCTTTTTAAATTATCAACATAACTTATGACTTAATTCTTGAATTCCTAAAATTTGCTTTTGACTTATTCTTGGTTTAATAAAATTTTAGTCAATTAGAAATAATATCGATGTCTTGTAATTCTTTCCTCACTCTTTTGCTCTGGAATAGTAAAAGCTCATGTATGGGGGTGTTTGATGATTACTTTTTGTACTCATCTTTTAGTATAATTTTAATATAGTTTTAATATGAATTTATATAAATTATATGTATTATCTTATCTAATTCATTCCTTTATTATTGCCACTAATTTAAGCTTAGTTTATGTTTTTCAGGTTTTTTGGACACTTTGAGCAAAAATGTCAAGTACACGCCCAAGGTCACGGGTGTGACCAAGGGGCGTGACAGTCTAGACGTGTTCCAGACCCGATTCCGCCATCCCGGGAGCATTTCGTGAAGTTTCACCAAGTATAAGCCCCAGGTCACGTGTGTGACCAAGGGCGTGGCATCCAAGTCACGGCCGGGACCCCACCACCAGCTGCCAGCATGCCTGCCACATCAATTAAAGTTACACGCCCCAGGTCACGGGTGTGACCAGGGGGCATGACATCCAGTCACGGGTGTGACTCGCCCCGCGCTCCTTCCCACTGAAGTTTCCAGCCAGCAGCCACTTTTGAAGATTATACGCCCCAGGTCACGGGCATGACCTAGGGCGTGACGCGCCCGTAACGCCTGCAATTACTCCAGAAGGCGCCTCTCCGCTGCTGCTTCGATCCCGCCCCTTACACGCCCTTGGTCACGGGCATGACCAAGGGCGTGTAACCTCAAATTTTCAGCAATATAAGGGGAGCTTCACCAGATGTTAAAAAACAATTTTTGGGAGTTTAAAACTCCTTTTCTTGCTTTATTTTCTTATTTTTAGCATTTAGTAGTTCTTGTAATCTTATCCTTCTTGCAATTGTTCTTTAATTTCAATCGTTATAGTTTTCAATTCAATAGCTTGTATTTCTTTTCTTTTTGCAATTAATAAAATTTGTTGTTGTTTTGTTCATACATTCTCTTAAGTCGTCCTCTTTTCAATAGTTATAATTTTCAAGTTGAGTTATCTTTCTTGTTGCAACTAAATCAAAGTACTTTTTGATAGAACAATAGAGATCTTCTTGAGTAAGAGTAATCAACACGCCTAGATTTTTATACCACCTTGGTTTTTATATGCCTATACTACATCCGATACGGTACACTTGTCGTTGTCTTTTACGGATATAGTTTTTGCTCATCAATGGTACTTGAACTATCCTGCAAGAAGAAATTTATTTTCCCTCAGGAGCCAAATTGATTTTGGGTCCTAGGCCTTTTTTAGCATGAAAAGACTTACTCACACATGATGCAGCCTTTGCAAGAAAGCTCTTCTTTGCATTAGGCACATTGGGATTGTGCCAACAATTTATGGCAAAGTACCCCACCTTATCACAGCACCAACATTCATGAATGGTGTACCTTCTCTTCTGAACATTTTTGGAGGTGGAGGGAACAACAATAAGCTTATGTTCAAGGAAGAAGATAGCAACATTCTTCCTATTCCTGTCAGCAATAATCTGGCAGAAAGACAGTCTATGGTCAGTCTTAGCAGTTTTTGTCTGAATGACATTAACTTACCTTGGCTTGGCAGCTAGGCATGATCTGATGGCATCAGACACTGAGTTGTTAGACTTGACTGTAGGCTTGACAACAGCCAATTGTTTTGCTGGAAGGGACTTGGAAGAACCTGCTTCCTTATTCTTGGATGAAGGGGTTGAAGTACCAAAAACAAATGGACCTTGATGGGCCATTTGAATTTCTTCATGGGGAGCTTTCATAGCACTCATCCCCATGCCATTTCTTCTACTATAGTAAGGAGTATTTTCCTTCCTATAGGAACTCCCATTCTTCTAGTGACCATACATGTTGTCATGGTCATACCTGTTGGAGGGAAGCAACACCTTTTGAAAGGTGGTATGAGGCTTAGCCTTAGCCTTACTCTTTTCTCCATTCAAATCATCCACTGCCACATTATTGAAGCCTAGTCCTCTCCTATTGGTTTGGGAGGAGAAGGTTGATGAGTCCTGATCATATACACCTTTATGGACTCATCCGGGCCGTTATTCAGTCAGTTCACCGCACTTTAGCCGTGTTATAGCTTATATTTGATATTCCATGCTAGGTACACTTCTAGGCCCATTTTGGTGTGATCTCATGCTTTTCTTTATTAGTAGTTTTCATGCTCTGTTAGGTGCCACTTTCAGTGGCTAGATTCGTGGTTGTGCTGGAATAGGAGTTGTGCAGGTGTTCCCGGTGCAATTCTGCACAGGAACACTGCGCACGATCACTGGTTCTATTGCGCACGACCACTGGTCGTGCACCACTGATCGTGTGCACTTAACCCCTTTTTCATGAGTTCTGTTTGGTGCAGTGCGCACGACCACCTACGACAGTGCGCACGACCACCGGTCGTGCGCCACTGTTCGTGCGCACTTATCATCAATTTTAAGAGTTCTGTTTCAGCTAGTGCGCACGACCACCTACGATAGTGCGCACGACCATCGGTCGTGCGCCACTGGTCGTGCGAACATGTTATTTTATAATTTCTGCCTTTGCAGGTTCCGTCCAGGCAGAGCGCACGATCACCGAATTCTAGTGCGCACGACCACTGGTCGTGCGCCAACGACCGTGCGCACTGTTTATTCCAGCGCCTATAAAACGACCTGCTCGCGAATTAGGTCGGGGACTCCGCCATTTTCACGCCCAGCTCCGCAGTTCCGCCCAGTTTCGCCCCTCCTTCGTCGCCCACCATCTAGAGGTGCTCCGGGCTTGTTCTTCACGCCAATCTTGAGCCGGAGTTTCCTCTCGGCCTCCTCCTTCATCCAAGAGCTTCAAAGGACGATCTAGCCGCCATCTCCATCAAGCAAGAGGAAGTTTGCAACCTCTACCGGATCGTGACACGAAGAAGACGGGTCCATTGGAGAGTAGTGACAGCTCTCTCTACCCCGGACGTAGTTGCGGACCGAGCTTGGACGCGGATTGACAACCCGGCGATTCCAACCGTGAATCTACAACGAGCCTTCGAATTCGGTCGATTTCTTACTCTATTCTTCTCTTATTGATGTATATGTAGTTAGATCTAACATTATGATGAAGCGTGCTTGATTATTAGCATTTATACTTGATTATGTCTATGTGATTTGAGTATTCTTGCCTATTATTTTGAGGTGTGCCTTGTGGTGTGGATTGTTGGTTGTGTTGTGCCGCCCTAACAATTGTTAGTGGTGTGCTTGTCGAAGAGGTGCTTGCGACCCTCATTCCGCTAGCCCACTCGCCCATCCGCCTACCGAAGCGTGGCATCGCGGCCCGTGTATTCCATCCCGCCTAACGAAGCAACACGCTCAAGGCCTGCATAGTTCGATCCGTTTGCCTACTCGTCCATCCGCCCTTACGAAGTAGCGCGTTCAAGGCCTACGTAGTCTTCCATTCCGCCAAGCGAAGCATTGCATAGCGGCATTGCATAGGAGTAGTTGTAGTCGTTTTATTTTATTTTTCACAAACCAAATCCCCCATTTTCGCATCCATCCGCTCGCAAGGACTTCAATCTCAAGTCCTTCCTCGAAACCTAACTCCACCTTACTGTGTTCCTCAAGAGATCGATACTTGGGGATTCATTCCCATTTTATATTACTTGAACGATCGGTACACTGCCGTTTCGTGTCGCAGTCGAGCTACCGCCCATAGCGGTGTGTGAGATTTGCGCCATCAAGTTTTTAGCGCCGTTGCCGGGGAACACAGTCGTGTGAGTTTTCTGGAGAGGGAGAACCTGAGAGAGAAGCCCTTCCATTTGTAAATTGCATCTCTTATTTTATTTCTGTTCTTTTTATTCCTTTTTCCTGTTTTAATTAGGTTGCTTTAGTAATTTTTGTTAGGTGTAGTATTTCGCACAATAGTGTTCTTATTTTTGAATCGTTTTATCTTCGCACTATGTGGGCACATCTCAATTTCCGTTGCCGTTGGTGTGGAGCTACTTCCCACTCTAGTGATGAATGCCCTACGGAGAATAGTAGGCATAATTCTTATAGCCCAGCATATGGAGCACCGACTTCATCTGGTACTCCATATGGTGCGCGTAAGTCTTATGGCTACTCTGCTGAGCCTTTACCATCATACTTCTTTTCGGCTTCAGCACCCGCTGTGCCAAAGAAGCCTGCTAGGCAGTGCCGGTTTTGTCAGAGCACTGATCATGTCTTGAAGGACTGTGCCGAGTATCTTTGCCAATTGGACGAGGATGACGAGTCGGACATCCGGATCGTCCCAACTCCTAACTCTGGCGGCACACCTTCAACATCCGGTTATGTGTCTTTGTCACCTTCACATCTTGAAGGGTATGGCATGGATACGGTCACCGGATGTGTGGCTGATCTGGGCACCGACATTGCTGAGCCCATTCTCCCAGTGCATCCACCACCCCTAGTGGATTCGATTCTTTGTGAGGAATCGGTGCTCGACTTTTATCCGAGCACTATTTCTCCCCCTGTTGTGCATACTATACTCATCTCTGACGACATTGTTGAGGATGTGTCGTAGGATGAGGCTGGCGATCTATGTGTTATGCCTGCTCCTATGGAGGAGGACAACCTTCTAGGTGAAGAGGAGCTTTCCTCAACACCGGTGGAGGAAGTCCAAATCTTGGGCATGACCACTGTTGACCCCGCCGAATCTTGTAGCATTGATGACAATGCAAACATTATTTTACTTCCCCAGCCTGATGGGAGTGAGACCGGGACCACTCCCCCGCTTGACTTTTATTTATGTTCCTCTTCTCTTTTATTTCTTGACCCCCCTTCTGTTATATCTGAGCCTGTGCAGGATGAGTCTCCACAGGTACTTCAGGAGGACTTGGAGCTTTTTGCTCAAGTCAATGATGAGTGTGTCCTTTTATGCGAGGAGGTTGATCCCTCCTCCATTAAGGAAGCCTCATTCGTTGCCTTCTCCTCCTGCGGTCCTGCTGTGGATGATACCTTGCTAGGCAAGGATTTATTTTGTGGTGGGATGAGTGAGGACCAGGCCTCCTCCTTCTCCTACATTCTCTACCCTCTACCTGTGAGGAGCAGGTATCTATATTTAGGTAGAGGGGTGACTGTTCTATCACCGTATCGGTACCCGCTACCGACACGGATATTAGGCCAGTTACCTGTCCACTTCTCCTTCCATAGGCCCATTAGCTAGAACCATTTTTATTTAGAATAAGTCATGCTGGGATGACAATAACCCCAGTAGTTATCTTACTTTTCATGCATTTTATTTTATTCAATCCTGTTTAGTTAACTGTAGTATTATAGTTTATCTTTTTCTGTTTCTTTTGTTTTGCGGAGCTGACCCCTGCAGGTATTTCTTCTGGATGGCGGATGCTGCAGCTTAGTCGTGGTTTAAACGCCAATCTTCTGGTATGCTCACTTGCTGAGCATTGGGTACTCTCTTCCCCTAGCCCTATTTTGATTTTCATGTCATATATTATGCGGATTGTTTAATTTAAGTCTGGGGGAGAGTAGTTTTGTTACCCACTGCACGTGCACATCTCATTTGCATACTAGAAGTATTTTAATTTCAGTTATTTAATTATGTTCAATTGCATTGCACACCACTACACCCACTCGAGCGTGCACTTAGCTGTTGGCACGTCTTGAGCTGAACTCATTTCTTTTTGTGTGATTTGGAAAATCATTGTGCTGGCTTAAGATTGTGAGTCGGAGTAAAATGTTGACTTCCATAGTGCTCCTAGTCGAGTGCTCATGTCCCATTTAGAAATTTGGGTAGATTCAATTTCTCTTTATGCTTTTAGTTTATATCTTTCTATTTGCGTAGACATTGTTTACTTTACTCAAAAAGTGGTGAATCCGGTGTGAATCAAACGGTAGCATAGGGATGTGTGTAGACGTTCGTTAGCCTCGTATTGCTCGAGTCGGGAGAAAGGATTATCTTTCTCGGAGGCTAGAACTTGCCCCAAGCGATTCTTGAAGCATGGGTATATGGTTAGTCAATTGCGTGAATGTGATATAGGCCATCATTTTGGCCCGTTTGAGCCTTTGTGTCCGCTCCTATCGCTTTATCCTCGTTAGCCCAGTTGTGCCTACCCTTTCTTTGATTCAGCCCCACTTTTTGTTCACCAATGCCCACGAGCCAATCCTAGTCGCACACCCAAATTTGAGCTCTAGTATATTACTTTCATGATTGGGGTGTTGATGTTGTGATACTTTTGTGAATATGTGGATGTGCATCATTGATAAATTTGCTGAAAATGTTTTGAAAAGAAAAGAAAAAAAAATGGGAAAAAGAAAAGAAGTAAAAAGAAAAGAAAAAGGAGTTGAGCTTTATTGAAAAATCTGTGTAAAAAATATATGTTTGGGAGTAGGCGGTGCACACACCCATGTTGTTAAGTCCAAGTCTGGGGGTGTGATGTACCCGCGTGTTTGTGTGGTGAATGAGGAGAATTTCTGCATTAGCTCATTTGGGTTTAGTGTTTGAGCCATCGTCTTTATCATTGTATACCTCATCTAAACCCAAGCCCCATTTAAAACCTAAAGTCCTATTGATTCACGCATTTGAGTCAAACCAGTGCCGTGGAGAGAGTGCGAACGGGCAAGCTTATGGTCACCGACATTGATGGATTTCAATGGAGTTGTCCCGAGCCCCGATCTTTGGCAATGCTCGCCTCAGCATTCAGTTTACTTTCTTCCTATGTACGACCTTATGATTCACCGTGATTCACTTTTTGAGTAAACGTAATATATAAATACGCTCCTAGGAAATTATAAACTAATATGTATAATTAGAAATTTTATCTACTGAATTTCTACGCACATGAGCATGCGACTTCGCATGGTACTCCGCTTGATAGTTTCTTCGCCAGCTTATGTTTCTCCTGTCCGCGAGAGATGGTTTGCTCGGGACGCGCAAACAGTTAAGTCTGGGGGTGTCATGAGTCCTGATCATATACACCTTTATGGACTCATCCGGGCCGTTATTCAGTTAGTTCACCGCACTTTAGCCGTGTTATAGCTTATATTTGATATTCCATGCTAGGTACACTTCTAGGCCCATTTTGGTGTGATCTCATGCTTTTCTTCATTAGTAGTTTTCATGCTCCGTTAGGTGCCACTTTCAGTGGCTAGATTCGTGGTTGTGCTGGAATAGGAGTCGTGCAGGTGTTCCCGGTGCAATTCTGTACAGGAACACTGCGCACGATCACTGGTTCTATTGCGCGCGACCACTGGTCGTGCGCCACTGATCGTGTGCACTTAACCCCTTTTTCATGAGTTCTGTTTGGTGCAGTGCGCATGACCACCTACGACAGTGCGCACGACCACCGGTCGTGCGCCACTGTTCGTGCGCACTTATCATCAATTTTATGAGTTCTGTTTCAGCTAGTGCGCACGACCACCTACGATAGTGCGCACGACCATCGGTCGTGCGCCACTGGTCATGCGAACATGTTATTTTATAATTTCTGCCTTTGCAGGTTCCGTCCAGGCAGAGCGCACGATCACCGAATTCTAGTGCGCACGACCACTGGTCATGCGCCAACGACCGTGCGCACTGTTTATTCCAGCGCCTATAAAACGACCTGCTCGTGAATTAGGTCGGGGACTCCGCCGTTTTCACGCCCAGCTCCGCAGTTCCGCCTAGTTTCGCCCCTCCTTCATCGCCCACCATCTAGAGGTGCTCCGGGCTTGTTCTTCACGCCAATCTTGAGCCGGAGCTTCCTCTCGGCCTCCTCCTTCATCCAAGAGCTTCAAAGGACGATCTAGCCGCCATCTCCATCAAGCAAGAGGAAGTTTGCAACCTCTACCGGATCGTGACACGAAGAAGACGGGTCCATTGGAGAGTAGTGACAGCTCTCTCTACCCCGGACGTAGTTGCGGACCGAGCTTGGACGCGGATTGACAACCCGGCGATTCCAACCGTGAATCTACAACGAGCCTTCGGATTCGGTCGATTTCTTGCTCTATTCTTCTCTTATTGATGTATATGTAGTTAGATCTAACATTATGATGAAGCGTGCTTGATTATTAGCATTTATACTTGATTATGTCTATGTGATTTGAGTATTCTTGTTTATTATTTTGAGGTGTGCCTTGTGGTGTGGATTGTTGGTTGTGTTGTGCCGCCCTAACAATTGTTAGTGGTGTGCTTGTCGAAGAGGTGCTTGCGACCCTCATTCCGCTAGCCTACTCGCCCATCCGCCTACCGAAGCGTGGCATCGCGGCCCGTGTATTCCATCCCGCCTAACGAAGCAGCGCGCTCAAGGCCTGCATAGTTCGATCCGTTTGCCTACTCGTCCATCCGCCCTTACGAAGTAGCGCGTTCAAGGCCTACGTAGTCTTCCATTCCGCCAAGCGAAGCATTGCATAGCGGCATTGCATAGGAGTAGTTGTAATATTTTACTTTATTATTCACAACCCAAATCCCTTTCGTCCGCATTTCACCTATCGCTGGACTTCGATCTCAAGTCCTTCCTCGAAACCTAACTCCACCTTACTGTGTTCCTCAAGAGATCGATACTTGGGGATTCATTCCCATTTTATATTACTTGAACGATCGGTACACTGCCGTTTCGTAACGCAGTCGAGCTACCGCCTATAGCGGTGTGCGAGATTTGCGCCATCAAAGGTGTCAATTATGGGTAGTACATATTTGGGTTTGGAGAATTGAGCCACTAGGCTCTTCTCTTTGAGAATCTTCTCCTCAAGGTCCTTGATGACCATGTTCTTTTGGGAGATGGTGCTCAATTGGACTATTGTAATTCCCTTGATTTGGCTTATCTCTCTACTCATCTGAGCCTCCAAGGTAGATGACTCAGTGCAATCTTGCTTAGCTAGCTGAAGGGAGGCAATTTCCCGAGCTTACCTCTTGGCTAGCTTCTTGCTCTTCTTCAGAGCTTCCAATAGAGCACCATACCTGTCAATCAATTGATTGACAACCACTTCAGAATTTAATCCACTCTCATCATTGGATAAGCATGTTTCAGATTCTGGCATAGATTCGTAATCAGAAGAGGGGGTGAGAGGAATTTATACCTTGTCAGGATTATCCTGACTTTCTTCATCATCAGACATGGCCATAAAGCCATAGCATTTGTCTTCATCTTCATCCTCCTCATTGTCACTTTCTGAGTGTGATAGAGGTGCCCTGATCCCCACCTTAGAAGCAGGATACTCCTCATCCTCTTAGATGCAAATAACCCAATGTAGGCTTCCTCTTCTTCTTCTTCTAAATATGAGGATGATGACTCGGATTCACTCCAGCTTTTCTCTTTCTTAGCTAGGAAAGATTTCTTACCCTTCCTTCCCTTCTGGTGATGAGATTTTCTCTTTCTTGCTATTCCCTTCTGCTGCACCAACATTCATGAATGTTGTACCTTCCTCTTGACTGGACAGTCAGCTATGACATGTCCAGGCTTGCTGCAGCAATAATAAATAACATTATTTGAAGTATGTTTAGCATGTTTAGGGTCATACATGTCCCCCTTGGGGTGCTGCCTTTCAGATCTGTTGTGATCCTTCCTAGGATGTAAGGAGGGGGAAGGTTTGTTCTTCCATTGCTTCCTCCTCATCAGCTTCTTGAAATGCCTTAAGAAGGAAGCAAACTCCTCATTAGATGAGTTGTTATCTGATATCCTGGGCTCAGAATTTTCTGAGCCAGCAGCCCTTCTTGGAGGTGAAGGCATCCTTGCCTTGCTCTTCTTGGAGCTCTAAGCCTTGAGAACCACAACCCTCTCCCTTGCATAAGGCCTGGAGGATGTGTCCTCCTCCTTCCTTGCAGATAGTTGCATCTCATAGGAGAGCAGCTTTCCAAATAGAGTATGGGGAGGAGTCTCACCCAACTTTGCCACCTCTCTGATGGCACAAATCTTGGTATCCCAATCTCTGGTAAGTGATCTTAGGAATTTATCATTCAGCTCATAATGAGTGAATACCCTTTCATAGGTCCTCAACTCATTTACTATTCCGAAAAACCTCTCATAGCAGTCAGTTATGCATTCCAGGATTTGTTGCCTGAATGCTTCATACTCCTAATTAAGGAGGGATTTCACATCCCCTCACTTCTTCAGTGTCTTTTATGTACATAATTAGTGTGTCCTACATATCCTTGGCAGTCTCACAATGTACAAAGTTTTGGAAGGTTGAATCATCAATTACATTACTATTATATTTTGTGCACTCTTGTCTATTGTGGCCAATGCAATTTCATCCTTTGTCATTTCAGCATATGATTTGCATTGGCTACTTGTCTTGTAGGATCAATAGTATAGGCCTTTGTGAATACAAAGGGACCCTCTTTTACAGTATCCTAGGGTCTGAGGCCTCGATGAATAGCCTAACCCTCTGCTTCCAAATGCCAAAAGTCTCCTTTTTGCATATTGGCAACTTCATTGACCCTATCTCTTTCTGACCTCCAGTGGTAGCCATTGGATTCAGATTTGACTACACATATGTAGGATCTGGTCAGACTGTTAAGTCCTTTTCGACCAACCTAGCTATGATACCACTTGAAAGTTTATAGGCTTGTAGTCCAATTCACCTAGAGGCGGGGGTGAAAAGGTCTTTTTGTTTTTCCTTTTTGTTGCTAGCAGTTGTTAGAGATAATTAAGAAAACAAAACACATCACAGAAAGCACACAACTATCTATAGTGGTTCCCCAAGACAGTATGTCTATGGGTAGTCCACTTTCCCTCTACACCTTTCTAATAGTGTGTTAGACAAGGCAAACACCTCCAATCTCAGCTCCAAGAGCTTACAACACAGATTCCTCAGGTTCTCTCAGGTTTGCTCCAAACCCTACCTCAAGCCAACCATCCCTACCAACTCAGATTGCTCCCACTCCTATAGCTCAGAAATCCCCTTGATTTCCTACCTCAGGCCTATCAAGAGACTCTACCTCAGATTTGCACAGAGATTCTACACTCATGCTTTCAGCTCTACTTCTCAGGCTCAACAGCCCTACAACCACTCAGGCTTAACAGCCTTCAACTCAGGCTTACCAGCCCTACACCTCAGGCAGAATGCCCAACAATCTCATAACACAAGTGTTCTTATAGGGCCTATAAGATTTGCTTACAACAAATGACAACAATGATGTTTCCATCAGCTTATTGTCTTTTATTGTAGATGCACAGATGGTGCTGCCTCTAAGTATGGATGAATAGTATATCTTCAGATCTTGCTCCTATCTGATCCTCCTCTTCAGTTTATGAGGAAAGATCACCTTGCTCTTCTGGATAGAAGAGTTATCTTCTCTCCTTGTATCTTCTTGTAGGTTCAGGAAGCAGAACGAGAGATCTTGTGGAAGCCGTCAATGGAACAGTAGAAAGCTTTCACCTCTATTTAACACTTAGCACACTACCTTTTTCTGAAATGTCGTAAGATGTTCTTTCATACTTCTTCTATCTTCAACGGCTCTTAGGAGGGCCCTGACACAGGAAGGAAGAGGGTAGAATACTTTATCTTGCATTTATAGCTGTTTATGCCAAAAGCAAATCCCACCAGTGTCGTCTTTTAGATTTGAATATGTCTCAGTGGTTGGGCTGAGACAGTCTTCAGTCTCAGCGGTTTAGCTTTCTTGGTCTCAGCGGATCCACTGAGACAGATTGTCTTCTCAGTGGATTTTGTCTATTTGCAGCTCAGCTGAGGCAGGCTCCTTCTCAGCGGCTCCTGGCCTCGTCTTAGCGGTTCCTGGCCATCTTAGCGGTTCAGTTGAGACAGTGAGCTCATCTCAGCAGTTTTGACAGTAAGCCACTGACCTTATCCCAAAGCTTGGAATAACTTAACCTTGCATAGTCTTGATGCAAAATAGGGTTTATCAAATACAATATGCACTTAGCATTATGAGTGATGCCTCTTCAAATCAAGGGAACATTGAGGGCAATATTCTGAACAGATCTCATATATTTGGGTAAGTGTTTCATAACGTTAATCAATTGAGTTCCCAATAATTGATATAAAGTCATTGTTACCTATCCTTTTTCTTGATAGAAAGGACCATGGCTCCCAACGATGATGAACTAGAACGAACAAATTCATCCTTGAAAAACTCTTGCAATTGCTTTCTAAACTCGGTTAATTCTTTTGGAGCCATTCGGTAAGGTGCTCGGGTGTTGGGAGAAACCCTTATGATTTATCTAACAAATTATCTTAAAGTGATTTCATCAGTTAGGATGTATTACCCATATTGTATAGAGAGAGTAATCTGGTCATTAGATGTCCTATGATATCACATTCACTTAGAGTGTCAAGACCAGGTGTAAGAGAAGCACAAATTCAGTTGAGTTAAAACTTGTATAGAATGGAAGTCGACGCAACTTAGACTAGAAGTTGACGCAACTTCGACTAGAAGTCAATGCAACTTTAAAAATGTGCCAATTTCTTATCGATGCATGTTTTCATAAAGAAATCTTCAATCATCTAGACCTCTCTCTTTTATTTCTAATTACCATTCTAGATGCTCCTGTTGTTTCAATTTTGGGCACAAATCTAAATATTGCTGGCATAGTAAACCAGCACTTCTTCACCTTAAAGTACACTGAAAGTCCAACTTATTCTTTCATAACTCCATATGATGATAGAAGAATGAGACCCCAACAAGCGAGGTTCTATGCTAATGTTTAATTGCATGTACACAAGGGAGATTGTTCTACGACAAACCAACAGTGGCATCTGTATAGTGGATGCTCCATGCATATGACTGGAGCAAAGGAGATGCTGGAAAACTTCAAGGCCAAGGAAGGCCCTAAGGTAATTTTTGGGAACTCCCACTCTGGTATGACCAGAGGATATGGTGTGCTCAGAGTTGGAGAAATCTCCTTCTCTAAGATAGCTTATGTTGAAGGTCTTCAGCATAATTTAATTAGTATTAGTCAGCTGTGTGATGGTGAATACAAAATTGTATTCACCAAGTCCTTATGTAATATAGTTATCTCTATAACCAATCAGATAATGTTGACTGGTCTCAGGAAGGGGAAGGTCTATGTGGTAGATTTTGAGTATACTAAGTCAGAGATCTGTTTATTTAACTCTCATTTAGAAAACAATGATTTGTGGCATAGGAGACCCAGTCAGCTGAACTTTAAGACCATAGCTAAGCTGTCTAAGCTTAACCTAGTAAGAAGCTTACCAACAGGTAAGTTTAATAAGGACCATCCCTGTAGAGCCTGCCAACTAGGAAAGCATGTCGATCAAATCATCATTCAAACCAATTGGTAAAAATGATTCCCCCAGAACCCTATACCTGTTACACATGGACCTATTTGGTTCTATCTACACTCAGAGCTTAGCAGGTAAGTCCTACACTTTAGTCATTGTTGATGCTTTTCTTGATTCAGCTGGGTGTTCTTTCTAAAAGCTAAGTCAGACACCTTCAAGATTCTCTTAAGATTCATTAGACTGATTCAATCTGAATTCAACACTCAGGTTGTTGTGATCAGAAGTGATCATGGTATTGAGTGTGAAAATCTGTTAATGTGTAGATTCTGTGATTATGAAGGAATAAGACAAAGCTTTTTAGTTCCTAGAACCCCCCAACAAAATGGGGTGGTTTAAAGGAAAAATAGAACTTTAATCGAATCAGGAAGGACATTATTGGTTGATTCCAATTTACCAAAGTCCTTTTGGGCTGAGGTAGTGAATATTGCCAACTATGTTCTGCATTGAAGTCTCATCCACAAGACAAAGTTGAAGACTCCTTATGAGTTATTGAAGGTAAAGGCACCTATAGTCACTTACTTTAGGATTTTTGGATGTACTTGTTTCTTTCTAAACAATGGAAAGAGTCATCTTGCCTAATTTGACAAGAAGGCTGATTATGGAATATTTTTGGGATATTCCTCATCAAGCAAGGCATATAGGTGCTATAATAAAAGCTCTCTCAAAATTGAGGAGTTAGTGCATGTGGTCTTTGATGAAGCTAACATGTGTTATAAGGTGAAGGAAACTTCCCCCAACACTATATTTCAGGAAAAAGACCAACTTGCAGATCAAGTTAAAAGGCTAAACATCATGGATCATTCATCAGAGTGTCAGGACAGAGGGAAATAGAAAGCTGGCACTGATTCAGATGAAGACTCTGCTGCATATGAGGATGAGTTTAAAGCACATGATCTACCGGCCACTGAGATCATATTAGAGAATGTAAATGGTGCTCCCACAGTCAATGAGCAAGTGGAACTTCATGAAGAAGAGAATCCCCAGAATAGCTCAACAAGAACCAGGATGGCCTTAAAGGATCATCCTTCAACACAGGTTATAGGAGATTTGATAATGGGAGTCAAGACAAGGAATCAGATAACACATGAAATAATGTTGTAGTGTTTTCTCTCACAGTATGAACCTAAGAAGTTTGAAGAAGCAGACAATGACCCTAACTAGATATCTACAATGCAAGAAGAGCTAACTCAATTTGAAAGGAACAAGGTCTGGATATTGGTTGAGAAACCAGGGAATTACCTAGTAATTAGAACCAAATGGGTATTTGAAAGTGCACAGTTTGCCCCTGAGATATACTCTAGAGGGGGGTGAATAGAGATTTAAAAATATTTCTATCCAATTTGTGCAAATACAATAAAAACACTAAGTGTTATGCTCTATAATTTCACACACAGAATAAAACACAGGCTGTTTAAGTAAAGTAAGAAAAGCAGTAATAGAAAAAGTAAACTATATGGGAAAGCACAAAAAATAAGCAACCAGAAGACAAAGATTTTATAGAGGTTCCCCAAAATGTGGGTAGTCCTCTCTTTTACCACCTGGTAGGAATGAACCACTTGTGCCTGAGTCTTTTGACAAGGAGACTATCAAAATCACTGATCTTTTGATAAGGAGATCATGAACCAACCAGATCTTTTGATAAGGAGATCTTGAACCAACCAGATCTTTTACTCAGGAGATCTTGAACAACTGAATCCTTTGGAAGAGGGATTCTTAAAACTCTTTTACAGTTGGGAATGAGAAGGTGAAAGAAGAAGGGGGAGGAAGAAGAATTTTGTTCTCAGAATTCTTATTAAGTCTGCATCAAGAACAGCTTCTATATTCTTTCACTGGATCTGCTGATGATGAACTCCTACTTATGATTGTGATGTTTTGTAGGAGTTATGATTGTCAGATCCTTTTTCTTCTTTCTGATTGAACTTTGGCTGTTATGTAGTATTGATGATGAGCAGCCTTCTGTTGTTCTGTTCTAAGAGAGAAAGAGCAGTTCTTGTTTCTTCTCTCTATTTTCTCCATTAGGGTTCCAGGAGGAAGAAGAAGAGGAAGCCCTAATTGAAAAAGTACAACTGATTGTGATGAATGTTGTGTGTTTCTCTTTCTGCTTCTCCCTTATATTGTACCTTTTTTTTAATTGATTTCCTTTTATGGTAGGTCCTGAAAAGGTATTTTTTTCCTGGACAATTTCTCTTCCTTTCCTTCTTTAATTCAGGAGCCGTCCACCAACTGTAAGCTTGTTTCCAAGAAACCTTTTCTATCCCCCTTTAATTCTTCTTTCTATGTGAGGAAATTAATGAGCCATTGGAGAACGGTCTTCGGTATTGTGGGCCATGAGAGAGGGTCCAAAATGACAGCTGAAAAGATTTCCTTTTCAGACTGTATTCGGCGTAGCGTCGAGTTCTCTTCCTCTCTTATAGACGCACCTTCGATTCCTTATAGGAGCAGCTTCGAATTCATTTTTGCTCTGTTTCAAGTCTACTTCTCGATGTTGCATTGATATCTTATCGACGTAATCGTCAAGTTGAAAGCTTAACTCTGAACTCCATCATCTGCGTCGAATTGTAGTTGACGTTGCGTCGACTTCAGATGGCTTCAACAGATTCTTTCTTCTACATTGAGTTAAATTAGAAGATGCGTCGACTTCTCTAGGTACTTCGACAAGTCCATGGCCTCTACGTCGATATATATTCGACGTAGCGTCGACTTGATCTACTCCAACAGAAGGAGTGTGTTTTTTGGACTTCTAGTCAGAGTAGCGCCGATAATAACTCGATGTTGCATCGATTTCCATTCGACGCAACTGTTAACTCTACCCAAATTTTGCTTCTCTTGATTAGGTATTGACACCCTAGGTTGAGTGTGACATCCTAAGACATCTAAATACCAGATTACCCTCACTATACAATGGGTAACTCAACCTAAGAGATAAAATAACTTTTTAAATAATTTGTTCAGTTAAATGAAAGGAGTTTTTCCCAGCAATCTCCCTCTATTTATCTTAATAAATTTTACTGATTGATTAAAGTGATTTTACACATTCCTTTAATATAAACAAAATACATTCAAGACAACATAGACATTAGAAAATGACAGACTAAAATCACATGCCATTTCATTCAATGGTCAAGAAATATATAGATCTCCATAGCTGTTTTCCAGGAAGAATATGACTTTACAGAATACCTGAGCTTCATTGCTCCTTCTCAGGAGTTCTTCTTTTCCAGCAAAATACTTTTGGAAAAACTTTCCTTGGGGAAATTTGCATTAGCTCATCCTCTTCAAGGGACATTGTTACTTCTTCTGCAGCATTGTCAATTTGAGCATTTAGCTCAGCAATATCCACTGCTTCCTTGGCAATCTTTGCCACCTCATCCAGGAGATTTTCATCTTGATGATCCCCCTGATTTACTGGAGCATGCTCCCCATGAGTATCTGGGAGCTCCCCCTGATCTACTGCTGCTATTTCCTCATTCATCTTTTTTGGTGCAGGCTCCCCCTAATTTACTGGAGCAGGCTCTTCATTCAGCTTTTCTGGTGCAAGCTCCCCCTGATTTACTGGAGCAGGCTCTTCATTCAGCTTTTCTGGTGCAGGCTCCCTCTGGACCTGTGCACCTTGGAAGGTAGTAACTTTGTCAGGAGCAGGAGATTCATCAGTATGGCCACCCATCTCTAGGACAGGCCTTTCTTCCTCCAGAACAGGCCTTTCTACCTCCAGAATGTTCTCCCCCTTCTTAACCTTGCTACCAAGAGAGGTTAAGAACTCTTTTGTGACCATGGAGGAAGACATAAAATCCTTGAGGCTCTGGAAGGATATTTTAGAATCTAATAATACAGCCTCTATTTGTGAATACTTCCTGTCAAACTTTCTTGCCTGAGATGCCATTAGGTATGCAAAGGTAAAGGAGGCAAGACCAATTGCCTTGGAGATGACCTGTTTAAGGTCAACTGGAGGGATATGAGAGGTAGATGGAGGAGGTGATGGGGGAATCTTCTTGGATAGGGGAGAGAGCATGGTAGATTTCAGATGAGATATGAATTGATGGTGGTGGAGGAGGAGCAAATTGAGAGACTGAGGTGGATGGATGTTGTGATGGAATGTGAGGTGATGGTTCTGGGACTGAGGTAGATGGAATGGATTGAGGGATCTGCTGCTGTTGTTGTTGATGTTGCTGAGGAGATGGATAAGCTGGAACATCATCCAGAGAGTGATCTGGAACAGTGTCCAGTGAAGTTGGAGAGGGAGAAGGAGAGGTTGGAGCTTGACCAGGCTTTAAGATTTGCCTAGTCCATTTAAAGAATATTCCTATGTTTATTCTCTTTCCAGGAGAAGTAGGCACTCCTTTTGACTTACACACTGCTGGGAAGTGGTGAAGCAGCATCTGACTCATTATCCTCATATAGGCATTTTCTTTGTGGGCATATTTGTGCCCAATCATCCTTAGGAGGTATCCCCCAATTTATCCTTTTCTTCAGAACTAGAGTTCCCATAATTTGAAGTTGTTGCTTTGGAACAGCATCATGTGCTGAGGTCTTACATAGCAGCACCTTCCCTATTATGTCAGCAAGAAACATGTATTCTTCTCCATGAACGTTCTTTTTCATATTTATGGGCTTATCTTTCTTGAACTGCATAATCTCAAGGGCCCTCTTGGTCTCATCCCCTATTAATTCCTCTGACTCATTTCCAATTAGAAGATCATATGTTTCATTCAGTGTCTCCTATGTTATCAGTACATCTGTGTTAGACACTTTTCCCTTGAGGGATCCATCCTCTTCTATTTGAACACTATCTTTAAACTCTGTCAGTTCAATATCCAAGATCTTGCATCTTGTGGATATCAGCTTGGTTAAGCCAGCATCTTAAAATAGACCAAGAATGTCCTTGAAGCTTTCGGTAGCAGCATTGAATGAATCATTATCCACATCGAAGCCAGAGTTTACTTTTGGTGGAGCCATTGATGTGAGGTACCTGCAAACACAAGAGAGAATGAGAGGGAGAGAATCATGGGAGAACTGGAGAACAAGAGAGCAAGAAAGCAAGGAGAGGAAAATTTGAAAGCGCAATGATCTCGATGTTGTAATTTCTTACAAAAAGGAGATGAATCGCCGTAACATAGGGTTTAGGTCGACGCACCGTCGATAAAACTTATTATTTGGCGCGCAAAGCTGTGTCGAGATTGCTTCTAGAAGCAATCTTGAGTGCCCTGTTGTATCGACGTTGCATCAACTTATATTTGACGGAACTTTGAGATTGTTCAGCGGTTCTTAAGTCGACGTAATCATGTCGAAGTTGCGTCGATTTTCAATCGATGCTACCTCGACTTTGAGCAGCGACCATTGAGTCGATGCATGCATCGATATTAACTTGACATTGCATCGAATTCTATTCGAGTTATACACTCTGAGTGCTTCTTGATGCAGGCGTTGAGTAGGAGTCGATGGTACGTCGACTTCTATTTGACGCACCTATGAATGAACAGATCCATTTCCTTAGAAAATTCTTGCTGTTTTTCCCAGCAATTATATTTATTGAAAATAGAGTCTATGATAATAATTTTTTGAACTATAAAGACAACAAGGTAATTAAGTGAAGTAATCACTCCCTTGATTGAGTTTAGTTCTTTATCCCTTTTCTCACTATCTCCTAGATAGTCCCCTTCCTTACCCTGCACAAGTAATTCAAACATTAAAATGAACCCAGGTTTCCTTGGGCCCTTTGCTTTTACCATTGTAGGGTTCAATAAAGGAATAGAAGGGTCTATCATGATACCCTCTTGGATGATAAGGAATGGGTTTCCCAAACCTATGTTTGTTATTCTGATACTTGAAATGTGTGTAGAATATATCTAGGTATAACAGGTCAGCATAATGTTTTATTATCCTAGGTTTTGCTTTAGCCTTTTGGTTGTGGTTATTTAATTTCTCTCCATTGTTGTTGCCTAAGGGTTTTTCTTTCTTATTCAGATGTACTTTGTTGGGTTCATCTATTTTATCTGGGAAACTACTAGCCTTACCCTTAGATGATGTATTTTTCTCACTTGGTTGGTACTCACTAGGTCAAACAAATGATACAGGATTTTTCCAGGCAGGTTTCCTAGGTGCTTCTGTGCGAGTGGAGGGCTTTGCTCCTAACCATAGGTGATTAAATCTCATAGAGAGATTTTCTGTGATGTCTTTGAGCTTCTGACTCCTCCCATTGAGTGATTCCTCAAAGGCCTTTGCCTTTGCTAGCTCTTCTTTTAATTTTATGTTTTCTTCTCTAAGTTTAATCAATTCTGACTCTTTATTATTAATTTCATTTGTTTGATTTTGATTTCTTAGGTATATTTCATCTTGCTTAAGGTTTTCTAATTTTTTCCTAGCTGTGTCTAATTCTCTTTCTACCCTAAGATGATCAATGCAGAAATCTTTAAAACAAGTTTTAAAATCATCTGAGCTAAAATCAAAATCATCAAATACAGATATCTGTTCATCTTCAACATCTGATTATATCCCCAGTGCCATCATGCAAGCTGCTTCTGCTTCATCATCACTTTCAGATGAAGAGGAGCTTAACTCAGCTTCACTGTCACTCCAGGTTTCAGCAATGGAGCCCTTGGCTTTCTTCTTGTATTTCCCTTTGAAAGACTTCTTCTTCTTCTTTTCATCCTTTGTGCTGCTTCTGTCCCTTTGTTCTTGTGGGCATTCAGGAACAATGTGCCCTGGTTTGCTGCATGTAAAACAGATAAACTCCCTCTTTAGAGTTTTATCATACCTGGGCCTTGAGTCTCTTTCTCTTCTCCTTGAGTCTTCTATGTTGACCCATTTCTTGAATCACCTTGCTAGGAGATTGAAAATTTCATCTTCAGGAGTAGAGGGCTCTCCTTCAGTAGCTTTCAGGGCAAGGCTCCTTTGGATAGGAGCTGGAGTAGTCTCTCTTTCTTCAGACTCAACCATGTTCTTCAGAAGCATCTCATATGACTTGAGCATTCCTAGCAAAGCTTCAGTAGATATTTCTCTGTGTCACCTGGACTCTCTGATTGCCCAGATCCTTGAATCACATGAGTTAGGAAAGCACATGAGGATTTTATCATTAATTTCAGTCAAGGATATCTCAATGTTCAAGCCTCTGAGCTCATTAATGATCATGCTGAATCTGTCATGCATATCAGCAATAGATTCTTCAGTTTTCTTCTAAAAGTTCTCATACTGGGATATGAGAAGGGACTTTCTATCCTTTCTTTCATCTGAGCTGCCTTCCACCATTCTGGTGAGAGAATCCCATACATCTTTTGCTAATTGGCATTCAGCAACCTTCTGGAAAATGTCATCTGACATTGTTGACACCAGAAGATTCATGGCCTTGGCATCACATGCCTTGACCTTCTTCTCAGCCTCTATCCACTCATTTCTTGGGAAACCTCAGTTGTTGAGGATTCTCCTGCCTTTTGTCTGACTGGAGCTGGAGGACCTGTGAGAAGGACATTATAGATGTCTTCATCAATGGAATTCATATAGAGTCTTATTCTGGCCTTCCAGAGTGTAAACTTATTCAAGTTACACACAGGGGGTCATGTAGAAGTATAATTCTTAAAACTCATTTTCTTTATAAAATATTATTTAAAATAAAGATAAAAGAGTAGGAGGTCTTTTTGATCAAGGTGTTAACCTTTTAATGATCAACCTACCTCTGATACCAATTGAAAGTGCACAGTGTGCCCCTGAGATATACTCTAGAGGGAGGGTGAATAGAGATTTTAAAATATTTCTATCCTATTTATGCAAACACAATAAAAACACTAAGTGTTATGCTCTATAATTCCACACACAGAATAAAACAAAGGTGGATTAAGTAAAGCAAGAAAAGCAGTAATAGAAAAAGTAAACTATATGGGACAGCACAGAAAATAAGCAACCAGAAGACACAGATTTTATTGAGGTTCCCCAAAATGTGGGTAGTCCTCTCTTCAACCACCTAGTAGGAATGCACCACCTTTGCTTGAGTCTTTTGACAAGGTGACTCTCAAAACCGCTGATCTTTTAATAAGGAGATCATGAACCAACCAGATCTTTTGATAAGGAGATCATGAACCAACCAGATCTTTTGATAAGGAGATTTTGAACCACTGAATCCTTTGGAAGAGGGATTCTTAAAACTCTTTTAAAATTGGGAATGAGAAGGAAAAAGAAGAAGGGGGGAGGAAGAAGAATTATGTTCTCAGAATTCATATGAAGCATGTATCAAGAACAACTTCTATATTCTTTCATTGGATCTGTTGATGATGAACTCCTTCTTATGATTGTGATGTTTTGCAGGAGTTATGATTGTCAGATCCTTTTCTTCTTTCTGATTGAACTTTGGCTGCAATGTAATATTGATGATGAGCATCCTTCTGTTGATCTGTTCAAAGAGAGGGAGGCCAGTTCTTGTTTCTTCTCTCTGTTTTCTCAATTAGGGTTCCAGGAGGAAGAAGAAGAAGAGGAAGCCCCAATTGAAAAAGTTCAGTCGATTGTGATGAATGTTGTGTGTTTCTCTTTCTGCTGCCCCCTTATATTGTCCTTCTTTTTTTGAATTGATTTCCTTTTCTGGTAGGTCCTGAAAAGGTATTTTTCCTTGGAAAATTTCTCTTTCTTTCCATCTTTAATTCATGACCTGTCCACTAACTGTAAGCTTGTTTCCAAGAAAGCTTTTCTGTCATCGTTTAATTCTTCTTTCTATTTGAGGCAATCAACGAGCCGTTGGAGATCGGTCTTTAGTATTGTGGGCCATGAGAGAGGGTCCAAAATGACAGCTGAAAAGGTATCCTTTTCAGACTGTATTTGACGTAGCGTCGAGTTCTCGCCCTCTCTTATCGATGCACCTTTGATATCTTATCGACGTAACCGTCAAGTTGAAAGCTTAACTCTGAACTTCATCATCTGCGCCGAATTGTAGTTGGCGTTGCGTCGACTTCAGATGGCTTCAATAGATTTTTTCTTCTGTGTTGAGTTGAAGTAGAAGCTGCATCGACTTCTCAAGGTACTTCGACAAGTCCATGGCCTCTACATCGATATCTATTCGACATAGCATTGACTTGATCTAGTCCGATAGAAGGAGTGAGTTGCTTGGACTTCTAGTCAGAGTAGTGTCGACAATAACTCGATGTTGCATCGATTTCCATTCGACGCAACTATTAACTCTACCCAAATTTTGCTTCTCTTGATATGGTCTTGACACCCAAGGTTGAGTGTGACATCCTAAGACATCTAATGACCAAATTACCCTCAATATACAATGGGTAATTCAACCTAAGAGATAAAATCACTTTTTAGATAATTTGTTAAGTTAAATCAAAGGATTTTTCCCAACAGTATTCAAAAACAAGATGGACTCAACTGGAGTCATAGTCAGGAACAAGGCCAGACTTATGGATTAACGATATAGGCAAGAAGAGTGGATTGAATTCAACCAGACATTTGCTCCAGTATCAAGGCTGGAAGCCATAAGAATGTTTCTTGCATATGCTGCACACATGAAGATTATGGTCTATCAGATGGATGTGAAGAGTGCATTCCTAAATAGAACACTTCAGGAAGAAGTATATGTGGAGCAGCCCCTAGGTTTTGTCAATCCATCTTTCCCTCCTTTGTGTATAGATTAAATAAATCACTGTATGGCCTCAAACAAGCTCCAAGAGCTTTGTATGAGACCTTATACACCTTCCTTCTAGAACACTCCTTTGAAAAAGGCAAAGTGGATAAAACACTCTTCACAAGAGCACATAAAAATCAACTCCTACTAGTACAAATATATGTAGATGATATTATATTTGGATCAACAAATCAAACACTATACAAAAGGTTTGCATACCAAATGTAGTCTAGATTTGAAATGAGTAACATGGGGAAATTATCCTATTTCCTAGACTTCCAAGTAAGGCAGAATGTAGATGGCATTTTCTTATCCCAATCCAAGTATACCAGAGAACCCATCAAGAGGTTTGGGATGTAAAATGCCTCTGTCATTAAAGCCCACATAGCTAACAATGCTGTTCTTGATAGAGATGAAAAGGGTAAGTCCTTTGATCAGAAGACTTATAGAGTAGCCATTGTCTCTCTTCTCTACCTGACAGCTATCAGACCAGATTTAATGTTTGCTATCTGTATATGTGCTAGGTTTTAGGTTGACCCTAAGGAATCCCACATGGGTTCTATAAAAAGGATACTGAGATATCTGAAGGGTACGCCTGAACTTGGCTTGTAGTATCCAGCAAAATTGAGATTTGACTTAGTTGGCTATTCAGATGCATACTATGCTTGATGTAGGCTGGGTAGAAAAAGCACCTCAGGAACCTGTCAATTCCTGGGTGCTAGACTGATCTCATGGTTTAGCAAGAAGCAAACTATGAAAACCTCAATCACACATTTCACTAACTCGTTACAAATTGTCAGCATGCATCTTTGAAATGTAGTTGGTGCATTGCAAGACCAAATGGAATCATCTAATAGGCGAAGGTGTCGAAGGGACAAGTGGAAGTGGTTTTCTCTTGGTCTTCAGGTGCGATTAGGATTTGAAAATATCGCAAAAGACCATCGAGAAAACAATAGTGGGAGTGACCGGAGAGACATTCTAAAATTTAGTCGATGAAGGGTAACTGAAAGTGATCCTTGCGGGTGACATCATTTAATTTTCTATAATCGATGCACATCCACCAACCCGTGACAGTACGAGTTGTGATTAATTCATTATTTTCATTATAGACTATCATTATCCCTCCTTTCTTAGACGCAACTTGCACTGGGCTAAACCAAGTGCTAACTGAAATTGGGTAAATAATACCTGTTGGAAACATTATCCTCAATATTCCTAGATTTGAAGAAAGCAGCACATACAATGATAAGTGCAGAATATATTTGATGGCATATCTACTTCATATTTATACAGGATACTTTACAGTTGACTCTAAAATAGATTTAGAGTAAAGAATGAATACATCGCCGAGAAGGAAGATTAGTGTCAACGATATCACTAACATATCGTCGAGAATGAATACTACTCTTGACGATATCATGGATACGGCACTAAAAGCGATAGATCTAAACATCAAAGCTCATACCACTGAGAATGAAGGATCTACTCAGTGGTACCGTTGAAAAGACTCAGTTACAACCTCAATAAGATGCATGTCTCTATAGCAAGACTGATACCATTGAAAATAGATACAACACTCAGTGGTACTGTGGAGCATGATCGATATATTACCATTGAAGCCCGCTTTGGATAGCGGAAGTCAAAATTGGCGGTTGCACCGAAAGCTAAGATAAGTTATTCTATTCTTATCCATGTCGGTGACAAGACATCTCTAAGAAGGCGTTGAAGCATGTCAAGAGCTATAAATTAGATCTGCAAGAGCAATGGAATAGTGTCATTACACAACCTAAAATCCAGAAGAGCTCAACGGCGCTCAAAGAGAAGAAAAAATTGTTTATATTGAAGGTTAACAAAAGAACAAGCTGAGTCGGCAATCTGACTCAAGACTGATCTGTTGGATCTGTTGGATCTTAAGACACCTTAGAGGGGGGGGGGGTGAATAAGGGTTTTAGAAAACTTTATTCTTTTTTAGAAAACTTTAGATATTTTATTAGAAGTAAGTTAATAAAAAGAAAAGAGATAGAAATTAGAAATGAAATAAATTTTATTAAACAAGAAAAGACATGATTATCATTAATAAAATTGATTACAAAATATGATTTCTATGACGCTAGAAATCAAGGCGATTGTGAAATACTCTTTTCATTTTCTATACCGACTCTTCTCACTAAGAACCGGTTGGCTTTAGCCGATCTCTCCTCAGATAGGCCTCAAGGGCTCTAGCCCTTTTATCCCCAAAAAGGCCTCGAGCACCCCCTAGATCTACACCATAGACCTAGTCGCCAACACGAGTCGAATTCCTCCCTAAGTCCTACCCCAACCTAGTCACCAACACGAGGCAAATTCACGAACCCATTACAAAGATAAATTTAAAAGACAAATATAAAAACTCCCTATGAGGTAATCTAAAGGAGACGACAAAGAATCGCTAAAGATGATTGAAGTCCAAGCATGTGTTCTTCGCATTAAGTTAGCATGTTGATCCAAGCCTCCTTTGATTCCTCCTTTTGAAATTGAGTGGGAGATCCTTTGTGGTCTGGAAATACGGCCCTCACAAATAATTCAGAGTGCTGGAATAGAGCTCCTTTGTAACGCCCCTGATTTTCGTTAATTATTTTACGTACCCGCCGTGATGTAATTTTGGCGTAAGGGTGTTACGTCAGCTCATCTAGTAGTGTGTTGAGCCTTAGCTTAGTTAAAGTATGTCTTATAGATCGAGCGTGCAAGATTTCGCATCGTTTAGAGTTAAAGTAAAGATTTTGGGTGGATATCAAGATTTTAGCTTCGGGAGGCTTTAGCACGAGTTTGTCCCGTCGGAATTGAATTCTGACTTCGCCGTTGGATTCGTAGCACCGCGTTTTAATTAAGGTGCGAATTTCGTAGAAATCCGAGGTGTTTTGGTAGCCCTCGCAGTTTAAGTGAATTGGGGGATTTATTTATTAATTAAATAATAATTTAGGGTTATATATAAGCCTAAAATCTCCTCCTCCTATTTATCTTCCCCTTCCTCGATCAAAAGCAGCCGCCGTGCGATAGAGTGAGAGCGAGGTTTCGTGGATCATTTCACCGGCGATTCCTAGGACTGTAGTGGTCGGAATCGTGTTTGGTTTGAAGTTTTGGAAAGCTCTCGGCGAGATCTTCGTTCTAGCGGTAAGCTTTTCTCGTTTCGTGGAGTTTTGGGAGTTTTGGTAGTGACCTAACCCCTCCTTTTGATCTGAAAAGTTTCAAGTTTTTTGCTCGGGTGAGTTCTTGGCCGGATCCTTAGCTTTCGGAGCGGTGAGATTAGTTCTTGTGCAAGTTTTGAGGCAAGTGGTACTCCTTTTCTTTTCTCTTTTGTTGGAATATTACTCCTTGTGTTGATTTGTTGTCATGCAAAACCTATAACCTCCTTATTGTTCTCCCCTGAGTCATCAAACTTCCTCTTATATACTTAACTATTAAATTGCTGTCAAGAAAATCATCAGTTTTTACTCAAAAATTTCGGTTTTTGCTTCTTCTCGAGAAATACAGAGTTCTTCTCGAGAAATCATTTCTGCCTCTCGAGAAATCATTTCTGGCTCTCACGAAATCGATTCTGCCTCTCGAGAAATCATTTCTGGCTCTCGAGAAATCCTTTCTGCCTCTCGAGAAATCATTTCTGGCTCTCGAGAAATCATTTCTGGCTCTCGAGAAATACTTTCTGCCTCTCGAGAAATCGATTCTGCCTCTCGAGAAATCCTCTCTGGCTCTCATGAAATTACAGACTTCCTCCCAGGAAATTACAGACTTCCTCTCATGAAATTACAGACTTCCTCCCAGGAAATTACAGACTTCCTCTCATGAAATTACAGACTTCCTCTCATGAAATTACAGACTTCCTCTCATGAAATTACAGACTTCCTCTCATGAAATTATAGACTTCCTCTCATGAATTATAGACTTTTACTCAAGAAATCCCTGAACCTTCTGATCAAAGTTTTGGGCCGTCTTCTTCATATATTACCCTTTTCTTAGAGTGTTATGGTGTTGTTATTCCGGGTTACACCCCGTGTTTTAATAAAAGATTAAATTTATTAAGAACCACTGTCTTTAGCCTTGCACGGTAGTCGTGTTTGGGGGATAGTGGGAGAATATTATAGCCTTGCACGGTAGTCGTGTTTGGGTGGTTGGGTCTACTGGCACCCCCACCTAGTTTTGGGCTTTGGGTAGCGGGGGTAGGTAACCGCTCCTGTTTAATTTGAGCTGATCAGTCTCTTTAATTATTGTAACAAGATAAATGAAACTTGCTTGTCCCTCTTTATGGCACTTTTATTTTGGTGCACTTGGTGTTTTGTTTAGTTCCTTGTTTTGGAGCTTTTCTTTCGGTGAATCTGGCCTGGGTTGGTACCCTTTTTGCCTTATTCACTTTCTGCTTACTTTTTGGCCACTTGTAATTCCTTGCTGAGGCATTCTTTGTTTTATTGAATGCCTCAGGTTCAGAGCCGTAGCGGCTAGTGGTGTAGCCTTAAGTTCAGAGTGTTAGTAGTTGTTCACCCCACTGCTGCGAGGTAGTTGTTTTTAGTTACTTCTTGTGCTCAGACATACTAGTTGGTGCCAATGGGTTAGTGTCATGTTGTTGACGCCCATTGTGCCCATTTTTATACTTTATAGTTTATATGCCAGATTATGCCACTACTTTTAGATCATGTGTATCTTACCCTCTGGGAATGATTTATGTTAGGTGCACTATAGTTATAAAATGGTTTTTCTTCATCCTCATTGCATTCTTTCTAACTGAAACCCTTAACTTTAAAGTCGCCTAAAGGTATTTTCTACTCTTACAATACGCCTAGTTATGCGCATATCATTTACTTCATGCTCTGTCATTTGCATACATGTAGGACTTTAAGTAAACTAAATCAAGTACTTTCCGCTGCAACTATATATACTTTCCCGGTGGACTAGTTGATCCACGAACTGAGAGACACAGTTCTTACCTCAAAACCCCTAATAAATGATTTCAAATGATGACTTATCGTATAATCATGTTTTGTCTAGTTAAGTAATAGGATTCTGCCTGAGCGTCTACACTTGTCTCCTGTATGACGTGGCATCATGACGTGTATTTTCTCTTACTCTGATGTCCTTAAATTCGGAGAAAATGCGGGTTGTGACATCCTTGGCATTGGATGTTGAAGAAGATGAAATCCACCTATTTATAGGACTGGAAGCTATTGTCGGTGTTAAGGCTAAAGCCTGACGTTGATCCAGTATAGAAATGTTTTAATGGCTCGGATGTTCAAAATAGAAAGGAGATTTTGCATCTTTGAAAACATTCATTTTAGGCAACCTGAACGCTGGCGTTGAATCTAACGCCTGGCATTGAGTCAAATCATTCCCAAAATGCTCCTGCAATCATGGCAGCTTCCTTCCATGCCATTTTCATCTTGGTGGGAATGAAAGCCAACGTCGGCATTACGATTTAACATGGGCGTTAGCTCTCTTCCATTCTTTTCAGCTTGTGAGCAAATCCAGACCAACAACAGCAACCTAGTGTCATCTTTATTCAAACCTGCATGCTAAAAACACAATGGCAAATAAGATCAAATACAAGTAGGATTTGTTATTCTCAAATCAAAGGGATGTGTAAAACCATGTTCCAACAATCTCCCCCTTTTGATAATAACAAATCCAATAGAGATAAATCAGATTCATATATAAGAGAGGTGTGTTTTTAGAAGCATATATGACACTAAGTAATATTGAGACAATAATAAGAATTATAGATTGGTAAATTATGCTCCCCTTACATAAGTGATCCCCCTTAGAGTATGCTCCCATAGACTAAATTCATGCTATTCCTTAATCTAGTGAATCCTACTCCTTTAATCATTAAGATTTATCATTTTATTCTCCCCTATTGTTATTAGCAAAACTAGGTGGAGTGAAACAAAACAAGAGTAAAGAAGAAAAAAGTTGGGACATAACTAAGAGAGGATTAAGAGTTTTGTTTAAACATAAAGTAAATCATGATCGAGCTAAGGGAGAGAGTAGCACAACGAAAAAAGATATGATAAGCGTGAAAGAACAACATTCCTTTTTTTGTTTTACCAAAGGAATTCTACCACTTGCTTTTCAAATTGAATTTTTTTTAAGAAACTTGTTGGAAGAAATATAATATAGTTTGACAAGCACAAGTGAAGAAAAACCTTAGAAGTAATCATGAGAAAGCATGGTAAAATACACATGATCAAATTAGGAATGCGGAAAAACAAAACAAAATAACTAAGATTAAAATTTTTGTAACAGTTCGACCATTTCAACAAAATGTCTAGACTCTTCACATTTGAGCATTTAACTTTGAAAATTTTCATAACTAATAGGCAAGCATGATTTAACATATTCAAAAAGATAATAGCTACAATGTAACAAATTCGTATTTCAAGTAAAGAAAACATTATAGAAATCATGCATTGCAATAAAGTGCTTTTACTTAAGTTTTTAGAGAATTATGTAATTTTGGATTAGGATCCAATTCTCATGAGTAGAAGCTTTATGAAAAACAATAATGTGTGCATAAGGTGTTTTGATAAAAGTGCACAAGTGAAATAATTAAAACACATGGCATATGTAATGAAATAGTAACAACAATATTAAGATTGTAATCTTATAATTATGATCACACATCAATGTTAGAATAAAATTTCAAAGCACATATAATGAGTAAAACAACCAAGGTGCTTCGCCCACACAATGCTCATTAATACTTATTAGTGAGCGAAGTATTGCTTGGGGGATCACATAAGCAAATTTATTAATTTATTTATTTTTAGTGATCCGGTGTACAAATAGAAGTGATAAAAACAATATGTTTGCACAAGACACTTTACAATTCTTTCTAAGGTGCTCAACCTCACAATGCTCATTCAGACTTATCAGGAGGGTGAGTAGTGCTTGGTGGAGTTATCTTTGGCATATTATTTCATATTGTTGTAATTTTGGGCAAAAGGTCTCCGAATTCACTTGTTGTTGCAAACCCTCATAATTTTGAAATAACACTTCTATGTGTGCAAGAAACTTATTGTTTGAATGATGGTGTAGGTAATTTAGACATACAACTTAATTTGTTAAAATTATTACATTTCACAATCATGCAAGACTAAGATTATGAGAACATGTAGGTTACCAAAATAGTGAGTGAATGAATCATTGATTAACATAAAACATTAATCATACTTAGAGGCATGCCAGACAATCATACACAATTTTCTATAGACTATTTCAGTGCACATAATCAGATTAAGGTCAAGGCATGAAGATAAAATAATGTTTAGGACATTTGAAATTAAAATTAGACATTGAAGACAATCATTAAGTCTATGCCTAATCAATTTTGACCATTTGAAACAAAATTACTAAAATGTTTCTCGTAAAGTCATATAGTCAAACCATAATTTTGTAAATATTTAAAACAAACAAATAACAAAAACATATTTTTGATCATTTTGAATTATTTGAATTTTTTGTATTTTGGAATAAAAATAACCAAATTAATAACAAAATAATTTTAAAACTGAGAAAAGAAATAGAGAAAAATCATTATAAAAATACCAGAAATAGTGTAGAGAAATTAGAATTTCAATTTGGCCAAAAGAGCTAACGCCTAGCGTTAACTACTCAACGCCCAAACAGAACACTGTATTTTGAGATTTTTGAAAAGAAAATTCTTTGGAATAAGAACTATGTATATAGACCTTCTCAGTGTATAAATTTCAGAGAATTTGAAGATGATTAGAAGGCAATTTAAGCAGGTTTTATTTGTTCAAAAAATGGTTTTTATATCTTTTTGGGTTTTCAAATACTCGTGTTTTATAAGATCATTAAAGTTCAAAAAATGATAAAATATACAAAACACAAGATAAGCATGTTCAATCAACCCAAAACTACATGAAAAATATAATCATAATGAGTGCATGCAAAATATGATATAAGTATGTCCTAAATTATAATACCATAACCATATGCCTACACATTAGCCCCGTACTAAGTGACGGATGGGCATGAGGAGCTGCACACATGCCGTAGGTTGGGGTGTTAATCTCATATGCATACACTAGAGAACGCTCAACCTATCACTCTTTCCCCACAGTGCCTCGCAAGGCCCCACTAGAACCCTCCCCGGTTAAGGACAAGACATGCCTTAGAGATTAGGTCATCTAATGCATACAATCATACGCCCTCGCTATTGTAAGACACATAATGTGGGTGAATGATCATGGACATCCTAAGCATTTTGTCTTATGTAAACAATTTGTAAACTATGGTCCTTTTTATGAGAGATTGATTTCTAATTATATTTTAAAGCAACATAGTTATTATGAATTTAAACTTTTAATTGTTCTACTTTAAGATGAATTCATTATGGCATTATTTGATAGCTAGCATGAATGATAATATTTATTAGTTGATAATGCTAGAATGATGGGTTTGATATAATGTTGCATGTAATCAACAATAATATTTCAATTGATTTTTCCTTAGTAATATAAATTTATTCTATGGGCTACATATAAATGAGATACATGCAACACATAATAGATTCATATACAAATCATGATCACGAACTACTTGTTAAAAACAATAAGATCTTTTGTAGTTATATTTAATGTTTGAGTTTAAATGATCTTTTGATTTTGCATGATCATTAATTTTATCTTATAGAAATTTAGGTACTCATAATTAATTATTCATAATTATGTAGGTGAAGTATGTAAAACAATTCATATTCATCCTTTTTCAAAATATATTAGAGTAAGATTGTGAGGTGAATAATGAATATAGTGAGAAACTATTTTTGGTTATTTAGAAAAGTTTTTGTAAATTTTCTCTTTGAATTTTTGAATATTCACCAAGTCATTTATATAATTTTCTTCACTTTCAAATTTTATTGTTCTATTTTTCTTTAACATAACATCCCATAGTATAACTAGCATAGTCATTGAAATCTACTTATAGTAAGTGATGATGCTAGATGAAAGGTTATTATAACAAGGTGCAATGTTATGTAAAGATTACAAGCATATAATTTGTTGATAGGGAACACAGGAGCTTGTGACATAAAATCCGTAGACACAAAAAATTGCCGAAGAAGAAAAAAACTGAGATAACTTCTAAACAGATATGAATTTTGGCAATTTTGAGGATCAAAATAAACTCAAACAAGCAAAGCTTGTTTGCCATTGCATAGACCTTCTCAACCTCATTCCGAAAAGCTATTGTGGGCGAAATTCTAAAAAGCAGGTCAAAAGTTATGATTGTTTGAAGTTTGGGTTGAAATCTCGCATATTATTTTTTAAAAAAAAAAGTTACCAAAGGCCTATATTATTTTTTTAAAAGCGCAAGATAATGATAGTTTTCTTTTTTGGTCATTGCAAGAGCACGCATGGGTCTATAAACAATTTTATCTTTGCTAGACTTTGGTTGGACTTAGCAATTTAGAGTGGATCTTTGACTTCCCGAGGTCTACCCTGTGAAGGGTTCACACCAGTACTAGGAGATGTGCTAGGGTGACATCCCAAATCTCCCTTTCTCAAGATATTTAATTATTATTGGTTGCTATCCATACTTCATATTTAAAAATTTATAGACTCAACATTTTCCGAAAGAGAACAATTGAAGTTCATGATTTTATTAATTTAGATAAATATCTCATAACAAAATTAGAATTTAATTTATATGGATAATATAGGATATTTATTGGCAATGTATATATGAAGGATAGATAGGTCACCAAAATAAAATTTGACTTTGAATTTTGATCAATTTGATTTTATAAACTTATTAAGCTTTTAAGAGATAAAATCATATTTCCAATAATATATAAGGTGACCATGCCATGATAATTTACAAAAATAAGAAAACAAAAAAGAAGACATTGAAGCATATCAAGAAGTAGAAATTTGTATATTTCATTTTGAAAAGGATTCTACTTTATACATTTGAAGATACTTAATGAATAAGAGTTTTAGGTATCCAAAGGGGACCAAGTGTGGTGGTTCCTTTGGGTACCCAAATATAACGTGTTGGCTTTTGGGGAGACAAGGATGAATGGACCCTTTCATTTGACATTAGTGCGTCATTCTTAAGTATGGGTCTCCATTCATACCTTGGACAAACATTATTTTTAGTTTTCAAATTTCCATAGTCATTTACTTGAATATTTGGATAAAAGTGATTTTTAAATTTATAATTTAAGGGAAATTTGTTTGCATTTAATTTTATCTTGGGAGAACAATTATGTTGTAAATGATAATGATGATAGAGTTTTTGAATTTCCTGTACAAGCTTTTGTTGTTTTTTCATTTCCTATGTTTTGCATGGATAAATTATGAAAATTCATATTTAACTTGCCTTTGGATTTGGCTTGATATTTTGAATTTATGTGTTGAGAATTTTTCTTTAGAATTTCCTAAAGCAAGTTAACTTTATTTTCTAATTCATAATTTTTAACTTTGAGATTATGTCTAGCTTTATTATAAGCAATTGTGTTATTTTTAAGAGTGGAAATAATAGAGTCAATATGAGTTTAAGAGTTATTTCTAAATTCCTCCAATGTTTCATCCATCTCTTTTATTTCAATTTCATAATTTTTACACATAGCACAATTACTTTTAAAAGATGAATTTTCTAAGCATAATCGTTCATTTTGTTCATTTAGACAAATAAGCTCTTTTTTAAGTTCCTTGTAATTATCTTTTAATTCATTAAATGAGTTACAAGGTGAAGCAATTTTAATTAAAGAGCAAGAGTGAGAACTAGGTAATTCAAAATTTGATTTTACATTAACATTAGCTTTTAAAATTTATTTTCTAAACGTAATTTCTTGTTAGCAATTTTCAATTTCTTCATTTTACGTTTAGCAATTTGTAGCATATGTAATGTGTAAATGGAATTTGTCACAAAAATAGAAGACTTTGATTTCCTTGCATTGCTATCGGAAGAGGCAAGATTTCAACAAATGGTTCCTTTGACATCTTTTTGGCATTCCTCTTCTAAAGATAGGATTTCTTCTTCTCTTCCTCTTGATGTGCACTCCATTGATCTATCATGAGAGGAGCTTTCTAAAACATCCGTGCAAGCTTGTATATTCTCCGGTTCTTGTGATTGTTCCTTACTTACAGAAGGAGAATCATAAGTTCTTTCAAGAAAATTCCAAATCTCATATGCGGTAGGTAAAGTATAAATGAGTTTGAAAATATTTTGATCTAACGCACAAAATAGACTATTTATAGATTTTGCATTTTAAACAATTTCATTTCTAGTTAATACGCTAGGTGGTTTTTCAATTGTAATATTCTAAACTTCTTCATCTAAAGCTTTAAGAAAATTTTTCATTAATATTTTCCACCTTTTATAATTTTTGCCCATAAATAAAGGCGGTGACAATAATTTTTCATTTATATTAAAATTTTCCCCACTAATAGAAGCGAGATCATGATCAAGAGGCTCCATTATTCCTGGTGGTAAAACAATTTTGGAATAACCTAGCTCTGATACCACTTGTTGGATCTTGAGGCGCCCTTAGAGGGGGTGAATAAGGGTTTTAGAAAACATTAATCATTTATAGAAAACTTTAGATATTTTATTAGAAGTAAGTTAATCAAAAGTAAAGAGATTGAAATTAGAAATGAAATCAATTTTATTAAACAAGAAAAGACATGATTATCATTTATAAAACTGATTACAAAATCTGATTTCTATGACGCTGAAATCAAGGCGATTATGAAATACTCTTTTCATTTTCTATACCGACTCCTCTCACTAAGAACCGGTTGGCTTTAGCCGATCTCTCCCCAGATACGGTCTCAAGCCTCTCTAGCCCTTCTATCCCCAGAAAGGCCTCGAGCACCCCCTAGATCTACTCCCTAGACCTAGTCGCCAACACGATGCAAATACCTCCCTAAGTCCTATCCAGACCTAGTCGCCAACACGAGGCAAATTCATGAACCGATTACAAAGATAAATATAAAAGACAAATATAAAAACTCCTTATGAGGTAATCTAAAGGAGACGACGAAGAATCGCTGAAGATCATTGAAGTCCAAGGGTGCGTTCTTCGCATTGAGTTAGCATGCTGATCCAAGACTCCTTTGATTCCTCCTTTTGAAATTGAGTTGGAGATCCTTTGTGGTCTGGAAATATGGCCCTCACAAATAATTCAGAGTGCTAGAATAGGGCTCCTTGGCATTTGATGTTAAAGTAGACGAAATCCACCTATTTATAGGACTGGAAGCTAACGGCGGCATTAAGGCTAACGCATGGCGTTGACCCAGTATAGAAATGTTTTAATGGCTCAGATCTTCAAAACAGGAAGGAGATTCTGCATCTTTGGAAACATTCATTTTAGGCAACCTTAACAATGGCATTGAGTTTAACTCCTAGCGTTGAGTCAAATCATTCCCAAAATGCTCCTGCAATCACGGTTGCTTCCCTCCATGCCATTTTCATCTTGGTGAGAAATAAAGTCAACGCCGACGTTAAGATTTAACACTGAGCGTTAGCTCTCTTCCATTCTTTTCAACTTGTGAGCAAATCCAGACCAACAACAGCAACCTAGAGTCATCTTTGTTAAAACCTGCATGCTAAAAACACAATGGCAAACAAGATCAAATAAAAGTAGAATTTGTTATTCTTAAATCAAAGGGATGTGGAAAACTGTGTTCCAATAGGATCTGTAGGCACCCTTAGAGGGGGTGAATAAGGGTTTTAAGAACTTATGTTATATTTTGAATTACTTGGAATAATAAGAGATTGAAATAGTGCAAAACTAAAACAAATCAAGTGAAATAAAATAGTGGTATGATTTTATTAATATTAAATATAAGATTACAAAACTTGACTTTTTATAATGCTAGGAATCGAATGCGAAGAATTAAATTGTCTTTTCGTTTTCTATCCCTACTCATATCCCCACGAACCGGTGGCTTTACCCTATCCTTCCCGGATATGGCCTCAAGATGCTCTAGCCAATCCTCCCTCAGATACGGCCTCGATCACACCCTAGATATACACCCTAGACCTAGTCGCCAACACGAGGAAAATTTCTGCCCTAAGTCCTACCCAGACCTAGTTGCCAACACGAGGCGAATTTCTACGTTATTACAATAATAATGAGACAACAATATGAAAAACTCCCTCTATGTGGATCTCTTGAAGATGTAGACGAAGACCCACGTAGTATGATCGTAGTCGATGCAGTCTTTCATCATAATGATAAAGCGTGTTGAAATCTTCTCCACAGATCTCCTTAAGCCTTCATGGATTTATGGGAGTATCTCTCTAAACCTTCCTCTATATGATGTGTCACGGAGCTCTGGAATTTAGGGGTATGAGGTGATAAAGACTACGGGGCCAAGGGGTCCTTTTTATAGCCTTGGAGCTAGCGCCTGCGTTATCGCTACCGTCGGCGCTAACCTGGATTAGGAAACATTCTCCTCCTGTGTATCTTCATTCCAAGGAAACCTTTCTAAAAACCCTCGTGTGCGCCACACTACCTCATATGCTATCCGCTACCGCTCGGTGCTGTCACCTTCTATACTTGCCACCCGAACTTTCCTAATCAGGTCTAGCACCCGAGCTAGTGGCTACCATCGGTGCTAGTGACCATGCTGGAATATTGGCTTCAAACTTAGGGGCAACCTTCTTATGTTATCCTTAAGTCATATGACTTTGTTTCATGCACAGATAAACACACAAGATCAAATACACAATGGATTTGTTATTATCAAACCTAGGAGATGTGGAAGATCATGTTCCAATAAACTCCCCCTCTTGATAATAACAAATCCATTAATGATAAATCAGAGAATTAATATATATAGCATGATGAAATCTACTTGTGTGTGTGAGAGAGATGACTTGGGATAATTGTCAATTTTAGTATTTAGAATTTCTCCCCCTAAATACATGCTCCCCTTATATGTAAGTTATCATCTTAATCATTAATCATGTTAGTTTTCCAATTTGATAGCATTTATTATTTATCATGTTTGTTCTCCCCCTTTTGTTATTAGCAAAAATGGGTTAAGGTAGCAAGAGACATAGAAAGAGATTTTTGATAAAAAAAAGATAAGGCATGATCGAGCTTTTTAGAGGAAATGAAATGATAAGGAGTATTTAGCATAAGAATTTTCATAGAAATAAATCAGAGTTTATAGCATAAAAATAATATTCATATTTAGAGCAACCAATATAAATTTTACCAAGCAAGTCTATTACTTGTTGAAGAAAAAGGAATTTTGAGATTCAAGTGGTGATACACTCCAAAAGAAAAGACTTTAAATAAGCATGAAAGTGCAAGGTAAAGAATTATCTTGTAATAATGCGGAAGACTTATAGAAATACAAGAAACAACTTTTGTAATCGTGATAATTCATTAGAAGAGATATGAGTTAAATTCCAAAAAGGAAGATGTTTTTGTAAATCATTATTCATTTAAATTTTTTGAGTTTGACAATAAAGTAACCAAGCATGAAAGAAGGATATCAAAAAGAAACTAATACAATGTTATTTTAATTCACAAATTCAAGACGTACCAAACATTGTAGAGAGCATGTTAGGTTATCTAGTGCATTTATATATAAGGAGTAGTATAGAATTTGGATTAGGATCCAATATTTATGAGAAGAATTGTTATGGAAGATAATGATGTGCACATTAGTGTATTTTGAAGAGAGTAAACAAATGATTTAATCAAAAATACAAGACATATGTAGAGTAAAGTGCACAATAAAACACAAATAATTTTACTTCCACACACTTCAATTCACATAGAGAAAAATGTACAACTACCAAGGTGCTTTGCACACACAATGCTCATGAAGAATTATCAGGGTGCAAAGTAGTGCTTGGGGGATCACATACTTTACTTTTCAATATTGTTTTTTTTTGTGATCTGGTGTACTTAAGAATAAGTGGTGTAAAGAAAAGTTTATGGTTTGCACAAGACACATTACTATTCTTTCCAAGGTGCTCAACCTCACAACGCTTATTAAGGCTTATTAGGAGGTTCAAGTAGTGCTTGGTGGAGTTATCTTTGTTAATTTATTTTATGATTTTTTTTTTGTACAAAGTTCTCCGAATACACTTATTTTGCAAACCAATGAAATTTTGAAAGCACAACCACTTTTCTTAATTTGTAAAAATACAGAAAATCAGACAAGAGAACAAGCGTCGGCGCTAGAGCTAGTGCGGCAAACATTACACTAAATTTTAGGATTTTGAGAATTCTAATTTTTGATCTTGGTTAAGTGTCCAAAGAGTAGTTTCATGTAGAAATTTCAGAAGGTTTGAAGATTTTAAATAGTAAAAAAATGCATGAAACGATTGCGTTTTTGTATATGACATAAATAAATCATCTAATTCTTTGTCACATAATTGACTAATAGATGTTAAGTTATGTTTTAAACCTTTTACAAAAAGAACATTAGAAATAGTAAAGGATTCGTTACCCATTGTACCAACTCCCATGATCCTTCCTTTACCGTTATATCCAAAAGTAATGATCCCTCCCTTCTTATTTTCTAGGCTAAGGAACTTTGATTTGTTGCCCGTCATGTGCATGGAGCATCCCGAATCCAAGTACCATATGCCCTCCTTGTCCTTAGCCTGCTTGCAAATCTAGAAGGAAGATGAGAGAAAAGATCCGGATACCCAAGAGGTACCAACCATAGAATAAGTGGATGCCTTAGGTACCCATATTTGCTTTAAAGATCCCTGTTTTATTTTCCTGCAAGAGCTTGACATGTGTCCAAACCTATGATAGTTTGCACACAAAATAATGGGGGTTGGGAGCCTTTTTTTGAAATTCTGCATTGCTCTTACTGGATGAGGTTTGATTTTTAGAATAAATAGAATATTTTTTATATGAAGCGCTACCGCCAGCGTTAGTGTCTAGCGCTGGGCGGTAGCTGTCACATTGATATCCGAGTAAAAGTTTTTCTTCTTTCGGGATCATGCATGAATCTTTTGAAGTTCTTCACCAAAAGAACTTCTTCATTATCGTCTTCTTCGTCGTCGGCCACACTTTTTATTTTCAGCACCAATGCTTTCATTTTCGGCTCCATATTGTACTCTTCATGTTTAATCTGGAGTTCTACCTCATGGGTTTTGAGATTTCCAATGAGGTTCTCAATCTGGAGCATTCTCAGGTTGTGTGACTCTCAGATGGTTGTCACCTTTGGATTGAACTTCGGAGGTAGAGAGCGAAGAATATTTCTGACCAAGTTGCTATCGGAGTACATCTTTCCAAGAGCTTTTGAAGCATTGATGATCTTGGTGAAGCATGTGTACATCGAGTTGATGTCTTCTTCAGCATCCATCCTGAACTATTCATATTCCGACTCCAGTTGGAGTAGCTTTGCATCCTTCACCTATGGTGTACCTTCATGGGTAACTTCCAATTGATTCCAAATATCATAAGCAGTCACTCATGCAGAAATTCAATCAAATTCAGTCCTATTTAATGCACAATATAAAGCATTCATTGCCTTAGCATTATTTTTGCACTTGAGTTTATCGTTATTGTCCCATTTATCCTTAGGTTTTCTAAGGTAGACTCTCCTACTACAATTGTAGGAGGAGAGTACCGAACTTCCACCATGTTCTATACTTCTATATCCATAGTCATAAGAAAACACATCACCCTAGATTTCCAATAGTTGAAATCAGATCCAGTAAAAAGAGGTGGTCTACTAACACCCTGACCCTCGGGAAAAGCGAGACCATAAGATGCCATTATTCTCGGTTGTTAGACCATTTTGGAATAAAATCTACTCTGATACCACTTGTTGGATCTGTAAGCGCTCTTAGATGGGGGTGAATAAGGGTTTTTAAAACTTATGTTATACTTTGAATTACTTGGAATAATAAGTGTTTGAAATAGTGCAAAACTAAAACAAATCAAGTGAACTAAAATAGAGGTATGATTTTATTAATATGAAATATATGATTACAAAACTTGACTTCTTATAATGCTAGAAATCGAAGGCGAAGAATTAAAATGTCTTTTCGTTTTCTATCCGGACTCGTATCGCCACAAACTGGTGGCTTTAGCCTATCCTTCCAGGATACGGCCTCAAGCTGCTCTAGCCAATCCTCCCTTGGATACGGCCTCGAGCACCCCCTATATCTACACACTAGACCTAGTCGCCAACACGAGGCAAATTTCTGCCCTTAGTCCTACTCATACTTAGTCGCCAACACGAGGCAAATTTCGACGCGATTACAATAATAAAGAGACAACAATATGAAAAATTCCATCTATGTGGATCTCTTGAAGAACTAGACGGAGACCCACAGAGTATGGTCGTAGTCGATGTGGTCTTTCATCACGATGATGAAGCGTGTTGAAATCTTCTCCACGGATCTCCTTAATCCTTCATGGATTTGTGGGAGTATCTCTCTAAACATTCCTTTATATGATTTGGCACAGAGCTCTGGAATTTAGGGGTGTGAGGTGACGAAGAATACGGAGTCAAGGGGTACTTTTTATAGCCTTGGAGCTAGCGCCTACGCTATCGCTACTGTCGGCGCTATCCCGGATTAGGAAACATTCTCCGCATGCATATCTTCATTCCAAGTAAACCTTTCTAAAAATCCTGTTGTGCACCGTGCTACCGCCTGCGTTATCCGCTGCCGCCCAATGATGTCACCTTCTATACTTGCCATCCTAACTTGCCTAATCAGGTCTAGCGCCCGCGCTAGTGGCTACCGCTGGCTCTAGTGACCACCGCCGGCACTAGTGACCATGCTGGAATTTTGGCTTCAAACTTGGGGGCAACCTTCTTATGTTATCCTTGAGTCATATGGCTTTGTTTCCTGCACACATAAACATTCAAGATCAAATACACATAGGATTTGTTATTCTCAAACCTAGAATATGCGGAATACCATGTTCCAACTTGATCTTCTTCCGTCTGCAAGCAGAAGAAGACAAAGGGGCCAAGCCCTCACTTGTTCTACCTGAAGATCATTAAGTACAGGGACCTGCTCCAGATCATGGTAACAAGAGAGAACAACAGAAGATCTTAATCCTCAAAGGTCTATCTACAACTAGATTTTTGTTGTTATCAATCTCTTTACCCCATCTGTAGGATCAAATTATTTATTTGAGTTGTAGGGCAACTGTGCCTGAGTTGTAGGGTTGAACTCTCAGCTTGAGTTGTAGGACTTTTGTATAGGTCTGAGTGTAGGACTTTTGTATAAGTCTGAGTGTAGGACATAGTGATAAGTCTGAGGTAGGAAACCTGGAAGGTTTCTGAGCTGTAGGAGTAGAAGTACTCTGAGTGTAGGGCATGTGTGCCTGAGGTAGGGTCTTGGTGCAGACTTGAGAAATCCCGAGGGATTTGTGTTGTAAGCTCACTTGAGCTGAGTTTAGAAGGAGGTTGCCTACTCTAGCACATAGCCAAATAGGCGTAGAGGGAAAGTCGATTACCCAGACCTTGGGGAACCACTATAAATCTCATGGTGTTTGTTAGGTGCTTGCTTTCTATTCTTAAATAGCTGAAAAATGATAAAGGTTGGTCAAGAACCAAGACACCTATTCACCCCCCCCCCCCCCCCCCTTAAGGTGAGTTAGACTCTCTCCACCTATAAATTATCAAGTGGTATCGGAGGTAGGTTGGTCAAAAACCAAGAGACTTAATAGTCTGACAAGAATCCTAAAAGTGGAGGCTAACCTTTGAAGATGTCTTCCAGTGAGCCTCATAAGGAGATGAGCTCTATGAAACTTTCCATATGCAGAAAGGAAACCTTTAGCATATGGAAACAAAGTGAGACTATACATGGAAGCTTCTGACCCACAAATCTTCATAGCCATAGAAGAAGGACCATTCATCACCATGAAGGCCTCTTCTACTGACAATGATCTGAAGGTTCCTAAATCTTATGCTGAAATGACTAAGGATGAGATGGTACTGGCTACAATGGATAAAACAGCTAAGAACATCATAGTAAGTTCCATTGATGACTCCACCCCTCAGAATTTGGTCCACTGCCAAACTGCAAAGCAAATATGGGACACTCTCATAGTGTACATGGAGGGAACATAAAAGGTAAGGGATGACAAGAAATCCCTACTAAATCAAGAGTATGAATCCATGAAGCAGAGCAGTAAAGACAGCATTGTTGATTGCTATGAAAGGTTCTTCAAGATAGTAAATGAGTTGAAGACCTATGGTAGAACCTTCACTAATTATGACCTTAATGATAAGTTTCTTAGATACCTAATAAGAGATTGGGAGAATAGGTCTGTGCAATCAGGGAAATGGGCAGCATGACCAAAATTCCTCCTCAAACTTTCTATGGCAAACTACTATCTTATGAGATGCAACTAAATGTCAGAAAAGAGGAGGACAATACTGCCAAATATCACCTAAGGTAGAAGACAGTGGACCTCAAGGCTAAAGAGAAGAACAAGGAGAGAGCTCCCTCTCCACCTAGAAGACTGGCTAACTCAAAAACTTCTGAGCCCTTCACATCAGACAGTGAAATGTCTGATATGGAATTTGTTGTAGGCCTTCTCCAGGCAGCTCAAAAAGATGATGTCCAGGAAGAAGCACTGGACAATCAAGCCTTCTCCCTCATCCAATTACAAGAAAAACCACAAGGGGGACATGCATGGCCCATATCACAACAAACATGTTTCTACTGACTTTTTTTGTTATTGTTATAGCCTACCTGGGCATGTCATTGCAGACTGCCCAGTCAAAAGAAAAGAAAACGTGGCAGCCAAAGAAAAGAAGAATGATGGTGACAGAAGGCACCACCACAAGGGCAAAAAGTTGGAAAAGACCTTTCTTGCTAAGAAGGAGAAGAGTTGGAGTCAGAGTGACTCAGACTCCTCTGAATCTAAAGAGGAAGAAGCTTATATTGGACTCTATGCTACTGAAGAACAAGGAGACTGTCCTGCCACCGGGATAGGAAGCAGAGCCCTTTATCACATCCAGAAAGTGGCAATGAGAAAGAAGAAAAAGGGGACAACTATGGCTTAATGTCCATAACTGAAGACAACAAATAGGACGAATCTGAGATAAATGAGGTGTCAATTTGTGTCATCTCCTCTTCTGAGACTGGATATGAAATGGGCAGTGATTCTAAGATATCCTCTTTGTCGAATGAAGAGGATGGATCAAATTCTAAAAATGATGTCAATCAATTGATTGACAAGTATGGTGCTCTACAAAATGCTTTGAAGAAGAGCAAGAAGCTTGTCAAAAGGCAAGCTGAGGAGATTGCTTCCCTCTATTTAGCTAAATCTGAAAAATCTGAGATAGTCTCCCAGCTTGCTCATATGAGTAGGGAAATAAGCCAGCTGAGAGGAATAACATGTAGCATCCCCCAAACAACTAGACCCCTAGAGTGGTTTTGTCATGACTAGGTCATGACAAAACCTTAGGAAGCTTGAAGAGACCACTTAACCTTAGGCTTGAAGGGGATGAGCACCTTGGTCTACAAATAGCAATTTCTAGTTAACAAGCCTAGGGTTGGACTTTATGGCATCACCTTGACCCCTTGACCCCACAATAGCATACCTAACCCTTTAGGGATCCCCTTAGAGCATTAAGGACCCATTGGGGTCAACCAAAGTGGCCAAGTTGACCAAAGTCAACCCTAACCTTAAATTGGTCAAAGTAGCCCAATTAGTGTCAATTGGCCTCCACCATGCCAAATTGACCATTCCCCTACCCTTATAAATATATTCGGGACCCAATTGACTAAAACTCCTCATCATGGGGCCACCAATTAGGCCAATTTGACCTAAAACAACTCTAGCGTGATTTTGGTCAAATTGCCCTATTGTGAGTCAATTGGCCTCCACCTTGCCAAATTGACCATACCTAGACCTTCCTAACCCTTAGGGAGGCCAATGGGTCAGTAACCATCCAATGGGTTCAACCCAAGTGGTCAATTTGACCAAAGTCAACTCAACCCTAATTTTAGGTCAAAATGACCTATTTTGACCTAATCAAACCCAATCCATTTGGGCTAAACCCAATTGAGGTAGTCCACTAGCAAATGGGGTTGGGAGTTACTAAAATTCCATTCAATTTCAAGAAATTTGGCCAGGAGAGTGAAAACACCATTTTCCCCAAAAATGAAGGAGAGAGAAAGAGAGGGATTAATGGTGTTGGTGCCAAAAATGGTACCTCCAAAATTCACACTAAAGGGGACAGGAGAAAACTGCGAAGTGCAGGTTACTAAGACAGAAGATGCTGGAAAAAAGAGAAGGCGATCGTAAAATGGCGATCACGAAAAAATGAGACCGCTTACACAGGTTGTAAGCTGGAGCCTCGGAGCCAAAAGTCCTTTTCCTGGTACCCCTACCCCTCTATTTATAGACGAGGGGGCTGCCCAAATGGGCATAACTGAAAACTACGGGCTGCCCGGGATACAGGAGAGCCAGGGCAGGGAGGAGGGGTGCAGATAACAAAAATAGAAAAAACAAAAAGACCGCTCGGTTTGGCGATCTCGGGCTTTTCTGACCGCTTGATACTTGGAAAATTCCGGCTGAGAAGGCAACTGGCGGTCTGGGCGATCACTGAAGCTGAGACCGCTGAGACCGAACGAATTGACTAGTAAGAGGAGGTCGCGGGCTTTTCTGGGCAAACATAATCCCCGCACATTTTTAAGTTGCACCTGGAACTTCGAAAATGTAAGCTTTGACCGCTGAGACCGCGACCATCATTAATGCGGCTTGGTCTATAAATACCGGCTGAAAACTTCATTTTGCAAGACATTGAGGAACTCCACCATTCGAGCGGTCTTTGATAATTACGCAGGTGCGACCTTACAAAGATGACCATGCTTGATCTCTTAAAAGCTCTCCAATCGAAAGCGAACTCTCCTGGAAAAAAGGAGAGCGTCAGCTCAAGGAAAGGAAAGAAGGCGCCGAAAATCTTAACAAAAGTGAGCACTTCAAAGGAGACCGCCCGATCTCCACTAAAGAAATCTGAGCTTCCTGAGGGCCTGATTGTGCCGGTCTCTGTTGCTTCTGATCTGTCTAATACTTCTTCAGATCCTGTATGGAAATTGCCTGACTTTTCCATTTCTTTTAATTGTCAGAAATCTATGGAGGCACTGGGTCAAACATCTTCCAAGCTTCCTGAGACCGCCTCCACCGAGATTATTCTGGATGGGCTGCGCCAGAAGGGAGCTGAGGCCGAATCCTTAAGGCAGAAGATCGCTGACCAGGAGATCGCTGCAAAGGACAGGAAAAGGAAGAATACAAGTCCATCTAGTTTAACTTATAAGAGGAGCAGAAGAAATGAGGAAGGGGGAGATGTGACCGCCATGGAGGCGACCAGATTTTCTGAATCCATCGATCTGGAGGACTCCGCTGATTTTCAGAAGGTGAATGCCAAGGGCGATCTCCCCTTCCTTCCCGCGGTCTCAACCTTACCAAGAGAGGATGATTCTGGATTAATCGCCTATCTTGATGAGGTTTCTTCTAACAATTCATCTTTTTCATCATTGCAGGTGTTGGATCCCTTAGAGGCTTCAGCTCTCAGAAATGCCGCCGTTGATGAGGAGATCGCGGGCAGGGAGAAGGAGATCGCCGACGCAACGATCAAGGCAAAAGAGGAGGAAAGAAAAAAGATAGAAATGGAAGAGATAGTGAAGAGGAGGAAAGAAAAAGTGGTAGAAGAGTAGAGGGAAAAAGAAGAGAAAGAAAAGGAGAAAGAAGAGAAAGATAAGAAAGAAAAGAAGGAGAAAAAAGAGAAGAAAAAGAGGGAGGACGAGGAGAAGAAGAGAGACAAGGAGAAGAAAGATAAGAAGGAAAAGGAAGAAGAGGAGAAGAGGAGGGAGGCGGTCAGAGTTGCTGAGGAAAAAGCGGCTCTGATCGCTGAGGAGAAGAAGAAAGAAGCGGTCAGGGTCGCTGAGGAAAAGGCGGCCCTGATCGCTGAAGAGAGAAAAAAGGTTGTCTTGCAGACTTCGGATAAAAACGGTGATGAGACCGTGGAGAGGCCGCAGATTGCCAAGGAAAAAACTGTGCTTTCTAGCGGTCTCCCGGATGATTTTCTCCAGGGAGATCGTTCGAACAAGGTTGCAGCAGATCGTGCGGCGGCGGCCTCGATTTCGCGAGCTGGTAAGAATAAAACGATTCTTCAGTCAGCCGAGTTCCCTCCATTTCCTACGGTTCGTTTTGCTTCTCCTGAAAGAAAACACGGGATCGTTTTTATTGAGACCGACAATGTCTTCTTAAGTAACGAGGAATTAAAAAGGAGACGAAAAGAGGGGGAAAAACGCAGAAAAGAGATTTGGAAAGAACGGATCTGGAGCGCTTAAGGGGATCAGATCGTCTTTCTTTGACCGCAGATCCCGCGGTCACTAAAGATATCGGAAAGGCTTTACGTGACTGCGGTCTCGACTTTTTTCCAAGTACTCTTTCTGCTTATTCAAAAAGTTTATTTGATTATATGCTTATGATTGAAATAATCCATCTCCTATGGCCGCAGATAAAAAAAATTCTGAGATCGAGGAGGGAGAACTTCCTCGACCCATCGAGATCACTCCTCAGTTAACAAACATCCTTAACCCCATGTTCGAGGATGTTCGTTCTACGCTGATGAGGGAGCGGACGCAGAATGACCAGATCCGCGATCTTGAAGAAAGATTGCGTTCCAATGAGAAGAGGATTCGTGAAGAATGCGATCTGAGGGTTGCCGAGATCGCGTGGGCTCTTAAGAAGGCTGAAAAAGAGGCTGAATACTACAGGGGAAAAGCTGCGGCGCTGTCCGCGGAAAACGAGAGGCTGAGGAGTGGTCACGGTAAGATGCTGATGCGACCGGGAGCCTCCAGCGATCATCCGGCGGAGAGACCGCAACCCGAGAGTGTACTGATCCCCATGGAGCAGGTGGACAAGGAAATGTCGAAAATTCACCGGTCTGCGATGCTGGCTAACCACAGCCTGGTGTCGGTTATGGCCGCAGTGAACGACATGTAAGATGTCGCTGCTCATGTAGGGAGGAACAGGCCTCTTAGGAGATGAACATTAATCTTGAGATCGAGCGATCTCTATGCTTGAACAATATATCTTGTAATATTTTCACTGTTAGTCCCATATCTGTGGCTGTTTTGTTTTAATATTGTGGTCTTGATTTGTTAAACTTCGATCTCCTTATGCCTGGATTGTTTGTACTGCTGCTGTATTTTTTATTGATTGAGATCGCCTACCATAGTATGCTTTCATATTACTTTGCATAGGTCGGGCGGTCTGATCATGTTTTAGCTGGGCGGTCTTCAATATGTAATGATTACGAAATGACCCTTGGTCTTCTATAAATAGCTGTCTTCATGGTCTTTATTTTATGCCTTCTTGATTGCTCTATAAGCTCTGATCTCAGCGATCACTGAATATGGTGTCCGCTCGTGCTTCTTCTGCTACTATCTTCCTGAACGCCGATCACAAACAAGGAAGTTTATCAAAGGATGAATACATTGAGTTTATAAAGAAATATATGATCCAAACTCAGGTGGTTGTGAGACCGCCAACTGAACAAGAAAGGTTAAACTTTGTAGAGGAGAAGAAATTTATCATCCCCATCGATCACTTTGATAATGGGCTGAGGATTCCACTCCCTTGGGAATGGTTAGAGATTCTGGAATACTATGGCTTCGTACTTGCCCAGCTGGCTCCGAACTCCATCGGTCTGGTTAATGTCTTCATCAATTATTTGAGATCGGAAAGAGTGAAATTCACAATGAATTTGTTCCGGGCAACCTTCACTGCGAAAATTTTGAAAGAAGGCAGAAAGAAAGAAGAATTTAAAGGATTGATGTATTTTTCAGCAGATGGAATAAAAATTCTGAACCTTCCTAACAAAATTTCTTTCTGGACAGAAAGATTCCTTGTTTTTGAGGGTGACCTTGGCGGTCTCAGGAGCTCACCCTCTCCGCGACCTGACAGCATTTTCAAGAAGATAAAGGCGGTCTCAGAGGAGGAGCTGAAGATTCTGGCCTTCTTGGCGGGCAAGAGGATCGATCTTGTTTATTATCTAGCGATCTGGCCCGAGATCGCCGAGATCACCCCTGCTGAAAGTAAAATTTTCTTGCGGTCTCGAACAATTTCCTTTTGTCTTTTTGAATGTTTTTACTTAAAACCCTTCTTTACTTTTTAGCGAGCTTCGTGGTCCCTGCACTAGACCCTATCTCCCCAGCAGCAGAAGTTCTTACTCAGAGGGAGAGGAGGCTGAAGCGTGAGGCCGACGTGTTCGGCGTAACTTCTGAGACCGCCGAGCAAGTTTTTCCCTTGGTGGGTTTTAAAAGAAGAATGAAGGATATCAAAGGAAAGCCTCTCCTCAAATGGGCGGCCTCAGGAAATTCTGTGAAGCTATCCACTGATTTACCCTTATGGAGCGGGAAGGTGACCCGTCACGCATATGCGGTCACTTCAGCTTTGTACGGGAAAAAGAACACAAATGAGATATTAAATATTGAGACCGATGCGCTTCCCGACCTCTGCGCTCAAGTGACTGCTAGAAGTACAATTTTGAATCACCATATGGGGCGGTCTCTTTGCAGCGCTCTGGACGAAATAACTGCCTTGCAAGAAGAAAGAAGGGTGAGAATTTTTCTTGTTTTATGAATGTGTTACCTGTGATCGTGCGGTCTGACATATATTTCTTTTGCAGCAATCTGAAAAAGCGGCTTACGACCCTGAGAATCTGGCTTTCCAGAGGGCTTTGATGCATCATATAAAAGAGACCGCCAACCAGGTGCTGGACGAGGTTCGTAACCGCGGTGGTTTTACTGAAGAGTATAAAGACGTCACATTTGCCGATCTCTTCCCTGACGCGGCACAGAGAATTGAAGAACAATCTATGACTGCTGAAGAGACCGCGGATGCTGCTGAAGAATCCGCTGATGCTGCTGATGAGACCGCAGATCAAGAAGAAAATATCGTGATTGAAGATGAAGAGAGCGGAAGCCGCTATACCCTTGGTCTGGATTCCAGTTCGAGCTCGAGCTCTGGATCTAGAATTCCAGGGAATAGTTTAGAAGAACCTTCTGCAGAAACTGATTCTTCTTCTTCAGGCGAGCGGTCTTCCAAGAGATCAAAGAAAGAGTGAATTGTAATTTCCCTTTTTCCTTTTCGGAGGCCGAGCGGTCTTGTTGTAATTGATATTTCAGAGTATATAAAATTTGATATCTGTTGGGTTTTGCCTAAATGCATGAGTTTATTTTTGATGCATATATTGATTTGTCCTTCTGAATCTAAAATCGGCATTCAATCTCAATGCCTCGAGTTTAATCATAATTTAATCATTAACGAACTTTAAGTAGCGATCTCTTGGAAAAGACACCAAAGACATGACCAGGAAATAATCTTATTCACAATAGTTTTGCGGTCTCATATTACACAGATCGAAATATAAGGAAACTACAAGACAATGATTTGAACGCATTAGATTCTGGGTGATCGGCGCCCAAAGGTCTTCCAGGAAATCCGTCTGACGATCCCTTGGTAGTCAAAGGTTATTTCTTGAAACAAGGAAATAACTCCTTATGAATTTTCATTTCAGCGATCACATTATATTCAGACCGCCCTTTTGAAGAAAAAGATCCAACTTCCATTTGATGAGAAACAGAGCATCACGATTATTCCATGTAACTTTGAGTAACAGGGAAAATTGAAATCTCGATTTTGTTGAGGCCGGGACGATCTCTATCAAGCTGGCATAGGAGACTCCCGAATAGCGACCTTAATTATCCTGAAAGAATTTCATCCGACGATCATAAACGATTTCATTCTTTGTAGGGAGGAACATGCGGTCTCATAAACTGCTGACCGCCCGATCCCAGTACAGGAATGAATAAGATCTTTATAGTAAGGAAAAATAGAAAAATGGATCTCGAAAATGACTTTAAGGGATAGTGTGGTCATGCCGCGGAGGCTATACCGACACTTTTCTTAAAGGACTACTGAGTTTGTTGTAATTTTGCCAATCTAAGATTCAGGTGACGGCCATAGATGTTTCTTGCCGCCCCTCATCTAACCACGCTTCATCGAGTATTCGAGAGTTACAAATCAAAAAATGATCGGTAGGGCAGGTGTGGTCATGCCACGGAGGCTACACCGACATTGCTTTCCCTGAAAGATCATTAAGATTGTAACAATGTCCTTTTCAATGCATGACAGAGCTGAGCCAGCCACCTAGACCTCCTTAAAATGCTGAGGTGTGCCAGATGTCAGCAAGGACCCGGTATCCCAAACTTCCACCGCTCGAGCTTGGCGAGCTACTGCTACACAGATTCGAAATCTCCCCGACATCTGTGGTCCTGGCAGAATTACACGTCGAGTTAACCAGTCGAGGGGGAAGATAGTAGGATCCGGCGATATCTCACTTGACAGGTTTTTGGCTTTTCAAAAATCAACTTATTTTTAAGATTTATCATCCAACACTTGTATTGCGAATGCCTTGGTGATACCTGCATGATGTTTAAGAAAAGAAAAGAGTGAGGATCAAGGAATGAGTGAATTAGGTACGAACATTTAAGAGAAGAAAAGCTTGAGATCATCTCCGCTCCAGGAATGGGGCAACTCTTCTCCTTCATAAGTTTGGAGATGGTAAGCACCATTTTTAAGCACATTCTTTACTACGAACGGCCCTGCCCAATTTGGATGAAGCTTTCCAACTGAACCAGCCCTTGCTGCTGCATCTACCTTCTTCAAGACTAGATCTCCAACAGCAAATTCTTTGGTTCTTACATTCTTATTGAACAACTTCGCCATTCTTCTTTTCACCTCTTCCTGTCTGATGATTGCAGTATCTCTCAATTCCTCAATTAAATCAAGGCTGCATTTTAACTCTTCATCATTTTCTTCCATCCACTCGATTTGATTTTGTTGCGCCAATAATACTCTTGGGCTTTTCACTTCAAATTCTACCGGAATAAGGGCTTCGGAACCGTGCGATAATTTGAACGGAGTTTCCCCAGTAGCAGAACTCGGAGTTGTCCTCAAGGCCCATAAGACGGAAGGTAGTTGTTCTGCCCAGTTGCCCCTAACGTTTTCTACCTTCTTTTTCAAGAGATTTATGATGAGTTTGTTGGCGGCCTCTACCTGCCCATTGCTTCTAGGATGATGCACGGAAGCGAAACGAAGCTCAATGCCAATTTGTTTGCAGAAATTAATAAGAGTTGAATTGTTGAATTGAGAACCATTATCCGTGATGATTGCCATTGGAATCCCGTGTCGACATACTATCTCTCCCCAAATAAAGTTTTTCACGGCTTGAGTGGTAATTTTGGCCAATGCTTTTGCCTCTATCCATTTGCTAAAATAGTCAATCATGACTATGATATATCGCCGCTGCCCACTTGCCATAGGGAAAGGCCCAATCAGATCCATTCCCCAAACTGCAAACGGCCATGGAGTTGCTATCGACTTAAGTTGTTGAGCCGGTTGATTTTGGAGAGGAGCAAACTTCTGGCACTTTACACATTTCTTAGCAAATTTCTCCGCATCCTTCCTCATCTGGGGCCAAAAATAGCCTTGCCTCAGAATTCTTTTCTCCAAAGTTCTAGCTCCAGAGTGACTTCCACATTCTCCAGAATGGACTTCCTGGAGGATCGCCGGAATCTCTTCTTCCGAAACACACCGTGCTAATGGCGATAGAAAAGTTCTTCTATAAAGCACTCCTGCAACAAGATAATAGTTAGCCGCTTTCCGCTTAAACCTTTTTCTATCTTTTATTGCTGAATGGAAATCTCCAGTCGAAAGAAATTGAACAAACAGATCTATCCAAGATGGACGTTGATCAATCTCCATGACCTCTCCTTCTTCAATCGCCGGGCGAAACAACTCCGAAGTTGTTCCTCCTGAGAGAAGCCCAAACTTTGCCAACTCATCTGCTTCCACGTTCTCACCTCTTGGAATATGATCGATGGTAAAGCTTTTGAATTTCCCAACCTCAATTTTTACCAGAGTTAAATACTGCTTTAAAATACTATCTCTAGTCTCGAAAATCCCATTTACTTGAGAAGCCATCACCAAAGAATCTGTGAAAACTTCGACATCGTCAATCCCCAGCTCCCTGGCAAACTTGAGACCGGCTAGCAAAGCCTCATATTCCGCTTGATTGTTTGTTACTTGAAAATAGAACTTCAGTGCTTGATCAAGCCTTACTCCATTTGGGTTGATTAAGATAACTCCTGCCCCGGAAGAATTTTTCCCTGAGGCTCCATCCACGAAGATTTTCCAGGCAAGGGGCACTCTAACCCCCTTCTGCGATTCAACTTCTTTAGCATCCACCATGAAGTCCGCTAAGACTTGAGCTTTGATTGCCATTCTTGGAACATAGGATATGTCAAACTCACTGAGCTCTATTGCCCACTTTGCCAATCTGCCTGAATGCTCCGGCTTCTCCAAGACACTCTTTAATGGAAGGTCAGTGACGACTAAAATCGAATGAGCTTGAAAATACGGTCTTAGTCTTCTTGCTGAAATTACGAGCATTAAGGCTAGCTTCTCTAGGATTGGATATCGAGTCTCTGCATTCTTCAAAATTCGGCTTACATAGTAAACTGGAAATTGTTTCTTTTTCTCTTCTCGGACCAAAACAGAGCTTATAGCATCGGTGCCAACTCCCAAATAGAGGAAAAGATCTTCCCCTTCTCGCGGGCTTTGGAGCAGAGGAATTGACGTTAACTGCTTTTTAAGCTGACTGAAAGCATCATCACACTCTTGAGTCCATTCAAACTTGGTCCCTCCCCGGAGGGTCTTAAAGAAAGGTGCACTTTTATCCCCTGACCGGGAGATGAATCGACTCAAGCCTGCCATTCTCCCTCCCAACTGTTGAACTTCTTTTGGGGTTTTGGGAGGTGGCATTTCCAAAATAGCTTTTACCTTATCTGGATTTGGTTCTAACCCTTCTGGAGTGAGGAGATGACCCAAAAATTTACCTCTGTTTGCTCCAAAAACACACTTTAATGGATTCAACCTCATATTGAAGGTTCGTAGGGTTGCAAAAGTTTCCGAGAGATCTTTGACATGAGAGGAGAAGGATTTGCTTTTCACCAAGAGGTCATCGACATACACCTCAAGGTTTCTTGCCTTCTGACTTTTGAAAACTATATCCATCATTTTTTGGTAAGTTGCTCCAGCATTTTTCAACCCAAAAGGCATCACGAGATAACAGAAGCAACCATCATTTGTGATAAACGAAGTATGCGGTATATCCGGTTTATGCATCCTGATTTGGTGATAACCTGAAAAAGCATCTAAAAAACTCATAAAAGAATAACCTACCGCAGAATCCACTAAAGAATCTATCTGAGGCAAGGGATAGCAATCCTTGGGGCAAGCTTTATTGAGTTTGGTAAAATCGACACACATCCTCCACTTTCCACCTGGCTTTGTTACCATTACAACGTTTGACACCCACTCAGGATATTGGATCGGTTGGATGAACTTCGCCCTCAGGAGCTTCTCTACTTCCTCACGGATAGGTTGAGCCAGAGTGGCTGCTACAGTCCTCTTCCTTTGCTGAATTGGGATGACATTTGGGCTGATGTTGAGGTGATGGCAAGCAACATCTGGATCCACTCCAGGCATGTCGTCTGCCGACCAAGCGAAGATATCTAAATTTTGCAGAAGACAAGAGATGAGCTGACTCTTGTCAGCCTCGGATAATTCAGCGTTGATGGAGAGGCTCTTGCTCTCATCTTCCTCGCTGATCTGAATAGCTTGAGTTGCTTGGGCAGGCTCCAAGCGAACTCCATCTCTCACATCCTCCACCTCTTCTGCGACTTGAACTTGTTCAGGAACTTCGATGGATTCAGTCATCATAACCTCCTGGGGTGGAGAAGACATGATCATGTTGACCGTCTTTACATAGCATTCTCTAGCTTTCCTGGGGTCGCTCCTGATTCAATGTTGTTTGCCATTCAAGGCGAACTTCACCGCTTGATGATAAGTGGAGACAATGGCTTGATACCCGTTCAAAAAAGGTCTCCCGAAAATTGCGTTGTAGCTACTGGGAGCATCAACGACTATAAATTTGACCAGCCTTACTATTCCTCCAAGAATCACGGAGAGGGTGACGAGCCCTTCAACTTCTTTCTTTTCTCCTGAAAAACCATAAAGAGGTCCTTCAGTTGGTAGGAGAGGTTTACCTGTCTTTAATGCCTCAAAAGCAGGCTTAAAAAGCACATTGACTGAGCTCCCCGTATCTACTAGAATTTTTTCCACCGTATAGTTTTCGATCACAGCTTTGATGATGACTGCATCGTCAAAGGGATTCGCGGTCTGAGGAAGATCTTCATCTCCAAAGGTGACCGTCCCTCGAATCGGAGTCGAAGAAGTAGCGGCAACCTCTGACTGATAAACTCTCTTTAGACTTGCCTTTCTCGAGGACTCCAGGCCTGCACCCCCATGGATGCAGAAAAGGTTGCCCAAGGCACCCTCATCATTAGCGTCTACACATTCGCTGGGAAAACCGATGTTGCCCAGATGGCCAACATCATCTACTTCCTCGCACTCCCAGTGGACTTCTGCTACCTCCTTGGCCTTGGAGGTTGAAGCTTTGGCAGAGTCATTCTTTTGAATGAGATCGCGAAGCTTTCCCTCCTTTAATAGTTTCTCTAAAAATAGGCGGAGAGCTCTACAATCCTCTGTCAAATGCCCTCTATCTCTGTGATACTCACAGTAGAGGGTTGGGTTTCTGGTTTTCGGATCAGAATTCAGCGGAGCTGGCCTCTTAAAAAAGGGCTGTTTCTGGAGAACTTGCAGCACTTCATTCATAGAAACACCAAAGTCCGTGAAGGACTCTTGGGATTCATTATAAAGTGAAGGAACGGGTAGAAAAGGAGGTTGAGCGTACTGGATCTGGTGGATGGGGGTGACTTGCGGAGCAGGAGTAGCAGGAGTTTGAAGAAATGAATTTTGAGGTGGGAAAAATTGATTACCTCGGTTGAAGCGGTTGCTGCGGTAATTCTTACCTCTTGGAGCTGGAGGTGGAAGCTCCTGTTTAGTTTTCGAGGAAGATGGAGCAGGATAGAATCCCGCAGAGCCTTTCTGGGTGGCTCTGTTGGTCAGATTGCTCACATAGGTAGGGTTGTTGATTTCCCCTTCTATATAGCGATTGGCAATGCTGATCAGCTCCTGATAGGAGCCAGGCTCTTTGGTTGTGACTTTGAACTTCAGAGGACCCTCCTGCAAGCCGCTGATCAAAGCTACCATATAGAGTTCGGGGTCCATGTCTCTGACGCCCAAGATCTCCTTCTGAAAGCGATCAACGAAATGCGCTGCAGTCTCGCTGTCCCCTTGCTCAATTTTGAAGAGGGTCGCAGGACCACTCTTCCTTTTCTTTGCGGTGGCGAACCTCAGGAGGAGCTTTTGCCTTAGGGCGGCAAAGCTTGGGATAGACTGACAAGGCAGCTTATAGAACCATTCCATGGCTGACCCATCGAAGGAGGTGACCATCAGCTTGCACCTCACTCCATCTGAAATGTTCCTGAGAGCCACGGCAGACTCGAAGGCTTGAAGATGACACATGGGGTCGGTCTCTCCTGTATACACAGGAAGACGGGGCTCTCTGAATCCATGAGGAATTGGATCCCGACGAATCTCATCAGTGAAGGGGGAAGGCTCCCCAAAAACAGAAGGTCCTGGAGGAAGAAAAGGAGCTGGAGGATCTTGAGGGTAAGCAAACCCTTCTTCAAAATTCAAGGTCTGAGCCGGAGGCCCCTGGGCTGCGGATCGGAAAGAATTACGACGGGTGGCGAACTCCTCATGCTGAGATCGCTGAGGAGCTGCGGGCTGGAAAACGGGATGATCGCTATGGTGACCGCTTGCCACTCGGTCAGGAGTTGCGATCTGAGAGGCTTGAGGAAGGATCTTCTGGGAGATCGCGGCCAGAACCTGGTTCATGGCCTCGATCTGCTTCGCGGACTCCTGCTGAGTCCGGACAACTTCTTGCCGATCTCGAGCGACCTCCTGCTGAGACCGCGCGATCTCTTGCTGAACAGCGGCAGCGTCCTGCCTGGCTCGGGCGGCCTCGCGAAGAACCTGCTCTACGCGAAGCTCGAAGCGGCGCTCCATCGCCTGTAACGGATTGTGATCGGAGGGGGGAACACTGGGAGACCGCAAAGGACGACCTATACGGCGATCAGCCATCTTGAAAGCCTGGATTTCACCTAACACTTCGAATCTGAAGGTCGCGTGTTCGTTCTGTTGGTGCCAAAAATGGTACCTCCAAAATTCACACTAAAGGGGACAGGAGAAAACTGCGAAGTGCAGGTTACTAAGACAGAAGATGCTGGAAAAAAGAGAAGGCGATCGTAAAATGGCGATCACGAAAAAATGAGACCGCTTACACAGGTTGTAAGCTGGAGCCTCGGAGCCAAAAGTCCTTTTCCTGGTACCCCTACCCCTCTATTTATAGACGAGGGGGCTGCCCAAACGGGCAGAACTGAAAACTACGGGCTGCCCGGGATACAGGAGAGCCAGGGCAGGGAGGAGGGGTGCAGATAACAAAAATAGAAAAAACAAAAAGACCGCTCGGGTTGGCGATCTCGGGCTTTTCTGACCGCTTGATACTTGGAAAATTCCGGCTGAGAAGGCAACTGGCGGTCTGGGTGATCACTGAAGCTGAGACCGCTGAGACCGAACGAATTGACTAGTAAGAGGAGGTCGCGGGCTTTTCTGGGCAAACAAATGGCATTCATGTCCAAGGGAGGCCAATTGATCTCCCAATTGATGGGGATTCATCTCCCCTGACTGTTACAAGAAGGTTATGAGTTTTTCCATGCCATATGGTGGCTCAATTGATGAGATTTCAGTTTTTCCAAAGAAGGCTTAATGGTCATGGCTGAAATTCCCCTCCTCAAATTCCCCCTATAAAGCCCTCCCCACTCAAATCTAACTTCACCATTAGCTTCAAAAGGTGGATGGCAGTCGAAATCGACTCTTACATCAATGCTTTTGGTGGAGAATGGAGAAATCGTGCAAGCTCGACGGAGAAGGGAAAAGTCATGGCCGACCACCGCCGTCATCGTCGTCGGGCTCCAATAAAGTCCTCCCCTCCTCCTTTATCTCTCTGTGGATAAATCTTAGATCAAAATAGGTTAGAAATCGGGCTCTATTGAGCCCGATCTAAGTGAGCAAAATCTGAAATTTCCATGAAAAAGGCCTCGATCGGGTTCGCCGGAAACTGCCCCTCCGGCGGCCGTGCCGCCACCCGGCGTTAGCCACCACCTCAACGGAGGTGGTGGTGGCCGGCCAGGGAGGTGGTCAGATGGCCGGGAAAACGGGATGTAAGAGGCTACAGGAGGAATGAATCTCGGGAGTTTGAATTTTTGAGAAGATGAAGGGATGCCGTTGAATTTCTTATACGGCAGATTTTATATTAATGTATTATAATTCCTAATTTCTGTTCTATTACTGGTAGTAGGTAGAATTAAATATAGAAAATACCTAGGGCCCTCACCTGGAAAAGTGGTTAATAACAAATTAGTATCCCTTGGAGTCTACTTTAATTTAAAATTGATTTCAGACCTAAAGGAGCAATGTAGCTCCCTGTAGGGCCATTTTGGTGGGACTGGTCCCTAGGGTAGGACACCCACTATTTCTTGAATAACTTTTGATTGGATAATGATGTTGAATTTAAATTTGGACCATAGTCTAATTATACCTACCCCCTAATCATATCCAAAAATGGGAATTTTTGGAGAATATTTTTCTAAGGTTTTTGTAAAAATTTAATAATTCACATATTAATTAATTATAGGGTCTAATGACATCCAATCCACTTCAAATTTTTGTGGGTGTTCTTTAGGGTCATTATATGACCCTGGTAAAAATTTCATCCCAATCGGGACTGATTTGGTTGGGTAACGAATTAACCCAAGTTTGGTCAAACTAGGTCTATTTAGGTTAAAAGTGCTCTTGGTGGATTTAAGGGGTCAACCCTCATCCAAAAGTGATGAAACTTTGGTCACTGGTTTAAAATCATATAAAACACCCCCACGAGTGGTTTGGGGTGGTTTGGGGTGGATGTGCCCTAGAACCCTAGTTCAAACCTAGGGCTGCACTTTGAGCCTTGTGAAGGACATAGGCTCATATTTCCTTGAATGGTCATGGAACTTGGTAGATTAGTTCATAATGTGTAAATATGCCCTAGGTAATCTTATGAGAATTTTAGGAACACTTTTTTCCCTCTAAATTAGGTTATAACCTTTAAGGGCACATTCTTATAAGAGGAATTTAGACGCTCAATTTATCTTGGATGTTGATGAAACATTGGTAGTGTACAAATAATCATGATATAAATATCTGGTATTTTTTGTGTAATTTTTGAATGAGTTGGTTGAGTACTTCATTCACAAGTAAACTATTTTTCCTTAAGATTATAATAAATAAATAAGGGCCAAATATTCTCTGGAAAGTTGTGAAACTTGGTTATTAGACGTTTTAGGGCATTAGAAAGCTCTGTGTATTTTTGTATAATTTTTGGAATTATTTATTAGTAGGTTACTTCAAAATATTCCCTAGTTTGGATTTAATTGAAATATTTATTTATGTGACTAAATTGTTTTGATAAATTATGAAACTCAGTCAGTAAACTTTTCTGATCATTATAGAGGTCGGTAATTTTACCATAATTTGTGGACAAGTATTTTTGGTGGTTCATTCTTTAACCTACAATTTTGGATAATTATTTAATATTATAATTAGAGGCAAATAACTTACTGTAAAATTTTGATATTTTGTAGTTGTTGTTATTTTGATATCATAGACTTTCCATAATTTTGTGGGGGTCATATCATAAGAAGATCTTATACATTATATTCAATTTCATACTTGGCCATTGTTGGAGAAATTATAATAAATGCCAAATAAATAAGAAAAAGTACGATCTTCTGGATTTAGTCTTGTAATATCATGATAGACTCCCAGTAATAACCTTGACTCATTTGGATGAATATTTGGAGCACCTTCTCTTGTGTAGCTCATATAGCTCATTTGGTCTGCATATAGTAGAAACTATAGAGTTGACATAACTAGTAGATCATTGGATGGGAATGGAAGGTAGATGGTGTACCTAGTCTGGTTTAGAAGATTTGAGGTTACCAATAGGATTCTATATGTTGAGGGTGGCCGATAAGCTAAAGGGCAAGGTTGTGTTCGGGACCGACGAAAGATTGTCTTTCCCCTTAGAGGGCCATAAAGTACTTAGGGTAATTTGAGTGTAATGATAAGAAGGGTATTCTTATGGGTAGTTACCAATAACATTAAGTGTCTTGATAAAGGGTGGTTTGGGCTATCATCCCATCGTACCTCCTAGTACCGTTGCGAGCCCCTCACAGGGTAGACCTCGGGAAGTCCAAGATTAACCATAAATTGTAGGAGAAGATGTTGTACAAGATTAACTTAATAATGCACACACCCACAACCCGTGGTTACGGGAGGTTAGTTGGTTTGGTTTTACGAGTGGTAGCCTCGATGGTTGTAGTAGCGAACTAGTTAGTCCGGTGAGCATGTGACTTAGTAATGCTTATTGGTACGGACATGTTTGTCCGGCGAGTCGGTGGCTCGGAAGGTTATTGTGATGGGCAGGTTAGACCGGGGAGCTTAGGGCTCGGAGATAGATGGTAAACATGTTTGCTTGTGCATAAAGGTGGTGGGTCTTAGGTATTGGATGGTCGTTCACACCAACGTCAATACGTTGACTCGGCAAGTGTGGATTTACACTTAGCCAAGGAAAAGTCTGGTGGTTCAGCCAGTAAGAGTACGCAGATGCTCCACGGTTTTGTGTTGAGGCATACGATAGGTCTAGGTTAGGAATTGTGAATACCAACCTAGAGGTGGGCGAGGACCAACCCACCGCTTCTGTTTGCCACTACGAGAGTATCCTGGGAGTCTTGCTAGCTCCAAAAAGGGTGAACTAAAGGTCTGTGCGCATAGAGTCGAATTGTGTGAATTGCACTTATTTGAACATAACATAAACTGCATAACCCTGCATGTCATGGCATAAGCATTGCATTTCAACCCCTACCCCTATCGTATAAATTGGTTATGTGACTTTTTATACGATAGACCTTGCTAAACGACCCCTTGGTCTATTGGTTTGTATGTGCATTCCTATAAATCAATGGTTACTTTTATATTATAACCTTGTCTTTACTTAGAGTTCCTTACTTGCTCTTTACTATGATTTATTTATTGCTTCCAATGTATATATACACTTGTGTAGTGGTAGACATTTCTTGTAGACTAGACCCGCCGTCATCTGTTTTGTTTTATACCCCTTGTTGTCCTCCGCTTCATCCTTCCCGCTCGGTGCCTAGGAGCCACTGGGGGATGGGTGGTGGGAAACGAGGCTTGGTCTTTTTGACTAACGGTCAATGGACCATATCATTTTGGGGTACCGAGGTGCCGCAGCACCAGAGGCTGGTGCAGACGGAGGTGGGCCAGTCTATTATAGGAGCACCAGTTTTAGGATCAGTGAGTGATTAGCAGTTTGCTTCCACGAGTGACCTTGTAGTGAGGATATGATGTACAGGGCATTAGCCCTTTATTATTGTAACCTTTGTTATTTCAGTTATATCATGTGGACATTTATATATATAGCATGTGATTTGTGGACTTGAACTTCTATTTGTTCATTTATACTTTTCTTCTTCTATGATTGATATGGCCGGCAGGATCGGTGTTTTGTAGTGGCGACCTTCCCGTGTGTTGGTGTCACCGCAAAGCGGGGGATCTTAGCATAAGACCCAGTTTTGTAGCGAAAAAATGGGGTCTTACAAACTGGTATCAATGGAAACCTCTATCCAAAGAAAAGAAGTCCACAAACCCTGGGCCACCCCACGCGAGTTTAGTTTGAGGACAAACTAAGCAGTGGAAGCAATGGTGTGCCCATATGGGGAAATCACATGAAAAAGTCCACTTTTAAACTGAACCTTTTTTAGCCAAATCTCCTTACGAGTGACAAGTTTTCTTTTGTAGCCTGCGGTGAACCCTGCCCCCAGCAGGGAATACCTCTAGATGCAAAGATCTCTTTAGATAGTCCTTTAGTCAATGAGTTAGACTCAACCCCACTAGGACACATGACTTACCATGACAATTTATTCCATGCCCTAGTTTGAAATAGACCATAGGTATGAATTTGGTTAAGATGCGAGGATACCCCAAAGAGATTAAATGAGGAGCTTAACATGCGAGAACGACCACCTAAGCTATAAACTCTGATGTCCCTACTTTACGTACCAAGTATTACCCAAACTAATAGGACTGCCTTAAGGATATTGACACATAAGCAGAATCGGAGGGGACGAGCGTCATTTATCAGTTTGATGAATTTGATCCTCAACTCAATGAAATCAGTCTGCCAAGTCAGTTCTGCAGATTCTATCTTTCAGTTCGATGAACTCCTGATTGAGATCGACAAACTCAGTGTTCTGTTCGACGAATTAGTAACTCAGTGTTCAGTTCGACGAACTCTTGATTGAGATCGACGAACTCAACTTTCTGTTCGACAAAATTCCCTTTGAGTTTGACAATTTATGAAGAATCGGGTATCTCTTTTCTATGAACTCAGATCGACTATCCAGCAACGGATCTATTCATATATTTGGACTTATTCATTATCAGATAAGACAAGATTTCTGCTTCCCTTTTATATATTCATTCTATTCTCTTCTTTCGAGAATCTAGCCGTTGACATATTTGGAAAAGGAAACTTTCATAGAAAAGGAATTAAAGTTTTTGCAGAGTTGCTATTGCAGTCCCAAGAAAGATTTAATTCAGTTTATTATATTCCTTAGCAAAATATTTGAATTTTAAAAATCAGAATATATGCCTAAGTAAAAAGGATGCATCAGTAGAAAAGTAGAAGAGAGATTTATAGAAAGATAAGAGAAGATATATACAAGAGTATATACAGATACAGTGATATAGAAGATACTTGTGAAATACTCAGGGCATACAGATATCTTCATCTACAGCAGCATCTTCATTTTCTGAGGACATCTAAAATATTCTCTCAGTTTTCATCTACTGATTCTTAGTCTTCTACACCCAAGAGAAAGCTTCACCAACTATCAACAAATTCAGACATGGGGAGCTTTACAACAACATCAATCCACTAGTCTTTGCTCAGATCTTATTGAGAGAGAAGAACTTCATAAACTCTTTTTTTTTGTTAATCCTTTTACCCCATCTTGTACAGGGTTTTAACTCCCTTCAAAAGTTAACCTTTGGTGGCAAGGCACCTGATCAAAAACCTGTGATTTGGTTTGAGCACCTGATCAAAAGATCAGTGGTGATAGGGCACCTGATCATAAACCTAAGTGGATTCCTACCAAGGGTGGTAGAAGAGTAGATGTACCCAGGTTGATTGGGGAACTACTATAGATCCTTCTGACTTTGCTGTGTTTGTGTTATTTTCTGTACTGTGTTGTGTTTATTGTTTTGCTTTTATACTCACTCAATTACACATACATTGTTGAAACCAGAGAACTGGTCTCGATGTTCAAAAGGGAGATGCAGCTAACCCTTACTTGACCTGAGCTAGACCCTTGACCAGTTACTGAGAACCGAAGAACCTTACCCTTTGAAGAACACCTAAATCCACAAACGGACCCCTTAAGCTGCAGCATGGAGGTCCCACCACACACCCGGAATCTCACAAGGAACTTCCCCTCCCAAGCCAATGCTGAGCCTGGGCACCTTGGAGAGCACTAAAGGTCACCTCATCGTCCACCTTCAACGACAGGGGGAGGGAGGGGTAGTGCTTGCTCACAACACTCACGCGAGGGAGGGTGGGTACCAACAACCCTTCCCAAGATGCCCATGGGGGTCTATTTATAGACTTCCCAAAATTGGGCTGCGTATAGCCAAAAATCTACTATCCGCAGCTCAACAACTAACCTGAACGACCGAAACATGAGGGGGGCGAGTGGAGCTTGAGATGTCCACTCCCACCCTTGTCGAGAGTCAGGAGAGTGGACCGAATGGTCCACTGCCTGGGCTTGGGCGAGTGGACCACTCAGTCCACTCTCCATAGGGGCGAGTGGACCCATGGTCCACTCCCCTGATTGCCTGGGGCGAGTGGACCACAGGTCCACTCGCCCCTCACTCTGGGCGAGTGGACCATGGTCCACTCGCCACCCCTGGGCGAGTGGACCATAGGTCCACTCGCCCGGGGCTTGGGCTAGTGGACCGCTAGGTCCGCTCGCCCAGGAAGTGGACTTCCGGTCCACTTCCTCCCCCTTGGGACTGCATATTTGATCCCGACGGCCTCCAATTGGTCGATCTTCTGCGTCACGGAACCTTTCCTATCACGACCTCGTCCACGTCGGGTCACACCAACTCGGAAAATATGAGGGTTGTACATAATCCCCGCTCTTTTCGAGCTTGCCTTTAAGCTCGGAAAGAAAGTCCAACCCACCTATTTGACGAGTAGGTGGGACGTTAGCGGAATCCACGAAGGGCCCTGCCAACGGGATACTCCTGCCGAGTTTATCAGCTAAACCTGACTTGAGGAGGAAGGCAAACCTTTCTCCACTTAACAACCCTCCTATGAGTCGAGCTCAATTGGAGGTGGAGAAAGCTCAACACCTTAGGTCGAATTGAACTTGACCTGAGGTGGAGAAAAACTCAACACCTCTAGTCGAGCCGAGCTCGACCAGAGGTGGAAGGCAAACCTTTCTCCACTTAACAACCCTCATGTGAGCCGAGCTCAGCTGGAGGAGGAGAAAGCTCAACACCTTAGGTCGAATTGAACTTAACATGAGGTGGAGAAAAACTTAACACCTCTAGTCGAGCCGAGCTCGACCAGAGGTGGAAGGCAAACCTTTCTCCACTTAACAACCCTCTTGTGTGCCGAGCTCAGCTGGAGGTGGAGAAAGCTCAACACCTTAGGTCGAATTGAACTTGACCTGAGGTGGAGAAAAACTCAACACCTCTAGTCGAGCCAAGCTCGACCAGAGGTGGAAGGCAAACCTTTCTCCACTTAACAACCCTTATGTGAGCGGAGCTCAGCTGGAGGTGGAGAAAGCTCAACACCTCAGGTCGAATTGAACTTGACCTGAGGTGGAGAAAAACTCAACACCTCTAGTCGAGCCGAGCTCGATTAGAGGTGGAAGGCGAACCTTTCTCCACTACATGCATTGACTCCTCAATTTTGAAAGAGCTTTTATTGAAGAACCTATAGGCCTTGCTTAATAAAGAGTATCCTAAGAATATTCCATCATCAGCCTTCTTGTCAAATTTGGCAAGATGGTTTTTACCATTATTAAGGATAAAGCAAGTACACCCAAAGATTCTAAAGTAGGTGACTATGGGTGCCTTTCCCTTCAGCTGCTCATAGGGAGTTTTCAACTTAGTCTTGTGGATGAGACTTCTATTCAGAACATAATTTGTAGTATTTACTGCCTCAGCCCATTTTGACTTTGGCAAGTTAGATTCAGCTAACAATGTTCTTCCTGATTTAATTAGGGTTCTATTTCTCCTTTCAACCACCCCCATTTTGTTGGGGGGGGGGGGGGGGTCTAGGAGCTGAAAAGCTTTGTCGGATGACTTCTTCCTCACAGAATCTACACATTAACGGATTCTCAAACTCAGTGCCATGATCACTTCTGATCACAACAACCTATGTATTGAGTTCAGATTGAATATGTCTAATGAATCTTGAGAGGATCTTGAAGGTTTCTGACTTAGCTTTTAGAAAGAACACCCAGCTGAACCTAGAAAAATCATCAACAATGACTAAAGTGTAGAACTTACCTGCTAAGCTTTGAGTGGAGATGGGACCAAACAGGTCCATGTGTAGCAGGAAAAGGATTCTAGGAGAATCATTCTTACTAATTGGTTTGAATGAAGCTTTGATCTGCTTCCCTAGTTGGCAGGCTCTACAGGGATGGTCTTTATTAAATTTACTATTTGGTAAACCCCTGACTAGGTTCAGTTTGGAGAGTTTGGCTATGGTCTAAAGGTTAAGATGACTAAGTCTCCTATGCCACAACTCACTATTTTCTAACTGGGAGTTAAACAAGCAGATCTCAGACTTTGTGTACTCAAAGTCTACCACATACACCTTACCTTCTTTGAGACCAATCAAAACTATTTGATTAGTCTTAGAACTAACTATATGACACAAGGGCTTGGTGAATACAACTTTGTATTCACCATCACACAGCTGACTAATGCTGATCAGATTACGTTGAAGTCCTTCAACATAAGCTGCTTTAGCAAAGGAGATTTCTCCAATCCTGATCAAACCATATCCTTTGGTTTGACCAGAGTGAGAGTTCCCAAAGTTTACCTTGGGCCCTTCCTTAGCCTTGAAATTTTCCAGCAACACTCTTGCTCCAGTCATATGCATGGAGCATCCACTGTCCAGATACCACTGCTGGTTTGTGGTTGAACAGCCTTCCCTCTGCACATGTAAATTATACATTAATACAGACCCTCTCATGCTGGGGTCTCTTCCTTCTATCATCATATGGAGACATGAAAGAATGAGATGATCTTCCATTGTTCTCCCTTAGGTGAAGAAGTGCTGCATTATTATGCCAGCAATACTTGGCAATATGTCGTAATTTAGAACAGTAGGAACATCTAAGCATAAAAGCAACATAAGGTTTTGATGTTTTGAGATTCTGTGCAGAAATTATGCGTCGAGAAGAAATCGACGCAGTTTTAGAGTTACGTCGAGTGAGATTTGACGTACCTGCATAGTCCCGTCGATAATCATTCGAAGTATGGTATTGGTTGCGTCGAGATAGATTCGACACGCCCACATAACTGATTCGAGATGATGTCGATGCACATGCTGGAGTCCGTCGAGATGCATTTGACGCATCCCAAAGATTGTGTCGAGTTCTATTCGGCGTATGATTCATATCATTCATGGATTGTGAATTTGAATTTACAACTTTCTTAAGCAAGTGGATTTCTAACCTTAATTTATCATTCTTGATCATTAAATCATGTCTGGCTTTATTGTACGCATTTATGCTATTTTAAAGAGTGGAAATGACAGAAGCAATATGGGCTTGGTAATCATTTCTATACTCCTCAAAAGTTTCATCCATCTCTTGTATTTCATTTTTATAACTTCTGCATGTAGCACATTCATTTTCCACAGGGAGATCTAAATTTTCTAAGGGCATTTTACCTAGGATTCCTAATTCATCACTAGTGTTTACCCTATTAAATGTGGTGATGTTATTAGGGTTATTTTTATCATGTTCTCCACATGATCCTAATAAATTATCAAGCCTAGATCTAACAGATGTACTTGGTTTGTCACAAACAAATTTCACTACAAGAAAATAGACTTTTGGCCAGGGCAAATTGCCCTGGCAAAAAGTCCAAAACCGTGGCTAAAGAGCTTTTGCCGCGGCCTAGCCACGGAAAAAATTCGTGGCTAAAAGTCGCGTGGAGAAAGGTTTTTAGCCACGGATTGGCCGTGGCTAATAGTATTAGCCACAAACAAATAATGTCGTGGCTAATACCTGGACCTTTTGCCACGGTTTTTCACCCTGGCAAAAGCTCCTAAGTAACCGTTAAACAGACTATTTGCCACGACTTTTAGCCATGGCAAATAGTCAGACTATTAGCCACGGTTTTAAACCCTGGCTAAAAGTAATTTCGATATTTAAAAAAAACACTATTTGCCACGATCTTAAACCGTGGCAAATAATAAATTATGTAATTTTTAAAAAAAAATATAGCATAAATCTTAATTTCTTCTCCCCACATACACCGGCATATCACTAATTATATGATCCTAATGTCATAATAATATCACCTAATTCAATCAGAAAACAACAAAAATGGATAAACATAATCACAAGCATAATAATATTTGCTAATTCAATTGGAGAAGAAATGTCAATTCTTTAGAACATAGCATATCCTGCATCATTCAAAATAATTAAACGAATATAATGATTCACAACAATATGTGAGTGTGTGCGCACATGCGAGTGTATGTAAATATATATATCATATCAAAATATTGATATTCAGTGTCCCTCTCTCGATCCCAGGAAAAGACTTCTTCTGACTTCCAGGAGGGGGCGTCATCTCAAGATCAGTGTCCATCTCTCGATCCCAATCTCTTTTTATGATCCTCTTTGATTGAGGTGTTAAATATCCCCCCTTTCTCTTCTCTTCCCTGCCAAACATAGGCAATATTAATTGGTATGATGTAGTAAATAATCATAATTAGTGTATACACCCTAAAACATAATTATATACCTAAGCCATGTGCAATTCTTAGATATAAAAATAAAAAGTGATATAGTTTGTTTCAATAAAACACATAAATACTAAGATATCTTTCAGTTTTGGATTCAAATAGTCAGTCAATTCAATTTAACTGGTATAATGCAGTAAAAATCACAATTAATGTAAAAATAACCTAAACAAAACAACAATGCCAAAAAAATAGAATAGTATACATTTAATCACCAGCTTTGATGCCAAATTGTTCGTTGAGAATGTCAACTATTCCAATTCCTTAAAATGAATAGCAAATAAATAACAAAGAAGGATTCAAATAAGCAATACCAGCTGGCTCATGCTGTCCATACGCTGAAGAGGAATGACCCATAAAGAACATTGCCCACCCTATGATTGGAATAACAAAAATACTCCACTTATGAATTTATTGCTCCTTCCAAGCAGTCGAGATAAATTAGAAATTACCACAATAACAAAGCGCAAACCACTTACATTAGAGTTACTGTGCAGTTGGATGGTGGGAGGGGAGAGGGCTAGAAAGAACTAAATGTTGTGCTGGTTGAAACTGCATTATAAGACCCCTCCCCAGATTCAGAAAGGGTGTGAAAATTCCCATCGGAGGAAGGAGAGCACAGGGGCTCAAAAATAGAATCCTGAGCTGGAAAATTCTCATTATTTACCAAATAGAATCTGGAAGACAAATTAGCAGCCTAGTTGTAGAGCCGGTCACAACTCAATCTGGCTCTTGATCTAGAAGGCAAGCAACAAAAGGAATGCCTTGCAGGTTCATCTGCAGCCTTTCCAGTTCGGTCATTGATCATACAAGACATCACAAACTCACTTCCAAAGAATACTTCATCCTCTTTACTGTTTCATGTAACCAAACTGAAACTTTAAATTCCTTTCAGAAGTAAAATGGAGAATTAAAAACAACAATTCAGAGAGAAATCAACCTGCCGCTTCTTTCTGAAAAATTATATTTCCATTGTTCACACCCAGAACCAAGCAACCGCCAGAAACTTTCTTCGCGCAGTATTTCACAATAGTGATAGAATAGTAAATGTGAATTTGGTTCAGAGTAGGTTTAATAGACCAATCAATAATGGGGAATGGACCAAAAAGAGAAAATTGGAAGAAAAAAATATTACTTTAGCCCTTGGGTGTTCTTGGAAATCCCAACTATGAGTTGGAGGCAGAAACCGAGCTCGCTTTCTGTGGGAAAGTGAATTTATAGCCTGAGATAGGAAGTTAGGTTGAATATGGCGGGCTGGGAGAGAGAGAGAAAGAGTGCATGAGATAGAGAAAAGACCATGAAATTTGGCTTTCAAGATGTGGTCAAATATTATAATTGGACATTGATCATAGAAATAAATAAAACGGATTACAGGTGAAGAAAGCGGATTAAATTGCAGCATACCTCAATGAAGGGTGTAGCAATCGCACTCCAAGCTAGCGAGAAACGTTGAAAATGCATCAAGATGATGACACACCGCCTTCATGTCGTCAGTGACTAACAAGCTTTATTCCAACAGAAGTATTCAAACATTGAAAATGCATACCTCAATGAGGCCCAAAATCTCATGGAAGCAGCATAGAAATTCACATATCTACATAAATAAAAAACAACACAAGTAATTAGTATAAAATTGTTGAATGGTTTATGAAACCATTTTACTCCAAATCATGGTCAAAAAACCTAACAAGCTTTATTGGACCTGGTTGCTTGCCGCATAAAAAGCTCTTTTCTCTTCTTTAACGTTAGTACCCTCATCAAGTGAAAAAAATTAATAGGTGAGGTATTACTAAATAACACTTCAAATAGACAAGTTGGTGTGCATATAATGCCATTAATATTCAAAAGAGAATAAGATGACAATATAATGTCAGATGAAACCGATAGATAAATGTGCATGTAAATAACCTATCCATGAATGGACTAGTCTTTATAATTGTCTGGCCAATGCTGCATAACAAATTCGAGGATCCATCAAAAAAAGCAATGTCAAAATACATATATAACATCTATGCATGTAAATAACCTATCCATGAGTGGACTAGTCTTTATAATTGTCTGGCCAATGCTGCATAACAAATTCGAGGATCCATCAAAAAAAGCAATGTCAAAATACATATATAACATCATAATTAGGTCAACATAATCGACCATTAAATAAAAAAGTCATCATGTTTAAATTGTAAACAGAATATGCAAGTAAAGAACGAAAAATCATGTAGTCAAAATCCAAAACTAAAGCTGGAATAAATGGTAATCAAACTAGCAGTTGCACAAATTATAGTTAAATATTCTTAGGCGACGATACTATGATGTCATAATGTAAGACAAAAATAGTAGAGAGATGGTACAAAATAACCATCCATCTGTGCATTCATCTTTGTGGTTTCGAAATAAATAAACAAAATGACAAGCCAATGATGTCAGGAAATGAATCACAAGAAATGCATCTACATAAGAATGTAAGTTTCGAAACAATTTTAATATATTATACAAGAATCAAATAAATGAAGAACTAGTCATGCAACTAATATATCATAATAAGTCCATTTGAAATGGCTTTGGAGAATTGCATGTATAGAAATAAATAAAAAACACTTGAAGCCATCCATGAAGATACATTTTATTAAACTAAACCTCATAATACGAAGAATTAAACTTGCAAGAGCATGAATGATGATTTTCATTTTTATTTAAATTATTTTGCTTGAAGTAATTGAAATTGGAGGCTTTAGTTATAGCAAGTAAAAATAAAACAACCACGACCTCTAGATGCCCTCTCATGATTTAATGTGTTGAAAGAAATGTCATTTTAGATTGTACTTATTTAGTTTCAGATCCAAGTCAGCTCCATGTACCATAAGGCACGCATCATAAATACAAAGATTCTAAAATATATTAGAAGATTGCAAGCATCAATGGTACACTATACGTTGAGAAATTCATTTCTTTCCAGGCATTCTACATCTGAAATAAACAAACCATGCCAGTGCCTACATTATGTTAAAAGGCATGGTTTGGAGAAATAGTAAAGGATGTTGGCATAATGACATAGAAGTGAATTGGGGACATAATGACATTTAAGTTTTCTTTCTTTGTGTTTTTTTCTCCCTGTCAATCCATTTTAAAAGAAGCAACAAAGTCAATTTTAAGGATGTTGCAAATCAAAACACATTTACTCGTGCAAGGAGGGAAGTTCACATGTATAAATGAATGTTTTTAATAAGAAAAAATTAACTGCAAATCGTTTCTGATTATCTGCAACACTTTTTTGATTATCTGCAATGCTTTTTTTATTATCTGCAACACAGTGTTAACTGTAAACTGCATATTTTGAAAGTTTTACCAACAAAGAAAAATGTTAACCCCAAACTGAATTAAAAAGAATCAGACCCAACATGCTATCACACTTCTAAGTCCTGGGCGGAGATGCAGAACACTGAATATTGTTGAAATCTATTTATAAAAATTGAGCAAATATTAAAGAAGAAGCACTTTGAGGGTTCTAACATCTCATCATTAATCCCTACCTGTGAGCATGGAATGTAATAATTTCCACTTGAAATGGTCAAAATTTATTTGACCTTTCATAAATAAATGGATTCAATGGCATACCATAGATTCAAAGATTTCGGCACCATAAGAGTTAACCTCTGAATAATGATGTAAATAATGATAGATAACATTCTCCCCTTCTATTTCTTCAAGGAAGTCATAAATGATATGTGAATATTAGTGTAATACTCAGGGTAATCTTGCAGAATGCATGAAAAGAGATGGAATCAAATTTGTCCAGAAAGCATTGAGAAACAACATATTTATGAAAGCCAAGAAATATAGTTTATTACCATACAAAAATGATTAATCTACATCATCCTTTTGTTGATTATCAATACCATAATTTTCTAGAACTGCATATTTTCGAAAGCCAAGAAATGTAGCTTACGACCATGAAGAACTGATTGATGTACATCCCAAGAAATGTAGCATATTTTCTAAAGATGCTTGTTGATTCTTTGCAACAATGTAAACAACATACAAAAGTTAAGTTTGGAGTATTGATAAAAAAATATAAAGAATGAGATTTTGATATAATGAGCAACTGCAAAGAACTTACGTGAACATGCAACATAATTAGAAGCATGAACAATGGAGGAACTTAATGAAACACACTCCATAGGTAATCAGGAATTAGCTAATGGAAAATTTGTGCACCTTAGGTGGAATTAGTTTTATCCATAGAAATAACTGGAAATTATGTAATATGAAATGACAACGTTGTATGATAAAAAAATGATTCAATCAAAAGATTGCTTAGCCATATGAAATCAATAATGGAGGACAAATAAATTTAGCTAAAAATGTTCTGGATTTAAAGAACCCCATATAGCATAGGGTAGGTAGGTGTAGAATAGTTTATCGTTTAACTAACATTTTTCATTTGGCCATTTAATCAAAATGTTTATTTGCAAGGTACATCCCATGTTGTTCGCCATCTCAAAATCTCTCTCATATATGAATATATAAACCTCTCTACCTTCACTCTCATCACACAATATATACTCAAACTCTCTCACTCTCCAAGCAGCATTAGTCCATTTGGAGTATTCAAGTGCAGTAAAGGAGATGAAGAGTTGTTCAATGTGCACTACCTGGAGATAGAATAAAGGATAATGCAAATAAGATAGAGGGAGATATTGAGCTATAAAAATTCTTACTTTAACCAGGGAACAATACTAAATCCATTTAAATGAGACCAACGAGGTTATTATGGATGTATGTATTCCTGTAAAAATGGCGGAGGAGCAGCGAAAACCCCCAAAAAGAAAGTTTAATGGAGTAAAATACCTCAGTCAATAGCCTCATTGGCCTCCCTGTGGTCATCGTAGGTCGAAGCTTAGAGCTGGGCGATCTGAGCGGGTCATACCTAGGTTGAAGCTCCTTTTCTGAATACCAAAGAAGATGAGGGAAGCATTGATGTCGTGATTCTGAGCGGCGGGGCTGCTCTTTTCTTCACGCTTGCCTGTACATTGTGAACATCCTCACGTCGGAAGAGTCGATAATGGTTAAGGTGTTACTCTCCAGTGACCACGCCTGCAAGCATGCTGCTGGAGGAGAAGACGGCGTCCCTACTTCGCTGGTCTTAGTGCGTCGTTCTCATGCCCTAATTGCTCTAGAGGAGAAGATGGGATAGAGGAAGGGTCTCACTACTCATCGAAGGGGGGAAATAGAAAATGAGCGCCATTTATTACGCGGATTTAAGGTTCACACGTATTAGCCACGGGTTTTTTCTTGCCGTGGTTATTAACTATGTATTATCCATGATTTTATATTGTCGTGGCTAATGCATAAGTATTAGCCACACTTTTTTTAGCCATGGCTAAAATCTAATTATTAGCCACGGTTTTGCAATCATAGCTAATACTGTTGTTTTAGCCACGATTTTTGAACCCTGGCCAAAAAAAGTGTAGCTAATACTCATTTTTCTAGTAGTGTTTGCTTGTAGTGATTGTGATTCTTGATTAAGATGATCAAATCTCTTAGAGAGATTTTGTGAGTTCTCTTTGATCTTTTGACTCCTTCCATTGAGGGAGTCTTCAAAGGCCTTTGCTTTTGAGAGTTCTTTTCTTAGGCTTAAATTTTCCTTATCTAAGAAATTTATTTCTTCTTCTTTTTCTTAAACAATTCACATTTCAGATTATTGTTAACTGAGGATAAAGGATCTAAACTAATAGCTTTTATTTCTGACTTGATTATTTCAAGTTCCTTTTGATTGTCAATATAGTCTTGGCAAAATACTTTAAAACATCATTTAAAACCTTTTGAAGAAAAGTCAAAATCTTCAAAGATGCTTACCTCAAACTCATTAGTGGAATCTTCCAAAGCCATTAGGCAGGCTTCTTCTAGTCCACTATCTTCACCATCATCAGATGAGGAGGAGATTGATTCTGAATCTGAATCACTCCAGGTCTCAGCTAAGAGACCTCTTTCTCCTTTCTTATCCTTTCTCATAAAGGATTTCTTCGTGTGCTCCTTCTGCTTGTTTTTCTTGTTCTTATCTTCCTCAGGACATTCAGTAGAAAAGTGTCCTGGTTTCCTGCAAGAAAAATAGATTATCTCCTGTTTAGGAGTTTTATCATACCTTGGCTTGCTTGAACTTCTCTCTCTCCTTCTAGAATCTTCTGTCTTGGCCCACTTCTTGAATCTCCTAGCCAAGAGATTAAACATTTCTTCTTCAGTAGTGGAGCACTCTGCTTCTACACTTTTTAGTGCGCAACAGTCCTCTCCTTGGAAGTAGGTGTCCTTTCTTGGGCTTCTGACTCGGCCCTGCTTTTTAGTAGGAGCTCATAAGACTTGAGCTTTCCTAAGAGAGCATCAATTGAAATCTCCCTGAGGCATCTAGAATCCCTGATAGCCCAGATTCTAGAGTCCCATGTGTTAGGGAAGCACATGAGGAGCTTGTCATTAATCTCTGTCAGAGAGTTGTCCTTGTCAAGCCCTCTCAGCTCATTTATGATGAGGCTGAATCTGTCATACATTTCTGTAATGCTTTCATCAGTCATTTTTGTTGGGTATTGTATCCACAATAACCTTGATTTGTGGGAAGTCATCCATAAACAAAGATTAAATTGCTAGTGTATTTGATATGTCTTTCTAGTATTATTCTTGCATGTTCGTATTGCTAAGTGTAGACCAATGTCAGGTCACAGTGGGTCAATAAGCACAGTTTCATACAATGTAATTCCTCATTGGGTGGAACATGGTGTTGACTCATGTGTGATCTCTCTATTGGGATACACTTCATTTTCAAGACTATTGAAGCCCATGGTTTGGAGGTGCAGCTGGTGTCCAAGAGAAGAAGAAATATTTTTCCTAAGTATTTTTCGTTCGAGAAATTTTGGTGAGTTCGTCGAGCTCCGTTTGATGAACTGAAGGTTTTTCGTCGAGCGTCGTTCGATGGACAGTTATTCTAAAATTCTGAGTTCAGTTTTCGTCGAGCTCCGTTCGACGAACTGAAGTAGTTTCGTCGACTGCTGTTTTTCTGAAACAGAAGTGGTTTCGTCGATCGCCGTTCATCGAGCTCCGTTCGACGAACTGAAGTAGCTTCGTCGATCTCTGTTTTACTGAAGTTGAAGTGGTTTCATTGATCGTCGTTCGTCGATCGCCGTTTGATGAACTGAAGTGATTTCTTCGTGCTCCGTTCGTCGAATTTTACTCGCCGACGAATTGACTTTGCGCTGTTTTGTTTTTCAAATTCCTTTCTCGAGAAATTCTTTTCAATCCTTTATTTCAATTTTCTAAAGGTTTCTCGGCAAGACTTGAGTTTCTCGAGAAGTCAAAACAATCTCTCGAGAATTATGTCTGTCTCTTAGAAAGTCTTTCTCGTCTGCCAAAAAAGTTTTTCTAAGGTTTTTTTCTTGAGAAGCCAATTGTTCTCAAGAAGTCCATCCATATCTCGACAAATCTTGTATCTTTCGAGAAGTCTATCTCTATCTCCCGAAAAACCTTATTTGTATTTTCTCGAAGAAGAAGCTTCTATTTCTCGAGAAGTTCCTTGTTCTCGAGAAATTGTGTTTTCGTTCTTTAAGTGATTTTCTGTCCATTTGTTGAGACGTTAATTCCTTCTGTCTGATGTGACGGCTCATCTGATTTTGTTTAAGGTTAATCCTACCTTAATTCATGTCGTTAAGACTATGGCTATATAAGGTTCTCTTTTAAGGATTAATTATGAGAGATTATTAATTATTCTATCATTAACCCTAATTCTATATTCGTTCCAAGAAGAACGAGAAAGCGCCGCCTCCTGTCGCCAATGCTGGAGATCGATCTTGTGTTCTGAATCTATTGTCTCTAGTGGAAGAAGAGGTTCGATTGATCATTGCTCTATCCTCTACTATATCTATTGGATCAAGTCAAATCGAAGAAGGTCAGATCTGAGTTATTTACAATTCTTCCTCATCGACATCAAGTCAAAGCTATTGAAGTCTCAAGGAGGAAAAAGATTTCTCAGGGTTTTCAGATCTATTTATGTATTGATAAGTATTGTATTAATCTCAATTTACATTTGATTGTAGGAGAAGTTTTCTCCGAATTGTAGGAGAGGTTTGTCTCCAAGTTGTAGGAGAGGTTTTTCTCCGAGTTGTAAGAGAGAGATTTTCTCTAAGTTTGTAGGAGATTTGTCTCCGAGTTGTAGGAATGTTGACTCCGAGATTGTTGGGTCATTCTTGATCTGAGTTATAGTGAAGTAGTCAAGTCTAGCTGTGGTGCTAGATTGGCGAGTCCGGCAAGTGGAGTACCCAAGAATGGGGAACCACTATAAATTTCTTGTGTCATCTGTGATTGTGATTTGCTTTCTGTGCGTTCTATTTTATCAAGTTTTTAATTTCGCAAAAGACGTTTTTATCACCTATTCACCCCCCTCTAGGTGATTTAGGTTGGCAACTATATACTTCAATTGGTATCAGAGGGTCGTTATTCGTTTCTAGGTTAACACCTTGAACAGGATCTATCCATTCTAGTTGCTAGCAAATCATGGAAAGAAGCAAGAATCCTCCTCGTTGAAGCTGCCAATCTGCACAAAGGCAAATTTTCCCATGTGGAAAGAAAGAGTCAGATTTTACATGGAAGCCGCAGATCTGAGAATATTTCAAGTTGTAGAAGAAGGCCCTCATGTGCCTATGACAGCCTCTACAATTGACCCTACTATTCAGGTGCCGAAGAAAATGATGGATTTAACCAAGGATGAAATCCCCCTCGTTGCCTTAAATAAAAAGGCGAAGAACATAATTGCCAGTGCAGTGGACGACTCAATGCTTCAGAACTTGATCCACTGCAAATCTTCCAAAGAGATGTGGACATCCTTAATTGTTCTCATGGAAGGTAGATCTCTACTCAACCAAGAGTATGAGGCCTTCAAGCAGAGTAAGAAGGAGTACATTGCTGACGCTTATGAAAGATTCTTCAAAATTGTAAACGGCCTAAGAAAATATGGCCTGGAATTCACAAACGGTGAACTCAATTACAAGTTCCTGCGATCCTTGACAAAAGAATGGGATAGCAAGATCATTGTCATTAGGGAGTTTGGAAAACTGCCAAATATTGATCCACAGAATCTGTTTGGGAAGCTATTATCTCATGAAATGCAAATGAATATCCACAAAATAGAAGAAGATGGTGTTATTTATATGGTGTCTACTTTATCACCTAGAGGGGGGGTGAATAGGTTTTTCAAATTATATTATCCCCTTTTTGGTGTTCTTGATTTCTGGTTAGTAGATCTATAATGTAAAGAGCAAACCACAGAAAGAACACAAAGATGTATAGAGGTTCCTCAAGACCGTGTGTCCCGAGTAGTCATCTTTCCCTCTGCGCCTGCCTAACAGTGTGCTAGGCTCGGCAAACACCGCCAAGAACTTCAGGCCCTCAAGCCTTACAATGCGGTCCTGCAAGTCCCAACAGCCTAGGCCCGCAAGCCCCTACTGTCCCCAAGCCCGCAAGCTCGACACTCAGGCCCTCAAGCCCTACAATACGGACCCGCAAGTCCCAACAGCCTAGGCCCGCAAGCCCCTACTGCCCCCGAGCCCGCAAGCTCGACAAATCGCACCCACAAGTGCACTGCCCTGGCCCTCAAGCCTCACAGCTCTCCAGCCCTCAAGCTAGACAAATTGGCCCGCAAGCCTTTACAAAATATTACAGTAAAACGAAACTGTTAATTCTGCCTGACGGTGATTGGCGAATTCAACCTGATGAAGATTAGCTTCTTTAGGTTGAAGAAGATTCTTCTTGATCTGGAGATTCAGCACTAGATCTTCTTCAGCCTTCACTTCTTTTAGCCTGGTGTTGATCGGCTACTTTTCAGTTGATGAAGATGACTGATTCTTCAGAGAGCACTTGATGCTTGCTCTCTACTTGACCTTCTTCTTCTCCGGCGAGAATATTATTCTATTAAAGTGTAGCGGCGAGATTCTTTCTCGTTCTTCTTTTTCTCTCTTTTTGAATTCTCTTTTTAATCGATTGATTGATTGATTACATGTTAGGGCAACCTCTTATCTCTTTTATAAGACTGCGAGGTCCCCAACGGTCTTCTAAAAAAGTGCCTTAAGTGTCAGACGCTCCTTTCCTTAAGAGCACGCGCTGATTAGACAATCAGGCAGCGGCATTAAATGCTGACAGCGCGTCCGCAACATTTGAATCTGTCTCGACGATATTTCCATTGTTATGGTGACATGGAAACTATCTCGACGACAGGACTTTGTCAATGCCTTGAGCTTGGGTAGACCTTCAGTTCTTCTTGTTTCTGCCTCTGAAGCAGATATCTCGACGATTCGAGACATTCTGCTACTTCTGCATATACAATGATATGCTGTCTCAGACTGTGTCGTCGAGATCTTCTGTCTTGTTATATGTCATCGTAATCATGTTGTTCTCTCGATGACATGCCTTCTTTATGGCGATGTTAGTTCTTTCTCGACGACAATGCCACTTTGGTGAAGTCGACGATACCGCGTCTTCTCTGCGTTCAACGGTCTTGCCAAGTCTCAGCGGTCGACGATCTTCCTTTTGAGTTCGATGATCTGCCTTGTCTCTGCGTTTGACGAACGACACTCTGCGTTCGAAGAACATGCTATTATCAGCTATTTCTTCTATCTCGTCTCAGCGGTCGACGAACTTTATTCTGCATTCGACGAACGGCTCTCTACATTCGACGAACACGTTATTATCAGCTGTTTCTTCTATCTCGTCTCAGTGGTCGATGAACTTTGTTCTGCGTTCGACGAACACGTATCGTACTTATAGAAATGGTTAAAGTACTTAACATTTGTCGATCTCTGCAAGCATGAGCTAGATGGAGCATTAAATACAGCTTGCACTTATCATTGAGCTGATCACTTCTTCAAATCAGGAACATTGCTGGGCACTGTTCCCAACAGATGGGAACCGGACTTCTAGCAAGGAAAGGACCTTGTCTCTGAAGGCGGAAAGCTCCAGGAAAAGCAGAGTCATGTCTCCGATTAGGGAAAAAGAAACTGATAATGAAGAAGAATCAGAAGCTAGCTCCTCCTGCTCAGAAATGTCAGATGGCGAATTTTCTCTAATCACCCGTCAGTTCAAGAAGCTGCTAAATAAGAGAAGGCTTATGAAGAACAAACATTTGTCTTCTGACTATAGACATTCTCGTCGTGATGGAGATCATCACAAGAAGGGCTCAGGCAACCATCACAGGTATAAGTCTAAACCGAACAAACACGTTTCTTCTGACATTATTTGTTATTGCTGTAATAAGCCAGGGCATTTGATCGTTGAATGCCCTTACAAAAAGAAAGAAGGTGGAAATAAAGAAGAAAAGAAAAACACCCATGGAGAAAAGGAAAATGAAAGAAGCTTCGTCGCCAAAAAGTCCAAAACACTCAGCGACAGTGACTCAGAGAAGTCAAATGATGAAGAAGAAGCCTACTTCGGGATGATGGCTATGACTGACGACGAAGAAGAACCTCCATACAAAGGGAAGGTAAATGCTCACACCTTACTATCTGATTCAGATTATGCCTCAGCTGAGCAAAAGGATTACCTCTCAGATGATGACTCACAACTCATGACCCAATATACTGAATTGCTTAAAGCCTTTGACAAATGCCGAAAGGTTGTCAAAACCCAGGCCAAGGAGATCATGTCACTCAAGGAAGTGGAATCTAATCTGAGAAAAGAAGTTGAACAACTTATTTCTCTCAGAGAGGAAATCCAAGTCTTGACAGACAAGGTCAAAAGCTCGGATGAGATCCTTGCCCTGAGAGAGGAAAGTATCAAAGAGCTGGAAGAACAGCTAGACGCTGAGAAGAGGCTAGTTGAAAAGTTTTCGCAAACGAAAACTGTTCTACCAATCATTGATAGATTCTCTGCTAAAGCAAGTGGAAGTGGATTAGGTCATGCGGTTGAATCTAGTAAATCTTCTAAAAGCATACTAGCCAAGAAGAAAAATAAGAGTGCTAGGAAAGTCACCGCCGAAGAAAAAGGGAAAGCCCATTTGGATCAGACTACTTTTAAGAAAGTCATCTTTCCTACTAATGTCTATGATCTAGAAAGCTCCTATGGTCATTTGACTAGACCAATTGTTTCTGGGCCTGTCAATGACTACAAGGGGTGGACTCGTCCCCGAAACATTGGTTCAAGTGCTTTCAAAGCACCCTATGAGGAAATTAATCTGAGAAGTTATGGTCCATTTGTTCATGGACCTAGTGCTAACAGAGCACCAATAGTAAAGGTTGTTGCACCTAAGCCTAAGGAAACAGTTCAACCATATGTGTGCTGTACTCATGAAGCATACTCTTCTAGAAGAATTTCCCCTGCTATAACTGTCGTTCAAAAAGTGAAGCGGGAGAATACTAAGAGGAGATACAACAAATTTGATTGTTGGTGTTGCGGAAAGATTGGTCACTTTGCCGTAGATTGCTGGTTCAATTATACTTATTTCAACAGACCACAAGTAAACTTTGTCAGAAAGACCACTCGGAATGTTAATGTTCTTCGTGGGGCTCAACTAACACGGGACCAAGTACCCAAATTTGTTTGGGCTCCTAAGGCAAAATATTTTGTTTTTGCAGGTATGTCCAAAGGCCAACAGAAATCCTATCTGGTATTTGGACAGTGGTTGTTCTCGGCATATGACCGGAACAAGAAGCCTTTTACAGAACTATATTCCAGTTGAGAGCGGTCCAAAAGTTATTTTTGGCGAATCAGACAGAGGAATAACAAAAGGCTACGGTATGATCACTAATGGTAATGTATCCTTTTCAGATGTGGCTTATGTGGAAGGATTAGAACATAATCTGATAAGCATAAGTCAACTATGTGATAAAGAATACACATTTGATTTTTGTAAAGAAAAGTGTTTGATAAAGTCGGCAGAAAATTCTAAAATGATTTTATCAGGCACTCGTTGTAGAAATATTTTCTGTTTGAATTTTCTTTGTTTATCATCTTCTACAACAATGTGCTTTTTAGTAAAAGATAATGCATCACTTGTTGACCAATGGCACAAGAGATTAGCACATATTAATTTCAAAATGATAAATAAATTGTTTTCTCAAAACTTAGTGCGTGATGCGCCAAATGTAAAGTGCATTAAAGATAGACCTTGCCATGCATGTATAAAAGGCAAGCAAACAAGAGCTACCTTTAAGAGCATTATTGGCAAAGATTCTACCAGGTGTTTATACCTGCTTCTTATGGACCTATTTGGTTCTTTGCAAATTAGAAGTTTAGGAGGAAAGTCTTACACATTAGTTATTGTAGATGATTACTCACGTTTTGCATGGGTATTCTTTCTAAAACACAATTCAGAAACATTTGATATTTTCACTAAATTTGTCAAGCAAATTCAGAACGAATTAGATTGTTCGGTTGTCAAAATCAGTAGTGACCATAGAATAGAATTTGAATCTGGAGCCATGACAGATTTCTGTGAAAGCCTTGGTATCTTTCATGAGTTTTCCTCTCCACGAACTCCACAACAAAATGGGGTAGCTGAGAGAAGGAACAGAACACTCATTGAGGCTTGCAGAACAATGTTGAGTGATTCTTCACTTCCGGAATACTTCTACGATGAAGCCGTCAACACTGCATGCCACGTGCAAAACAGAGCACTCATAAATAAAAACCATGAAAAGACTCCTTATGAACTACTAAAAGGCAAGAGACCAACCATCTCTTATTTTAGAATCTTTGGTAGCAAATTCTTTGTACTTAATAATGGAAAGCATTACAAAACCAAGTTTAGTGAAAAGAGCTTTGAAGGTATATTCGTAGGCTATAGCAGCTGTTGAAGCCTGGAAAATCCCAGCACCAGAATTCAGATCAATGCAGCCGGAGGCTACTTGCCCAGCGGTTCAACGAGAAGATTTGGTTAGCCATGATGAGCGAAATAGAGAGATAATGAACACAACCCCAGGTGCTGCGGCAGGGCGGTCCCACCACGTGCCCAGAAGCTCAAAAGAGTCTTATCCTCCAAAACCACGAGTGGCCGAGCTGGTATAAGGAAGGCACTGACTAGGGAGGATTCTCACGTATAAGGGGGGTGAAGCTCTGATTTTTTACAAGTGCCATTCTTGGTACCCCTGGGGGTCTATTTATAGACAAATATTGAGAGAGAGGAAGCGGGCGACTATCCCTGATCCCCTTGGAATTGGTTTTTTAGCAAAGGCATTGGTAGGCGAGTAGGTGAGGACCTCGGCCTAAACTGGCGAGTTGGTTGGTACAAGTCTCCTATAGGCGAGAATGTCCATTCCTACGCCCTCCCTGCTCGGCCGAATGCAAGTTCCGGGTGTGCCTTTCCTTCTCGTTCGGCCAAGTTCCTTCTCGCTTGGCCAGGTTCCTTCTCGCTTGGTCAGGTTCCTTCTCGCTTGGCCAGGTTCCTTCTCGCATGGCCAGGCAGGCGAGTGTCTTGTGTTCTATGAACTCTGGAAGGCTGCGTTCGACGAACTCTGGAAGACTGCGTTCGACGAACTATGGAAGACTTCTGTGTTGATCTTTTGACCTTGACTTCCGTCTACGTGGCTTGACTTCTATCTACGTGGCTTTGAGTGGGTCCTACCCTTGGAGAATATGGGTTGTACACAATCCCCGCTCTTTGCGAGCGACGTAGTTGGTCGGAAAGAATCATCCAACCTGTATTCGATGAGTTATTTCCGGCGGGAAAATAGCTTACTCGGCAGGTAGAGAGAGAGTGGGGGTCCCTAAAAATCTATAAATAGAGGGGGATGGTCCTTCCCTGGCACGCCACTTTTTCACATTCGACGAGATGTTGTCTACCGAGGAGGTAATTGCGAAGGCCAAGCTTCTGATGAAGCTGATGAAGAAAACCAAGGGTTCTGATACTCGCAAGTGGAAGAGGGGGCCTCCGAACGTCTCCCTGACCCGCCGGGCGAGGAGGTGCCTCCGGTCAATCTGGCAACCTTTGCGCCTGAGCCCTCTCCCCAGCTGCCAAACGACGAGAGGTTGGGTGACGAAGTTCCTCGGCCAACTGTCGAGGAGGGACTGCTGAATGTCCATCCGGATCCTCTCTAAGAAGGTAATTAGCTTCTCATGAGGTCTTGATTCTCGCGTGGACTTTTGGTTGATGTCAATGTCATTATGCAGGTGGCCCTCCTGTGGAAGTTAATACACAGATGTCCCCGGTGGAAGAGCGCGTAGATTTCGAGCACCTACCGCCTCCAACGGTCCTTCTCGCAGGGGTCGTCCCCGAGCGGGAACCTCTTCGCCCATCATCCCCCATTCCTGGGCGTGTGACAGGAGGAACCCAGATACTTCTAAAGAACTCCAGGGTTACCATCTCGTGGAGATCACCTTCGCCGGAGACCCTTTGAACTAGTGGCCAAATCTCTGGAGGAAGGGGAGGAGGAGGGTCTTCCTCGGCAGTGCCTACGACTCACCTTCCTCGGCGGCCTGACGCAGCGACGTCGTCTCTCAATGGAAGGGGAGGTCGTTCATGGGGCCGGCATAACACTCATCGGTGCTCGCCTTCCCCTCGGCGGAGGCTCAGTCCTCGGCGATCTCTGTCTCCTCGTCGGGTTGTCTCTCCTCCTTGCCGGGACGCTCCTCGGCGATCACCTTCTCCTCGTTACCAACCGCGGGCGGCGCCTGTGCGGAAGGTATGATCATTGCATCGTGATGTCTTCATGTGGCTCTTTTTCTAACTCGCCGCCTTCTAGCCCGTTCGACGTCTCCGTGGTTAGCTTTCATCGAGGCGCTCGGTCTTCCTACTCGCGAGTATAGGACAAAGATGGCTTTGGCCTATCTCGATCTGGAGATAAAGGTGGAAAGGTTGCTGGCTTACGAGGTTCATCGGCAAATAACTTCGCTTGAAGGGCGCATCTCGAACATTGAAGGATTCGAGCATCAGCTTGAGGTGGCAGAAGGTAAGCATTATCTCCTCACCGAGCTGGAGTTTCGGATGGAGGGCATAGAATAGCGCTACGAGTCGCTGAGGATGGATGTGCGTGGCCTACGGGCGAGTATTGGGTCCCTCAGGACATTGAATCGCATGGAGGAGCATATTCGGCTCAGCGAGGAACATTTGGCGAGAGCGAATGAGCAGATGGCCTTCGCACGTCAACTGGGCTTCAACGGGCGGTTTGGTGCTACCTCAGATAGGCACGGCGATCCTCCTGTTAATTAGCATTGCTTTTTCCCTTGTATTTTTAAGAACATTATTCTGTGTGTATCTGTAATAAGCTTGAATTGTCTGCTGTAAGTTTGAACTATGTTGCTTGGTCGCTTTTATGTTGCTTATATCTTCTGCAGGGCTTTCTCGTGTTTTTGCAGATCGTCGCATAGATGCGAGAAGGGTGGTTAATATCTCGCACATTGTAGTATGTGCAACTTCGATATAGGCGAGTAGGTAGACACCTCGCACGCACTAACGTCGCGACCCCTTCCCCCCCCCCCCCCCCAAACCCGATTTCTATAAATAGGGGGTAGGGGTCCAAAATCGGCGCACTTTCTCGAAATTCTTGAATTGTATTACTAGCTCGCTTCTTTCTTTCTCTTTTCTACGATGACGCCTTCGTTGGATGCTGAAACCCGTCGCTTGAATTATGACGAGAACTTTATCGCGCATAAGTTCAAAAAAGCCGTCACTCGCTCGGACGACCTGGAGAGGTTCGACCATCAGTATCTCACTCAGGGCTTCCACATTGGTCTTCCCACTTCTGGCGAGCGGGTCAACACTTTCTCGGAGGGGAAGCTCGCATTTCCACTCTCTCACTTTGAGGTCGGCATGCGCCTTCCTCTCTGGCCTGAATTCTGCCAGATCCTGAGGTACTATGGTTGGGTCCCCGCCCAGATTAACTCGAACGGGATAGCGATCATCATCGGCTACCAATGCTTTCTTCGCAGTGAGAAGATAGCATTTGACCTCGACATCTTCCGGAAGATCTTCTATATGGGAGCGACCAAGGACAGGGTGATCTTCTTCGGAAGCCACCACTGCAAGGTGACAGGGACATCGAATAAGGTCCATCGGTGGAATGAGAAATTCATCTTCGTTACCGGTGACTTCTCCCATATTCTGAATTCAGCAAAGACCACCCGTGGCGATCGCCACCCCCTCGCTCAGAGGTCATCGCGAGGAACTCTTCCTCGCCTTGAAGAACAAAAAAATCGACATCGAGTTCTGGCGAAAGAACGTCGACCATCTCGCATATGTGCAGCCTGGCGAGGGTTACATTTCTTAGTCGCCGCTTATATTGGTTGCATCTTTGCTTCTTTGTCTAACGCATTTCTTCTAGGATGCCAACATCTACCGTCCGCGCCTCTTCCTATGGTGGGCCAGACCCCGCCTCCTTTATCTCCCGCGGCGGCTTCGGAGATGATGCCGCAAGGCGAGGGGAAGAAGGCGAGCAAGAGTCCCCTTTGTCAGGAATTCCTCCTGGGGTCGGCGACACTACCGAGATCCTCCATGCTGCAGTATGGCCGGCCGAAGGCAAGCCACCGGCGATGAAGAAGAGGAAGAGAAAATAGGTCGCCCGACGCATGGCGGTGGAGCGGGCACGCGAAGAGGAAGAAAGCGTCCTTGAGAACCACCCAAACTTTGGGCAGGGTTCGCTGAATAGGGGCTTGGATGGCGAGTTGCTGGTCAACTGGAGCAGGGAGCGCAGCGAGGTGTCCCAGAGCACTCGCCTGACTTCGTGGAGCAAGGGCGAGGTCCCGAACGATGATGCTTTTTGCATCTTGTTTGGACTGTACGGTCGCGATGATGCGAAGGTGTTGCGGGAGGCTTCCCCTCGTTTTCTCGCCTAACAGGGGTCGCGAGCAATGTTGTGTGCTTCGGAGCTTTTCCACCAAACCGCTCGGAACCTCCTCGGCGCCGAAGAGGAGCTCACCTTTCATCGGAAGCTCACAATGGATGCTAAGAAGCGCGAGGAGGAGGCCTTGAAGTGTGCCAAGGCTGCTGAGGACAAGGTCGAATCCAGCCGAGGTTTCGAGGTGACCTTGGTATTCCGCGTGAACTAGGCTTAAGACTAACTCTTTTTCTTCTACACCTTGTAAACCATCCTTCTCTCATCTGCAGGAAGAGCAGTTGGTTGCGGCTGAGACGATATCCAAGCTTGAGTGCGATCTGTGGGCGAGCCAGGTCTTGCTGGAGGTGACGTAGGTTCATAATGCCGAGCTGGAATCGAGGATGGCCGCCCATACATCCTCGGAAGCCGGACCTTCCCGCCGGCCGCAAGGATCATTCATGACCTCGCAGGAGCTCTCGTCTCTTCGGCGCTAGATAGCCCTCGCCGCCGGTGACTTGGTCTTTGCGAAGCTCTCTGTGGCGGGCTTGCTGGTTCCGGGAGCGGAGAATCTGACGACGGAGGGGCTCCTCTCTGACATTTTGGATGCGAGCGAGGAGGAAGATGATGAGGAGGGGAATGAGTCGAATTCGCTAGACTATGCTCCATCGCCCAAGTGAACTTGCATATTCTTTTAACAATTTTGATGCTTCTCGCGGCTCTGCGAGCATATATATTTTTTGGTAGATAGCCTTTCTTTTGATAGTGATATTTATTTCCTTTGTGACTCTTTTTTTGTACTGTTGTGATGTCGCTAGGCTCATAGGCTCGCTCGTATACGCTTACCTGTCATTCTGGTCCAGGCGACTTTGAATGAGGTCGGGGATTGTCGACTATCTCGCCTTACTCGCTTCTTTAATCTTTTTTGTTCATAGATGCTCGCCTTTAGGGTTCCTCGCACTTAACATTGCGAGTTAGTTTCCTACTCGCACCCTAGACGCTGAAAAAGATGTTAGATAGGGAAAGACGGTCGGGGCTTCCAAGGGGACTCATATTCCCGATAATCTCCATCCTATCGGGATGTTGATGCTGATGAAGAGATCTTCGAGTAGGGACTAACTGTAAGGGAGGTCCGCAGACATATGATCCCAAGGTCTCCATCCTACTTGGGTGTTTGCTGAAGGATGACGTCAAGTAGGGACTGATAGTCGGGGGGTTCCAAAGGAACACACCATCCCGAGGTCTCCATCCTACTTGGGTGTTTGCTGAAGGATGACGTCAAGTAGGGACTGACAGTCGGGAAGGTTCCAAAGGAACACACAATACCGAGGTCTCCATCCTACTTAGGTGTTTGCTGAAGGATGACATCAAGTAGGGACTGACAGTCGGGGAGGTTCCAAAGGAACACACTATCCCAAGGTCTCCATCCTACTTGGGTGTTTGTTGAAGGATGACGTCAAGTAGGACTGACAGTCGGGGAGGTTCCAAAGGAGCACAACATCCCGAGGTCTCCATCCTACTCGGGTGTTTGCTAAAGGATGACATCAAGTAGGGACTGACAGTCGGGGAGGTTCCAAAGGAACACACCATCCCGAGGTCTCCATCCTACTTGGGTGCTGAATGCCGACCCAACCTATTTCCTATTGCTCCACAACTAAATGGGAAGTTGAGCACACTTAAGCACACTAACATATACGATTTGGAGAAAATAATCGGAAACGAATCGCTTGGTTACGGGCTTTTAGCCCTCAAGGGTAAACCACACCTTTATTCAAGGGTCCCCTGATTGGTTAAGTCGGTCATCTCTTCGTCGAATTGGGGGGTCGGCATCAAGACTTTTTTCCGATAATCCCTCCAGTCGGACGAGAGATGCGGTCAGAGGGAACCATGGCCAACGTGCAAGGGGGGAGCTGATCTCGACCGTCAATGCAGAGGCTTGGTCTTAGGGGAATGCACTACCGAGGCACCGTCCCATCATCCATTCTGGATCTTACGAGAATCAAGTCGTAGGCCAGTTTCCCAACCTGACTCGAAGGTCGGCTTTTTCTTCTCTTCTTCTTTTTAAAGGTTAGCTACTGTGATAGAAATGAGAAATTCCTGCCGTCCCACGTTTCAGGTAGATTTAATTATAAGCAATCAATTTACAGGAGAGAAGGGTATACATCCCTGCTTAGGGATAAAACCTTTTCAGGTCATCGCCGCTCCAGGTTTTTCCCAATAGCTCCCCTTCGTGATTCTGTAAGCGATATCCTCCTGTTGCAAGTGATTCGTGGATGATGAAAGGTCCCTCCCAATTAGGGTTGAGCTTTCTAATGGCTGCCGATCTCCCGGCTTTGTATACCTTCTTCAGGACTAGATCACCTGCTTGGAAGTGCTTGAGGAGAACGTGTTTGTCGAAGTGTCTCTCCATGCGACGCTTGATCTCCTCTTGCCGAGCCGAGGATAGATCTCGGAGCTCTTCGATGTAGTTGAGAGACAGCTTCTGGGCTTCCTCATTCTCCAGTCGCCATTCTTCGTCTCCGTCTTCTGCTGCAATCACCCTAGGACTTCTGACCTCGAACTCTACTGGAATGAGAGCTTCGGACCCGTGAGAGAGTTTGAATGGGGTTTCCCCTATGGCTGAGCTAGGAGTGGTTCTCAAAGCCCACAACACCGAGGGGAGCTGCTCTGCCCAATTACCTCTTAGGCTCTCGACTTTCTTCTTCAATAGGTTGATGATCAGCTTTTTGGAGGCCTCCACTTGTCCGTTGCTTCTTGGATGATGTACCGATGCAAACCTAAGATCGGTTCTGAGCTGTCTGCAAAAATCGTCCAGCTCCAAGCTGGCGAATTGAGGACCGTTGTCGGTGACGATGGCGAGGGGAATTTTAAATCTGCAGATGATTTCCCCCCAGATGAAATTCTTCACGATTTGAGAGGTGGTCTTGGCCAGAGCTTTGGCCTCGATCCACTTGGAGAAGTAGTAGATCATGATGAGAACAAACTTCCTCTGGCCGCTAGCTGAAGGAAAGGGGCCTATCAAATCCATTCCCCAGATAACGAACTGCCGCGGGGCGGTGATCGAACGAAGTTGCTGGGCCGGCTGCAATTGAAGGGGGGCGAACAGCTGACACTTCTGGCATTTTTTCGAGAAGGCCTCTGCATCCTTGCGGATAGTGGGACAAAAGTAGCCATGCCTCAAGATCCTTTGCTCCAAAGTGTGAGTCCCAGAATGGCTTCCGCACTCTCCCGAGTGGATCTCCTCCAACACTCGAGGTACTTCGTCTTCAGAGACACATCTAGCCAGAGGGCCCGAGATGGTCTTGCGATATAGCTCCCCATCTTGCAATAAGTAGTATGCCGCCTTGTATCGAAACTTTCTTTGGTCCCCTTCCTTCGCAGGAAGCTGCCCGGTGTTTAGAAATGCCATGAACGGATCCCTCCACGAGAGATACTGATCGATTTACATCATCTCCCCTTCTTGAATGGATGGTCGGAATAGCTCCATGATAGTCCCTCCTGATCTTGGCCCGTACTTGGCCAGACGATCCGCTGCCGAGTTCTCCTCTCTTGGTACGTGCTCGACAAAGAAGGATTGGAAGCCCCCAATCAATCCTTTCACCTTTATGAGGTACTTTTGCATAATGGTGTCGCGTACTTCGAACTCTCCCCGAATCTGAGACGCGACCACCATTGAATCAGTGAAAGCCATGATGTCTTGAATGCCCAACTCTTTTGCGATGTGCAAGCCTGCTACTATGGCCTTGTATTCCACCTGATTGTTCGTGACGGGGAAGAGGATCTCTAATGCTTGCTCGATCCTAGTTCCCTATGGGCTGACGAGAACGATGCCCACCACCACAGAGCTCTTGCCTGAGGCTCCGTCCACGAACATCTTCTAAGGGATGGGAGTAGAATCCTCCTCTCCCGACTCCGCCTCTACCGAGAAGTCGGCTAAGAAATTCGCTATCGCCTGTGCTTTTATCGCCACCCGGGGCAAGAAGGAAATGTCGAACTCATTGAGCTCTACCGACCATTTCGCCAGCCTTCCTGAATGCTCCACCCCTTCCAAGATATTTCAGAGAGGATGGTCAGTCACGACCCGGATGGAATGAGCTTGAAAATAAGGTCGGAGCTTTCGCGCCGACACCACTAAGGCGAGAGCAAGCTTCTCCTAGATGAGATACTTCAGCTCCGCTTTTTTGAGCACCTGGCTAACATAATAAATGGGGAGTTGCTTCTTCCCTTCTTCCCGGACTAGTACGGAACTCACTGCTTCCACCCCTACTCCCAAGTAGATGAGTAGGTCTTCACCTTCTTTCGGGCTCTGAAGGAGAGGTGTCTGAGTCAACTGCTCCTTCAGCCTACCGATCGCCTTCTCGCATTCGTCGGTCCATGCAAAGTTCTTGCTCTTACTGAGCATCTTGAAAAAGTGAGAGCACTTCTCTCCTGCCTTGGACAGGAAGCGGCTAAGACCTGCCAATCTTCCTGTCAGCCTTTGGACTTCTTTCATGGTCTTCGGCGAGGCCATCTCTAGGATTGTCTTGACCTTGTCAGGATTCGGCTCAACTCCTCCCAGAGTGATGAGATGCCTTGGAAACTTTCTTCTTCCGGCTCCGAACACGCATTTTGCCGGATTGAGCCTCATATTGAACTTCCTTAGCGTTGCAAAGGTCTCCACCAAATCCATTATATGCTCTCGGGCGCTCTTGCTTTTGATCAAGAGGTCGTCCACATATACCTCCAGGTTCCTCCCTTTCTGTTCTTTGAAGACGAGGTCCATCATCCGCCGGTAGGTCTCTCCTACATTCTTTAGCCCGAAAGGCATCATTTTATAGTTATAGCATCCATCTCCAGGGATGAAGGAAACATCGCGGCAATCGGGGGGATACATCCGTATTTGGTGGTATCCTGATAAAGCATCAAGGAAGCTCATCACAGGGAAACCGACGGCTGAATCAACCAGCGCGTCGATTCGAGGCAAGGGATAACAATCCTTTGGGTAGCTTTTATTTAATAACGAGAAGTCTACACACATCCTCCAGCTGCCCACAGCTTTCTTTACCATTACAACATTTGAGACCTAACCTGGGTACTGGATCTCTGACACAAAACCCGCATCCAGCAGCTTCTTCACCTCTTCACGGATAGGACCAGCCAACACGGTGGCACTTGACCTCTTCTTCTAGCGGACGTGCTTCACCGCGGGGTCTAGATTGAGGTGGTGACAAGCAACCTCTGGGTCGATCCCGGGCATCTCAGCAGAACTCCAGCCAAAGATGTCGACGTTTTCATGTAGGCATGTCGCTATCTCCATCTTCTCACTGACCTTCAGCGATCCTCCTATCTTCAGCAACCCAGGTACTCCTGCCGTGGAGAGTACCTCGATTTCTTCCACCTCCTCTGACGCCTCCAGTCGGGCCGTACCTCCTGTTACCCTTTCGAACTCCTCCGCATCAGCCATCCAGCTGATGGTGCTAACCGAGCTAAGGTAGTACTTGCGGGCGGCTCTTGGATCGCTCCTGATCCTCACCTGGACGTCCCCTTGGCAGTACTTGAGGTACTGATGGTAAGAGGAGGGAACAGCTTTGAAGGTGTTGAGAAGTGACCTTCCGAATATGGCCTTGTAGCAACTCGGGGCGTCAACGATGATGAAACGGCACTGGAGAGGGGTGCCACCGAGGGTTACAAGGAGATCTACGCCTCCTTCCACCTCTTTCTTCTCTCCGGAGAAGCCAAAGAGGGGACCATCCGGTGTCCGGACTCTTCCTGCGCCGACGCCCAGTCCGTCAAACGTCTCCTTGAAGATGACGATAACGGAACTACCGTTATCGATCAGAATTGGATCAACGGTGAAGTCCTCCATGGAAGCATGGATTACGAGGGCATCATTAAAGGGATTCTCGTTCCCCAGCATGTCCTCCTCTAAGAAGGTGATCTCCTCCAGTGGAGGTGGTGCCTGTGAGGTCGAAGCGATGCTCCTTCGGTAGATCTGATGGAGACTTCCCTTGCGGGAAGCTTCCACTCTGGCTCCCCCGTGGATCACACCGACTCCTCTGCCTCCCTGGACAAGGTCCCCTCAACCTCTGTGGTCGACACGATCTTCATTCCTCCTTCGGCCGACGACTTGAACTGTCGGCAGCTCGACAGGGGCTTCAATCCTCGGAAGCTCCCCTCCTACTTCCCCTGCTGTCAGCCTTCTCCTGGCTTCCCAAAAGTCTGGGCAGGCCATCATTTCATGCCCCTCCACCTGATGGAGGCCACAATAGAGGGGAACCTCCTCCACCTGCGGCTTCCTCTACTGCCGGTTCTTCTGGCCTTGCTGATTGTCGTGCCGGGCAACCGACATCGCTTCTTCTCCTCTCCTCTCCTGACGTCTTGCTGGCTGATCGTGGCGTCTTCTCTCCAGGGATCTTTCCCGATCCCGACGCTGAGGTACCCTAGCCAGCCTCCAAGGCAGTCGGTTGACGAGGACTTGGTAGTGCCTCTCTTCCTCCCGATTCTCTGGAGCTACGATGAGTCTCCTCTCATCGTTCCTTCTTGGCTCCTCCCTCCTAGGCTCTCTTTCTCTTCTCTCCTCCCTGCCTCTTCCTTCCGGCTTCCGCTTCTCTGCCCTCCAGGGCTCTTCCTTCTTCCTCTTCTCGGGGGTCCTTTCCTCTTCCTCCTCCTCATCTTCCTGGGTCACTCGGGTGAGCCTGGCTAGGAAGCCACGGTTGGAAGCCTCACCCTGGACGAATTGGTTGGCCCTGTTGAAATTTTGAAGTGAAGTGGAGGAGACCGGGCGGTCTGGTTTGAGAGACCGCCGAGACCGCGCGGCTTGCGTATGTGTTCTGCCAATTTGTTCTGGCAGTCTGCTGGTCTGTTCTAGCGGTCTGCTGGTTGGCCGGTCTGTTCTTAGTTGCTGCGGTCTGTGCCCGAGTTGTTCTGTGGTGGTTGGCCTGTCTTCCTTGTTGGAAGACCAGGGGGTTGTTCTTATATGACCGTCTATCCGGGCGGTCTGTTCTGGCAATCTGGAGACTTGTTTGGAATCGGCCAGATAGTTCTTGCTAGCTCCTGGTGGTCTAAGGAAGGAGCGTTGTTGAGACCGTTCAGTTTGTACATGGTCTCATGTTCGCGCGGCCTGTGCGCGATCTGCCTGTTGATTTGCGGTCTTGGACAGGGCATTATCCAAGTGTTGTGATCGTGCGGTTTGTCTTGTGAGACCGCTCGCGATCTGATGGGCGGTTATTGTATCCCAATTTGTGCGGTGACGACATCCATCTACCCGCCTATAAATAGGAGTGCATGGCCCATCATTAATAACGAGAACTGTTTGCGATCAGCAGGTTGCGGTCTTCTTCCTTGGTGATTCCCAGCGGCTTGAATAAAGAGTTCAGCAGCCGTCTCTCTGCGAACTGGTTTATGTTCGTTCTTATGTTGTTCGCAGCGAGCTCAGCGATCAGGCGACCTTCAGCGGTTAGGCAATCTGGGTTGCGGTCTGGCGACAGCTTCAGTTCTTTGTTCCAATAAAGCTCCAGTTCGTGCGGTCTGAGGTGCGGTCTTGCAGTGCTGGCAGTCTGTCCGGTTTCTATTCGTGCAATCTCAGGGCAAGCTGGGCGAGTTCTGGAGTGGTGCGGCTTGTGCGGTCTCAGCTAGTCTAGCCGTCAGCTTTGCTTTTTGGTGTGTTTTGTTTTGCTCATCTCCGTGATTCTGATGAATCATGTCTCGCCATGTATACCTCGCACTGTAATTGAAGATTGTGATTCAATAAAGTTTCTTATGTTTCTGTGTGGCATTGTGGTTGTTTGGCTATAACTTAGTTGATACAACTCCTGCTTACTCCTATACGGTCCAATTTCTCAAATTTTAACATGGTATCAGAGCTAGGTTCTTGGAGTAGATAAGCAGTGATCAACTTGAGTTGCCATCGTCTTTGTGAAGAAGAGACCACATAGATTGCCATGGAAGGCGGATTCGCAAGAGGGCTTGGTATTGAACTCCTTACATCGATAAACTATAAGAAATGGAGGTTGTGTATGGAGAGCTATTTACTTGGCGAGAATCTATGGGAGATAGTTGGAGGAGAAGACACACAAGAAGTGTTTCTAGCAGGAGATAATATGGCAGAGGTGAGACTTTGGAGGAGGACGAATGCTAAGGCAGAGTTCACTCTCAAGAGGGCTATTGATGAGTCCCAATTATATACACATTTATGGACTCATCTGGGCCGATTTTCTAGTCTATGCACTACACTTTAGGCATATTTTCGTTCATATTTGATATTCTATGCTAGGTGCACTTCTTGGCCCGATTTGGTGTGTTTTTATGTTTATTCTCTTTTGATAGGCTTATCGTATTGTTGAGTGCCACTTTCAGTGGCCTGATTAGCATTTCTGTAGGAACAAGAGTCGTGCAGGTGTTCCCGGTACAATTCTGTACAGGAACACTGCGCACGATCACTGGTTCTATTGCGCACGACCACTGGTCGTGCGCCACTGATCGTTCGCACTCAACCCCCAAAATTTGAGTTCTAACTTGTCCAAACGCACGACCATTTACGATAGTGCGCACGACCACTGGTCATGCACCACTGGTCGTGCGAACATGTTATTTTATAAATTTCTTACATTGCAGGCTCCGCCCAGGCAGGCGCACGATCACAGGATTCTAGTGCGCATGACCACTGGTCGTGCACCAATGACCGTGCGCACTGTTTATTCCAGCGTCTATAAATATTCCTGCTCGCGAATTAGGTCGGACGCTCCGCATTTCTTCCGTCCAGTTCGCCGTTTTCCCCCCTTCCGCAGGTTCTCCGCCCCCTAGGCCTCCTCCATCATCCTTGAGCTCCAAGGAGAGGTTTCTAGCCCAAAGATCGCCAACGTCGAGCAAGGAGATCGTGTATCGGAGTAGATTAGATTGTGACACGAAGAAGATGAGCCATTGGGAGGAAGTGACAGCCCTCCTCTACCTCGGACGCAGTTGAAGACCGACCTTGGACGTGGATTGACAACCCAGCGATTCCAACCGTGAATATTCGGCAAGGCTTCGGATGTGGTTGACTCTTTTACTCTCTTTTTCCTTCTTTATGTTGATGATTGTTTAGGTTAGATTCTTCTATATTTTGATGATGTGCACAATGAATCTTGTTATGTAATGTCTATTTCATTTATTTGAGATTATATTATTCATATGTGTTCATGAGGTGCGCCCCATCCATTTTCCATTCCGCCATCGTGTTCGTGTGCCACACTAGCAATTGCTAGTGGCGTGCTTGTCGACGAGGTGCTTGCGACCCTCATCCGTATGCCTTCTCGTCCATCCGCCTAGTGAAGCGTGGCATAGCGGCCCGTGTAATTCATTCGCCTAACGAAGCAGTGCGCTCAAGGCCTGCACAGTTTGATTCCGCTTGCCTACTCATCCATCCGCCCTTGCAACGCAATGCACTCAAGGCCTGCCTAGTCTCCATCCCGCCAAGCGAAGCATTGCATTGTGGCATTGCATGAGAGTAGTTGTAATATTTTCCTTTATTTTCCACAACCAAATCAACCCCCCTCCGCGATCCATCCGTGTAAAGGACTTCGATCTCAAGTCCTTCCTCGATAGATAGCTCCACCTTACTGTGTTCCTTTGGGATCGATACTTGGGGATTCATTCCCATTTTATATTACTTGAACGATCGGTACACTGCCGTTTCGTGCCGCAGTCTAGCTACCGCCTATAGCGGTGTGCAGGATTTGCGCCATCAAGTTTTTGGCGCCGTTGTCGGGGAACACAGTCGTGTGAGTTTTCTGGAGAGGGAAAACCTGAGAGAGAAGCCCTTCCATTTGTAATTGCATTTCTTTGTTTTATTTCTTTTTATTCCATTTTCCTGTTTTAATTAGGTTGCTTTAGTAATTTTTGTTAGATGTGGTATTTCGCACAATAGTGTTTTTCTTTTTGAATCGTTTTATCTTCGCACTATGTGGGCACATCTTAATATCCATTGCCGTTGGTGTGGAGCTACCTCCCACTCTAGTGATGAATGCCCTACAGAGAATGGTGGGCATAATTCTTCTCGCCCAGCATATAGAGCATTGACTTCGTCTGATACTCCATATGGTGTGCGTAAGTCTTATGGCTACTCTGCTGAGCCTTTACCATCTTACTTCTTTTCGGCTTCAGCATCCGCTGAGCCAAAGAAGCCCGCTAGGCAGTGCCAGTTTTGTCGGAGCACAGATCATGCCCAGAAGGATTGTGCTGCTTTTCGTCGCCAATTGGATGAGGATGACGAGCCGGATATCCGGATCGTCCCGAATCCTAACTCCGGCGGCACACCTTCAACATCCGATTTTGTGTCTTTGCCACCTTCACATCTCGAAGGGTATAGCGTTGACAGAGTCACCAGATGTGTGGCTGATCTGGCACCGACATTGCTCAGCCTATTCTCCCAGTGCATCCACCACCCCTAGTGGATTCGATTCTTTGTGAGGAATCGGTGCTCGACTTTTATCTGAGCACTATTCCTCTCTCTGTTGTGCATACTACACTTGTCTCTGACGACATTGTTGATGATGTGTTGCAAGAGGAGGCTGGTGACTTTAGTGGCATGCCTGTTCCTATGGAGGAGGACAACCTTCCAGGTGAAGAAGAGTTTTCCTCAGCACCGGTGGAGGAAGTCCAAATCTCTAGCTTGGCCACTGTTGATCCCGCCGAATCTTGTAGCATTGATGACAATGCAAACATTATTTTACTTACCCAACTGATGGGAGTGAGACCGCGACCACTCCCCCAATTTTTGATTATTTATGTTCTTCGTCATATTTATTTCTCGATCCACCCTCTTCATCCGAGCCTGTGCAGGTTGAGTCTTCACAGGTACCCCAGGAGGATTTGGTGCATATTGCCCAAGTCAATGATGAGAGCATCCCCTTATGTGAGGAGGTTGATTCCCCCTCCGTAGAGGAAGCTCCACTCATTGCCTTTTCCTCCAGCCACCTCCCTGTTGACGACACCTTGCTAGGCAAGGATGTTTTTGGTGAGAATAATGAGGAGGACTCCTCCTCCACTTCTTACTTTCTGCTTCCCCTACCTGTGAAGAGCAGGTATTTTTATTTAGGTAGGGGCGTGATTGTTCTATCACCGTATCGGTACCCGCTACCGACACGGATATTAGGCCAGTTACCTGTCCACTTCTCCTTCCATACGCCCATTAGCTAGAACCTTTTGTTTTTAAATAAGTCGTGTTGGGATGACAATAAACCCAGTAGTTATCTTACTTTCTCATGCATTTCTGTTGGGAAAATGATTTCTCTTAACCCCCAGAAATGAGTTAAAGAAAGAGTTTTATGAATGAATAACAAAGACAAAGTAAATATGCGTCGAATGGTATTCGACGCTACGTCGAAATAGAGTCGACGTCTTCTTCAGGATATGTCGAAGTAACTTTAGGAAGATTTCGACGTAGGTCCTGTCGACGCTACTCTGATTTCTAGTCGACGCATACAAAGAAGTCGACGCACCTTTGTCGACGCACATTCCTTATATCCCTCTCGACGTTGGGCTAAGATAAATTCGACGCTTACGTCGAATAGTAATCGACGCACGTCGATTTGTTTGACAGATTTGAATCTGCGCCAGATCTCTTTCCTTCTTTTCTGAAGATCTGATTTATATAGAATGATGTTAATATTTTATAGCCGTTCTGAATCATTCTTTCCTTCTATTTGATTCTTGGCTAAATTGATGAAATCTGTTTTGGATATTATTTGAAATCTAAATTGATATTTTCCATTTATGATTAAATCTGCTATGGAAATATTTCTCTCTACCTAAATCTCTGGCTGCTAATTGATTCCTCTCCTATAGTACTATCTTATTACACAGAGCTATAAAATAAAGAGCAAGTCGGCAGGAAAAAGCAGAAGAGTGATCCACCACACATTTTATGATATAGAGGAAAAGCTCCCAAAAGAAAAGAGAGATATTGAGAAAAAGCTCTGCAGCAACTTTCATCCATTTCTACTTCTGCTTCTGCTCACTGATCACTGCTGCAAAATCTGATTGCTCTCACTAAAAGAGAGAAAGGCTACAAATCTTCTTCTCTCTATAGAAGAAAGATTCAATTCTTAACTTGTGCTTCAAATCTTCTTGCTAGGAAGAAGATTCATTATTGGCTTTATTCCATTCTTTCCTTTTCATTCTTATTCACTATTGTAAAAGAGTTTTTAGAATCTCTCTTCAAAAAATTCAGTGTATTGGTTCTAAGAGTCTCCTTATCAAAAGACTCAGGGTGGTTCTAAGAGTCTCCTTATCAAAAGACTCAGTGCAAGTTAGTGAATTCCTACCAAGGGGGTAGAAGAGTGGACTACCCAAAGTTTGGGGAACCACTATATTTTCTTGTGTTGTGCTGTGGATTTTCTTTCTTACATTTGCTTTATTGTTTTAATTCTTGTTGGTGTGTGTGGGAAGCTCTAATCTGTGATCATACATATATATATATATTAACTTTGCACAAAATATTTCAAATCTCTATTCACCCCCCCTCTAGAGAAATCTAGTGAGGTTAACTGTGCACTTTCAATTGGTATCAGAGCCAGGTTGATCTAAAAAGGATAACTCCTTGATCAAAAAGGTCCTACCCCATATATATATATTTTTCAAAACTATTTTTCACATGGCACAAATCAAAGATTATGCTTCCACCAGACCACCAATGTGCAATCTTGAAAAGTTTGCAATTTGGAAAACAAGAATCAGAATCTATATGAACTCCATTGACACTGACTTGTTCAATATTACTGTAACAGGTCCACCAAAGCCCTATAGAAAGGATGCAAATGGCAACATCACACAAACACTTGTTCCAAGATCTGAATGGACAGAAGATGAGAAGAAGGCAAGAACTCATGATCTAAAGGCCATGAACATACTTGTCTCAACTCTCTCAGATGATATCTTTCAAAAGGTTGTCGACTGTGAATCATCCAAGGAAATTTGGGATGCCCTCACAAAGATGGTGGAAGGAAGTGCTGATGAAAAGAAAGACAAGAAGGCCCTTTTGATCTCTCAATATGAGAACTTTCAAAAGAAGGCTGAAGAAAGCATCTCTGAAATGTATGACAGATTTAGTCTGATCATCAATCAACTCAGAGACTTGGATAGAGAAATCTCTCTCACTGAGATAAATGACAAATTACTAATGAGTCTCCCTAGTTCATGGGACTCAAGAATTTGGGCAATAAGAGATACAAGAGGACAAAAAGAGATCTCAACAGATGCTCTCTTAGGAAAACTCAGATCCTATGAGCAGTTGCTGAAAACTAGAGAGGAGAAGGAGAGAAGAGAAAACACCCCAAGTTCCTCAAAAAGCAGGAACATTGCTCTAAAGGCAACAGAAGAAGGAACCCCTGTCACTGAAGAAGAATTATTCAGTTTCTTGGCCAGAAGGTTTAAGAAATGGGTCAAGAAAGATGGACCAAAAAGGAGGGAGTCGAGACCAAGGTATGACAAAACACCTACTAAAGAAATAATTTGCTATTCCTGCAGAAAACCTGGACACATTGCCCCAGAATGTCCAGAGAATGCTGAAACAGAGAAGGATCTGAAAAAGAAAGATCTGAAGAAAAAGGGAAAGAAGAAAGAAAGAGGCTTCATTGCTGAAGCCTGGAGTGAAACAAACTCTGAGGATAGTTCATCCTCTGAAAGTGACAATGAAGGATCCAGACAAGAAGACATCTGCTTGATGGCCCTTGAAGATACAAAGATTGATGATAAATCATGGAGTGAAACAGGATCAGAAGAAGATCTATCCTCTGATGATGAAAAAGAAAAGAACCTCATTCTCATTGAGGAATCTGAGAATGAGGATGAGGTAAGTATGTTTGATGATATTGACTTTCAAAGTGATAGCTTTAAAAATGATTTTATGAAAATGTACCTAGATCACCTAAAAACAAATCAAGAAATTGAGGATCTAAAAGAACAAATCATTGTAGCTAAAAATCAGAAAAACATAGAAATTAACTCCTCTAAAGATTATGAATCAATAGCTAGCAGAATAAAGAAGGAAACAGAAAGGGCTAATATAGAAAATCAGTTCCTTAAGAATAAAATATCCCAGGCAAAAGCTTTTGAAGAGTCAATAAAAATAAGAAGCCAAACTCTTAAGGAAATTACTGAAAAACAAACACTAAGACCCAAACATCTTGGGCTAGGGGCTGATCCTTCAATCAGCCTAACTTCATCCAACAAACCTGCTTGGATGAGCCCTGTAAAATTCACTAAACCTGTAAATTTGTTAAACCAAGAAAAAGACCCACAGGATAAGGGAGAAAAAGGAACCAAGGAAGTTGATGAAACATCTTACTATTCAGCTGATGATTCACATACTTCATCTGAAGAAACAATCAATCCAAGAAGAACAACACATAAAGGAGCAAAAATAGAGAAAGGCAAAATGAAAATTTGTGAAGACACAGATACGTCGACTTCATATCGACGCATGCACGATAATGCGTCGACTTATTCTCGACGTAACCTCTCGGATGCCTCGACCTCTACTCAACGCTTGAATAAAGACAAGTCGACATCAATTCGACGCAACTTTCCTCATGCGTCGACACCAGATCAACGCAATCTGAGGAATACGTCGATAACAAATCAGCGCAATTATCAACATACGTCGAATAGTTATCGACGCACCAATACATTCTCTCCAAAAGTCTTTCATCCTAACCCTCATTCAGGAACCAGTCATCCTAATCATAAATTTTGTCCAAATAAACATTTCAATCCCAAACAAAATATTAATCTTAACCAAAAATCCCATCTATATTCAAATCAACATCTTTATCCTAACCAAAACATTTATCATACTCTAAATTTAAATTCCCTTAATACTAGGATAATCAAGTGCTATGTATGTAACAAAGCTGGCCACACTACCAAGCAATGCTGGTACAATTAATCAAACTCTCTATAAAATCTAGTTCAAAACTATCTTAGAAAACATTAGGCCAAGAAAGAAATAAAGAGAAATAAAGATTTTTTTTGGTCACTTCTAATCGACGCACCGTCGAAAACCAAAATCGATTAAAATCGACGCATACGTCGATGGAAAACCCTAAACCCGACGTCGAATTCAACTCGACGTAACGTCGACTTTATGATAAAGGGCGGCAACTTTAGAATATTTTTTGGTCACATCCACTGGAATACCGAAAAAGCCTCGAATTGAGCCCTGTCTCGACGCTTCACCTGACTTAAAAAGACTCTTCAGAAACTTCCTCTTCTCTGCATCTCTTATCCTCCGTGCTCCGTTGTCTACCCAATCCTTCTTACTTCTCTAATCTTCAATGGCTCCCAAAATCAACTCGGGTTTCGACATCGACCTCGAATCCTTCCAAGCAGCAGCAGAGAACTATAAAAGCATCATTTCTCTCTTCACTGAAGCAGGACTGAACAAGCTCATCTCCACTAGATGCAAGCTCCTGGAAATTGAGCTCACTGAGCTCATAACTCATGTTCAGGTTTCCGAACAAGGAGAAATCCAAGGAACCCTCTATGAGACTCCAGTCTCCATTTCTGCAGACCACATTAGGGCCACCTTTGACCTCCCATCAGGTATATCCTAATGTCACCCTCATTTCAATAAAATAGGAAAAGAAAATAAGCTTTTTATAAATGACTCAACCAGTATAAAATTATTCCCCTATTAGGTGATGAATCCATTGAGCTCACACCTGATGAAGTCAAGCAATTACTCATCACCATGAAATTCTCAAAAGAAAGACCAATCCATCTGAAAAAGATAGACTTCTCTGATGAATATAGGCTGTTGGCTGATATAGTAGGGAAAGTTCTACTGTGCAAGATCTCAGCCCATGATGCAGTGCCCAAACAGCAGCTGAACATCATGGGGGCTCTTGTGCTGAAGAAGAAGGTGGATTGGGCCAGCTGTCTTCTCAAAATGATAGCCTCCAAATATTACCACAAAGAAAATGCTTATATGAGAATCATGAGTCAGGTTCTCTTCCATTCCTTCCCTGACCTCTGCAGGTCAAAAGGAATTCCCATCCCTCCAGGAAAAAGGATGTCCATAGCCCTATTTTCTAAATGGGCCAGGCAAATCCCTAAGCCTGGTTCCATTCCTGAAAGGACTCCTTCACCTCCTCAAACAAATCTCTCCTCTCTCCCATCATCATCCACACAAATACCACCTCAATCCCTTGCTCAGCATTCTTCTATTCCTCTACCTCCTCCAGATGATAGATTCACCTCTCCACACTCATTATCTACTCCTCCTCCATCTCCTTCACACCAAGAATCATCTACATCCACTGAGGCTCTCATCTCTCAGTGCATAAAATCAGCAGCTGAAAAATTCCAAGCAATGCTAGATGAGCACTGTTCCCAACTTCATTCCTCCATCCTTCACATGCACACCCAAATAGATGGGGTCAGTGCCTCTGTGCAAGTTCTAAAGTCATCTCTCTCTTCCTCTAGAGTGACTAAGTCTTTCTTAACCTCCCTAGCCAAGAAGGTCAAGAAGGGGGAGAATCTAGATGAAGAGCAACCTTCCAATCCTAAATCTCTCTCTCACAAGTCCTCTCCTCAAAATTCTGACAAGATCCTTGGGAATGAGACAGTACCTGAGCCTCTTAATTATGAACAAACAATAGAGGTACTCAGCATAGCAAGAGAGGTTGCAGAACAAGTGACAATACTACAAGGGGAGGATAACAGAGTAGAAAATGAGGCTGTAAGAATAGATGGTGAACTTCAGGGGGAGCTGGAAGCTATACTAACTGATGAACTAATCAAGGAACTGGGAGCTGAGTTTGTGAATACAGCTGCAAATGAAAAAGAGCAGCAAAAAGTTGTGTCAACTGAAGCTGGGACTCAGGGGGAGCCAACTGCTGTAACTCAGGGGGAGCTGAGAATACTAACTGCTGATGAGCAACCCACCAAGGTCTTCAAAAGAAAAAGAAAGACTCCTCCTACACCACCTGAGTAGTATTTGAGAACAATGCTGATATATATTTTATTGAAAAAGAACTGGTATAAATATGAAATTTGTCTATATGATTCTGGAATATCTGCTTATATGATCTCCCTCTCTAAATTTCACTTTTGATTAAGTGACATACTTCCTATCTTTTCAAATTATATGATGAGTTGATTTTATGCTAAGACAATTTCTCCTTAAAAAGGGTTAAGACAAATAGGGGGAGATTGTTGGGAAAATGATTTCTCTTAACCCCCAGAAATGAGTTAAAGAAAGAGTTTTATGAATGAATAACAAAGACAAAGTAAATATGCGTCGAATGGTATTCGACGCTACGTCGAAATAGAGTCGACGTCTTCTTCAGGATATGTCGAAGTAACTTTAGGAAGATTTCGACGTAGGTCCTGTCGACGCTACTCTGATTTCTAGTCGACGCATACAAAGAAGTCGACGCACCTTTGTCGACGCACATTCCTTATATCCCTCTCGACGTTGGGCTAAGATAAATTCGACGCTTACGTCGAATAGTAATCGACGCACGTCGATTTGTTTGACAGATTTGAATCTGCGCCAGATCTCTTTCCTTCTTTTCTGAAGATCTGATTTATATAGAATGATGTTAATATTTTATAGCCGTTCTGAATCATTCTTTCCTTCTATTTGATTCTTGGCTAAATTGATGAAATCTGTTTTGGATATTATTTGAAATCTAAATTGATATTTTCCATTTATGATTAAATCTGCTATGGAAATATTTCTCTCTACCTAAATCTCTGGCTGCTAATTGATTCCTCTCCTATAGTACTATCTTATTACACAGAGCTATAAAATAAAGAGCAAGTCGGCAGGAAAAAGCAGAAGAGTGATCCACCACACATTTTATGATATAGAGGAAAAGCTCCCAAAAGAAAAGAGAGATATTGAGAAAAAGCTCTGCAGCAACTTTCATCCATTTCTACTTCTGCTTCTGCTCACTGATCACTGCTGCAAAATCTGATTGCTCTCACTAAAAGAGAGAAAGGCTACAAATCTTCTTCTCTCTATAGAAGAAAGATTCAATTCTTAACTTGTGCTTCAAATCTTCTTGCTAGGAAGAAGATTCATTATTGGCTTTATTCCATTCTTTCCTTTTCATTCTTATTCACTATTGTAAAAGAGTTTTTAGAATCTCTCTTCAAAAAATTCAGTGTATTGGTTCTAAGAGTCTCCTTATCAAAAGACTCAGGGTGGTTCTAAGAGTCTCCTTATCAAAAGACTCAGTGCAAGTTAGTGAATTCCTACCAAGGGGGTAGAAGAGTGGACTACCCAAAGTTTGGGGAACCACTATATTTTCTTGTGTTGTGCTGTGGATTTTCTTTCTTACATTTGCTTTATTGTTTTAATTCTTGTTGGTGTGTGTGGGAAGCTCTAATCTGTGATCATACATATATATATATATTAACTTTGCACAAAATATTTCAAATCTCTATTCACCCCCCCTCTAGAGAAATCTAGTGAGGTTAACTGTGCACTTTCAATTTCATTTTTATTCAATCCTGCTTAGTTAGCTGTAGTTTATTTTAGTTTATCTTCTTCTTTTGTTTTTGCGGAGCTGACCCCTGCAGGTATCTTTTCTGGATGGCGGATGCTGCGGCTCATTTTAGCTTACACGCCAATCTTCTGGTGTGCTCATTTCTGAGCACTGGGTACTCTCTTTCCCTAGCATTATTCTGAATTTCATAGCTATATTTTGCGCATTTTGTTTAGTTTAAGTCTGGGGGAGAGTAGTTCCGTTTACCCGCTCACGTGCACCATTGCACAGCATACTAGGAGGTGTTATTTATTTTTGTTTTGTTCATTTTCATTGCACACCGCAGCACCCACTTGAGCGCGTACTCATCTGTTTGCTTGCTCTGTTGTGAATTTAATTCTTCTGCTTATTTGGGAAAGTCTAGTTGATGGCTTAGGACTATGTAGCAGAGTAAAATGTTGACTCTAGTAGTGCTCCTAGTCGAGCGCTCGGTTGCATCGAAATTTGGGTAGACTAGACTTCTCTTTATACTTATGGTTTTATATTTTTTTCTATTAGTGTAAATGTTGTTTACTCTACTCAAATGGTGAATTCGGTGTGAATCAAATGGTAGCATAGGGATGTGTGTAAATGATCGCTAGACTCGTATTGCTTGAGTCGGGAGAAAGGAGAATCTTTCTCGGTGGCTAGAACTTGCCCCAAGCAATTCTTGAAGCATTGGCATAGGATAAGTTCTAGTACTTGAGAATGGCGTAGGCCATCATTTTGGCCCGGTTGAACGTTTTATTTCATGCCTATCGTTTACCCTTGCTAGCCCCTTCGTGCCTACCCTTTCCTTGATTCAGCTCCACATATATCTCACCAAAGCCTAAACGCCTAACCTAGTCGCACACCCAAATCTGAGCTTTAGTTGTAGTTTTATTTACATTGTGGGGGGTGTTGATTGTGGTGTTTATTATGTGAATCTGGGGATTTGCTCATTTGAAAATTTTGCTGAAAGAAAAAAAAAGACAAGAAAAAGAAAGATAGCAAGAAAAATGAGAAAGAAAAAGAGAAGAAGAAAAAAATGAGTTTTATTGAAAATCGTCTAGAAAAAAAATTATGTATTGGGAGTAGGCGGTGCACACACTTATGTTGCAAAAGTCCAAGTATGGGGGTGTGGTGCACTTGCATTCGATTTTGGTGCGCGGGTAGTTATTTTAAAAGCTCAATTGGGTTATGTGTTATAAGCCATTTTGTTTATCATTGTTTACCTCACCGTAACCCAAGCCTCAATTAAAACCTGAAAGTCCTACTGACTCGTGCCTTGAACCGATCTAGTGTCATGGGTAGAATGTGACCGGGCATGCTTATGGTCATCGACACTGATGGATTTCAGTGGAGTTTGTCCCGCATCCCGATCTTGAGCAATGCTCGTCTCAGCGCTTAGTTTACTTTCTCTGTATGCATGACCGAATGATTCACCGTTCACCATTTTGAGTAGCTGTAATATGCTTTTACTCTTTTAGAAATATATAAACTATTTATATAATCAGAAATCTTCTCTACTATTTTTCTCATGCACGTGAGCATGCGACTTCGCATGGTACTCTGTATTGTAATTTTAAGCCATCTACTTTTCTTTCCCCGTTCGCTTAGAATTTGTTTGCTCGGGATACGCAAACAGGTAAGTCTGGGGGTGTGATGAGTCTCAATTATATACACATTTATGGACTCATCTGGGCCGATTTTCTAGTCTATGCACTACACTTTAGGCATATTTTTGTTCATATTTGATATTCTATGCTAGGTGCACTTCTTGGCCCGATTTGGTGTGTTCTTATGTTTATTCTCTTTTGATAGCCTTATCGTATTGTTGAGTGCCACTTTCAGTGGCCTGATTAGCATTTCTGTAGGAACAGGAGTTGTGCAGGTGTTCCCGGTACAATTCTGTACAGGAACACTGCGCACGATCACTGGTTCTATTGCGCACGACCACTAGTCGTGCGCCACTGATCGTGCGCACTCAACCCCCAAAATTTGAGTTCTGTCTTGTCGAAACGCACGACCATTTACGATAGTGCGCACGACCACTGGTCATGCGCCACTGGTCGTGCGAACATGTTATTTTATAAATCTCTTACATTGCAGGCTCCGCCCAGGCAGGCGCACGATCACAGGATTCTAGTGCGCACGACCACTGGTCGTGCGCCAATGACCGTACGCACTGTTTATTCCAGCGCCTATAAATATTCCTGCTCGCGAATTAGGTCGGACGCTCCGCATTTCTTCCATCCAGTCCGCCGTTTTCGCCCCTTCCGCAGGTTCTCCGCCCCCCTAGGCCTCCTCCATCATCCTTGAGCTCCAAGGAGAGGTTTCTAGCCCAAAGATCGCCAATGTCGAGCAAGGAGATCGTGTATCGGAGTAGATTGGATCGTGACACGAAGAAGACGAGCCATTAGGAGGAAGTGACAGCCCGCCTCTACCTCGGACGCAGTTGAAGACCGAGCTTGGACGCGGATTGACAACCCAGCGATTCCAACCGTGAATCTTCGGCAAGGCTTCGGATGTGGTCGACTCTTTTACTCTTTTTTTCCTTCTTTATGTTGATGATTGTTTAGGTTAGATTCTTCTATATTTTGATGATGTGCACAATGAATCTTGTTATGTAATATCTATTTCATTTATTTGAGATTATATTATTCATATGTGTTCATGAGGTGCGCCCCATTCATTTTCCATTCCGCCATCGTGTTCGTGTGCCGCACTAGCAATTGCTAGTGGCGTGCTTGTCGACGAGGTGCTTGCGACCCTCATCCGTATGCCTTCTCGTCCATCCGCCTAGCGAAGCGTGGCATAGCGGCCCGTGTAATTCATTCGCCTAACGAAGCAGTGCGCTCAAGGCCTGCACAGTTCAATTCTGCTTGCCTACTCGTCCATCCGCCCTTGCGACGCAGCGCGCTCAAGGCCTGCCTAGTCTCCATCCCGCCAAGCGAAGCATTGCATAGTGGCATTGCATAGGAGTAGTTGTAATATTTTCCTTTATTTTCCACAACCAAATCAACCCCCCTCCACGATCCATCCGATTAAAGGACTTCGATCTCAAGTCCTTCCTCGATAGATAGCTCCACCTTACTGTGTTCCTTTGAGATCGATACTTGGGGATTCATTCCCATTTTATATTACTTGAACGATTGGTACACTGCCATTTCGTGCCGTAGTCTAGCTACCGCCTATAGCGGTGTGCAGGATTTGCGCCATCAGCTATCTCACCGGAGTTGTTTGATCACATCATCGGATGTAAATCTGCTGCTGAAATTTGGACATCTTTGGACGGGTTGTTTAATAAGAAGAATGTAGCTCGGCTACAGTTTCTTGAAAATGAGTTGGCGAAGGCCTCTCAGGGCGATCTTTCCATTTCTACCTTCTTTCTCAAGATGAAGAACCTCACAGCAGAGATTTCTGCATTCGACCCTGATGAGCCTATCTCGGAGGCAAAACTGAAGAGGCATATCATCCGCGGGTTGCGGAAGGAGTATCTTGCCTTTGTGACTTCAGTTCAAGGTTGGGCAAATCAACCATCTCTGTTGGAGCTGGAGAACTTACTTGCTTCGCAAGAAAGTTTGGCAAGACAGATGGCGGGGACTTCTATCTCTGGGGGAGATAGTGATGTGTTGTTCTCTGGGAAGAAGAAGAAGAAGTGGGATAAGAAGAAGTCGGGTTATGATGGACCCTCTACTTCAGGTCAGCAGGATAGGGGTTATGCTCCTAAGTCTGATGGGAAGAAGAAGGGAGAGGGACCAAGGTGCTTTAGGTGCAATAAGACCAGCCACTTCAAGAAGGATTGCCGGGTTAATCTTCAGTCGGGACATGTAGCAGAGAAGGAGAAGCCAAAGTCTGATGAAGCTGGATGGGGAGGAGCCTTTGCGGCTAATATGACGGCGATGCTCGTTAAGGCCTTGGCTGCCATCAACTTCGAGGAGGATTGGATTGTTGATTCAGGGTGTGGACATCATCTCACCGGGGATGAATCAAAGTTCACTTCTTTGGCGCCTTACTAAGGTAACGATGCTATCATTACGGCTGATAATTCTATTCATGCTGTCGAACAAGAAGGTGTTGTCTCCCTGAGCAGTGATAAGGGTCCACTCACGTTAAGGAGTGTTCATCACGTGCCTGGTATGAAGAAGAATCTTTTCTCTGTGACCAATGCGGTCGATGCCGGTTATCACATTCTGTTTGGCCCAACAGAAGTGAAGTTTCTTAAAACTCAACCGGAGATCAGGAGAGATGTTATCCATGTTGGAAAGAGGGTGAAGGACTTGTTCGTGTTATCGACAAGTACCTATGTTGATAAAATGAAGACCAACGATAGCGCGGCTATCTGGCATGAAAGGTTGGGGCATGTTGGCATGGACAAATTGAAAGCTATGGCGGTAAGGGGCCTTGTCAAGGGCTTGCCTAGCTTGTCCTCTTTTGGAGACGGTCATGTTTGTGCTGGATGTCAGTTTGGTAAGTCTCATCGACTTCCATTTGATAAATAACAAACAAGATGCAAAGCGCCGTTGGAGTGCATTCACGGTGATTTGATGGGACCGACTGCCACCCCAAGCCTTGGAGGCAATAGATATATGTTGGTGTTGATTGACGATTACACCAGATATGTCTGAGTGTATTTTTTGAAAGAGAAGTCAGAAGCCTTTGCGAAGTTTGTGGAGTTCAAGGAGCTGGTGGAAGGTCGGTTAGGCCTGCGGGTGAAGAAATTGAGGACTGACAATGGTGGGAAGTTCACCTCTGGTGAGTTCTCAAGTTTTTGCAGGAAACACGGCATTCGGAGAGAGCTCACTTGTGCCCATACTCTACAGCAGAATGGCATTGCGGAAAGGAAGATCCGTCATCTGACGGAAACCTGCAAATGCTGGCTTCATGCCAAGAGTATCCCAAAGTCTTTCTGGGCGGAGGGAATGTCTTGTGCGGCTTACGTCATCAACAGAATGCCTCTAAGTCCTATCAACATGAAGACCCCTCACGAACTGATGTTCAAGGAGAAACCGAGTGTTGCACACCTTCGGGTGTTCGGGTCAACCTACTATGTGCATATTCCTGATGCTCTTCGAACAAAGCTAGATGTGAAAGCAAGGAAGCTAGTCTTTGTTGGGTATGATGAGCGGAAGAAAGGATGGAGGTGCATGGATCCTTAGACACGGAGATCAGTGGTGTCTCGGGATGTGGTGTTCGATGAAGTGACTTCCTACAAGGGGAATTCAGGAGTTGAACTACCGGAGGGCAGGGTTGATGAAGCAAGGAAGGCTGCAGTAAATCTTCAAGTGGAGTTGCCTGTTTCACCAGGAACTCCAATTGTGTCAAGCTCTGAGATGGAGGCTTCAGGTTCTGGAAGCAAGGGGAGCGATGCTCCAAGTTCATCTGGAAGAGGAGATTGCACAGAAGAAGCAGCTGAGGAGGTGGCTAGTCAGGTGCAACCTCTTAGGAGGTCGAAGAGGACTATCAAGCCACCGGATCGATACACAGGAGGAAACATGGTGAGCTTCGTCTCATGTTTCTTTGCTGGTCCCTTGGATGAAAGGGAGCCATCGAGCTTTGAGAAAGCCAAAGGCGTGAAGCAGTGGGATATTTCTATGCAAGAAAAGATGGATGCTCTCAAGAAGAATGAGACTTGGTCTCTAGTGCCCTCGCCTAAGGGCATTACCCCTGTAACATGCAAATGGGTTTACAAGCTCAAGAAGAAAGCTGACGGCACGATCGAGCGATACAAGGTTCTCCTTGTAGCTCGCGGGTTCTCACAACAGTATGGTGAAGATTATGATTAGACGTTTAGTCCAGTGGCAAAGATGACCTCGGTTCGATTTGTTATTGCTTTGGCGGCATCTAGTGGATGGGAGATTTGGCAGCTCGACGTGAAGAATGCCTTCTTATACGGCGAGATCGACAAGGATATCTTCATTATCCAGCCGCCGGGTTTCATTTCGGAGGATCGTCCGGACTACGTCTGCAATTTGAAGAAGGCCCTATATGTTTTGAAGCAAGCGCCTCGGGCGTGGTATGGGAAGATCGCGGAGTATCTTCTATTCTGTGGGTTCTTTGCTTCAGATTCTGATTCTAGCTTGTTCGTCAAGAAGGAGGGGGCGCTTCGAGTTATTGTGCTATTGTATGTGGATGACATGATTGTCACCGGGAACTCAAAGGAGGCGGTAGCAAGGCTGAGAGCTGAGCTTACTATCAGGTTCGAGATGAAGGATCTGGGGGAGCTTCACCATTTCCTTAGACTCGAGGTCCAGAGGCGGGAGAGCGGAGTGCTCATTTCTCAGGAAGGATATGCAGAGCGGATCGTTAAACGATTTGGCATGGAAGAAGGGAAGAGCAGCTCTATACCTCTGGAACAGCATCATAAACTTCGGAAGGATGAGGGAAGAGTTCTTTCTGATCCGTTGGTGTTCCGATCTCTGGTTGGGAGCTTGATTTACTTGACCATCACGAGGCCTGATATTGCTTATGCAGTTGGCAAAGTGAGCCGGTACATGGCGGAGCCACGGAAGCCTCATCTTCTAGCGGCAAAAGGAATTTTGAAATATGTGAAGTCGACCTCTGATTTGGGTCTTCTATTTAGGAGAGTGTCAAGCTTGGAGTTGCATGGATAAATGGATGCTGACTACGGGGGAGACGTGGATGATCGGAGATCAACGTCTGGTTATGTCTTTATGATGGGCCCCACAGCTATCTCTTGGTGCAGCAAAAAGCAGGACTCGGTGTCCGTATCTACCACAGAAGCGGAGTACAAGGCTTCTGCCTTGGCAGCTCAGGAAGTCGTTTGGCTCAGGAGGTTGGTAGAGGACATTCATGAGGAGGTTCGAGGTCCCACTATGCTACGCGGGGACAATGAGAGTGCTCTCAAACTGGTTAACAATCCAGTCTGTCATGCGAGGACCAAGCATATAGAGATTGAGCACCATTTCATTCGTGAAAAGGTGTTGGGAGGATCTCTTATGGTCGAGCATGTTCGGAGTGCGGACAATGTCGTAGACATCTTCATAAAGCTGCTGGCGAAGGGACCGTTTACACGGTTGCGGAGATTACTCGGGCTAGTCTCCACTTCCCACTTCAAGGGGGAGTGTTGAAATTTTGAAGTGAAGTGGAGGAGACCGGGTGGTCTGGTTTGAGAGACCGCCGAGACCACGCGGCTTGCATATGTGTTCTGCCGATTTGTTCTGGCGGTCTGTTCTAGTGGTCTGCTGGTTGGCCGGTCTGTTCTTAGTTGCTGCGGTCTGTGCCCGAGTTGTTCTGTGCTGGTTGGCCTGTCTTCCTTGTTGGAAGACCGGGCGGGTTGTTCTTATATGACCGTCTACCCGGGCGGTCTGTTCTGGCGATCTGGCGACTTGTTTGGAATCGGCCAGATAGTTCTTGCTAGCTCTTGGTGGTCTAAGGAAGGAGCGTTGTTGAGACCGTTCGGTTTGTGCGCGGTCTCATGTTCGCGCGGCCTGTGCGCGATCTGCCTGCTGATTTGCGGTCTTGGACAGGGCATTATCCAAGTGTTGTGATCGCGCGGTTTGTCTTGTGAGACCGCTCGCGATCTGATGGGCGGTTACTGTATCCCGATTTGGGCGGTGACGACATCCGTCTACCTGTCTATAAATAGGGGTGCATGGCCCGTCATTAATAACGAGAACTGTTTGCGATCAGCAGGTTGCGGTCTTCTTCCTTGGTGATTCCCAGCGGCTTGAATAAACAGTTCGGCAGCCGTCTGTCTGGGAATTGGTTTATGTTCATTCTTGTGCTGTTCGCAGCGAGCTCAGCGATCAGGAGACCTTCAGCGGTTAGGCGATCTGGGTTGCGGTCTGGCGACAGCTTCAGTTCTTTGTTCCAATAAGGCTCCAGTTTGTGCGGGCTGAGGTGCGGTCGTGCAGTGCTGGCAGTCTGTATGGTTTCTGTTCGTGCGATCTCAGGGCAAGCCGGGCAAGTTCTGGAGTGGTGCGGCTTGTGCGGTCTCAGCTAGTCTAGCCGCCAGCTTTGCCTTTTGGTGTGTTTTGTTTTTCTCATCTCCGTGATTCTGATGAATCATGTCTCGCCATGTATACCTCGCACTGTAATTGAAGATTGTGATTCAATAAAGTTTCTTGTGTTTCTTTGTGGCATTGTGGTTGTTTGGCTATAACTCAGTTGATACAACTCCTGCTTACTCCTAAACGGTCCAATTTCTCAAATTTTAACAGGCCCTTTCGATGAGATTATCGTAGGAGTAGGGAGGGATCCTACCGATCTCCAACTTAAAGAGGCCTTCACGAAGGCCGAAGGTTAGGGCCAGCTGCAGGGTGTGACCATCCACCTCCTGGATGTTCAACACCTCCTCCTGGAAGTGGTTGATATAGTCCCCCAACGTTTCTTTGGCCCCTTGCACCAGGTGGAAGAGGGTCGTGGCCTCCTTCATCAACATCTTTGTCGTGGCAAACCGCATCGTTAGCCCCCAGCAAAGGTCTTCAAAGCAGTAGATGGAACCTGCTGGCAACTGGTGGAACTAGTCCCTTGCCTTCCCTCGGAGGGAGATTGTGAACAACCTACATTTGAAGGCGTCAGACATGGTCTGGATAGAGGCGATATCCTCGAACCACTGGATGTGTCGGATAGGGTCCTCCCTCCTCGAGTAGTAATTCATTGCGTGATCCCTGAACCACTCCAGCACTGGCGCGACAATGATCTCCTCACAAAAGGGGGTCCTCCCCCCAATCTGGCGACGACCTTCATCTTGGCGAGTATCTCCTCCATACTCGCTAGCCTGCCAAGTACTGAAGTATCTCGCCTGCTCTTCCTCCTCGAGGAACCGAGTTCCGCGAGCTCCTTGCGACACCTGTGGACCGAACTGCGACCTCCTTTGTCGCTTGAACTCCTCGACATGCTCCTTCCCTGCTTGCTTAGGGCGAGCATCTTCCTCGGACGGGCCCGGGCGATGAGGCGAGGTCGTCGTTCCTTCCATGCGAGGTTGTAGAGCTGCTCGCATGGAGCCTTCTATTCGCCGCGCAAATTCCTCAAAAACGGCCAAAGATACGAACTCGCCACCTCTGGTCGGGTTCCCTACCACATCCTCGTGGTCGCTAACTATAACCATTTCGCTTTCACAACCAGACTTTCTTCCTCTGACTACGATCCACGCTCACCGCACCAAAGTGTTGAAGCCTGGAAAATCCCGCCTCCAAAATTCGGATCAATGCTGCCGGAGGCTACTTGCCCAGCAGTTCAACGAGAAGATTTGGTTAGCCACGACGAGCGAAACAGAGAGATAATGAACACAACCCCAGCTGCTGCGGCAGGGAGGTCCCATCACGTACCCAGAAGCTCAAAAGAGTCTTCTCCTCCAAAACCACGAGTGGCCGAGCTGGGTACAAGGAAGGCACTGACTAGGGAGGATTCTCACCTATAAGGGGGTGAAGCTCTGATTTTTTACAAGTGCCATTCCTGGTACCCCTGGGGGTCTATTTATAGACAAATCTTGAGAGAGAGGAAGCGGGCGACTATCCCTGATCCCCTTGGAATTGGTTTTTTAGCAAAGGCATAGGTAGGGAAGTAGGTGAGGACCTCGTCCTAAACTGGCGAGTTGGTTGGTACAAGTCGCCTATAGGCGAGAATGTCCATTCCTACGCCCTCCCTGCTCGGCCGAATGTGAGTTGCGGGTGTGCCTTTCCTTCTCGCTCGGCCAGGTTCCTTCTCGCTTGGCCAGGTTCCTTCTCGCTTGGTCAGGTTCCTTCTCCCTTGGCCAGGTTCCTTCTCGCTCGGCCAGGAAGGCGAGTGTCTTGTGTTCAATGAACTCTGGAAGGCTATGTTCGACGAACTCTGGAAGACTGCGTTCGACAAACTCTGGAATACTTCTGTGTTGACCTTTTGACCTTGACTTCCGTCTGCGTGGCTTGACTTCTGTCTACGTGGCTTTGAGTGGGTCCTACCCTTAGAGAATATGGGTTGTACAGCAGCCTTAGCAAAGCTTATAGAGTTTTTAATAAGAAAACTCTAGTTGTAGAACAATCTATTAACATTGTATTTGATGAGACGAGCTTGCTACATAGCAGCTCTTCTAGTGCTTCTGTTGAAGTTGCAGGTTCAAAGTTGCAAGATACAAACTTGGATGAGCTAGTTAAAGACAATGCTCAAACCTTCATCAAGATCTCTCCTCCAACCTCAACTGAAGAGGAAGATCATCTTGGTGAAGAGCCAATTCATGTGGAAGAAGACATTCTAGTAGTAGAAGAAATAGCTCCAGGTGTTCCAAATGATGCAAGGAATCTTGAATTCAGACACCTGAGGGACCATCCTATTGATCAGATCATAGGAAATCCTCAAGTTGGCATAAGAACCAGAAGAGGTACTACTTACGAAAATATGCATTTAAGTTTCCTCTCGTAGGTTGAACCAAAGAAGTTCCAAGAAGCAAATGAAGACCCCCATTGGATAATTGCAATGGAAGAAGAATTGAATCAATTCAAGCGATACAAAGTGTGGACACTTGTTCCAAAACCCAAAGATAAGAATATCATTGGAACAAAGTGGGTGTATAGAAATAAATTGGATGAAGACGGATCAATAATCAAGAACAAAGCCAGACTTGTAGCAAAAGGATACAGACAAGAAGAAGGGATCGACTTCGATCAGACTTATGCTCATGTAGCAAGACTCGTAGCGATCAGGCTGTTTTTAGCTTATGTTGCATTCAAAGGATTCACCGTATACCAAATGGACCTCAAGTCAGCTTTTATCAATAGTAATATAAAAGAAGAAGTATACGTCGAACAACCTCCAAGTTTTGTTAATCCTGATTATCCCGATTAGGTTTATTTATTACAAAAAGCTTTATATGGTTTGAAACAAGCTCCTCGAGCTTGGTATGAGACGCTGTCTAACTTTCTTCTTGAGAACAAGTTCACAAGAGGAAAGATAGATAAGACATTATTTCTTACGGAAGTAAAAGGCAAGATTTTGCTAGTACAAATTGTTGAAAATGTTGAAGTGGAAGTTTGTGGAGTTGGCAGTCTGGGGGGAGACCGCGCGATCTGGTCTGACCGCACGGTCTTGCAGTCTCCTCTGGCGGTCTGACCTCTCTGGTCTAGCCGCAGGCTATTCAGCGTGACCGCCGTTCTTCTGTCCAAGGGGGCCGAGGTGAGGCCACGCGGTCTGGTGCTTGTGACCACGTGGTGGGGGCAGTCCGGTCTGGTGGCTGTCTGGTTTCTTTGTGGTGTGTGCGGACTAAGGTCTTCTTAGTTGCGCGGTCTCCGATTTGTGTACACATAGCTGGTCCTTCGGCGATCTGCTGGTATATGCGGTCACAGGTGTTTGGTCGACTTGGCGGGCTGTTGCCATAGTCGGCCTGGTGTGTTCGCAGTCTCTGGAGGAGGTTGGGTGGCGAACATAGGTGGTGAGGGTCATGATCGGGCGAGTTTTCATGATCGAGTGGCTTCTGTTGAAGTCGGCGAGCTCACTAAGCAGAAGGATCTTTTGCTGATCGCGCGGGTTGACCGGTCTGGTCGCGCGGTCAAGGGTGGTGACCCTATATCATAGGGTGGTGACTGGATCAGGTCTCATGCCTATAAATAGGAGCCACTGTAGCAACAAATATATCGCACCAAGTGTAAGCTGAGCTCGCGTTCTATTCTTGCGGTCTCATTTTCTTGTGACCGGGCGGTTTGCTGATTGAACTTCTTTTGTGCAGCTTCTGCGGATTGTGCGGGCAGCAGCGGTCACTCCTTCTTCTAGGGTGTTCGGGCGGTCTCGCGGTTTGCAGTGCGGGTTGCTGGAGTTTGGGAGAATCAGTGGAGATCGCGAGGTTCTTAGTTGGTGTTGTTCAAGTCGCAGGCAGGCAATTTGGGCGGTCTTGTTCTCTAGCCGAGCGGACTATCGGGTCGTGCGGTCAGGCGGTCTTGGAGTTGGCAGACCGCTGGTATTCTTTCAGCTTGTATTTTCTCCTGTTTTTTATGTACTGGCGAAATCATGTCACGCCATGTATACCTCGCCCTGTAATGAAGAATTTTGCTAGCATCAATAAATATTGTGTTTGTTTTATGTGCTTCTGGTTGTTGGCTTGAACTTTGAGTTATACTATTCCTGCTCACTACTAGATCTACGAAAATTTTCACATGGTATCAAAGGTAGGTTGGAGTGGATAGAGCAGTGAATAACTCATAGTTACCATCGCCTTTGTGAAGAAGGAACCAGTGGTAGAGCCATGGAAGCAAGAGGTCTTGGAATTGAGATGCTCAACTCGACTAACTTTAAGAAGTGGAAGTCTTGTATGCAGAGTTATCTTCTGGGTGAGGACCTCTGGGAGGTGGTTGGAGGAGAGAGCACGAAGGAAGTTATTCTGATTGGGGACAATGGTCATGAGGTGAGAAATTGGAGGCGGATTAATGCCAAGGCAGAGTTCGCTCTGAAAAGGGCAATATCACCTGACCTGTTTGATCACATCTTGGGGTGTGGATCAGCTACTGAGATCTGGAGAGCCCTGGATGGGCTGTTTAATAAGAAGAATGTGGCTAGACTTCAATTCCTGGAAAATGAGCTGGCCAGATCGGCTCAAGGTGATCTCTCTATCTCTACGTTCTTCTTGAAGATGAAGAACCTGTGCGCTGAGATTTCAGCACTGGATCCGGATGAGCCAATTTCTGAGGCAAAGCTGAAGAGACGCATCATCCGTGGCTTGCGGAAGGAGTATGTGGCCTTTGTGACGTCGGTGCATGGTTGGACAAATCAGCCATCTCTCCTGGAGATGGAAAATCTACTTGCGTCGCAGGAGAGTCTGGCAAGGCAGATGGCAGGGGTGTCAGTGTCTGGGGGAGATGGCAGAGTTCTCTTCACAGGAAAGAAGAAGAAGTGGGATAAGAAGAAGACTGCTGGAGGCAATGGGCCTTCAACCTCTGGACAGCAGGATAGGGGTTATCCTCCTAAGGCTAAAGGGAAGAAGAAGGGGGAAGGACCCAAGTGCTTCAGATGTGGGAAGCTTGGCCACATAAGGAAGGATGGCCGGGTGAATCTTCAGCAGGGGCATGCTGCTACAGGAAAGGAGGAAGCTGAGGCCAGGCAGAATGATGGAGGATGGGGAGGAGCCTTCTCGGCTTCTTTTGGAGCTGCGGCTCCTATCAACTATCAGGAGGACTAGATCGTGGACTCAGGGTGTGGTCATCATCTCACCTGGGACGAGTCGAAGCTTACTTCAGCGCAGCCTTACTCAGGTAACGATGTCATCATTACTGCTGATAATACAGTGCATGTTGTTGAGAAGGTGGGGGTTGTTTCCTTGGGAAGTGATAGGGGGCCGTTAACTTTGAAGAGTGTCTATCATGTGCCCGGAATGAGAAAAAACCTCTTCTCCGTGACTAACGTTGTAGACGCTGGGTATCACGTTCTGTTCGGCCCAACAGAAGTGAAGTTTCTACGAAATGTGGAGGCGGTGAAGGCTGAGGTTGTTCATGTGGGGAGAAGGACAAAAGACTTGCTCGTCTTATCGACAAGTTCTTATGTTGACAAGATGAGGACGAATGATAGTGTCGTGATATGGCACGAGAGGTTGGGGCATGTAGAGATGGACAAGATGAAGGCTATGGCGGTGAATGGTCTGGTCAAGGGCCTGCCTAGTCTATCTTCCTACGGAGATGGTCATATTTGCGCAGGATGTCAGTTCGGCAAATCTTATCGACTACCGTTTAATAAGTCGTAGACAAGGACTAGTGTGCCGTTGGAGTGCATCCACGGTGACTTGATGGGACCGACTGCTACCCCAAGCCTCGGAGACAGCAGATATATGCTGGTGTTGATCGATGACTACACCAGATATGTCTGGGTATATTTCTTGAAGGAGAAGGCGGAGGTGTTTGCCAAGTTCATGGAGTTCAAGGAGCTTGTGGAGGGTCGGTTTGGCCTGCGGGTTAAGAAGATGAGGACTGACAACGGAGGGGAGTTCATCTCTGGTGAGTTCTCTATTTTTTGCAGGAAGGCGGGCATCCGGAGGGAGCTTACTTGTGCGCATACTCCACAACAAAATGGAGTTGCAGAGCAGAAGATCCGTCATTTGACGGAGACCTGCAAGTGTTGGCTGCATGACAAGAGTATCCCAAAGTCCTTCTGGGCGGAGGGAATGTCTTGTGCTGTCTATGTCATTAACAGGATGCCACTTAGTCCCATCAACATGTTGACCCCGCACGAGATGATGTTCAAAGAAAAGCCAAGTGTGGCACACCTTCGAGTGTTTGGTTCCACCTGCTATGTGCACGTTCCAGATGCGCTTCGGACGAAGCTAGATGCAAAAGCAAGGAAGCTAGTCTTCGTGGGTTATGATGATCGGAAGAAGGGATGTAAGTGCATGGACCCAGAGACGCAGAGATTTATTGTATCTCGCGACGTCGTGTTTGACGTGGTGACGTCTTACAAGGAAGTTCTGGTGTTGAGCTACCAGAAAGCAGGGTGGAGGAGCCGGAGAAAGCTGTGGAAAATCTTCAGGTGGAGCTGCATGTGTCACCAGGTGGCCCATCAATATCTAGTTCTAAGGCGGAGGCTTCTAGATTAGGAAGCAGGGGGAGCGATGCTCCGAGTACGTCTGGAAGGGGAGCTAGGGAAGAAGCAGCTGAAGATACTGCGAGTCAGGGGAAGGCGTTGCGGAGATCGAAGCGAACAATAATTGCCCCTGATCGTATACAGGAGGAAACATAGTGAGCTTTGTCTCATGTTTCTTTGCTGGTCCCTTGGATGAGAGGGAGCCATCGAGCTTTGAAAAGGCCAAAGGCGTGGAACAGTGGGATTCAGCTATGCAGGAAGAGATGAGTACTCTTAAGAAGAATGAGACCTGGTCTCTGGTGCCCAAGCCCAAGGGTATCACTCCTGTGACATGCAAGTGGGTCTACAAGCTCAAGAAGAAGGCAGACGGCAGTATCGAGCGATATAAGGCTCACCTTGTGGCTCGGGGATTCTCGCAGCAATACGGTGAAGACTATGAAGAGACATTCAGTCCGGTGGCAAAAATGACTTCAGTTCGGTTTGTGATTGCCTTGGCGGCATTTTGGGGATGGGAGATTTGGCAGCTCGATATAAAGAATGCGTTTTTGTACGGCGAGATTGACAAGGGCATCTTCATGGTCCAGCCGCCAGTCTTCGTGTCTGAAGATTTTCCTGACTATGTCTGCAAGTTGAAGAAGGCCTTGTATGGGTTGAAGCAAGCGCCGAGGGCGTGGTATGGAAAGATTGTAGAATATCTCCTAGTCTATGGGTTTGGTGCTTCAGACTCAGACTCAAGCTTGTTCGTCAAGAATAGCGGGGAGCTTCAAGTCATCGTGCTGCTTTACGTCGATGATATGATCGTGACGGGGAATTCGAAGGAGGAGGTAGCAAAGCTTTGGGCAGAGCTATCTAGCAGGTTCGAAATGAAGGTCTTAGGTGAGCTTCACCATTTCCTTGGACTCGAAGTGCAGAGGAAGGGAAGTGGAGTGTTGGTATCCCAGGCTGGATATGCGGAGCGAATCGTGGAGCGATTTGGCATGAAGGAGGGAAAGTGCATCTCTACTCCTCTGGAGAAGGCCATGAAACTTCGGAAGGATGAGGGGAGGATTCTGGAAGATCCGCTGGTGTTCCGGGCTCTGGTTGGGAGCTTGATCAATCTGACGATTACCAGGCTGGATATTGAGTATGCAGTTGGCAGGGTGAGCCGTTATATGGCGGAACCACGGAGGCCTCATCTACTAGAGGCCAAGAATATTTTGAAGTATGTCAAGGCGACTTCGGATATGGGTCTCCTTTATAGGAGGGATGCGGGCTTCGAGGTGCATGGGTACATTAATGCTGATTACGGGGGAGATTCAGATGATCGGAAGTCGACGTCTGGATACGTCATAATGGCGGGCCCCACGACTATATCATGGTGTAGTAAGAAGCGGGATTCCGTGTCTGTCTCAACCACGAAAGCGGAATACAAGGCTTCGGCCTTGGCAGCTCAAGAAGCCATCTGGCTTAGGAGGTTGGTAGGAGACATCCATAAGGAGGTTCGGGGTCCGACTCTACTCCGCGGAGACAATGATAGTGCTATCAAACTGGTTACTAATCCAGTTTGTCACGTGAGGACCAAGCATATCGAGATTGAGCATCACTTCATTCGTGAGAAGGTGCTGGAGGGGTCTCTTTCGGTCGAGCATGTTCGGAGTCAGGACAACATTGCTGACATATTCACAAAGGCGCTGGCGAAGGGGCCGTTTGCTCGGCTAAGGAGTTTACTTGGGCTGTTTTCAACTTCCCACTTCAAGGGGGAGTGTTGAAAATGTTGAAGTGGAAGTTTGTGGAGTTGGCGGTCTAGGGGGAGACCGCGCGGTCTGGTCTAACCGCACGGTCTTACAGTCTCCTCTGGCGGTCTGACCTCTCTGGTCTAGCCGCGGGCTATTCGGCATGACCGCCGTTCTTATGTCCAAGGGTGCTGAGGTGAGGCCGCACGATCTGGTGCTTGTGATCGCATGGTGGGGGCAGTCCGGTCTAGTGGTTGTCCGGTTTCTTTGTGGTGCATGCGGACTAAGGTCTTCTTAGTCGTGCGGTCTCCGGTTTGTATTCACATAGCTGGTCCTTCGGCGATCTGCTGGTATATGCGGTCACAGGTGTTTGGTAGACTTGGCGGGTTGTTGCCCTAGTCGGCCTGGTGTGTTCGCGGTCTTTGGAGGAGGTCGGGTGGCGAACACAGGTGGTGAGGGTCATGATCGGGTGAGTTGTCATGATCGTGCGGCTTCTGTTGAAGTCGGCGAGCGCACTAAGCAGAAGGATCTTTTGCTGATCGCGCGGGTTGACCGGTTTGGTCGCGCGGTCAAGGGTGGTGACCCTATCTCATAGGGTGGTGACTGGATCAGGTCTCATGCCTATAAATAGGAGCCACTGTAACAGCAAATATATCGCACCAAGTGTAAGCTGAGCTCGCGTCCTGTTCTTGCGGTCTCATTTTCTTGTGACCGGGCGGTTTGCTGATTGAACTTCTTTTGAGCAGCTTCTACGGATTGTGCAGGCAGCAGTGGTCACTCCTTCTTCTAGGGTGTTTGGGCGGTCTCGTGGCTTGTAGTGCGGGTTGCGGGAGTTCAGGAGAATCAATGGAGATCGCGAGGTTCTCAGTTGGTGTTGTTCAAGTCGCAGGCAGACAGTTCGGGCGGTCTTATTCTCTAGCTGAGCGGACTGTCAGGTCGTTCGGTCAGGCGGTCTTGGAGTTGGCAGACCGCTGGTTATTCTTTCAGCTTGTATTTTCTCCTGTTTTTTGTGTACTGGCGAAATCATGTCTCGCCATGTATACCTCGCCCTGTAATGAAGAATTTTGCTAGCATCAATAAAGATTATGTTTGTTTCATGTGCTTCTAGTTGTTGGCTTGAACTTTGAGTTATACTATTCCTCCTCACTCCTAGATCTATGGAAATTTTCACACAAATCTATGTCGATGACATTATTTTTGGCTCTACGGATGATAACCTCTGCAAAAAGTGTTCCAAACTTATGCAAGGGAAATTTGAAATGAGCAGTATGGGTAAGCTGAAATATTTCTTAGGACTTCAAGTGAAGCAATCTGAAAATGGAATTTTCATCTCACAGACGAAATTCATCAAGGAGGTGGTTAAGAAATTTGGAATGGAAAGTGCAACCTCTATGAGGACTCCAATGAGCTCAGTTATGTCTCTGGACAAGGATGAGAAAGGGAAAGCTTTCGATGATACCAAGTACAGAAGCATAATTGGCTCTCTACTCTACCTAACTGCTAGTAGACCTGATATAATGTTCTCTACATGTGTATGTGTTAGATATCAGGTGAACTCTAAGGAATCTCACAATACTGCTGCAAAGAAAATTTTGAGATATCTTAAGGGTACACCAAATCTTGGCTTATGGTACCCAAGAAGTAATGATAGCGAGCTAATAGGTTTTTCATATGCAGACTTTGCAGGTAGTAAAGATGACAGGAAAAGCACTTCCGGAACATGCCAATTTCTCGGAAGAAGACTTATTTCCTGGAGTAGCAAGAAGAAGAATTGTGTTGCAATTTCAACCGCCAAGTCAGAATACATTTCTGCAGGCAGTTGTTGTGCACAACTTCTTTGGATAAAGAATCAGCTTGATGATTATATCTTGAAGTTCAAAGACATTCCAATGTTTTGCAACTCCCCAGTGCAATAACAATTGCAAATAATCCAGTCTCGCACAGCCGGACAAAGCATATTGAATTGAGATATCATTTCATCCGGGAGCATGTAGAGAATGGGGACATCAATCTATGATATGTCCCAACGGATAAGCAAGTTGCAGATATTTTCACGAAGCCACTGGATGAGACCAAGTTCTCTTTCTTCAAGACAGAGCTTGGAATGCTCAACATGGAGTAATATTCAAGTCAGGAAGGTAGATCTTCATTTGTTCAAACTCTAAAGGAAGCAAAGGTCTGAAATTTTGAAGAAAAAAATTCTAAGTCATTTTTGAGACTTCTCGAGAAATGGAAGTCATCTCTCGAGAAATGATGTTTCTCTGGTGAAAAAGGCTAAATGACAGAATCTTAGTACTTTTCGAGAAATGGAACTATACTTCTCGAGAAATGGAGTCATCCCTCGAGAAATGATCTTGCGAAGCTGAGTCTGCAGAATTATTTGATTTCTCGAGATATCATTAGACTTCTCGAGAAATGGCATTTTATTTTCAATCTTCAGAAATTTTTATTTTTCGGAAATACGAAAGGGCAGGTATGCAGCTGTTATTTAAATGTTAAATAAAATTCATTTAAATGTCAAATTAAATCAAAAATATAAATAGAAAATCTCGAATGAAATAATGTTCACGCAAACCCCATTCCCTTTCTTCTCGAAAACCCTTCGACTGTTCATCTTCTTCTCGCGACATTCAGCGTCTGGTTCGCTACTTCTCATGATTTCTCACTGTCAGCACAAGATTTCGACTCGTTTCGATGGCTCCTGGTTTCAGAGCTAAGATAGGCGTTGGCAGTGAGCTTGAAAGGTTAGGTCTGAGCGATCTTTCAGATGATTTTCAAAACCTATTCTATCTCCTAGATGCAGCCGGGTTATCTTTCATTTTAGAGCATCCTTGTCGAATTCTGTTCAGAGAAGTTGAAGAGTTCTGTATCAATGTGAAAGTGGTAAAGGAAGGAAGAATGTTGATATCCTTTGTGGATAATCTGAAGATCAAGATTTCAACCAAATCTCTAACCAAATATCTGAGGCTACCAGTTATCGAATCTGAAGATGATCTAGATGAACTTGATTGGGCTAGAACTATGACTTTTGTGGTTTAGATAAGGCTGATACATCTATTAGAAGACAGAATGAATGGTGTTGGAAAGCTGCTGGTAGACATTGTTTCTAAGATCCTTCTCTACAAAATAGGAAGTTTAGGATATGTCTCTGAAGATGTCTTTTGTCTGATGATTGTTGTTGTGACTGGAAAGAAATGTGACTGGGCCACACTTCTCCTTTCTAAAATTAAAGCAAGTCTACTTGCTCCAAACAATGCAAGTCTATTTGAATCAGTTTAACCCTACAATGTTTGACATGTCCAAGGGTGTGGTCATTCACCATCTGAAGAAGCTCAATGTCTCCACAATTCAGAGGTGGGACATCAGGATAACTAAGCCAGTCAATGCAGGTGCAAATTCCCAGAGAGAGCCAGTTCCCTCTGTCACTTCTGAGGATCAGAATGTGACTCCATCTCCAGCTCCTCTTTCTGATACTCCACTTCAAGATGATGTTGTTCCATCTCCTCCTCCTCCTCCTCCAAATGTTGTTATTAAAAATGTTCAGGCAGATTTTGTAGCTACCACAATTGCAGAAATTGTTAGACATATCCAAAAGGATGATTTGGCAGAGTACAGTCCCAGTGGCCATATGGCAGGGTCTGGTGCAGATTTTGACTTTTCCAATGAAGCGGATGATGTGTCTGTTGATGGATTATCTCCTCCCATAGCACATGTTGAGGGGGAGAAAGAGTTCTGCTTGGAAGCAAACAAGGAAGCTCAAGGAGAGCTAGTTTTTGAGGAAGGTGATGTGATTAAAATTTCTTCTCCAAAAGTTATAAGTTTTGTGATTCTTAAAGAATTTCCTGATGATGCCAGATCTGTTGTTACTCCTCCACCTCCTTTTCCACCTTTATTTGAAGAAGATTCTCTTCTGGGAAAGATTGAGCTGTTGCTCAAGAAGTAGAGTGTAAAGTTTGAAAATTCAATTCAGGAAGTTCATACTAGAATCTCCAATGTTGAAAAATAAATGAGTAGAAGCCTAGCTGAAATTAAAGTCAATACAGACAAAATCAAAGAGCTTGTAATTCAAGGTGGACAAGCTATAGACCATACAATTGAGGGTGTAGCAAAGGTGTTGGCAGAAACTATTCAGGTCAGAAAGACTCAAGAATCTTTGGCATCAAAAGCAGATGAAAGTTCTTTCAAAATTATTGATGAGGTTGGTATGTTCAAGGAATCTGTAATCCAACCCCTTACTGTAGAAGTCAGAAAGGGGGAGGATAAGATGACAGAGCTTTTGGATCATTCATTGTCTGAACTTCAAAGAAGCTTGGGAATTCAGAATGAACAATTATCTTCTGGTGTCCAAAGGCAGGTTGCAGAGATCAATGCTCACACTTCAAAGACTGCTATGTGGATTCATAATGAGATTTTTCCTGATTTTACAATTCAGCCTCAATTTTCACCTAGACCTGAAGGGCATCCTGAGTATGAATCTCTTGCTGACTATTCCCAGGTTTGGCCTGCAGAACAATCTAAAATTCAGTCTAATGTGCCTGGTTCAAGGAAAAGGAAATATGGAGAAGGGCCATCTGCTAGTAAGTCTGTCCCTGGGTCAAGTTCTGGAAAAGCAGTTGCTACTGAAGAAGTTCCAGAGGTGTGGAGTCCAGTTTCTAAAATAATTATTCTTGACTCATTCAAGCTTGTGGATGAAGGTGGTATGAAGGTTTCAGACTATTTCAGCACAACTGAATGGAAAAAGTATGAGACAAGCATGACCAAGAGAAGGATACATTACAAGACTTATGGTAATAACAATCATGCAGCTCCAGTTCCTCCTCCAAAATACCATCCTAAGCCATATGCTTATTTTGCAAGACAATAACAGAAGAAAAGAGACAATGCCTTAAGAAAAGATTATGAGTTCCATCAAACCTTTTACTCAATCTGATTGTGTGAACATTAATTCATGAGACAATCTTAAATATATATAGTTGTTGATTTTGATGAAGACAATCTAATATATATAGTTATTGGTTTTGATGCTCTCTCTGCTTTCATATCTTTTCCTCTATGGTTTGTTTTGTTTATGTTTTATATTTATGCAATTCATCTTGGTAAATAGGGTTCTGACTTCTACAAATAGGGGGAGATTGTTGGGTATTGTATCCACAATAACCTTGATTTGTGGGAAGTCATCCTTGAACCACGATTGAATTGCTAGTGTAATTGATATTTCTTTCTAGTATTATTCTTGCAGGTTCACATTGCTAAGTGTAGACCAATGTCAGGTCACAGTGGGTCAATAAGCACAGTTTCATACAATGTAATTCCTCATTGTGGGGAACATGGTGTTGACTCATGTGTGATATCTTTATTGGGATACACTTCATTTTCAAGACTATTGAAGCCCATGGTTTGGAGGTGCAGCTGGTGTCCAAGAGAAGAAGAAAATTTTCCTAAGTATTTTTCGTTCGACGAATTTTGGTGAGTTCGTCGAGCTCCGTTCAACGAACTGAATCTGTTTCGTCGGGCGTCGTTCGATGGACAGTTATTCTAAAATTCTAAGTTCAGCTTTTGTCGAGCTTCGTTCGACGAACTGAAGTAGTTTCGTCGATCGATGTTTTTTTGAAACTGAAGTGGTTTCGTCAATCGCCGTTCATCGAGCTCCGTTCGACGAACTGAAGTAGTTTCATCGATCTCTGTTTTACTGAAGTTGAAGTGGTTTCGTTGATCGCCGTTCGTCGATCGCCATTCGACGAACTGAAGTGATTTCTTCGTGCTCCGTTCGACGGATTTTCCTCGGCCGACGAATTGACTTTGTGTTGTTTTGTTTTTCAAATTCCTTTCTCGGGAAATCTTTTTCAATCCGTTATTTCAAGTTTCTAAAGGTTTCTCAGCAAGACTTGACTTTCTCGAGAAATCAAAACAATCTCTCGACAACTATGTCTGTCTCTCGGAAAGTCTTTCTCATCTGCCAGAAAAGTTTTTCTAAGGTTGTTTTTCTTGAGAAGCCAATTGTTCTCGAGAAGTCCATCCATCTCTCGAGAAATCATGTATCTTTCGAGAAGTCTATCTCTATCTCCCGAAAAATCTTATATGTATTTTCTCGAAGCAGAAGCTGCTATTCCTCGAGAAGTTCCTTGTTCTCAAGAAATTGTGTTTTCGTTCTTTAAGTGATTTTCTGTCCGTTTGTCGAGACGTTAATTCCTTCTGTCTGAGGTGACGGCTCGTCTGATTTCGTTTAAGGTTAATCCTACCTTAATTCATGTCGCTAAGATTATGGCTATATAAGGTTCTCTTTTAAGGGTTAATTATGAGAGATTATAATTATTCTATCATTAACCCTAATTCTCTATTCGTTCCAAGAAGAACGAGAAAGTGCCACCTCCTGTTGCCAATGCTGGAGATCGATCATGTGTTCTGAATGTATTGTCTCCAGTGGAAGAAGAGGTTCGATTGATCATTGCTCTATCCTCTACTGTATCTATTGGATCAAGTCGAATCGAAGAAGGTCAGATCTGAATTATTTACAATTCTTCCTCATCGACATCAAGTCAAAGCTATTCAAGTCTTAATAAGGAAGAAGATTTCTCGGGGTTTTCAGATCTGTTTATGTATTGATAAGTATTGTATGAATCTCATTTTACATTTGATTGTAGGAGAAGTTTTCTCCGAGTTGTGGGAGAGGTTTGTCTCCGAGTTGTAGGAGAGGTTTTTCTCTGAGTTGTAATAGAGAGATTTTCTCTGAGTTTGTAGGAGATTTGTCTCCGAGTTGTAGGAGTGTTGACTCCAAGATTATTGGGTCATTCTTGATCCGAGTTATAGTGAAGTAGTCAAGTCTAGATGTGGTGCTAGATTGGCGAGGCCAGCAAGTGGAGTACCCAAGAACGGGGAACCACTATAAATTTCTTGTGTCGTCCGTGATTGTGATTTGCTTTCTGTGTGTTCTATTTTATCAAGTTTTTAATTCCACAAAAGACGTTGTTATCACCTATTCACCCCACTCTAGGTGATTTAGGTTGGCAACTAGATACTTCGTTTTTCTTAAAATTCTCATATTGAGTTATGAGAAGAGCCTTTTTGTCTTTCCTCTCATCAGAACATCCTTCAACCAGTCTGGAGAGAGATTCCCAGATCTCTTTTGCAGAGTTGCAATCAGCAACTTTCTGAAATATGTCATCAGACATAGTTGAGAACAATATGTTCATGGCCTTGGCATCACATGCCTTGACCTTCTTCTCATCCTTAGTCCATTCAGCTCTGGGAACTGAGGTTTGTATGACCTTCCTAGTGGAGTCTTTCCTTATTGGGGCTGGGGGACCTGTGAGGATGACATTGAAAATTTCCTCATCAATAGAGTTCATATATAATTTTTTTCTAGCCTTCTAGAGTGTAAACTTATTCAGATTACACACTGGAGGTCTTGTAGATGCATAATCCTTAGAGCTCATTGATGCGCAAATCTCGCACACCGCTATAGGCGGTAGCTAAACTGCGGCACGAAATGGCAGTGTACCGATCGTTCAAGTAATATAAAATGTGGGAATGAATCCCCAAGTATCGATCTCGAAGGAACACAGTAAGGTGGAGTTAACTATTGAGGACGGACTTGAGATTGAAGTCCTTTAGGTCAATGGGTGCGAAAGGGGGTGATTTGGTTTGTGGAAATAAAATAAAATACTACAACTACTCCTATGCAATGCTTCGCTTGGCGGGATGGAGACTAGGCAGGCCTTGAGCGCGCTGCTTTGCAAGGGCGGATGGATGAGTAGGCAAGCGGAATCAAACTGTGCAGGCCTTGAGCGCACTGCTTCGTTAGGCAAATGGATTACACGGGACGCTATGCCACGCTTCACTAGGCGGATGGAAGAGAAGGCTTGCGGATGGAGTGAATCGCACCGGCAGAATGAGGGTCTCAAGCACCTCGTCACAAAGCTCACACCTAGCAATTGCTAGTGTAGCAAACGCAAATCGCTCACACCATAATCACCACAAGAGCTCACCTCAAGCACTCATACACAAATGATATCATTGCTTAACAATGAAATACAAATTAAATCAAGTGCAGAGTATAAACATCATCATAAAATAGAAGATTACACTGCAAGCAACAATAACCTAAGAAGAGAAAAATGCAAGAGATACGACCGAATCCGGAGGCTTGCTGTAGATTCTCAGTAGGAATCGTCGGGTTGTCAATCCGCTTCCTAGCTCGGTCCCATCTATCGTCCGGGGTAGAGGAGGGCTGTCACTTCCTCCCAATGGACCCGTCTTCTCCGGTAAACTACAATCTGGCCATGTCTGCTGCAAAGAACTCCTAGCTTAGTGATGAAGATGAGTGTAAACTCCTCTCCTTGAAGCACTTGGATGATGGAGGTGGCCTTGGGCAAAAAGTGGAGGAAGAAGGAGAGAAAAATGGAGCTTTCCGCCCTGACGGCGGATGAAATCACGGAACTGTTCGGGATGCTGAAAACCTAAAAAATCGCAGTTTAAATAGAAAAGTTGCAGAATTTTTTTCATGCACAACCAAACGCACGACCGTGTGTAAAAACGCACGACCAAATTCAGAATGCTATTTTGGGCCAAATCGTGCGTGAAGGATAAACGCACGACCGTGCGATCTGGAAAATTGTAAAATGGCATAAATTCTTAGATAAAAGAGGGAAACTCGTGCGATTTTGCTCACGCTCGATCAAAACTGACCGTGCGCGAACAAAACGCACGAGCCGGGGCAGATCACCATTTATAAATACTGTAGGAATCGCACGGTCGCTGAAATCATGCGTCAAGGAATCGCACGACCGTGCGATTTCTCCAGGTTACAATTCCCATAGAATGAATATCTACCCACCTGCAATATAAACCAACAAGCTGGGGAACATACCACCAGCACACAGAAATATCTAATAACAACAAAATAAATACATGGGGAGCAGCATGTGCTTACCCCCAGCAGAATAGTGCGCAATTGCACACCACAATGGGCCAAAATGAGCACTTCGTGAAGAAATGTGTTCAAGTGAAATATAAGCAATAATGTGCAGAAAGTGAAGTGCGTGTGCGTGAAAATAAGCCCAGATGAGTCCAAATATGTGTATATAAATGGGACTCATCACACCACCAGACTTACCTGTTTGCGCGTCCCGAGCAAACAAATCCCTCAAGCGGATGAGAAAATAAAAAGCTGGCATAGAAATTGCAAGGGTGGAGTACCTTGCGAAGTCGCAAGCTCACGCTCATAAAAATTTAGTAGAAGAAATATTTAATTATGCATAAGTACATTTTTCTAGGAGCGTATCTATATATTATTATTACTCAGAATCTAAATCGTGGTGAATCATCCGGTCACGCGTAGGAACAAAGTAAACTGATCGCTAAGGTGAGCATTGCTAAAGATCGAGGCTCGAGACAACCTCCAAAGAAATCCATCAATGTTGGTGACCATAAGATTGCCTGTTCGCACTCTCTCCACGGCACTAGTTTGATTCAATGCACAAATCAGTAGGACTTTAGGTATAAGACAGGGCTTGGGTTTCGGTGGGATATACAATGATAAACAAGAAGGCTTACGCACGAAACCCAAATGAGCTAGTGCAAAATAAATTATCCACGCACCATGATAAACAAGCGGGTGCACCACACCCCCAGACATGAACTTAACTATATGGGTGTGTGCACCGCCTACTCCCAATCATAAATCTATAAAAAAATTCAATTAAACACTTCTTCTTTTTCTTTACTTTTTACTTCTTTTTCTTTTTCTCATTTTTTTCACTTCTTTTCTTTTCAAAACATTTTCAGCAAGAAGAACAATGAAGCGCATCCACATTTTCACAAAAATATCACAACATCAACACCCCAATCATGAAAATACTAAACAACTAAAGCTCAAATTTGGGTGTGCGACTAGGATTGGCTTTTAGGCTTTGGTGAGATAAAAGTGGGGCTGAATCAAAGAACGGGTAGGCACAACTGGGCTAACGAGGAATAAATGATAGGGATGGTACAAAAAGCTCAACCTGGCCAGAAAGATGGCCTACGTCATGCGCACGCACTGAACTAACCTATGCCAATGCTTCAAGAGTCACTTGGGGAAAGTTCTTAGCCACCGAGAAAGACAATCCTTCCTCCTGACTCGAGCAATACGAATCTAGCAAACGTCTACACACATCCCTACACTACCGTTTGATTCACACCGCATTCACCACTTCTGAGTAGAATAAACATTATTTACGCAAATAGAAAAATATAAAACTATAAGCATAAGGAAAAATTATTTCTACATGAATTTCTACGTGAGACGCAAGCACTCGACTAGGAGCACTATGGGAGTCAACATTTTACTCCATCTCACAATCCTAAGCCAGCACAGAGATTTTCACAATCATACAAAAGAAACGAGTTGAACTCGTAACGCGCCTACGACTAAGTACATGCTCATATGGGTGCTGTGGCGTGCGATGAAAATGAACATCTACAATATTATTGAAATAAAAGCTTCTAGCATGCTATGCAATAGTGCACGTGAGTGGGCACAAAAAATAGCTCTCCCCCAGACTTAAACTAAACCATCCAACACAATATATGCTATGAAATTGAAAATAATGCTAAGGGAAGAGAGTACCCAATGCTCAGCAAGTGAGCATACCAGAAGACGCGTGTAAACCAAGACAAAGCTGCAGCATCCCCAACCAGAAAAAGAACCCGTATGGGTGATCTCCGCAACAACAAAAGAAAATGTACAAAGCAAAATGAAATATAACTAACTGAACTAAACTAGATGAAAATAAAAATGCAGGAAAAGGAAAGATAACTACTGGAGTTATTGTCCTCCCAGCACGACTTATTTAAATTTAAAACAGTTCTAGCTAATGGGTCTATGAAAAAGAAAATGCACAGGTAACTGTTCTAATATGCGTGTCGGTAGCGGGTACCGATACGGCGATAGAATAGTTACTCCCCTACCTAAATAAAAATACCTGCTCTTCACAGGTAGGGGAAGCAGAAAGTAAGAAGTGGAGGAGGAGTCCTCCTCACTATTCTCACCAAAAACATCCTTGCCCAGCAAGGTGTCTGTCACAACCCGCATTTTCTCCGAATTTAAGAATATCAGAGTAAGAGAAAATACACGTCATGATGCCACGTCATACAGGAGACAACTGTAGATGCTCAGGCGGGAACCTATTACTTAACTAAACAAACTTGATTATATGATAAGTCATCATTTGAAATCATTTATCAGGGGTTTTGAGATAAGAACTGTGTCTCTCAGTTCGTGGATCAACTAGTCCACCGAGAAAGTATATATAATTGCAGCGGAAAGTACTTAATTTAGTTTACTTAAAGTCCTACATGTATGCAAACGACGGAGCATGAAATAAATGATATGCACATAACTAGGCGTACTGTAAGGGTAGAAAATACCTTTAGGCGACTTTTAAAGTTAAGGGTTTCAGTTAGAAAGAATGCAATGAGAATGAGGAAAAATCATTTTATAACTATAGTGCACCTAGCATAAATCATTCCCAGAGGGTAAGGTACACAAGATCTAAAAGTAGTGGCATAATCTGGCAAATAATCTATGAAGTATAAAAAAAGGGCACAATGGGCGTCAACAACATGACACTAACCCATTGGCACTAACTAGTATGTCTGAGCACAAGAAGCAACTAAAACAACTACCTCGCAACAGCGGGGTGAGCAGCTACCAACTCTGAACTCCAGGCAACACCACTAGCCGCTACGGCTCTGAACCTGAGGCATTCAATAAAACAAAGAACGCCTCAGCAAGGAGTTGCAAGTGGCAGAAGATTAGCAGAAAAACGAACAAGGCATAAGGGGTACCAACCCAAGCCAGAATTTACCGAAAGAGAGCTCCAACAAAGAACCAACAAGCATCAAGTGCACTATATACCAAAAGAGGAACAAACATGTTCATTTATTTAGTTTCATCAATTAAAGAGACTGATCATCTCAAATTATACGGGAGCGGTTAACTACCTCCGCTACCCAAAGCCCAAAACCAGGTGGGGGTACCACTAGACCCTACCACCCAAACACGACTACCGTGCAAGGCTATAACATTTTCCCCCACTGTCTCCCAAACACAACTACTGTGTAAGGCTAAAGGCAGTAGTTCTTATTACTTAAATTTTACTTAAACACGGGACGCTGCCCGAAAGAAAATCACTGGAAGGACCTAAGAATTAGGGTCAAGGCAAAGTACACCTCGATCAATATGAATCATAAGAGTAACTCAAATGTCAACAGACCACAACGAGTAGAAAGAAGTTCAAACGGGAGGAATTCGAGATCTTGTTGCTGTTTGAATTCGTCGGAATTCATCGGGATTACACGGAATGTCCCGTGACATCTCGACGAATGGACACAGAAAAATCTTTAACCTGATTCGTCGGAATTCCACGGAATTCGTCGGAATTCGTCGGGATTACACGGAATGTCCCGTGAAATCTCGACGAATGGACACAGAAAAAATCTCTAACTTGATTCATCGGAATTCGTCGGAATTCGTCGGGATTACACGGAATGTCCCGTGAAATCTCGACGAATGGACACAGAAAAATCTTTAACTTGATTCATCGGAATTCGTCGGAATTCGTCGGGATTACACGGAATGTCCCGTGAAATCTCGACGAATGGACACAGAAAAATCTCTAACTTGATTCGTCGGAATTCCACGGAATTCGTCGGAATTCGTCGGGATTACACGGAATGTCCCGTGACATCTCGACGAATTGACACAGAATCCCCTATTCTGCTGTGTGGCCAGCGGATAGCGATTCTCCTAGAAGCTATTTATCCTTTGGGTATAGATAGGACGGTTTTCTCCAGGGAACAACTACCCGATTCATAGCAAAGGAAGAATAATCAAGGAAGCTTACATTAACACTCCAAAACTTAAGTTAAACCGAGCGACATGAAATCGACACGAGCGAAACAATACTTCAAGAACAGAAAGAGAAGGAGGAGGAAGCCACTTGCCTTAACCTTGCAAACTCGAAGATCTTTGCTCCGGAAGCTATGGTTCGGCTAGGAAAACACACGAGTACCGATTCCTGAAACTTTTCGGGTCGAAAGAAGGGGTTAGGTCACTACCCTAACTCCAAAAAATTCCACAGAACGGGAAAAGCTTACCGCTAGAACGAAGATCTCGCCGAGAGCTTTCCAAATCTTCTCTCCAAACGCGATTCCGACTACTACAGCCCTAGAAATCGCCGATCGAACGCTCCTCGAAGCTCCGCACTCGCCCTTTCGCTCGGCGGCTAATTTGATCGAGGGAGGAAGAAGATGAATAGGAGGAGGAGATTTTAGGCTTATATATATAACCCTAAATTATTATTTAATTAATAAATAAATTCCCCAATTTACTTAACTGCGAGGGCGACCGAAACACCTCAGATTTCTACGAAATTCGCACCTTAACTAAAACACGGTGTTACGAATCCAACGGCGAAGTCAGAATTTAATTCTGACGGGCCAAACTCGGGCTAAAGCCTCCCGAAGCTAAAAATCTTGAAATCCACTCAAAATCTTCACTTAAACTCGAAACGACGCGAAATCTCGCATGCTTGACCTAAATCACAAGATTTAACTAAGCTAAAACTCGAAACACTACCAGACGAGCTGACATAACGCCCTTACGCCAAAATTACGTCACAGAGGGTACGTAAAATAATTAACGAAAATCAGGGGCGTTACAGTCACTCCCCCTAAAAGGAAGTTTCGTCCCGAAACTTGAAATCCAAGGATCAAGAAAGATACAGAAACAATTCTAAGGATACAGAAAAGAAGACTTACCCGAAGTCTAAGAGAAGAGGCTAGGATGAGTCTCTCTCATAGCAGACTCCAATTCCCAAGTTGTGCTTTCGACACCCTGATTCTTCCAAAGAACCTTAACCATTGGGATCGTCTTCCTTCGCAACACACGCTCCTGAGTCTCCAAGATTCGGACAGGCTCTTCGACATACGAAAGATTGGGTTGCAAAACTGGCACCGAATCAAGAACAAGCCGATCGCTACGCAAACACTTCCTCAGCTGGCTCACGTGGAACACATCGTGAACATTAGGAAGGGAAGCAGCCAAATTCAATCTATACACTGACACTCCGATGCGCTCAACAATCTGAAAAGGTCCCACATACCGGGGATCCAACTTGTGGTTCCTTCCAAACCTCTTAACACCAGGCATCGGAGAAACTTTCAAAAACACACTGTCTCCAACGGCAAACTCTAAATCCACCCTTCTTCGATTCGCATACTTCTCATACCGCTCCTGAGCAATACGGAGCTTCTCGCGGATATGAGTCACAGCGACACTCATCTCTTCCAAAGCCTCTGGGCCTAGCAAGGGACTCTCACCAACCTCGGCCCAAAACAACGGAGTCCGACAACGCCTCCCATACAGAGCCTCAAACGGGGCCATTTGTAGGCTTTCCTGATAACTGTTGTTATACGCAAACTCCATCAATCCAAGCCGCTTATCCCAAACTCCACCATGATCTAAGATATAGCACCTTATCATATCTTCCAAGATCTGATTAACTCTTTCTGTCTGACCATTGGTCTGGGGATGATAAGCGGTAGAGTACCTAAGGTCCGTACCCAAGGCTCCCTGCAAACTCTGCCAGAAATGAGACGTGTACCTCGAGTCTCGGTCTGACACAATGCTCACAGGCACACCATGCAATCTGATAACTTCATCCAAATACAGTTCTGCTATTTTCTCCATCGAGTATCCAATCTTAAAGGGCACAAAGTGAGCACACTTTGTCAAGCGATCTACTATAACCCACACCGAGTCATGACCACTGGGAGATCTCGGCAAACCGGTAATGAAGTCCATCGAAATACTCTCCCACTTCCAGCTTGGAATATCTAACGGGTTCAACTTACCTCCAGGCCTCTTATGATCTGCTTTCACGCGCTGACAAGTTAAACATTCAGACACATACTTCGCTATATCATTCTTCATACCCGACCACCAAACGATCTGCTTCAGATCTTTATACATTTTCGTGGAACCAGGATGATAGGAAACACTAGAATCATGCGCCTCGCTACAGATCTTTGTCCGAATTTCTTCCAACGCGGGGACGCAATATCTACCTCGGTATCTCAAAGTATCCTTATCATCGATTGAAAAATCTGGCAATTCTCCTCTTTCAGTTCTACTTCGAAGATGCTGCAAGTCAGGATCTTCCTTCTGATGCAGCCTAGTAAGGGCAATCCAAGAAGGCTCTTCAACCTCTAAGCTCGAAGGTGCGGAACAACTACCGACTGAGATATCCATCAACATAAACTCCTCCACTAAGGACTGCACTGAGAGATTGAAGATATGCGCGGTCTTCCGGCTCAGGGCATCGGCCACCACATTAGCCTTACCCGGATGGTACAGAATATCTACTTCATAATCCGCCACATACTCCAACCACCTCCGCTGGCACAGATTCAGCTCCTTCTGGGTGAAGACATACTTCAGACTTTTATGATCCGTGAAAATCTTGCATGACACTCCATATAACAGGTGTCTCCAAAGCTTCAAAGCATAGATCACTGCGGCGAATTCTAAGTCATGCGTAGGGTAATTCTTTTCATGAACTTTCAATTGTCTAGACCCATACGCAATCACCTTCCCTTCCTGCATTAACACACATCCCAGTCCAATGTGAGATGCGTCTACATAAACTGCATACTCGACTCCTTCGATCGGCAAGGCCAACACTGGAGCACTACACAAACGCCTCTTCAATTCCTGGAAGGCCTCTTCGCACTTATCGCTCCACACAAAAGCAGTATTCTTCTGGGTAAGCTTAGTCAAGGGTGCGTACAGCACTGAAAATCCTTGGACAAATCTCCTGTAGTACCCGGCCAACCCTAAGAAACTCCTTATCTCCTTAGGCGTCGAAGGCGTCTTCCAATCCAATACGGCAGAAATTTTAGCGGGGTCTACCGTAATTCCATCTTTGTTCACCACATGACCCAGGAAGGATACCTGAGAAAGCCAGAATTCGCACTTGCTCATCTTCGCATACAACTTGTGCTCTCTAAGAGTAGACAACACTAAGCGCAAATGCATAGCATGCTCCTCAGCACTTCTAGAATAAACCAGCACATCATCTATGAATACCACCACAAAATGGTCCAGAAAATCCTTGAACACGCGGTTCATCATGTCCATAAATGCAGAGGGTGCATTTGTCAAACCAAATGACATGACTAGAAATTCAAAATGGCCATAACGAGAACGAAAGGCAGTCCGGGGAACGTCCGACTCACGGATCCTCAACTGATGGTAGCCTGATCGAAGATCAATCTTCGAAAACACCGTGCTACCACGCAACTGATCAAACAGATCATCTATCCTTGGCAACGGATACCTGTTCTTGATGGTCACTTTGTTTAATTCTCTATAGTCTATGCACAATCTCATGGAACCGTCCTTCTTTTTCACGAATAAAACTGGAGCACCCCAGGGAGAAGAACTTGGCCTAATGAAACCACACTGCAACAACTCATCTAACTGAGTTCGCAACTCTTCTAACTCGCGCGGGGCCATACGGTACGGTGCCTTAGCAATAGGATGAGTACCAGGCTCAAGATCAATAACAAACTCCACATCTCTAACGGGCGGGAGACCAGGGAGATTAGCAGGGAAGACATCGGGGAAATCTCGCACCACCAGAATATCCTCGATACACGGCGAACCACCAACAGCTTCTACTACAGAAACAAGGTAAGCCAAACAACCGGAAATTAACAGTTTCCGAGCACATACCGCAGAAATTATCGAAGAACTCTGGTACGGAGAACCAAAAACACTCATGGGTTGACCGTTGTCCATCACGAAGTCCAGACGCTTTTCCTTGCATCGGATGACCGCATCATAACTGGACAACCAGTCCATACCCAATATTACGTCAAAGTCTTCTAAGTCCAACACTTTGAGATCAGCAACAGCCAAGAAATCTCCTAAGAGAACGGGGCAACTGCGGACGCACTGGTTCGAGGACACCAGATCACCAGAAGGGAACTTAACGAGGAACGAATCGTTGCCCAGCTCAGGGGTCAAACGGTGACGCTCAACGAAATCCCTTGCTACGAACGAATGGGTAGCACCCGAATCGAACAGAACACGCGCCCAACGATTCTTTACCTTAAATCTTCCTATAAGCGCGAAGAGAAACTAGTCTAATACAGCGAACTAAAATGAAAACAAGACTAAACAGTTGTCTTAAGGTCTAACCTGCGATCACTTGGGTCGAAGACTGCGCTTGCTCCTGGGTTAACATGTTCAGCTTTCCTCTTCCTTTATCCTGATGCTGCGGCGGCGGCAAGGTTTGAAGCGGTACAGGCTGCAACGGGGGTTGAATCAGCGGGCATTGGAACTTCATGTGCCCTTTCTGCTTGCACTGGAAGCAGACTTTATCTTTGGTCCAACACTGGGCCACATCATGCCCTTTCTGCTTGCACAACTGGCAGAGCACCTCGCCCTTCGGAGCACCCTGGATTGCTAGCACTCGCTGCTGCTTCTGAGCTCCCTTCCTCTTGAAACATTTCTCAACTGGATGGCCGGGGCGGCCACAGAAGCTACACACCTCTCCACTCCTTTTCTTTGGAGTCAAGCTAGATACCTTGGGGGTCTCCCCCTCTTCGACTTTCCTCTTGTCCTTTTTCATTAGAGCACCCTGATTCTTGGCATTGTCGATAGCCTCGACTTTCAGTGCTGCTTCTACCACTTCAGCATAACTTTCAGATTTATAAGCACTCGCCAACTGCTGTATATCGCTACGAAGACCTCCAAGAAATCGCTTCATTCTTCCTGCCTCAGAAGTCACTAAATCTGGAGCAAATCTGCTCAACTTACTGAACTCGATCTCATACTCACTAACCGTGAGTTGTCTTTGCTTCAGGTGCAGAAAATTATTCATTAAACGGTCTTGCTCGACCGACGGCAGGAATTTCTTTAACACCATCGCCTTGAACGACTCCCACGAACATCCACCCACGAGATTTTCCCTCTCCCTGATCCACCAGCTCTTAGCAAGTCCTTTCAGTTGGTAAGCGGCGACCATCACCTTTTGGTCTGCAGAGATTCCTGAGTACGAAAACATCTCCTCAATGGCAACAAACCAGTCGTCTAATGCCATGAAGTCTGCTCTTCCGTCAAACGTAGGAGGTCCCAACCTTTGAAAATGCGAAATGAAATTCATTTCCGGTGGTATCGCTACCGGGGGTACCAAGGGGGCAGGAGGAGTAGGTACAGTCTGTCCTACTACTGGGGCCTGCACTACGGGTTGCTGCCTAGCACCGGCAGCCAACAACGCCTCGACCTGCGACTGCATCGCAACCATCTGCCTAGTCAGAGTCTCATTGCTCTGGCGCAGACTCTCGATCAAGGCTTCACTCTGCGCACCCGAAGACTCGCCCTCAGACTGGGGGGTCGACCTAGTCGCGACTCGCTTGCGCGGCATTTCTGCTAATACGCATAAACCTCTAATTAAAACTTAACCTTACACTAGAACTACACTGCTTGTTTCAGAACATACATGTACAGTTACTTGCCATTTCCACTACCTTTCTCTGGGATATTTTCATGATGATATGCTAAATTCAGGAACGATACTACATCGTCCCACTTGACTCATGTGCAAGGGGCATGTATGCATGAATTTTCTCTTCGTTTTGAAGTCATGTGTGTACGAATGTCATCATGTAAATCTTTAGCTTGGCACGTGTGCTTTATGCGATGTTATGATATGTATGTTGTGCTATGCATTCTAAGAAAAGCCTTAATGCATGTTATGAGCGGCGTACACATGAAATATTATGCATCCCATACTACATAATATCGCATGTAACGAAAAAGAAAACGTGCTAATGGGCATCCATGTGATGATGGTTATGCATCCCATACTACATAACCGTCACATGTTGCCACCTATGGTGGATCCATATACAAACACATATTATGCATCCCATACTACATAATATGCCCCGTATACTTCTTATCATGCTATGAGTGTAGTGTTCATGCTTCAGCCAAGACGTACTGATGACACATCGGTGTGTGTATGCAATGAAACTAAATAACTAAACTATATCAGAATTAGTCGCTCGACCAACTTGTCGAATTAACCTCCCTCTGATACCAACTGTCACAACCCGCATTTTCTCCGAATTTAAGAATATCAGAGTAAGAGAAAATACACGTCATGATGCCACGTCATACAGGAGACAACTGTAGACGCTCAGGCGGGAACCTATTACTTAACTAAACAAACTTGATTATATGATAAGTCATCATTTGAAATCATTTATCAGGGGTTTTGAGATAAGAACTGTGTCTCTCAGTTCGTGGATCAACTAGTCCACCGAGAAAGTATATATAATTGCAGCGGAAAGTACTTAATTTAGTTTACTTAAAGTCCAACATGTATGCAAACGACGGAGCATGAAATAAATGATATGCACATAACTAGGCGTACTGTAAGGGTAGAAAATACCTTTAGGCGACTTTTAAAGTTAAGGGTTTCAGTTAGAAAGAATGCAATGAGAATGAGGAAAAATCATTTTATAACTATAGTGCACCTAGCATAAATCATTCCCAGAGGGTAAGGTACACAAGATCTAAAAGTAGTGGCATAATCTGGCAAATAATCTATGAAGTATAAAAAAAGGGCACAATGGGCGTCAACAACATGACACTAACCCATTGGCACTAACTAGTATGTCTGAGCACAAGAAGCAACTAAAACAACTACCTCGCAACAGCGGGGTGAGCAGCTACCAACTCTGAACTCCAGGCAACACCACTAGCCGCTACGGCTCTGAACCTTAGGCATTCAATAAAACAAAGAACGCCTCAGCAAGGAGTTGCAAGTGGCAGAAGATTAGCAGAAAAACGAACAAGGCATAAGGGGTACCAACCCAAGCCAGAATTTACCGAAAGAGAGCTCCAACAAAGAACCAACAAGCATCAAGTGCACTATATACCAAAAGAGGAACAAACATGTTCATTTATTTAGTTTCATCAATTAAAGAGACTGATCAGCTCAAATTATACGGGAGCGGTTAACTACCTCCGCTACCCAAAGCCCAAAACCAGGTGGGGGTACCACTAGACCCTACCACCCAAACACGACTACCGTGCAAGGCTATAACATTTTCCCCCACTGTCTCCCAAACACAACTACTGTGTAAGGCTAAAGGCAGTAGTTCTTATTACTTAAATTTTACTTAAACACGGGACGCTGCCCGAAAGAAAATCACTGGAAGGACCTAAGAATTAGGGTCAAGGCAAAGTACACCTCGATCAATATGAATCATAAGAGTAACTCAAATGTCAACAGACCACAACGAGTAGAAAGAAGTTCAAACGGGAGGAATTCGAGATCTTGTTGCTGTTTGAATTCGTCGGAATTCGTCGGGATTACACGGAATGTCCCGTGACATCTCGACGAATGGACACAGAAAAATCTTTAACCTGATTCGTCGGAATTCCACGGAATTCGTCGGAATTCGTCGGGATTACACGGAATGTCCCGTGAAATCTCGACGAATGGACACAGAAAAAATCTCTAACTTGATTCATCGGAATTCGTCGGAATTCGTCGGGATTACACGGAATGTCCCGTGAAATCTCGACGAATGGACACAGAAAAATCTTTAACTTGATTCATCGGAATTCGTCGGAATTCGTCGGGATTACACGGAATGTCCCGTGAAATCTCGACGAATGGACACAGAAAAATCTCTAACTTGATTCGTCGGAATTCCACGGAATTCGTCGGAATTCGTCGGGATTACACGGAATGTCCCGTGACATCTCGACGAATTGACACAGAATCCCCTATTCTGCTGTGTGGCCAGCGGATAGCGATTCTCCTAGAAGCTATTTATCCTTTGGGTATAGATAGGACGGTTTTCTCCAGGGAACAACTACCCGATTCATAGCAAAGGAAGAATAATCAAGGAAGCTTACATTAACACTCCAAAACTTAAGTTAAACCGAGCGACATGAAATCGACACGAGCGAAACAATACTTCAAGAACAGAAAGAGAAGGAGGAGGAAGCCACTTGCCTTAACCTTGCAAACTCGAAGATCTTTGCTCCGGAAGCTATGGTTCGGCTAGGAAAACACACGAGCACCGATTCCTGAAACTTTTCGGGTCGAAAGAAGGGGTTAGGTCACTACCCTAACTCCAAAAAATTCCACAGAACGGGAAAAGCTTACCGCTAGAACGAAGATCTCGCCGAGAGCTTTCCAAATCTTCTCTCCAAACGCGATTCCGACTACTACAGCCCTAGAAATCGCCGATCGAACGCTCCTCGAAGCTCCGCACTCGCCCTTTCGCTCGGCGGCTAATTTGATCGAGGGAGGAAGAAGATGAATAGGAGGAGGAGATTTTAGGCTTATATATATAACCCTAAATTATTATTTAATTAATAAATAAATTCCCCAATTTACTTAACTGCGAGGGCGACCGAAACACCTCAGATTTCTACGAAATTCGCACCTTAACTAAAACACGGTGTTACGAATCCAACGGCGAAGTCAGAATTTAATTCTGACGGGCCAAACTCGGGCTAAAGCCTCCCGAAGCTAAAAATCTTGAAATCCACTCAAAATCTTCACTTAAACTCGAAACGACGCGAAATCTCGCATGCTTGACCTAAATCACAAGATTTAACTAAGCTAAAACTCGAAACACTACCAGACGAGCTGACATAACGCCCTTACGCCAAAATTACGTCACAGAGGGTACGTAAAATAATTAACGAAAATCAGGGGCGTTACAGTGTCATCTTCAGGGAGGCGGCAAGAAGAGAAGGCAATGAATGAGGCTTCCTCTATGGAGAAGGGATCAACCTCCTCACATGATAGGGTACACTAATCATTTACGTGAGCAAAATGCTCCAAGTCCTACTGGAGTACCTGTGAAGACTCAACCCCCACAGGCTCAGAAGAAGAAGAGGGGTCAAGGAATAAAGAAGAGGAAGAACATAAATAAAAATCAATCGGGGGAGTGGTCCCGGTCTCACTCCCAGCAGGATCCAAGGATAGATCGCTATCATCATCGTAAGTATCATAGCGAGGGGAACCCAAGAACTCAAGGGCCTCGGTGGTGAGTTGGACCTCCTCGTCCCATGAGGAAGTGCAAACCTCCTCATCAGAGAGAGTATCCTCCTCATCCCACCGAGGTGCACCATCGTGTTCAAAGCATTCATTCTCCCCTTTGGGGAAAACAAACTCCTCATCCCACTTTGGAGCATCCTCCGAGTCAGAAGCATCACCCCACTCCTTCACTTCGATAAGATCATAAAGAATGTGTGTAGAAAAATCTTGCAAAGAAACTGGAGGAACAAAAAGATTTGGTTCCTCCGCAAAAAGATCTGCTAACGCCTCCCCGATGGAGAGAATACTTTCCTCATCCCACTCAGGTGCATCTAGGAGCTCCCATTCCTCTCCTTGTTGGCCAACAGATGAGTGATCATCATCACTAGGAGTGAAGCCATACACAGGGAGTGAGGAGTCCATGCACGAGATAAACTCGGGGATAGAGGGCACGATTGCCTCCATGGGTAAAGAATGTGTGATAGGAACGATGTTGTCGTGAGTGGAGGAGCGGCGTTCAGGATTGAAAAGACTAGGACAGTCCTTCAATTCATGACCCTCTTCTCGACACAACAAGCAAACAACGTTCCTACACTGCCTAGCATTTAACTCCTTCATTTGGTCTATATAATAAACCATCTTGTCGTAAGTGCTAGGAGAAATATCCCATGAAGACATTTTCAATAATTAAAGCAGATAAAACGAAACTGAAATTCTTTGCAAGGAAATTTACACAAACTAATAAAATTCCTTGGATTAAACTTGCCTAAAACTTAAAAACATAAGAGGAAGAAATAATAACAAACATTATATAATTAAAAAGCAAACCAAAATAACAAAGCGGCTATACACATTGAAAGAACCACTATCTCTCGGCTCTCCCTCTCAGGAAAACTCACACATTTGTGTTCCCCGGCAACGGCGCCAAAAACTTGATGCGCAAATCTCGCACACCGCTATAGGCGGTAGCTAGACTGCGGCACGAAATGGCAGTGTACCGATCGTTCAAGAAATATAAAATGTCGGAGTGAATCCCCAAGTATCGATCTCGAAGGAACACAGTAAGGTGGAGTTAACTATTGAGGACGGACTTGAGATTGAAGTCCTTTAGGTCAATGGGTGCGAAAGGGGGTGATTTGGTTTGTGGAAATAAAATAAAATACTACAACTACTCCTATGCAATGCTTCGCTTGGCGGGATGGAGACTAGGCAGGCCTTGAGCGCGCTGCTTTGCAAGGGCGGATGGATGAGTAGGCAAGCGGAATCAAACTGTGCAGGCCTTGAGCGCACTGCTTCGTTAGGCAAATGGATTACACGGGACGCTATGCCACGCTTCACTAGGCGGATGGAAGAGAAGGCTTGCGGATGGAGTGAATCGCACCGGCAGAATGAGGGTCTCAAGCACCTCGTCACAAAGCTCACACCTAGCAATTGCTAGTGTAGCAAACGCAAATCGCTCACACCATAATCACCACAAGAGCTCACCTCAAGCACTCATACACAAATGATATCATTGCTTAACAATGAAATACAAATTAAATCAAGTGCAGAGTATAAACATCATCATAAAATAGAAGATTACACTGCAAGCAACAATAACCTAAGAAGAGAAAAATGCAAGAGATACGACCGAATCCGGAGGCTTGCTGTAGATTCTCAGTAGGAATCGTCGGGTTGTCAATCCGCTTCCTAGCTCGGTCCCATCTATCGTCCGGGGTAGAGGAGGGCTGTCACTTCCTCCCAATGGACCCGTCTTCTCCGGTAAACTACAATCTGGCCATGTCTGCTGCAAAGAACTCCTAGCTTAGTGATGAAGATGAGTGTAAACTCCTCTCCTTGAAGCACTTGGATGATGGAGGTGGCCTTGGGCAAAAAGTGGAGGAAGAAGGAGAGAAAAATGGAGCTTTCCGCCCTGACGGCGGATGAAATCACGGAACTGTTCGGGATGCTGAAAACCTAAAAAATCGCAGTTTAAATAGAAAAGTTGCAGAATTTTTTTCATGCACAACCAAACGCACGACCGTGTGTAAAAACGCACGACCAAATTCAGAATGCTATTTTGGGCCAGATCGTGCGTGAAGGATAAACGCACGACCGTGCGATCTGGAAAATTGTAAAATGGCATAAATTCTTAGATAAAAGAGGGAAACTCGTGCGATTTTGCTCACGCTCGATCAAAACTGACCGTGCGCGAACAAAACGCACGAGCCGGGGCAGATCACCATTTATAAATACTGTAGGAATCGCACGGTCGCTGAAATCATGCGTCAAGGAATCGCACGACCGTGCGATTTCTCCAGGTTACAATTCCCATAGAATGAATATCTACCCACCTGCAATATAAACCAACAAGCTGGGGAACATACCACCAGCACACAGAAATATCTAATAACAACAAAATAAATACATGGGGAGCAGCATGTGCTTACCCCCAGCAGAATAGTGCGCAATTGCACACCACAATGGGCCAAAATGAGCACTTCGTGAAGAAATGTGTTCAAGTGAAATATAAGCAATAATGTGCAGAAAGTGAAGTGCGTGTGCGTGAAAATAAGCCCAGATGAGTCCAAATATGTGTATATAAATGGGACTCATCACACCACCAGACTTACCTGTTTGCGCGTCCCGAGCAAACAAATCCCTCAAGCGGATGAGAAAATAAAAAGCTGGCATAGAAATTGCAAGGGTGGAGTACCTTGCGAAGTCGCAAGCTCACGCTCATAAAAATTCAGTAGAAGAAATATTTAATTATGCATAAGTACATTTTTCTAGGAGCGTATCTATATATTATTATTACTCAGAATCTAAATCGTGGTGAATCATCCGGTCACGCGTAGGAACAAAGTAAACTGATCGCTAAGGTGAGCATTGCTAAAGATCGAGGCTCGAGACAACCTCTCAGGAAAACTCACACATTTGTGTTCCCCGGCAACGGCGCCAAAAACTTGATGCGCAAATCTCGCACACTGCTATAGGCGGTAGCTAGACTGCGGCACGAAATGGCAGTGTACCGATCGTTCAAGAAATATAAAATGTCGGAGTGAATCCCCAAGTATCGATCTCGAAGGAACACAGTAAGGTGGAGTTAACTATTGAGGACGGACTTGAGATTGAAGTCCTTTAGGTCGATGGGTTCGAAAGGGGGTGATTTGGTTTGTGGAAATAAAATAAAATACTACAACTACTCCTATGCAATGCTTCGCTTGGCGGGATGGAGACTAGGCAGGCCTTGAGCCCGCTGCTTCGCAAGGGCGGATGGACGAGTAGGCAAGCGGAATCGAACTGTGCAGGCCTTGAGCGCACTGCTTCGTTAGGCGAATGGATTACACGGGCCGCTATGCCACGCTTCAGTAGGCAGATGGAAGAGAAGGCTTGCGGATGGAGTGAATCGCACCGACGGAATGAGGGTCTCAAGCACCTCATCATAATGCTCACACCTAGCAATTGCTAGTGTAGCAAACCCAAATCGCTCACACCATAATCACCACAAGAGCTCACCTCAAGCACTCATACACAAATGATATCATTGCTTAATAATGAAATACAAATTAAATCAAGTGCAGAGTACAAACATCATCAAAAAATAGAAGATTACACTGCAAGCAACAATAACCTAAGAAGAGAAAAATGCAAGAGATACGACCGAATCCGCAGGCTTGCTGTAGATTCTCGGTAGGAATCGTCGGGTTGTCAATCCACGTCCTAGCTCAGTCCCAGCTATCGTCCGGGGTAGAGGAGGGCTGTCACTTCCTCCCAATGGACCCGTCTTCTCCGGCAAACTACAATCCGGCCATGTCTGCGGCAAAGAACTCCTAGCTTAGTGATGAAGATGAGTGTAAACTCCTCTCCTTGAAGCACTTGGATGATGGAGGTGGCCTTGGGCAAAAGGTGGAGGAAGAAGGAGAGAAAAACGGAGCTTTCCGCCCTGACGGCGGAAGAAATCGCGGAACTGTTCGGGATGCTGAAAACCTAAAAAATCGCAGTTTAAATAGAAAAGTTGCAGAATTTTGTTCATGCACGACCAAACGCACGACCGTGCGTAAAAACACACGGCCGCAAATGAATGCGCACGATCGACCAGATCGTGCGTGAAGGATAAATGCACGACCGTGCGATCTGGAAAATTGCAAAATGGCATAAATTCTTAGATAAAAGAGGGAAACTCGTGCGATTTTGCTCACGCACGATCAAAACTGACCGTGCGCGAACAAAACGCACGAGCCGGGGCAGTTCACCATTTATAAATACTGTAGGAATCACACGGTCGTTGAAATCATGCGTCAAGGAATCCCACGATCGTGCGATTTCTCTAGGTTGCAATTCCCATAGAATGAAGATCTGCCCACCTGCAATATAAACCAACAAGCTGGGGAACATACCACCACCAGCACATAGAAATATCTAATAACAACAAAATAAAGACATGGGGAGCATCATGTGCTTACCCCCAGCAGAATAGTGCGCAATTGCACACCACAATGGGCCAAAATGAGCACTTCATGAAGAAATGTGTTCAAGTGAAATATAAGCAATAATGTGCAGAAAGTGAAGTGCATGTGCATGAAAATAAGCCCAGATGAGTCCAAATATGTGTATATAAATGGGACTCATCACTCATTTTCTTTATACAGTATGTTTATAGAAAAGAAATAAGAATAGGAGGTCTTTTTGATCAAGGTGTTAACCTCTTAATGATCAACCTCCCTCTGATACCAATTGAAAGTGCACGGTGTACCTCTGAGAATCCTCTAGAGGGGGGTGAATAGAGATTTAAAATAATTTCTATCCTAACTGTCAAAATAATAAACTTAATTAAGGATTTATGCTGAACAAGAACACAGGCAGAATAAATATGGTGCATAAAGTAAAGTGCAGAAAATAAATTGGGACAGCACAGAAAATCAACAACCAAAAGACACACAAGATTTTTATAAAGGTTCCCCAAAATATGAGTAGTCCTCTCTTCTACCACCTGGTAGGAATGCACCAATGTGCCTGAGTCTTTTGATAAGGAGACTCTTAGAACCAATGATCTTTTGACAAGGAGATCATGAACCACCAGATCTTTTGATAAGGAGATCTTGAACCACCAGATCGTTTGATAAGGAGATCTTGAACCACCAAATTTTTTGATAAGGAGATCTTGAACCACTGAATCCTTTGAAGAGGGATTAATAAAAATCTTTTATAGAATGAGAAAGAAGAAGGGAGAAGGTTGAAGGAATTTTGTTCTCAGAATTCTTGAAGATGGTCGTATGAAGATCAACCTATTAATTGTTCCAAAGGATCTACTCTTGATTAGCCCCTGCTTTAGATAGTGATGATTTGCAGAAGCTTTGTATTGTCAGATCCTTTCTTCTTCTTCAAATTATGATCTGGCTGCTAAGAGATTGTGATGAAGAGCAGCTTTCAGATCCTCTGTTCTATTTGATGAAGAACAGCAGAGCCTTCTTTTCTTTTCTTTTCTTTTCTTTTGTGTTAGGGTTCCTAAGGGAGATGGAGAAGAAGAGGAAGCACTAGAAAATGAAGGAGATGGCTGATTGTGATTAATTCCTTGTATGCCTCTGTCTTCTCTTATCTTTTTATTCTTCCTTATTCAAATTTGAATATGTTTCCCTTTCTGATATGCCTTGATAAGGTAATCTGCTTATCACTTTCTCTTTCTTTCCTCTTTAATTCTCGTCCCGGACACCTACAAGGAATATGGTTCCAAGAAACCTTTTGTGTCCTTCTTTAATGCTCCTTTCTATTTCAGGCAATTATTGAGCCGTTGGGGAACGGTTTTGAAGGATGTGGGCCATGAAAGAAGGATCAGATAGACAACTGAAAAGATTACCTTTTACAGACTGTATTCGACGTAGCGTCGAATTCATTTCTTCTCTTATCGACGTAGCTTCGAGTTCATCTGTGCTCCGACTGAACTCTGCTAGTCGACGTTGCGTTGATATCTTATCGACATGTACGTCGTGTTGATCTGCCTAGCTCTGAGCTTCATCTTCTGCGTCGAGATGAAGTCAACGTCACGTCAACTTTAGATGGCTTCGACAGATAACATCTTCTGCGTCGAGTTGAGGTAGAAGCTGCGTCGACTTCTCCACTTACTCTGAAACGCCCATGACCTCTACGTCGACATCTATTTGACGTTACGTCGACTTGAGTTACTTCGATAGAGGGTTTGAACCACTTAGACTTTTAGTCAGAGCAGCGTCGATATGGACTCGATGTTGCATTGAATTCTATTTGACGCAAATGTTAACTTAGCCTAATTTTGCTTCCCTTGATCTGGTCCTGACACCCTATGTTGAGTGTGGCATCCTAAGACATCTAATAACTAGATTACCCTTACTATACAATGGGTAATTTAATCCTAGAGATAAAATCACTTTTAAGTAATTTGTTAAGTCAAATCAAAAAGGGGGTTTTCCCAACATAGCATAAAATTCGGGTGAGCAGAATACTAATAATTCAAGAAAATCTCTATTATTCTATCAATAGAACTTTGGGTTGGTTTTTGTAATAAAATCAAGGTAAATTAAAATGATGATTAAACAATGGTTTAGAAGACTAGCACTTTGTTAAAAAAACTTGAGGTCTGGAGGTGAAGTAAAACAATGCGAAACACACTTCACAAAACCTTTCACAAGTGTAGCACAACAGTGACAATGAGAAGAACGAATAGTACTATGGCATTAACTATCTCTTTATAATGCGAGGTATACATGGCGAGACATGATTCATAAGAATCACGAAGGAGATAAGCACAAAACACAAGTGTAAAAAACAAGCTGCAGCGACCTGGCACTTGAGACCGCCAGACCACGCGAACAGACAAGCTAGACGAAAGCCGCTGAGACCGCACGAACAGAGTACAGACCGCACCTGTCAGACCGCCAACTCACTGCTTTATTCCACTACTGAAAACAAACAGTTCACACTTCTTGATCACCCAGACCGCACGGTCTTGATCGAAGAAGAACCCGCGAACTCCGAACGAAAAACTGCTATCTGAGACAGACCGCAACTCAAGACCACCTGACCACTTAAGGTTGCCTGATCAACTGAGTCTGCTGCATAGACCGCAAACACCTAAACACAGTCTGCCCGGACTAGTTTATTCAAAGATGGAAGAAGGAGACAAACTGACCACGAGCTGCAAGCCGCTAACCTCCAAACACAGAAACCGGTCAGACTAAATCTCAAACCGCACGACCTCAAACTGAGACCGGCACAAACAAGCCAACTTTGGTTCTTACAATTCTCGTTATTAATGACGGGCCCTGCACCCCTATTTATAGGCGGGTGGATGGATGTCGTGACTGCACAACCGGGATACAATAACCGCCCATCAGATCGCGAGCAGTCTAGCAAAGCAGACTTCCCGAACTCAGCAAAGCTCACAGCTCCTTTATTAACATTGTGGTTACAACCAAACCGCCCGGTCACTGCGGTCTCAATAAGTAGACCGCCCGGACTCCTGATGCGCAAATCTAGCACACCGCTATAGGCGGCAGCAAGACTGTGGCACGAAACGGCAGTGAATCAGTCGTTGTCAAGTAATAATATGAGGAAGTAAATCCCCAAGTATCGAATCTCTCAAGGAACACAGTAAGGTGGAGTTAAAGTTCGAGGAAGGACTTGAGATTGAAGTCCTTTGGTCGGATGGAATGCGGAGGGGGGTTGATTTGGTTGTGGAAAATAAAAGAAAATGCTACAACTACTCCTATGCAGGCCTTGAGTGCACTGCTTCAGCGGGCGGATGGATTACTACACGGGCCTCTATGCACCAATTCGCTTGGCGGAGGGAAGAGTAGGCTTACGGATGGAGTGGGTCACACCGGCGGATTGAGGGTCGCAAGCACCTCGTCACAAAGCTCACACCTAGCAATTGCTAGTGTAGCAAACCCAAATCATTCACACCATAATCACCACAAGAGCTCACCTCTAGCACTCATACACAAATGATATCATTGCTTAACAATGAAATACAAATTAAAGCAAGTGCAGAGTACAAACATCGTCATAAAATAGAAAATTACACTGCAAGCAACAATAACCTAAGAAGAGAAAAATGCAAGAGATACGACCGAATCCGGAGGCTTGCTGTAGATTCTCGGTAGGAATCATCGGGTTGTCAATCCGCGTCCTAGCTCGGTCCCAGCTATCGTCCGGGGTAGAGGAGGACTGTCACTTCCTCCCAAATGGACCCGTCTTCTCTGGAAAGCTACAATCTGGCCACGTCCGTTGCGAAGAATTCCTAGTTTGGTGATGAAGATGAGTGTATAATCCTCTCCTTGAAACACTTGGATGATGCGAGGTGGCCTCGGGCAAAAGGTGGATGAAGAAGGAGAGAAAAACGGAGATGGAACTCCCTTGCGGCGGAATAAATCGCGAAACTGAAATCTGTCCAAAAAACCTAAAAATCGCAGTTTAAATAGAAAAGTTGCAGAATTTGTTCATGCACGATCAAACGCACGACCGTGCGCTTAAACGCACGACCGTGCGTTTAAACGCACGACCGTGCGTTTAAACGCACGACCAAATTCAGAATGTTGTTTTAGGCCAAAAATGAATGCGCACAATCGCATCCAACCGTTGATGCGCTATTTCGGCACTGCTAATTAGCAGGCACGAAATGCGATACGACGGTAGTGCACCGGTCGCTCATGTAATAGAATAGGGAGGGACTCCCCGATATCTTTCTCAAAGGACCGCAAGTTGGGTAGTATGACTTGCTCTAAACAGGAAATCAGTTAAAAGGATTAATAAGTAACAACGGTGGGTTTGATTTGGTTTCCTACGCTACTACAGAATGAAGAAAGATGCAGGTCAAAACTCCGCTTCGCATGGCGAGATGGGTGCAACGGCCGCGATGTCGTGCTTCGGAAGGTGCGTGGACGGGAAATCACTATGACAGTTGAGGGTCGCACACACCTCTTCTCAAAACATCACCACTAGCAATTGCTAGTGGCTTCGCCCACAACGTAACTCAGAAAATCACTAGGAACAAAGGGGCTATTCATGCCACCACAACATTAGTGCATATGAACGAAAGCAATAATCCTTAAAGATTAACTTAACAAGTATTCATACAACACAAAAACGAAGTATAAGCATTCAAGGTTAGAGAGGACCACAAAGAAGAAGTCACGTCTTGGGTTCACGGCAGGAATAAGAGGTTGTCGGGCTCTCTTTGGACTCGGCCCTCAGATGGTGAGCTTGGCTCGAAGGAGGCTGTCACAGCTCCTACGATCTTCAGCGCTTCCTTGGTCTCCTTGGCAAGGAATGCTTGAGCTAATGGTGGATGAAGCTTCCTAATGCTTCCAAATGGAAGGATGGAGGTGGAAATCACCGGAAATGGCCTTGATGGTGGAGGAGATGAAGGGGAAGCCTTCAGCCCTCAAGAGCAGTGGGAAGGAAGAGATTTCCCGCTCTCTGAATCGCTCCCAGTCATCCTCTATCGCTCTCCCCCGTTGACTGCCTCGATTCCTGCTTTTTATAGCAAACAGGCTGAAAAATGGTCACGCACGGTCGAACGCACGATCGTGCGCAGACCGTGCGATATTAACGGATAAAATATGGCTTGGAGAAGATGCTGCGCCGCCCGTGCGATTTGTTCACGCACGACCAATGCCGCCCGTGCGTTCAAACACACGGGTAAAATCCGACGCTCTGAAATCACAAAGATACAGGTCGACCGTGCATTTTACTCACGCACGGGCGAATTCGCCCGTGCGTTAAAACACACGAGTAAACTCCGACGCTCCATTTTCTTCCCAGACACAAACGCACGACCGCACAGACCGTGCGTCAAGGAAACGCACGACCGTGCGATATGCACAGAAATTACTTTTGGGGGAAAACGGGACGATCAGGTCACCTGCAAACAAGATATACCAGCTGGGAATACACGTCCAGCACAGAAATACATAAAAGAAGGGAAGGGGAGCACAATGTGCTTACCCCCAACAACAAGGAATGCAATTGCACACCGAAATGGGCTTAATAGTGCACCTAGCATGGACTAGTACATATAAACGAAAACGTGCCTAAAATGTGGTGCAAATACTAGAATATCAGCCCAAATGAGTCCAAAAATATATATGTAAATGGGACTCATCACACCCCCAGACTTAACCATTTGCACGTCTCGGGCAAACTACTCAGCTCTCCTGTCGGAACAATTGAATGTTAGCATGAGTTTGAGCGGTAGAGAATTATGCGAAGTCGCATGCTCTCGTGCGTAGAAATACATTAGAACAGAATTAAACTCAAGGTTATATCTAATTATTTCTAAAACAGTAGTTTGGAATTTACTTTACTTGGATGGTGAATCCTTGTGAATCTTTCGGTCGCGCAAAAGGGAAAATAGGGTGACTAATGAGTGATGAGTCCAAATTATATACACTTTTATGGACTCATCTGGGCTAGTTTTCACGCACTTGCACTTCACTTTTTGTGTATTAATGCTTATATTTCATTTATTCACAATTCTCACTTGTAGTGCACATTTTAGCCCAATTTGGTGTGATTCTTGGTATTTCAGTGATCCTGGTTGTTTTCATGCAGGTCCAAGGGTTGTGCGACACTCAGGATTGGTTCTGGGGAATTTTCGGTCGAAAAAAGCCACTGGTCGTGCATTTTTCTTCGCACACGACCAGGCGCACGACCACTGGTCATGCGATAATTCCCCTTACCAGACAGAGCGGTTCGCACGATCACTGGCCTTCTTCGCGCACGGCCATTGGTCGTGCGCCGCTGACCGTGCCCTATTTTGCAGTTCAGGCCTATGCTACTGGTTCTTCGCGCACGATCAGAGGCATTCCTTCGCGCACGACCATTGATCGTGCGCCTGACCGTGCGCGCTGTTAATTTCTGCTCCGCCTATAAATAGACGTGCGCGATTTTAGGTCTGGATCGATCATTTTCCAGCGCCGTTTTCCCGCTCCTTTGTGCCCATCTCGCCTCTCCATCACCGCCCACCTTCGGGAGGAGCTCCGGCCGCCATTCTCTTGCAAATCTCAAGCCGGAGCATCCTCTAGGCCTCCTCCATTGATCGTGCACCTCCAAAGCTCTATTTCAAGGGATTTCCTGCTGCATATATGAAGTTCTCCGGTGAGATCGTGGCCAGAGAAGATTGACGGAGAAGACGGGTATAATAGAAGAAGGTGACAGCTCTTCCGAACCCCGGACGGCAGTTGGAGCCCGAGTCCGGACAAGGATTGACAACCCTAGATTCCGGCCATGAACCTCCGATGAGTCTCCGTGCTTTGGTTGTAATCTAAACCCCCTTTATACTGTAGTATCGTTTTCCTTTATAGTTTGGGTGTATGAACAATGTTTGCTTAAACCTCATTATGTTATTTTTGTATTTCATTAATGTAAAATTGATATGAGTGGTTTATGCAAGTGAGGAGCGCCCCATTCCATCCTCCATCCCGCCGTCACGTTCGTGTGCCGCACTAGCAATTGCTGGTGGCATGCTTTTCGACGAGGTGCTTGCGACCCTCATCTGTATGCCTACTCTTCCATCCGCCTAGCGAAGCATGGCATAGCGGCCCGTGTAATCCATTCGCCTAACGAAGTAGTGCGCTCAAGGCCTGCACGGTTCGTTTCCTCTTGCCTACTCGTCCATCCGCTCTTGCGACGCAGCGCGCTCAAGGCCTGCCTAGTCTCCATCCCGCCAAGCGAAGCATTGCATAGCGGCATTGCATAGGAGTAGTTGTAGTTGTTTTCTTTTCTTTTCCAAAAGCCAACCCAACTCTCCCGCAGTCCATCCGACCTAAAGGACTTCAATCTCAAGTCCTTCCTCGAACGTTAACTCCACCTTACTGTGTTCCTTCCGAGATTCGATACTCGGGGATTTACTCCTCATTTAATATTACTTGAACGATCGGTACACTGCCATTCAGATCGCAGTCTCGCTACCGCCTATAGCGGTGTGCAGGATTTGTGCATCAAGTTTTTGGCGTCGTTGCCGGGGAACACAGACGTGTGAGTTTTCTGGAGAGGGAGACAAGAGATAGAAACCCTTTTCCCCTTGTTTATACCATTTTATGTATTTTTATATATAAGTAGCATCTTTTAATTTCTTTGTTTCTAATCTTTATTTGCAATTTTTCAAAAGCAGGTTTTCAATTTTATTGTTTGTGTATAGCCAATTCTTGCTTAAAATATTTCTGTTTGGTGAAATCTTCCTTTGCACCATGTTTTCCTATCTGAATATACGTTGCAAATAGTGTGGGGATGCTAAGCATTATAGTGATGAGTGCCCCACTGAAGATGGTGGGCATAACTCTCGTGGTTCAGTGCATGGAGCATCGTCTTCCTACGACACTTCATACACTGTACCCAAGTCTTATGGTCACTCTTCTTCGCCACTTCCATCATTTTTATATTCCTCACCGGCCTCGCAAGGACTGACGAGGAATAGAAAATTATGTTTGTGTTGCCGTAGCACCGAGCATGCATTGAAAGACTGTGCAGAATTCCAGCGCCAGATGGAGATGGATGACGAACCGGATGTCTGTGTCATTCCATCCACCTCTCATTTGGTTGCCCCTTCTGATTCTGATGATGAGTTCGCAGTACCACCTTGTCTATGGGGGACTTCTGCGGATATTCTCATCAAACTTTCGACTGCTCAGTGTGATGATGTGGTGGAGATTCCTCTCCCTTTGCTTCCATCTCCTCTTTTGGATTCACCCCCGGAGGAACCTGTTTATATTTTCTCTGATGATGTTATTACTGTTGTTCCTCCGCCTTCTTTGCAAGAATTTTCTACTCCTATTCTTTGTGAGTTGGTTGATGATGTTGTGCAGGAGGTTCATTCGGAGCCTGAGGTTGCATCAAAGTGGGACGGGGATATTATTCTCTCCAGTGGGGAGTGTGACTTCTTGGAACACGATGATGCGCCGAGGTGGGATGAGGAGGATTCCTTTCCTGATGAGGAGGTTTGCACTTCCTTATCGGATGAGGAGGTCCAACTCAACACCGAGGACCTTGAGCTTTCGGACTCCCCTCGCTACGACTCATATGATGCTGACAGTGATCTATGTTTGGATCCTTCTAGGAGTGAAACCGGGATCACTCCCCAGATTGCTGATTATTTATATTTTTCTTCTCATTTCTTTCTTGACCCCCCTTCTTCATCCGAGCTTGTGCAGGTGGAGTCTTTACAGGTGCCCCAGGAGGACTTGGAGCTTCTTGCTCAAGTCAATGATGATTGCGTCCTTATATGCGAGGAGGTTGATCCCTCCTCCATTAAGGAAGCCTCATTCGTTGCCTTCTCCTCCTGCGGACCTGCTGTGGACGATGCCTTGCTCGGCAAGGATTTTTTATGTGAGATGATTGAGGACCAGGCCTCCTCCTCTTCTTACATTCTGTTTCCTCTACCTGCGGTTTGTGGGTATTATTATACAGGTAGAGGGGTGACTGCTCTGTCTCTGTATCGGTACCCTCTACCGATGCGCATATTAGAACAGTTACCTGTGCATTTCCTTTTTCATAGGCCTATAAGCTAGAACTGTGCAAAACCTGAATAAGTCGCGCTGGGATGACAATAACCCCAGTAGTTATCTTACTTTTATTACATTTTCATTTTCCTAGTTAGAGTAGTTAGTTAATTTCTGTTCAGTTTTAGCATTTCTGCTTTCTTTTGTTTTTGTGGAGCTCACCACTGCAGGTACTTATTGCAAATTCTGAATGGCGGGTTTGCTTCAGTTTTTCACGCGTCTTCTGGTATGCTCACTTTTGAGCATTGGGTAATCTCTTTCCCTAGACTTCATTTTCAATTTTCATGGTTACATCATTTATGTCTATTGCTTAGATTTAGTCTGGGGGAGAGCCGCTATATGTTACCCACTGCACGTGCACATCTCATTTGCATACTAGAAGTATTTAAATTTCAGTTATTTAGTTATGTTCAATTGCATTGCACACCACTGCACCCACTTGAGCGCACACTCACTTGTTTGTGTGCTTCCATTCACGCTTATCTTGGTTTGGAATGTGAAATAGGATGTTAGCTTAGGAATTGCAAATTGGAGCACGATGTTGACTCTTGTAGTGCTCTAGTCGCATATTCCTTGCTTGCATAGAAATTTGAGTAGAATTAGATTGTCTCTATACTTTTAATTTACAATTAGTATTCTTGTGTAGTTTTTGATTTATTGTACTCATTTGGTGAATGTAACCGAAATTTGCGGTAGCACGGTGTTGTGTGTAAGCAAGCGCTAGTTGTGTGTTGCTCGAGTCGGAAGGAAGGTTTACCTTTCTCGTGGGCTAAGAACTTGCCCCAAGCGACTCTCGAAGCATGGGTGAGAGCGACTCAATAAGTTGAGCGTGACGTAGGCCATCAGTTGGCTAGTTTGAGCTTTGATTTCCATGACCCATTCGCTTATCCTTGCAAGCCAAATTTGTGCCTACCCCTCATTTGTTTCAGCTCTTCTTCCAATCACCAAAACCTGAAGCTTATCCTATTATCGCAACCAAGTAGTGAGTTAACTGAAATTATGTTTCTTATTTGGGTGTGATGTATGGAATTTTTGTGATGAGAAAAAATTTATTATATTGTGTGCTGAACACACCTTTGTAAACCAATTGGGGGATAAAATAATTGAAAAAATGAAGTTAGAAGTAAAAATCTGGAAAAAGTCTGAAATGAAAAGAAATCCCCTCGGGCGTAATAAAAAAATTCAGTTGGTGTTTGTTCGGAGTAGGCTGTGTGCACACCCAGTTTTCAAGCTAAGTCTGGGGGTGTGTCACACTAGCATTTGTCTTGGACTTGTTCAGGTGCAGCTTGGTCTTTTAATTCATTCGGGTTGCGTAGCCATCATGTTTATCATTGAATATCATACCGTAACCCAAGCCCCGTTATAACCTGAAAGTCCTACTGATTTAACTTTTGAGGTTGCTAGCGCCGTGGAGAGAGTGTAACCGGGCAAGCTTATGGTTCTCGTCGTTGATGGATTTCAGCGGAGTTATCCCTGAATTCTGGTCTTTAGCAACACCCTCCTGAGTGGCTTGTTTACTTTCACATCAGGCACGACCGCACAAATTCTTCATGATTCACCATCTGAGTACTAATAAATCTCTATTTTACGCATTGACACTATTGTAATTTAGTAAGCATAGTTAGAATCTTCTTTTGCTGAATTTCTATTTGCATGGGTATGTTACTTCGCACCGTACTCTTTCTTTGCAATTCTCTACGATAACTACCATTTTCATAGTCCGCCAAATTTGTTTGCTCGGGACGCACAAACAGTTAAGTCTGGGGGTGTGATGAGTCCAAATTATATACACTTTTATGGACTCATCTGGGCTAGTTTTCACGCGCTTGCACTTCACTTTTTGTGTATTAATGTTTATATTTCATTTATTCACAATTCTCACTTGTAGTGCACATTTTAGCCCAATTTGGTGTGATTCTTGGTATTTCAGTGATCCTGGTTGTTTTAATGAAGATCCAAGGGTTGTGCGACACTCGAGATTGGTTCTGGGGAATTTTCGGTCGAAAAAGCCACTGGTCGTGCGTTTTCCTTCGCGCACGACCAGGCGCACGACCACTGGTCGTGCGATAATTCCCCTTACCAGACAGAGCGGTTCGCATGATCACTGGCCTTCTTCGCGCACGGCCATTGGTCGTGCGCCGCTGACCGTGCACTATTTTGCAGTTCAGGCCTATGCTACTGGTTCTTCGCGCACGATCAGAGGCATTCCTTCGCGCACGACCATTGATCGTGCGCCTGACCGTGCGCGCTGTTAATTTCTACTCCGCCTATAAATAGACGTGCGCGATTTTAGGTCGGGATCGATCATTTTCCAGTGCCGTTTTCCCGCTCCTTTGCGCCCATCTCGCCTCTCCATCATCGCCCACCTTCGGGAGGAGCTCCGGCCGCCATTCTCTTGCAAATCTCAAGCCGGAGCATCCTCTAGGCCTCCTCCATTGATCGTGCACCTCCAAAGCTCTATTTCAAGGGATTTCCTGCTGCATATATGAAGTTCTCCGGTGAGATCGTGGCCAGAGAAGATTGACGGAGAAGACGGGTATAATAGAAGAAGGTGACAGCTCTTCCGGACCCCGGACGGCAGTTGGAGCCCAAGTCCGGACAAGGATTGACAACCCTAGATTCTGGTCGTGAACCTCCGATGAGTCTCCGTGCTTTGGTTGTAATCTAAACCCCCTTTATAATGTAGTATCGTATTCCTTTATAGTTTGGGTGTATGAACAATGTTTGCTTAAACCTCATTATGTTATTTTTGTATTTCATTAATGTAAAATTGATATGAGTGGTTTATGCAAGTGAGGAGCGCCCCATTCCATCCTCCATCCCGCCGTCACGTTCGTGTGCCGCACTAGCTATTGCTAGTGGCGTGCTTTTCGACGAGGTGCTTGCGACCCTCATCCGTATGCCTACTCTTCCATCCGCCTAGCGAAGCTTCGCATAGCGGCCCGTGTAATCCATTCGCCTAACGAAGCAGTGCACTCAAGACCTGCACGGTTCATTTCCGCTTGCCTACTCGTCCATCCGCTCTTGCGACGCAGCGCGCTCAAGGCCTGCCTAGTCTCCATCCCGCCAAGCGAAGCATTGCATAGAGGCATTGCATAGGAGTAGTTGTAGTTCTTTTCTTTTCTTTTCCAAAAGCCAACCCAACTCTCCCGCAGTCCATCCGACCTAAAGGACTTCAATCTCAAGTCCTTCCTCGAACGTTAACTCCACCTTACTGTGTTCCTTCTGAGATTCGATACTCGGGGATTTACTCCTCGTTTTATATTACTTGAACGATCGGTACACTGCCGTTCGGATCGCATTCTCGCTACCGCCTATAGCGGTGTGCAGGATTTGTGCATCAATGAGTAAAGTATTACTCAAATCGAAGCTAGGGACAATCTCCTAAGAAATCCATCAAAGTCGGTGTCCATAGGCTTGCACGTTCGCACTCTCTCTACTGCATGAGACGACTCGTATCTAAAATCAATTGGACTTATAGGCAATTATTGGGCTTAGGTTGAATATATGCTAGGTAAGTAGAAGGACGATGGGAATCGCACTCAACACAACCGTCGCACTCAAGAGAATGACAATGACCAATACAACATTTTCAGTACTTACACGACACCCCCGGACTTCAACTGAACATTAGGTGCGCGTTGAGCCAGATATACAAAAAATTTGTCAAGAGAAAATTATTATTGTACAACTCTTTTATTTTTCTTTTATTTTCTTTCTTTTCTTTTTTCGGCAACAGAACATTTTTAAGCGCAATAAAACGACTCCTTTAGCTAAATTAAAGTTGTCATACACAACATAAATGACACCAAATGCGATCGAGAAAGAAATTTCATTCAGCTCAACGGTTGGTGCGAACATAGGGTCGGCTGTATGGCTTTGGTTACATTATTAGTGGAGCTAAACAAGGAGGAAGAGTAGGCTCAAATGGGCTTGCAATGGTGATTATGTAGGTAAGGATTTCAAAAACACAAACGGATCAAGAGATGGCCTATATCACATTTCATGACGAGTACCTCAACACAATCGTGTCGAGAGTCGCCTAGTGCAAGTTCTAGCCACCGAGAAAGGTTGTCCTTCCTTTCGACCCTAGTAATAAGCTACTACTAGTCTGCTACACTCGACCTATTGCTACCGTTGGATTCACCGAATTCACCACTAAAGTAAAATAAATTTCATCTACTATAACAGAAATAATTACATTACAACTCTGAATTTTATTCTACCCTGATTGAATTTCTAGGTGTGACGGGAGCACATGACTAGAGCACTACTCGAGTCAACATTTTTCTCTACTCCTCACTCAAACACTAACAATTCAATTCTTATGAGCGGGAAAAACTCGCAGCGATACCCAATAAGCACGCGTGATCAAGTGCGCGTGAACTAGGTGCAAGTGTATGCAACAAAATATAAATCCTAACTCAGCACATTCTAGCATGGCATGCAACGTGCGTGCACGTGCACAGCTCGCTCTCTCCCCCAGACTTGATTGAGAACATCTAAAATAAGCAATTCAAACATAAGTAAGAGAGGGGAAGAGTTGACCTATGCTCACAAAGGAGCATGCCAGAAGTGCGGTAATCCCAATTTCTTTAAAAATAAATCTCCTTCCACGCGAGAGCATAGCTTCACCTACAATGTTAGCAAAACTGAAATAACAATACGCAAAAGGATTAAAAAGATAGACGGAACCGGGTGGTTCCCAATGGGTTGTCTCCCAAGAAGCCTTTTGTTTAACGTCCTTTAAGGTGGACCAAATACCTGTATTAATCATTGTTCAAAGAGTTCTCACAATTTTTTTTTTTTTTAGGAAATTGCTCAGAATTATCCCCGAAATACAGCATATAACCAGAAGAACAGAGATACATATTCAGCAAGATTATATAAATCACGTATTCGAATACAGCAAATAGACAAAAGAAAAGAAAAAAAATCACTCTAACACATTTGATTCAGCTAAATACATTTTTTCACTGTCCTTCAAAACTGTGCCACCCTCATAGATTTTCAAGCGATGTCCATTCACCTTGAACTTCCCTTCTTTTTCACCGGAAATTTCAATTGCGCCAAATGGAGAGACACCAGTCACAGTGAACGGTCCACTCCACCGTGACTTCAGCTTTCCGGGGAATAGGCGTAGACGAGAGTTGTAGAGGAGAACACTATCTCCCGGATTGAATTTTTTTGGTTTAATATTCCTATCATGCCACTGCTTTGTCTTTTCTTTATATAGGCGGGAGTTCTCGTAGGCAGAATGACGCAATTCTTCAAGTTCATTCAGCTGAGCGAGATGCCGTTCTGCTGCTGCTGCGATGTCCATGTTTAGGAACTTAGTTGCCCAAAAAGCCTTGTGTTCTAATTCCACTGGTAGGTGGCATGCCTTTCCAAAAACAAGTTGAAAGGGTGACATTCCCAAAGGAGTTTTGAAGGCTGTACGGTAGGCCCACAAGGCATCATCCACTTTCGTTGCCCAATCCTTTCTGTTCGAGTGGATCGATTTTTCTATTATTCTTTTAAGTTCTCTATTCGAAACCTCCACTTGGCCACACGTTTGCGGATGGTAAGCTAAAGAGACTTTATGATGCACGCCAAATTTTTTTAGTAATTGCAAAAATTGTCGGTTGCAAAAATGGCTACCACCATCACTTATAATTGTCCGCGGAGCTCCGAATCTCGAAAAGATATTTGTATGAATAAATTTCAAAACTGAACGGGCATCATTAGCAGCAACAGCCTCCGCCTCTACCCATTTTGAGACGTAATCCACCGCCACTATTATATAATGTTTCCCGTGAGTCATTGGGAATGGACCCATGAAGTCGATTCACCAAACGTCGAAAGGTTCACAAACTAACATATTGTTAAGCGGCATCTCGTCTTTCCTCAAAATGTTACCAGTTCTCTGGCATTCATTGCATTTTAAGACGTATGCGTGCGCATCCTTGAATAGCATGGGCCAAAACAGTCCACTTTGAAGCACCTTGTGTGCTGTCCTAGCATCGCCCATATGTCCTCCAGCCTCCCTATCGTGGCAATGTTCGAGAACAGATCTATACTCAGATTCCGGGACGCAACGTCTGATTACACCATCGCTACAAGTACGAAATAACAATGGATCTTCCCAAAAATAATACTTTAAGTCCGAAAACAGCTTATTCCTCTGCTGAGGCGTAAGATTTGGCGAGAAAGTTTTACATGCGAGATTGTTCGCTATATCAGCATACCATGGGGTTGCTGACGGATGCGTGGTGATGGCGAATAGCTTCTCGTCCGGAAAATAGTCAGTCATTTCCTCCTCTTTGTTGTCGGAAGCTTCAGCCGACATGTCGTTCTCCAGCCGCGATAAGTGATCTGTGATTACATTCTCTACCCCCTTCTTGTCTTTGATTTCCAAATCATATTCTTGCAGCAGTAGGATCCAGCGGATTAAACGCGGCTTGGCTTCTTTTTTGCTGAATAGGTACTTTAGTGCGGCATGATCTGTGTACACTATTACTTCAGAGAGTACCAAGTACGAATGAAACTTCTCGAAGGCAAAGATCACGGCTAGCATTTCTTTCTCCGTGGTGGTGTAGTTAGCTTGAGCGTTATTTAGAGTTCTACTGGCATATGCAATGGTGTGAAAGATTTTATCTTTCTTTTGACCAAGCACTGCACCCACAGCCACGTCACTAGTGTCGCACATGATCACAAAAGGCAAACTCCAGTCAGGTGCCACCAAGATCGGAGCAGAGATAAGTTGCCCTCGTAGCGTTTCAAACGCTTACATACAAGCTTCATTGAAATAGAACGGGATATCCTTGCCTAGTAAGTGAGAGAGAGGTTTTGAAATGGATGAGAAATCCTTGATAAATCTCCGATAGAATCCCACGTGCCCGAGAAAGCTGCAGATACCCTTCACAGAAGACGGCAGAGGAAGATTCTTGATGACACTAACCTTCGCCTGATCTAACCTCAAGCCCCAGGCGAGATACCTTATGCCCCAACACGATTCCTTCGCGCACCATGAAATGGCATTTTTCCCAATTTAGGATGAGGTTGGTGTCCTCACACCGCTTCAAGGTCTTATCAAGATTGGCAAGACACGAGTCGAAGCTGCAGCCGAATAAAGTGAAGTCATCCATAAAGACTTCGAGAAAATCGCCACCCATGTCAGCGAAGATTGCAAGCATGCATCGCTGAAAAGTCGCAGGAGCATTGCAAAGTCCAAATGGCATGCGCTTGAAAGCGAAAGTACCGGAAGGGCAGGTGAACGTCATCTTGTCCTGATCAGCAGGGTCGATTAGGATTTGATTGTACCCGGAATACCCATCCAGAAAATAGTAGTAGTCTTGCCCTGCCAGCTTTTCCAACATCTGATCAATGAATGGGAGAGGAAAATGGTCCTTGCGCGTAGCATCATTTAATTTACGGTAATCAATGCAGACCCTCCATCCGGTGATTACACGGGTAGGCAATAACTCATTTTTCTCATTGGGGACAACGGTGATCCCTCCCTTCTTTGGCACAACTTGAACTGGGCTGACCCACTTGCTGTCGCTAATTGGATAAATAATACCTGCATCCAAAAGCTTGATTACTTCTTCCTTCACCACCTCTTGCATCTTCGGATTCAGCCTCCTTTGGGGTTGAACCGAAGGCTTGTATTGATCTTCAAGAAGGATCTTGTGCATGCAGACAGTGGGGCTGATTCCTTTAATATCGGCAAGGGAGCGTCCGAAGACTTTTTGATATTTTCTTAGCACGCTTACCAACGCAGCTTTGTCATCCACAGACAGAGTCGCAGAAATGATCATCGGATGCGTGGTATTTTTCCCCAAGAAGACATATTTCAAAGAGTATGGTAGTTGTTTGAGAGCTGGAGCGGTGTTTAAATTCGATGGCACAAAAAATGATTTGTTGCTCTCATTCAGATCCTCAGACTTGTCCGAGAATGAGCCTCCATTTCCCACAAGGCTTTTTTGCTGCCAAAAAGTCTCACAATCCCCAGGGCTCATAACAACCTGACTATCCAATTCTTCGGCTGGCTCCGCCAGTTCACCGTCTGTGATCTCAAACAGTTGCGTCGGATTGTGGACATTAAAAGATATGGCGTCTTGCCCCAGTCTGAGAATGAGCTCTCCCTGCTCCACATTAATGATGGCACGTGCCGTCGCGAGAAAGGGGCGCCCCAAGATAATAGGGACTCTAGCATCGGCCTTCATGTCAAGGATGACGAAATCAGCTGGAAAGGCGAGATCGTTCACCACTATGGTAAGGTCTTCCACAATCCAAGCCGACTTCTTGATCGTTCTGTCGGCTAGCTGTAGCATTACTTGTGTCGGCTTCAAAATCCCCGCACCTAGCTCTTGAAAGATGGAGAGCGGCTTAGATTGATGGAGGCTCCTAGATTGCATAGTGCCTGACCGAATCAGTGGTGACCAATTTTGCAAGGGATGGTAAAGCTGTCAGGATCCTTACGCTTTGTAGGGATGTCGGTGATGAGGGCGGGGCACTCCTCAGTGAGATCAATGGTTTTGAGGTCCTCCAGTTCCTTTCGCTTTTAAATCAGCTTCTTCAAGAATTTTGAGTAACCCGGTATCTGGGAGATGGCCTCAATCAGCGGGATGCTAACTTGTACTCCCTTCATCATTTCTAGGAATTTGCGAAATTGCTTTTCTGATTTCTCGTTCCGTAATATGTGAGGAAAAGGAGGGCTAATAATATTTTTTGAGGGTTGTGCCGCGCTCGTAGAATCCGGCACAGGAGGGATAGGAGTCAGCTCCGTTGTCACATCTGCATCAGGCCTGTCCGTAGGATTCATAAGCGGTTCCTGTAGCGCAGGTGCTGGAGTTATTTTCTGCTGTGGGAGGTTTTTTACACTCCTGCCACTTCTTAACTTCATGGCGTTCACATACTCGAGCGGCTGATCCACAATCCCAGAGAAAACATCTGTGAGAGTACTCATAGCAGAGTCGAGCTGCTGGATTTTTGCGGACTATTCATTCATTTTGAGCAGCATATCGCCCACGAGAGTAACTAACCGCTCTGCTTGATTTGCAGGAAGGCATTCCTCTACTCCATTAAGTGTCACTGCATTAACTTCGCTAGTGCACGGAGGATGAGTAGAGTGGCTCCAATACTGGCTAGTCTACACTATATTCGCCACTATTTCCCAGGCGTCCTTCCCCGACTTATTAAACAGGGCGCCACCAGCTGCAACATCAAAAAGCAAGCGGAACCTGTCCATTACGCCAAAATAGAAAATCTGAATTAAAAAATCTTCTGACAAATCTTCACGGTAACAATCCCTGTGTAAGGATTGAAAACGCCCCCATGCGTCCACTAATGTCTCGTCCTTTCTCTGACCGAAGGAAATAAGTTCCTTATGCTTATTCATACCTCGCATGCGGTGTTGAAAATCAAACAGGAACTTCCCTTCAAATTGCTTCCAAGAAGTTATCTCAATTTTCCGGGTATCCCGGTACCATCCTTTAGCTTTATCATGCAGAGAGAATGAAAATGCTAGGATCTTCTGTTGGTCATTTTCAACTCCATTGAAAATACATCTATAATAGACTTCTAAGAATTCCTGCACATGACGTACTGCATCCTCATGTGTATCCCCGCTGAATTTGCAATTCTCAGAAATAAACTCAATAATATCAGTGGAGATCTCGGATGCATGATTATTTAATTGTGCCTGATCTCTAAGATCATTTAAACTGCCCTGATAAATACGTTGCTGGATAGAAGTCATAGTAAACTTGCACGCAAGACAATGGATTAGTGATAAGTAGGATTTATGCTTATTTTAATTATAGTATTTAGGTTAAGTTTAATATAATTTTGTAAATATTATTTATTTTTTAGTTAAAAATCACTTCTTTTATAATTTTAGTTCTAAATATAATTGTATTTTTGTTTTGCAGATTTTCTGGTATTTTTGGACAAATTCCATAGTACACGCCCTAGGTCACGCCCGTGACTAACGGCGTGTAACACTAAGATCAGTCCAGAAGTGTTGCCGAGCAGATTGAGCTAGTCCACAGCAAGTCACGCCCCAGGTCACGCCCGTGACAACAGGTCACGCCCGTGACCAAGGGCGTGTAATCTTAGAATCTCCCCAGCTGGCTACCGACGAGACGTGGAGATGCTGTCAAGGAGTTGACCTAGGTCACGCCCGTGACCAAAAAGTCACGCCCGTGACATCCCGCGTAATCCCTGCTCCCTGCTGCGCCGAATTCAAGCCCACGCCGCATTGATGGAGTTGACCCCAGTCACGCCCGTGACCCATGAGTCACGCCCGTGACTTTTCGCGCGTGATCGCTTTTCGCTGCAGCGCCGCACTCAAGCCCACGCCGCATTGATGAAGCCGCCTAGGTACACGCCCGTGACCAAAGTTACACGGGCGTGTAATGTCCTTTTTCGCGACATAGTCACGCAAAGCCCACGCCGATGTCGCAGCCGTGCAGAACAAGTATTACACGCCCTAGGTCACGCCCGTGACCGAGGGCGTGTAACCTGGAAATTTTTCCTATAAATTCAGAGGTTCCCCTCCAGCATTCCAGTCCTTTCCCCCTGCCCATTTGGGCTGTTCTTGTATAGTTTTCCTTATTTCTTCATGTTTTTGTTAGTTTTTAATTTATGCAATTTCTTTTCTTAGCTTAATTTTATTTCTTGTAATTTTTATTTCATGCAAGTAGTTAGCTTTATTTTCATGCAATGTAACTTAGTTTTCAATTTATGTAATGTTCTCTTTTTCATGGTAATGAAATTTTAAGCTTCCTTTCATTTTTGCAAAGTCTCTTTCTTTCTCTTAATTTAGTCTTGTCTTCTTTATTTTATTTTCGTTGTTCTCTTTTTAGTTAGTTTCAATTACGCTGCCTTAATCAACTTTTATTTCCGATAAAATAATAGTTAGCTTTCTCGAAGTAGAAGTAATCGACAAACCCGGATTTCAATACGACCTTGATATTTTCTTTAAAATATCCTATGCTATACGCGATAAGGTACACTTGCCTTTTCGAATGAGTAGTTTGGATTACATTAACAAAAACTTGCAAAAACTTTCTCCCTCTCTTTTCAATTTAGTTTTAGATTTCGGCGCCGCCGCCGCCGCGTTTATTTTCGTCGATATTCCGAAAAAAAGGAAAGACTATTACTCTTATCATCTCGACAGGTAGGATAATGGTTACTTCCTCGAAGTAGGATTACTCGCGAGACGCCTCGAAAGCGCCCGTCGAATTCTTATCGCATCAAGAAAGGATTTTGCAGAACTTCAATTTTTATTATCAAGTTTTTGGCGCCGTTGCCGGGGAGTTATTATTGTCGATATTTTGAAAAGAGAGAGCGCTATTACTTTTATCATTTTTTTTTCTTGTTCTCTTATCAAAAAAAAAATTATATATATATATATATAAATTAAAAACACAAAAACATTATAAACCTTATCAAAAAAAAAAAATATTAATAAGTAGCTTTTATGTTTTATTTCTTTTGATTTTGTGTTTTACCTTATGGTTTTGAAAGAACTTTTTGCAGGTAATCGTGACGGTCGTCCGTCTCCAAATCAGGGACGTACTTCTTTTCCTCTCTTTCTTTCATAATCATGCTCTTATATTTTTCTATTTTGTTATTCTCCATACTTAGCTTTCAACATTGGGGACAATGTTGAATTTTAAGTATGGGGGTGTATTTCCCTCTCTTTTAAATTATAAAATCGTAGAAAATTTCCAAAAAAAAAAAATTTGAAAATAAAAAAAAAAATTTCCAAAAATATTTGTGTACATAGTTTTGTAAATAGTTTATTTTCTTTTTATTGTCTTTTACAAAAGAAAAATTAGCTTTTTCAAAAAAAAAAAAAAAAAAATTATTAAAAAACCCAAAAATATTCAAAAAAATTAGAAAATTGAAAATTTTAATTCTCGGAAAGGACGCTTTGGGCTTGAATTCTCATCATAGCCTCTAGTACCTTGCGAGCCCTTTACCGGGTAGACCTTGGGAAGTCCAAGAATTAATTTACAAACAAAAAAAATTAGGTTTATTAGTTTAAGTTTAGATTTTTTAGTATTTATTTCTCATCCTAAAAATAAAAAAAAAAATTCCAAAAAAAGATAATATTAAAAAAATTTCCAAAAAAAAAAGATAATTTAAAAAAAAAAATTTCAAAAAATTAGTACATAAAACTTAGAAAAAAATCCCAAAAATATAATAAGCCCTTACTTTGGTTTTTGTTATTTCCAAAATCAATTTTGAGTTTATTTATAAGCATTTATATTTTTGCTAATCATTTATTATATCATGGTTTGCTAAATCTAATTTTTGATTAAGTGATTTAGTGTTAAGAAATATTTTATGATTTTAATTTGATTAGAGATATTTCTTTAGTACTTCTTCTCTTTTATTTTAAATAGTTACAAATTTTTAGTAATCTTGCTTAAAACACCTTTAGATTTTATTTATTTCTACCTCAAGCTTTTTAAATCTTAGGAAAGTTTAAATTACTAAAATTTGCTCTCAAAATAAATTAATTTATAAGCTAGAAATCTTTTCTCCACCCTACCCCCTTTGATGGCATAAAAAAAATGTATTAAAAGATCATATGTCATGGGAATAAGAGGATAAAATTCATTATTCCCTAAACATATGCACCCAAAATCATTTAAAAGATTATATGGCATGGAGTAAGAGGATAAAATTCATTACTCCTAAACCATATACATTTTGGGTTTTTATTAGAAGAGAAAAAAAAAAGGAAATTTCATGATAAATTCCATTTCCTCCATTCAAAAGTTTCTCTTCTTATGCCAAATTTTATGAAATCCCCCCAACCCAATATCTTTGATCTAGATTTAAATTATGTTATGGAGAGAGCAATACTTAGTAAGTTACATTTTTCCTTTAGCTTTTTCAAAGTTATGGTTTTTATAAATTTTAAATCTAATTTTGTTTACTTATTACTCAATTTTGTTAACTAGTTAATATTTTTGAGAACTCTTGGCTAAATATTTTTCTCTTATTATTCTAATTTCATAATTTAGGACTTAATTCGTTGATCCTTAAATTTTCTTTTTAGCTTACTTATGATTCAATAAATTTTTAGGCTTAATTAAAATTTTTATTAAATGTCTTAGAAATATTTCTCATACTTTTGCTCTGGAATAGCAAAAGCTTAAGTATGGGGGTATTTGATAAGTAGGATTTATGCTTATTTTAATTATAGTATTTAGGTTAAGTTTAATATAATTTTGTAAATATTATTTATTTTTTAGTTAAAAATCACTTCTTTTATAATTTTAGTTCTAAATATAATTGTATTTTTGTTTTGCAGATTTTCTGGTATTTTTGGACAAATTCCATAGTACACGCCCTAGGTCACGCCCGTGACTAACGGCGTGTAACACTAAGATCAGTCCAGAAGTGTTGCCGAGCAGATTGAGCTAGTCCACAGCAAGTCACGCCCCAGGTCACGCCCGTGACAACAGGTCACGCCCGTGACCAAGGGCGTGTAATCTTAGAATCTCCCCAGCTGGCTACCGACGAGACGTGGAGATGCTGTCAAGGAGTTGACCTAGGTCACGCCCGTGACCAAAAAGTCACGCCCGTGACATCCCGCGTAATCCCTGCTCCCTGCTGCGCCGAATTCAAGCCCACGCCGCATTGATGGAGTTGACCCCAGTCACGCCCGTGACCCATGAGTCACGCCCGTGACTTTTCGCGCATGATCGCTTTTCGCTGCAGCGCCGCACTCAAGCCCACGCCGCATTGATGAAGCCGCCCAGGTACACGCCCGTGACCAAAGTTACACGGGCGTGTAATGTCCTTTTTCGCGACATAGTCACGCAAAGCCCACGCCGATGTCGCAGCCGTGCAGAACAAGTATTACACGCCCTAGGTCACGCCCGTGACCGAGGGCGTGTAACCTGGAAATTTTTCCTATAAATTCAGAGGTTCCCCTCCAGCATTCCAGTCCTTTCCCCCTGCCCATTTGGGCTGTTCTTGTATAGTTTTCCTTATTTCTTCATGTTTTTGTTAGTTTTTAATTTATGCAATTTCTTTTCTTAGCTTAATTTTATTTCTTGTAATTTTTATTTCATGCAAGTAGTTAGCTTTATTTTCATGCAATGTAACTTAGTTTTCAATTTATGTAATGTTCTCTTTTTCATGGTAATGAAATTTTAAGCTTCCTTTCATTTTTGCAAAGTCTCTTTCTTTCTCTTAATTTAGTCTTGTCTTCTTTATTTTATTTTCGTTGTTCTCTTTTTAGTTAGTTTCAATTACGCTGCCTTAATCAACTTTTATTTCCGATAAAATAATAGTTAGCTTTCTCGAAGTAGAAGTAATCGACAAACCCGGATTTCAATACGACCTTGATATTTTCTTTAAAATATCCTATGCTATACGCGATAAGGTACACTTGCCTTTTCGAATGAGTAGTTTGGATTACATTAACAAAAACTTGCAAAAACTTTCTCCCTCTCTTTTCAATTTAGTTTTAGATTTCGGCGCCGCCGCCGCCGCGTTTATTTTCGTCGATATTCCGAAAAAAAGGAAAGACTATTACTCTTATCATCTCGACAGGTAGGATAATGGTTACTTCCTCGACGTAGGATTACTCGCGAGACGCCTCGAAAGCGCCCGTCGAATTCTTATCGCATCAAGAAAGGATTTTGCAGAACTTCAATTTTTATTATCAATTAGCGCATAACGAGAAAAACCAAATACCTTTAAACAAATTTCCAAATAAAAACAAATCAAACACGCTTGTCGTCCCCAGCAACGGCGCCAAAAACTTGATGCGCTATTTTGGCACTGCTAATTAGCAAGCACGAAATGCGATACGACGGCAGTGCACCGGTCGCTCAAGTAATAAAATAGGGAGGGACTCCCCGAATATCGTTCTCAAAGGACCGCAAGTTGGGTAGTACGACTTGCTCTAAACAGGAAATCAGTTAAAAGGATTAATAAGTAACAATAGGGGGTTTGATTTGGTTTCCTACGCTACTGCAGAATGAAGAAAGATGCGGGTCAAAACTCCGCTTCGCACGGCGAGATGGGTGCAACGGCCGCAATGTCGTGCTTCGGAAGGCGCGTGGATGGGAAATCACTATGACAGTTGAGGGTCGCACACACCTCTTCTCAAAACATCACCACTAGCAATTGCTAGTGGCTTCACCCACAACGTAACTCAGAAAATCACTAGGAACAAAGGGGCTATTCATGCCACCACAACATCAGTGCATATGAACGAAAGAAATAATCCTTAAGATTAACTTAACAAGTATTCATACAACACAAAAACGAAGTATAAGCATTCAAGCTTAGAGAGGACCACAAAGAAGAAGTCACGTCTTGGGTTCACGGCCGGAATGAGAGGTTGTCGGGCTCTCTCCAAACTCGGCCCTCAGATGGTGAGCTTTGCTCGAAGGAGGCTGTCACCGCTCCTACGATCTTCAGCGCTTCCTTGGTCTTCTTGGCGAGGAATGCTTGAGCTAATGGTGGATGAAGCTTCCTAATGCTCCCAAATGGAAGGATGGAGGTGGAAATCATCGGAAATGTCCTTGATGGTGGAGGAGATGAAGGGGAAGCCTTCAGCCCTCAAGAGCAGCGGGAAGGAAGAGATTTCCCGCTCTCTGAATTGCTCCCAGTCATCATCTATCGCTCTCCCCCGTTGACTGCCTCGATTCCTGCTTTTTATAGCAAACAGGCTGAAAAATGGTCACGCACGGTCGAACGCACGATCGTACGCAGACCGTGCGATATTAACGGATAAAATATGGCTTGGAGAAGACGCTGCGCCGCCCGTGCGATTTGTTCACGCACGACCAACGCCGCTTGTGCGTTCAAACGCACGGGTAAAATTCGACGCTCTGAAATCACAAAGATACAGGTCGACCATGCGTTTTACTCATGCACGGGCGAATTCGCCCGTGCGTTAAAACGCACGAGTAAACTCTGACGCTCCATTTTCTTCCCAGACACAAACGCACGACCGCACAGACCGTGCGTCAAGGAAACTCACGACCGTGCGATATACACAGAAATTACTTTTGGGAGAAAACGGGACGATCAGGTCACCTGCAAACAAGATATACCAGCTGGGAATACACGTCCAGCACAGAAATACATAAAAGAAGGGAAGGGGAGCACAATGTGCTTACCCCCAACAACAAGGAATGCAATTGCACACCGAAATGGGCTTAATAGTGCACCTAGCATGGACTAGTACATATAAATGAAAACGTGCCTAAAATGTGGTGCAAACACTAGAATATCAGCCCAAATGAGTCCAAAAATATATATGTTAATGGGACTCATCAACCGTGCGTCAAGAAAATGCACGACCGTGCGATTCATGCAGGCATGAAAACTGGGCAATATGGATGTTCTACCCACCTGCACAACACCAAATAGCAATCACACAGCTGGGAAAACACCTCCAGCAACATTATAATATCATAAAAAGAATGGGGAACACAATGTGCTTACCCCCAACCATAAAGCGTGCAATTGCACATCGAAACGGGCCTAAAAGTGCACATAGCATGGAATATCAAATATGAATGAAAACATGCCTAAAGTGTAGTGCAAAGACTAGATAAACGGCCCAGATGAGTCAATAAATGTGTATATAATTGGGACTCATCACACCCCCAGACTTACTTATTTGCGCGTCCCGAGCAAACAAATCCGGCAGAGTAGGAAAAGCATAGCTAGCTAAAAAAATTGCGACATGGAGTAGTATGCGAAGTTGCGTACTTGTGTGCATAGAAATTCATTAGAAGAAGTTTCTACATATGTTAGTTAATTTATAAAAGTGTAAATACGTAAAAAGAAATTTATTTTTACTCAAAAATGGAATGTTGGTGAATCTCGTGGTCACGCGTAGTACGAAAGTAAGCTAGACGCGGAGGTGAGTGTTACCCAAGACCGGAACTCAGAATTATCTCCGTTGAAATCCATCAACGTCGAGAGTCATAAGCTCGCCCTATCACACTCTCTCCACGGCGCTAGTGGACTCACAAGATGAATCAATAGGACTTTGGGTTTACACGAGGCTTAGGTTACGGTTTGGAATGCAAAGATAAACGTGAAGGCTAATCGCAACCCAAATGAGTATACAAAAAAAATGCTAAATCATAGCAGCCTCAATAATAAACGTGTAACACACCCCCAGACTTGACTTTGAAATCGGGTGTGCACACGACCTACAACAATCAATACCATTATATGCTTCAATTAAAGCGCTAGGGATATATATATATATATATTTTTTTTTTCTTTTTCTTTTTCTTTTTCTTTTCTTTTTATCCCAAAATCAATTAGCATAATTCTCAGCACAAAGACATTTTTAAAACTTCCACATCAACACTGAAGTTTCGCATCACCGCACCGCATTGGAAAATTACAATTCATAAATGCTTTTAGCTAAATTTTGGTTGCGATAATAAGATTAGCTTTTAGGCCTTAGTGAAGTATGGTGGAGTTGAACCAAAAGGTTGGGTAGGCACAAAATAGGCTAGCAATGGGTAGCGTATAGGAAAGGTAAAACAAAGCTCAAGCTTGCCAAAAAGATGACCTACGTCATGCTCAACTTGAAAATCGTTCGCACCCATGCTTCGAGAGTCGCCTGTGGCAAGTTCTTAGCCCTCGAGAAAGGTAATCCGTCCTCCCGACTCAAGCAACACGAACCTCACATTCGCCTACACACAATACCACGCTACCGCTAGATTCAACCACATTCTCCATTTTGAGTAAAAATGAAAATCTACGCAAATCAACTAATTATAAATTAGGAGCATAAATAAGAACTAATTCTACTCAAATCCCTATACAAGACACGAGTACTCAACTAGAGCACTACAAGAGTCAACATGTCACCCCATCTTGCAATTTTTAGGCTAATACAATAATTTCTACATCACAACCAAGAATTGAATATACATGAGCATACAAACAAGCGAGTGCGCGCTAAAGTGGGTGAAACAGTGTGTGATGCATATGAACAAATTTACTATATGGATAAAATAAAATTACTTCTAGTATGCAATGCAGCATGTGCGTGCATAGTGGATAACGAACAGCTCTCCCCCAGACTTAATCTACGCAATAAGGTAAGTTGAAATATCAACATGAGTGTAAGAGAATGAAAAGAGGAGAGGTTACCCCATGCTCAGATATGAGCATACCAGAAGATTTAGCGTTAAATTCTGAAAACTTCACTCCAAGAGTCCGCCACCAAAGAAATTGCCGCACACCTGCAGGCAAAAGACTCCACGCAAATATATATATATATAGAACTAAACTATTAGCGTATTAGAGAAATAAAAACAAAAGAGACTTGGGTTTTCTCCCAGCAGCGCTTTTGTTTACCGTCCTTAAGCTGGACTTAATACCTGTATTATGCAGTTTTAATAAAAGTCTAAACATAAAAGAGAAAACTAAAATATCCTAATTATTACAAGCATGCCAAAAAGATCAACTGTACGTTGATTTAAAGTGGTAACTGAGAATAAAAGAGATGGGTCCGAAGACCCAACAGCAGCAGTCCAGAAGATCAGGAGTTTCCATCTCCATATTTCATCTTTCTTCATCCTCTTCCTCTCCTCCAATCTGCGGTCATGGATGAAGTAGCGTTTACCACCCTGCACCCAGTCTTTCAAGGAAAACACAAGTAGTGATGATGAGGTGGAATAGGCGATGGATTTCATCATTGTTGTTTGCTTTTCCTTCCAAGACTGCCACACAGAATCACCGAAAAATGGGTCTAGACATTCATGCACCTGCAGGGGGATATATGAAACATCAGAAATTAAAGTAGGAAGGATGAGTTCATTAAGATCAGCATTAAAAGAAGGTTGATTAGGAAATAAAATGGAAGAAGAACTAAAAGAATCAAACAAAGGAGGAGTGAACCCGGTTTCACTCATGGCAGGTTCCACAAAAGACTCAATGTCGAGCGCATTAAGAGCACTACAGGAAGAATATGAGCAACTAGGAGCTTCGATGATGAGTCGGACCCTCTTCTCCGGTGATGAGGTAGAAACCTCATCACTAAGGAAAATTTCCTCCTCAGTGCAACTCAGCATAGCTTCAGGCTCCATAGGCTTATCCTGCACATCTAAAAACTCGGCAATAAGAGCAGAAGATACATGCATACTGATACAAGATAATATCTGAGTAGAAATAGGACTCAAGATAGAGTCCGATAAGAGGGAAGAAATATACTCAGATACAGAATCCACAGGAAAGGATGGCACCATAGAGGAAGAAAACTCCAAAATGTCGTCGTAGTGATCAACAGCGACGCTGATTGACGCATTCGTTGTGCTCCCAAGATAACCTGGGGGCCTAACGTATGTGTCATCAGCGATGGAAGGAGCGGCGGAATAGGAAAGCAGTGGAATGGTGATAAGTGGTGGCTCATCATCCTCTCCCAATTGCAATTTCCATTGCTCACAGTCTTTCAGCGCGTGATCAAGACTCTGACAACACAAGCAGCGCTTCCAGGTAGGTTTCGACTGTAGAAAAGCCAAACCACCCGGTGAAGGTGATGCTCGCGATGGGGACACATACTTATAATATGATGAACTACACGGATTATAAGTATGGCTTCCAAATTGGCACTCATCACTAGAGTGATTAGACGCTCTACACCACCTACATTGTTGATAAGCATACATATTGGTGTAAAGAAGGATTCACAAATAATATAAGCTGAAAAATAACTCAGTATGCACGAAGGAAAGAATTATATCAATAGGAACCTCATTTTGAAATACTTTAAAAAATAGAAAAAAAAAGAGAATTTACAAACACTAAATTAAAACAAATGCGATATACAAATGGAAAAGAACTTCTATCTCACAGCTCTCCCTCTCCAGAAAACTCACACGACTGTGTTTCCCTGCAACGGCGCCAAAAACTTGATGCGCAAATCTAGCACACCGCTATAGGCGGTAGCAAGACTGTGGCACGAAACGGCAGTGAACCGGTCGTTGTCAAGTAATAATATGAGGAAGTAAATCCCCAAGTATCGAATCTCTCAAGGAACACAGTAAGGTGGAGTTAACGTTCAAGGAAGGACTTGAGAATGAAGTCCTTTGGTCGGATGGAATGCGGAGGGGGGTTGATTTGGTTGTGGAAAATAAAAGAAAATGCTACAACTACTCCTATGCAGGCCTTGAGCGCACTGCTTCACCGGGCGGATGGATTACTACACGGGCCGCTATGCACCGATTCGCTTGGCGGAGGGAAGAGTAGGCTTACGGATGGAGTGGGTCACACCGGCGGAATGAGGGTTGCAAGCACCTCGTCACAAAGCATAAACCTAGCAATTGCTAGTGTAGCAAACCCAAATCGCTCACAACATAATCACCACAAGAGCTCACCTCAAGCACTCATACACAAATGATATCATTGCTTAACAATGAAATACAAATTAAAGCAAGTGCAGAGTACAAACATCATCATAAAATAGAAAATTACACTGCAAGCAACAATAACCTAACAAGAGAAAAATGCAAGAGATACGACCGAATCCGGAGGCTTGCTGTAGATTCTTGGTAGGAATCGTCGGGTTGTCAATCCGCGTCCTAGCTCGGTCCCAGCTATCGTCCGGGGTAGAGGAGGGCTGTCACTTCCTCCCAATGGACCCGTCTTCTCCGGTAAGCTACAATCCGGCCACGTCCGTTGCGAAGAATTCCTAGTTTGGTGATGAAGATGAGTGTAGAATCCTCTCCTTGAAACACTTGGATGATGCGAGGTGGCTTCGGGCAAAAGGTGGATGAAGAAGGTGTTGAAACCAATAAATTGGTCTCTTGTGGAGTTCGGGGCCCTCAGCAAGCTGAGGGGCGACCAACACTTACTCCCCCCAAGGGAGAGCTCTAGGATGAAGGTTGAGAAACTATGAACTGGACCAAGGGCTTAGTGGGGAGGTCCCGCCACATACCCAGAAGTTCCCAAGGAACTTCCCCTCCCAAGCCACTACTAAGCTTGGGCACCACTGGAGGCTCTCCTCACCCCCTAGAGAGACTTGGGGAGGGAGAGAGAGAGGGAGAGAGCTAGCCTAGAATGAGATCCTCTCCAAATGGTGCCCCCTTGGTCCTATTTATAGGATTTCTGAAGTTGGGCTACAAATAGCCGAAAACTGGGATGCCAGATTACCAAAATACCCTTGAACTGGGCTGCAGATAGCCAAATCCCGCTGCTCTTGGACTGCGAATAACCAAAACTGGACTGCGAATAGCCAAATCCCGCTACCCTTGGTCGCTAACCGCAGGCCGCCTACCCGGCTTGGAGCTGGGCGAGCCGGAGGCCTCCCGGCCTCCCCGGCTCACCCCCATAAGGCTCTGGGCGAGCCGGAGGCCTCCCGGCCCTCCCAGCTCTCCCCCACAAGGTTCTGGGCAAGCCGGAGGCCTCCCGGCCCTCCCAGCTCGCCCCCACAAGGCTCTGGGCGAGCCGGAGGCCTCCCGGCCCTCCCAGCTCGCCCTCACAAGGCTCTGGGCGAGCCGGAGGCCTCCCGGCCCTCCCAGCTCGCCCCCACAAGGCTCTGGGCGAGCCGAAGGCCTCCCGGCCCTCCCCGGCTCGCCCCCACAAGGCTCTGGGCGAGCCGGAGGCCTTCCGGCCTCCCCAGCTCGCCCCTACAAGGCTCTGGGTGAGCCGGAGGCCTCCCGGCCCTCCCGGCTCGCCCCCACAAGGCTCTGGGCGAGCCGGAGGCCTACCGGCCCTCCCAGCTCGCCCCCACAAGGCTCTGGGCGAGTCGGAGGCCTCCCGGCCCTCCCATCTCTCCCAGGCTCGCCCTCACAAGGGAACAGTCCTGGGATGCGCCCCTCAGACTTGAATCCCTCCAAATGCTCACCCCTCCTCCTCCCGGGGTCGCGCCCTTTGAAAATATTGGGCCTAAAAATATCTTGGGCCTCGGGGGCCCACTCGGCGAATACAGGGTTGTACGCAATCCCCGCTCTTTTCGAGCGTGGCTCACGCTCGGAAAGAAATGTCCAACCCTGCATATTCGACGAGTGTCGCTGGGAATCCGATTATTAGTGATATCTTGGAAAAGCCACAGCACCTCCCCGAGAGGTCCCCCAACCTTGCCGGCTAGCGAGAGCCCGGCTAGCAGAGCCACCTCGGGGGAAAAATACAGCCTTCCCGAGAGGCCTTCCTACCATGCCGGCTAGTGATAACCCGGCTAGCGGAGCCACCTCGGGGGAAAAAATACTTAGAGAATTTTCAACCACTGAGCGGTTCCTGACCCTGCCAGCTAGGTGGGAGCCTGGTCAGCAGGTCAGCATGGGGACTAAGTACTTGGAACTTTCCTGCTACCAAGCGATCCTCGGACCTGCCAGCTTGATGGGAGTCTGGTCAGCTGGCCAGCATGGGGGCTAAGTACCTTGAGACTCTCCTGCCACCGAGCGATCCTCGGACCTGCCAGCTTGATGGGAGCCTGGTCAGTGGGCCAGCATCGAGGCTAAGTACCTTGAGACTATCCTGCCACCGAGTGATCCTCGAACATGCAAGCTTAATGGGAGCCTGGTCAGCGGGCCAGCATCGGGGCTAAGTACCTTGAGACTCTCCTGCCACCGAGCGATCCTCGGACCTGCCAGCTTGATCGGAGACTGGTCAGCGGGCCAGCATCGGGACTAAGTACCTTGAGACTATCCTGCCACCGAGCGATCCTCGGACCTGCCAGCTTGATGGGAGCCTGGTCAGCGGGCCAGCATCGGGGCTAAGTACCTTGAGACTCTCCTGCCACCGAGCGATCCTCGGACCTGCCAGCTTGATGGGAGCCTGGTCAGCGGGCCAGCATCGAGGCTAAGTACCTTGAGACTATCCTGCCACCGAGAGATCCTTGGACCTGCCAGCTTGATGGGAGCCTGGTCAGTGGGCCAGCATCGGGGCTAAGTACCTTGAGACTCTGCTGCCACCGAGCGATCCTCGGACCTGCCAGCTTGATGGGAGCCTGGTCAGCGGGCCAGCATCGAGGCTAAGTACCTTGAGACTATCCTGCCACCGAGCGATCCTCGGACCTGCCAGCTTGATGGGAGCCTGGTCAGCGGGCCATCATCGGGGCTAAGTACCTTGAGACTCTCCTGCCAGCGAGCGATCCTCGGACCTGCCAGCATGATGGGAGCCTGGTCAGCGGGCCAGCATCGAGGCTAAGTACCTTGAGACTATCCTGCCACCGAGCGATCCTCGGACCTGCCAGCTTGATGGGAGCCTGGTCAGCGGGCTAGCATCGGGGCTAAGTATCTTGAGACTATCCTGCCACCGAGCGATCCTCGGACCTGCCAGCTTGATGGGAGCCTGGTCAGCAGGCCAGCATCGAGGCTAAGTATATTGAGACTATCCTGCCACCGAGCGATCCTCGGACCTGCAAGCTTGATGGGAGCCTGGTCAGGGGGCCAGCATCGGGGCTAAGTACCTTGAGACTCTCCTGCCAACGAGCGATCCTCGGACCTGCCAGCTTGATGGGAGCGTGGTCAGTGGGCCAGCATCGAGGCTAAGTACCTTGAGACTATCCTGCCACCGAGCGATCCTCGGACCTGCCAGCTTGATGGGAGCCTGGTCAGCGGGCCAGCATCGGGGCTAAGTACCTTGAGACTATCTTGCCACCGAGCGATCCTCGGACCTGCCAGCTTGATGGGAGCCTGGTCAGCGGGCCAGCATCGGGGCTAAGTACCTTGAGACTCTCCTGCCACCGAGCGATCCTCGGACCTGCCAGCTTGATGGGAGCCTGGTCAGCGGGCCAGCATCGAGGCTAAGTATTTGAAAACTTTCACTACATTAATCATCACATTACATGCAAGAAAAAACTAAGTAAACAACCATACTACATGAACTTAAGGTTGGAGAGAAGAAACTAAGCACTTAGACAAACTTAGTCTCCTACTGCCGAGGGTGGTCTCCCTCGTTCCCATTTGGTTGTTGTTGTTGCCGCACCAAACCCCTTGCTTCCTTCAATTCCAAGAACTCAGGGCAGTTGGTCGTCGCGTGGCCTTCCTCATCGTGGAGGTAACAATAGGGTAACTCCACCCTACCCCCTCTTCCTCTTCTTCCCGCTTTTCTGACTCTCCTCCTTTTTTCCCGGCCAATCGCCATGGTCTGTTGAGGCGGTGGAGGGGATGCCCTCGGCCTCTGCCCCCACCTAGGGGGGTCAACCCCTCTTCCTGGAAGTTGTCTTCCTCTTGGTCGAACTTTCTCTTGGGAGTCCCTACTCTTCCCCCCTGCTGCCTTGCCTCTGGCTCACTCAGCTTGGACAGCCTTCTCGCGAACTCCGAGTTGGCCTCCTCACTCTCAACTTCTTCTGCCACCCTTTCCATCAACTCTTCAAAGGACAAAGGAGCTCTTCTCTTGAGGTCCATCTTGAAGAAGCCCTCCCGCAGCCCCAACGTGAAGGCAAGCTTGAGGGTTTACCCGGGCACTTCTTGGAAGAGGAGAACCTCCTCCCTGAACCATTCCAGATAGCGAGCCAGCGACTCCTCTGGCTCTTCCTTGATCTTGAAAAGTGCTTCGGCATCTTTCCTCCTCTTCCTTGACATCGAGAAGCGCAGCAAGAAAACTCAGCGTACGTCTTCGAAGGCATAGATGGATCCCGGAGGGAGCTGGTGGAACCAATCTCTAGCCTTCTCTTTCAGAGTTGTCGCGAAGAGTCGACACTTGAAAGCATCCGTTATGGGCCTAATGGAGACCATGTCCTCAAACCACTGCAGGTGCAGGATGGGGTCATCCGTGCCGGAGTAGTGAGACATCTCTGACCTTCCGAACCCCTCTGGAACCGGGGCCGAGAGGATTAGCTCGCACAAAGGACTTCCTATGCTCGTCCCCCTTTGGGGCTGGGCGAGATGGGGTTTGACACCTCCCCACTCGCCCTCTTGGGGCTAGGCGAGTGGGGGGCTGGGACCTCCCCACTCGCCCCCTTTCGGCTGGGCGAGTGGGGGTCTGGGACCTCCCCACTCGCCCCCTTGCGGCTGGGCGAGTGGGGGTCTGGGGCCTCCCCTCTCGCCCCCTCCGAAGGGACTGAGCGAGTGGGGGCCGAATGCCTCCCCACTCCCCCCCACCGGTACCTCCTTCCTGGGTTGCTGGCCTGGAAGTCTCTCACCTACTTGCTGGGGCGAGACCTCCGGACCACCTCCTCTTATGCCTTCGCCTATCGTGGCGAAAGTTAGCTGCAAGGTCTGCAGGATCTCTTGCCTGAAAATTTCAAACATCTCCAACGTCGCTCCATCCACCAGGGGTTGCGAGCGACCTGGGTCGGATCCTCCACCTCCAGCCATGGAGCTCATCTTGAGAGTTTCTTGAATCGGTCACACTCCACGCTCACCGCACCATAATGTTGAAACCAATAAATTGGTCTCTTGTGGAGTTCGGGGCCCTCAGCAAGCTGAGGGGCGACCAGCACTTACTCCCCCCAAGGGAGAGCTCTAGGATGAAGGTTGAGAAACTATGAACTGGACCAAGGGCTTAGTGGGGAGGTCCCGCCACATACCCAGAAGTTCCCAAGGAACTTCCCCTCCCAAGCCACTACTAAGCTTGGGCACCACTGGAGGCTCTCCTCACCCCCTAGAGAGACTTGGGGAGGGAGAGAGAGAGGGAGAGAGCTAGCCTAGAATGAGATCCTCTCCAAATGGTGCCCCTTGGTCCTATTTAGGATTTCTGAAGTTGGGCTACAAATAGCTGAAAACTGGGATGCCAGATTACCTAAATACCCTTGAACTGGGCTGCAGATAGCCAAATCCCGCTGCTCTTGGACTGTGAATAACCAAAACTGGAGTGCGAATAGCCAAATCCCGCTACCCTTGGGTGCTAACCGCAGACCGCCTACCCAGCTTGGAGCTGGGCGAGCCGGAGGCCTCCCGGCCTCCCCGGCTCGCCCCCACAAGGCTCTGGGCGAGCCGGAGGCCTCCCGGCCCTCCCAGCTCGCCCCCACAAGGTTCTGGGCGAGCCGGAGGCCTCCCGGCCCTCCCAGCTTGCCCCCACAAGGCTCTAGGCGAGCCGGAGGCCTCCCGGCCCTTCCAGCTCGCCCTCACAAGGCTCTGGGCGAGCCGGAGGCCTCCCGGCCCTCCCAGCTCGCCCCCACAAGGCTCTGGGCGAGTCGGAGGCCTCCCGGCCCACCCCGGCTCGCCCCCACAAGGCTCTGGGCGAGCCGGAGGCCTTCAAGCCTCCCCGGCTCGCCCCTACAAGGCTCTGGGCGAGCCGGAGCCCTCCCGGCCCTCCCGGCTTGCCCCCACAAGGCTCTGGGCGAGCCGGAGGCCTCTCGGCCCTCCCAGCTCGCCCCCACAAGGCTCTGGGCGAGCCGGAGGCCTCCCGGCTCGCCCCCACAAGGCTCTGGGCGAGCCGGAGGCCTCCCGGCCCTCCCAGCTCTCCCAGGCTCGCCCTCACAAGGGAACAGTCCTGGGATGCACACCTCAGACTCGACTCCCTCCAAATGCTCACCCCTCCTCCTCCTGGGGTCGCGCCCTTTGGAAATATTGGGCCTAAAAATATCTTGGGCCTCGGGGGCCCACTCGGCGAATACAGGGTTGTACACATTAATGTTGAAACCAATAAATTGGTCTCTTGTGGAGTTCGTGGCCCTCAGCAATCTGAGGGGCGACCAACACTTACTCCCCCCAAGGGAGAGCTCTAGGATGAAGGTTGAGAAACTATGAACTGGACCAAGGGCTTAGTGGGGAGGTCCCACCACATACCCAGATGTTCCCAAGGAACTTCCCCTCCCAAGCCACTACTAAGCTTGGGCACCACTGGAGGCTCTCCTCACCCCCTAGAGAGACTTGGGGAGGGAGAGAGAGAGGGAGAGAGCTAGTCTAGAATGAGATCCTCTCCAAATGGTGCCCCCTTGGTCCTATTTATAGGATTTCTGAAGTTGGGCTACAAATAGCCGAAAACTGGGATGCCAGATTACCAAAATACCATTGAACTGCGCTGCAGATAGCCAAATCCCGCTGCTCTTGGACTGCGAATAACCAAAACTGGACTGCAAATAGCCAAATCCTGCTACCCTTGGGCGCTAACCGCAGACCGCCTACCCGGCTTGGAGCTGGGAGAGCCGGAGGCCTCCCTGCCTCCCCGGCTCGCCCCCACAAGGCTCTGGGCGAGCCGGAGGCCTCCCGGCCCTCCCAGCTCGCCCCCACAAGGTTCTGGGCGAGCCGGAGGCCTCCCGGCCCTCCCAGTTCGCCCCCACAAGGCTCTGGGCGAGCCGGAGGCCTCCCGGTCCTCCCCGGCTCGCCCCCACAAGGCTCTGGGAAAGCCAGAGGCTTTTCGGCCTCCCCGGCTTGCCCCTACAAGGCTCTAGGCGAGCCGGAGGCCTCCCGGCCCTCCCGGCTTGCCCCCACAAGGCTCTGGGCGAGCCGTAGGCCTCCCGGCCCTCCCAGCTCGCCCCCAACAAGGCTCTGGGCGAGCCGGAGGCCTCCCGGCCCTCCCGGCTAGCCCCCACAAGGCTCTGGTCGAGTCGGAGGCCTCCCGGCCCTCCCAGCTCTCCCAGGCTCTCCCTCACAAGGGAACAGTCCTAGGATGCGCCCCTCAGACTCGACTCCCTCCAAATGCTTACCCCTCCTCCTCCCGGGGTTGCGCCCTTTGGAAATATTGGGCCTAAAAATACCTTGGGCCTCGGGGGCCCACTCGGCGAATATAGGGTTATACATAATCCCCGCTCTTTTCGAGCGTGGCTCACGCTCGGAAAGAAATGTCCAACCCTGCATATTCGACGAGTGTCGCTGGGAATCCGATTATTGGTGATATCTTGGAAAATCCACAGCACCTCCCCGAGAGGTCCCCCAACCTTGCCGGCTAGCGAGAGCCCGACTAGTAGAGCCACCTCGGGGGAAAAACACAGCCTCCCCGAGAGGCCTTCCTACCCTGCCGTCTAGTGAGAACCCGGCTAGCGGAGCCACCTCGGGGGAAAAAATACTTAGAGAATTTTCGGCCACTGAGCGGTTCCTGACCCTGCCAGCTAGGTGGGAGCCTGGTCAGCAGGTCAGCATGGGGACTAAGTACTTGGGACTTTCCTGCCACCGAGCGATCCTCGGACCTGCCAGCATGATGGGAGCCTATTCAGCTGGCCAGCATCGAGGCTAAGTACCTTGAGACTCTCCTGCCACCGAGCGATCCTCGGACCTGCCAGCTTGATGGGAGCCTGGTCAGCGGGCCAACATCGAGGCTAAGTACCTTGAGACTATCCTGCCACCGAGCGATCCTCGGACCTGCCAGCTTGATGGGAGCCTGGTCAGCGGCCCAGCATCGGGGCTAAGTACCTTGAGACTCTCCTGCCACTGAGCGATCCTCAGACCTGCCTGCTTGATGGGAGCCTGATCAGCGGGCCAGCATCGGGACTAAGTACCTTGAGACTATCCTGCCACCGAGAGATCCTCGGACCTGCCAGCTTGATGGGAGCCTGGTCAGTGGGCCAGCATCGGGGCTAAGTACCTTGAGACTCTCCTGCCACCGAGCGATCCTCGGACCTGCCATCTTGATGGGAGCCTGGTCAGCGGGCCAGCATCGAGGCTAAGTACCTTGAGACTATCCTGCCACCGAGCAATCCACGGACCTGCCAGCTTGATGGGAGCCTGGTCAGCGGGCCAGCATCGGGGCTAAGTACCTTGAGACTCTCCTGCCACCGAGCGATCCTCGGACCTGCCAGCTTGATGGGAGCCTGGTCAGCGGGCCAGCATCGAGGCTAAGTACCTTGAGACTATCCTACCACCGAGCGATCCTCGGAGCTTCCAGCTTGATGGGAGCCTGGTCAGTGGGCCAGCATCGGGGCTAAGTACCTTGAGACTCTCCTGCCACCGAGCGATCCTCGGACCTGCCAGCTTGATGGGAGCCTGGTCAGCGGGCCAGCATCGAGGCTAAGTACCTTGAGACTATCCTGCCACCGAGCAATCCTCGGAGTTGCCAGCTTGATGGGAGCCTGGTCAGCGGGCCAACATCGGGGCTAAGTATCTTGAGACTATCCTGCCACCGAGCGATCCTCGGACCTGCCAGCTTGATGGGAGCCTGGTCAGCGGGCCAGCATCAAGGCTAAGTATCTTGAGACTATCCTGCCACCGAGCGATCCTCGGACCTGCCAGCTTGATGGGAGCCTGCTCAGCGGGCCAGCATCAGGGCTAAGTACCTTGAGACTCTCCTGCCACCGAGCGATCCTCGGACCTGCCAGCTTGATGGGAGCCTGGTCAGCGGGCCAGCATCGAGTCTTAGTACCTTGAGACTATCCTGCCACCGAGCGATCCTCGGACCTGCCAGCTTGATGGGAGCCTGGTCAGCGGGCCAGCATCGGGGCTAAGTACCTTGAGACTATCCTGCCACCGAGCGATCCTCGGACCTACCAGCTTGATGGGAGCCTGGTCAGCGGGCCAGCATTGGGGCTAAGTACCTTGAGACTCTCCTGCCACCGAGCGATCCTCGGACCTGCCAGCTTGATGGGAGCCTGGTCAGCGGGCCAGCGTCGAGGCTAAGTATTTAAAAACTTTCACTACATTAATCATCACATTACATGCAAGAAAAAACTAAGTAAACAACCACACTACATGAACTTAAGGGTGGAGAGAAGAAACTAAGCACTTAGACAAACTTAGTTTCCTACTGCCGAGGGTGGTCTCCCTCGTTCCCATTTGGTTGTTGTTGTTGTCGCACCAAACCCCTTGCTTCCTTCAATTCCAAGAACTCGGGGCAGTTGGTCGTCGCGTGGCCTTCCTCATCGTGGAGGTAACAATAGGGTAACTCCACCCTACCCCCTCTTCCTCTTCTTCCCGCTTTTCTGACTCTCCTCCTTTTTTCCCGGCCAAGCCATGGTCTGTTGAGGCGGTGGAGGGGATGCCCTCGGCCTCTGCCCCCACCTAGGGGGGTCAACCCCCTCTTCCTGGAAGTTGTCTTCCTCTTGGTCGAACTTTCTCTTGGGAGTCCCTACTCATCCCCCCTGCTGCCTTGCCTCTGGCTCACTCAGCTTGGACAGCCTTCTCGCAAACTGCGGGTTGGCCTCCTCACTCTCAACTTCTTCTGCCACCCTTTCCATCAACTCTTCAAAGGACAAAGGAGCTCTTCTATTGAGGTCCATCTTGACGAAGCCCTCCCGCAGCCCCAACGTGAAGGCAAGCTTGAGGGTGTACCCGGGCACTTCTTGGACGAGGAGAACCTCCTCCCTGAACCATTCCAGATAGTGAGCCAGCGACTCCTCTGGCTCTTGCTTGATCTTGAAAAGTGCTTCAGCATCTTTCCTCCTCTTGCTTGACGTAGAGAAGCACAGCAGGAAAACTCGGCGTACGTCTTCGAAGGCAAAGATGGATCCCGCAGGGAGATGGTGGAACCAATCTCTAGCCTTCTCTTTCAGAGTTGTCGCGAAGAGGCGACACTTGAAAGCGTCCGTTATGGGCCTATGATGAGTAATTTATTTACTCATCTTTTAGTTTAGGTTTATTATGTTTTTTATATAAAATTATGTTATTTTATGGAATTTTATCATATAAATCCTTCCATTGTTATTTCATAAGCTAACTTAAGTTTATTTTGTGTTTTCAGGTTTTCTGGGCTGTTTCGAGCAAAAAGTTAAAATTACACACCCCAGGTCACGGGCGTGACCATGGGTGTGTAACCTACGAAATACTCCAGACCTGCTTCTGCCACTCCGGGGACGCTCCGTGAAGATTTCGCCAAGTACACGCCCCAGGTCACGGGTGTGACCCAATGTCACGGCCACGACCCGCCACAAGCATCCGGAGCACGCTGCCACGTCAATTAAAATTACACGCCCTCGGTCACGGGCGTGACCGAGGGCGTGACATCAGGTCACAGGCGTGACTCGGCCCGCGCTTCTTCCCGCCAGAGTTTCCCGCCAGCAGCCAGATTTCAAGATTACACGCCCCAGGTCACGGGCGTGACCTAGGGCGTGACACGGCCGAAACGCTCGCAATTACTCCAGAAGGCGCCCTCTCCGCTGCTGCTTCGATCACGCCCCTTACACGCCCTTGGTCACGGGCGTGACCAAGGGCGTGTAACACCAAAAATTCAGCTATTTAAAGGGAGCTTTTCCAGATGTTTGGGGACGGAAAGTTTTGGAGTTCTAGCCTATTTTCTTGCACTGATTTTTAATCTTGTATGTCTTTTTCTTCTTGCACTTTCATTTCAAAAGCTTGTAACTCTAAATTTTCTAGTTGTAATTTCTTTTGCTAAGTAATAAAATAGTTCTTTCCCTCTTACTTGTCTTCTTATTTTCATTATGCACTTCTTCTATTTCATCATTTCCTCAATCTCTATGAGTAGCTAAATTCTATTAGTACTCGGCCGAGATGATCCAAGGGAAATAAAATTCTTGATCTAATTTTAGCTTCTCTTTCTTCCGTAGAATAATCTTGATTTATTCTTGAACTACTTTTGTATTGAGATTATATTATCGATATATAATTCTCATCTTTGTTTTCGCAATCTTATAACCGAGAGGTTTCGATTCGAATCGATCATTTCAAGAATAAAGAGAGTTGAATGCACTCCTCAAGCGAGGATGACATAATTCTCCCGTATTGGAGTCAAACCACGATAAGGCGAGTTTTAAATCTTGATTCTAGAACGAAAGTTCGTTGATCAACTAAACTCAGTTGAGCGTATCCTCGAGAGAGGTGCGTTCATAAATCGGGAACCTCCACGGTCAAGTATTTTCATGAGAGATTTAGAAGTTGTTCTTTTTATATTTTTATTTTCCCGAGGTGATTCAAGGTTGAGTACTAACCTTTAACTCATTAATTTAAATAAGCTATTTCTCTTTCTCGCAACCAACCAACCACAAGTTTTATTCGATAAAATAATAGAGACTTTCCGAAGTAAGAGTATTCAACCGCCCCGAGTCTAATACGACCTTGTTTTAATAAACTATACTACATTCGATATGGTACACTTGCCGTTATCGTTTGCAAGCATAGTTCTGTCCATCAAGTTTTTGGCGCCGTTGCCGGGGACACGGTTGATATTTCGAAAACCGAAATATCTATTAATTTTATCTTTTTCTTTTTCTTAATTTAAAGGTGCAATTATATTCCTGGAAAGGACGCTTTGGGTTTGAATTCCCATCATAGCCTCTAGTACCTTGCAAACCCTTCACCGGGTAGATCTTGGGAAGTCCAGGACTAATTTTAAATCGCCTAATAATAAAATATATATATATATATCTAAAAAATATATAATTAAAAAAAAAAAAATTTATTTATCTAAAATCTTATTTTTTCCTTTTTTTTCTTTCTTCTTTTTCCGTTTCTTTTCTTTTCTTTTGGTTTATGACCCGAGGAAACTCTTCAATTGATTTTGAATTTGGTTTTGATCCGGAAATCGAGCGCACCTTGCGGCGACGTCTCCGATTTAGTGATCTACCAATAATTCGCGAAGAGTCAGTCGGAGAAACTAACGAAGATATAATGGGTGACCCCGACCATAATGAGGCTCCGCTACGGACTATGTCCTATTATGCGAGGCCAAATTGGGAGGGAACACAGTCAAGTATTATTCGCCCGGCAGTGGCAAATAATAATTTTGAAATCAAAACTAGTATCATTCAAATGGTACAGCAAACCGTCATCTTTGACGGGTTACCAGATGAAGATCCAAACTTACATTTATTGAATTTTTTGGAAATTTGCGACACGTTTAAAATTAATGGCGTCACCGATGACGCCATTCGTTTGCGTTTATTTCCATTTTCTTTGCGGACTAAGGCCAAGCAATGGTTGGGATCTCTTCCTAGAGGCTCCATCACTACATGGGCCGAAATGACGGAGAAATTTTTAACTAAATATTTTCCTCCGGCGAAGTCCGCTAAATTACGTACGGACATTCTCTCGTTTACGCAAATAGACTCGGAGTCTCTCTATGACACATGGGAGCGCTTCAAGGAATTATTGCGGAGATGTCCTCACCACGCCCTTCCTTTATGGCAACAAGTTCAAACATTCTACAATGGTTTGAATCTCCAAACGAGGCAGATGATTGATGCAGCAGCTGGGGGAACTCTAAATAACAAAACCCCAGATGCCGCTCAAGAGCTTTTTGAGGAGATGGCCATGAATGCTTATCAGTGGAATGCGCCACGGTCGCGTCCTAACAAACCGACCGGACTCTTTGAAGTCGAGGCCACACCGAATTTAGCACATCAAGTAGAATGGCTTACTAAGCAAATGGCGGAGATGTCTGCTTCCTCCGCCATTAACGGGGCTAACAATAATAATAATTATAATAATAATTATAATCAAGAACAAGTAGATTATATGGGGAACTCCTATCGTCCTCCTTATAACCCAAATAATAATATTCCTAATAGTTATAATCCGGGTTTAAGGAACCACCCAAATTTGTCATGGAGCAACCCCAATAATGCTCAACGCCCCCCACAAGTGAATCCTCCCGGATTCGCTCCACCACAACCACCAAAGTCCCCTTCACTTGAAGAGGTCTTCACCAAATACGTTGCCGCTACTGACTCCAATATCCGGAACCTTTCCGGATCTATCAAAAGTCTAGAAAATCAAATTGGACAGCTCGCCAAGATGTTCTCCGAACACCAGCAGGGAGCTCTACCGGGCAATACTGAGCCCAACCCACGGGAGAGCGCCAACGCAATTACCCTCCGTAGCGGAAAGGAGGTAAGTTCTTCAAAATTGGTCGAGCCAGAGGTAAACGTTTCAACTTCATCTCCGCAAGTTATTTCTTCTCCTACTCTACCTTCTTCTGCTTTAGCTCCGCGTATTCTTAAAAATCCTTCTATTCCTTATCCTTCGCAATTTAAAGATGAACGCAATGAGGAGCAATATAGAAAATTTACTGAAATTTTTAAACAAGTTCAAATAAACGTGCCATTTTTCGAAGCAACCGCCCAAATGCCCAAATACGCAAAGTATCTAAAAGATCTTCTTTCCAATAAAAATAAACTTGAAAATTTTTCGCGTATATCTTTAAATGCTGAATGCTCCGCAATTTTATTAAATAAATTACCACAAAAATTAAACGATCCGGGACGGTTTTCCATCCCGTGCTTGTTTGGTAATTTCTTAATAAAACACGCCTTGGCAGACTTGGGCGCTAGTATAAATTTGATGCCATTTTCGTTATTTAAAAATCTTGGGTTGGGCACCCCGAGCCCAACCAATATTAGCATCCAACTAGTGGACAGATCTATTAAATACCCGATAGGGGTGATTGAGGACGTGCTTGTCAAGGTTGACAAATTTATCTTCCCGGTAGATTTTGTCATCCTAGACATTGAGGAAGACGCCGAAGTCCCAATTATACTCGGACGTCCTTTTCTCGCCACCTCTCGGGCAATCATTGATGTTAGTAATGGCAAACTTCTCCTATGAGTTGGGGATGAAGAAGTAACTTTTAGCATTAACAACTCTATGAGAAATTCATTTTCAAATGACGACTCTTGCTTCACGTTAGAATCAAATTTTGAAGAAGAAATAACGTCAATTTCTGAATTAATTTCACCCTTATTTGAAAATCAGGAAATTGAAAATTTATTTTGTCTAAAAGAAATAACTCGGCCGCTCAAATTTGAAGAAGTAAAATTAAATATTTCTAAATTAAAAACATCTTACGAGGAGCCACCGAGTTTGGAATTGAAACAACTGCCGGAACATTTAAGATATGTTTTTTTAGAAAAAGATTCAAAATTGCCTGTGATTATATCTTCCGCGCTTAACGATTCGGAAATCTCCGAATTAATAAAAATATTAAATAATCACCGCCATGCAATTGCATGGCAAATTTCTGACATCAAGGGGATTAACCCCTCTTTTTGCACGCACAAAATTAATTTAGAAAATAATTCTCGCAGTACTATTCAGCCTCAACGACGGCTTAATCCAAATATGAAGGACGTCGTTAAGGCCGAAATAATAAAATTATTAGATGCGGGAATTATTTACCCAATCTCTGACAGCACTTGGGTTAGCCCAGTGCAAGTCGTGCCCAAAAAGGGTGGAATAACGGTAATCACAAATGAAAATAATGAGTTGATCCCGACCCGTACTGTTACGGGTTGGCGAGTATGCATCGATTATAGAAAATTAAATGATGCTACCCGCAAAGATCACTTTTCGTTACCCTTTATTGACCAAATTTTAGAACGCTTATCCGGTCACTCACACTACTGTTTTCTCGATGGTCTTTCGGGATATTTTCAAATCCCAATTGCGCCCGAAGACCAAGAGAAAACCACATTCACCTGTCCGTTCGGCACTTTCGCATATCGAAGAATGCCATTTGGTCTTTGCAACGCGCCGGCTACATTTCAACGATGTATGCTGGCAATTTTTAATGAACTTGTAGAAGACGTCATGGAAATTTTCATGGACGATTTTTCTGTTTTTGGCGATTCATTTAAAAACTGTTTAAATAATCTCGATCGTGTTCTTCAACGCTGCGAAGACACGAATTTGGCACTCAACTGGGAGAAGTGCCACTTTATGGTCCAAGAGGGATTAGTCCTTGGGCATAAAATTTCTAATAAAGGGATCGAGGTCGATAGGGCCAAGATCGAGGTCATAGAAAAACTTCCCCCTCCTACCAATATAAAATCTATTAGAAGTTTTCTAGGACATGCGGGTTTTTATAGACGGTTTATAAAAGATTTCTCAAAAATTTCAAAACCGCTAACTCATCTTTTGGAAAAAGAATCCGCGTTTAATTTTGATGACGAGTGTTTGAAAGCGTTTAACAAAATAAAAAATGAACTAATAAATTCCCCTATTTTAATCGCGCCAAATTGGTCTCTTCCGTTTGAAATCATGTGCGATGCGAGCGATTTTGCTGTAGGTGCAGTTTTAGGCCAACGGGTGAATAAACATTTTCACCCAATCTATTACGCAAGCAAAATGCTAACATCCGCACAAGCAAATTATACAACAACGGAGAAAGAATTTTTGGCAATAATTTTTGCGTTTGACAAATTTCGATCATATTTAACGCTTTCAAAAGTTATTGTTTTTACAGATCACTCCGCTCTCCGGTATTTACTACAAAAAGGAGATGCAAAGCCTCGACTGCTAAGGTGGATCCTCCTACTACAAGAATTCGATTTGGAGATCCAAGACAAAAGGGGAGCGGAGAATGTTGCGGCCGACCACCTCTCACGGTTGGAGAATCCGGCGGCAGGAGCACTAGTGGAGGCCGAAATTGACGACAAATTCCCTGAAGAGTGCCTCCTCGCCATCGTAAAGGTAACAACTTCTTCCACCCCTTGGTACGTGGATTTGGCCAATTATTTGGTGGGCCGGGTCCTACCGAAAGATTTTTCAAGTCAGCAAAAGAAGAAATTCTTTTCGGATTTGAAAAATTATTTTTGGGAGGACCCCTTTTTATTTCGTGTCTGCGCGGACCAAGTGGTAAGAAGGTGTATTGCGAGTGAGGAAGGCATCAAAATTTTACGGCACTGCCACGAGGGACCAACCGGTGGTCACTACCAAGCGAACCGAACCGCAAGGAAGGTACTAGAGGCGGGCTTCTATTGGCCCTCCTTATTCAAAGACGCTCACAATTTTGTGAGAAATTGCGATCGGTGCCAACGGACAGGTAACATTAGTAACCGGGACGAAATGCCCCAAAATATTTTTCTAGAATGCGAAATTTTTGATTTGTGGGGAATTGATTTCGTAGGTCCTTTACCCGCTTCCTGTAATAATAAATATATTCTCGTTGCGGTCGATTACGTGTCTAGGTGGGCGGAAGCACAAGCTTTTCCCACCAACGACGCGAGAGTCGTCGTACAATTTTTAAAAAAATTATTTTCGCGATTTGGCACACCCCGAGCACTAATTAGTGATCGGGGCACACATTTCTGTAACAACCAACTTGCTAAAATTTTAGCAAAGTATGGAGTTACACACAAGCTATCTACCGCCTACCACCCACAAGCAAATGGCCAAGTGGAGGTGGTAAATCGCGAAATTAAGAGAATTTTAGAAAAAACCATTTCCGTTAATAGAAAGGATTGGGCTTTAAAATTAGACGACGCACTCTGGGCCTATCGGACAGCCTACAAAACTGCCATAGGATGTACGCCGTACCGGTTAGTCTATGGTAAAGCTTGTCATTTGCCGGTAGAATTAGAACATCGCGCTTTTTGGGCGCTTAAATTCTTAAATTTGAATTTAGATTTAGCCTCCGAACAAAGAAAACTACAACTAAATGAACTAGAAGAATGGCGCGCGAACGCCTATGAAAATAATAAATTTTATAAGGAGCGAACTAAATTCTATCATGATAAAAAAATTAAACATCCAAAAACTTTTTCACCGGGAGATTTTGTTCTACTGTTTAACTCTAGACTTAGGCTTTTTCCGGGGAAATTAAGAACCCGATGGTCCGGTCCCTTCAGAGTAAAAGAAGTTTGGCCGTACGGGACCGTGCTTATAGAGCACCCGGAAAAGGGATCTTTTAAGGTTAACGGACAACGCTTGAAATTATACCACCCCGGCGACCCAGCGACCGGAAATATCGAAACAATGCAATTAACAAATATTTAAGAAAATGCCACTTAGTCAAGCTACGCGACGGTAAACAAAGCGCTCTTGGGAGGCAACCCAATGTTAACCTCTTTATTTTTGCATTTCTTTTCTTTTTTGTTTTTCTAATTTAACTCTACAGGTGTTTGACCGGCAACCCCGACTACCATTCAGGGAAGCCCTCTTTACACTTTAGTAATTTATCTTGATTTTTTTTAATGTCCTGTTTTTTTTAGTTTAATCTTTCATACTTAGTTTTAAACATTGGGGACAATGTTTAATTTTAAGTATGGGGGTGTAGCATAGCTTTCTTTGTAGTTTTACTTGAAAAATAAAAAAAACTGAAATTAAATTTCTTGGAAAGGACGCTTTGGGCTTGAATTCCCATCATAGCCTCTAGTACCTTGCAAACCCTTCACCGGGCAGATCTTGGGAAGTCCAAGAACAAAAAAAAAAACTATTATAAAATGTTCTTTTTATTCATGAAAACTCCCACTTGCTAAATTGTAAGTTCTAAGTAAACTGTTTTTCATATGGACTGAAAATAATTTTGTGCTAGAATAGTTTTTGAAACTTTTGAGTAAAATTGTTGACTCATGTAGTGCTCCTAGTCTTATGCTTGTCTTTGAGTAGTTTTGGTGTAAAATTAAATTCTTGGCATAGATCTAAAATTATGTTTTATTAATTTGCGTAGTAATAATTTATTTTACTTTTAAATTCGAATCCGGTCTTATCCAAAAGTAGTTTAGGTGAGTGTGTAGAAGATTGTTAGAAAGCTATTACTCGAATTGAACAAAAGGGTGTCCTTTCTCGATGTCTAGAACTTGCCCCAAGCTATTTTCGAAACATGTGCGCTTTAGACAAATTAACTTTACGGAAATGATGTAGGCCTTTTTTGGATAGTTTGAGCCTTTGCACCCAACCTAGATTTACCACCATTGTTCACACAAATTTGAGCCTTACACCTTTATTTGATCCACCCTCATCATTTCGGAACCAAAGCTAAAAAGCCCAAAACCCAAATGAACACTTTGAAACTTTGAGCTAAAATGAAAAAAAAATATTTGGGTACGATTCTATGAAAGAAAAAAATTATTATGGGTATCAATTCAAAAGAAATGTTTAAATCTCAAAAAAAAAGCAAAAATCTCATAATGATATGCGGCCTAGGTATGCACATGCATACTTGGAATGATCCCAATTATGAAGATTCGTGATTTAAATAAAAGAGTATGAGAGTGTTTCCCCTTTAAAAAATATGAGTATGGGGGTAAAGCTTCATTATTTTATGGTGGCAATCATTTTCTTTTAGCTCAAAATTTTTGTTTAAGTGGAATGCGCCTTCATGTTTATCATTGTTACCTCACCCTTAAACCCAAGCCTTAAAATGTACTCTATTTAAGTCCTAAAGATCCATAGAGTCAATTTTGTTCGAAGTGTAGTGGAGAAAGTGCAAACGGGCAAGCCTATGGCCGTCGACATTGATGGATTTCTTTGGAGGCCACCCCGAACGTTTACATCTAGTAATTTAAATCTCAGCAATCACGCTATTTTCTCCCTTCACATAACTTTTTGATTGACCGTCGACTCATTTTTAAAGTAATGATAAATAATTATAACGCATTTTTGAAGTATTTCATAATTTAGCATTTATGCCAAGAACATCTTTTTACTAAAATATCTACACATGCCAGCATAATACTTCGCATTTTACTCTCTAGTCTTCACATTCTATCTTGCATTAATTTTTCTCACCCTTGTGAAAAATGGATTGCTCGGGACGAGCAATGAGTAAGTATGGGGGTATTTGATGAGTAATTTATTTACTCATCTTTTAGTTTAGGTTTATTATGTTTTTTATATAAACTTATGTTATTTTATGGAATTTTATCATATAAATCCTTCCATTGTTATTTCATAAGCTAACTTAAGTTTATTTTGTGTTTTCAGGTTTTCTGGGCTGTTTCGAGCAAAAAGTTAAAATTACACGCCCCAGGTCACGGGCGTGACCATGGGCGTGTAACCTACGAAATACTCCAGACCTGCTTCTGCCACTCCGGGGACGCTCCGTGAAGATTTCGCCAAGTACACGCCCCAGGTCACGGGCGTGACCAAGGGTGTGACCCAATGTCACGGCCACGACCCGCCACAAGCATCCGGAGCACGCTGCCACGTCAATTAAAATTACACGCCCTCGGTCACGGGCGTGACCGAGGGCGTGACATCAGGTCACGGGCGTGACTCGGCCCGCGCTTCTTCCCGCCAGCAGCCAGATTTCAAGATTACACGCCCCAGGTCACGGGCGTGACCTAGGGCGTGACACGGCCGAAACGCTCGCAATTACTCCAGAAGGCGCCCTCTCCGCTGCTGCTTTGATCACGCCCCTTACACGCCCTTGGTCACGGGCGTGACCAAGGGCGTGTAACACCAAAAATTCAGCTATTTAAAGGGAGCTTTTCCAGATGTTTGGGGACGGAAAGTTTTGGAGTTCTAGCCTATTTTCTTGCACTGATTTTTAATCTTGTATGTCTTTTTCTTCTTGCACTTTCATTTCAAAAGCTTGTAACTCTAAATTTTCTAGTTGTAATTTCTTTTGCTAAGTAATAAAATAGTTCTTTCCCTCTTACTTGTCTTCTTATTTTCATTATGCACTTCTTCTATTTCATCATTTCCTCAATCTCTATGAGTAGCTAAATTCTATTAGTACTCGGCCGAGATGATCCAAGGGAAATAAAATTCTTGATCTAATTTTAGCTTCTCTTTCTTCCGTAGAATAATCTTGATTTATTCTTGAACTACTTTTGTATTGAGATTATATTATCGATATATAATTCTCATCTTTGTTTTCGCAATCTTATAACCGAGAGGTTTCGATTCGAATCGATCATTTCAAGAATAAAGAGAGTTGAATGCACTCCTCAAGCGAGGATGACATAATTCTCCCGAATTGGAGTCAAACCACGATAAGGCGAGTTTTAGATCTTGATTCTAGAACGAAAGTTCGTTGATCAACTAAACTCAGTTGAGCGTATCCTCGAGAGAGGTGCGTTCATAAATCGGGAACCTCCACGGTCAAGTATTTTCATGAGAGATTTAGAAGTTGTTCTTTTTATATTTTTATTTTCCCGAGGTTATTCAAGGTTGAGTACTAACCTTTAACTCATTAATTTAAATAAGCTATTTCTCTTTCTCGCAACCAACCAACCACAAGTTTTATTCGATAAAATAATAGAGACTTTCCGAAGTAAGAGTATTCAACCGCCCCGAGTCTAATACGACCTTGTTTTAATAAACTATACTACATTCGATACGGTACACTTGTCGTTATCGTTTGCAAGCATAGTTCTGTCCATCAGCCTAATAGAGACCATGTCCTCAAACCACTGCAGGTGTAGGACGGGGTCATCCGTGCCAGAGTAGTGAGACATCTCCGACCTTCCGAACCACTCTGGAACCAGGGCCGAGAGGATTAGATCCCACAAAGGACTTCCTATAATCGTCCCCCTTTGGGGCTGGGCGAGATGGGGTTTGACACCTCCTCACTCGCCTTCTTGGGGCTAGGCGAGTGGGGGTCTGGGACCTCCCCACTCACCCCCTTTCGGCTGGACGAGTGGGGGTCTGGGACCTCCCCACTCGCCCCCTTGCGGCTGGGCGAGTGGGGGTCTGGGGCCTCCCCACTCGCCCCCTCCGAGGGGACTGAGCGAGTGGGGGCCGAATGCCTCCCCACGCCCCCCCCCCCCCCCCCACCGGTACCTCCTTCCTGGGCTGCTGGCCTGGAAGGCTCTCACCTACTTGCTGGGGCGAGACCTCTGGACCACCTCCTCTTATGCCTTCGCCTATCGTGGCGAAAGTTAGCTGCAAGGTCTGCAGGATCTCTTGCCTGAAAATTTCAAACATCTCCAACGTCGCTCCATCCACCAGGGGTTGCGAGCGACCTGGGTCGGATCCTCCACCTCCAGCCATGGAGCTCATCTTGAGAGTTTCTTGAATCGGTCACACTCCACGCTCACCGCACCATAATGTTGAAACCAATAAATTGGTCTCTTGTGGAGTTCGGGGCCCTCAGCAAGCTGAGGGGCGACCAACACTTACTCCCCCCAAGGGAGAGCTCTAGGATGAAGGTTGAGAAACTATGAACTGGACCAAGGGCTTAGTGGGGAGGTCCCGCCACATACCCAGAAGTTCCCAAGGAACTTCCCCTCCCAAGCCACTACTAAGCTTGGGCACCACTGGAGGCTCTCCTCACCCCCTAGAGAGACTTGGGGAGGGAGAGAGAGAGGGAGAGAGCTAGCGTAGAATGAGATCCTCTAAAAATGGTGCCCCCTTGGTCCTATTTATAGGATTTCTGAAGTTGGGCTACAAATAGCCGAAAACTGGGATGCCAGATTACCAAAATACCCTTGAACTGGGCTGCAGATAGCCAAATCCCGCTGCTCTTGGACTGCGAATAACCAAAACTGGACTGCGAATAGCCAAATCCCGCTACCCTTGGGCGCTAACCACAGACCGCCTACCCGACTTGGAGTTGGGCGAGCCGGAGGCCTCCCGGCCTCCCCGGCTCGCCCCCACAAGGCTCTGGGCAAGCCGGAGGCCTCCCGGCCCTCCGAGCTCGCCCCCACAAGGTTCTGGGCAAGCCGGAGGCCTCCCGACCCTCCCAGCTCGCCCCCACAAGGCTCTGGTCGAGCCGGAGGCCTCCTGGCCCTCCCAGCTCGCCCTCACAAGGCTCTGGGCGAGTCGGAGGCCTCCCGGCCCTCCCAGCTCGCCCCCACAAGGCTCTGGGCGAGCCGGAGGCCTCCCGGCCCTCCCCGGCTCGCCCCCACAAGGCTCTGGGCGAGCCGGAGGCCTCCCGGCCCTCCCCGGCTCGCCCCCACAAGGCTCTGGGCGAGCCGGAGGCCTTCCGGCCTCCCCGGCTCGCCCCTACAAGGCTCTGGGCGAGCCGGAGGCCTCCCGGCCCTCCCAGCTCGCCCCCACAAGGCTCTGGGCGAACCGGAGGCCTCCCGGCCATCCCAGCTCGCCCCCACAAGGCTCTGGGCGAGCCGAATGCCTCTCGGCCCTCCTGGCTCGCCCCCACAAGGCTCTGGGCGAGCCGGAGGCCTCCCGGCCCTCCCATCTCTCCCAGGCTCGCCCTCACAAGGGAACAGTCCTGGGATGCGCCCCTCAGACTCGACTCCCTCCAAATTCTCACCCCTCCTCCTCCCGGGGTCGCGCCCTTTGGAAATATTGGGCCTAAAAATATCTTGGGCCTCGGGGGCCCACTCGGCGAATACAGGGTTGTACAGAAGGAGAGAAAAACGGAGCTGGAACTCCCTTGCGGAGGAAGAAATCGCGAAACTGAAATCTGTCCAGAAAACCTAAAAATCGCAGTTTAAATAGAAAAGTTGCAGAATTTGTTCATGCACGATCAAACGCACGACCGTGCGTTTAAACGCACGACCAAATTCAGAATGTTGTTTTAGGCCAAAAATGAACGCGCACGATCGCAGCCGACCGTGCATCAAGAAAACGCTCGACCGTGCGATTCATGCAGGCATGAAAATTGGGCAATATGGATGTTCTACCCACCTGCACAACACCAAATAGCAATCACACAGCTGGGAAAACACCTCCAACAACATTACAATATCATAAAAAGAATGGGGAACACAATGTGCTTACCCCCAACCATAAAGCGTGCAATTGCACATCGAAACGGGCCTAAAAGTGCACATAGCATGGAATATCAAATATGAATGAAAACATGCCTAAAGTGTAGTGCAAAGACTAGATAAACGGCCCAAATGAGTCCATAAATGTGTATATAATTGGGACTCATCAACTCCTTCCAAGAACATCTGGCCGACTTAGGACAAGTCGCCAGATCAACCCGCGCAAGTCGCCCGGACAGAAGAGCCGGTCTTTCAGACTGGACCGCTCAGAACAAACTGTTGAGACAAAACTGACCAGAGAACCAATGCAGACTGCGCTATCACTGAGGTCTCCAATCCGCAGACCGCCCAGCTCAAATGCACTTCCAATTCAAAATTTTAACACTCCCCCTTGAAGTGGGAAGTGGAAGACAGCCCAAGCAACCTTCGCAACCGACCAAAAAGTCCCTTCGTCAGCGGCTTAGTGAATATGTCAGCAATGTTCTCCTTACTCTGCACATGCTCCACAATCAGAGATCCCTCCAACACCTTCTCACGAATGAAATGGTGATGAATCTCTATGTGCTTTGTACGCGCGTGACAAAATGGATTGTTCACCCATTTTAGAGCACTCTCGTTGTCACCACGTAGTAGAGTAGGACCTCCCACCTCCCTATGAATGTCCTCCAAAAGCCTCCTAAGCCAGATGGCTTCCTGAGCTGCCAAAGCCGAAGCTTTGTACTCTGCTTCTGTGGTAGAGACAGACACATAATCCTGCTTCTTGTTGCACCATGATATAGCAGTAGAGTCTGTCTTAAAGACATATCCAGACGTCGATCTCCGATCATCCGAATCACCTCCAAAATCAGCATGCATGTACCCGTGCAAGCAAAAACCCGAATCTCTCCCATTGAAGAGACCCAAATCCAAGGTGGATTTGACATACTTCAATATACTTCTATCCGCCACAAGATGAGGCTTCCGAGGCTCTGTCATAAACCGACTCACCCTGCCAACTGCATAAGCAATATCTGGCCTCGTGATCGTCAAGTATATCAAGCTTCTGACCAAATCCTGGAACACCAAAGGATCGGTAAGAACCTTCCCTTCATCTCGACGAAGATGAACTCCAACATGTAGTGGAATAGAGCTGTTCTTCCCCCCTTCCATGCTGAATCTCTTCACGATTCGATCTGCATAGCCCTTCTGGGAAATGAGCATACCGCTCTCTATCCTGTCCACTTCGAGCCCAAGGAAATGGTGGAGCTCGCCCAAATCCTTCATCTTGAATCTGATAGCTAGCTCAGCACGAAGCCTAGCTACCTCCATCTCATAATTTCCCATGACGATCATATTGTCAACGTACAGCAGCACCAAGACTTGAACCTCCCTCGTCTTCTTTACAAACAAGCTCGAATCTGAATCAGAAGCAAAATATCCGTAGAACTGGAGGTATTCTGCGATCTTCCCGTACCACGCCCGAGGTGCTTGCTTCAAGCCGTAAAGAGCCTTCTTGAGCTTACAAACATATCTTGAGTGCTCTTCGGATACATAACCAGGTGACTGATCCATTAAGATATCCTTGTCAATCTCGCCATATAAAAAAGCGTTCTTCACGTCGAGTTGCCAAATCATCCACCCTTGGCAAGTTGCCAATGCGATCACCGCCCGGACCGAAGTCATCTTGGCAATGGGGCTAAACATTTCTTCATAATCCTCCCCATACTTCTGAGAGAAACCTCGAGCTACAAGGCGAGCCTTGTACTGCTCAATACTTCCATCAGCCTTTTTCTTCAGTTTGAAAACCCACTTGCAAGTCACCGGAGTAACCCCCTCAACCTTAGGCACCAAGTCCCAAGTCTCATTCTTCCTGAGGGCAGCCATCTCTTCATCCATGGCTCCTTCCCACTCCTTGACTCCAACGGTGTTTTCATAACAAGATGGCTCTCTCTCATCCAGGGGACCTGCGAAGAAACATGAGACAAAGCTCACCAAGTTCCCACCCGTATACCGATCAGGTGGAATAATGGTCCTCTTGGACCTCCTCAGAGCTTGACTCTGAGCCACCTCTTCCACTGCAGCTTTTGGACTAACTATCTTCTCAGGTAGACATGGAGCCTCGCTCCCCCTACTTCCAGAACCCGAAGCACCTAATCCAGAGATAGAAATCCCTGGAGCACCTGGAGAAATAGGCAACTCCACCAGAGCTTCCCTTGCAGCTTCCTCTGGTCCACCTTCTACCCTGCTTCCTTGTAACTCAACAGAAGAGTTACCTTGGTATAACATCAGCTCGTCGAATACCACATCCCTTGAGACCACATATCTCCGTGTCTCAGGATCCATGCATCTCCACCCTTTCTTCTGGTCATCATAACCGACGAAGACTAGCTTCCTTGCCTTAGCATCTAGCTTCGTTCAAAGGGCATCTGGAACATGCACATAGCAGGTAGAACTGAACACTCGAAAGTGTTCCATGCTTGTCTTCTCCTTAAACATCAACTCATGAGGGGTCTTCATGTTGATGGTACTGAAAGGCATCCGGTTGATAACATAGGCCGCACAAGATATTCCCTCTACCCAGAAGTACTTCGGGATACACTTGGCATGAAGCCAGCATTTGCAAGTCTCTGTCAGGTGACGGATCTTCCACTCTGCAACTCCATTTGTTGTGGAGTGTAAGCACAAGAAAGCTCCCTTTGGATGTCATGCTTCCTGGAGAAGCTAAAGAACTCCTTGGAGGTGAACTCCCCTCCATTGTCTGTTCTGAACTTCTTCACCCGCAGGTTTATCCGACCTTCTGCCAACTCCTTGAACTCCACAAACCTTTCGAATGCCTCCAACTTCTCCTTCAGAAAATATACCCAAGTATATCTGGTGAAGTCATTGATGAGATAAATTCGCGCTGCGCAAAATTAAAATATTATCCACGTATAATTCGATAAGGCAAGTGTACCTATCGCTTTATAGTATAGGATTTAGAAAATCAAGTGTCGTATTTTTCCGGGCTTGTTGAGTACTTCTACTCACAAAGAAGAGCTATTATTTTATCGATCAAAAGTTGGGTTTGTTTTGGAAAAACGATTTGGAGAAAATTAACTACGAAGAAAGATTATGATTAAAAGGATTAGCACTTGGTCTTGAATCCCTTTGGAATAAAATTTAATTTCATAAAAGATGAAACCGCAAACTCTTATTGAAATATATTCGACCGTGGAGGTTCCCAAAATATGGTAGAGCCTCTCTCGAGAGAACTACCACCTAACCTTAGGTTGATCGATTAAGACCCCTCGGCCAGTCGAAACCCCCTAAGCTTGCTTTAAGCGGTGAACCCCACTATTGGATTTGACTCCAATCCGGAAGATTTGCGTCACCCTCTCTCGAGGAATGCATACAACTCTTTTTATCTTTGAGTGATCTCCTCGTTCGCATGGATCTCTCGATCACTAGCAAACGAATCTTAGATTGAAAGTCATATTCCGGACATATGAAATCAAAACGAAATAATTCAAAGATAAATCGAAGATAAACAATACGAGAGTTTGCTAATTAGAAAAATTCAAAACATATTTTATTTCATTCCAAAGTTCATCATGACCAAGTGCTAAAGAAAATTTAGCTACTCATCATGATGGAGGAAACACATATGATAAGAGAGAAATACATGATTTTAAAAAAAAAACTAGAATACTTGAAATGAAATTACAATAATAAAAGCTTTCAACTTGAAGAAAAACTAGCTAGAACAACGATAATAGTAGACTAAAGCTGTAAGTAAACTCCAAAATCGAACCCCCAAACTTCTGGAGATTGCTGCCTTTTATAGCTGAAAAATCGGGGAGTCACGCCCTTGGTCACGCCCGTGACCAAGGGCGTGTAAGCTGCGTAATTGCTGTCATGAAAGCCCGGGACGTTGGGGAAGAGAAACCGGCAGAAATCAATTGCATGGCGGGTCACGGCCTCGGTCACGCCCGTGACCGAGGGCGTGTCTTGAACGGGCCAGGAAACGGCGGGAAACGCCGCGAACAGGAGTTATTCTGGCGGTTGCAGAAGAGTCACGGCCTTGGTCACGCCCGTGACCAAGGGCGTGTAAGCTAGAAACGGCGGGAATTGATTGCAGGCTGAATTGAACGCATTCCGGGCGTGTCACGCCCGTGACACTCTAGGTCACGCCCTCTGTCACGCCCGTGACGGAGGGCGTGTAATTTTAAACTGACGTGGCGGACGGCTTTTTCAACTGGAATGCGCGGGGCTGGATCACGGCCGTGACAAAACGTCACGCCCTAGGTCACGCCCGTGACCGAGGGCGTGTACTTTGCGATTTCGGCCGAAATGCTCCAAATAATCTTCTGATTATTCCTATGAGCTTGAAATTGCTATTGGCAGCCCATATTACCTGAAAATACAAAAAGAAGATAAATTAGTGAAAAATTAACTAAAACTAAATTAAATTAAATTAATTATTAATAAAATATTATATGAAAATAACTATAAATATAGGATTATCAAATACCCCCATACTTATTCGTTTGCTAGTCCCGAGCAAACAACTTTCCATAGGAGTAGAAAAATTTAAATACTAGAAAAGAATTTTGAATCTAAGGAGTAAAAATGCGAAGTCTTGCGCCTAAGCGTGTAGAAATCCTAGTAGAAAAACATATTCAGCATAAAGATTAGCTTATAATTTTCAAGAATGCGTTATAACATATTGTTTTTACTTTTTAATTGAAAAATCCGGTAAATCCTAAAATGATATTTAAGGAGCGGGTAGCGTGTTTACTAAGATCAATATTACACAAAATCAAAGTTCGGGATAGCCTCCAAAGAAATCCATCAATGACGATGGCCATAGGCTTGCCCTTTCACACTCTCGCCACGGCACTAGTTTAACTCATAAGCACGAATCAATAGGACTTAATTAGGTTGAAATGTGGCTTAGGTTCAAGGTGCGGAAATCAAAAGATAAACGTGAAGGGTTAAGGCACACTTAAAACAAAAATAAGAGCTTTGCAAAAACTTGTATGCTAATTAATTTTTACACCCCAAATAATTTTGAAATATAAAGGTAGGGGTCAAAAATGCACGCTGCAAATTTTTTTCCTCAATATTTTTCTTATTTTTTTTTTATATATTTATTTTTTTTCATTATTTTTTTCTTTTTTTTTTTTTCTTTTGCAGCAAAATGATACAAAAATTAAAATCACCATTTTCACAAATAAGATACACAAGCTAGCAACAAATAAAGCTCTAAATTTCAAGCGTGCATCATAGGTAGGCTATTTGGCTTTGGTGAAAATGAGTGGGGCTTACAAAAGAAACGGTAAAAAGAACAAAATGGCTAGCAACGGTTAAGATTTTATGGCTTGGAATGCAAAGGCTCAAACGAATCAAGAGGTGGCCTAAATCATTTTCATGCTCATGAATCTAACTTATGCAAATGTCTTGAGAGTCGCTAGAGGCAAGTTCTAGACATCGAGAAAGAATACCCTTCCGTTCAAATTGGGTAATATTTCTCCAGTAAACTTCTACATACTCACTTAAAGTATTTTTGGATTTTACCGGTTTCAAATTAAAAGTAAAACAAAAATATTCTACGCAATTAGAAAAACATAAATCTAATTTTATGCTGAATAGTTAATTCGACATGAGATCCTACTAACGCGTGCGCGTAACTAGAACACTGCACGAGTCAACAATTTTACTCCAAAATTCAAAATCTAATAAAGTATATAAAATTTTCTACAACACTATGTAAAAGTAAATTTACTAAGAACTGTGCAAACAAGTAAATATAGAAATATTGATAAAACTATATATATTTATTTTTTTTTTTGTAAATTTTTTTTTTAATTTTGTAATTTTGTAGATTTTTTTTTTAATTTTGTAATTTTGTAGATTTTTTTTTTTTTGATAAAAATTTTGGGTGTTGCTTTGCAATACAACCGTCGTGAAATACCCTCCCCCCCATACTTAAAAGAAAACAGTGTCCCCAATGTTTTAGAAATAAGTACGAGTAAAGAAGAGAAAACTTCCCTGATGAAGAGCAAATCAATACCCAAGCCATCCTGAAGAAAGACATAAAGCAAAACATTTTTTTTTTGATATTTTGAATATTTTGGCAAAAATAAAAGAGAAATAAAACAAATACAAAAGTGCAGGACAGAAAATAAAAGATACAGACGACCAAAAATAAAAATCTCAAACATCATCGTCGTCGTCCTCCTGCTGATAATAAGCACGTAGATCAGCAAATTCCCGCTGCAGATGCTCCATAGAGGAAGCATGGCGCTGCTCGAGGGTATCAAAACGTGTGTCAAAATGAGTGCGCATGGACAGCTGCTCTGTCTGAATCTGATCCAAACGAGTGTGGATCCGCCCAAACTGCTGATCGAAATAAGTCGATGAGTCGGGCGCAGGGGGAAAATGCTGCTGTGGCGGCTGTGGAAACTGCGGAGCTGGAGCAACGCCACCGGAATCAGCTTCGAAATCAAGATCGATCGGGTCGCCACCCACTTCGCCAGGAACGGCCTCGTACTCGCGGCCACGCCTACGCATCAAACCAAGGGCTCGGAGGTTTTGGAAAGTGATAGGCGCGGGCGTTTGGAGTGGAGACATGGGAGGAAGTGTATCCCAGAGCCCCAAACGCTTGGCCAAAAATGTAACAAACGAGCCTCCATGTAGCGCACTAAGCCTCCGATTTTCGGCCTGATGCCGGAAAAACATCGCTAGCGCCGAACCAAGATTGAGGGGGACTCGTTCGTGCATGCTATATAAATATAACAGGTCCGCGCGGGTCACCACTCCATGGCTATCGCCGCGAGCGGAAAGTGTGAAAGTGAGGAGGTAGTGGAGATAGCGTAAGGCGGGGGAGAGGAGATGACTACCCTTGGATTTTTTAGGCGAATATGGATTGGGGTCGTTACTGATTTCCGCCCAAAATCCGGGAAGGTTATACTCACGAGGGAAATCAAGGGGGAGAGCGGTGTAGGCCTCCGTAAGAGTGAAGGCCTCGTCGCAGAAGCCCATGAGAACGTTGAACTGACGCAAAGGAAGAGTTTGCGAAAGCCCGCCCATTCGGAATTGAAGCACGTTGTCGGCCCCGGCCCAGTGAAAATCAAAGGAGGAGAAAAACTCCACCGTCAGCTCGTAGTACGCCGGCTCCGAAATGGAGAAGAAAGGAGCCCACCCCGGAGTAGTGAGTAGATCTCGCACCGCGTTCGCCTGCCCGAGGGTGGTGAGAACGTTCCAATCGATGACGCGGAAAACGCCAAATTCTTTCCCACGGAGGCGGGTACTTCGGTCTTGATGAGTGGGATGCGAAAAATTGAGCATAGCCTCCGCATCAAAAGCTTCATCGGGGAGTGAAGAGGAGGATTCGCCAATGGGGTGATTGCGGCGGCGGCCGGCCATTTGGAAGGAAGAAAGGAAATAATCGGCCAAAGATGAGAGAAAAGAAGGGAGAGAGGGGGGAGAAGGTGTGGAGAAAGGAGAGGGGGAAGGGCACTTAAATAGGAAAAATTTAGGTGTCACGCCCTCGGTCACGCCCGTGACCGAGGGCGTGTAAGGGGCGACACGTGAAAAGATGGCGTGAGGGAGGAATCCGAGGCTGGACCGGTCAAAAAGCGAATTTTTAGCATGTCACGCCCTCGGTCACGCCCGTGTCCGAGGGCGTGTAACTGGCGAAATCAAAGAGAGCAGGGAAACCAATGCTCGCCGGTCAAAAATCGGTTCCCGAGGTGTCAGCGCTCAGGGTCACGCCCGTGACCATGGGCGTGACTTGACTGTCACGGGCGTGACAGTCAAAGAGAATCTTTGACCTGGTGCGGTGGAGGTGATGTGCCAGCGGGATGAGTCACGGCCGTGACCTTCAAATGTCACGGGCGTGACTTGAGTTGTCACGGGCGTGACATGTCATGTTGAGTCCGGGAGTGCCGTGATGGGTGAAAATGTTCTTCCGCCAATGTCACGCCCGTGACCAAGGATGGTCACGCCCGTGACTTTTGCGGAAGGCGGAATGGGAGGCAGCTCGTCGAGAGACTCGCCAGGAAAACGAAGCATGACGCGCCACGCCCTAGTCACGGCCGTGACTGAGACCGTGACCAAGACTTTTTTTCAGAAACATTTTTTTTTTTTTTTTTGGTTTTGGAATCTTTTTTTATCTTTTTTTTTTTGAAAAGAAAACAAAAAATAAAAAAAACAAAAGCAAGGTAATAAAAATAAAAAGAGAAATACTAAAAAGAAAGTACCGACTTGGAGAGCGGGGTTTCGTGCGTATGCGCGAGTGACCGTTATCACGCAAATCTCCTCCAAACCTGTAAAAACCTCAAAATAGAATAATAACATTTTTTTTTATTTGTTTTTTCCATTTTTAAATGTTGTAATTTTTTTATTGTTTTTTTTTAAAAACAAGAATAAAAATACTTAGAATTTTTTAAACGGAAGAAAAATAAAATAAGATAAAAACATGGGTTGCCTCCCAAGAGCGCTTTGGTTACGGTCGTTGAGCTCGACCAAAGTGGCACGCCGATCTTTACCTCGTTCTAAATTTATCATCAAATGATGATAACGGCTTTGAGCGATGCAAGGTGGATGAATTGGTTGCATGAATTAAAATATTCTCATACCCCATTCGGAGGAGAAGAGTGCCCTCACAAACATCAAATATTGCTCGTGTAGTGGCCAAGAATGGACGACCAAGGATTAGAGGGATCCCGGCGTCCTCTTCCATATCAAGGATAACAAAGTCTACCGGTAAAGTAGACTCGCCAACCTCAACTGGCACATCATGAATCACCCCTATGGGTGTCTTCACGGAGCGATCAGCCAATTGTAATTTGATGTCGGTGGGGGTGGGTTCTCCTAACTGTAATTTTTGGGATAAACTATAGGGAATAATATTAACACTAGCGCCCAGATCGGCGAAAGCGTTTGAAAAATGAGTAGATCCTATAGTGCATGAAATATTAAAATTAGAATTAATATTATTAGCCCGCTCGATCAAACGAGCGGGGTAAGGAAGACGGGGTTGAAATTCTGGAAGAGGAAGAGATGATGGGGTAGGTGAAATTTCCTCTTCAAGATCGGTGTCCGAATCATCCGCAAAGGTCACCGCCAAGGCATTTGAAGTTGTCGGCGGTGTTCTTTTCGGCTGATCGGTGACCATTTTTAAAAGTTGCCCCACTTGATTCTCCAAATTCCGCAACGACCCTTGTAAATTGCGGACATCCACATCATTTTTAGAAATATATTTATTAACCACCTCCTCGAGAGAAGGCGGTTTAGGGGCTTGCGGTGGAAGAGATGAATTTGGAGAAGCAAAGGGGGCATTACCCGTGTTACCTTGATTACCCCATGATAAATTGGGGTGGTTCCTCCAACCTGGGTGGTATGTGTTGCCGTATTGATTGTTCCCCGGATTGAAGGGCGGCCGGTTCGGATTACCCATGTAATCCACATGCTCCGCCGCATTTTGATTAGGCTCCCAAGTAGGTGTAGAAGAGGGAGCAGTCATCCCTTCTAGTTTCTTGCTAAGTAGTTCAACCTGTAGAGATAAATTAGTAAATGAATCAATTTCATACAGCCCGGCCGGTTTATTGGAGCGCGACCGAGGTGTACTCCATTGATACGTATTCATTGCCATACTCTCTAAAAGCTCTTGCGCGCCTGCCGGTGTTTTGTTATTCAAGGTACCACCGGCGGCGGCATCAATCATTTGACGCGTTTGAGAATTGAGGCCGTTATAAAATGTCTGAATTTGCAACCAATCGGGGATTGCATGATGGGGGCATCGGCGCAAATATTCCTTAAACCGCTCCCAAGTATCATAAAGCGTTTCCGATTCAACTTGGGAGAAAGAAATGATATCCTTACGCAATTGAGCTGATTTAGCGGGCGGAAAATATTTTGTGAGAAATTGTTCCGTCATTTGGGCCCATGTGGTGATAGATCCTCTTGGAAGAGAACTGAGCCACTGCTTAGCCTTATTGCGCAAAGAGAAAGGAAAAAGCCGAAGCCTTATTGCGTCATCGGATACCCCGTTAATTTTGAAAGTATCGCATATTTCTAGAAAACTAAAAATATGCGCGTTGGGATCCTCATCTTGAAGCCCATCAAATTGTACATATTGTTGTACCATTTGAATGATGCTTGGCTTTAATTCAAAATTATTGTTCGCTATAGCAGGTCGAACAATACAAGAAGTGGTATCCTCCAGATTAGGCCGGGCATAATAGGACATAGTCCGTTGCGCGACCTCATCCGGATTTGGATCACCCATATTAGAAGAAGTGGAAGAGGAGGAAGAAGTAGAAGAAGAAGAAGAAGGAGAAGTGACACCTACGGACTCCTCGATCGGATCTTGAGAATTTGGTCCTTGAAATCTTAAGCGTCGCCGAATGGTTTGCTCGATTTCCGGATCCAATTCAAGAAGATCGGACGGATTCCTTCGGGTCATACACCAAACAGAAAAACGTAGAAAAGAGAGAAAAAAAAATGATAAAATTAATAGAACTAAGCTTTCAAAATATCAACAATAGTCCCCGGCAACGGCGCCAAAAACTTGATGAGATAAATTCGCGCTGCGCAAAATTAAAATATTATCCACGTATAATTCGATAAGGCAAGTGTACCTATCGCTTTATAGTATAGGATTTAGAAAATCAAGTGTCGTATTTTTCCGGGCTTGTTGAGTACTTCTACTCACAAAGAAGAGCTATTATTTTATCGATCAAAAGTTGGGTTTGTTTTGGAAAAACGATTTGGAGAAAATTAACTACGAAGAAAGATTATGATTAAAAGGATTAGCACTTGGTCTTGAATCCCTTTGGAATAAAATTTAATTTCATAAAAGATGAAACCGCAAACTCTTATTGAAATATATTCGACCGTGGAGGTTCCCAAAATATGGTAGAGCCTCTCTCGAGAGAACTACCACCTAACCTTAGGTTGATCGATTAAGACCCCTCGGCCAGTCGAAACCCCCTAAGCTTGCTTTAAGCGGTGAACCCCACTATTGGATTTGACTCCAATCCGGAAGATTTGCGTCACCCTCTCTCGAGGAATGCATACAACTCTTTTTATCTTTGAGTGATCTCCTCGTTCGCATGGATCTCTCGATCACTAGCAAACGAATCTTAGATTGAAAGTCATATTCCGGACATATGAAATCAAAACGAAATAATTCAAAGATAAATCGAAGATAAACAATACGAGAGTTTGCTAATTAGAAAAATTCAAAACATATTTTATTTCATTCCAAAGTTCATCATGACCAAGTGCTAAAGAAAATTTAGCTACTCATCATGATGGAGGAAACACATATGATAAGAGAGAAATACATGATTTTAAAAAAAAAACTAGAATACTTGAAATGAAATTACAATAATAAAAGCTTTCAACTTGAAGAAAAACTAGCTAGAACAACGATAATAGTAGACTAAAGCTGTAAGTAAACTCCAAAATCGAACCCCCAAACTTCTGGAGATTGCTGCCTTTTATAGCTGAAAAATCGGGGAGTCACGCCCTTGGTCACGCCCGTGACCAAGGGCGTGTAAGCTGCGTAATTGCTGTCATGAAAGCCCGGGACGTTGGGGAAGAGAAACCGGCAGAAATCAATTGCATGGCGGGTCACGGCCTCGGTCACGCCCGTGACCGAGGGCGTGTCTTGAACGGGCCAGGAAACGGCGGGAAACGCCGCGAACAGGAGTTATTCTGGCGGTTGCAGAAGAGTCACGGCCTTGGTCACGCCCGTGACCAAGGGCGTGTAAGCTAGAAACGGCGGGAATTGATTGCAGGCTGAATTGAACGCATTCCGGGCGTGTCACGCCCGTGACACTCTAGGTCACGCCCTCTGTCACGCCCGTGACGGAGGGCGTGTAATTTTAAACTGACGTGGCGGACGGCTTTTTCAACTGGAATGCGCGGGGCTGGATCACGGCCGTGACAAAACGTCACGCCCTAGGTCACGCCCGTGACCGAGGGCGTGTACTTTGCGATTTCGGCCGAAATGCTCCAAATAATCTTCTGATTATTCCTATGAGCTTGAAATTGCTATTGGCAGCCCATATTACCTGAAAATACAAAAAGAAGATAAATTAGTGAAAAATTAACTAAAACTAAATTAAATTAAATTAATTATTAATAAAATATTATATGAAAATAACTATAAATATAGGATTATCAGTCATCAACCAAAATTAGCATGTACCTGCTACCTCCAAGACTAGCAGTGTTGGTAGGTCCAAACAGATCACCATGGATGCACTCCAATGGACTTTTACATCCGCTTTGTGATTTGTCAAATGGAAAGCACTGAGCTTTACCAAATTGACAACCTGCACAAACATGACCATCCCCAAAAGATGATAAGCTAGGCAGGCCTTTCACAAGGCCTCTACCCGCCATAGCTTTCAACTTGTCCATTCCAACATGCCCAAGCCTTTCATGCCAGATAGCAGCGCTGTCGTTAGCCCTCATTTTATCAACATAGGAACTTGTTGAAAGAAAAACAAGTCCTTCACCCGTCTCCCAATATGACTGACTTCAGCTTTCACCGCTGAAACGTTTCGGTGAAATATCACTTCTGTTGGACCAAACAGAATGTGATAGCGAGCGTCCACCACATTGGTCACCGAGAAGAGGTTCTTCTTCATCCCCGGAACATGATAAACACTCTTCAACATAAGAGTACCTCTATCATCAGTCAAAGAAACCACACCCTCCTTCTCAACTGAATGAATAGTATCGTCAGCTGTAATGATAGTGTCATTACCAGTATATGTCTGCAACGAGGAGAACTTCGACTCATCCCCAGTGAGGTGATGACCACACCCAGAGTCCACAATCCAATCATCTTGATAGTTGATGGAAGTCATGGCCCGAACACACGTGCCCTTCATGAAATCTCCTCCACCACCCCAACTACCTTCTAAATTGGAACCAGCCTCCTCCTTCCCTGCAGCATGCCCCGGCTGAAGATTGACTTTGCAGTCCCTTTTGAAATGACCAACCCTATTGCACCTAAAGCATCTAGGTCCTTCCTGCTTCATCCCATCACGCTTAGGAGCATAGTTCCTTTCCTGCTGATATGAAGTAGATGGACCATCATCTCCTGATGACTTCTTCTTCTTATCCCATCTCTTCTTCTTGCCAGAGAAGAGAACATCGCCTTCTCCCCCAGAGACTGACATCCCAGCCATTTGCTTTGCCAAACTTTCCTACAAAACAAGTAAGTGCTCCAGCTCCAACAACGAAGGCTGATTGGCCCACCCTTGAACAGAAGTAACAAAGGCAACATACTCCCTCCGCAAGCCGCGGAATATGTGCCTCTTTAGCTTAGCTTCTGATATAGGCTCATCCAGGTCCAAAGTCGATATCTCTGTGCAGAGGATCTTCATCTTCAAGAAGAACGTTGAAATGGACAAATCTCCCTGAGTCGCTTTTGCCAACTCATTCTCCAAGTATTGTAGCCTCGCTACATTCTTCTTATTGAACAAGCCATCCAAGGTTGTCCAAATCTCAGCAGTTGATCTGCATCCAATGATGTGATCAAATAACACTCGAATGATAGCCCTCTTGAGAGTGAACTCTGCCTTAGCATTCGTTCTTCTCCAAGCCTTCACGAGATCAGCATTCCCATCAGCAGGAACCACAGCTTGTCTAGCTTCTCCTCCTACAACCTCCCACAAGTCCTCGCCAAGAAGATAGCTCTCCATGAAAGACTTCCACTTCTTGAAGTTAGTCTGCATAAGGAGCTCAATACCGAGACCTCTAGCATATCCTCCTTCCATTGCTATCCCACTGATTGCTACCACTTGAGAACCCCGGGAGAAGTACCAACAATTTCAGCTTTGCAACCTCGGCAACCTACCTCTGGTACCATGTTAAAAAAACTTGAGGTTCGGAGGTGAAGTAAAACAATGTGGAACACACTTCACAAAAATTTTCACAAGTGTAGCACAACAGTGACAATGAGAAGAACGAATAGTACTATGGCATTAACTATCTCTTTACAATGCGAGGTATACATGGCGAGACATGATTCATAAGAATCACGGAGGAGAGAAGCACAAAACACAAGTGTAAAAAACAAGCTGCAGCGACCTGGAACTTGAGACCGCCAGACCACGCGAACAGACAAGCTAGACAAAAGCCGCTGAGACCGCGCGAACAGAGTACTGACTGCACCTGCCAGACCGCAACCACAGACCGCCAACTCGCTGCTTTATTCCACTGTTGAAAACCAACAGTTCACACTTCTTGATCGCCCAGACCGCATGGTCTTGATCAAAGAAGAACCCGCGAACTCCAAACGAAGAATTGCTATCTGAGACAGACCTTAACTCAAGACCGCCTGACCACTTAAGGTCACCTGATCAACTGAGTCTGCTGCACAGACCGCGAACACCTAAACACGGTCCGCCCGGACTGGTTTATTCAAAGCTGGAAGAAGGAGACAAACTGACCGCGAGCTGCAAGCCGCTAACCTGCGAACACAGAAACCGGTCAGACTAAATCTCATACCGCACGACCTCAAACTGAGACCGGCACAAACAAGCCAACTTTGGTTCTTACAGTTCTCTTTATTAATGACGGGCTGAAAGGAGTGTTTTAGTTCTTATATATTTTAAAAGATCTTGTTTACGTTTTACTTTAAAATAATGTTATATATAAATATATGTTGCTGAGTGTTGTATGAGTAATAAACAACAAACAGTAAGATGGTATATAAAAACACAGCATAGCAAAACAGAAATAAAACAAACAACAAACAAGCATCCAGATGACACAAGAAAATATAGTAGTTCCTCTCAACCTGGGTACATCTACTCTTCTACCCACTGGTAGGAATCCACTAGGAGGTTGTTGATCAGGTGCCCTCACACCAAGGTGATTTTGATAAGGTGTCCACACACCATAGAGCTTTTGATCATGTGCTCAAAACCAAGATGCAGGTTTTTGCTAAGGTGCCCTGTCACCGGGAGTTAACTTTTGAAGGGAGTTATAACCCTTTACAAGATGGGGAGGAATAAAAGAAAACAAAAGATATGTTGTTCTTCTCACACTAAGAAGACACTTAAAGATCCTGATTGGTAGTTGAGTTGGATCTTGATGATGATGATGTTGAAGAGAGCTCCCCCTGTCTGATTTAGATTGATGACAGCTTGTGGAGGCTTCTTCTCTTAATTGCAAATACTCTTCTTCTTCTTCTTGCAGTTTTGATCCTGAGCAAATAATGGTGATTGGTGTCTCAGGATGTAGATGATCTGCAAGAAAGAGTTTAGCAAAAAGAAGATATAATATATTTTGATCTGCTTCTTCTTTTTGTTGTTGTTCTTCTTTTTCTCTTCTTCATGTTTCGCCTGCTAGCTGTTCTATATTATCTGTTATTCTTCTTCTGCTCTTTTCTTTGTATATATTCTGGAGAACTTTCGGCTGATTTGATTTCTTGCCGACTAAAGAGGAAATAGATAATGTCTCTTTTACTTCACAGATCCTCGAGCAGACAAATGTCCTTCTTTAGCTTGCTGCAGCGGCTACAGCATTTATTATTTCTGCCAATGGCTATAACATTTAATGCTTCAACAGCTGTAATGTTAAATCAGCAATATATATATATAAATATATAAATAGAAATAATAAATATTGCTTTATAAAATCTGTCAGCATATTAGTCGAGCTGAGAATAATATAAAATAATACTGCAGAAATTCATCGAGCTGAGCTTCAAGTTCGTCGAGTTGATCATTTGATTCGTCGACCTGAACATTTGATTCACTGTTCTGAACATCTGTTGAATATTCATCTAACGCAGACTTGAGTTCGTCGAATGGAACTATTCATCGAACGCAGAGACGGGCTGGATCGTCGACTGTTGAATATTGAGTTGTTCATCGAACGCAGACTTGAGTTCATTGAACGGAAGGATTCGTCGACCGCTGAGCCTGGATAATTTCATCGACCGCTGAGCTTGAGAAAAAGTGTCGACTGCTGAGCTTGAGCACAAGCGTCGAGCGCTGAGCTTGAGCAAAAGCATCGAGCGCTGAGCTTAGACAAAATCTTCGACCGCTGAGATGGGGTCTGTTCGTCGACCACTGAACCGCTGAGACGGGATCGTCGAACGCTGAACCACTGGATTTCATCGAGCGCAGAATGAATACCATTCATCAAGTGCAGAGCGTCGTTCATCAAACGTAGATGGACGTTCGTCAAACGCAGAGAACTTATATAAATTTTATCTTTCTCTTATTTTCTGTCTATTAAATATATATTTATTTTCAGCCTATTATCTTAAGGGATTTAATCAAAGTTATAATATATGTCATGATATAAACTTAGACACTAAAGGTGGATCCTAACTCAAATCAAAACTAAGGTTCCAACAATCTCCCCCTATTTGAGTTGGGATCCTAATCCAAATTAAGACTAGGTTCTAACAATCTCCCCCAATTTGGTTTAGGATACCTAAGCAAAAAAAGTCTTTGAAGCTTTAGGGTTAGAGATTATTTCCTACTTTTAAAATTCATTTAAGCAATTCTGATTTCCTAAATTTTGATTTAAATAGGAATTTTAATATGTGAATTGCTAGCTGTTATTAGATTCTAGGAATTTTAAAATCAAAAATACAATGCCTGATAGCTTCTTTCTATAGAATCCACTTAATCAGAAGAGACTCACACTTAGTGCTTTGATCATTTCTGATCTATGCAATATGAGTAGAATGCTCAACATGATTTTAGAGAAAATCTGGAAGAATGTGAAGTCTATCTGACTTTGTTTTAAGATAGAAAATTCAAGAGAATCATTTAACTGCTGTTTAATTTAATTATAATTTAAGTAAAAATATTAAACAGTTAAAACAAAATTGCCTTATAGATAGATATGTTGGCCTTTTTATATCATTAAAGTACAAATTTGAAAATTCATTTTGGTTTTGCTGATCATAAAATGTTTCTTTTTCATTAAAAGTTTGTTTAAAGTTTTTAGCCTTAATGAACTTATTTTTTAAACAAATGATTTGTTCTGCTGATATTTTAATGTTTTCTTTAGGTTTGTTATATTCAGAAATCAAATTAGTTATTTTTGTTAACTCTTTTCTAATTTCCTTTTTAGATTTGTAATTTTCAGCAATTATTAAATTTGTACATGATAAATTGAAAACATATTTAACATCAGAGGTAGAAATATTATTTGAAGATACCACTTTTACCTTTTCTGATTCAGATTCAGATTTTATTAAATCTGATTTGTGATATGAACCATATATGGCCATCATACAGAAATTTCTGGCCTTTTTTCTTCCTTTTCTTCTTCTTCAGTTAGAATGAATGATGGTTCTGCATCAAAAGTGCAGTTAGTGGAAGAAACATTATTTACCATCCTTGAGAGGGAGTTCCATATGCTCCTTGCTGAAGTGCAATCAACCACTTTAAGATGAATGTCTTTGGACATTGATTTAGTTGATATCTTTATGGCCTTTGCATCAGCACTGATCAACTTTTCTTGATCATCAGATGTAGGGATTGAAGATGGAATTCCTGTCAAAACAGATTTTGTAAATATTTTCATCTATGGCATTCATATATAACTTAATTCTAGCTTGCCATAAAATAAATCTATCCAAATTACAAATAGGTGGATCTGAAAATAGAAAATTTGTTTGTGCCATTTAGAAAAACCCTTTAAAAAAATAAGAACTAAGTGATCTTTGTGCTTTCGGGTGTTAGCCTGTGTGAAAAATCAACTTCTTCTGATACCAATTGAAAGTGGTTCAATTGAGTATCAGTTGCAAGAAATTGAAGTAATAAAATCAACATCCTCTGATACCAAATGAAAGGAGTGTTTTAGTTCTTATATATTTTAAAAGATCTTGTTTAAGTTTTACTTTAAAATAATGTTATATATAAATATATGTTGCTGAGTGTTGTATGAGTAATAAACAACAAACAGTAAGATGGTATATAAAAACACAGCACGGCAAAACAGAAATAAAACAAACAACAAACAAGCATCCAGATGACACAAGAAAATATAGTAGTTCCCCTCAACCTGGGTACATCTACTATACCCACTGGTAGGAATCCACTAGGAGGTTGTTGATCAGGTGCCCTCACACCAAGGTGATTTTGATAAGGTGTCCACACACCATAGAACTTTTGATCAGGTGCTCAAAACAAAGATACAGGTTTTTGCTAAGGTGCCCTGTCACCGGGAGTTAACTTTTGAAGGGAGTTATAACCCTTTACAAGATGGGGAGGAATAAAAGAAAACAAAAGATATGTTGTTCTTCTCTTTCTAAGAAGACACTTGAAGATCCTGATTGGTAGTTGAGTTGGATCTTGATGATGATGATGTTGAAGAGAGCTCCCGCTGACTGATTTAGATTGATGACAGCTTATGGAGGCTTCTTCTCTTGATTGCAAATACTCTTCTTCTTCTTCTTGCAGTTTTGATCCTGAGCAAATAATGGTGATTGGTGTCTCAGGATGTAGATGATCTGCAAGAAAGAGTTTAGCAAAAAGAAGATATAATATATTTTGATCTGCTTCTTCTTTTTGCTATTATTCTTCTTTTTCTCTTCTTCCTGTTTCGCTTGCTAGCTGTTCTATATTATCTGTTATTCTTCTTCTGCTCTTTTCTTTGTATATATTCTGGAGAGCTTTCGGCTGATTTGATTTCTTGCGGACCAAAGAGGAAATAAATAACATCTCTTTTACTTCACATATCATCGAGCAGACAAATGTCCTTCTTTAGCTTGCTACAACGGCTACAGCATTTATTATTTCTGCCAAAGGCTATAACATTTAATGCTTCAACAGCTGTAATGTTAAATCAGCAATATATATCTATACTATTCTAAAAAGAAATATGATGGTCTGCGAATAGCGTGAGATCAAAAATCCCCAAAAATTTAGGACCGTCAGATATATGGCTTCAAAATACAGGAGCTGTCCGATCAAATGGAGCTGGAGTGCAAATAGCGATCATTGGATTTTCCAAAATCCATTTACCCGAAATCCCCCGATAGCAGCCCGGGAGGGTCTCCAAATCGCGACGTGTCCCGTCTTCTTCCTCTTCGGGTGGTGTTGGTGTTAGAGATCCAGCTGCTAGGCATGGCGCTGGTTCATCTCCGGGAGAAGAGCTCGCTAGGGGGCCTATTTCTGCTGCGCGTAAGGAAGCTGGAGCGTCGTCTTTGTTTTCTTGGAGTGATGGACAACGGCGGCTAGGGTTCTTCCCTCCAGAGGTTTCTTCTCCATTTTGTGGTGGGGAAACGCGGGATCTGCGTCATGGCGGTGAGGGTTCGCCAGATGCACCAGGAAGGTGGCCATGGCGCTTCTCTAGGCGGTGGAGGGTCGGTTTTGGCCCTCCCGTCTCCGGCAGCGGTAGATCTGGCTCGAAGGCGACCGTGATCTTCTGGATCTGTCCCCCTCTCCGTCGTACCTCCTCTCCCACGGTTCTCCTTAGAGCACAACCGCCACGAGTCTCCAACCGCAGCAAGCCCCACTTCCTCGCCTCCATCCACTGAAATACCACCGGTAAAGCCATTTTTTTTCATCCTTCAGTCTTTTGGAGAAATCGGGGCTGCTACTCGACCGGATTCGGCGATATCATTTTACAACAACTGATAGCAGTCGAACCTCTGTTTTTGGGTATGAATCATCACTACCGGTTAAAATAGAGGCAGATTTGGTCTTCGGTTTTTTGATTTTTTCTTCCACCTACAGCAGTCAGCGTGAGGGATGCTCGTCCAGTTTTCACTTTCCTTTTGCCTCTTCATTAATCTTCACTTGCATTTTTTCTTCAGTTCAGTTTACTATTTTCTTACATTCACTTTGCTCTTGGCCTCGATTTCCGATCACTCCTGTGTCTAACTTCAAATTGAATGTTCTTTTAGGGCAAAGAATTGGAGGGCTTAATGACAACCATGATTTCTAGGCTTTCATACAGATGGAATATCAAATGGCTTAGGATAACTCTATGTTTTGTCTCCATTAAACATTTAATGGATTTGATATTTCATAATTTAAATGTAAATGGATTCATCCCAGCAGAAGAATATATTGAGGTTAATGAATGTGATTAGTAAGCCGTTGTGCTTAATCTATTATTGTGAGAGGATCTATTTTATCCACTACAATGGACGTACTTTTCATGTTGCTTATTTCGTATTACATATATTTGGGATGCATGCCAACGACCATAATAATCTAAATATTCTATATGTTGTCTTTAGTCCTTTTCAAAAATTATTTTATCCCGTGAGAGTGATCTTAATGGCCATTTTAAAGAAGCTCTGTCAATATTGCTACTTCACATTGAAGTTTTTTTTTTAATTCTACTTAGAGAGCTTATGTTATTTTAATTTAGATTATCAAAAAACTGCTAATCGTATGCTGTCTTATTTTATTTGATACTGAAATGCCGGATGCCGCCACCAACCCTGATGGATGCCGCCGCCGCCCCCGACGAATGTCGCCGCCCCCAACGGATGCCGCCGCCCCCGACAGATGCCGGCCAGACAAAATTATAGACTGTAGGTTTCAGTTTTAGATCTCATTTTACTTTTTGTTTAAGATCTAATTTTAGTTTTGATGGAACCCAAGGTGCAGTACAAATTATTCTGGCATTTTAGAGCTATGAATTTGATTTGAAAACCGTATGTGGTTAATGGATTGTGGACATGTTTGCATTTAATTTGCAGATGGAGATGAAGGAAACTGAAACATGGGGGATCTGGCAAGAGTAATTGTTTTCCTAATTTTGTTTAGTTGTCCAGATTCAATCAAAAGTTCAGATATAGGGTAAGGGACCAATTTTTTCCAGATTCAATCAAAAGTTGTGTTCCAGCTATTATTTCAGCACTTATTCTTTTTATTCACCACATATTTTATTTCAACTAATCTTTCTTTTCATAGTTTTTTGAAGAGACGATTCAGCACGTTCCTACGGAGGGATTAAACTCATTCTTAAGAGAAGCAAAACACATATTTGGTTGATAACATTTTCTACGCGGTGAGTATTTCCCTCTTTATCTGCAAATTTAAGGCTTTATTTGGCGCGGCGGTGGCGGGCGAAGAAGGCGGGTGGAGACGCGCGGTTGGGACTGGAGTGGACGAGCCGAGGCTGGAAACGGAGCGATTCCGTGGCTTTTTGCTCTCTCCGGCGGGTGCAAACGGAGCAAACTTGAATTAAGAAAGTGTTACGCCTTCATTTTTAACATGCAAAATGATTCCTGCCAGTTCATGCATGAAGCTGTTAAAGATTTTGCTAATTAATTAAAGCGAAGTTACAACCTTCTATAGCCCTTAAAATCAAAGTTGAATGCAAATTGTTCAAACTTCCTTAAGTTCTCATTGACCCCGTAGTTTATATTTCCTGATAGTAAATTTTAGGTTTAAATAATGAATAGCTCATTGAATGAACTATTAGGAGGATTATAATTTGTGTAGCTCATTGAATGAATATACTGAATTTTTCCTCCAACTTCCTGGAAGCATTGATTTCAAATTTACTAGCTTCTTTACTTAAATACTACAGGAGGCTTTCTCTACTCTCATTCAGCCTTTATATATTCTTGACAAGCCTGAAAGAAGAAGTTGGAATTGGTATGTGTTTTTTCTTTACAGGCACATATTTTTGTTTTTCCCTATTTACAGTTTTAACTCATTGTGGAAATTTGTAATGTTTGTGAATGTATCGCTCTCCTCATGTATGTTTCATCGAATAACATTCCAGAGAAAGATAGGGTCCATACTAAAACTAATTACTATAAGTAATTGTAAGGTTTTGTTGCATTATATTAAAGAAAACTAATATTCATTATGTTAGGTTTTTAGTTTATATAAAAGAAATCTGTTGATTTGCATGCTTATGTAAGGTGGCTGATTGCATGTATTTGCACTTTCTATATTATCATGTTTAGGGAATTATCATGTAGGTGTTGTCATAATTAATGAAAGCCAAAAATTTTCAGTACTCTACTCCCCCTATGATACATTCATCCATTTGCCTCCTCTTCTGTAGCTTTTTTGTTATTTAGATTCTTTCAATTTTAAATTATACATAATAATATTTCATGTTTTCTCTTAGTGCCCATTCTTACATCTATACTTCTATACAACTATGAAATCCTCATTTATTGACCATAATATTCATTATTTAATCAACCAATTAATGACACTCCCAAGACAAATGACGCTCCCTAAGACAAATGACGCCCACAACGACAAATGTCGTCACCCATGACAAATGTCGCCAACCATGGAAAATGTCCCCCACGCGACAATTGTCGCCGCCACGACAAATGTCACACCCACGACAAATGTCTCCCCCACGACAAATGTCTCACCCACGAAAAATGTCGCCCTAACGACAAATATCGCCCTAACGACAAATGTCGCCCTAACGACAAACGTCGCCCTAACGACAAACGTCGCCCTAACGACAAACGTCGCCCTAACGACAAACGTCGCCCTAACGACAAACGTCGCCCTAATGACAAACGTCGCCCTAACGACAAACGTCGCCCTAACGACAAACGTCGCTCTAACGACAAACGTCGCCCTAACGACAAATGTCGCATTGGGTCGGGCCGGAGGCCCGTGCCTGTCACTCGTATAGAAATATATAAATAGAAATAATAAATATTGCTTTATAAAATCTGTCAGCATATTAGTCGAGCTGAGAATAATATAAAATAATACTGCAGAAATTCGTCGAGCTAAACATTTGATTCACTGTTCTGAACATCTGCTAAATATTCATCGAACGCAGACTTGAGTTCGTCGAATGGAACTGTTCGTCGAATGCAGAGACGGGCTGGATCGTCGACCGCTGAATATTGAGTTGTTCGTCGAACGCAGACTTGAGTTTGTCGAACAGAAGGATTCATCAACCGCTGAGCCTGGATAATTTCATTGACCACTGAGCTTGAGCAAAAGCATCGACCGCTGACCTTGAGCACAAGCGTCGAGCGCTGAGCTTGAGCAAAAGCGTCGAGCGTTGAGCTTAGACAAATTCTTCGACCGCTCAGACGGGGTCTGTTCGTCGACCACTGAACCGCTGAGACGGGATCGTCGAACGCTGAACCGCTGGATTTCATTGAGCGCAGAATGAATACCATTCGTCGAGCGCAGAGCGCTGTTCATCGAACGCAGATGGACGTTCGTCGAATGTAGAAAACTTATGTAAATTTTATCTTTCTCTTATTTTCTGCCTATTAAATATATATCTATTTTCAGCCTATTATCTTAATGGGACTTAATCTAAGTTATAATATATGTTATGATATAAACTTAGACACTAAAGATGGATCCTAACTCAAATCAAAACTAAGGTTCCAACACGGGCCCTGCACCCCTATTTATAGGTGGGTAGATGGATGTCGTCACCGCACAACCGGGATACAATAACCGCCCATCAGATCACGAGCGGTCTCGCAAAGTAGACCGCCCGAACTCGGCAAAGCTCACAGCTCCTTTATTAACCTTGCGGTTACAACCAAACTGCCCGGTCACTACGGTCTCAATAAGTAGACCGCCAGGACTCCTTCCAAGAACATCTGGCCGACTTAGGACAAGTCGCCAGATCAACCGTACCCGCGCAAGTCGCCCGAACAAAAGAGGCGGTCTTTCAGACCAGACCGCTCAGAACAAACTGCTGAGACAAAACTAACCAGAGAACCAATGCAGACCGCGTGGTCTTTGCGGTCTCCAATCCGCAGACCGCCCAGCTCAAATCCACTTCCACTTCAAAAATTTAACACACTCGACCTTTGAATCACATCGGAGTGAAAATAATAAGAAGAAAATAGATTTTAATTCTCTTAAAGAAAATGCTTCGACCGTGGAGGTTCTCAAATTCTAAATGCACCTCTTCTGAGGATACGTTCAACTGAGTTTAGGTTGATCAACTGAACTTTCGTTCTATAATCGAAACCCCTACAACTCGTTTTATCATGGTGAACCCCTCTATTGGATTTAACTCCAATCCGGGAGATTTATGGCATCCTATCTCGAGGGTTGCATTCAACTCTCTTTATCCTTAAATGATTGATTCGCATTACGAGCCTTTCAGCTAATTAAAGTACGAAATAAGAACGAGAATTATATATCAAAAATATAATCTCGTTTCATTAAAATCAAGGATAAAGCTTAAGCATTCTAAGGAAGAGAAAGAGAAAATCTAAATAAATTCATGACTTATATTATTCCTTGGCTCATCTCGATCAAGTACTAATAAGAATTTAGTTATTCATTGAGATAGAGGAATTAACAAAAGTAGAAGAATACATGATGAAATATGAAGAGAATAAGAGAAGAAAGAACTATTTAATTTATTTTGCAAAAGAAAAATACAAGCTAATGAAATTGAACTTACAAGTACAAAGAAGAAAGTGAAGTACAAGAAATTAGAAACAGTAAAATAGTGTAATAAATGCAGAAAAGTGAAAGTGCACATTGTGCCTCTGAGTATACTCTAGAGGAGGGGTGAATAGAGATTTAAAATATTTTCTATCATATTTGTGCACACACAATAAAAACACTAAGTGTTATGCTTCAACAATACCAAACAGAGAATAAAATAAATGTTGTTAAAGTAATGCAGAAAAGTTGTAAGCTATATGGGACAGCATAGAAATTTAACACACAGAGAAGACACAAGATTTTTATAGAGGTTCCCTAAAATGTGGATAGTCCTCTCTTCTACCACCTGGTAGAATTGCACAACCTGTGCCTAAGTCCTTTGATAAGGAAACTCTTGAACCACTCAGATCTTTTGATAATGAGATCTTGAACCACTCAAATCTTTTGATAAGGAGATCTTGAACCACTCAGATCTTTTGATAAAGAGATTTTGAACCACTGAATCCTTTGGAAGAGGGATTCATAAAATTCTATACAGTTGAGGAAATTGAAAGAAGAAAGAAGATGGAGATGATGAAGAAGAAGAATTATGTTCTCAGAATTCTGTAGAAGCTTTCAGCTTCTATTTATTCCTTCAATGGATCTGCTAATGCTGAACCATTGCTTATGATTGTGATGATTTGCAAGTGTTATATTCTTCAGATCCTTTTGTATATCTTTTGCTTGATATCTGGCTGTTATATGATGTTGATGAAGAAGCAGCTCTATTTTCTGTTCTGAGAGAGAGCACTTGTTTTCTCTTTCTTCTCCCCCTTCTGTTAAATTTTTTAAAAATCTTAAAAGGCGTAATTTAAATTCTCGGAAAGGGAGATTTGGGCTTGAACTCCCATCGCATTTCCTAGTACCTTACGAACCCTTCACAGGGTAGACCTCGGGAAGTCCGGGACTAATTTAACCCGCTTTTTGAAAGAAAAAAAATATTTTATATAAATTATTTCTCTTCTCTATTCCCCCTCTAAAAATTCCATTCATTTAAGTGAAGGTTGTTTTCTTTTTATTAAATGAGGTTATCTGAATTGGCCGTAAAAGTTGTCGAGCTTCAAAACCAAGTTAATCTTTTGGAAGCCGCACGAAAGTGCCAATTAGTTACAATTATTGTGGTGCGCCTCATCAAAGTGATTTTCATTCTTATTCTCAAAATTTATATCATGAAAATGATTTTTCTCAATCTTATGCAAATAATTTTGATAATAATTACGATCATAATTTTTCCTCTTTTCAAGAAAATAATTTTTCCAACTTTAATGAAAATGTTTTTTTCTAATTTTCACGAGAATAATTTTTCGGTTTTTAATAATTTCTCTTCTAGCTCCGAAGCAGATTATTCTTGGTGGCAAGCTCACCCGGTTAGTTTTTAGAACAATGAAAATGAATCTTTAGATCCGAATTTTTGTTCTTCCTCTTTTGCGCCGCAAGTTTCGTACACTAATTTTGGGGAATTTCCACTAATTCAATTCGATACTCTACCCCAAAATTTAGATGAGAACATTATTTCGTCTAGTGCTTTTTCTCCATCTTTGGATAATTTAGTTATGGAGGAACATATGGTTTCATGTAATCCTATAATTTCTTTTACCGAAAATGAAGAAAAAAATTTATTCCAAGAAATTCTTAATGTTATGGGCACCCCGGATGAAATAGAAGAAGAACAAGTTTCTTCCCCTATTCCACCCGGATCATCTTTTGCTTGTCCTAAATTTTCACAAAATTCTTCTATTCCACCGAAAATTCATGAAAACGTTGTGTCCAAAAATTTTATTCCGCTTGATATTGCACTAGATTCTTCTAAAGAAAAAATTATTTTAGAAAATGAACAACCGGAGCTTAATCATATATTTTCGCAAGCGCCGCCTCCTGTGAAAAATTTTCTGACTCGTTTATTTATGATTCTCTATACTCTAATAATTTTCAGGTTGAAGATGAGCCGTTGCCACCCCCAAATCATTAATGATTCATATGCCGCTCATTTTTATATATCCAAATCACCTCAGGTTTGTATAGGTGATTTGGATTTACATATTCAAATTCAGGGACAAGGAGAATCACATGATAAACGGAGGAGTAGTCGGACGACTGATGACGACACATTCACATAAATGTGAATTAAGGGAGTTGCTTGTGCACTTCTCTTTTCAATTTCTATTTAGCTAACAATAACTGTCTAGCTTAAATACGAGAAAAAGAAAGCGCTCTTGGGAGGCACCCCTTGCTTATCTTTACATGTTCATGCATTTTTTATGCATTTTCCTTTCACGTATTCTTCATCCTTAGTTTTAAACATTGGGGACAATGTTTAATTTTACGTATGGGGTGTAGCATAGCTTTCTAGGCTTTCTTTTCAATTTATAAATATATATATATCATAAAAAAATCTAATATCTTGGAAAGGGAGGTTTGGGCTTGAACTCCCATCGCACCTCCTTGTACCTTGCGAACCCTTCACCGGGTGTAGACCTTGGGAAGTCCAAGAATAAAAAAAATATAATAATATATTTATAGATATATCTCCCTTTTACTTGTTTTTATTTTTCTAAAAATCTAGTTTGAGGTCTGATTATAAGTATTCCTACATTTTTGATTTGGCTAATGTTTTGTTTTATCAGAATTTGTTAATTTTAAATTTGAAGTAATAAAGTTTTACAAAACATTTTATGTTTTTAATTCGATTAGAGAATCTATTTAACACTACTTCTCATATTAATTTTAAATAGCTTCACTTTGGGGTAAATTGGCTAAACATCTCTAGATTTTGATTATATTCTCTATCAACTTTAAGATCTTAGGAAATTTCATTCCACTAAAAAAGTTGCTCTCAAAATAGTTTAATTTATAAACTAGAAGTATTTCCTTACTTTTACCCTTTGTTGGCAAAACATTATAGAAAAAAGATCATGTCATGAGAATAAGAGGATAAAATTCATTAATTCCTAAACATATGCACCCAAAATCATTAAAAAATTATATGTCATGATGTAAGAGGATAAAATTCATTACATCTAAAACATATACATTTTGGGTTTTTGGTTGAAGAGAAATTTTAAAAAGATTATATGGCATGGAAAATAAGAGGATGAAATTCATTATCTTCCTAAACATATACAATTTCGTATTCAAATAAGGTGAGAGGATAAAATTCATCACCTTTATTTTAGTATCTCTTCATTTTGTCATTTCGTTAAAACTCATCCCTAGCCAATTTCATTGTTTCTAGTCTTAAACTAAATTATTGAGAGAGCAATATTTTGGTAGGTGTCTTTTCCTTAAGTTTCTTTTATGTTAGAGCGTTTATAATTTCAATCTAATTTTGTTTGAAAATTTCTATAATTTTGGTTGCTAAATAGTTATCTTAAGAAGTAGTTAGCTAAACAAATTTCTCTTTTTAAATTATCACCATAACTTATGACTTAATTCATGAATTCCTAGAATTTACTTTTAACTTACTCTTGGTTTAAAGGAATTTTAGTTAATTAGAAATAATATTGATGTCTTGTAATTCTTTCCTCATTCTTTTGCTCTGGAATAGCAAAAGCTCAAGTATGGGGGTATTTGATAAGTAGTTTATATATCATCTTTTAGTATAGTTTTAATATATTTTTAATATGAAATTATATAAATTATATGAATTATCTCATATAAATCTTTCTTTTTTTGATTTCATGAACTAACTTATGTTTATTTAATATTTTCAGGTTTTCTGGGCACATTTGAGAAAATTTCCAAAGTACACGCCCAAGGTCACGGGCGTGACCAAGGGGCGTGACAGCCTAGATGTGTTTCAGACCTGATTCTGCCACCCCGGGCACATTCTGTGAAGATTCGCCAAGTACACGCTCCAAGTCACGGGCGTGACCCAATGTCACGGTCGTGACCCGCAGCCAGTAGCAAAATCACAATGCCACGTCATTTAAAGTTACATGCCTGTGACTCTACATGTCATGCCCATGTACTTCCAAGGTCATGGGCGTGAACCGCCTTGCCACCAAAAAAAAGTGTTGCCGCCTCAGATTTTCCCGCTAGGAGCAGTTTGAAGATTACACGCCCTAGGTCACGGGCGTGACCTAGGGGCTTGACATGCACGTAACGCCTGCATTTAACCCAGAGGCGCCTATCCCGCACCGGCTTCGATCGCGCCTGTTACATGCCCCTTGGTCACGGGCGTGACCAAGGGCGTGTAACACCAACTTTTCACCTATTTAAAGGGAGCTTCTCCAGAACATCAGGGATGAATTTTGGGAGTTCAATTCTCCTTTTTCTTGTTTTATTTTCTTGTTTTTAGCATTTCTTGTAGTTTTCTTTCTTCCTTGCAATTGTACTTTCAATTAAATAATCTGTATCTTTCAATTCCTATCTTGTAACTTTTCTTTAGCAATTTAATAAAATAGTTTCTTTGTTCTCTCATTTTCCCCTCTTATTTTATCATGTACTGCTTTATTTTTGTTAATTCCTTAATCTCAATGAGTAACTAAATTTCTATCAGTACTCGATCGAGATGATCCAAGGAATGATATAAGTCTTGAAATAATTTATAGTTGCTCTTTCTCTTTTCTGAAACGCTTAAGATTTATCCTTGATTTTAAGATAACGAGATTATATTTTTGATATATAATTCTTATTCTTGTTTTTGTACTTTAGTTAGCCGAGAGGCTCATAACGCGAATCGATCACTCAAAGATAAAAAAGAGTAGAATGCAATCCTCGAGAGAGGACGACGTTACCCTTTCGGATTGGAGTAAAAGCTAATAACGGGAATCACCTCGAAATGCAAGTATTAGGTTATTGATTATAGAATGAGAATTCGGTTGATATTCCTAATCTTAGTTGGGCGTATCCTCGGCCCAAGGTGCGTTCATAATGCGGGAATCCCCACGGTCAAAGCTATTTTATTAAGAGAATGTGATTTTATTCTTTCTTCTTATTTTTTTTCTCCGAGGTGATTTAAAGATCGAGTGATAATCATCCTTATTATTGTTCTATTCTTTATTATAATTCTTCTCTCCTTAGTGAAAAAACCAACTCAAAGTTTTATTGATAAAATAATAGTGATTTTCTTGAAGTAAGAGTACACAACCGCCCCGAGTCTAATACGACCTTGGTTTTATAACCTATACTACTTTCGATACGGTACACTTGTCGTTGTCATGTGTGGATATAGTTTTGCGCATCATATTTTTAGGGTTCCAGGAGGAAGAAGAAGAAGTGGAAACCCTAATCAACAAGTTGTAGCAGATTGTGATGAATGCTCTCTGTTTTTCTCTCTTCTCATCCTATTTATTGTCCATAATTAATTTTGAATTAGTTTCCTCTTGTGGGTTTTCCTGAAAAGGCATAGTCTTGGACAATTAATCTTTCTTTCTTCTTTTGTTCACGACCCGCCTGCCAGCCATTTGAATACATTCCAAGAAAGATTTTCCTGTCTTCTTGAATGCTCTGTTCCATTCTAGGCAAAAAACAAGTCGTTGTAGAGCGGTCTTTAGTGTTGTGTGCTGATATAGAAATTTAGATTTTTGAAAAGCGAAGGGTTAAAGATGTTTTCCAAAACTATATCTGATGAAAGAAAGTGTACCTTATTGTCTATAGTATACGATATTTAGAAATACCAAGGTCGTATTCGATGGGGCGCGTTGATTACTTCTACTTCGAGGAAAATCACTATTATCTTATCAATTAAATTTTTGAGGTTTTGTTTTTACTTAGCTAAAAGAGAAAATTCGCAAACTAAAAGTAGGGTTTAAACGATGGTAGAAAGATTGGTGCTCAATCTAAAATCACCTTGGAGTGAGAATAATCAAGTGAAAGAAAAATAAATCTAATTCTGTTTTAATTAAACTACTTGACTGTGGAGGTTCCCGAAGCTTGAACATTCCTCTCTCGAGGTTGATGCCCAATTAAGTTTAGGAAAAATCAACCGAACTCTCGTTCGATAATTGATTACCTAAAACTTGCTTTACGCTGTGAACCCCACTATTGGATTTGACTCCAATCCAGGAGATTTACATCATCCTCTCTCAAGGGGTGCGTGCAACTCTCTTTACCCTTGAGTGATCGATTCATACTTTGAGCCTCTCAGCTAACTAAGTATGAAAACCTAAGCGAAAACCATACATCGAAAATATGGCCTCACTAGTTAAAAATCAAGGGTAATTCAAGTGTTAAAAAAAACCGAAAAAGAGAACTTAGAAAATCATAACTTGATTATCTCATCCTCGGATCTTTTCGATCGAGCACTAATGAGGCTAAGTCTAGATCGAGGTTTAAAAATTTTAAAGCCCAAAAAGCGCGGTGCTCTAACTCTACGGGTAAATGGCACGCCTTGTCATAGACTAATCGATAGGGCATACAACCGATGGTGGTCTTGTACGTTATACGATACGCCCACAGAGCATCGTCGAGTTTTAAAGACCAATCTTTCCTATTCGTCGAAATGGTTTTTTCTAATATTCACTTAATCTCTCGATTAACTACCTCAACTTGGCTGCTTATTTGGGGGTGATAGGCAGTGGCGAGCTTGTGCGTAACGCCGTATTTAGATAATGTTTTTTTTGCAAACTGGGCGTTGCAAAAGTGCGTAACCCTATCACTTACTATCGCGCGATGCGTACCGAAGCGAGAAATTTTTTTTTTTAGAAATTTGACGACGAATCTCGCATTGTTAGTGGGGAGAGCTTGTGCTTCCACCCACCTAGATATGTAGTCGACCGCCACTAAAATATAGCTATTAGTATAAGATGGAGGTAGGGGTCCGACGAAGTCTATGCCCCAAAAATTGAAGATTTCGCATTCTAAATAAAAATTTTGGGGCTTCTCGTCACGACGCAAGATGTTACCCCACCAATGATTGTTATCACACTTACTTACTAAATTGTGAGCATCTTTAAAGAGAGTGGGCCAATAAAAGCCTGCCTCTAGCGCTTTCCGAGCAGTCCGGTTGGCTTGATAATGCCACCTGGCCGGCCCCTCGTGGCAGTGTCGCAATATTTGCACACCCTCCTCGCATAAAACGCATCTCCGTACCACTTGGTCCGCGCAGACGCAAAAGAGAAAGGGGTCTTCCCAAAAGTAAATTTTCAAATCGGAAAAGAATTTCTTCTTTTGCTGTTTTGAAAAATGTTTTGGAAGGACCAGCGCAACTAAATAGTTGGCGTAATCCGCAAACCAAGGAAGGGGAGAAGTTTTTAAATCTGAAATAGCTAGGAGGCGCTCCTCGAGAAATCTATCGTCTATGTCGGGTACGACAAGCGCTTCCGCGATGGGGCGGTCTAAACGAGAGAGGTGTTCGGCCGCTAAACAGTGGCGCACGACCGGTGGTCGTGCGCACTAGCGTAGATGGTCGTGCGCACTGCACCAAACAGAACTCATAAAAAAGGGTTAAGTGCACACGATCAGTGGCGCACGACCAGTGGTCGTGCGCAATAGAACCGGTGATCGTGCGCAGTGTTCCTGTGCAGAATTGCACCAGAAACACCTGCACGACACCTGTTCCAGCGTACGACACCAGTCTAGCCACTGAAAGTGGGACTTAACATCGCAAGAAAACTAATAACAAAGAAAGATACGAAATAACACCAAAATGGGCCTAGAAGTGCACATAGCAAGTGATAACAAATATAAGCTAAAACAAGGCTAAAGTGCAGTGGAATGACTAGATAAACGACCCAGATGAGTCCATATATGTGTTTATAATCGGGACTCGTCATAGTCCCCAAGGAACTCGACCCACCTACGCTGCCGCATATTCAGATCCTTCTGGTCTAGGAGATATCTCAGGCTTTTGTGATCCGTGAAGATCTCCACCTTCGCACCATAAACATAGTGTCTCCACAGTTTTAGCGCAAAGATTACCGCCGCCAACTCCAGATCATGGACGGGATAATTCCTCTCATGAGTCTTTAACTGCCTTGACCCATACGCTATCACCTTGCCGCGCTGCACCAGCACGCAACCCAACCCGCAACCTGACGCGTCGCTAAATATCTGAAATTCTTCCGTCCCACTAGGAAGACTAAGGATTGGAGCAGACATCAACCTTTCCTTCAAATTCTCAAATGCACGGGCACACTCCGGTGTCCATACGAACCTTTGGTCCTTGCGAGTGAGAGTGGTGAGGGGCAACGCCATCTTCGAGAAGTTCTCCACGAACCTTCTGTAATAACCGGCTAGTCCAAGGAAGCTCCGGACTTCCGCCACGGTTCTCAATACAGGCCAATCTCTAATGGCTTCAATCTTCACTGGATCTACTGCCACCCCATCTCCACTAATTACGTGACCCAAGAAAGCCACCTTCTCAATCCAAAACTCGCATTTTGAGAACTTAGCATAGAGCTGATTCTCCCTTAGAGTCTGCAATACCAGCCTCAAGTGAGACTCATGCTCTGCCTCTGTTTTTGAGTACACCAAAATGTCATCAATAAACACCACCACGAACGAATCTAGAAACGGTCGAAAACCCGGTTCTTCAGATCCATGAAGACAGATGGCGCGTTCGTCAATCCGAACGGCATCACCGAAAACTCATAATGGCCATACCGAGTCCCAAACGCTGTCTTAGCGATGTCCTCTTCTCGAATCTTCAACTGGTAGTACCCCGACTTCAAGTCTAACTTGGAGTACACCACCGACCCTACTAACTGGTCGAATAAATCATCGATTCGTGGAATCAGATATTTATTCTTAACGGTCAATTTATTCAATTCACGGTAGTCGATACACAATCGCATACTTCCATCTTTCTTCTTCACAAACAATACCGGCGCGCTCCACGGCGAAGAGCTGGGCCTAATGTACCCTTGCTCTAACAACTCCTGCAACTGAACCTTTAACTCGGCCAGTTCCTTCGGTGCCATCCTAAACGGAGGACGCGACACCGGCCTCGCACCCGGTACCAACTCGATCGAAAAGTCGATCTCACGTTGAGGGGGTGCTCCCGGAAGCTCCTCGGGGAATACGTCCTCAAATTCTCCCACCACCGGAACTTCTCCAATGGCCAACTTTGTGGAGTGAGTCTCCAACAAAGCCAAAAACGCCTCGCCTCCTTGGTTCACCGCACGCCTCATTTGCACGGCGGAAATCAGGGAGCAAGCAACTCCGCTTAGGCCTTCGAACTTGACCTCTGCTCCACCTTCACCTCTCAGGGTTACCACCTTCAACTGGCAGTCGATACTAGCTCGCTGCGCTGCAAGCCAGTCCATCCCTAAGATAACGTCGAATTCGGCTAGTGGCAGAATCACTGCTACCAACACGAAATCATAACCGCCAATTTGCATCACAATGCGTCCCTTCCTCATGGTAGTCATGAAAGACCCATTCGGCATACGCACACTCAGCTCCACTTCTGCCTCTACGAACTCAGCACCAATCTTCCGGATAAAACTTTCCGCAAGAAAAGAGTGTGACGCCCCCGTGTCGAACAACACTCGAGAGGGGTAGCCCGAAACTAGCACGAAACCTAACCACGTGCAAAACAAACATAAAAGGCCGCAACCTACATTATAGTAACAAACAAAAACTTAAACTTTTTGTACCTGTCACCACGTCGGGTTGACGTATCACTTCCTGCTGCCCAAGATTATACGCTCTCGGCTGCACTGGAGGGAACCGCGAAGCACTTGACTCCGCTGCCTTCCCCTTCTCTGCAACACTAGGACCGGAACGCACTGATTGTTCCTGCCTCGGCTCCTGCTCAGCTCCGCCCTCGGTACAAAACCGACTTATGTGACCCACCTTGCCGCACCTGTAACAAGTAAACAGACCTTTGGAGCGGAAATCTCCCGAAGGTGCGCCACTTCTCTCCCCAGGCCTACTAGGACGGGGCTTCTTCTTCCATCGGCTGCCCTCGGACTTCCACTAAGACTGAGACTGAGAAGGCTTTCCTTCTCCCTGCTTTGCCGGAACACCCTTTCGCCGTTGAGTTCGCTCCAAGTCGCTCTCCAGTGTGCGAGCGGCTTCGACCAATTCATTGAATCCCGCATTCTTCAAGGCTATGAGTGGTTGCCTTAAATTTTCCCTCAGCCCCTGATAGAAGAGATTATCTCTCTCTTCATCATCTGCCATAGTCGTTCCCGCATAACGACCCAACCGAGTAAACTCTTAAAGATATTCATCCACTGTCTTCTCCCGCTGCACCAAATGCAGAAACTGCCGCTGCAGTGCTAACCTTGTTGAAGCCGGAATATAACGCTTTAGGAAAGCGTTTCCGAACTCCTCCATGGACGGAACACGCCCAACAAAATATCGACCGTTATGGTTCACCCACCACAACTTCGCATCGCCCTCTAACATGAAGCTCGCAAAGTGAAACTGCCTCTCAGCTGGGGTCTCAGCTGCCTTCAAGAGCTCCTGGATCCTCGAAAGCCAATCCTCGGCATCCGTTGGATTTCCCGCTCCCTTGAATGTCGGAGGGTGGAAACTCAAGAAATACTTCATGAATCGATCACCCATCGGAATAGCTCTCTCCGCTAAAGGCTCTGCTTGCCTTACTTCGACCTCCGGTGTAGCCGGCGTAGCCGCCGGAGTAACAGGAGTCGCAACTTGCACCACCGGTGTAGGAACCCATGGCATCGCTCCAGCTTGGGCCGCTACCATTGCTTCCGCTAGCATGCGACAGAAATCAGCCGGGAACATGCCCACATTCATGAGGCCCGGAGCAGTAGCACTGCTTCCCGAAGGCTCCTCTTGCCTCCTCGACGTCCCCGCATCGTCGCCAACATCCTAGCATAAGCAAGGAAAAAGACTTATCAAGCTCTATTCGCAAGACTCGAACAAAGGGATACTCATGATCCCGCGCAATACTCCTATGTGGACAATCTCTAACGCGATCCAAATACACTAAACCTCGCAAGAATACGCAACCTGGCTCTGATACCAAATTGTAACACCTCCCCTGTAGTGACCATATAATATGGGTCCGGCCGGGACCCCACAACATATAACCGCCACAGTTTCAGTATTAAAAGATGATATTAACTAACCATTCTCAAAACTCAGAGGACACAGCGGAAACAAACATTAAAACCCTAGAGATTGTCCACAATACATAGGAGTCCGATTGGCCTTAAGGCCTTACAATACACAGTCCAAATCACCAAACATTCAACACGATAGGACATCCCAACAAAAGGGGAAACAGTAGTTTTACCTAAACTACCTCGGCATGCAAGCCGGTTACAACCAAAATGCAATAATAGAAGTGCATGAGAATAACAGTAAACACTTCGTGAGGCTTAGGCCTTTTGGCCGGCGCGCTGGTTCCAGCCTGCGATTCTTGCCCTGCAACCAAATCACAAAGAGCGGTAAACGAGGGTCAGCTATGGCTGACCACAAACGGTGTAACAACATCCCTCCTCCTGGCCGTCCTAGCGGACCCCAGGGAACTACTTCACCATGCAAGTCAGCACTTCGTATGCAAATGTACATAAAGGAAACAGCATAAAAACAGGTGTGAGTGTCACATACAGCATCCACGTTTCTATGTTGAGCAGATAATAAAAAGGGGCCTACCAATGCAAATTGAATGCAAACCCGGGTTTCACCCAAGGCACCCTAAAGCGTATGAATCTATCACATCATCATACATCATCATCACATCGCAAACACATGGGTAATCGTCAATTCCCCGCAAGGGCATCATAACCCAAGGCCAAGAGCTCTCGCTGAGACCCACCTCGCCTGGCTCACCATGCCATCGGGCTTGTCTAACAGCTCACCCGCTCGGGCCGCCAACAACACACCAAGACCGATACTAAGAATTCTGGCTAACCAAAACGTCCCAAGGCTCTGGACTTACTTTCGGGACAACGTCCACCGATTGCCTCGCCTGGCGACCGTCAACGGACTCATCCGTAGCACAGACATTCTCGTCAGTCAATAATCGAAGGGACTAATCTTGTCGGGACACTCTCCACACGTGAATCTCAGTCTTCACGGGATAGCCAGCCGACCACAAAGACCAATCGCGCCTTCGCACAACACTAGGCATCACAAGCCCCATATTCCGCACATTATTCCTCCGCCCTAAACCCAACGTTCGTTACCACACGAAGCTACAAGGGCATCACAACAACGAGTTCGCCGTATTTGGATTTCTAACAAAACCCCTAAAATGCGCGTAAATCAACATCACCGAATCGGACCAACGGCCACAAATCTGGCTTCACCCACAATGCCTAATCCGCTAACGGAGCGGATCTCTAGTGCAAATCATGTCGGGGACGGACTCAATCAACCCGATGGTTCCTTTTTAACCAAGGCGACCCGGATCCCTCTCACTCGACGGATCTGGTGCCAAAATGCAGAAATTAAAGGGATGCCATGCACGCATCCTAAAGACCGGGAGGAAAAATGTCGTTACCTTTTGAGATCTCCTCCTAGCCATGAGAAGCTTGCAAACAAACGGTGGAGAAGAAGCGCCTCGACGCCCTCTACGCGTTGCCGGTCTCGGATCGGCGAACGGAGCTCCGAAGCTCCGGCAATGGCGGATTCCCCTTCTCCTTCCTCCTTGCCTCCTCCTCCTTTCTCCAACCTAAGAGAGAGAAATGACTTGGAAATATGAGGGTTTAACTCCTCTACCAAGACCTAAAACCCCCCAGCCAACCATCATAGCCGTTGGATCAAATCCCAAGATTTTTGGACGGCCGGATCGTCATCCCCGTCACTCTTCACGGAGCAGAGTAAACAGTGCGCACGAGCAGCGGCGCACGGTCAGTGATCGTGCGCGGCCAACATCCCCTGATCGTGCGCACTACACGATCAGCCGACCTTCAACCATTGAGAATTACCGCACGATCAGGCGCACGACCACTGGTCGTGCGCGAAGGAGGCCAGTGAGCGTGCGCGAAGAACCTGCTATGGAATTTTCAGCCTATTCCGAGCGCGACGCTACCACTCCGCCTACCTCGCTGGACTATGATTTTTGGGGTGTTACACAAGAACCTTCCAGCAGCAATAAAGCAAATCCTGATGCAACAGTTCAAAAAGAGGCAGAGGTGCAAGATGCTGAAGATGCTGAAGAAGCTGTTGAACCAGTTAAAGAAGTTCATCAAGTTGAGCACAGATTTCCTACAGCTACAAGACATCTAAGGGATCATCCCTTAGAACAGATTATTGGAAATGTCCAGCAAGGTGTGGAAACCAGAAGCAGAGCTCATAATGAGGCCCTGTTCCTCAATTTTCTGTCACAGGTAGAGACTAAGAAGTTTGAAGAGGCCAATATGGATCCATTCTGGATCCAGGCAATGCAGGAAGAACTGTTGCAATTCAAAAGATGTAAAGTAAGGAAATTGGTGCCAAGACCACAAGGACACAACATCATTGGCACCAAATGGATCTTCAGAAATAAGATGGATGAGAATGGAGCTATCATCAAGAACAAGGCAAGGCTTGTTGCAAAGGGATACAGGCAAGAGGAAGTGATTGACTTTGATCAAACCTTTGCCCCAGTTGCAAGGTTGGAGGCTATAAGGTTATTCCTTGCACATGCAGCCCACAAAGGCTTCAAAGTATATCAGATGGATGTCAAGTCAGCATTCCTAAATGGAAATCTGTAAGAGGAAGTATATGTAGAGCAGCCATCAGGTTTTGTCCATCCTACTCTCACTTCTCATGTCTATTTTCTTAAGAAAGCCCTGTATGGTCTTAAGCAAGCCCCAAGGGCTTGGTATGAGACATTGTCTAGCTTTCTCATCAAGAACAAGTTCTTGAGGGGAAAGATAGATAGCACATTGTTTCTTAGGGAAACAAGGGGCAAGATTCACTAGTCCAAATATATGTTGATGACATAATTTTTGGATCTACTGATGACAACCTCTGCAAGAGATTTGCTAATCTAATGCAGGGGGAGTTTGAGATGAGCAGTATGGGTGAGCTCAAATATTTCCTTGGGCTCCAGGTGAAACAGTCTGAGGATGGAATCTTCATTTCCCAAACTAAGTACACCAAGGAGCTCATCAAGAAATTTGGGATGGAATCATCTTCCACCATGAGGACACCCATGGGATCTAATGTATCATTAGACAAGGATGAAAAGGGGAAGGCCTTTAATGAGTCCATGTACAGGTGTATCATTGGATCCCTATTGTACTTAACTGCGAGTAGGCCAGACATTATGTATTCTACAGGTGTTTGTGCAAGGTATCAGGCCTATCCTAAGGAGTCACACTACACCTCTGTGAAGAGGATCTTGAGATACCTCAAGGGAAGCCTGAATCATGGCCTTTGGTACCCTAGAAACAATTATTTTGAACTGATAGGCTACTCAGATGCAGATTTTGCAGGATGCAAAGAGGACAAGAAAAGCACAAGTGGCACCTGTCAATTCCTAGGGAGCAGGTTGGTCTCATGGAGCAGCAAAAAGCAAACCAGTGTGGCCATATCCACAGCTGAGTCAGAGTACATTGCAGCAGGTAGCTGCTGTACTCAAATTCTGTGGATCCAACATCAGTTGGAAGACTACAACATCAAGGTAAGACATTCTCCCCTGCTGTGTGACTCATCCAGTGCAATTTCTATTGCTAAAAATCATGTTTCCCATAGCAGGACCAAGCACATAGAAATCATTTTATTAGGGAGCATGTAGAGTGTGAAAATATCAAACTTAAATATGTCCCTACAGACAATCAAGTAGTTGATATCTTCACTAAGCCATTGGATGAGGCCAAGTTTAATGCTTTCAAGATAGAACTAGGGATGTTGAGTGTAGACTAGTACTCACATTGAGGGGGAGCTAGAATGGGATGTTCAATTTGAACAGGTTCAGTTATTACAGAAATTGCTCACCAGTTAAGGGGGAGCAAATTCATTGCTCAGGTTGAGGGGGAGATGGCAAATGCCAAGATTGTATAGGTTGACCTATAAGTTGATCCAAAGGGATCTATAGATGTTGCCTCCCAATCCCTAATGGGATAAATAGTTGAAGAAACCAGAAAGGGGGAGAAAGAGCCATTGCTAAGTAAGAACCTGTGCTTAGGATATTATCAAGAGGGAGATAGGGCCTATGCTACACAGATCATTTTTCTGTGATATGATTTTTGTTATTAATGTACCTTACCATTGGGGATGTTCTGCCTTCTTCAAATAGGGGGAGATTGTTGGGTATATTGCCCTCAATAGTACCTTTATTTGAAGAGGCATCACTCTCAATGCTAAGGACATATTGTATTTGATGAGCTATACTTGTGTAAGATATACAGGTGCAGGTGACTCAAAAGGAAGGACCAAACATGCCCTTAGATGTGGAGAAATCATCTTCCAAAAGATGATGTTTTGTCTCAGCCGAACCGCTGATACGAGGGGGGCAAAACCACTAAGACGAGGAGCCGTCTCAGCGTTTCCGCTGAGAAGAAGGTGCCTCCGCTGAGAAGTTCATTATACGTTGAGAATCAGCATGGTCGTCGAACTGGGCTCGACATTTGTCGAATGCTGAACGCCGTTCGTCGACCGTTGAGATGAGGTCGAAGCAGAAACCGCTGAGACGAGATCAAAGCTGAAGCCGCTGAGAAGACACGCTAGGCAAGATCGTCGTACACTGAACGTCGTTCGACAAACGCTGAGACAAGGAGCCATCTCAGCGGATCCGCTGAGAAGACACACAAGGCAAGTTTCTCGAGCACTGAGCTGGCAAGATCGTCGATCGCAGGGGACAGCTGGTTCATCGGACGTAGAGTGTTCCACGTTCGTTGAGCACAGCCCTTCTCTACGGAAAAGTAGGGCGGCGGGATCTGCGGCTAGGACTAGTTGCAGGATAATTGTGTGGGGTCCACCAGCTTCTCCCATACCTCTCAGCAGATCAGCTAAGAGTTGTTGAAGTTCAGAGATGTATAAAAGGAAGTGTTAGGGCACATTTGAAATACCCCCCCCCCCCCCCCCCCCCCCCCGATCATCCGTTGTGTGACGAACAGATCAATTGTTACATTGACGGCTGAAACTATCGTCTTCTTCCTCCTGCTCACTGAACAAGAAGAAGAAGATAATAGAGAAAGAAAGTGAGATCCTTTGCAAGAAGGAGCAAGGTGATCTTCCATCACTCTATCGAAGAGGAAGATCAAGTTAGTTGCTGTAATCAACATCTTCAGCAACAGGAAGCACAGTCAGTGCAGGATCTACAGGAGAGTACCTCTACTGTAGAATAAATTTCTAAATCATTTATCTGTAGGGCATCTTGCCTGAGCTGTAAGACCATTTGGTCTGAGTTTGTAGGAACCTGAGGGTTCTGAGCTGTAGGGCTGAAGGCCTGAGTGTAGGATTTGGAGCAGATCTGAGGTAGGGCTTAACAGCCTGAGGTTGGACCAGGAGTTGGCCTGAGCTGTAGGAGGAGGAGTCCTCTGAGTGGTAGGACCTAGGAGAGGTCTGAGTTGTAGGACATTATTGTCTGAGCTATAGGAGGTGTTATCCTCTGAGTTTGTAGGGCAGCTGTGCCTGAGGTAGGAGCTGGTGATAGCTCTGAGTTGTAGGGACTTGTGTCCTGAGGTAGGATCATTCTTGATCTAAGAAGTTCTGAGGAACTTGTGCTGTAAGCTCTTTGAGCCGAGTTTGGAGAAGTTGGCCCTGTCTAACACACGGTTAGAAGGGTGGAGGGGGAAAGTGGACTACCCATAGACACACTGTCATTGGGGAACCACTATAAATTATTGTGTGCTTTCTGTGTTTGCTGATTTACTTGAACCAACTCTGAAAACAGCTAAAGATAATCAAGTAAAAATTAAAAGACCTATTCACCCCCCTCTAGGTGACTTAGACTACAAACCTTATATTCTTTCAAAAACTCCCTCTTGTAGAACTTCTAAAGTTAGAGACGAAAGACCGTTGTAGAATAAGCGTGGTTGAAGCGATCGTCGGTCGGATGCGGCGTGTAGAAATTCTCCTTCAGAAACTCATGGAACTTTGGGTGGGAGATCAACTCTCGGCAGTATAAGGCTCTTGAATTATGGCACTAACTCTCTCAAGAATGTGTGTTACAAACAAGAGGAGAGGGGTCCTTTTTATAGCCTTGGAACTAACACCTGCGCTAGCCCTATCGTCGGCGCTATCCCGGATTAGGAAGCATTCTCTGCATGCGTATCTTCATTCCAAGGAAACCTTTCCAAAATTCCATGCTACCGCCAGCGTTATCTGCAACCGCCTGGCGCTATCGCATTTTTACTTGCTGCCTGAACTTGCCTAATCAGAGCTATCACCCGCGCTAGGTGCTACCGTCAGCGCTAGTGGACATGTTGGAATTCTGGCTTCCAATTTGGGGGCAACCTTCATGTAATATCCTTGAGTCATATGGCTTTGTTTCTTGCACACTTAGACACACAAGATCAAATACACATAGGATTTGTTATTCTCAAACCTCGGAGATGCGGAAGATCATGTTCCAACAAACTCCCCATTTTGATAATAACAAATCCATTAATGACAAATCAGAGCATTAATATATAAACATGATGAAACCTACTTGTGTGTGTGTGAGAGTGATGACTTAGGATAATTGTCATTTTTAGTATTTAGAATTGCTCCCCCTAAATACATGCTCCCCCTATGTGAATGCTCCCTTTATATGTAAACTATCATCTTAAGACTTAATCATGTTGGTTTTCCCATTTGATAGTGATTATTATTTATCATGTTAGATCTCCCCCTTTTGTTATTAGCAAAAGTTAGTTAAGGTAGCAAGAAACATAGAAAAAGGTTATTTGATAAGAAAATATAAGGCATGATCGGGCTTTTAGAGGAAATGAGATGATGATGAGTTTTTAGCACAATAAATTTCATAGAAATATATCAGAGTTTTTAGCATAAAAATAATATTCATGTTTAGCACAAACCAATATAAAGTTTACCAAGCAAGTCTACCACTTGTTGAATGAAAGAAATTTTAAGATTCAAGTGATGATACACGCAAAAGAAAAGACTTTAAGTAAGCATGAAAGCGCAAGGTAAAAAAGTATATGGTAATGATGAGGAAGACTTATAGAAATACAAGAAACATCTTTTTGCAATCATGATAATTCATAAGAAGAGATAAGAGTTAAATTCCAAAAAAAAAGATGTTTTGTAAATCAGTATTCATTTAAAATCTTTAAGTTTGACAATAAAGTAACCAAGCATGAAAGGAAGATATCACAAAGAGACTACTACAATGTTATTTCAGTTCACAAATTCAAGACATACCAAACATTGTAGAGAGCACGCTAGGTTATCTAGTGTATTTTAAATATAAAGAGAGTATAGCAATAGGATCCAATACTCATGAGAAGAAGTGTTATGGAAGATAATGATGTGCACATAAGTGCATTTAAAGAGAGTAAACAAATAATATAATCAAAAATACAAGACATATGTAGAGTAAAGTGCACAATTAAACATAAATATTTTTACTTCCCCACACTTCAATGAACATAGAAAAGAATGGGGGTGTAAAGAAAAAGCTTATGGTTTGCACAAGACACTTTACTATTCTTTCCAAGGTGATCAACCTCACAATGCTCATTAAGACTTATCAGGAGGTTCTAGTAGTGCTTGGTGGAGTTATCTTTGTCAATTTATTTCATGAGTTTTTTGTTTTGTACAAAGTTCTCTAAATACACTTGTTTTGCAAACCAATGAAATTTTGAAAGCACAACCACTTTTCTTAATGATAAGAGTGCAAATAAAAGTGGTGTAGGTAAGATACATGTACAATTTTAATTCACTGTACAATTTCAATACACAAGCAAGCATTCTTAGATTAAAAGCATATGTAGACTTTGCCAAAATAATTGAGTGAATAAAAATCATTATCAACCATAAAATATTTACTCATTCTTAGAGGCATGCTAAGCTTGGTTCTACACAACTTTTTCAAAATAATTGATGCACATGTGATTAGATATATCAAAGCATGATAAAAACTATGTTCAAAGTAGTTTGAAAAGGACGAATTACAATATTGTAGAAGGTCTAAATGATAGATTAAACCATGCTTGATATTCACAATAAAGCCCATACAGTTTTTTTATTTTAAAAAAAAATTGATTTAAAGTTTGAACTCTTATAATTGATCTTGGACTTCCCGAGGTCTACCCTATGAGGGGTTCGCACTGGTACTAGGAGATTTGATGGGGTTGTTGATGCAAAAATTGCACCTCCACAATGCACACTTGAGAATTGGAAGGGAAACATAGGATTATCGGTTACTAAGGGTGTGGTGTTATTGAGAAGGATGATACTTGACGGCTAGATTACGGGAGGAACCTTAAAGAGGACATAAAACTAAGACCGCCTAGGCTGATACTATGGTCTAGACACGCACCCCCCCCCCCCCCCCCCCCCCCATAGACCTTTTCTAAGGACCCCTACCCCTCTATTTATAGATGCGGGAGCCTGCCTAAACGGGCAGATCTCAAAAATTTAGGCTGCCCAAGATATAAAGAAGCCATGATGGAGGAAAGGAGCTACCTGAGCTGTCAACAGCAGACGAGTCACATGTTATAGACCGCATGGACAACTCACATGTTCTAGACCGTGTGATCTGACGGTCTCAACCAACCTTGACTGCTGAGAGCTTCGTAATCACACTGCTGAGAAATGAGGCATGCGGTCTGAGCGATTGGAGACCACCATGACCGCCGGTATCAGGTAGATTTCTGCTGAGCTTTTAGAGATCGCAAACTTCTTGGCAAATATAATCCTCGCACATTTCCAAGTTCTGAAATACTTCGAAAATGTTCACTTTGACCGCGAAGGTCGTGATTGCCCTTGATGCGACTGGCGGCTATAAAAAAGCCTGTAGAATCCTATTATTCTGAACTTTTTCCAAAACTTGAGCTGAAAATCTGACAAGTGGTCTTAATCTTTCGAGATCGTTGAGGCTATTTTGACGATGAGTTTCATAAGGCACTTTGAGCAAAAGAAGGCTGCAAATCTGCCTGTAGTTTTGCAGAAATCTTCAGCGAAGAAGCCTAAGACCGCGGAGTTGGCTCATTCTGAGAAAATACTCGAGACGAGGCATTTAGAAGCAACGGTCAAGGAGACCGCTGGGACTGTTGAAAAGTCAAAGACAATGAGACTTGATGCAGCATCGCAGGCGATCTCGGATCTAGTGAATATCACTATATCTTCTTAAGAGATGCCAAAACTTGACCTTGCTGGTGTGAAGATTTCTTTTGATTCGGAGAAATCGCTGGAGATGCTCAGGGAGACTGCTGCAAATCAGGGTCAGATCACTACTGAGGAAATAAAAACTGGCCTCCAGAGGAGCATAGCTTCTGCTGAAAATTTGAGAAAAAGGATTGGTGAAAAAGCTGCTTAAATCAGCAGAAAGAAGTCAAAGACCGATTCTCCTTCTGAGATCAGAAAGACCAGAAAGAAAGGAGATAATAAGCTTTTAGTTAAAACTGTTGCGGTCAAACCGACTTCCGCTCGTCTTCCTTTCGAAACTCTTGCGGTCATTCCTCTACAGGTAGTTAACAAAGCAACTCATTCTTCTCTCGCGTTCCATCAATCGTCATGCGGTCTCAGCTATGATCTAAAGGCCTATCTCGATGACTCTTCTCTAAATAATTCTTCTTCTCCTTCTATTATGCAATCTATCGATCCTTTTGAGACTAAATTACATCATTTCGAAGTAGAGAAGGCGGAGAAAAGAGTTAAGCTTGAAAGTGCACAGTGTGCCTCTAAGAATCCTCTAGAGGGAGTGAATAGAGATTTAAATTTATTTCTAACCTAACTATGCAAGTACAATAAAAACCTAAGTGTTATGCTCCAACAAATACTTATCCAGAATAAAACAATATTGAAATATAAAGCAGGAAAACAGTAAAATAATCTAAGCTATGAGGGACAGCACAGAAAATAGACAATCCAGAAGACACACAAATTTTTTATAGAGGTTCCCCAAAATGTGGGTACTCCCCTCTTCTACCACCAGGTAGGAATGCACCAACTGTGCCTGAGTCTTTTGGTAAGGAGACTCTTAGAACCACTGATCTTTTGACAAGGAGATCATGAACCATCAGATCTTTTGATAAGGAGATCTTGAACCACCGGATCTTTTGATAAGGAGATCTTGAACCACTGAATCCTTTGGAAGAGGGATTCTCACAACTCTGTACAGTTGGGAATGAGAAGGAGAAAGAAAGAAGGGGAGAAGATGAAGAATTCTATTTTCAGAATTCTTATGAAGACAGTATGAAGAACAGCTTCTTGAATCTTTCAGTGGATCTGCTCTTGATTAACTCCTGCTTATGATAATGTTGTATTACAGGAGCTTATGAATGTCAGATCCTTTCTGTTTCTACTTTCTGATTGAACTCTTGGCTGCTATAAGATTGTGATGATGAGTAGCCTTGTTCTGTTCTATTCTGAGAGAGGGGGATAGCAGCAGTTATTTCTTCTCTGTATATTCTCTATTAGGGTTCCTGGGAGAGGAAGAAGAAGAATAAAAAATCTCCAATAGAATAGTATGGCCGATTGTGATGAATGCTCGACCCTTCTCTTTCTTCTCTTGCCTTTTTATTGTCCCCCTTCAGTTTTGAATTTGTTTCCCTTTCTAGTAAGACTTGAAAAGGTATTCTGCTCTGGACAATCTCTTTCTTTCCTTCTTTAATTCCTGACCCGTTCACAAACATTAAGCATGTTTCCAAGAAAGCTTTTTGTCCTCTTTTAGTTCTTATTTCTATTTGAGGCAATTAATGAGCCTTTGGAGAATGGGCTTGAGTGAGGTGGTCCATGAGAGAGGGTCCAAAATGACAGCTGAAAAGGTTTCCCTTTTCATACTGTATTCAACATTGTGTCAAGATCTCTTCCTCTCTTATCGACGCACCTTCGAGTTCTTGTAGGAGCAGCTTCGAATTCATCCTTGCTCTGATTGAACTCTGCTAGTCATTGTTGTGTCGATACCTTATCAACGTAACCATCGAGTTGATGACATGGCTCTGAACTTCATAATCTGCGTCGAGATGAAGTCGACGTTGCGTTGACTTTAAATGGCTTCGACAGATACTTCCTTCTACTCTGAGTTGAAGTAGATGCTGCGTCGACTTCTCAAGATACTTCAACAGGTCCATGGCCTCTACGTCGATATCTATTCGACATAACATCGACTTGAGTTACTTCGACAGAATAGTTGAACCACTTGGACTTCTAGTCATAGTAGCATCGACTTTAACTCGATGTTGCGTCGAATTCGATTCGACGCAAATGTTAACTTTGTCCAAATTATGCTTCTCTTGATCTGGCCTTGACACTCTAGGTTGAGTGCGATATCCTAAGACATCTAATGACCAGATTACCCTCACTATACAATGGGTAATTTATCCTAAGAGATAAAATCACTTTTAGGTAATTTGTTAAGCTAAATCAAAGGGTTTTTCCCAACAATCTCCCCTTATTTATCTTAACTAAATTTACAATTTATTCAAAGTGATTTTACACAGTTTTTGTATAAATAAACATACAAGACAATATGATCACAGAATAAGACAGGTGAGCTGATAAATAGAGAAGGTATCTGAGTAATGATCAACAAAACTTTATCATAGATTATCCAAAAAGAGTATTGTAACGCCCCAGTTTTTTTTATAATTAATTTTAAGTAGGGTTATGGTAATATTAATAGTTTAAATATTAATGTTACGTTGTGTGGTACTGATGCGGGAGTGCGTTGCCGTTTCATGTACGCCGTCGTCCGATGAATTTGACAATAGGATATTTGTATATGTGCGTATAGTTTTTCGTTCTTCTTGTTAGCACTCCTAAATGAAAATATGTATATACATATACATATATACACGTATATGTATATATATATATATATTTTTTTTTTCATTGCTCAGATTTTTGTTATTTTAGGCCTTGGGATGAGAAATATTGCAAAGCAGTTCTTCCTTTCCTCTCCTTTTTCCCGCACCCCCTCTTGCCCCGTGAAGGAAGTTAGGGTTTCCGTCGGCGGGTGTCGTGAGGAGCCGGAGCAGTCGAGGTAGGGTGGTTCAAGGTCGCTGGAGGCTGCTTTCGTCGCCGGAGCGGGGTTGCGGAGGGCCCTTGTTAGCTTCGGCAGTGGTGGTGAGGCCTCCCGGCCGTGGTCTTCGCTTCGGCAAGTCGTGTCGGCTCCTAATTCAGGCAAGAAAACTGCCTCCTCTTCCCCCCCCCCCCCCCCCCCCCCCCCCATTTATTCTATGTTAGTAAGGGCTTATGATTCATACACCTCGTGCTGGTTTTACCTTGGCGGCTGCTTAGTCGTTTCGCCTTATTGCTGCTCCTGGTCGAGGGAGGCTGTTGTTTATGGTTTTTTTTTCTTTCTGCTGCTATATCTCCATCTTGGTCGGGATAATTTGGGGTCGCTGCTTTAGGTTAGATTCATTCGATTTTATTTTTTTCTTGTTGATCTTGCTGCTGCCATACCTGTGAATTTAGGAAATTTCTTATTTCCTTGTTGCTATGGATGCCGCTGCTTTGGGTTGGATTTAAATCATTCTGCTGCTATGAGGTTTCCTTGTTTGATCTTCTGCTGCTATGCTTTGTTCTATATGGGTGTTAACCTCTTTGGGCTGCTACACTCAATCAGTAGGGGGTTTTATTTTGCTTGGTTTGGGCTGCTATGCTCGATCAGTTGGTTTCTTTCATATACATATGGGCTGCTGATGTTGTTCTGCTGCTGTTTGTTTGTTGTTGTTGTGCTGAAACCTGCTGCAGTTGGCTTTAGTGGGCTGCTGCTGTTGTTTTGCTGCTGTTGTTTTATTAAGGGCTACCCTTTTTGTCTTCTTTTCTAGGGGGTTGTTGTTGTTGTTGGCCTTGGTTGGGTTGCTGTTGTTTGTTTTAGATGGGGCTGCCTCTTTTGGCCCTTGGTTTGGGGGCTGTTCTTTGTTGATTTGGGGATGCTACTACTTTTCTTGAAAGGGGATTGCTGTTTATGAGGGCTGTTTTATGGGGGATGCTCCTTGAGTTTGGTTAAGCTAGTCCTGAATCGCGGCTACTTGTTAAACCCTGCATATTTCACATACTACTTGGTTAATTATGGATGGTCTTGCTCGCCAAATTTCCAATCCTACACTGTTCTTTTGTTGGCTAAGTTATATCGGTTTGGCGGGTTAAACTTCCCGGAAATTTATGTTGATAACTCTAGATGGGTCGGAGAGCATTAGATCATAAATTCCCCGGAAAGTTCGTTTGCTAATCCTCGACGGTTTGGGGAATTTCCCTTGCTAGTTCTCGATGACTTTGTGAGGCTAGCAATTGTTAAACTTGAAGCACTCATAGTCTCGCACTAGTAGCCTAGCTGCTGAGGTCATTTATTTGCTCTTTTCCCCTCCCCGGGCTCGTGTATTTCTTCAGAACTCTAAATCTTCTTTATATATATATAATATATATACATATATATATATATATATATATATATATGTCTTTTTGATTGTTTCTCCCCCTTTTTCTGCAAGTGAAGTTTCGTTGTGGTCTTCCTGGTTGTTCTGATAGGTTCTCTCAGAAAAGTCGCTTTCTGCGTATTCTCAGAAATGAAGTTTCTTCTTGTGCATTTTGATTCTTGTTTATACCATAGACTTGTTTAGAAGTTCTCTCTGTGTAGTTCCTGAATTTTCTAGCCTTTTGTCCAGAATTTCTGTCCATAACTCCCTGGTTTTCTATGTAATCTGTCTTTTATTTCTGAGTATTTTAAACCTTTTCAGACACAGTCTTCTATGTAAATTTTTGTTGTTAACTTTCTCAGTGAAGGGTAATGCTTCCTCCTCACTGTCTTAGCTATCTGATTGAATGGAAAGATTTCTTTTTAGTGGTTGTGGGCTGCAAATAGCGGTTTTTTCCTTAATGACTTTGTTTCCTGAAACTTAGTTATGTTAGGCTCTCTTGTTGGTCGTGTCCTTCAAGTAGTATTAGTCCCCTTGGCTTGATTTTGCTGGATGATTGGAAGTCCTTCATTTCAGTCATTTCTTCTTCCCTGTCTGCCTAACCTGTTGATTTTAGGTTAGTGGCTGTTGTGTTTCCCTTTCGGGGTTTTATTGGTGTTCTGGGTTCTTGATTCTTGTAGTCATCCCCCTTGGAATCTGGATAGCTTCTATACTTGTTTAGTTATGCTACCAGGTAGTCTGATAAGACTTCCCTAGGTTTAAAAAAGTTTGCTCGCCCTAAGATCGTGCAATTTCTTCTTCTTCTTCTTTTATGAAGTTTCCCGTCGACTTTGATATGAGTCTTTCTCGTCGACTTTGATATAAGTGTTTCCCGTCGACTTTGATATAAGTCTTTCTCGTCGACTTTGATATAAGTCTTTCTCATCGACTTTGATATAAGTCTTTCTCTTCGACTTTGATATAAGTCCTTCTCGTCGATTTCTTCGCTTATTCTGAATTGTTTCCTCATATATTATATGTTCTTTCACCGGGTGATCCCGGGTATCTTAAGCGATGTTATCAAGCATTTTAGTCTTTTCGTTGAGACTTTTTAGATGAAGTTATGCTTTATTCTTTGAGTTGTCCGGTACTTGATTGGTGATCGGTTATGGTATTGTTTCGTGCCTTATTCGTCGTATTTTTATGAGAAGTTCGTTGGGAGTCAAGTTTGGACTCACCAAGTGTTTTCAAATGAATCGTTGAGTAGTGTTTATTTCTTTGTGACCCTATCCTTAGGGTGTTATGGTGCTGATATCTCGGGTTACGTTCTGTGTCTTAATTGAAACTTAATTTGATTATTTAGAACCTTTGTCTTAAGCCTTGCACGGTGGGTAGTTTTGGGTGGCAGTGGATAAAGGACCACCACCCGGTATTGGCTTTTTGGGTTGCAGTGGATAGAGTACCACCACCCGGATTTGGTTTTTGGGTGACAGTGGATAAAGGACCACCACCCGGTTTTCGGCTGCGGGCGTTAGTGGAAGATACCACCATCGCAGTGCCTTCTTTTGGGGGACGCTTTTCCCTCGAGCTGATTAGTCTCAAGTTCTTATAAACATATATGCTTATATATGTGTATTATGATATTATATGTATGACCATCACCTCTGAGCCGCAATGGCAGACACGTGGTGGGCTTTGATTGTTTTGGCTAATACCTTCTAGTGCAGGCTTTTCTTTTCCTCTTACCGAGTGCACTCGTTTGAGCTGGCTCGGGTTGTTGTAAGATTATTGATGTTTATCTGTTTAGTTTCCTTTCTGAACTCTTTTACTTCTGATGCTGTTAATCTTGGTTTTCTTGCACCCTTTGGGTTGAGGCATTCTTTTCTTATGAATGTCTCAGGTTCAGGTCTTTAGCTGCCGCATGAGTTAGAGCGGTGTTGTTCGGGTCTCCTGTCGAGGCCCTTCCTCTCTTCTAGGTAAGAGGCAGTTTTTTTTGTTGTTTTCCTTCTTTCCTGTGGGTTCGTGTCAGTTGTTGGCGCCCGCATGGCTTTTATCTTTAGATTACTTGCTAGTAGTTTTGATGTTACTTTTGGGTTGTTTACCTACTTGCTCTCTGGGAAGCTTTATGCTAGGATGCATTAGTTACTTTATTGGTATAAAAATGTCATTCTTGCATATCATGATTTTATATAAATGTCGCATACTTTGAAGATCGTAGAAATTCCTTTCTTATTGTACTAAACATAGATTTATGCATATCATTTTTGGATGTTGATCTTCATGCTCATGTATGCTAAAATGAACTTATTTTCCGCTGCGTATGTATAGTTTTCTACTTGTGGACTAGATGATCCACTGGACCGAGGGACACGGTCTTAAGCTAAAATGAAAAATTCTCTTTTTAATCCAAGCACATTTATGTCTTTTATAAAATAATAGTAAGGAGTGTTTGCCTGAGCGTCGGTAGTTGTCTCCTGCTTGACGTGGCATCATAGCGCATATTTTCCCCTTGCTCTGATAATATTCATTAAATTCATGGGAAAATGCGGGTTGTGACAGTTGGTATCAGAGCTAGGTTAGTCGGGCTGCTGGGAATTGTCTGGTTGGCCCGGTTAACCGTCTGGTGAGAATCATTATTCATTGCATACACACACCAAGGGGTCATCAGTATGTCTTGGCTGAAGCATGAACACTACACTCATAGTATGATAAGAAGTATACGGGGCATATTATGTAGTATGGGATGCATAATATGTGTTTGTATATGGATCCTCATAGGTGACAACATACGACTGTTATGTAGTATGGGATGCATAACGTAGGTCGCATGCGTGTCCATTAGCTCATTTTTCTTTTTCATTACATACGATAATATGTAGTATGGGATGCATAAGATCGCATGTGTACGCCGCTCATAGCATGCATTAAGGCCTTTTTAGATTGCATAGCACTGCATATACATCATAACATAGCATTTGCACACGTGCCAAGCTAAAGACATACATGATGACGCTCGTACACACATGATTTGAAATAAAATTTGGCATTCATGCATTTATATTATATGCACATAAGTTGATAGGATGATGATATATCATCTTAAGTTAAGCATAACATCATTTAATGAATTCCCAGAGCAAGGTAATAGCAAGAGCAAGTATCTACACTTTTCTGATCTGTATCAAGTTAGGAAATTCTAGTTTGCTAGCTGGTGTGTCTTAAGCTAGGTGTATTGGGGTGTTTGTTCATAATTGCAGTCGATGACTCCAAAGCATAGTTCGTCGGAGTCGACTACCCAGTTAGAGGGCGAGTCTTCAGGTGCGCGCAAGGTAAAGCGTTTGGTCCTTTAGCCGGACATCGGTCTTTCCTTGAGTGTGTTGGCTTTTCGCGCTAGGTTTTATCTCCGATTCTTTCCGCGGTGTGTGCTCGTAACCTTTTAGTTCCCGGTGGGTATGCTTACCTCATTTCTATGCTAGAAACCGTTATCAGTTGGCCGTGTATCGAGGTTTTTCCTGTGGCGCGGGAGTTCCCTGATGTCTTCCCAGTTAATCCCCCTAGTTTTTCTGCCTGTGAGAGTTGAGGAGTTTGTTTCTGACCTTGAGTTGGGTACCCGTCCTATTGCTAAGACGTCGTACCCTTTGGCCCCGCGTGCATTGCGAGAGTTGCGCACTCAGTTAGATGAGTGGTTGCAGTATGGCTTTTTCGTGGCCTAGTTCCTTGCCCCGGAGTGCTCTCGTCTTGTTCGTGAAGAAGAAAGATAGTTCGGTGTGGTTGTGTGTCGATTATCGAGAACTGATCCAGGTGACCATCAAGAGTAGATAGTCATTGCCTCAGATTGATGTTTTGCTTGACCAGTTGCGTGGTAGTTCGGTGTTTTTGAAGTCTGATCTTCGTTTAGGCTTCATTTAGTTGGGGATCCGCGAGTCAGATGTTCCGCGATCTGCTTTCTGTTCTCGGCTTGGACATTTCGAGTTCTTGGTAATTGAAAGTGCACAGTTAGCCTCACTAGAATTCTCTAGAGGGGGTGAATAGAGATTTAAAAATATTTTGTGCAAAGTTAATAAATATATATATATATGTAGTATTCTCAGATTTAAGCTTCCCACACACCAACAAGAATTAAGCAAAAGAAATAGCAAAAAGAAAATCACAGCACAACACAAAGAAATATAGTGGTTCCCCAAACTTTGGGTAGTCCTCTTCTACCCTTTTGGTAGGAATTCATTATCTTGCACTGAGTCTTTTGATAAGGAGACTCTTAGAATCAGCCTGAGTCTTTTGATAAGGAGACTCTTAGAACCACTACAACTGAATTTTTTGAAGAGAGATTCTAAAAACTCTTTTACACAATTTGAAAGTGAAATAAGAATAAGAAGAAGTAGAAGAAAAACAATCAAAGCAAGAAAGAATCTTCTTCCTAGCAAGAAGATTAGAAGCACAAGTATAGTGAATTTGAAATCTCTCTTCTATAGTGAGAAGGAGATTGTAGGCCTTTTTCTCTTTCAGTTAGAGCTTTAGGAAATGACAGCAGAATGGCTTTAGAAGGAGGAGAAGAAGAAGGCTTTTTCTTTGCTGCAGCACTCTTTCACTTTTCTCAGCTTTTTCACTTTTCACTTGGGAGCTTTTCCTCTTTTTCAAAATGGATGGAGTGGATCACTTCTTATTTTCTTTGCCGACCTCCTTGTGTATTTATAGCTCTGTTTATTCAAAATATTGCTTATAGGAGAATAATCAATTGGCAGTCAAAGAAATAGTAAGAGTGGAAAGTTTCCATAATCATTATATCTGTAGAAGGAAAAAGATCATTCTATTTTCAAATAATGTCCATAATAATCTCAATCAAATTAGCCAAGAATCATTTAGAAGGAAAGATTGATTCAGAACGGCTAGAAAAGAATAATATAATTCCATAAAATTCAGATCTACAGAAAGAAGGAAAGAGATCTGGCGTGTTTTTGAATCTGTCACAGAAATCGACGTGCATCGATTACGATTCGACGTAAGCGTCGATTTCAGCCTGGCTAGACATCGAGAAGAAAATATGGAAAGAGCATCGACAGAGGTGCGTCGACTTTACTGGGTGCGTCGACTAGAAATCGAGTTACGTCAACTTTGGTTACGTCGAATTCTGTTTAGAATTACTTCGACTCATTTTGAGAAGAACGTCGACTGCACTTCGACGTTGCGTTGATTACTATTCGACGCATGTTTTACTTAAACCAATTTTCTGCTCTGATAACTCATTTTCTACTCATTTCTAGGGGTTAAGATAAATTAATTTCCCAGCAATCTCCCCCTATTTGTCTTAACCCTGATCAGAGAGAAATTTTTACCTTTTGTCTAAGGAATTAAAGAAATTTGTCAATCATTCATCAGAAGAGAAATAGAAACAAAAATCATATAAACAAGTTATTTGTACAGATCAATTAGCACCTAAGCATTTAAATAGTATATTAAAATTGTTCAAAATGTCACTCAGAAGGAGTAGGAGGAGTTTTTCTCTTCCTAGAGAATACTAAAGGAGTTTTGTAGAGATTGTAGTAGGATGTTCATTCAGCTCCCCCTGAGTTAAGGTAGTCTGCTCCCCCTTAGATGGAACTTCCTTTATGCCTTCTTTGTCTGCTTATTCAGCCTCTTTCCCAGCTCCTGCTTCAGCTAAAACAACATCTGTCTCCCCCTGAGCTTCAGCTTCTTTTTCTTTCTCACTTTCAGCCACACCTTCAACTTCAGCTTCCTTTTCAACTTCTTTCTCTACTCTACTTGCCTCCCCTTGAAAGAGAACTACTTGTTGTGCAGCTTCTCTTGCTATATTGAGTACATCTGTTATTTGTTCTGTAGTATGCAGCTCAGGTACTATTTCATTCCCAAGGGTTTTAAGCAGAGCAAGACTATCAAATTTTAAAGTAGGAGGGGATTTGTGTGAGTGAGATTTGTGACTGGATAGCTGTTCTTCATCTAAATTCTCCCCCTTCTTGATCTTCTTAGCCAAGGAGGTTAAGAAAGACTTGGTCACCCTAGAGGAAGAGACAGAGGACTTCAAGCTTTGCACAGAGCCATTGACCCCATTTATTTGGGTTTGCATGTGCATGATGGAGGAGTGAAGTTGGGAGCAGTGTCCATCCAGCATTTCTTGAAATTTTTGGGCTGCTGACTGGATACACTGGGTAATAAGAGTTTCAGTGGATGGAGATGGTTCAAGGTGTGTTGGAGTAAGTAGATAATGGTGAAGGTGGAGGTGATGAAGGTGGAGAGAGGACTGTATCATTGTGATGAAGTGTGTTTGATGGAGGAGGTGGAGGAATAGAGGAGGGTTGAGCAGGTGTATGTGAAGATGTAGGTAAGATAGGAGTTGTGATGTTAGTAGAGACTATTGGTGTGGATGATGTTGGTAAGGAAGAGATGTCTGTATGTTGAGGAGGAGGGGAAGATGGATGCACAGGAGAATTAGGAGGAGTGGGAGTCCTTTTAGGAATGGAGTCAGGCTTGGGGATTTGCCTGGTCCATTTTGAGAAGAGGGCTATGGACATCCTTTTTCCAGGAGGAATGGGAATTCCTTTTGACCTACATAGGTCAGGGAAGGAGTGGAGGAGTACCTGACTCATGATCCTCATATAGGCATTTACTTTGTGAGAATATTTGTAGCCTATCATTTTTAGTAAGCAGCTGGCTCAGTCAACCTTCTTTTTCAGCACAAGGGCCCCCATGATGTTCAGTTGCTGCTTGGGCACTGCATCATGGGCAGAGATCTTGCATAGTAGAATTTTTCCTACTATGTCTGCCAATAGCCTATATTCATCAGAGAAATCTATTTTCTTCAGGTGGATTGGTTTATCTTTGGAGAACTTCATGATGTGTAATAGATTTTTGATTTGGTGAGTTCCACAGGTTCATCACCTGATAAGGGAATGATGATGGCAATTTATTTAGTTACTCTTAGAAAATATTTTACTTTCCCTTTCTGATTTGAACAAGGATAGTGTACCTGATGGAAGATCAAAAGTGTCCCTAAGGTGTTCTGCAGAGATTGAGACAGGTGTCTCATAGAGTGTTCCTGTGATCTCTCCTTGTTCAGATATTTGAGCATGATTCATTAACTCGGTGAGTTCTGTCTCTAGGAGTCTGCATCTTGTGGAAATAAGTTTGTCTAGACCAGCTTCAGTGAAGAGAGCTATGATGCTCTTATAGTTTTCGGCGACCGCTTGGAAGGATTCAAGATCAATATCGAAACCAGAGTTGATCTTGGGAGCCATTTAGGTCAGTGAAATAGAGGAAGAGATGGCTGGACTGAGAAATGAGAAGGATGAGAGATGCAGAGAGTGTGCAGATTTCTAACTGAAGAGTTTATTTAAGTCAGGTGAAACTTCGAGACGAGACACAACTCGAGGTTTATTCGGTACTACAGTAGATGTGACCGAAAATATTTTAGTATTGCCGCTCTTTTTCATGAAGTTGACGTTGCGTCGAGTGGAAGTCAATGTATGCGTCGGAAATGGTTTAGGGTTTCCAATCGACGATGCGTCGATTTAGAAATCGACGTGACTTTTGTTTTGTCTTGAAAATTCTTAAGTTTTTCTTAAAAGATTATTTCTTCCTAAGGTTTTCTAAGTCAGCCTTGGACTAATTTTATATACAATTGGATTGATTGTGCCAACATTGTTTGGCAATGTGGCCAGTTTTATTAAAGATATAACACCTGATTGTCTTTAGATTATGTGAATTTGAGTTTAGAGAGGGATAGAGATGTTGATTATGATAACAATTTTGATTGGGATAGAAATTTTGATTAGGATAAAAGTTTTGATAATGGTAGAGATTTTGATCAGGATGAATGGGTCCTGAATGGGGTTTAAGATAGAAAATTTTTGAAGGATAGATATGTCCTGTATTTTAGTTGTTCTGAGGTTTTATGCGTCAATATCTATTTGACGTATGTTGAGAGTTACGTCGATATGTATTCAGCGCTTTCTCTAGATTGCGTTGATCTGGAATCGATGCATGGAAGTAGTTGCGTCGATTGTAAGTCGACGTAATGTTATTCATGCGTCGATTTGAGGTCGAAGCATCTAAGAGATTGCGTCGAGTAGAATTCGACGTACTGTCATTCATACGTCGATATGAAGTCGACGTAATTGTGTCTTCACAGATTCTATTCTTCCCTTTTTCTGGTTGGAGATTTATTTTTGTATGAATTGTTTCTTTTGGCCTAGTAGCCTTCTTAGGAGGAGTTTGAGAGTCTTCATCTGAATAGTATGATGTTTCATCAAAATGGTCTATCTCTTTGAAGGTGAAGTCTTCTTCTTTATTCTGTGAGTCTTCTTCTAAGTTTGTTGATTTTATGGGTTTAGTAAATTTAATAGGGCTCATCCAAGCAGGTTTGGTAGATGGTATTGAACTGGTTGAAGGATCAGCCCCTGGCCCCAGATTCTTATGTCTGATTGTTTGTTTTTCAGTGATTTCTTTAAGTGTTTGGGTTCTGGCTTTTATAGATTCTTCAAAAGCTTTTGCCTGGGAAACCTTATTCTTAAGGAGTTGATTTTCTATTTTAGCACTTTGTATTTCCTTTTCTGTTTTATAGATTTCACACCTTAGTTCATAATTTTTTGAACATGTATCCTCTATTTTTCTCATATTGATTTATTCTTTTAGATCCTTAATTTCTTGTTTAGCTTTTAGTTGATCTAAACAGAGTCCTTTAAAGTCACTTTTGAAATCATCACATAGAAAATCTATTTCATCAAAAATGCTTACCTCATCCTTATCCTCAGATTCCTCTATGAGAATAAGGCTATCTTCTTTTTCATCTTCAGAAGAGATGCTTCCTTCTGAACCTGTTTCACTCCATAATTCAGCAACACATTCTTTTTCTGAGCTTCCAAGAGCCATTAAGCATAGGTCTTCTTGCTTAGACTCTTCACTGTCACTTTTAGATGAGGTGCTGTCTTCAGAGTCTGTTTCACTCCAATCTTCTGCAATGAAGCCTTTTTCTTTCTTCTTCTCCTTCCTCTTGAGATCTTTCTTTTTCATATCTTTCTTTTTCTCAGCATTTTCTGGACATTCTGGAGCAATATGTCCAGTTTTCCTGCAGGAGTAACAAATAATTTCTTTAGTAGGAGTCTTATCATACCTTGGTTTTGACTCTCTCATTCTAGACCCATCTTTCCTAACCCATTTCTTGAATCTTCTGGCCAGGAGGCTGAATAATTCTTCTTCAGTAACAGGGGTTTCCTCTTCTGTTGCTTTTAATGCAATGTTTCTATCTTTTGAGGAGGTTGGAGTGTTTTCCCTTCTTTCCTTCTCTTCTCTGGTTTTCAGTAGTTGCTCATAGGATTTGAGTTTTCCTAAGAGGGCATCTGTTGAGATTTCCTTTTGTCCTCCAGTATCCCTTATTGCCCATATTCTTGAGTCCCATGAACTTGGGAGACTCATTAACAATTTGTCATTGATCTCTATAAGAGAGATCTCTCTATCCAAGCTCCTTAATTGATTGATGATTAGACTGAATCTGTCATACATCTCAGATATGCTTTCTTCATGCTTCTTTTGAAAGTTCTCATATTGGGAGATCAATAGAGCCTTTCTATCTTTCCTTTCATCAGCACTTCCTTCTACTATCTTTGTAAGAGCCTCCCAGATTTCTTTGGCTGATTCACAGTCAACAACCTTTTGAAAGATTTCATCTGAGAGAGTTGAGACAAGAATGTTCACAACTTTTACATCACTTGTTCCTGCCTTCTTCTCTTCAACTGTCCACTCAGCCCTTGGGACAAGTGTTTGAGTCACTTTACCACTTGAGTCCTTTCTATAGGGCTTGGGAGGACCTGTCAAAATAACATTAAACAAATCTTCATCAATAGAATTCATATAGATCCTAATTCTTGTTTTCCAAAGTGCAAACTTTTCAAGGTTGCAAATTGGTGGTCTGGTGGAAGCATAATCTTTGATTTGTGTCATGTGAAAAATAGTTTTTAGATATCTATATATATATATGAGGTAGGATCTTTTTGATCAAGGAGTTATCCCTTTTTGATCAACCTCCCTCTGATACCAATTGAAAGTGCATAGTTAGCCTCACTAGAATTCTCTAGAGGGGGTGAATAGAGATTTAAAAATATTTTGTGCAAAGTTAATAAATATATATATGTGTAATATTCTCAGATTTAAGCTTCTCACACACCAACAAGAATTAAGCAAAAGAAATAGCAAAAAGAAAATCACAGCACAACACAAAGAAATATAGTGATTCCCTAAACTTTGGGTAGTCCACTCTTCTACCCCCTTGGTAGGAAATCACTATCTTGCACTGAGTCTTTTGATAAGGAGACTCTTAGAACCAGCCTGAGTCTTTTGATAAGGAGACTCTTAGAACCACTACAACTGAATTTTTTGAAGAGAGATTCTAAAAACTCTTTTACACAATTTGAAAGTGAAATAAGAATAAGAAGAAGAAGTAGAAGAAAAACAATCAAAGCAAGAAAGAATCTTCTTCCTAGCAAGAAGATTAGAAGCACAAGTATAGTGAATTTGAAATCTCTCTTCTATAGTGAGAAGGAGATTGTAGGCCTTTTTCTCTTTTAGTGAGAGCTTTCGGAAATGACAGCAGAATGGCTTTAGAATTAGGAGAAGAAGAAGGTTTTTTCTTTGCTGCTGCACTCTTTCACTTTTCTCAGCTTTCTCACCTTTCACTTGGGAGCTTTTCCTCTTTTTCAAAATGGATGGAGTGGATCACTTCTTCTTTTCTTTGCCGACCTCCTTGTGTATTTATAGCTCTGTTTATTCAAAATATTGCTTATAGGAGAATAATCAATTGGCAGTCAGAGAAATAGTAAGAGTGGAAAGTTTTCATAATCATTATATCTGTAGAAAGAAAAAGATCATTCTATTTTCAAATAATGTCCATAATAATCTCAATCAAATTAGCCAAGAATCATTTAGAAGGAAAGATTGATTCAGAACGGCTAGAAAAGAATAATATAATTCCATAAAATTCATATCTACAGAAAGAAGGAAAGAGATCTGGCGTGTTTTTGAATCTGTCACAGAAATCGGCGTGCGTCGATTACGATTCGACGTAAGCGTCAATTTCAGCCTGGCTAGACGTCGAGAAGAAAATATGGAAAGAGCGTCGACAGAGGTGCGTCGACTTTACTGGGTGCGTCGACTAGAAATCAGAGTTACGTCGACTTTGGTTACGTCGAATTCTGTTTAGAATTACTTCGACTCATTTTGAGAAGAACGTCGACTGCACTTCGACGTTGCGTCGATTACTATTCGACGCATGTTTTACTTAAACCAATTTTCTGCTCTGATAACTAATTTTCTACTCATTTCTATGGGTTAAGATAAATTAATTTCCCAACAGTAATGTCCTTTTCCTTTTGGGTAATCTTACCCGCATCTGTTTTCCTAGCCCTCTTCGGTTAGCGTTTCTATCTAGCGAGTGTGGGCTTACCTCTCCCTTTGCTCTTTTCATTCGTTGTTTTCTAAGTTTCAGTTCAAAGTTTCGGGGCGAAACTTTTTGTTAGGAGGGGTGGCTGTAACGCCCCAGGTTTTTTTTTATAATTAATTTTAAGTAGGGTTATGGTAATATTAATAGTTTAAATATTAATATTACGTTGCGTGGTACTGATGCGATAGGGCGTTGTCGTTTCATGTACGTCGTCGTCCGATGAATTTGACGATAGGATATTCGTATATGTGCGTATAGTTTTTCGTTCTTCTTGTTAGCACTCCTAAATGAAAATATGTATATACACATATATATATACACGTATATGTATATATATATTTTCATTGCTCAGATTTTTGTTATTTTAGGCCTTGGGATGAGAAATATTGCAAAGCAGTTCTTCCTTTCCTCTCCTTTTTCCCGCACCCCCTCTTGCCCCATGAAGGAAATTAGGGTTTCCGTCGGCGGGTGTCGCGAGGCGCCGGAGCCGTCGAGGTAGGGTGGTTCAAGGTCGCTGTAAGCTGGTTTCATCGCCGGAGCGGGGTTGCGGAGGGCCCTTGTTAGCTTCGGCAGTGGTGGTGAGGCCTCCCGGCCGTGGTCTTCGCTTCGGCAAGTCGTGTCGGCTCCTAATTCAGGCAAGAAAACCGCCTCCTCTCTCCCCCCCCCCCCCTTTATTCTCTGTTAGTAAGGGCTTATGATTCATACACCTCGTGCTGGTTTTACCTTGGCGGCTGCTTAGTCGTTTCTCCTTATTGCTGCTCCTGGTCGAGGGAGGCTGCTGTTTATGATTTTTTGTAATAAGATTTGTCTTTCATATACTCCTTCCTCTGTTCTTTTGTGTACCTCTCCCAAATAAGCAATCTTCCTCTTCCTTTTCCACTTCATCCACCTCTACATGGAGTTCTTCCCCTGAAAATAGGTGTTGGAAGAATGAGTTGGTGAATTGGAGCAGGTGAAACCTGAGCTGAAAGTGGAAGTTGAACTAGAGGTATTGGTTGAGCTGGTGCTGGATCAGGTGAAACAGGATCTTGACTGGAGAGAGTGTTGTGGATGAATCTTCAGAGGACACTCTGAAATAAAGAGGATCAGGGATAGATGGTAGAGTGTCTTCATGGAAGTCTTGTAGAGACTTGAGGTAGGCCTGATCATCGGAAATTAGAGGGATCTCCCCCTAAGTTGATGACTCCCCCTAAGCAAAGGGCAGGATTCTTGGAGGTGATGACTGCCCCTGAATGGCTCCATCTTGAGGCTGTAACTTAGATGAAACAGCAGGTTCTCCTTCAGAGCTGAAGGAAAGAGGGATTATTGTTGTGTAGATAGAGTCTTGAGGAGGTTGTTGCCTGCTGGTAGAATTCTCCCCCTACTTTATATCATTCATGAAAGATATAAAGACATCGGCAGGTACAGCCGATGATCTGATCTTTGTGTCAAGAGCCTTGATGTCAGAGTTAAGATCTGTCAATCTTTTGTATTGGGCGTAGAGCTTGCAATAACAACACTTTGAGAAATCCAGATAGATGGAGCTGAACTGTGAGAGAAGAGTTTTCATGGCTTGATCAACTACGTCGGCAACGTCTTGGAGAGATGCCATTGCTATGCTGCGAGTCCTGCACACAATGAAGAAAGAGATGAAGAAGGAGAAGATGGAGAGAGCAATAGGGAGAGAAATTCGAATAGCATGCTAGAAATATACGCATAAGTCACTTTGAGTAGAGGAATCGTCGCACCTTAGGGTTTATTCAAAGCAACGTCGAATTGAGCGGAGTTCAGCGCACCAAAACATGTCAATGCGCACGACCTATCAAATCGACAGAGCATCGAGTTGCATTCGGCGTGACTTCGAAATATTCGATAAGTATTCGACGTTACATCGAGTGCTATTCGCAAGATCCTTCCCAAGATGCTCTTGAAGCTGACGTCGAGTTGAAGTTGACGGTACGTCGATTTGAATTCGATGCAGCTCTAATTAAACAGTTATGATTTTCTTTAAGATCCTTGTTGTTTTTCCCAGCAATAATTTTGTATAGAAAATAGGTCTTTATACATAATAAGGGGAATCTACAAAGCTCCATCAAGCATCCCCAGTGCATTGATGAAGAACTTGTGCTTACTTTCATCAAGAGGCTTAGTGAAGATGTCAGCCCTTTGAGTGTCAGTAGATTTGTATTGAAGGTTGATATTACCCTTCTCTACATTATCTCTGAGAAAGTGGTGTATTATCTCTATGTGCTTAGTTCTGTTGTGGAGAACAGGATTGGAAGCAATTGAAATTGCACTAGAACTGTCACAATAGATTGTGGAATTTGCAAGGGAGAAGTTGTAGTCTAACAACTGATTTTGCATCCAAAAAATTTGTGAACAGCAGCTTCCTGCAGCTATATACTCAGCCTCAGCTGTAGAAGTGAAGACTGTGGTTTGCTTCTTGCTAAACCATGAGATCAGTCTAGCACCCAAAAACTGACATGTTCCTGAGGTGCTTTTTCTATCCAGCCTGCATCTAGCATAGTCCGCATCTAAATATCCAATCAATTCAAATCCAGATTCAGCTAGATACCATAAGCCAAGCTCAGGAGTACCCTTCAGATATCTGAGAATTCTTTTGAGAGAACTCATGTGGGATTCCTTTGGGTCAACCTGAAATCTTGCACAAATATAAGTAGCAAACATTATATCAGGTCTGCTAGCTGTTAGGTAGAGAAGAGAGCCAATGGCTGCTCTGTAAGTCTTCTGATCAAATGTCTTACCTTGTTCATCTCTATCTAAAACAGCATTAGTAGCCATGGGGGTTTTCATAACAGATGCATTCTCCATCCCAAACCTTTTAATGAGTTCTTTGGTATATTTGGATTGGAATATGAAAATGCCATCTGAATTTTGTCTAACTTGGAGACCAAGGAAATAGGATAATTCCCCCATGCTACTCATCTCAAATCTTGACTGCATTAGGTAAGCAAACCTTTTGCATAAAGATTGATCTGCGGATCCAAATATAATATCATCTACATATATTTGCACTAGTAACTGATTCTTATGTGCTCTTGTGAAAAGGGTTTTATCCACCTTTCCTCTTTCAAAGTTGTGTTCTAGGAGAAAGGTGGATAAGGTCTCATACCAAGCTCTTGGAACTTGCTTTAGACCATATAGTGCTTTATCTAATCTATATACAGAAGAGGGAAAAGTTGGATTGACAAAACCTGGTGGTTGCTCCACAAACACCTCTTCTTGTAGTTTCCCATTGAGAAATGCACTCTTGACATCCATCTGGTATACCTTGATCTTCATGTGGGCAGCATATGCTAGGAACATTCTGATTGCCTCCAGCCTTGCCACTGGGGCAAATGTCTGGTTGAAGTCTGTTGAAACCAAGACTTTTGAACAAGACTTAGTATTTGTGGAGTTCGGGCCCTCAAGAAGTTGGGGGGTGACTTCACACTTACTTCTCCCAAGGTAGAGCTCTAGGCTAAGAGGCTAAGGAACTAGGAATGAGACCAAAGGCTTAGCGAGGAGCTCCCACCACACACCCGGAAGATTTTAGAGTGCTTCCCCTCCCAAGCCAATGCTAAGCTTGGGCACCATTGGAGGCTCTCTCCACCCAACAAAGGAGCTTAGGGAGAGAGAAGGCCAAAAGAGAGAGAGATCCCTCTAAATGGTGCCCCCTTGGTCCTATTTATAGGATTTTGAACTTGGTCTGCAAATAACCACAATCTGGCCTACGAGATTACCAAAATACCCTCAAGATTGGCCTGCCAATAGCCAAATCCCGCCATTCCAAGGCGCTAAACGCAGACCACCCTCTCTCTTCGGGGTTGTGGCGAGGCAAACTGGAAGGGTGTCTCCCTCCTGAGCTCGCCCTCTGCTGGGATCTCGCCCCCCATGCTGGGGCGGGGGGGGGGCAAAAGGAGCTCGCCCCCCCCCCCCCCCCCCCCTTGCTGGGGGCGGGGGGGGGGGGGGGGCGGGGGGGGGGGGGGGGGGGGGGGCGAGAGGAGCTTGTGAAATTTTTCGGATCTTTATGAAGTAAGCAGGAGCTAGTCAACTTAGAGTAAAAAACCAAACAACCAGAAGCAAGTGGAGGCAAACAACTGATCTTTATTGATAACAATCTTCAAAATTACAAGGCAAGGCATGCTTGACGAGACATGATTTCGTCAGCACAGACACAAAGGAAAGATACAAGTTGAAAATAACTTGAGATCGCTCAGACCGCGCGACCTCCCTGCGATCTCAAAAGCTGCCAGACCGCAGCGACTTGACGATCACAGAACACCACCAGCTCGCTGATCAAACCGCCCACTTCTTCAGACCTCCTGATTCTCCCGAACTCCAGCACCACAACTCCAAGCCGCAGACTGCCCGAACACTTTCAGAGGAAGAGGTGATCGCTGCTGCCTGCACTATCCGCAGAAGCTGCACAAGAGAAGTTCAATCAGGAGACCGCCCGGTCACATAAACTCAGACCGCAAGAAAGAAGAAAGTTTAGCTTACGCTTGGTGTGTCTCTGTTTGCTGCAACAGTGGCCTCCTATTTATAGGTGCGGGACCTGATCCAGTCACCACCCTATGAGATAGGATCACCACCCCCAGAACGCGCGACCTGACCGATCACACTGCGCGATCAGCAACATTACTTCTGCTTCATTTTGGTGAACCCGCCAGCTTCAATGTCGCCATGAGAGACCGCCACTCTCACAGCAGACCGCGACTCCACAAGGAGCTCGTGAGACCGCTCGAAGCTATTCACCACCTGTGTTCGCACGAGACCGCGAACACAGTCAGTTCGCCATCAGACCGCGAACTCCTGTCTGCATGCCGATCTCCTCCTGAGACCGTGAACAGCAACCAGCTCGCATACCAGTCTCCTCCTGAGACCGCGAGCTGAGACCGCGCGACTAAGACCCTTAGTCCGCAAATACCCCCAGAAAGCCTGGTCAGCTTCCAGACCGCATTCTGGAGAGAACCTGGATCAAACTGTGCAGTCACACTGATAGGAAAATATTTTACGGCGTAGGAGGCAAGCGCACCTATCGCGTGTAGTATATACGATTTAGAAAAATCATATCAAGGTCGTATTTAGTCCTGGGTCCCGTCGAGTATTGTTACTTCGAGCTACGCGTATTGTTTTATCGGATATAAAAATAGATGAAAGTTTATGCATTAATTTGTAAAACAAAAAGAAAAACATAACAATCGCGGGCTTGGTGTGCGTTTAGCAAAAACCAAGAAAAGCGATAGAAAAGACAAAAAAGACGCACTAAATGAAAAACTCACGCACTCTACGGGAATTTAAATGACTGAAATTAAAGGACAGAAATTAAAGGAATGCAATCTCTACCCGAACGGGTAGAGGGGAAGTAAATGCGTGAGCAAGTTCTACCCAAACGAGGAGACGGGAAATAAATGCAGTGCAAGTTCTACCCAAACGGGTAGACGGGAAATAAATGCATGACGATAAACTAAAACTAAGCTATTAAACGAAATAACGAAAACATAAACAACGAAAACACGAATAATAAAAACTTAAAGTGAAAATACAAAAACAAAGAAAGCATTACGAGGGAAAAAAGCTCGCTTTGAAGCGATTTTAAACGCAACCCGAATATCCCATTCTAAACTACCGTGTCAAGGAAGAAAAGAACGAAAAATTATGACGACGCATAAATTCGAATCTAAGCGAAAAAAACCGATGTTATGGCGACAAATAAATCTAGCTAAAGAAAGATAAATTGCAAAATTGAAGTGCGGATATGAAACTAAGTTTATGAATTGAAATACGGTGCAGAAATAAAGCTAAGTTAGAAATTGAAATTGCAGTGCAGAAATGAAATTGCAGAATTGAAATTACGCTACGAATGAAAAAATGCACGAAATAAAAACTAAATTTATTTATTACCATAATAACGGGGTTACACGAAATAAAATTACAAAAATAAAAACATTTAATTACAACATTTATAAAAACATTACAAAAAAGAAAATACAAAAAAACACTTAATTAATTACATAAAAAGAAAATACAAAAACTATGGTGGAGAAAATGGTGGAAGATCACCCCAAAATGGGCAATCCAAGAGGGCAGATTAGTGAGGGGGAGGGGCTCTATTTATAGGAAAAATTTTCAAATTACACGCCCTCGGACACGGGCGTGTCTGAGGGCGTGACACGGCTTGGGGTGCGAATAGCCAGAACAGCTGGATCCAGGCAGGCATCTGGAAGGCTTGACCGGCGACTTTGGAAGTATACGGGCGTGACCATCGTACACGGCCTAGGTCACGGGCGTGTTCGATGTCGGCAGTGTGCTGTCGGCTGTTGGGCGTGACGGGTGGCGTGTCCTTTGCTTCTGAAAAGATTTGATGGGTCACGGGCGTGTCTCAAATGTCACGGCCGTGACTTTGATTTTTTTGAATGAAATGCTTCAAGGGCTGGAATCTGGGATCGACATCCAACACGGGCGTGACCAAGTACACGGCCTCGGTCACGGGCGTGACCGAGGGCGTGACTTGATATTTGAGCTGGAAAACACACAGAGAGCTGAAAATGTCAGAAATTAGTGAACACGCCCTTGGACACGGGCGTGACCAAGGGCGTGACTTAACAAAATTACAGAAACTTTACAAAATGAAAATAAAACTAAGTTAAAAACAAAAATAACAAAAACAAACATTTTATTCATTAATTTACATATATTATTTACAAATCTAATTAAAATTATACTAAAAACTATATAGAAAAATGCGTATATTTACTATTCATCAAACACCCCCATACTTAAGCTTTTGCTATTCCAGAGCAAAAGTAAGGGATACCTATAAGACGTTTAATAAAATTTCTAATTTACTAAAGTTTTTATTAAATCAAAAGTAAGATCGAAATAAATTTAGGGTATTTAAAGAGGTAAGTCCAAAACTATGAAAGTAATTTAAAAAGAGCAAAAAAATTTTAGCGAGACTTCTAAAGTTAGCTAAATAGCGTCGATTATTGCAGTCTTTGGTACCTTTTAATTAGAATAGAATTATATAAAACTTTAACCTTTTTTAAGAAAGTTTTTAAGAATAAATAAAGCCTACTAATTATGCTCTCCCAAACTTTTTTTAAATTAAAATCTAGGTACAATTTTATTGGCTAAGGGGTAGGGGAAAAAAGGTAGCCTTGGCAAAAAAGAAGAGTGCTTGGATTTAGGGGTGATGGATTGTATCCTCTCACCCCACCATTTTGGTGGTTTTGCTTTGATACCCAGCGTTGGTTTACGCGGGATAATTGAAATCTTTTCTAAACTTAACCCAATGCCCGTGTTTACGGAATTGCATTCCCATTGACACGGGATTTCTTTTAACAATATTGGGTGCCTGTGTTTACGGAATCTTTTTATTCCCATTGACACAGGATTTCTTTTTAAAACTCCTTCTTTTATTATTTTTATGCCAAGCTAAGGGGTGTTTATAAGGGGGTTTCAAGAGAAATTCTAGATTAATAAAAAAAGATTTTTGAGAGCAAGTTTAGTAGATTAAAAACATTCCTAAAGTTTCACAAGTTTAGAGTTAGAATAATTGAATCTAAAGATGGTTTGCCAATATAATACAAAAAGGAATCTATTTAGGGTAAACCCGAGGTAGTGCTAAAAATTCTGTTCTCAAATTAAATTAAGATCGCAAGATTTTCTTTACTACTGAAAATTCCTCGATTTAAATTTTTCAAACTATGAAATAAATAAAATTGTTTTAGTAAATCAAAAATAATGAAAAACGCTTAAAGATAAACCTAACCTAGCCTTAGAAGTAACAAAAAGCAAAGTAGGGGTTTTATTCTTTTTTTTGGATTTTTTTGATAAGTTTTTTCATCATCATTTTTTTTTGAAGTTTTTAAGATATACATATTATTATTTTTGATTTTTTATAACAAAATACATATATAAATACTTAATAAAAACAAAGTAACAAAAAGAAAGAAGAAAATTAAGAAAAGCAAAAATACATACAAAATATTTTTTTGATTTTTTGTAATATATTTTTTTTTCATCAGAATTTTTTTTTTATTTTTAATTTTGGTAAAATATATACATTAATATTAAAAAAGAAAAAGAAAGAGAAAGAAAAAAAATTTATATAAAAATTTTTGGTGTTACGACAAAATATGTGAATTTTGTTATAACAAAAATTTTTTAGTAAATTTTTTCATCATTTTTTGGGATTTTGATTTATTATTATAAATAAGGTTTATTTATATACAAATAAAAGACATAAACATAAAACATTTATAAAAAAAATTTTGTATTTTTTTTAAGTTAATTAATGATTTTTTTGGATTTTTCATTTGATTTCCTATTTACATATTAAAAAAAAATTTACAAAAAGAAAAGAGAAATGAAAAGATGGACAAAGATGTTGCAACATAATTTGTTATGTCATAACAAATTTTGTTATGTTATAACAAATAATTTTTTATGTTGTAACAAATTTTGCTATTTTATTTATTTTGTCATTTTTTGGTTTTTTCTTAGTAAAAATGGGGGACAATAATTACAAAGGAGGAAAACATCTAAGTATGAGGAACAATTCTATATATGTACAAAAGCATGAAAAAGAGGAAAAAGAAAATACAAGGGGGGAAAAAGCAGGGGGAAAAAGCACGCCCCTATTTTGGAGACGGGATGACCGGAATAATTACCTGCAAAAGATGTTAAAATATAATAATAAAGGTTTATGTACATGGGGGGGAGGTAAGAATGATAAAATCATATGCATATATATATAAGTTTTTTATTTGTTTTTCCAATTTTTCTAAGTTACAAAAAATAAAACATATATACATAAAGCAAACTATATATTTTTTTTGGGAGATCTTTCTAACACATATTTTCATCATTATTAAAATATGCATATATATAAAAACCTTTATACTTAATAAAAATAAAAAATAAAGAGAAACTTTAAAATAAAAAGCAAAGAAGAAGAAGTGAAATGAAAGGATAAAAGTAATAGGGTTTCCCCTTTTCAAAATATCGACAAAAATCCCCTTTCGGGTCTGTCGAGTAATCCTACTTCGAGAAAACTACCTATTATTCTATCTCAAAAATTCCAAAAATTCTTTTTGATTTATGTTTCAAAATTTTCCAATATTTTGTCATTTTAATTAGAGTTTTATTTTGTTTTGTTTAAATATGCATGGATAATCTTAATGAAAATAAAATAGAAATCATATCACTTTTTTCTTTATGCATATTTATATACAAAATAAAACTTAATAAGTAATAAAACTTAAGAAAGATAAAAAAATAAAGAAAGAAAACAAAACATATATTTTTTGGATTTTTCAAATCAATATTTTCATCATTTTTTGGATTTTTAATATATATAAACACTTAACAAAAAGAAAAGCAAGAAAAAAGGAAAGATGAAAAAAAAAGGAAAAATAAGAAAGCCAAAAAAATACTTAATTAATTTTTTTGTGGGATTTTTTTAGTTTTTTTCTATCATCATTTTTTTTTCAAAATTTAGCCAAATATTTACATATATAATTTACATATATAAAACATAAAAATAAAAATAAGAAAGAAAGAAAAAAAGAGGAAAAAGATATTTACAAGAAGAAAGATACATAATTATATTAATTTTTTGGATTTTTCTTATATGTACATTTATATACATAATGATACTAAAAAAAGAACAAAAATAATAAGAACAAGAAAGAGAAAGACAAAGTGAAAAGGAATTTCTATGATTTTTGTTTTTTTTCCTATATCACAAAAAGGATGAAATATATATATAAAGTAAAACCACATATTTATATTTTTTTTTTGAGTTTTCTAAATGTATTTTCATCATTTTTGAAATACGCATATTCAAATTTATATTAAAACATAAGAAAAAAACAAAATTAATAAAGAAAATCTTTAAGATGAAAAGCAAAGAAGAAAATGTAGAAATAATAAGGTAAAAGCAACGGGGTTTCCTCTTTTCAAAATATCGACAAAAATCCCCTTTCGGGTCTGTCGAGTAATCCTACTTCGAGAAAACGATCTATTGTCCTATCTTAAAATTCCTAGAATTCATTTTGATTTTGGTTTTAAAGTCTTTCATTATTTTTTTCATTTTGAAATTTGAAATAATATGTTTTTAAATATGCATTAAAAAAACTTAATGAAAAACAAATAGGAATCCTATCATTTTTTGAGTTTTCTTATATGCACATTTATATACAAATTAAGACTTAATAAAAATAAAAGTAACTTAATAGAAAAACAAAAAGAAAAAAGAAGAATAAATATTTTTGGATTTTTTTATAAGAATATTTCATCATTTTTTTGGTTTTTAATTTTTTTATATTTACAAATTAAAGCTTAAGAAAAAGAGAAAACATATATTTTTGGGTTTTGGGGGTTTTTTAATTTTTTTTGTTTTTTAAAGATGATAAAATCAATAGTGTATACTTTTTTCACAATATCGATGAAAATCCCCGGCAACGGCGCCAAAAACTCCCCGGCAACGGCGCCAAAAACTTGATAGGAAAATATTTTACGGCGTAGGAGGCAAGCGCACCTATCGCATGTAGTATATACGATTTAGAAAAATCATATCAAGGTCGTATTTAGTCCTGGGTCCCGTCGAGTATTGTTACTTCGAGCTACGGCTATTGTTTTATCGGATATAAAAATAGATGAAAGTTTATGCATTAATTTGTAAAACAAAAAGAAAAACATAACAATCGCGGACTTGGTGTGCGTTTAGCAAAAACCAAGAAAAGCGATAGAAAAGACAAAAAAAATGCACTAAATGAAAAACTCACGCACTCTACGGGAATTTAAATGACTGAAATTAAAGGACAGAAATTAAAGGAATGCAATCTCTACCCGAACGGGTAGAGGGGAAGTAAATGCGTGAGCAAGTTCTACCCAAACGGGGAGACGGGAAATAAATGCAGTGCAAGTTCTACCCAAACGGGTAGACGGGAAATAAATGCATGACGATAAACTAAAACTAAGCTATTAAACGAAATAACGAAAACATAAACAACGAAAACACGAATAATAAAAACTTAAAGTGAAAATACAAAAACAAAGAAAGCATTACGAGGGAAAAACGCTCGCTTTGAAGCGATTTTAAACGCAACCCGAATATCCCATTCTAAACTACCGTGTCAAGGAAGAAAAGAACGAAAAATTATGACGACGCATAAATTCGAATCTAAGCGAAAAAAATCGATGTTATGGCGACAAATAAATCTAGCTAAAGAAAGATAAATTGCAAAATTGAAGTGCGGATATGAAACTAAGTTTATGAATTGAAATACGGTGCAGAAATAAAGCTAAGTTAGAAATTGAAATTGCAGTGCAGAAATGAAATTGCAGAATTGAAATTACGCTACGAATGAAAAAATGCACGAAATAAAAACAAAATTTATTTATTGCCATAATAACGGGGTTACACGAAATAAAATTACAAAAATAAAAACATTTAATTACAACATTTATAAAAACATTACAAAAAAGAAAATACAAAAAAACACTTAATTAATTACATAAAAAAAACATAAAAAGAAAATACAAAAACTATGGTGGAGAAAATGGTGGAAGATCACCCCAAAATGGGCAATCCAAGAGGGCAGATTAGTGAGGGGGAGGGGCTCTATTTATAGGAAAAATTTTCAAATTACACGCCCTCGGACACGGGCATGTCTGAGGGCGTGACACGGCTTGGGGTGCGAATAGCCAGAACAGCTGGATCCAGGCAGGCATCTGGAAGGCTTGACCGGCGACTTTGGAAGTACACGGGCGTGACCATCGTACACGGCCTAGGTCACGGGAGTGTTCGATGTCGGCAGTGTGCTGTCGGCTGCTGGGCGTGACGGGTGGCGTGTCCTTTGCTTCTGAAAAGATTTGATGGGTCACGGGCGTGTCTCAAATGTCACGGCCGTGACTTTGATTTTTTTGAATGAAATGCTTCAAGGGCTGGAATCTGGGATGGACATCCAACACAGGCGTGACCAAGTACACGGCCTCGGTCACGGGCGTGACCGAGGGCCTGACTTGATATTTGAGCTGGAAAACACACAGAGAGCTGAAAATGTCAGAAATTAGTGAACACGCCCTTGGACACGGGCGTGACCAAGGGCGTGACTTAACAAAATTACAGAAACTTTACAAAATGAAAATAAAACTAAGTTAAAAACAAAAATAACAAAAACAAACATTTTATTCATTAATTTACATATATTATTTACAAATCTAATTAAAATTATACTAAAAGCTATATAGAAAAATGCGTATATTTACTATTTATCACACACCAGACCGCCACAGCCTTGAAGAGGACAGCACGCCACATGGTCACGCACAGACCGCGCACACCTGAAGATGATCAACCCGCCACGCGGTCAGAGACAGACCGCGCGAACTCACCTTCAGCCGCCTTGGACCAGAACCAACGGTAATACCAAAGGACCGCAGCTAGGCTAATGTCAAGCCAGATCGCAGAGGCAGACCGCCGAGTCGTGCGATCACACCAGACCGCCCGACCTCCTTCTGACCGCCCAGGTCCAAAAGCCCTCCAAACATCCACTTCAACAATTTCAACACTCCCCCTTGAAGTGGGAAGTTGAAACTAGCCTCAGTAAGCTCCTTAGCCGTGTGAACGGCCCCTTTGCCAGCGCCTTTGTGAAGATGTCTGTCACGTTGTCCGCACTCCGCACATGCCCGACCGAAAGAGAACCCTCCAGCACCTTCTCCCGTATGAAGTGATGCTCGATCTCGATATGCTTGGTCCTTGCGTGACAAACTGGATTGGTTACCAGTTTGAGAGCACTCTCATTGTCACCGCGTAGCAGAGTCGGCTCCGGAACCTCCTTGTGGACGTCTCCCACCAACCTCCTGAGCCAGATGGCTTCCTGAGCTGCCAAGGCCGAAGCCTTGTATTCCGCTTCCGTGGTGGAGACCGATACGGAATCCTGCTTCTTGCTGCACCATGATATAGCTGTAGGGCCCGCCATGAAGACGAATCCAGACGTCGACTTCCGATCATCCGAATCTCCCCCGTAGTCAGCATCCATGTACCCGTGCACCTCAAAGTCCGCATCCCTCCTGTATAGGAGACCCATGTCCGAGGTTGCCTTGACAGATGAGGTACCCGTGGCTCCGCCATATATCGACTCACTCTGCCGACTGCATATGCAATATCCGGCCTCGTGATCGTCAGATAGATCAAGCTCCCAACCAGAGCTCGGAACACCAACGGATCTTGCATAATCCTCCCCTCATCTTTCCGAAGCTTCATAGCCTTCTCCAGAGGTGTGGAAGTGCACTTCCCTTCCTTCATGCCGAACCGCTCCACGATCCGCTCTGCATATCCGGCTTGGGTCACCAGCACTCCACCTTCCTTCCTCTGCACCTCGAGTCCAAGGAAATGGTGAAGCTCACCTAAGTCCTTCATCTCGAACCTGATAGACAGCTTGGCCCAAAGCTGCGCTACCTCCTCTTTTGAATTCCCCGTCACGATCATATCATCGACGTATAGCAGCACGATGACTTGAAGCTCCCCGCTCTTCTTGACGAACAAGCTTGAGTCTGAGTCTGAAGCACAAAACCCACAGAATAGGAGATATTCTGCGATCTTCCTGTACCACGCCCTCGGCGCTTGCTTCAACCCATACAGGGCCTTCTTCAGCTTGCAGACATGCTCCGGAAAATCTTCAGACACAAAGCCAGGTGGCTGGACCATGAAGATGTCCTTGTCAATCTCGCCGTACAAGAAAGCGTTCTTGACGTCAAGCTGCCAAATCTCCCATTCATTGAACGCCGCCAAAGCAATGATGAACCGAACTGAAGTCATTTTTGCCACCGGACTGAAAGTCTCCTCATAGTCTTCACCGTACTGCTGCGAGAACCCCTGAGACACAAGGCGAGCCTTGTACCGCTCGATACTGCCGTCAGCTTTCTTCTTAAGCTTGTAGACCCACTTGCATGTAACAGGAGTGGTGCCCTCAGGCTTTGGCACAAGAGACCAGGTCTCATTCTTCTCGAGAGCTGCCATCTCTTCTTGCATTGCAACATCCCACTCCTTCACACCTCTGGCCTTCTCAAAGCTCGATGACTCCCTCTCATCCAAGGGACCAGCAAAGAAACATGAGACGAAGCTCACTGCATTTCCTCCTGTATAGCGATCAGGAGCGACGATCGCTCGCTTCGACCTCCTCAGCTCCTTCCCCTGAACCGCATTATCTCCAGCTGCTTCTTCCCTAGCTCCTCTTCCAGACGTGCTAGGAGCACCGCTCCCTCTGCTCTCTGAACCAGAAGCCCCCGTCTTGGAACTAGAAGGAGATGGACCACCTGGTGACACAGGTAGCTCCACCTGAAGATCCTCTACAGCTTTTTCTGGCACCTTCACCCTGCTCTCTGGTAACTCCACATCAGAAGACCCCTTGTACGATGTCACCTCATCGAACACGACGTCGCAAGATACTACAAACCTCCGCATCTCCGGATCCATGCACTTCCATCCTTTCTTCCGCTCATCATATCCCACGAAGACTAGCTTCCTTGCTTTCACATCTAGCTTCGTCCGAAGAGCATCTGGAACATGCACGTAGCAGGTGGAACCAAACACCCTAAGGTGTGCCACACTTGGCTTCTCTTTGAACATCATCTCATGCGGAGTCAACATGTTGATGGGGCTCAAAGGCATCCTGTTGATGACGTAGGCAGCACAAGACATTCCCTCCGCCCAGAAGGACTTTAGGATACTCTTGGCATGCAGCCAACACTTGCAGGTCTCCGTCAGATGACGGATCTTCCGCTCTGCAACCCCATTCTGTTGTGGAGTATGTGCACAAGTGAGCTCTCTCCGGATGCCCGCCTTCCTGCAAAAAGTAGAGAACTCACTGGAGGTGAACTCCCCTCCATTGTCAGTCCTCAGCTTCTTCACCCGCAGTCCTAGCCGACCTTCCACGAGCTCCTTGAACTCCACAAACTTGGCAAATGCCTCCGCCTTCTCCTTCAGGAAATATACCCAGACATATCTGGTGTAATCATCGATCAACACCAGCATATATCTGCTTCCTCCGAGGCTTGGGGTAGCAGTTGGTCCCATCAAGTCACCGTGGATGCACTCCAACGGCAAACTACTCCTTGTCTGTGACTTGTCAAACGGAAGCCGATGGGACTTGCCGAACTGACATCCCTCGCAAACATGACCTTCTCCGTAGGAAGATAGACTTGGCAGGCCCTTGACCAGACCTCTTACCGCCATAGCTTTCAGCTTGTCCATCCCTACGTGCCCCAACCTCTTATGCCATATCACGGCACCATCATTCGTCTTCATCTTGTCGACATAGGAACTTGTTGACAAAACAAACAAGTCCTTTGCTCGTCTCCCAACATGGACGACCTCCGCCTTAACAGCCTCAAAATTGCGTAGAAACTTCACTTCTGTTGGGCCGAATAGAACGTGATACCCAGCGTCTACAGCGTTGGTCACGGAGAAGAGGTTTTTCTTCATACCAGGCACGTGATAGACACTCTTCAAAGTAAGTGGCCCTCTATCACTGCCCAAAGAAACAACCCCCACCTTCTCTACTGGATGCACAGTATTATCAGCAGTAATGATTGCATTGTTACCTGTATAGGGCTGTGCAGAAGAAAGCTTTGACTCATCTCCGATGAGGTGATGACCACACCCCGAGTCCACGATCCAGTCCTCTTGATAGTTGATAGGAGCAGAAGCTCCAACAGAAGCCGAGAAGGCTCCTCCCCAACCTCCTTCAAAGTTCCTGGCCTCAGCTCCCTCCTTCTCCGCAGTATGCCCAGCTTGGGTGACCACCTTGCAATCCTTCCTGATATGGCCAAACTTGCCACACTTGTAACACTTCGGACCTTCTCCCTTCTTCTTCCCGTCAGCCTTGGGAGCATACCCCCTTTCCTGCTGCCCAGAAGTTGAAGGCCCAAAGCCTCCTCCAGCGGTCTTCTTTTTCTTCTCCCACTTCTTCTTCTTGCCTGAGAAGAGCACTTCGCCATCTCCCCCAGCCACTGACATCCCCGCCATCTGCCTTGCCAAACTTTCTTGCGATGCAAGCAAGTTCTCCAGCTCCAACAGAGACGGCTGATTTGCTCATCCCTGCACCGACGTCACAAAGGCAACATATTCCTTCCGCAAGCCGCGGATGATGTGCCTCTTCAGCTTCGCCTCAGAGATAGGCTCATCAGGATCCAATGCTGAGATTTCAGCACACAAGTTCTTCATCTTCAGAAAGAAATTGGAGATAGTAAGATCACCCTGAGCTGACCTTGCCAGCTCATTCTCCAAGAACTGCAGCCTTGCTATGTTCTTCTTGTTAAACAGCCTGTCCAGGGCTCTCCAGATCTCCGCAGCTGATCCACATCCCAAAATGTGATCAAACAGATCAGGTGAAATTGCCCTCTTCAGAGTGAATTCAGCTTTCGCATTCGTCCTCCTCCAAGTTCTCACCTCAGCTCCATTATCCCCCTCAGGGGTAACTTCCTGCGCCTGATCTCCTCCAACTACCTCCCAGAGACCTCACCTAGAAGATAGCTTTGCATACACGACTTCCACTTCTTGAAGTTAGTCGATGTAAGCATCTCAATTCCAAGACCCCTCGCTTCCATTGCTCTACCACTGGTTCCTTCTTCACAAAGGCGATGGCAACTCTAAGTAACTCACTGCTCAAACACTCCAACCTGGCTCTGATACCATGTGAAATTTTTTGGATCTTTATGAAGTAAGCAGGAGCTAGTCAACTTAGAGTAAAAAACCAAACAACCAGAAGCAAGTGGAGGCAAACAACTGATCTTTATTGATAACAATCTTCAAAATTACAAGGCAAGGCATGCTTGACGAGACATGATTTCGTCAGCACAGACACAAAAGGAAAGATACAAGTTGAAAATAACTTGAGATCGCTCAGACCGCGCGACCTCCCTGCGATCTCAAAAGCTGCCAGACCGCAGCGACTTGACGATCACAGAACACCACCAGCTCGCTGATCAAACCGCCCACTTCTTCAGACCTCCTGATTCTCCCGAACTCCAGCACCACAACTCCAAGCCGCAGACCGCCCGAACACTTTCAGAGGAATAGGTGATCGCTGCTGCCTGCACTATCCGCAGAAGCTGCACAAGAGAAGTTCAATCAAGAGACCGCCCGGTCACATAAACTCAGACCGCAAGAAAGAAGAAAGTTTAGCTTACGCTTGGTGTGTCTCTGTTTGCTGCAACAGTGACCTTCTATTTATAGGCGCTGGACCTGATCCAGTCACCACCCTATGAGATAGGATCACAACCCCCAGACCGCGCGACCTGACCGGTCACACTGCGCGATCAGCAACATTACTTCTGCTTCATTTTGGTGAACCCGCCAGCTTCAATGTCGCCATGAGAGACTGCCACTCTCACAGCAGACCGCGACTCCACAAGGAGCTCGCCAGACCGCTCGAAGCTATTCACCACCTGTGTTCGCACGAGACCGCGAACACAGTCAGTTCGCCGTCAGACCGCGAACTCCTGTCCGCATGCCGATCTCCTCCTGAGACCGCGAACAGCAACCAGCTCGCATACCAGTCTCCTCCTGAGACCGCGAGCTGAGACCGCGCGACTAAGACCCTTAGTCCGCGAATACCCTCAGAAAGCCTGGTCAGCTTCCAGACCGCATTCCGGAGAGAACCTGGATCAAACTTTGCGGTCACACCAGACCGCCATAGCCTTGAAGAGGACAGCACACCACACGGTCACGCACAGACCGCGCACACCTAAAGATGATCAACCCGCCACGCGGTCAGAGACAGACCGCGCGAACTCACCTTCAGCCGCCTTGGACCAGAACCAGCTGTAATACCAAAGGACCGCAGCTAGGCTAATGTCAAGCCAGACCGCAGAGGCAGACCGCCGAGTCGTGCGATCACACCTGACCGCCCGACCTCCTCCTGACCGCCCAGGTCCAAAAGCCCTCCAAACTTCCACTTCAACAATTTCAACAGAGCTCGCCCCCCCCCCCCCCCCCCCCCTCCCCCTGCTGGGGGCGGTGGCGAGAGGAGCTCGTCGGGCAGGGGGCGAGAGGAGATCGGCCCCGCTGCTGGGGGCGGGGGCGAGAGGAGCTCGCCCCCCCCCCCCCCCCTGCTGGGCTCTCGCCCCCCTTGCTGGGGACGGGGGCGAGAGGAGCTCGCCCCCTACTGGGGGCAGAGGGACGAGAGGAGCTCGCCCCCACTACTGGGGGCGGTGGCGAGAGGAGCTCGCTCCCCCCTGCTGGGCTCACGCCGCCCTTGCTGTGGGCGGGGGGGGTGAGAGGAGTTCGCCCCCTGCTGGGGGTCTCGCCCCCCTTGTTGGGGGCGGGGGGCGAGAGGAGCTCGCCCCCCCCCCCTGTTGGGGGCGGGGGTGAGAGGAGCTCGCCCCCGCCCCCCCGCCCCCCCCCCCCCCCCCCCCCCCCCCCGGGCTGGGCTCTCGCCCCCCTTGCTGGGGGAGGGGCGAGAGGAGGTCACCCCCCTGCTAGGGGCGGGGGCGAGAGGAGCTCGCCCCCCCCCCCCCCCCCCCCCCTGTTGGTATCTCGCCCCCCTTGCTGGGAGCGGGGGGCGAGAGGAGCTCGCCCCCCCCCCCCCCCCCCCCCCCCCCCCTGCTGGGCTCTCGCCCCCCTTGCTAGGGGCAGGGGGCGAGAGGAGCTCGCCCCCCATACTGGGGAGGGGGGCGAGAGGAGCTCGCCCCCCTGTTGGGGGTCTCGCCCCCTTGCTGGGGGTGGGGGGCGAGAGAAGCTCGCCCCCCCCCCCTGCTGGGGGTCTCGCCCCCTACATGAGCTGGGTAAGCGGGAGGTCTCTACCTCCACCGCTCGCCCTCCTATCTCCCTGTCTTGGAACATACTAAAAAATGAGGTCAAAATACCTCATGGGATCTGGGGGCCCACTCGGTGAATACAGGGTTGTACACAATCCCCGCTCTTTTCGAGCGGGGTACACGCTCGGAAAGAATAGTCCAACCCTGCATATTCAGGGAGTGGCGCCGACAGAAATTTAGAAAACTCCCCTTTATCCTGGTGTAAATTTACTAAGGCTCTCCTGGGAGGGCCATCCTGCCGACTAGTGAGAGCCCGGCTAGCGGAACCGTCTGAGGGGTGTTGAAAACTTTGCCTCCCTGGGAGGTCAACCTGCCCTGCCGGCTAGTGAGAGCCCGGTCAGCGGAACCATCCGAGGGAAAAGAACATAGCCTCCCTGGAAGGTCAACCTGCCCTGCCGGCTAGTGAGAGCCCGGTCAGCGGAACCGTCCGAGGGGTGAAGAACATAGCCTCCCTCGAAGGTCAACCTGCCCTGCCGGCTAGTGAGAGCCCGGTCAGCGAAACCATCCGAGGGGTGTTGAAAACTTTGCCTCCCCGGGAGGTCAACCTGCCCTGCCGGCTAGTGAGAGCCTGGTCTGCGTAACCATCTGAGGGGAAAAGAACATAGCCTCCCTGGGAGGTCAACCTGCCCTGCCGGCTAGTGAGAGCCCAGTCAGCGGAACCATCCAAGGGGTGAAAAACATAGCCTCCCTGGGAGGTCAACCTGCCTTGTCGGTTAGTGAGAGCCCGGTCAGCGGAACCGTCCGAGGGGTGAAGAACATAGCCTCCCTGGGAGGTCAACCTGCCCTGCCGTCTAGTGAGAGCCCGGCCAGCGGAACCGTCTGAGGGGTGTTGAAAACTTTGCCTCCCTGGGAGGTCAACCTGCCCTGTCGGCTAGTGAGAGCCCGGTCAGCGGAACAATGAGGGGAAAAGAACATAGCCTCCCTGGGAGGTCAACCTGCCCTGCCGGCTAGTGAGAGCCCGGTCAGCAGAACTGTCCGAGGGGTGAAGAACATAGCCTCCCTGGGAGGTCAACCTACCCTGCCGGCTAGTGAGAGCCCGATCAGCGGAACCATCCGAGGGGTGTTGAAAACTTTGCCTCCCTGGGAGGTCAACCTGCCCTACCGGCTAGTGAGAGCCTGGCTAGCGGAACCGTCTGAGGGGTGTTGAAAACTTTGCCTCCCTGGGAAGTCAACCTGCACTGCCAGCTAGTGAGAGCCCGGTCAGCTGAACCATCCGAGGGTTAAGAACATAGCCTCCCTGGGAGGTCAACCTGCCCTGCCGGCTAGTAAGAGCCCGGTCAGCAGAACAGTTCGAGGGGTGAAGAATATAGCCTCCCTGGGAGGTCAACCTACCCTGCCGGCTAGTGAGAGCCCAGTCAGCGGAACCGTCTGAGGGGTGTTGAAAACTTTGCCTCCCTGGGAGGTCAACCTGCCCTACCGGCTAGTGAGAGCCTGGTCAGCGGAACCATCCGAGGGGAAAAGAACATAGCCTCCTTGGGAGGTCAACCTGCCCTTCCGGATAGTGAGAGCCCAGTCAGTAGAACCGTTCGAGGGGTGAAGAACATAGCCTCCCTGGGAGTTCAACCTGCCATGCCGGCTAGTGAGAGCCCAGTCAGCTGAACCATCCGAGGGGTGAAATACTTAGAAAAACTTTTATTACATTAATCATTCAGTTACATGCAAGAAAAACTATGGAACTAATCCATCATACTACATGAATTTAAAGAAAAAGCTAAGCACGGAGACCGGGACTTCGACTTCTACTCCCAGGCATGGTCCTCCTCGACCTCCTCTGGTTGCTGACATTGCGACTTCGGATGCCTTGCCTCCCTCATTTCCAAGAACTCGGGGCAGGTGGATGTTGCGTGACCCTCCTCATCATGGAAGTCACAGTAAGGTAACTCCACCCGGACTCCTCTTCCTCCCTTACGATTTTTTCTTCTTCTGTAGCCGATCGCCATGGTTTGCTGAGGTGGTGGAGAGGGTGCCCTCGGTCCCTGCCTCCATCGTGGGAAGTCGGGCCCTTCTCCTGGAAGTTGTCCTCCTCTTTGTCGAACTTCCTCTTGGGAGCCCCTACCCTCCCCTGCTGCCTTGCCTCCGGCTCACTTAGTTTGGCCAACCTTCTTGCGAACTCTGGGTTGGCCTCCTCACTCTCAACTTCTTTCGCCACCCTTTCCATCAACTCCTCAAAAGACAAAGGAGGTTTCCTCTTGAGGTCCCTCTTGAAGAAACCCCATGCAGCCCCACGATGAAAGTGAGCTGGAGGGTGTAGCCTGGCACCTCTTGGGTGAGGAGAACCTCCTCCTGGAACCGGCCAACATAGTGAGCCAGTGACTCCCATGGCTCTTGCTTGATCTTAAAAAGTGCCTCGGCATCTTTCTTCCTCTTCCTTGACGTCGAGAAGCGTAGCAGGAAAACTCGGCGTAAGTCTTCAAAGGCATAGATGGATCCCGCAGGGAGCTGGTGGAACCACTCTCTAGCCTTCTCCTTCAGATTTGTCGCGAAGAGTTGACACTTGAAAGCGTCCGACATAGGCCTGATGGAGACCATGTCCTCAAACCACTATAGGTGCAGGACAGGGTCATCCTTGCCGGAGTAGTGAGACATCTTCAACCTTCCGAACCCATCTGGAACTGGGGCCGAGAGGATCAGCTCACACAAAGGACTTCCTTTGCTCGCCACCCTTTGGGGCTGGGCGAGATAGGGTATGACACCTCCCCACTCGCCCCCTTGGGGCTGGGCGAGTGGGGGTCTGGGACCTCCCCACTCGCCACCTTGGGGTTGGGCGAGTGGGGGTCTGGGACCTCCCCACTCACCCCCCCCCCCCCCCCCCCATGCTAGGCTCTCGCCCCCCTTGCTGGGGGCGGGGGAGCGAGTGGTGCTCGCCCCCCATGCTGGGAGCGGGGGTGAGAGGAGCTCGCCCCCCCCCCCCTGCTGGGCTCTCGCCGCCCTTGCTGGGGGTGGGGGGCGAGAGGAGCTCGCCCCCCCCCCCCCCCCCCCCCCCCCCCCCCCCTGCTGGGTGTCTCGCCCCCTTGCTGGGGCCGGGGGGGGGGGGGGGGGGGGGGGGGGGTCAGGGGGCAAGAGGAGCTCGCCCCCCTGCTGGGGGTCTCTCCCCCCTTGCTGTGGGTGGGGGTGAGAGGAGCTCACCCCCCCCCCCCCCCCCCCCCCCCCCCTCGCTGGGGGTCTCTCCCCCTACATGAGCTGGGTAAGCGGGAGGTCTCTACCTCCACCGCTCGCCCTCCTCTCTCCCTGTCTTAGAACATACTAAAAAATGAGGTCAAAAATACCTCATGGGATCTGGGGGCCCCCTCGACGAATATAGGGTTGTACAAAGTCAATGCCTTTTTCTTACCTGTACCCTTTGGCCACAAGTCTAGCCTTGTTTCTGATTATGACCCCAGTTGAATCCATTTTATTTTTTAACACCCACTTGGTGCCAATCACTATGTAATTCTTTGGTCTTTCAACCAAAGTCCAAACATTGTTCCTTTTAAATTTTTTCAGTTCCTCTTGCATGGCAGATATCTAGTGAGGGTCACTATCTACTTCTTCAAACTTCTTTGGTTCATATTGTGACAGGAAGCACTGCAGCATTGTCTCACTTGTGAGTTGGTTTCTTGTCTTGACTCCTGCTGTCAAGTTTCATATTACTTGAGTTGGAGGATGATCTTTTTGAGTCATCCTGGTTCTTGTTGAATGATCTAGGATCTGCTCGTCTTCCTGAGCTATCACTTGCTCAGTGATAGTGAGAACTGCAGCCTCATGTACTGGAATAGTGTCTGTGGCTGGTGGTCCAGGTGTTGTTGTTTCCTCTTCATCTGCTGCAGAATCCTCACCAGAGTCAGTGTCAATATCTTGTTGTCCTTTTCCTGTTATACACATGGATGGTCCACTATGCTCATCCTCTCAACTTGTTCTACTAGTTGCTCTTCTTCCTACAGAATAGAACTTGTGGAAGTTTCCTTCCCCTTGTAAACCATGTTAGTTTCATCAAAGACCACATGCATAGACTCCTCAATTTTGAGAGAGCTTTTATTGAAGCACCTATAGGCCTTGCTTGATGAGGAATATCCTAAGAATATCCCATCATCAGCCTTCTTGTCAAATTTGGCAAGATGGCATTTCTCATTGTTGAGGATAAAGCAAGTACTTCCAAAAATTCTAAAATAAGTGATTATATGTGTCTTTCCCTTCAACCACTCATAGGGAGTCTTCAACTTAGTCTTGTGGATGATACTCCTATTCAGAATATAATTTGCAGTATTTACTGCCTCAGCCCAGAAGGACTTTGGCAAATTAGATTCAGCTAATAATGTCCTTCCTGATTCAATTAGGGTTCTATTTTTCCTTTCAGCAACCCCCATTTTGTTGGGGGGTTCTATGAGATGCAAAGCTTTGCCTGATACCTTCATCCTCAAAGAATCTACACATTAATTGAATCTCAAACTCAGTGTCATGATCACTTCTGATCATAGCTACCTGTGTGTAGAGTTCAGATTGAATTTGTCTGATGAATCTTGAGAGGATATTGAAGGTGTCTGACTTAGCTTTTAAAAAGAACACCCAGCTGAACCTAGAGAAATCATCAACAATGACTAAGGTGCAGGACTTTCCTGCTAAGCTTTGAGTGGAGATATGGCCAAACAAGTCCATGTGCTACTGGAAAAGGACTCTAGGAGAATCATTCTTACCAATTGTTTTGAATGAAGCTTTGATCTGCTTACCTAGTTGTCAGGCTCTATAGGGGTGGTCTTTATTGAATTTACCAGTTGGCAAACCCCTGACTAGGTTGAGTTTGGAGAGTTTAGCTATGGTCATGAAGTTAAGGTGACTAAATCTCCTATGCCACAGCTCACTATTTTCTAACTGGAGTTAAACAAGCAGATCTCAGACTTTGTGTACTCAAAGTCTACAACATATACCTTACCTTTTTTGAGACCAGTCAAAACTGTTTGATCAGTCTTAGAGCTAACTATATGACAAAAAGACTTAGTGAATACAACTTTGTATTCACCATCACACAGCTGACTAATACTGATCAGATTATGTTGAAGTCCTTCAACATAAGCTACTTTAGAAAAGGAGATTTCTCCAATCCTAAGCAAAACCATATCCTTTGGTTTGACCATAGTGGGAGTTTCCAAACATTACCTTGGGCCCTTCCTTGGCCTTGAAATTTTCCAGCAAATCTTCTGCTCCAGTCATATGCATGGAGCATCCACTGCCCAGATACCATTGCTGGTTTGTGGTTGAACAGCCTTCCCTCTGCACATTGAATTTAAACATTAGTAAAGACCCTCTCATGTTGGGGTCTCTTTCTTATATCATCATATGGAGATATGAAAGAATGAGATGGTCTTCCATTGTTCTCCCTTAGGTGAAGAAGTGCTGCATTGTTATGCCAGCAATATTTGGCAATATGTCCTTGTTTGGAGCAGAAAAAACAACTTGGAATAGAAGCAAAAGAAGGTTGTAATGTTTGGTGATTTTGTGTAGAAAATATGCGTCGAAAAGAAATCGACGCAGTTTTAGAGTTGCGTCGAGTGAAATTCGACGTATCTGCATAGTCCCGTCGATAATCATTCGGAGTATGGTATTGGTTGCGTTGAGTGTAAATCGACGCACCCATATAGTTGCTTCGAGATGATGTCAACGCATATGCTGGAGTTCGTCGAGATGCATTCGACGCATTCCTTAAATTGCGTCGAGTTCTATTCGACGTATGATTTATATCATTCAGTGTTTGTGAATTTGAATTTATAATTTTCTTAAGAAAGTTGATTTCTGATCTTTATTTATCATTCTTGATCATTAAATCATGTCTAGCTTTATTGTAGGCATTTGTGCTATTTTTAAGAGTGGAAATGATAGAGTCAATATGAGCTTGATAATCATTTCTATACTCCTCAAATGTTTCATTCATCTCTTCTATTTCAATTTTATAACTTCTGCATGTAGCACACTCATTCTTCAAATCTAAATTTTCTAAGCGATGTTTGCCTAGGATTCTTGGTTCATCACTAGTGTTTACCCTATTAAATGTGGTGAGTTTATTAGGGTTATTTTTCTCATGTTCTTCACATGATTCTGAAAAAAAATTAGGTCTAGACCTAAAAGATGCTACTGGTTTATCACAAACATGTTTGCGAGTGAGTGATTGTGATTCCTGATCAAGATGATCAAATCTCTTGGAGAGATTTTGTGAGATATCTTTAATCTTTTGGCTCCTTTCATTGAGGGAGTCTTCAAAGGCTAGCTTTTGCCATTGAGAGTTCTTTCCTTAGGTCTGAATTTTCATTTTCTAAGAAATTTATTTCCTTTTATTTCTTAAACAGTTCACATTTCAGATCACAGTTAACTGAGAATAAAGGATCTTTACTAAGAGCTTCTAATTCAGATTTGATTATTTCAAGTTCCTTTTGATTGTTAATGTAATCTTTGCAAAACTCTTTAAAGCATTCTTTAAAATCCTTTGAAGAAAAGCCAAAGTCTTCAAAAATGCATACCTCGGTTTCATCAGTGGAATTTTCCAGAGCCATTAAACAGGCTTCTTCTGGTCCACCATCTTCATCACCATCAGATGAGGAGAAGTTTGATTCAGAATCTGAATCACTGCAGGTCTCAGCTATGAAACCTTTCCCTCCTCTCTTATCCTTTCTCAGGAAGGATTTCTTCTTATGCTCCTTCCTCTGCTTGTTTTTCTTGCTCTTTTCTTCCTCAGAACATTCAGTAGAAATATGTCCTGGCTTTCTGCAGGAAAAACAAATTATCTCCTGTTTAGGAGTTTTATCATACCTTGGTTTGCTTGAGCTCCTCTCTCTCTCCTTCTGGAGTCTTCTGTCCTAACCACTTTTTGTATCTCTTAGCCAAGAGATTAAACATTTATTCTTCAGTGGTGGAGGACTCTGCTTCTGCAGTCTTTAATGCAAGAGTCCTCTCTTTAGGAGTTGGTGTCCTTTCTTGGGCTTTTGACTCAGCCCAACTTTTCAGTAAAAGCTCATAGGACTTAAGCTTTCCTAGGAGAGCATCAGTTGATACCTCTCTGAGGCATCTAGAGTCTCTGATATCCTAGATTCTAGAGTCCCATGTGCTTGGGAAGCACATGAGGAGCTTGTCATTAATTTCTGTCAGAGTGATTTCCTTGTCAAGTCCTCTCAGCTCATTTATGATGAGGCTGAATCTGTCATACATTTCTGTAATGCTTTCATCAGCCTTTTTCTTGAAATTCTCATATAGAGATATGAGAAGAGCCTTTTTGTCTTTTCTCTCATCAGAGCTTCCTTCAACTAGTCTGGAGAGAGATTCTCAGATCTCTTTTGCAGAGTTGCAATCAGCAACTTTCTGGGATATGTCATCAGACATAGTTGAGACCAGTATGTTCATGGCATTGGCATCACATGCCTTGACCTTCTTCTCATCATCAGTCCATTCTTCTCTGGGGACTGAGGTTTGTATGACCTTTCTAGTGGTGTCTTTCCTTATTGGGACTGGAGGACCTGTGAGGATGACATTGAAGATTTCCTCATCAATAGAATTCATATACAGTTTTATTTTGGCCTTCCAGAGTGTAAACTTACTCAAAATACACACTGGAGGTCTTGTGGAAGCATAATCCTTAGAACTCATTTTCTGTATAAAGTATTATTTGTAATAAAGAGAAATAAGTGTAGGAGGCATTTTTGATCAAGGTGTTAACCTTCTAATGATCAACCTCCCTCTGATACCAATTGAAAGTGCACAGTATGCCTCTGAGAATCCTCTAGAGGGGGGTGAATAGAGATTTAAATTTATTTCTAACCTAACTGTGCAAGTACAAAAAAAATCTAAGTGTTATGCTCCAACAAATACTTATCCAGAATAAAACAATGTTGAAATATAAAGCAGGAAAATAGTAAAGTAATCTAAGCTATGAGGGACAGCACAGAAAATAGACAATCCAGAAGACACGCATATTTTTTATAGAGGTTCCACAAAATGTGGGTACTCTCCTCCTCTACCACCAGGTAGGAATGCACCAACTGTACCTGAGTCTTTTGGTAAGGAGACTCTTAGAACCACTGATCTTTTGACAAGGAGATCATGAACCACCAGATCTTTTGGTAAGGAGATCTTGAACCACCAGATCTTTTGATAAGGAGATCTTGAACTATTGAATCCTTTGGAAGAGGGATTCTCAAAACTCTGTACAGTTGGGAATGAGAAGGAGAAAGAAAGAAGGGAGAAGAGGAAGAATTCTGTTTTCAGAATTCTTATGAAGACTGTATGAAGAACAGCTTCATGAATCTTTCACTGGATCTGCTCTTGATTAACTCCTGCTTATGATAGTGTTGTATTGCATGAGCTTATGAATGTCGGAACCTTTCTTTTTCTGCTTTCTGATTGAACTCTTGGCTGCTATAAGAATGTGATGATGAGAATCCTTGTTCTGTTCTATTCTGAGAGAGGGGGAGAGTAGCAGTTATTTCTTCTCTGTATATTCTCTATTAGGGTTCCTGAGAGAGGAAGAAGAAGAAGAAGAAGAAGAAGAAGAAGAAGAAGAGAAAAGCTCCAATAGAATAGTATGGCCGATTGTGATGAATGCTCTGCCCTTCTCTTTCTTCTTTTGCCTTTTTATTGTCCCCCTTCAGTTTTGAATTTGTTTCCCTTTCTAGTAAGACCTGAAAAGGTATTCTGCTCTGGACAATCTCTTTCTTTCCTTCTTTAATTCTCGACCCATTCACCAGCATTAAGCATGTTTCCAAGAAAACTTTTTATCCTCTTTTAGTTCTTCTTTCTATTTGAGGCAATTAATGAGTCGTTGGAGAACGGTCTTGAGTGAGGTGGTCCATAAGAGAGGGTCCAAAATGACAGCTGGAAAGGTTTCCCTTTTCATTCTGTATTCGACGTAGCGTCGAGTTATCTTCCTCTCTTATCGACGCACCTTCGAGTTCTTGTAGGAGCAGCTTCGATTTCATCCTTGCTCTGATTGAACTCTGCTAGTCGATGTTGCGTCGATACCTTATCGACGTAACCATCGAGGTGATGACATGGCTCTGAACTTCATTATCTGCGTCGAGATGAAGGTTGCTTCTCTTGATCTGGCTTTTATCTTCAGATTTATGACCAAAGACGTTGGCTATCATCAGATTGAGGATACCTAAAAAGGTATTCTGCTCTGGACAATCTCTTTCTTTCCTTCTTTAATTCCCGACCCGTTCACCAACATTAAGCATGTTTACAAGAAAGCTTTTTGTCCTCTTTTAGTCCTTCTTTTTATTTGAGGCAATTAATGAGCCGTTGGAGAACGGTCTTGAGTGAGGTGGTCCATGAGAGAGTGTCCAAAATGATATCTGAAAAGTTTTCCCTTTTCAGACTGTATTCGACGTAGCGTCGAGTTCTCTTCCTCTCTTATCGACACACCTTCGAGTTCTTGTAGAAGCAGCTTCAAATTCATCCTTGCTCTGATTGAACTCTGGTAGTCGACGTTGTGTCGATACCTTATCGACATAACTGTCAAGTTGATGACATGGCTCTGAACCTCATTATCTGCGTTGAGATGAAGTTGACGTTGTGTCAACTTTAAATGGCTTCGACAAATACTTCCTTCTGCTCTGAGTTGAAGTAGAAGTTGCATCGACTTCTCAAGATACTTCGACATATCCATGGACTCTACGTCGATATCTATTTGACGTAACATTAATTTGAGTTAGTTCGACAGAAGGGTTGAACCACTTGGACTTCTAGTCAGAGTAGCGTCGACATTAACTCGATGTTGCGTCGAATTTGATTTGACGCAAATGTTAACTTTGTCCAAATTATGCTTCTCTTGATCTGGCCTTGACACCCTAGGTTGAGTGTGACATCCTAAGACATCTAATGACCAGATTACCCTCACTATACAATGGGTAATTTATCCTAAGAGATAAAATCACTTTTAGGTAATTTGATAAGCTAAATCAAAGGGGTTTTTCCAACAAAGTTGTTGAAAATTGAGACCGACAAGGAAGTTAAGAAGGTGAAAACAGAGAGGATGGAGGGTAAGATCGAGCTGGAGCGGAAAAGAATTAAGTTGTTGGATGAGAAGGCTAAAGCTGAATTGGCTGAGAAGGTGCAGAAAGAGAAGGAAGGAAGGGAGAAGAGACAAAGGGAAGAAGAAAATGAAGAGAGGAAAATGTTGGAGGAGAAGAAAAGGAACAAGATAGAGGAAGAAGATAAGTAGAAGGAAAAAGGAGAGGAAGAAGAGAAAGAAGAGAAGGAAGAGGAAAAAGAGAAGGAAGAGAAAGAAAAGAAGGAAAAGAAGGAAGAGACTGCGCAAACTCGTATGGAGGGGCAACTCTTCTAAGAGAATGAGACTCTTTCTTGCAAATAGAAGTTGACCGCCGCAGAAGATGCCGAGCTGACCCAGGAAGCTGCAGACCATGTGGCTACGATCTCGGCTATTCAATCTGGTAAGGTTAATTTAATCGCTGAACTTAATTTTTTCCTTCCAGTGTATATTAGACCTCAATCACCAAAGCGACGTCACGAAGTTGTTATCATCCCAACTGATGATATTCTTCTGAGCGATGAAGAGCTAAAAAAGAGAAGTGAAAGTGCACAGTGTGCCCCTAAGAATCCTCTAGAGGGGTGTGAATAGAGATTTAAATAATATTTTATCTTAACTGTGCAGACAATAAACTTAATAAGGAGTTATGCACTCAAACCAAAACCACGAGCAGAATAAATAATATAAAGATTGTTGTAAATGAATGCTAAAAAGAAAGTGGGAAAGCACATAAAGTCACAGCACAGACACACAGATTTTTTATAGAGGTTCCCCAAAATGTGGGTACTCCCCTCTTCTACCACCTGGTAGGAAAGCACACATGTGCCTGAGTCTTTTGATAAGGAGACTTTGAATCAAAGATCATTTGATAAGGAGATATTAAACCACAGATCTTTTGATAAGGAGATCTTGAACCACTGAATCCTTTGGAAGAGGGATTCATAAAACTCTTTTACAGTTGAGGAAACTGAGAAGGGAGAAGAAGGAGGAAGAAGTAGTGAGAAGAATTCTGCTATTAGAATTCTGATGAAGGCTTCTGCTTCAGTTTTCTCTTTTCTGGATCTGCAAATGATGAACCCTTGCTTTAGATAGTGATGATTTGCAAGGGTTATGAGCTTCAGATCTTTTCTACTTTCTTCTATTGAAATCCTGCTGCTGTATAATATTGATGAGGAGCAGACTTTTGTTTATCTGTGATATGAGAGAGAGCAGTTCCTATTTTCTGTCTTTTAGGGTTCCAGAAGGAAGAAGAAGAGGAAGCCCTAATCGACAGAATACTGAAAATTATGATGAATGCTCTGCTTTTCTTCTCTCTGATATTCTTATTTATTGAACATCATTTAATTTGAATTCCTTTCCTCCTTTAGAGTGTGCTGAAAAGGTATTTTCCTGGACAATTTCTCTTCCTTTCCTCATTTGCTCACGACCCGTTCTCCAGCTGTATTCATCCTTTCCAAGAAAATTTTTGTTGTCATCTTTATTGCTCCTTTCTATTCTAGGCAATAAATGAGCCGTTGTAGAACGGTCTTCAGTTTTGTGGGCCTTGAGAGAGAGTTCAAAAATGACAGCTGAAAAAGGTTTCCTTTTTCATACTGTATTCGACGTTGCGTCGACTTCTCTTTCTCTCTTATCGACGTACCTTCGAGTTCTTGTAAGAGCAACTTTGAATTCCTTCAAGATCTGATTTAACTCTGATGTCGACGCAGCTCCGAGTTCTAATCGATGTATCCGTTGAGTTGAATGCTTGACTTTGAACTTTAATATCTGTGTCGAATTTTAGTTGACGTTGTGTCGACTTCAGATGGCTTCGACAGATTCTTCATTCTGCGTTAATTTTAAGTCGAAGCAACGTTGACTTCTAAGACAGCTTTGACACACTCCTTTATCTACGTCGATATCCTTTCGACGTAGCTTCGACTTGATCTACTTCGATGGAGAGGTTGAGTTGCTTGGACTTTTATTCTAAGTTACGTCGACATGAAGTTGAAGTTGTGTCAAATACCATTCGCAATTATTAACTCAACCTAATTTATGCTTATCTCTTTCTGGTCTTGACACTCCAAGGTGTGTGTGATATCCTAAGACATCTAATGACCATATTACCATCACTATACAATGGGTAATTAAAACCTAAGAGTCAAAATCACTTTTAGATAATTTGTTAAGTTAAATCTAAGGAGTTTTTCCCAACAATCTCCCCCTATTTATCTTAACCAATTTTACATATTGTAAAGTGATTTTACACATTCTTTTATATAAACAGAATTACATACAAGACAATATAAACAATAGAATATGATAGACTGAAGTCACAAGCTATTTCATTCATTTGTCAAGAAATTATATTGATCTCCACAGCTGTTTATTTCCAGGAAGTATAATAGCTATAGAATACCTGAGCTTCATTGCTCCTTCTCAGGAGTTTTTCTTTTTCTTGAGAAAACTTTTGGAATAATCTTCCTTGGAGCAATCTGCAGAAGCTCATCATCTTCAGAAGACATTACAGCTTCTTCAGCAACATTCTCTTTGGGAAGATCCCCCTAAATTTGTGCACTCAGCTCAGCAATATCAACAGCTTCCTTGGCAATCTTTGCCACCTCATCCAGCATATTTTCATCCTGAGGCTCCCCCTGATCCACTGTTGAACCTACAACAGTCATTTCTTCTTCCATATTCCTTTGAACATCTGGGACAGGATCCCCCTTAGTAGATGTGATCTCCCCCTGAATATCTGCAGCAGTTTCCACTTGATTCTCAGGCTCTTTTTCTTTTCCTTGCTCCTCTTGATGCTCTGAAGCTGGCTCCCCCGGGATATTTGGACCTTGGAAGATGGTCACTTTATCAGGAGTTGCATCATCATTCTCTTTATTGATGTCACTCAACTCTAGGACTGGCCCTTCATACCCTTGAATATTCTCCCCCTTCTTAACCTTGCTGGCCAAAAAGGTTAAGAACTCCTTAGTCACTAGGGAGGAAGACATGAAGTCTTTGATTCCCTATAGAGATCTTTTGGAGTCTAGGAGTTCAGACTTCATTTGTGAGTATTTCTTCTCAAATCTTTTGGCTTGGTTGGCCAGGAGGTCTGCAAAGGTGCTTGAATCCATCCCTACATCCTTAGATATTGCTTGTTGAATGTTAACTGGAGATGTAGGATGGGAGGTAAAGGCAGGTGGAGAAAGGGCTTGGTAGGTTTTTGGAGGGATATGATATGATGGTGGTGGTGGAGGAGGAACAGATTGATTACTTTGATGTGGTGTGGATGGTTGTTGTTGTGGTTGTTAGTGGATAGGAGATTGGGGTGTTGGCTCTGGGACTGTAGTAGATGGGATAGACTGGAGGTTTTGATGTTGTTTTTGTTGTTGAGGAGGAAGTTGTGCTAGAATAACATCCTGAGGTAGATCTAGGACTGTGTCCTATGGAGTTGGAGAGGGAGGAGGAGGAATATTATCCTTTGGAGAGGGAGGAGGTGAAGCTGGAGCTTGACCATGCTTCAAGATCTGTCTGGTCCATTTTGAGATTATTCCTATATTGATTCTCTTTCCAGGAGGAATAGGCACTCCTTTTGACTTACACACACTAGGATAGTGGTGAAGCATCATCTGACTCATCATCCTCATGAAGGCATTTTCCTTATTATAGTATTTATGAGCAATCAGCTTTAGGAGACACTTCCCCCAATTGATCTTCTTTGCAGAACTAGGATTCCCATGATCTGCAGCTGTTGCCTGGGAATGGCATCATGGCTGATATCTTGCATAACAAAACCTTACCAACAATGTCTGCTAAGAACATATACTCTTCTGCCACATTCATCTTCTTGAGATTAATTGGCTTCTCTTTCCTGAACTGCATGATCTCCAAGACATTCTTTGTCTCATCTTCTGTCATATTATCTGGGTCACTCCCAGTGGGTAGATAAAAAGTTTAAGAGAGTATTTCCTCAGATATACTGATATCCTGTCCAGAAATTGTGCCCTGAAGGGACCCATCATCTGCTACATGAATATTATCCTAGAATTTTGTAAGTTCTACATCTAGAATCTTACACCTGGTAGAGATAAGCTTTGTTAACCCAGCAGAATGAAAAAGGCCTAGAATGGCCTTGAAACTTTCGACCGCGGCATTGAACGAATCCACATCCACGTTAAAACCAGAATTGATCTTGGGTGGAGCCATTAGATTGTAGGTACCTGCAACGAACAAAGAAAATGAGAGAGAGAAAAGCATGAGAGAACTGGAGAACAAGAGAGCGAGGAGAGGAAAATTCGAAAGCGTAAATGATTCGACGCTAAAGTTGCTTAAAAGAAGATGATTCGTCCCAACTTAGGGTTTAAGTCGAAGCACCGTCGATAATAATTAGTATTTGGCGCGAAAAAAATATATCGAGATTGCTTCTAGAAGCAACTTTGTGCACGCTGTTATGTCGACATTGCGTCGATTACCATTCGACACGACTTCGAGGTTGCTCAACAATTCTTAAATTGACGTAGACATGTCGACGTTGCCTCGATTTATAATCGACGCGCCCACGAATTTAATCAGTGGTTATTAATTCAACGCATGCATCGATATGAACTTGACGCCGCATCGAATTCTATTCGAATTATCCACTCTGAGTGCTTCTTGACGCTGGCATCGAGAAGAAGTCGATGGTACGTCGACTTCTATTCAACGCACCTCTGAGTGAACAGATCTATTTTCTTAGAAAATTCTTGCTGTTTTTTCCAGCAATTATATTTATTGAAAATAGAGTTTATGATATTAATTTTATGAACTATAAGAATAATCAAGGAGGTTTTAAAGAATAAATCACTCTCTTGGTTTCATTTAGTTCTTCCTTCATGACCCACATCTTTTCTTCCCACTCCATTCTCAATTGAGTGGGACCATAACTAATCCTGCACAATCAATTCAAACATTAGAAGGAACCCAGGTTACTTTGGGCCCTTTGCTTTTACCATTGTAGGGTTCAATGAAAGAATAGAAAGGTCTTTCATGATATCCCTTTGGATGATAAGGAATGGGTTTCCCAAACCTATGCTTATTATTTTGATACTTAAAATGAGTATAGAATGTATCTAAATATAAAAGATCAGCAGAATGTTTTATTACCCTAGGTTTGGCTTTAGCTTTTTTATTGGTTAATTTCTCTGCATTACTCTTCCCTTGAAATTTCTTTTATTTGTTTAGATGTGCTTCATTACCTTGAGTTGTTTTCTTTGATTTGCTAGTTTCCTGATTTTTAGTTTTTGCACTGTCCTCACAGTATTTATAGTCACTAGGTCTAATGAAGCTAACTGGAATTTTCCAGGCAGGTTTCCTAGGGATTTCTGTGCTAGTGGATGGCTCTGCTCCTAGCCCTAGGTGATTAAATCTCATGGAGAGATTTTCTGTGATGTCTCTGAGTTTTTGACTCCTCTCATTGAGTGAGTCCTCAAGGACTTTTGCCTTTGCTAGCTCTTCCATTAACATTAGGTTTTCTTTTCTAATTTCAATTAATTTTGATTCTTTATTATCCATTTCTTCTACTAGGTCTTGATTTCTTACATATAGATCATCCTTCTTAAAGTTTTCTAATTCTTCCCTATCTGCTTCTAATTCTTTTTGAATTTTAATGAAATTGTTACAGAATTTTTTAAAGCAGGTTTTAAAATCATCAGAACTAAAATCAAAATCATCAAACATGGATACCTATTCTTCTTCATCATCTGATGACATCCCCAGTGCCATCATGCAGGCTGCTTATGCTTCTGCTTCATCATCACTTTCAGATGATGAGGAGCTTGACTCTTCTTTAGTGTCACTCCAGGTTTCAGCAATGAAACCCTTGGCTTTCTTCTTGTCTTTCCCTTTGAAAGACTTCTTCTTCTTCTTCTTTTCTTCCTTGTTATTGCTCCTATCCCTTTCTTCTTATGGGCACTCAGGAGCTATGTGCCCTGGTTTGTTGCAGGTGAAGTATATAAACTCCTTCCTTGGAGTCTTATCATATTTGGGCTTTGAGCTCTTCTATCTTCTCCTTGAGTCTTCTGTCTTGACCCATTTCCTGAATCTCCTTGCTAAGAGACTGAACATTTCATCTTCAGGAGGGGAGGGCTCTCCTTTATTAGCTTTCAGAGTAAGGCTCCTTTGGACAGGAGCTGGAGTTGTCTCCCTTTCCTCTGATTCAACCTTGTTTTTCAGAAGCATCTCATATGACTTAAGCTTTCCCAGCAAAGCCTTAGTTGAGATTTCTCTGTGGCATCTGGACTCTCTGATTTCCCAGATCCTTGAATCACATAAGCTAGGGAAGCACATAGGATTTTATCATTAATTTCAGCCAAGTACACCTCCTTGTCCAAGCCTCTGGGCTCATTAATGATACTGTTGAATCTGTCATACATATCAGCAACTGTTTCTTTAGCTTTCTAATGAAAGTTCTTATACTGGGATATGAGAAGGGACTTCTTGTCCTTCCTTTCGTCAGCACTTCCTTCTACAAGTCTGGAAAGTGACTCCTAGATTTCTTTAGCTGATTGACAGTCAGCAACTTTTTGGAAAATGTCATCTGACATTGTGGAGACCAGAATATTCATTGCTTTGGCATCACATGTTTTCTGCTTTTTCTCTATTTCGGTCCACTCTGCCCTGGGCACAGGTTCCTGAGTTGAATTCCCACTAGTATCCCTCTTATATAGAGTTGGTGGGCCTGAAATAATGACATCAAAGATGTCTTCATCAATAGAATCCATGTAAAGTTTTATTCTGGCCTTCCAGAGTGTAAACTTATTTAGATTACACACTGGTGGTCTAGTTGAGGCATAATCCTTAGAAATCATTTTCTTTATAAAAATTTTTGTAGTAAAGAAATAAGAGTAGGAGGCCTTTTTGATCAAGGTGTTAACCTTTTAACGATCAACCTCCCTCTGATATCAATTGAAAGTGCACAATGTGCCCCTGAGAATCCTCTAGAGGGGGGTGAATAGAGATTTAAATAATATTTTATCTTAACTGTGCAGATAATAAACTTAATAAGGAGTTATGCACTCAAACCAAAACCACAGGCAGAATAAATAATATAAAGATTGTTGTTAATGAATGTTGAAAAAGAAAGTGGGACAGCACAGAAAGTCACAACATAGACACACAGATTTTTTATAGAGGTTCCCCAAAATGTGGGTGCTCCCCTCTTCTACCACCTGGTAGGAAAGCACACATGTGCCTGAGCCTTTTGATAAGGAGACACTGAACCAAAAATCTTTTGATAAGGAGATCTTGAACCACAGATCTTTTGATAAGGAGATCTTGAACCACAAATCTTTTGATAAGGAGATCTTGAACCACAGATATTTTGATAAGGAGATCTTGAACCACATATCTTTTGATAAGGAGATCTTGAAAAACTGAATCCTTTGGAAGAGGGATTCTTAAAACTCTTTTATAGTTGAGGAAAAGGAGAAGGGAGAAGGAGGAAGAAGTAGTGAGAAGAATTCTGCTATCAGAATTCTGATGAAGCCTTCTGCTTCAGTTTTCTCTTTTTTGGATCTGCAAATGATGAACCCTTGCTTTAGATAGTGATGATTTGCAAGAATTATGAGCTTCAGATCTTTTATACTTTCTTCTATTGAAATCCTGCTGCTGTATAATATTGATGAGGAGCAGTCTTTTGTTTATCTGTGATCTGAGAGAGAGCGGTTCTTATTTTTCTGTCTTTTAGGGTTCCAGAAGGAAGAAGAAGAAGTGCAACCCATAATCGACAGAATACTGAAAATTGTGATGAATGCTCTGATTTTCTTCTCTCTGATATTCTTATTTATTGTCCATCATTTAATTTGAATTCCTTTCCTCTTTTAGAGTGTGCTGAAAAGGTATTGGCTTAGACAATTTCTCTTCCATTCCTCAATTGTTCACGACCCGTTCTCCAGTTGTATTCATCCTTCACAAGAAAATGTTTGTTGTCTTCTTTATTGCTCCTTTCTATTCTTGGCAATAAATGAGACATTGTAGAACAGTCCTCATTCAACGTTGCGTCGACTTCTCTTTCTCTCTTATTGACGCACCTTCAAGTTCTTGTAAGAGCAGCTTCGAATTCCTTCAAGCTCTGATTGAACTCTGATGTCGACGCAGCTCCGAGTTCTTATCGACGTATCCGTCGAGTTGAAGGCTTGACTTTGAACTTCATTATCTGCGTCGAATTGTAGTTGATGTTGCGTCGACTTCAGATGGCTTCAACAGATTCTTCATTCTGCGTTGAGTTGAAGTCGAAGTAGCGTTAACTTCTAAGACAGCTTTGACACGCTCCTTTATCTACGTCGATATCCTTTCGACGTAGTGTTGACTTAATCTAATTCGATAGAGAGGTTGAGTTGCTTGGACTTCTAGTCTAAGTTATGTCGACATGAAGTCGAAGTTGCGTCAAATACCATTCGACGCAATTGTTAACTCAACCTAATTTATGCTTGTCTTGTTCTGTTCTTGACACTCCAAGGTGCATGTGATATCCTAAGATATCTAATGACCAAATTACCCTCACTATACAATGGGTAATTAAAACCTAAGAATCAAAATCACTTTTAGAAAATTTGTTAAGTTAAATCTAAGGAGTTTTTCCCAACAAGAAGAAAAGAAATCGAGAGATCGTGAAAGAGACAATTGAAAAAGATGGACCTTGAGCGTTGGAGGAGGTCTGATTATCCTATTCCGACCGCATTTCCTGTGGTCGCCCAGGACATCTCTTACAATCGTCGTCTCTCCTTTTCTTCGAGTATGGGCTTTCCTTTCATGATTCTTTTTTGTTTTCGTTAGATGATCCTGTTATTTCTCTTGACCGCAGATGGATTAGTCGAGACTGAAAAGTTCCTGCAGGAGATTGAACTTCCTCAACAGGAGGTCGCTCCTCCTTTGCTTTCAGAGGTTCTGACACCTCTTTTTGAGATACTTCAGGCTTCACAAGCTAGGGAGAAAATGTTTGAGGAGGAGCTGAAGGATAAAGATAATAAGCTCAAGGAGAAGGAAATTGAGTTTGGTGGGCAGCTTCAGGTGGTTTCTGCTCAAAGCGAGCTAAAAATTGCCGAAACAAGGAAGCAGGCAGACCAGAGAGAAAAAGAGGTCAAGAAGAGTCTCAATGATGAAATAGCTGACCTCCATAGGATGCTCTGAAAGGCCCGGGATGATGCTACTTATTTCAGGGGGAAATCAGACGCTCTGCTTGCTGAGAATGAGCAGCTACAAATGAACTCTCATAGTCTACTCGTTGGGTCCCCTAGTAATCATCCTGCTGACCGCTCGGCCTCTGAGATTGCTATTCCCCTTGACCAACTTGACAAAGAGTTAGGAGGCATTCATAAGTCAGCTTTGAACACTATCCATGGTCTGGCGATCACTTTATCGGCGGTCTATGAGATACAAGACAAGACCGCTCATGTTGGCAAGAATCACAATCAAAAGAAATGACGTCTCGTTCTTCAGAATGCTCTTTAGCTTATGCATTGTGTCCGATGAATAACTTTGCATTTTTCTGAGACAATTTGCGTTTTGTAATTATAATTTCCTTTTTCTGCTTATGCGATCTGTTCATTGCTATGCTGGTGTGATGGTTATTTTTCTCTTTTAAATTTTCTGTGCTTGAGATTGCACGATCTCATAACCGATGAATGATTTATATTTTTCTTACCAAATTTCCTTTTTTGCCTAAGTAAACATGTTGCTTGATCCTCTTATGCGGTCTTGCCAATTCTCCCCTCCGTCATGATTATGCCATCATTGACTGGGAAACTATAAGTACCGTGTTTGGTGGTTCAATAAATGCATTCTTCCAAATTCCACCTTCCCATCGGTCTTCGCGGTCTCTCAAGATGGTGACACCGTGATGTAATGTAGCTGAGATCTTCATGACCGCTGAGCATAAGCCAAATCGCCTTTCTCAGGCAGAGTTTCGAGATTTCCTGGAAAAATATCAACTCAGCTCGCAAATTTTGGTTCAATTGCCTGCCGAAGGTGAAGGGTTAAGCACTTGATCGTCGATGAAGATCGTCGTTCCCATCGATCACTTTGAGTGTGGGTTCACCTTTCCTTTACCTTGGAAGTTGGTTGAGGTTTTTAATTTTTATGGCATTGTGCCCGCTCAAGTGCCATCGTACTCGATAGCCTTGATGTACGCCTACATATATTATCTGAGGTCGGCCAAGGTGACATTCACTCTTAACTTCTTCCACGCGGTCTTTACTGAGAAGTCATTAAAAGAAGTAAAAATGAAAGAGGATTTTAAAGGGTTGATGTACTTCTCCTGCCGGAGGGTGAAGATTATCAATCTCCCAAATAAGATCCTGAATTGGACAGAGCGATTCTTGATCTTCGAGGGTGATTTCAGCGATCTCAATACTTGACCTATTCCCCGAGATGAAGCGATCATCAAGAAGCCGAAAACTCTATTAGGGGCGGAGACCGCTATCAAGGAGATGCTTTCCCTATAAGGGATCGATCTTCTTTATTACATCTGTTACTGGGATGAGGTCGCTGAGCTCTCACCTGAGGAGAGTAAGGAGCGTCCTACAATCTTAAAACTCTTTGATTTCATGTTTGATATCTGATGCAAGTTTTCTGTTGCAGTGAGCCTGATGGTTCCATCGATCTTCCCGGACCCTCCAAAGGAGGAGGCTCTTACTCAGCGCGAGCTGAGATTAAAGAGGGAGAGGGAGAGGTCGCAAAATCAGATCGTTGAACCTTCTTCTCCTGCTCAGGAAAAAATCCCCTTGGCTGGATACAGGAGGAAGCTAAAGGACCATGAGGGGAGACCGTTACTTAGGTAGGCGAGAAAGGAAAGAGTGTGACAGTTTCCACGGCTCCCCCCCTTTAGAGAGGCGGTCTAACTTGCCATGCAGACTGTCACAACCCATATTTTCCCAGGAATTTAATACATATTATCGAAGCAAGGGGAAAATATGCGTCGTGATGCCACAACCTGCAGGGGACGACTACAGACGCTCTGGCAAACACTCCTTATGATAAATTTATAAAAGACATATATATGTTTGAGATAAACAAAAAACTTATATTTTTAGCTTAGGACTGCGTCCCCCGGTCCGGTGGATCACTACTCCACAAATAGAAAGCTATACATACGCAGCGAAAAATAGGTTCATTTTAGCCTACATAAGCATGAAGATCCACATCCCAGAAATGATATGCACATGTCTATGTTTAGTATAGTAAGAAAGGATTTTCTACGATCTTCAAAGTATGTGACAATTAATAAAAATCATGATATGCAAAAATCACATCTTTATACCAATAAAGTAACTAATGCACCCTAGCATAAAGCTTCCCAGAGAGCAAGTAGGTAAACAACCTGAAAGTAACAGCAAAACCACTAGCAGGTAAACTAGCACAAGAAAACTAGAGCTATGGACATCAACAACTGACACGAGCCCATAGAAAAGAAGGAAAACATCCAAAAAAGGGCAACTACTAAAGAACTGCACCTTACCTAGAAGAGAGGAAGGGCCTTGACAGGAAAACTGAACGACATCGCTCTAACTCCTGCGGCAGCTAACGACCTGAATATGAGACATTCATAAGAAAAGAATGCCTCAGCCCAAAGGGTGCAAGAAAACCAAGATTAGCAGCAATCAGAAATAAAAGATTTCAGAAAGGAGAACTAAGCAGATAAACATCAATAATCTTACAACAACTCGAGCCAACTCAAACGAGTGCACTAGGTAAGAGGAAAAGCCTGCACCAGAATGTAATAGCCAAAGCAATCAAAGCCAACCACGTGTCCGCCATTGCGGCTCAGAGATGGTGGTTATACATATAATATCATAATACACATATATAAGCTTGTGAATTTACAAGCAATCGAGACTGATCAGCTCGAGGGAAGAGCGTCCCCCAAAAGCTGGCACTACGACGGTGGTATCTTCCACAAACGTCTGCAACCCAAAAACCAAATAGGAGTGCTGCGGCGGTGACTCCAATCCACCCAAACCAACAGCCCAAAAGAGGCGCTGTGGCGGTGACTTTTAGCTCACACGCTCAACAGACTCACACATAGCACCGGAAGCAGGGGTGCATAATCATATATATAAGTATATGTATATATATGTATATAAATAAACCTCGGTGCAGTTCACCAGAGAACACTCAGAACATTAGACAACGAAGATTATAGAGATCAAGAACCACTCACCAAAACTATCCCGGAGAATTAGACAACATAGCATACTTAGCTCATAAATCCAATATAGCAAACAGAGGAGTGCTAGGCGGGGGAACAGGATTTCAGAAAGCCGACACCATGCCAGGTCTGGTGTCGGAACAAGACGAAGAAAAACATAAAACGAAGGCCAAACACCTGAAAAATACTCAAAGGTTCATTTGAAAACACTTGGTGAGTCCAAACTTGACTCCCAACGAACTTCCCGTAACAGTATGACGAATAAGGCACGAAACAATACCATAACCGGTCACCAATCAAATACAGGACAACTCAAAGAATAAAGCATAGCTTCATCTAAAAAGTCTCAACGAAAAAACTAAAATGCTTGAAAACATCGCTTAAGATACCCGGGATCACCGGGCGAAAGAACATATAAATATATGAGGAAACAATTTAGAATAAGCGATGAAATTGACCGAAAGACTTATCAAAAGTTGACAGGAAAATATAACAAAAGCTGACGGGAAAAGACTTATATCAAAGTCAACGAGAATGACTTAACAAAAGTCGATAGGAAAGACTTTACCAAAGTCGACAAGAATATCTTAATCAAAATTGACTGGAGGACTTTATGTCAAAGTCGGCGGGAAAGGTCGATAAACTCGACGGGAAAAACACAAGAAGGTCGACTACACATAAAAACTTGAGAGTTCTTGACAGAGACTCTGGATGGAAAGACTAATAAGTTCAGGAGAGCAGTTCTAATAAATTCTGAAAAAAGGCTAGAGAATTCTAGAACTACACAGAGAGAACATCTAAACAAGTCCATGGTATAAAGAGGAATCAAAATGCACAAGAAGAAACTTGATTTCCGAGAGTACACGGGAAACGACTTTTCTGAGAGAATCAATCAGAACAACCAGGAAGACCACAAACAAAACTTCGCTTGCAGAAAAGGGGGAGAAACAATCATTAAAGGAGAATAGAAGCAAAACCAGGAAAATGGTTGAAAGAGAAGGGAAACGGAAAATAGAGACCTCAATAGCTAGGCTACTAGCGTGAGACTATGAGTGAATTAATAATTTAACCAATATCTAAATATAGATGTCGAACATGCCAACTGTATCTTCTTATACCCATGGTCATAAAACCAAAGCAATTGAATGCCATACAACAAGAATAAGCTTGAGCTAAGAGTTGACTACGCAATTTGAATTATCGAGACTTGCAACCTGAAGTCGGCCCACCAGTCATATAACGACAATGGAACATAATATCGAGAATAGCTTCCTAAAAAGGTTTATATATACAGCACCTTGAAACCAAAGAAAATATCTTATATAGACCCCCCCCCCCCCCCCCTGAAATTTTAGTTGCATACAACATTCCCCAAAATCGGAATAGATTTATATATAGCCCCAGAAATTTTACATGCATACAGCAGCCCCCAAACCGGAATGATCATCTCATAAATATAACTCCTGAATGATTGTTCCATACAGCATTCCAAACCGAAATAGATTATGTATATATATTTAGGGCCTGTTTGGGGCGGTGGTGGCGGTGGTGGCGGTGGAAAAAGCTGTGGTGGGAAACTAATGGTGGCATTAGAGCTGTCCAAAAAGTTATTTTAAAAAAGCTATGAACTGTTTGGAAAAACTTCATCTAAATGCTTTTTAAAATGGTGTTTTGTATTTTCTGTTTAGAATAACAACTTTTTAATAATAGCTTTTTGACTTTTTAGGATCTTATTATATAATAATAAGGCATTACAAAATTCAGATGTACATGATTCTAGACATCTCAACATTATAAAACACCAAAAAATCTCAGCAGTGTTTAGGAATAAACATAACATGAGCGCTCTCTATCATCAGTCACAACATGTAAAATAACAATAATATAAAATTGCAATTAACAATAAACATAACATAAAAATAAGAAGCAACATCTTTTCTGTCTTCGATTGCTTGTAGAATTTCATCTACCTGTGAAGTGCAAGATGTACAATTAGTGAAATGTTTTTTAAAGTAAAAATATACAGTAAATGCAAGATCTAATATTATACCTGCGAGCATTATACAATTCATCAGCAATAGAATCTCGGACTGTCAACATATCATCTACACCCACCTCGCCAAATAAATCTATATCCATATCAGTTTCCGTTGTAAAATGACCTTCTGTTTGTCTTCTGCTTCTTCTGCTGGGTCTATGTGTCTCGGTGTGTATAAAATTTTCATCAACATCACAAGCACTAAATTCAGGATCACTGCGAGATGGATGTCTCCGAATAAAGTTATGTACTGCCATAGTAGCAACTACAATAGAACGTTGTTTTCGGAATGGATATTATGGCATTCTTTGAAGAATGCTCCATTTATTTTTCCAAACTCCAAATGTACGTTTTATCACACTTCGAAGTGATGAATGTGCCTTATTAAAATATTCATGTTTGCCTTGAACTGGACGGTACCCCGTGCGTAATCCGCTAAATGATACCTTGTGTCTGGATAAGGTTTCAAATACCCTGTCCTCATTGGGTATCTAGCATCAACTAAATAATATTTACCTGTAAGATTTCATAACAATAATTAATTTTTTTACTATGCATGAACATTTAAGAGTATGAAAAATATAACTACGTACCTTGCGGGGGATGTGGGAAATGAAGGCTACGGTCCGTCAAAGCACGTGCAAAGACGCGACTATCATGAGCTGATCCTTCCCACCCAGCTAGTACAAATGTAAAACACATGTTGAAATCGCAGACTGCCATAACATTTTGTGTTGTGGTACCATGACGACCAATATATCGAACTTGATCTTCTACAGGTATTATTGCACTAACATGTGTTCCATCAATGGCGCCTATACAATTCTTAAAGAATGGCATATAACGATCATCATTGCTGATTTCCGTTGGTGTATATCTAAATTGCCGATCAGTAGGTTTTATAACCTCTATTGCTAGAAGCAGTAGTGCTTTTATGCCCTTTGAGAAGTATCTACTTATGGTTTCAGATGAATGTTGGAAGCGTTCACGTGTTGCTCTAAATGATCCACGTTGTCCTAAAATGTATAATGTAATAGCTAATACTTCTCTTGTTGTTGTTCGTTGTGATCCTCTTAAGCCATGAAAGTCCTCAAGATTTCTAAGCAGATCAATAAATATTTGTCTTGACATTCTAAATGTATCATGACACCTAATTGGATGCCCATTTAGCATTTCTCTAACCCATTTATCCCCCGTCTGAGTAGACGTCATACAAGGTGTCGGATCACGTACACTATCATGTATAAAAGATATAGTTGATATCAATATGTTACAATATTCAAGATATTGAGCATGTTCAGGAGAAACACTATCAGAATTATCATCTTCATCACTTGAGTAATCATGACTATTGTCATCCATTGCAAAACTGTAACACAAAATTTACAATATTAAAATAACACAACAATTGGAAAAAACACTAACAGAGTATTTAAAAGCTCAATTTGAAGATGTCATTATATTTAATATAAAAAAAGACTGCATTAAAAAAAAGATACAATATCACTTGAGACTTAATTCATAATGATTTTTAATCCACCAAACCCTTGAATCTGGAGGAATGCTCATAAAAAGCTCTCTATTGCTCTTTGATAGGAAAATTATTTTCCAAAAACATGATAAGAAAATAATTTTACGAAATTGCTAGAGGCAAGCGCACCTATCGCGTGTAGTATATATATGATAAAAATATCATAACATAGTCGTATTAGTCCTGGGTCCCGTCGAGTATTGTTACTTCGAGAAAACGGCTATTGTTTTATCGGATTAAAAATAAGTGATGAAAGTGATAATTAAAAACAAAAACAAAAATGATAACATAACGATAATAACAAAAATGATAACAATCGCGGGCTTGGTGTGCGTTTAGCAAAAACCAAGAAAAGCGATAGAAAAGACAAAAAGGACGCACTAAATTAAAACGCACACACTCTACGAAATTGAAATGAAAGCGATAAATTGCAGGAATTAAAGAAATGCAATCCCTACCCAAATAGGTAGAGGGGAAATAAATGCGTGAGCAAGTTCTACCCAAACGGGTAGACGGGAAATAAATGCGTGAGCAAGTTCTACCCAAACGGGTAGACGGGAAATAAATGCAGTGCAAGTCCTATCCAAATGGATAGGCGGGAAATAAATGCATTGCAATAATGAAATAAAACTAAGCTATTAAACGAAATAACGAAAACAAAAACACGAATAAAAAAAAGTAATGACAACGAAAAAATGACGGAAATGAAAATGATTAAAACATAAAACAACAAAAACACGAATAATAAAAACATAAAGTGAAAATACGAAAACGAAGAAAGCATTACGAGAGAAAAACGCTCGCTTTGAAGCGATTTTAAACGCAGCCCGAATATCCCATTCTAAACTACCGTGTCAAGGAAGAAAAGAATGAAAAATTATGACGACGCATAAATTCGAATATAAGCGAGAAAACCGATTTTATGGCGACGAATAAATCTAGCTAAAGAAAGAAAAATTGCGAAAATTGAAGTGCGGAAATAAAGCTAAGTTATGAATTTGAAATACGGTGCAGAAATAAAGCTAAGTTATGAATTGAAATACGGTGCAGAATTTGAAATTGCAGAAATTGAAATTACGCTACGAATGCACGAAAAAAAACTAAATTTATTTATTGCCATAATAACGGGGTTTACAGGAAATAAAATTACAAAATAAAAAACATTTAATTACAACATTTATATTACAAAAAAGGAAATAAAATAAAACCTAATTAATTACATAAAAAAAAGAAAATACAAAATGGTGGAGGAATATTGTGGAAGATCACCCAAAAAGGGCAATCCATTAGGAGCCAAGAGGTTCCAAGAGGTTCCAAGAGAGAGAATTGATGAGGGGGTCGGCCTCTATTTATAGGCAAAATTTTGGAATTACACGCCCTCGGACACGGGCTTGTCTTAGGGCGTGACACGGCTTGGGGTGCGAATAGCCAGAACAGCTGGATCCAGGCTGGCATCTAGAAGGTTTGATCGGCGACTTTGGAAGTACACGGGCGTGTTCTAAGGAACACGGGCGTGTTCGATGTCGGCAGGCTTGAGCTTGAACTGGGCGTGACACCTGGCGTGTCCTTTGGTTTTCTGGAAGCTTTGTTGAGTCACGGCCTCGGTCACGGGCGTGACCCAATCACGGCCGTGACATTGGGCGTGACATTGACATTTGGGCTCGAATTCTGGCTGAACATCCAACACGGGCGTGACCTAGTACACGGCCTCGGTCACGGGCGTGACCGAGGGCGTGACTTGATGTTTGAGCTGGAAAAAAAAGACAGAAATGAAAATTATCAGAAATTATTGAACACGCCCTTGGACACGGGCGTGTCCGAGGGCGTGACTTAATAAAATTACAGAAATTTTATAAAATGAAAATAAAACTAAGTTAAAAACAAAAAATAGCAAAAACAAACATTTTATTCATTAATTTACATATATTATTTACAAATTTAATTAAAACTATACTAAAAACTATATAGAAAAATGCGTATATTTTCTATTTATCAAACACCCCCATACTTAAGCTTTTGCTATTCCAGAGCAAAAGTAAGGGATACCTATAAGACGTTAATAAAATTTCTAATTTACTAAAAATTTTATTTAATCAAAAGTGAGATCGAAATAAATTTAGGAGATTTAAAGAGGTAAGTCCTAAATTGTGAAGATAATTTAAAAAGAGCGAAAAAGTTTTAGCGAAACTTCTAAAGTTAGTTAAATAGCGTCGAATATTGCAGTTTTTGGCACCTTTTAATTAGAATAGAATTATATAAAACTTTAACTTTTTTAAGAAAATTTTTAAGAATAAATAAAACCTACTAATTATGCTCTCGCAAACTTTTTAAATTAAAATCTAGCTTACAATTTTAGTGGCTAAGGGGTAGGGGAAAAAGGAAAGCTTTGGCAAAGAGAAGAGTGCTTGGATTAGGGGTGATGGATTTAATCCTCTCACCCCACCTTTTTGGTGGTTTTGCTTTGATTCCCAACGTTGGTTTACGGGGGATAATTGAAATCTTTTTAAACTTAACCCAATGCCCGTGTTTACGGAATTTTATTTTTTTATTCCCATTGACACGAGATTTCTTTTAACAATATTGGGTGCCTGTGTTTACGGAATCTTTTTATTCCCATTGACACAGGATTTCTTTTAAAACGTCTTCTATTACTTTTTATGCCAAGCTAAAGGGGTGAGGGTTTCAAAAGAAAAACTAGAGTAATAAAAGAGTATTTGAGAGCAAAATTTAGTAGATTAGAATATTCCTAAAGTTTCACAAGTTCGAGTTAGAATAATTGAATCTAAAGATGGTTTGCCAATATAATACAAAAACGAATCTATTTAGGGTTAACTCGAGGTAGTGCTAAAAGTTTTGTTCTCAAATTAAATTAAGATCACAAGAAATTTTTTACTACCAAAATTCCTTGATTTAAATTTACAAACTATGATGCAAATAAAATGGTTTTAGCAAATCAAAAATAGTGAAAACGCTTAAAGATAAACTCTACCTAGCCTTGGAAATAACAAAAAGCTAAGTAGGGGTTTTTATTCTATTTTTGGAGTTTTTTGATAAGTTTTTCTTTTCATCAAAATTTTTTTTGGAGTTTTTAAGATATGATATTTTTTGATTTTTTATAACAAAATACATATATAAATACTTAATAAAAACAAAGTAACAAAAAGAAAGAAGAAAATTAAGAAAAGCAAAAATACATACAAAATATTTTTTTGGATTTTTGTAATATATATTTTTTTTCATCAAAAAAAAAATTTTTGATTTTTTAATTTTGGTAAAATATATACATTAATACTAAAAAAGAAAGAGAAAGAAAAATACAAATTTATATAAAAATTTTTGGTGTTATGACAAAATATGTTTTGTTATAACAAATTTTTAAGTACATTTTTCATCATTTTTTTTTATTTTGATTTATAACAAAATACATATGTAAATACATATATATTTACATTAATACTAAAAAAAGGAAAAAGAAAGAAAAAGAAAGAGAAAGACATATATATTTTTTGTATGTTATGACAAAATTTTTGTGAATTTTGTTATAACAAAATTTTTTAGTAAAACTTTTCATCATTTTTTTTTGGATTTTGATTTATTATTATAAATAAGGATTTTTATATACAAATAAAAGACATACACATAAAACATTTATAAAAAAATTTTGGTGTTTTTTCTAAGTTAATTAATGATTTTTTTTTGGATTTTTCAATTTTATGTAAGAGGGACAAAGATGTTGCAAAGATGTTGCAACAATACTTATAAACATTTATAAGAGGGGCAAAGATGTTGCAACATAATTTATTATGTCATAACAAATTTTGTTATGTTATAACAAATAATTTTTTATGTTGTAACAAATTTTGCTATTTTATTTATTTTGTCATTTTTTGGTTTTTTTCTAAGTAAAAATGGGGGACAATAATTACAAAAGGGGAAAACATCATACCATACCCCCATACTTAAAATCAACATTGTCCCCAATGTTGAAGTAAGTATGAGGAACAAATCTATATATGTACAAAAGCATAAAAAGAGGAAAAAGAAAATACAAGGGGGGAAAAAGCAGGGGGAAAAAGCACGCCCCTATTTGGGAGACGGGATGACCGGAATAATTACCTGCAAAAGATGTTAAAACAATATAATAAAACCTATTTACAAGGGGGAATAAAAAGGATTATATTATATACATATAAGTATATATATATATAAGTTTTTTTTTTTGTGTGTGTTTTTATTATTTTTCCAAGTTACAAAAAATAAAACATATAAATAAAGCAAAACTATATATATATTGTTATCTTCATTTTTGGACTTTTCTTAAATATATACATTTATAAACATAATGATATTTAATATAAAAAAAAAGGAAACAAAAATAATAAGGACAAAAAGGGAAAAACAAAGTAAAAAAAAAACATTTATTATTATTATTTTTTTCTATATTACAAAAAGAATGAAATATATAAAGTAAAACTATATATTTTTTTGAAGTTTTCTAAATACATTTTCATCATTTTTAAAATATGCATATTTATAAAAACCTTTATACTTAATAAAAATAAGAAAAATAAAGAGAAGCTTTAAAATAAAAAACAAAGAAGAAGAAGTGAAATCCAAGGATAAAAGTAATAGGGTTTCCCTTTTCAAAATATCGACAAAAATCCCCTCGCGGGTCTGCCGAGTAATCCTACTTTCAGAAAACTACCTATTATTCTATCTTAAAAATTTCAAAAATTCTTTAAGATTTATTTTTCAAAGTTTTTCATTATTTTGTTATTTTAGTTAGAGTATTATTTTGTTTTGTTTAAATATGCATAAATAAGCTTAATGAAAATAAAATAGAAATCATATATTTTTTTCTTGCATATTTATATACAAAATAAAACTAAATAAGTAATAATAAAAGAAACTTAAGAAAGAAAACAAAGTAAAAAAAAAGAGGAAAGAAACAAAACATTTTTTTTTTTTGGATTTTTCAACTTAATATTTTCATCATCATTATTTTTTTGGATTTTCTTTTTATCATGATAAAAATATGTATTAATACACAAATGAAAATATGAATGAAACAAGAAACATATTTACAAAAAGAAAATATAGTTATATTAATTTTTTTGAATTTTTCTAAGATAAGTTTTTATCATAATAATTTTTTTTTTTAGATTTTTAATTTTATTACATATATACATATTAATACTAAAGTAAAAATAAGGGATAAAAAGAAAAGAACAGAAAAGAAAAATGAAAATACATTAAAGTAAATTTTTTTGGATTTTCTATAAGAATTTTTCATCACTTTTTTTTTTTGGTTTTCTTATATGTACATTTATATACATATTAATTCTTAATAAAAATAAAAGAAGGAACAAAAATAATATGATACAAAAATAATATGATATAAATATATAGATTTTTTTTGTATGTACAAATATATACATAATGATACTAAAAAAAAGTACAAAAAAGAGAAAAACAAAGAAAAAAATCATTTATGATTTTTGGGTTTTTCTATATTTACAAGAAGCATGAAATATATATATAAAGTAAAACCATATATATTTTTGGAGTTTTCTACTTATGTTTTCATCATCATTTAAAATACACATATTTAAAGTTATATTAAAACATAAGAAAAAAACGAAATTAATAAAGAAAAGCTTTAAGATGAAAAGCAAGGAAGAAAAAGTAGAAATAATAAGGTAAAAGCAACGGGGTTTCCTCTTTTCAAAATATCGACAAAAATCCCCTTTCGGGTCTGTCGAGTAATCCTACTTCGAGAAAACGATCTATTGTCTTATCTCAAAATTCCTAGAATTCATTTTGATTTTGATTATAAAGTTTTTCATTATTATTTTTCATTTTGAAATTTGAAATAATATGTTTTCAAATATGCATATAAAAACTTTAATGAAAAACAAAATAGAAATCCTATCATTTTTTTGGATTTTCTTATAGGCATATAAAGAAAGAACATATATTTTTTTTTGGTTTTTAATTTTATATATTTACAAATTAAGGCTTAATGAAAAGAAAGAACATATATTTTTTTGGTTTTGGGGGTTTTTTAATTTTTTTTATTTTTATTTTTTGAAGATGATAAAATCAATAACGTAAACTCTTTTCGCAATATCGACGAAGTCTCCCCGGCAACGGCGCCAAAAACTTGATAGGAAAATTATTTTCCAAAAACTTGATAAGAAAATAATTTTACGAAATTGCTAGAGGCAAGCGCACCTATCGCGTGTAGTATATATATGATAAAAATATCATAACATAGTCGTATTAGTCCTGGGTCCCGTCGAGTATTGTTACTTCGAGAAAACGGCTATTGTTTTATCGGATTAAAAATAAGTGATGAAAGTGATAATTAAAAACAAAAACAAAAATGATAACATAACGATAATAACAAAAATGATAACAATCGCGGGCTTGGTGTGCGTTTAGCAAAAACCAAGAAAAGCGATAGAAAAGACAAAAAGGACGCACTAAATTAAAACGCACACACTCTACGAAATTGAAATGAAAGCGATAAATTGCAGGAATTAAAGAAATGCAATCCCTACCCAAATAGGTAGAGGGGAAATAAATGCGTGAGCAAGTTCTACCCAAACGGGTAGACGGGAAATAAATGCGTGAGCAAGTTCCACCCAAACGGGTAGACGGGAAATAAATGCAGTGCAAGTCCTATCCAAATGGATAGGCGGGAAATAAATGCATTGCAATAATGAAATAAAACTAAGCTATTAAACGAAATAACGAAAACAAAAACACGAATAAAAAAAAAGTAATGACAACGAAAAAATGACGGAAACGAAAATGATTAAAACATAAAACAACAAAAACACGAATAATAAAAACATAAAGTGAAAATACGAAAACGAAGAAAGCATTACGAGAGAAAAACGCTCGCTTTGAAGCGATTTTAAACGCAGCCCGAATATCCCATTCTAAACTACCGTGTCAAGGAAGAAAAGAATGAAAAATTATGACGACGCATAAATTCGAATATAAGCGAGAAAACCGATTTTATGGCGACGAATAAATCTAGCTAAAGAAAGAAAAATTGCGAAAATTGAAGTGCGGAAATAAAGCTAAGTTATGAATTTGAAATACGGTGCAGAAATAAAGCTAAGTTATGAATTGAAATACGGTGCAGAATTTGAAATTGCAGAAATTGAAATTACGCTACGAATGCACGAAAAAAAACTAAATTTATTTATTGCCATAATAACGGGGTTTACAGGAAATAAAATTACAAAATAAAAAACATTTAATTACAACATTTATATTACAAAAAAGGAAATAAAATAAAACCTAATTAATTACATAAAAAAAAAGAAAATACAAAATGGTGGAGGAATATTGTGGAAGATCACCCAAAAAGGGCAATCCATTAGGAGCCAAGAGGTTCCAAGAGGTTCCAAGAGGTTCCAAGAGAGAGAATTGATGAGGGGGTCGGCCTCTATTTATAGGCAAAATTTTGGAATTACACGCCCTCGGACACGGGCGTGTCTTAGGGCGTGACACGGCTTGGGGTGCGAATAGCCAGAACAGCTGGATCCAGGCTGGCATCTAGAAGGTTTGATCGGCGACTTTGGAAGTACACGGGCGTGTTCTAAGGAACACGGGCGTGTTCGATGTCGGCGGGCTTGAGCTTGAACTGGGCGTGACACCTGGCGTGTCCTTTGGTTTTCTGGAAGCTTTGTTGAGTCACGGCCTCGGTCACGGGCGTGACCCAATCACGGCCGTGACATTGACATTTGGGCTCGAATTCTGGCTGAACATCCAACACGGGCGTGACCTAGTACACGGCCTCGGTCACGGGCGTGACCGAGGGCGTGACTTGATGTTTGAGCTGGGAAAAAAAGACAGAAATGAAAATTATCAGAAATTATTGAACACGCCCTTGGACACGGGCGTGTCCGAGGGCGTGACTTAATAAAATTACAGAAATTTTATAAAATGAAAATAAAACTAAGTTAAAAACAAAAAATAGCAAAAACAAACATTTTATTCATTAATTTACATATATTATTTACAAATTTAATTAAAACTATACTAAAAACTATATAGAAAAATGCGTATATTTTCTATTTATCACTCTTGTCCCTTATAAAGTTTAGAGCAAAAAAGTATAAAGGTAGATTTCCTTTATTTTCTGTAGTGTTTGAAATCAAATCTACGGTTTCTTTGATAGAAATTGTTGGAGGCCTAGCTGAAATTGCTGCATCTTTTATCTCTTTCATAAGCAATAGTGCAATTCGTTCATTCTTCCCAATTTTTCTTCTTTTATTCATAGACGATGACGCATTTGATGCGGCCCCACCAAAATCTTCATTCCTACCAACTGGGGACGCGGGATCCTCCGCCATATTGTCATCTTCTACACCAATCACCATCTCTGATGGCAAACTCCCTACAGAAGGTGCCCATCCATCCTTACCAGTAGCTACCACTTGAGTAAACATTTTATCGAGTTGAACCTCTAGGTCAGGAGCTAAACCTGTGTAGCGGAATTGTTTTGCCGCAGGAACCACCTAAACGTAAAAAAAATTTATTAATGACTAAAGCAGATTACACAATAGAAATTTTAAATGATAATTATTAATAATTTAAACCTTTAATCTTTCCTCCCACTCATCGGATGCGTCAATAGTTCGTTTCTCTGAGTTCCAACCCAACCCTGTTTCTCCGTGTTTGAGCTCTTTCCATAACTTCCACTCCTTTTTAAGTTGATCCCATTTGTTCTTCATCTGCGTACGGTCATAACATTACCCGCTCGCTGCTTAAAATTTGTCACTAAATTTTTCCAACCGTCCTTGCTGAAATGGGTTGTAGGTCTATTCCCCAAATCAATCTCTTTAATGCAAAGCTCACAAAAAAGCATAACTTCAACAGTCTCCCATATAGCTGGGATGCCTCCGTCCTTTGTTTTGCCAATTTTTAAGAAACTAGAAACAAACGATTAACAAATATTTTGATATTAAACACAAACTTTATTAAACAAACGATGATCAAATAATTTGCCAATAATTGCTAATGCATTCAATTCATGAACATAAAATTGATGATTTCTAGCATGAGCCCCATTTGTTAATGGGGGATTCCAACAGTAACTTTGATGAAGATGAAGAACAAGGTAAGTGCAAAACTTAAGACCAAACCAAATGGAATAACATCGTAAGTACAAAAATGAAGAGGAAGAACATATTATTAATTACAAAAATTAAGACCAAACCAAATGGAATACTAATTTCGGAGGAAGAGTGGGAAAATAGGCATCCAAACTATGCTAGGCCGATTGGAATTGATTCCAACAATGCCTTCAAATCAGAGAAAAAGGCTTACAAGTTCTTCATTCAACATTACATGTGTAGGTATGGAAATCATGAACAAAAGAAGAGTTGGTCTAAATTTTAACAACATACCCACACAAAAAATTCAAGTTGGAATGAAATAAACAATGAAAAACCACTTGAAAAAAATATAAAATCCTCTGAATCAGAGAACAATAAAAGTAGCTATAATAAGGAAAATATGACAGCTTTGCCTTGATGCAGCAAGCCATAAAATACATTCATATTCCACCATTTTCAATCTCTACTGATGTAGCATGCAATCAACAGAGTGATGACAAATAAATTAAACTTTTAACGGTGTCTATTAAAATACTTAGCACCAAGCTCAGATCTACTGGGATACATCTTAACAACAACTGTGGAAAAGTCTGGGAAGCCAGTGGAAATGCAGAGATATCTTTTTAAAAGCTCGGTCAATAGCCTCATTTGAGGGAAAACAACGAAAACATCTTAAGAAATGCAGAGATCTACATAAAACATCTTAAGAAATGCGGAGATCTACATGCATCCAACTTCCATTTGAGGGAAAACAACGAAAATAAAGCATACCTTGAGTGGTGGAGGTCCTGCCGTCGAGTGGTGGAGGTCCTGCCGTCGAGTGGTGGAGGAAGATTGCAGCGGCGTCGAGAAGGAGGGAAGAAGGAATGGCGTCAGATCTGTCGTCTGCAGCGGCGTCGTTCCTGCCGTCGAGTGGTGGGGAAGAAGAAACGGCGCCGGTCCTGCCGTCGAGTGGTGGGGAAGAAGATTGCAGCGAGAGAAATGACGTCGATTGGCGAGGAAGAAGAAGATCGCAGCGCAGGAAGCGCGTAATTAAAACAAAGAGTGGTGCACTAAATTTTGCAATGGACACACCCAGAACAAACCTAACTTTTCATGTTCAAATGAAAAATTTGCTTGAAGTATCAATTGATAGCTTGTCCACGGTATAAAAAACGTTTGATCAAATAATTGTTTTACAACTAACAGATGATATTTTAAGAAATCATTTAAAAGATCTTTTCAATTGTTTGGCCAAAAGATTTTATAATCTTCGTTAGTTGTAAAACGATCATTTGGTCAAACGTCTTTCATACCGTTGACAAACTATCAATCGACACTTCAAGAAATCTTTTCAATTGAGCATGACTATCTTCAACACGATTGGTTGTCATATTATCCAAATGGATAAATTTGTCAATCCAAGCAGAGACAAAATACTCTTTAAAAGGTTCAATCTATGTTATAATAATATTATGAAAATACATTAGGATGTTTGTCAACATACACATTTTTGCATTGATGTCAAGGCACTAATGAAGTCCGTTCATTTGGAGAATCAATCAAATGTTGTCATTGAAGTAAATATACTTCAAACTCTTTTCTCGTTCGAAAGTACTTCTTGCAATGTGTAAGTGTGTTTCTATTTATATGTGCTTTGTACAAAAGATTCTTAGAAGTAGGAAAAAAATACTTTGATAACATTCATCAATGCTACCTCTATATCTGTCACCAAAACATCTGGAAGAGCATTTTGACCGAGAACTAACTTAAAATAATTAAGGGCTCAAACATAACTACTTTTAGTATCATTTGACATGAATATAAATGAAGTATAAAAAGTGATATGATGTAACCCCAACAACATATAGTAATTAGAGACGGTATTATTGCGGGTCGTTCAACGCTCTCCTAGACCGGTCGAGCTAAGCTGTCGTAGCTCGAGAGTGTGTCGAACACGCAAACAGTCAAAAGAGAGAACCAATAGTAGACTGCGAGATTTTTACGTGGAAAACCCGAAACGGGAAAAAAAACCACGGGGCCTAGCCCAGTTCTGAATGATCCACTAGTGTTGTGAGTTACACAGAATTTTTTTTAGGGTGACAAGTCACCGCTCGTTGCAGAGATTTTGTTAAGTCCTCGGGAGCTGAGCGTGGTGAAGCGTGCTCAGAGACAGCCGTGAGCATGGAACTCGGCAGAGCAGTCCTGAGCAAAGCGCTGCGGAGCAGCCTGGAGCAGAGCGCTGCAAAGCAGTCTAGAGCAGAGCGCGGTGGAGCAACGTGGAGCGGTGTGCTGCAGAGTAACCTAGAGTTGTGCGCTCCAGGGCGGCCTAGAGCGGAACGCTGCCGAGCAGCCTGGAGCGGTGCGCAACGGAGCAGCCTGGAGGGGTGCGCTGCGGAGCGGTCTGGAGCGGTGCGCTGCGGAGCGGCCTGGAGCGGAGCTCGGCGGAGCGGCTTGGAGCGGTGTTGTGACGACCCAGGTCTGGCCCACTCTGGATCACACAATGACCATTGTGACCTCATCTGGCACCGTCTGGGCTGCAGCCCAAGCACCCAGCCCATCTCCATCCACATGCGGGTTGTTGGTGGTCACATCCTCCCTTTGATGATGCAAACTCAATAGTTAAGCATGCACTACGGAGACTTCCCAGGAGGTCACCCATCCCAAAATTGCTCCAGCCCGAGAACTATGGAGTTTTTCCACTTCTCATCACCAACCGGCTCACTCTAGATCACACAAGGACCACAGTGACCTCCCCTGGCACCGTCCAGGCTGCAGCCCAAACACCCAACCCATCTCCATCCACAGGTGGTTTGTTGGTGGCCACGACTTTTTTTTGTGACGACCCAGGGTCGGCCCACTCTAAATCACACAAGGGCCACTTTGATCTTACCTGGCATCATCCGGGCTGCAGTCTAAGCACCCAACCCATCTCCATCTACTGGTGGTTGTTGGTTACCACAACCTACCTTTGATGAGACAAACTTGATAGTTAAACAAGCATCACGGGGACTTCCCAGTAGGTCGCCCATCCCGAAATTGCTCCAGCTCAAGCACACTTAACTATAGAGTTTTTTCACTTCTCATCATCAATTGAGCTGATCCGGGCTGTAGCCCAAGCACCCAACCCATCTCCCTCCACAGGCGGGTTGTTGGTGGCTACAATCTCCCTTTGATGAGGTAAATTCGATAGTTAAGCATGCACCATGGGGACTTCCCAGGAGTTCAGCCATCCCAAAATTGCTCCAGCCGGAGCACGTTTAACTATAGAGTTTTCCACTTCTCATATATAGTTAAGCGTGCTCGGGCTGGAGCAATTTCAGGATGGGTGACCTCTTGGGAAGTCCCCATGGTGCATGCTTAATTATAAAGTTTGCCTCATCAAAGGGAGGTTATGGCCACCAATAAACCGCCTGTGGATGGAGATGGGTTAAGTGCTTGGGATGCAGCCCTGACGATACTAGATGAGGTCACAGTGATCTTTGTGTGATCCAGAGTGGGCCAGACCTGGGTCATCATAGGTGTGCTGCGGAGCAGCTGGGAGAGGAGCAATGCGGAGTGACCTCGAGCGAGGCGTTGCGGAGAGGCCTTGAGCGGAGCGGACTAGAGCGGAGTGGCCTTGAGCGGAGCGGCCATGAGCGGAGCATTACAGTGTGGCGTACAGCGGAGCGCTGCGGAGCGGCCTTGAGCGGAGCGCTGCAGAGTTGTCTGGAGTGGAGCACTATGGAGATGCCTGAAGCAGAGCACTGCGGAGCGACCTTGAGTGGAGAACTGCGGAGTGGCCTGGAGCGGAGCGCTGCGGAGTTGCCTGGAGCGGAGCACTATGGAGCGACCATGAGCGGGGGGTTGCGGAGTGGCCTAGAGGGGAGCACTGCGGAGCGGCCTGGAGTGGAGCACTGCGGAGCGAGGGGGAGCGCTCCTCGTGGAGCAGGAGCGAGCAGGAGCGCTTCCCGTGGAGCGAGAGCAAGCGGGTGCGCTTCCTGGGGAACAGTCAAGAGTGGAAGCGCACTCGGCGGAGCAGGAGCAAGCAAGATATCTCCCCCGGAGGAGGAGCGAGCGAGAGCTCTCCCCCCAGAGGAGGAGCAAGCGGGAGCTCTCCCCACGGAGGAGGAGCGAGCGGGAGCTCTCCCCATGGAGCAGGAACGAGCGGGAGCTCTCCCCACGGAGGAGGAGCGAGTGGGAGCTCTCCCCACGGAGGAGGAGAGAGCGGGAGCGCTTCTCGCAGAGCAGGAGCGAGCGCGAGCTCTTCCCACGGAGTAGGAGCGAGCGGGAGCGCTTCCCGCGAAGCAGGAGCGAGTGAGAGCGCTTCGTGTAGAGCAGGAGCGACCGAGCTTTCCGCGGAGCAGGAGCGAGCGGGAGCGCTTCCCGCGGAGCAGGAGCGAGCGGGAGCGTTTCCCGCAGAGCAGGAGCGAGCGGGAGCGCTTCTCGTGGACCAGGCAGGAGCGGTAGCGCTAAGGTGTTTAACAGCTGGATTAAGACCGACCATAAATATTGGTGCCTCTCTGCGGGTCCGGGCGAGCCCACGATGAGAAACACTTAGTCCAGCTCAACCCGAACCCTTTTAGGGGAACCTCATCAATTGCCCCCCCCCCCAGTTTTTAGAGGCCGCGATTTGGAATTGATAGTCCAAAATTTTTTACCACTCATCATGAGTCAGTGGGGGAGCATCTGTCCCTGCTCGGACAGAGATAATTATCACGGTCGCAAGAGAGGAGGTAAAGATTCCCTTTTGGGGTTTTGCTTGTGGTGAAAATATTGCGCGAGAGCCCGCCTCGAGGCACTTCCACGGAGGTGCGCGTGTGAACGCACATTCACGGTGGGGCATGTGCAAGGGCGCGAAGGAGCGCGCATGAATTGGAGGAGCCATATGTGTATCCACGCTCCTTATTGGAGGGTGTCTCGTGCCACCCTCTAAGGGACGGTCATGCTCTAATTGGAGTGTGTGATAGTGTCGCGCTCCAATCGGAGCACGACAGCTCCATTGGAGTGTGTGATAGTGGCGCACTTCAATTGGAGAGTGGCAGCTCTGATTGGAGCGCACGACAGTACCGCGCTACTATTGGAGCGCCCGACAGTACCGCGCTACTATTGGAGCGCCCGGCAGTGCCGCGCGCAACGTCGAGATATACTTGACACAGAAGACAGAGCCAGTCAAAGCAGTATTATAAGTCGACGCAACATCGACGCAGAAGATGAAGTTCAAAGTCCAAGTCATTAACTCGACGAATACGTCGATAAGGATTCGACGCAACGTCGATATCTGAGTTTATCCAATGCTAAGAAGGAATTCGAAGCAACTTCTATTATAACTCAGAGGTGCGTCGATTAAAAGGAAAAAGAATTTGACGCTACGTCGAATACAGACAGAAATAGAACGTTTTCTGTTATCCTTTTCTGATGCTTCTTCAAAAGGTATCCAAGGATGTAATTCAAATTCTAATGGTTCGTTTATTTCCAAGAACAGACTGGAGTACTCCAGAGAGATAACAAAGACTTTCTTGGAAGTTATTCAAATTTAGATTGACGGGTCGTGAACAGGAATGGAAAGAAACATTTTTTATCCAATGGGCATTCCTTCTAAGCACAGAATAGAAGATGAAACCAAATCAATCATCATTCGATAGAGAATTATAAGACGACGGAGGAAGAAAGACAACATAACAATTGAAGTTATTCAGTCTTCTTGCTGCTCAAGCTCTCTCTCTAAGAAAACAACAAGGAGAATATCTCTGTGAAGAAAAAAAACAAAATGGCTCTGCTTCTTCTTCTTCTTCTTCACTTACAGCAGGAAACCATCAAGAGTATAGAGAGATCATCAGGATCACAAGCTCATAACCCTTGCATTCATTTCTACCTCAAGCAAGGGTTCATCAAAACAGATCCTAAAGAACACCAACAGAAGAAACTGATAGTTTATATAGGATGTAGTCTTAAACACCTAGAGGGGGGTGAATAGGTTTCTTTTATTTTCGGCTTAGTGTTTTCTGATTTTAGATTAGGAAATTATCAAGCACAGAAAAACACAAAGAGATTTATAGAGGTTCCTCAAGACAGGGTGTCTTGAGTAGTCCTCTTTCCCCCTTCACCTTTCTAACAATGAGTTAGACAAGGCCAACTTCTCCAAACCCAGCTCCAAGAGCTTACAACACAGATCCCTCGGGATCTCTCAGGTTTTCCCAACCCTACCTCAGGCACAGCAGCCCTACCTCAGAGGAATCCACCTCCTACAACTCAGACCACCTCCTGGTCCTACCTCAAGCTGACCTCTCAGCTCTACAACTCAGGCTATTCAGCCCTACCTCAGATCACACACTGATCCTACCTCAGAGGACTCCTCCTACAACTCAGGCCTATCAGCCTTACACACTCAGGCAATAAATCCCTACAGTCTCAGAACCCAAAGGCTCCTACAGATGGTATAAAGAGGTTTACAAAAATAGAAGCAAGAAGAGGTCAAGCCTTGTTCTTCTTCTTCTTGTCAGCTGCTGTTGCAGACTTGAATCAGGGAGGAGAAGAGCAGCTCCAACTTGATTCTTCTTGATCAGCACTTCAGATGAAGGACTGGATCTACTTGCTCTATCTTGAGATGAATCAAGATGAGCTATCTCTTTTCTCTTTACAGCCTTGTGTGAGCTCAGTTCTTGGCTGCCGACAATGGAACAGTACGCTTCCGCTTCTTTTCGTGAGCTTGAGAGAAAGATCGATAACAAAGCTCTTTTTCTCAACCCTAACTTATCCCTTTTATACTCCTTTTATCTTCAACGGCTCTTAACTGTCCTCCTGACAGATATGAGAGTGATTGATGGACCCCACAATACATTTCTGCAGCTTGCGCCAAAAGCAGAACCCGCCAGATCATGTTTGAAACTGTCTCAGCGGTTGGGCTGAGATGGTCAGCCTTCTCAGCGGTTGCTTCTGTCCCGTCCCAGCGGATCCGCTGAGACAGACAGTTGTCTTAGCAGTTTCTTCTATCTGCAGCTCATCTTGCCCAGATGCCTTCTCAGCGGCTCCTGGTCTTATCTCAGCGGTTCAGCTGAGACAGAGAGCTTGTCTTAGCTGATCGTACATTACACCATGGTGTGCCCTAGTCCTGCATACTTATGAGATAGAAATAGAGTTTATCAAATACAACTTGCACTTAGTATTGAGTGTGAGGACTCTTCAAATCAAGGGAACATTGAAGGTCATTTTCCCAACAATCTCCCCCTATTTGAAGAAGGCAGAACACCCTCAAATGCTAGAGTACATTACTCATAAATTCTTGATATGTGTTATTGCAATAATGAATTCATCATATCATGCTCATTGCATCAAGGATTTTATAACAGATAATATTTATGAAAGTCATATTACCACAGTTTAATTAACCCAACGGTGATATTTGATAAGCATGATAATGCAACATAGATTGAATTAACCAATCAAAACAGGGTAAGGTTTAGTTATAACTCAGATTTGCAACTTATATACGGTGGTAATTCAAAGCTCAGTTTGCATTCATATATTCATAAAATATTTCAAACACATTATAATTCAATTATCATCCAGCCATTCATAAGATATTTTCTTTTCTTAGAAGATTTGTTTTGAATACTTTATCTCCCCCTTTCTTAGAAGATTTATGTATAAGATATTTATGCATTCATTTAGAATTATCTTTTCTTAGAAGATTTGTTTCAGTGTGAGGTCAGAATTGATGACTGCATTTGTATCCTCCCTCTTTCTGGCTTCTTCATAGATTTGTTGATGAAGGTCTTGCTGAATGTTGATAACAACAGCCGGGGCATCATCCTGCTCATCTTTAGTGTCAGCATCTTGATGATCACTCAGATTGACATCACCAGCATGATCATCCTCCTCCCCCTCAGAGAGAGCATTCTTTTATGTTGAGTCCAGGAATGCTATAACCTGATCTTTATCAGTTGATGGCTCTTGTGGCTGCTCCCCCTCAGATGGAGCACACATCAGTGCTTGAGGATCAGAAGTTATGACTTTGTCCAGCTATAGTGGATGGACAGGTTCAGTTGGCAGGTCCTTTGGTGTAGCCTCTTTGTTGAGAATGCTGTGTGACCTAATGTCAGCACCAGCATCTTCATCTTTGTCTGAATGATCACACTTACAACTTGACATGATCATCCTTATTTTCTTAGAAGATGAGGGGGTAGCCTTTAGTTTCAGAGGGCTGACTCCTAGGCATTACCCTAGTGAATCTTTCTAAAGTCTTGATGTCCATTCTCTTGAGATAGTGAAGATTTTCTCCTTTGGATGTGTTGAACTTGTCAGGGTAGGTTTGCTTTTCACTAATCAGATTGGCTATTTATGGCTTAAGACTTAGGTAAAATTAAACCTGGTAATTGGATTTGATTGCTCTTATAATTGTAAGTGCAAATGAAATGACATCATATGACTGAGTTCGTCGAACTCAGAGCTGAGTTCGTCGAACTCAAACTGAGTTCGTTGAACTCAAACTGGAGTTCATCGAACACAAGTCTTAGTTCATCTGAACTACATCATAGAGCTGAGTTCGTCGAACTCAGAGCTGAGTTCGTCGAACTCAAACTGAGTTCATCGAACTCAAACTGGAGTTCATGTGAACTACATCATAGAGCTGAGTTCGTCGAACTCAGAGCTGAGTTCGTCGAACTCAAACTGAGTTTGTCGAACTCAAACTGGAGTTCATGTGAACTACATCATAGAGCTGAGTTTGTCGAACTCAGAGCTGAGTTCGTCGAAATCAAACTGAGTTCGTCGAACTCAAACTGGAGTTCATGTGAACTACATCATAAGGCTAAGTTTGTTGAATACAAAACTAAGTTCGTCGAACTCAAAGCTGAGTTCGTCGAACTCAAACTGGAGTTCATCAAACACAAGGCTGAGTTCATCTGAACTACATCATAAAGCTGAGATCGTTGAACTCAAGGCTGAGTTCGTCGAACTCAAACTCGACGTTCGTCGAACCCAAGAAAGAGTTCGTCGAACACAGATTTTTCCCAGCTGTCTAAGTGCAACCTGAAGCTCAGCTAAAACAGATTGTCCTGGTTAAGCTGATCATACTACTTTAAAATCATTAGAGATAGGATTACTTGAATGCCTTGAGGTTGTAGTCCTCTAGCTGGTGTTGAATCCACAATAGATGTGCACAACAGCTCCCCCTTGGTTACCAGCCTTGCCTTGTTCTTTATGATTTTGCCATTTTCATCTAACTTGTTCCTATCATGTGCCTTGAGCACCCACTGTCCAAGTACCAAATTTGGGTGAGGCTGGTACTTGAACTATCCTGCAAGAAAGAGTTTAGTGATCCTTAGGAGCCCAAATAGCTTTGGGTCCTAGGTACTTGTTAGCATGATAAAATGACCTTACACTAGCTGCACCCTTTGCAGGAAGGCTCATGTTTGCATATGACACATTAGGATTGTGCCAACAGTCAATGGCAAAGTGTCCTACTTTATCACAGCACCAACATTCATGAATGTTGTATCTCCTCTTCTGAACATTTCTTGAGGGGTGTGCAGCACAGTCCACATGTTCAAGAGGAGAGACAGCAACTTTTCTCTTGTTTCTTTCAGCAAGGATTTGGCTGAAAGTCAATCTGTGGACAATCTTAGTGGTTTTTGTATTAATGGCATCAGCTTGCTTTGGCTTTTGGGCAATGCAAGTTTTGATGGCATTAGACACTGAGCAATTAGACATGTCCACTGATTTGACAGCAAACATGTACTTGGCTGAATCAACCTTAGAAGGGCTTGCTTTCTTATTCTTGAATGAAGGGGTTGATGTACCAAAGACAAATAGTCCAGGTTGGGCCATTTGAATTTCCTCATGGGGAGCCTTCATAGCACTCAATCTCATTCCCTTTCTTCCACTATGGGAAGGAGTGTTTACCTTCCTATAGGTACTTCCATTCTTCCAGTGACCATGCATGCTTTCATGGTCATACCTGTTGGAAGGAAGTAATACCTTTTGAAAGGTGGTTTGAGGCTTAGCCTTACCCCTGCTCTTTTCTCCACTCCCTTCTCCTGCTTCCATTTTATTGAATCATAGTCCTCTCCTATTGGATTAAGAAGATAAGGAGTCAATAATAGGTAGCACAGATTTTGGCTTGGAGAATTGAGCCACTAGACTTCTTTCTTTCACAAGCTTCTCCTCAAGATCCTTGATGACCTTATTCTTCAGGGATATGGTGCTCAGATGGGAGATAGTTATCCCCTTCAGATGGCTAATTTCCATATACATCTGACTCATCTTGGTAGAAGATTCAGTGCATTCTTGTTTTTCCATCTTAAGGGAATCTATCTCTTGGGCTTGCCTCTTGGCTAGCTTTTTGCTCCTTTTCAGAGCTTCTAAGAGAGCATCATACTTGTCAATCAATTGATTGACATCCACCTCAGATTCTGAATCACTTCCATCAATTGATGAAGGTGCTCCAGATTATGGGCCAGTCTCATACTCAGAAGAGGATATTGAATGAATTAATACATGTTCATTTTCTGAGATGTTCTGACTGTCCTCTTCATTAGTGATGGCTATGAGGCCTAGTTGAAAATTGTCCTCTTCATCCTCCTCTGTATCACTATCTGAGTGTGATAGAGGGGCCCTGACTCCAACCTTGGCAGCAGGATAATCTTCATCTTCTTTTGCAGCAAACAACCCTATGTAGGCTTCTTCTTCATTCTCTGAATCTGAAGTTGAGGATTCAGATTCACTCCAGCTTTTTCTTTTCATTGCTAGGAAGGATTTTTCACCCTTCCTATCCTTTTGGTGATGGTGCTTCTTATCACCATTATCCTTTCTTTTGACTGGACAGTCAGCAATGACGTGTCCAGGCTTACTGCAACAATAACAAATCACATTAGGTAAACCATGTTTAACATGTTTAGAATCATACCTGTCCCCTTTGGGGTGCTGCTTGTCAGCCCTGTTTGAATCCTTCCTAGGATGTGATGAGGAGGAAGACTTAATCTTCCACTGCTTCCTTCTCATCATCTTTTTGAATTGCCTTGAGAAGGCAGCAGATTCCTCATCAGAAGAGCTTCTATCAGATGAGCAGTGTTCAGAGTTTTCTGAGTCAGCACCCCTTCTTGGAGGGGTAGGAATTCTTGTCCTACTCTTCTTGGACCCTTCAGCCTTGAGGGCCACATACTTCTCTCTAGCATGAGGCCTGGAGGAGATGTCCTCCTCCTTTCTAGCAGATAATTGCATCTCATATGAGAGCAACTTTCCAAACGGATTGTGAGGAGGAGTTCCACTCGGCTTTGCCACTTCCCTGATGACATAGATTTTGGTATCCCAATCTCTAGTTAAAGATCTTAGGAATTTATCATTTAACTCATAATGAGTGAAGGTACTTTCATAGGTCCTCAACTCATTTACTATTCTGAAGAATCTTTCATAGCAGTCAGCTATGCATTCCTGGTTTTGTTGCCTAAAGCTTCATACTCCTGATTGAGGAGGGATTTCCTACCATTCCTCACTTCTTCAGTCCCTTCCATGTATACAATCAATGTATCCCACATTTCCTTTGCAGTCTCACAGTGCACCAAGTTTTGGAATGTTGAATCATTAATAGCATTGACTATAATATTTTGAGCCCTTTTATCCATTGTAGCCAATGTTATCTCATCCCCTGTCATTTCAGTGTAAGACTTGCCTACCTTACTAGTAGGATCAATGGTGGAGGGCTTTGTGATAATGAAGGGGCCTTCCTAAACATTGATATAGATCCTAGGGTCTGAAGCTTCCATGTACAGCCTAACCCTTTGTTTCCATATGCCAAAATTTTCTTTGCTGCATATGGGCAACTTCATGGATCCCATCTCCTTTTGCAATCCAGAGGAAGCCATTGGATTGTTAAGACTATTCCTTTATAGGATCTGGTCAGACAGTTATGTCCTTCTTGACCAACCTGGCTCTGATACCACTTGATAGTTTATATAGGATGTAGTCTTAAACATCTAGAGGGGGGTGAATAGGTTTCTTTTATTTTAGGCTTAGTGTTTTCTGATTTTAGGTTAGTAAATTATCAAGCACAGAAAAATACAAAGAGATTTATAGAGGTTCCTCAAGACAGGGTGTCTTGAGTAGTCCTCTTTCCCCCTTCACCTTTCTAATAATGAGTTAGACAAGGCCAACTCCTCCAAACTCAGCTCCAAGAGCTTACAACACAGATCCCTCAGGATCTCTCAGGTTTTCCCAACCCTACCTCAGGCACAACAAACCTACCTCAGAGGAATCCACCTCCTGCTCCTACCTCAAGCTGACCTCTCAGCTCTACAACTCAGGCTATTCATCCCTACCTCAGATCACACACTGATCCTACCTCAGAGGACTCCTCCTCCTCCTACAACTCAGACCTATCAGCCTTACACACTCAGGCAATAAAGCCCTATAGTCTCAGAACCCAAAGGCTCCTATAGATGGTATAAAGAGGTTTACATAAATAGAAGGAAGAAGAGGTCAAGCCTTGTTCTTCTTCTTCTTGTCAGCTGCTGTTGCAGACTTGAATCAGGGAGGAGAAGAGCAACTCCAACTTGATTCTTCTTGATCAGCACTTCAGATGAAGGACTGGATCTACTTGCTTTATCTTGAGATGAATCAAGATGAGCTTGAGAGAAAGATCGATAGCAAATCTCTTTTTCTCAACCCTAACTTATCCCTTTTATACTCCTTTTATCTTCAACGGCTCTTAGTTATCCTCATGACAGATATGAGAGTGATTGGTGGACCCCACAATACATTTCTGCAGCTTGCGCCAAAAGCAGAACCCGCTAGATCACGTTTGAAACCGTCTCAGTGGTTGGGCTGAGATGGTCAGCCTTCTCAGCGGTTGCTTCTGCCCCGTCTCAGCGGATCCGCTGAGATAGACAGTTGTCTCAGCAGTTTCTTCTATCTACAACTCAGCTTGCCCAGATGCCTTCTCAGCGGCTCCTTGTCTTGTCTTAGCGGTTCAGTTGAGACAGAGAGATTGTCTCAGCTGATCATACATTAAACCATGGTGTGCCCTAGTCCTGCATACTTATGATATAGAAATAGAGTTTATCAAATACAACTTGTACTTAGCATTGAGTGTGAGGACTCTTCAAATCAAGGGAACATTGAGGGTCATTTTCCCAACAGAAACATCTTTACATCTTCTTCTTCTTTTCTCCCTGTCACATTTTGTAACTTGAGTAAAGAGTTTTTAGAATCCCTCTCCAAAGGATTCAGTGGTTCAAGATCTCCTTATCAAAAAATCTAGATTGGTTCTAAGAGTCTTCTAATCAAAAGACTCGGTCCTTGGGTCTAAGAGTCTCCTTATCAAAAGACTCAGTAGTTGGTTCTAAGAGTCTCCTTACCAAAAGACTCAGTAGTTCTAAGAATCTCCTGATCAAAAGACTCAGACACTGTTTAGTATATTCCTACCAAGGTGGTAGAAGAGTGGATGTACCCATATTTTGGGGAACCACTATATCATTTGTCTTGTGCTGTGAATTTCTGTGTTATACCTTTACTTGTTTTCATTTAAATAATGTGTGTTTATTTTATTCTGAGCTGGTATTTTGATTGCATGGTCATTAGAAGTTTTTATTATGTGTGCATATTTTGTGTAAAAGTTTTAAATCTCTATTCACCCCCTATAGAGCATACTCAGAGGTTACACTGTACACTTTCAATTGGTATCAGAGGTAGGTTGATCAAAAAATCTCTTCACTCATATTTCTATTTATAAAACTATTTTCAGAAAAATGAGTTCTAAGGAATATGCATCAACAATACCACCATTGTGTTATCTTAATAAGTTTACACCCTGGAAGGCCAGAATAAAATTGTATATGAACTCTATTGATGAAAACATCTTTGATGCCATTATTTCAGGTCCCCCAACACTAGTCAGAAAGGATGTCAGTGGATCTGCAACTCAGCAAACTGTGTGTTGAAATCGTCAACCGGTCTCTAGAAGAGTTCGGACCTGCATAGGTTGTAGCCTACACTTACTTCTCCCTTACCGGCTCACTTGACTATTGACGAAGAAAAATGAATAGACCCAAAGCTGTAGCGAGGAGGTCCCGCCACACACCCGGAAGATCTTAGAGACCTTCCCCTCCTAAACTAATGCTCAACTTGGCACCTTGGAGGGCATTAAGAGCCAACCAAAATTATCCAGAGGAGGAGAGAGCCCAAAGATAGGATCTCTTTCAAGGTGCCCTTAAGGGTCTATTTATAGTTTTTCTAGTCTGGTCTGCAAATAGCTTCATTCTGCCTTTTGGTTTTACTAAACGCACCCAAACTGGTCTGCTAACATCCAAACTTCGTTGTTCTGAAGGGATATTGACAGCCCACAAAGGGTATCTAGGTAAATTTACTTATGGACCCCACCGGGCGAGTGGTCAGTGGAGGCACCACTCGCTAGACTTCCGGCGAACCGGGTTCTCTAGATCTTGCTAGGTGAGTGATCTGTGAGGGCACCACTCGCCAGTTCCTTGGCAACCCGGGCGAGTGGGGTTCACCCCTCATTCGTCTGGGGGCCCGTGCATCCGAACTCCTAGGCGGGCGAGTGCTTGATGAACGAGGATTGCACTCGCCCCACTCTACTATCCTAGGTGAATGCCCCTCTGACTTGGGCGAATGCCCCCATGATGCTTTGTTCATTTTTTGGGTTCTGGGGGCGGGGGGGGCACTCGATGAATACGGGGTTGTACACAATCCCCGCACTTTGCGAGCTAATTCTACACTCAAAAAGAAAAGTTCAACCCTAGTATTCGGTAAGTGCTTGCTGATATGGATGGAATCTTTTGGTGGGCCCCTCCCCTGTGCTGTATATATCTCAGGCCACAGCGCTGGGAGTGCCCATTTTCCTCTTACTCCTTTTCCTTCTTTTCTGTCTGAGCTCTCACAATTTTTATGGCGTTCATGAGACCATCGTCGAGACCGCTCTCGTGAGAGTTACTGAACCGTCTTTCCGCGACGCAAGGGAAGAACTCCTCCAAGTCCGCCAGGTATGCTCCCTGGCTTTCATTGAAGAGGGATCCCAGCTCCACCTACTGGCCGAGAATGGCCAAGGTGGTTCGGCGGGACCACCTGGTGACCGAGTCTGCGTCAAGGACTCGGACCCCTTCTCAAAATCCTCCCGATAACCTCGCCTAGGTAATATGATCTAATTTATTTTGTGGTTAATTCTAGTGGCACGATACCTCAACAATTATGACCACTCGCAGGATGTACTGGCGATGGGGGACGACCTCGAGACCAATATGGTGGATACCAATGTGCTTCCTCCTGTCATCAAGGACGTTCCGCCTATCGTCAAGGATGTCCCGTTGGCTCAGGAATCCGACCTTCCAGCTACTCATGGTGGGACCATGCAGGATCCTGGTAAGCTGTTTACTGCTTTCTCGCCTACCTTTTTACCACTTGTCGTCTCCTTCTTACCCTGCCTCTCGTATCCCTGACCTTTAAAACTATGGGGTTACCCTTAAACCTGTGCAACTCTCCAGCCAGCGAGACCATCACAAGTCTCCCAGCACAGGAGCCAGAGCACTCGGTCGGGAGGGACCTCGTCCACAATTCTCCCGCCGCTGATCTAGCCACTACTTCCGCCGCGAAGTAGGTACCCTCTCGCCCCGGGAAGGGAAAATCGTTCCACCCTCCTGGTAGGTCGTTCGAACGGTAACCTACCCCGTCTAGCCAGCGCCAAGGTAAAGAGCATGTACCAGGTTAGTCATCTCACTCGCTTCCACCCTGTTGCTTACGCTAGTAAATAAGATCAGGTAACTTCCGCTCTCGTAGGCTACCGAGAGGCTTCGCCGATGGAGCCTTACTTTGAGGAGGGGGAGGAGGTGGTCTCGCCTCCCACCCCCAGCGATTTGTCAAACTTCCTTGGCGATCCAACGGATGCTAAGATGATGAAGGAACGAGTAACAGAACTTCTCGGGAAGCTTATCTAGATGCAGCGGACCTCGCCGGTTAGGCGGATGGACACCGGGCAGCTTCTAAGCGCAGGCTGAGAGCTCACGAAAGGGACTACTCGCATCTCATTGGGGAGATGGAGCGACAGGGAGCCGGGTGCGAGGGGACTTCTCCCAGGAGGCACATTGCGCGGTCGAGGGACCAAACGCGCTTGATCAATCAAGAACTTATCGCTGTAAGCGCATATTACTATCTGCGAGTGCCCCCGAGGACGGGGAGGTGAGGCAGGGGTCGATGGCAATGGATTCAATACTGAGCCTACCGGCACTCGCCCCCTGTATGCCCCTCACCCTTATTTTATTCTGTAATGAATTTTGATCTCGACCGTGCTTTGTGAACAATCTTGTTGTATTAAATTTTAACCCTATTACAGTTTCACACAATTTCTTTTATATTTTGCCGAATGCTGACGTCTCGCGTAACGCTTTTGATTTCGCCCTGCATTTTATCCTGCCTCTCCCGCCTTCATGTGGAGGACTTTTCGTGTGGCACTCGCCACCTGCAGGAGAGTGGGGGGGGGGGGGGTGGCGATGGTGGGGCCGGCTCGAGTTCAGAGGCGTCGGGGCAGCGCAGTCACTACCCGCACCCCCACGCCTAGGAAACTTCTCGATTTCCACGTTTTTTCTATAAACAGCCAGGCCCTACCCACCACATTTATTACTTTCATTCCCTCCTTCCTCCTCTCCTTCTCGCACTCGCTCTTGCACTCGCGCCACTCTCTAGGTTTTTGCATGACCCAACTTCAACCCCCACCCTTTTATAATGGTTGTAGAACCCGATGGTAGGGCTAAGTGCGCCAGGAATTCACTTCCCATGACTTTGCAACTTGCGACCTATCGGAGGATGAGTTCACAATAGTGATCATTGATTATGTCCCACCCGGGTTCGTTGCGTGCCGGCCCGAAAGTCGCGACTGTGTCAACCAGTTCTCACCCGACACGTTCTCCATCCCCCTAGATCACTTCGAGGTGGGATTCTGCCTTTCCATCTGGCTGGAGCTGCGCCAGACCTTCCGATACTTTGGGGTCGTCCCGCGCAACTCAATCCCAATTAGATAGCCATGTTGGTAGCACTCGCCTACTACCTGCACACGGAGAGGATCGTGTTCAGCCTCCCCATCTTCCGCAAACTTTTTAACTTCCAAGCGAAAAGCGGAGTCACCTTCTTCTCCGACCAGCACTCGCTCAAAGTCGCCGGTCTTGCCAATAAGAACCACATCTGGGTTCGGCACTTCATCTTTGTCACCGGTAACTTCAGCAACACCCTTCTCGCTCCCGTGCGGGAAGAAGAATCGACCTACAAGCCTCCGACGCTGGGAGGTCATGAGGCTAAGCTCCACCAATTCATCATGGAGCATGGCATTAACGTCGTCCACCTGCGGAAGGACGTCAACTCGCTCCCCCCAGTTCTGCCAAGAGATGGTAAGTCGCACTGCTTCTGCCTTAGATCTCACTCCCTTTTTGTGTCCATTCTTTCTAACTTGGTAAAAAATGTGATGCAGGAGCGCGAGATCTCCCTCTGCATCTGCCTCACACGAATGAGGAAGCTTCTGACACTGCCCTAGCGCATGTTGCCGCTCAAGCCTGCCGAAAAGATCCGCCCCCTCCAAGTCTAGCGGCCAGAAGCGGAAGCCCGAAGCCGCTCCCGCCTTGTCTCCCTCTAAGTAGTCCAAATCCTCGGCACCCGCCAAAGGCAAGGCGGTTGCCGCCGAGGTTCCAGAGGCGAGCGCCTCGGCTGATGGGGCTTCCAGGACCTCTAGCGCACCGGCGGAGGCCTCCGCAAGACCTTTGCCGAGGGGGCACCAAAATTTTGGCCTGGGCAAGAAGTATGTTGATGAGGCGGGTGAACCCCTACTTCAGTGGGACCGGAAGGCCAACCGGGCCTCGATCTCCACTCACCTCCTGTCCTGGATGGAGCAGGACACCACTAGAGGCGAAGCTTACACCCTCTCCATCACGCTCTACAGCCGAGAGGACGCTTCGATCTTCGACGTCGAGACCACCCGGGCGCTTGCACACGAGGCCGCATGGGCTCAACTGCGTGCCCTTGAGCTCACACACATGTCCTCGCGGTGCAACATCAATCTCACGCGAAACCTCACCGAGGTTGAGAGAACGCGAGTCCTTGCATCCTCTAAGGTCGTGTCCTTGACACAAAAGCTGAACGCCACTAAGACCCTTCTCGCCAACCGCCCGACCAGAGTGGTAAGTATGGCCCCACATAGATGCTTACGCTTTTGTTTTATGTTTTCTTTGTCCTGACCTTACCATTTTCCTTTTCTCCCAGGACATATCGAACGCTGACATACTGCGAGCGAGTGGCCAACCTCGAGGGAGAGATCAGTGAGCTGCGTGCGGAGAACTGATGCATGCGAGACGCCGCGGTCCGGCCACCTCCTGGCGAGAAGAGCAATCGGCACCAGTACACCAACTACGAAATCATGGTGATAATGCAGGAGAATGCGCAAGGAGCAGCAAAGCATGCACTATAGGAGCTGCGAGATGTCAGGCTCCTGAATGAAGGCGGCGAGCGACTCACAACCCACAACATTCTCTCTTGGCTCTTCACCTCGCTGGACGTGCCGGAGGGAGAAGTCGATCTTCAGCACGAGAGCGGCGCCATCTATCCCTAAGGCGAAAGCGATGAATCATCCAGCGAGAAGTCCAGTGATTCTCCTTGAAAGTCTTTCCTTCTTTTTGTTGTAATTCATGTTAGGGTGAGATCCCCCCTTTGTATGCGAAAACTTTTGTAATGAAATGAACTATTTACTTATCTTGTTCTTCATTCATTATTCTTTACTTACTTTCTTGCCATTCGCGTACAGTTCACGCGCTTGTACATCGCCGGTACTTGACCCTGAGCCATAATCAAGGCGCTCTCGCCTCAATGGCGTGTGTTAAAGTCGTAGACCATCGACACGTGCCCATACCCTTCTAGAAATTAGGTGGTGACCTCGATGATTCCGCCAGAAGAGTGACCTTGCCGAGAGCGCATCTGTTCCGAATGATTCTCGCGTCTCCTTAGATAGGTTGGAACCTCGGGTGCACTCGCCAAGCGAGTGCCCCTCTCGGAGGACCTTACTCGCACACCAAGGGCCGGGCCACTTCCCTTTCTCAGTCTTCCTTCCTCTTTGTTCCCTCACCCTGAATCACTTTTCATATTTTCTTCCTGCCACCGAGTGAGCCTACGACCCTGCCAGCTAGGTGAGAGCATGGTCAACGGGTCTGTTTGGCTCCAATCACATTTTGAAACTCTTTCTCATCCTGCCACCGAGTGAGCATACGGCCCTACCAGCTAAGTGAGAGCCTGGTCAGCGGGTCTGCTCGGGGCCAACTGTTGGAACATGGTCTTCCGCATCTCCGAGGTTCGATAATAACAAATTCTATGTGTATTTGATCTTGTGTGTCTAAGCATGCAGGAAACAAAGCCATATGACTTAAGGATATCATATGAAGGTTGCCGCCAAATTTGAAGCTAGAATTCCAACATGTCCACTAGCGCCGGCGGTAGCACCTAGCATGGGCGCTAGCTCTGATTAGGCAAGTTCAAGCAGCTAGTATAGAAGGCAATAGCGCCAGGCGGTAGCGGATAGCGCTGGCGGTAGCGTGGAATTTCGGAAAGGTTTCCTTGGAATGAAGATACGCACGCGGAGAATGTTTCCTAAGATGGGATAGCGCCGGCGGTAGTGCTAGTACAGGCGCTAGCTCCAAGGCTATAAAAAGGATCCCTCTCTTGTTTTTAACAGACATCCTTGAGATAGTTCTAGTACCAAAATTCCAGAGCCTTATACTGCCGAGAGTTGATCTCCCATGCAAAGTTCCGTGAGTTTCAGAAGGAGGATTTATACATGCCGCATCCGAACGACGTTCGCTTCAACCACGCTTATTCTACATCGGTCTTTCATCTCCAACTTCAGAAGTTCAACAAGAGGGAGTTTTTAATATTGTTGTTAATTTCATTCTTGTAATCGCTTAGTAAATTCTCCTCGTGTTGACGACTAGGTCTGGGTAGGACTTAGGGAGGAATTGCCTCGTGTTGGCGACTAGGTCTAGGGTGTAGATCTAGGGGGTGCTTGAGGCCGTATCCAAGGGAGGATTGGCTAGAGCGGCTTGAGGCCGTATCCGGGAAGGATAGGCTAAATCCATCGGTTCGTGGGGATACGAATTGGGATAGAAAATGAAAAAGACTTTAATTATTCCCCTTCGATTTCTGGCGTTATAAGAAGTCAAGTTTTGTAATCCAACTTTTCATACTAATAAAACCATGTCTCTATTTTGTTTCTCTTAATTTGTCTTTGTTTTGCACTATTTTGATCTCCTAATATTTCAAATATTTCAAAATAACATAAAAGTTTTAAAACCCTAATTCACCCCCTCTAAGGACGCCTACCGATCCAACAAGTGGTATGAGAGGGGTTTTATTCCAAAACGGCCTAACAACCGGGAATAATGGCATCTCATGATCTCGCTTTTCCCGAGGGTCAAGGTATTTGTCGACCTCCTCTTTTTACTAGGTCAGATTTCAACTACTGGAAATCTAGTGTTTTCTTATGACCATGGATATAGAAGTATGGAACATGGTGGAAGTTCGGTATTCTCCTCCTACAATTGTAGTAGGAAAGGCTACGATAGAAAAACCTAAGGATAAATGGGATGATAGCAATAAACTTAAATGCAAAAGCAATGAACGCTTTATATTGTGCTTTAAATCGAACTGAATTTAATCGAATTTATGCATGTGTAACTGTTTATGATATTTGGAATCAATTAGAAGTTACTCATGAAGGTACATCGCAGGTGAAAGATGCAAAGATATTCCAACTGGAATCGGAATATGAAAAATTCAGGATGGATGCTGAAGAAGACATCAACTCGATGTACACACGCTTCACCAAGATCGTCAACGCTTCAAAAGCTCTTGGAAAGATCTACTCCGACGGTGAATTGGTCAGAAAGATTCTTCGCTCTCTACCTCTGAGGTTCAATCCAAAGGTGACGGCCATCTCAGAGTCTCACAACCTAAGAACGCTCCAGATTGAGAATCTCATTGGGAATTTCAAAACCTATGAGGTAGAACTCCAGATTCAACACGAAGAATTCAACAAGGAGCCAAAGAAAAAGGCGATGGCACTAAAATCGAAGAAGGAGAGCAATGAAGATAATGATGAAGATGAAGAAGGTCTCCTGGTCAAGAACTTCAAGAAATTCATTAGAAATCCCAAAAGAAGGAACACCTTCCTAAAATTCTTCCAGAAGGAGGCTCGGCGAAATGGGTCTTCCTCTTCATCAAAGAACGAAAAAGAAAGTGAAGACGAAGAAGAACGACCGCCACCGGAGGATTTCACTGTAGGAAGACCGGGCACATTCGGAGCCATTGCCCGAAGTATCTAAAGGAGCAAAAAGAAAAATGATACAAAGGGAAGGAGAAAAAGAAGGTGCTGAAAGCTGCAACATGGGATGATTCTTCCTCTGAAGAATCAAGCAGATCTGAGTTAAGCAGCGAAGAGGAAACAAACTTATGCTTGATGGCAAAAGACAACGATAATGACACCAGTGTTCTTAGTGACACTGAGGTAACTCCTCCCACCTTCGAAGAACTTTATGATGAATTTGTTTTAACCTACAAAGCTTATGATAAACGTATAGAAGATAATATTATTTTAAATTGTAAAAATGAATCTCTCATCAAAGAAAATCATAAGCTTACTAAAAAATTAATCTCCTTTGAAAAAAGAAAGGTTCCATGCCAAGAGTGTGAGCACTCCTTATGTAAGGCAAAAGAACTTGAAGTTTCTCTTTCTAAGGCCCTCTCACAAATCAAAACTCTTACAAGAGAAAATGGGAACTTAGAGAGAAAACTAAAAATCTCTCTCTTCTAAATTGAAAATAACAAAAAAAGATTTGAAAATAAATATGTCATGCTTGTAAAAGAAAATTCATCTCTTAAAAAACAAACTCATGACCTCAATATGGCCATCAAAAATTTGGAATAGGTCAAAAATCCCTAGACATGATTTTGGGGAACCAATGCTATTGTTCTGGAAAATTTGGGCTCGGATATCAAAGTGACAGCTACCGCCAGACGCTAGCCACTAATGTCGGCGGTAGCCCATCATATAAAAAATCTTCTGCTTTTTCTAAAAATCAAACCTCATTCAGTAAGAGCAATGTAGAATTTCAGAAAAGGGTCTCAACCCCCATTATTTTGTGTGCAAACTGTCATAGGTTTGGACACACATCTAGCTCTTGCAGGAAAATAGAACAAAGATCTTTAAAGCAAATCTGGGTACCTAAGGCATCCACTTATTCAATGGGTGGTACCTCTTGGGTATCCAGATCTTTACTCTCATCTTCTTTCTAGATTTAAAGAAAGGCTAAGGATACAGAGGACATGTGGTACTTGGACTCGGGCTGCTCCAAGCACATGACGGGCAACAAAGCAAAGTTACTTAGCCTAGAAAAGAAGAAGGGAGGAATCGTAACCTTTGGTGATAATGGTAAAGGAAGGATCATGGGAGTCGGTACAGTGGGTAAGGAATCCTTTACTATCTCTAATGTTCTTTTTGTAAAAGGATTAAAACATAACTTAATATATATTATTCAACTGTGTGATAAAGGATTAGATGTTTTATTTGAGTCATCCACAAATCTTTGCAAAAATTTTAATCCTAACACAAAAGATGTTTTATTAACTGCACATAAAACTCACAACGTATATGTAATTTCCTTTCATGATCTTTCCAAATCATCTATAAAATGTTTTATAACTAAAAATGATGAGTTAGAACTATGACATAAACGCTTAGGTCACACTAATACAAAACTCATTTTAAAACTAGCCAAAAAGGAATTGATTAGAGGATTGTCTAGATTAAATAGAAATTTATCTTCACTATGTCCTCCATGTCAAAAAGGAAAATTTACAAAATCTTCTTTTAAAAGCAAAAACGAAATTTCTACTACAAGACCTTTGCAATTAATTCATATGGATCTCTTTGGCCCCGTTAGCACCGCAAGTCTTGGTGATAGAATATATACATTTGTTCTAATAGATGATTTCTCTAGATATTGTTGGACTCTATTTCTTTCTTCCAAATCTGATGCATTTTGCGAATTTTCAAAATTATGTACTCGTATTCAAAATGAACTAGATTTAAAAATAAAATGCATTCGCTCGGATCATGGAGGAGAATTTGAAAAGGAAAATTTTAAATCTTTTTGCGAAATGTTAGGTATTAAGCACGAATTCTCTGCTCCTCGCACACCTCAATAAAACGGTGTTGTAGAAAGAAAGAATAAGGAAATTTAAGAACTAGCACATACTATGTTATCTAAATATAAATTACCTAAGTCCTTTTGGGCCGAAGCCGTAAGCACATCATGTTATGTAATGAATAGAGTCATGCTTCGTCCATCTTCAAATCTCACACCGTATGAACTATACTATCAAAAGAAACCTAACATATCATATTTTAAAGTATTTGGATGTAAATGTTTTATTGTCAACACAAAAGATGTCTTAGGAAAGTTTGATGAAAAATGTGATGAAGGAATATTTCTTGGATACTCTTCAACTAGTAAAGCCTATAGAATATTTAACAAAAGAACGAGTAAGGTTGAAGAGTCTATTAATGTAAAATTTGATGAATTTATTCGTTGTGTAGAAAAACTTCCTACAGGTGCAAATGATGAACCTCTGCCATCTTTGGAGCACGACGAAGAGGAACCTTCCAAAGAGGAAGAGGAGGAGGCTAAGGAAGATGAATATGTGCCTCCAAGCATCTTAAACTTCTCAAAGAATCATCCAAAGGAGCTAGTTATTGGGGAACCATCTATTGGGGTAAGAACTCGATCTTCTCTTCATGAAACATTTTTGAATATCTGTTGTCTCCGAAATTGAACCTAAAAACATTTCAACCACTATAAATGATGAATTTTGGTTTTTGGCTATGACTGAAGAATTAGATCAATTTGAAAGAAATAAAGCCTGGAATCTAGTAGGACGTCCATCTAATCATTCCGTTGTTGGCGTAAAATGGATTTTTAAAAATAAATTAGATGGTGAATCTAGAATTACAAGAAATAAAGCTCGCTTAGTCGCTCAAGGTTTTTCTCAAATCGAAGGGATAGATTTTGAAGAAACTTTTGCACCCGTTGCTCGCTTAGAATCTATACGAATATTTTTGGCATTTGCGAGCTTTAAAAGAATAAAATTATTTCAAATGGATGTTAAAAGTGCTTTTCTAAACGAGTTTATAAAAGAGGAAGTGTATGTAGAACAACCCCCCAGTTTTATAAATGAAAAATTTCCAAATTATATTTATAAATTAGAAAAAGTGCTTTATGATTTAAAACAAGCGCCCCGTGCATGGTATGAAAGACTTACATCATTTTTATTAAAGCACAGTTATGTCATGGGAAGTGCCGACAACACACTTTTCATTAAGCATAATAATAACGATTTAATTATTTTTCAAATATATGTTGATGATATCATTTTTCGAGTGTTTGGTTCCACCTGCTATGTGCACGTTCCAGATGCGCTTCGGATGAAGCTAGATGCGAAAGCAAGGAAGCTAGTCTTCATGGGTTATGATGATCGGAAGAAGGGCTGGAAGTGCATGGACCCTGAGATGCGGAGATTTGTTGTATCTCGCGACATCGTGTTCGACGAGATGACATCTTACAAGGGGAGCTCTGGTGTTGAGCTACCAGAAAGTAGGGTGGAGGAGCCATAGAAAGCTGTGGAAAATCTTCAGGTGGAGCTACCTGTGTCACCAAGTGGTCCATCAATATCTAGTTCTGAGACAGAGGCTTCTGGTTTAGGAAGCAGGGGGAGCGATGCTCCTAGTACGTCTGGAAGGGGAGCTAGGGAAGAAGCAGCTGAGGATACTGCGAGTCAGGAGAAGGCGTTGCGGAGATTGAAGCAAACTATCATTGCCCATGATCGCTATACAGGAGGAAACATGGTGAGCTTTGTCTCGTGTTTCTTTGCTGGTCCCTTAGATGAGAGGGAGCTGTCGAGCTTTGAAAAGGCTAAAGGTGTGGAACAGTGGGATTCGGCTATGCAGGAAGAGATGAGTGCTCTTGATAAGAATGATACTTGGTCTCTGGTGCCCAAGCCCAAGGGCATCACCCCTGTGACATGCAAGTGGGTCTACAAGCTTAAGAAGAAGGCTGACGGCAGTATCAAGCGGTACAAGGCTCTCCTTGTGGCTCGGGGTTTCTCACAGCAATACGGTGAAGACTATGAAGAGTCATTCAGTCTGATGGCAAAAATGACTTCAGTTCGGGTTGTGATTGCCTTGGCGGCGTGTTGGGGGTGGAAGATCTGGCAGCTCGATGTAAAGAATGCGTTCTTGTACGACGAGATTGACAAGGACATCTTCATGGTCCAGCCGCCAGGCTTCGTATCTGAAGATTTTCCGGAACATGTCTGCAAGTTGAAGAAGGCCCTGTATGGGTTGAAGCAAGCGCCGAGGGCGTGGTATGGGAAAATAACATAGTATCTCTTATTCTGCGGGTTTAGTGCTTCAGACTCAGACTCAAGCTTGTTCGTCAAGAAGAGCGGGGAGCTTCAAGTCATCGTGCTGCTTTACATCAACGATATGATCGTGATGGGGAATTCGAAGGAGGAGGTAGCGCAGCTTCGGGCTGAGCTATCTATCAGGTTTGAGATGAAGGATCTGGGTGAGCTTCACCATTTCCTTGGACTTGAGGTGCAGAGGAAGGAGAGTGGAGTGCTGGTGTCCCAGGCTGGATATGCGGAGCGGATCGTGGAGCGGTTCGGCATGAAGGAAGGGAAGTGCACTTCTACACCTCTGGAGAAGGCCATGAAACTTCGCAAGGATGAGGGAAGTATTTTGGGAGATCCGTTGGTGTTCCGAGCTCTGGTTGGGAGCTTGATCTATCTAACGATCACTAGGCCGGATATTGCATATGCAGTTGGCATGGTGAGCTGTTATATGGCGGAGCCATGGATGCCTCATCTTCTAGCGGCCAAGAGTATATTGAAGTATGTCAAGGCGACCTTGGATATGGGTCTCCTTTACAGGAGGGATGCTGGCTTCGAAGTGCATGGATATATGGATGCTGATTACGGGGGAGATTCAGATGATCGAAAGTCAACGTCTGGATACGTCTTCATGGCGGGCCCCACGGCTATATCATGGTGCAGTAAGAAGCAGGATTCCATGCCTGTTTCAACCACGGAAGCAGAATACAAGGCTTCGGCCTTGGCAGCTCAGGAAGCCATCTGGCTTAGGAGGTTGGTTGGAGACGTCCATAAGGAGGTTCGGGGTCTGACTCTGCTTCGCGGCGACAATGAGAGTGCTCTCAAACTGGTTACTAATCCAGTTTGTCACGCGAGGACCAAGCATATCGAGATCGAGCATCATTTCATTCGTGAGAAGGTGCTGGAGGGGTCTCTTTCGGTTGAGAATGTTTGGAGTCAGGACAACATTGCTGACATATTCACAAAGGCGCTGGCAAAGGGGCGCGCCGTTTACTTGGCTAAGGAGTTTACTGGGGCTGTTTTCAACTTCCCACTTCAAGGGGGAGTGTTGAAAATGTTGAATTGGAAGTTAAAGGAAGTTGGTGGTCTGGAAGGTGGTCGGGCGATCTGGTGTGACCGCATGACCTAGCGGTCCCCATCTGCGGTCCGACATGTTGTTGTCTGGCCGGTCTCCTGGTGATCCGGTGTGTCTACTGCTTCTCTTCTTGGATGGTGAGGTAAGGCTGCGCGGTCTGGTCTGTGACCGCGTGGCGGGCTGTCTACCTCAGGGCTATGCCGGTCTGGTGTGACCGCACAGGTTGGTTCAGGTTTCCAGAAGCCGGCCCTATGGCTATCCAGGTTCCTGGTTGTTTTCGCTAGCTAAGGCATCTTAGTCGAGCGGTCTCTGTTCGCAGTCTCAGGAGGAGGCTGGCAGGTAAACAGGTTGTGTTCGATATGATGCTGGCGAACAAGTTGTGTTCACGGTCTCGTTGGCGAACATTGGTGGTGAGCGGCTTCATTGTGGGAGTGGCGATCTCTCGCGGTCTATTGTTGAAGCTGGCGATCTCACCTAAGCAGAATGATCTGTTGCTGATCGCGCAAGTTGACCGGTTCTGGTCGCGCGATCTGAAGGGTGGTGATCCTATCTCATAGGGTGGTGACTGGATCAGGTCTCATGCCTATAAATAGGAGCCACTATAGCAACATTATTATCGCACCAAGTGTAAGCTGAGCTCGCGTCTCATTCTTGCGGTCTCAATTCTTGTGACCGGTCGGTCTTGCTGATTGAATTTTCCTTGTGCAGCTTCTGCGGATTGTGCGGGCAGCAGTGATCACCTCTTCTTTTGAAAGTGTTCGAGCGGTCTCGCGGCTTGCAGTGTGGGTTGCTGGAGTTCGGGAGAATCAGTGGAGTTTGGAAGGAGGTCGCGGAAGCTCAGCGGTCAGGAGTGTTGATCGGTGACCGGCAGAGTTTGTGGTCAGGCAGCTATCAGAGATCGGCAAGCAGACCGCACGATCTGCGGTCTCAGTTATCTTTCTTCTCAGCTTTGTATTTTTCTCTTTGGTTTTGTGTACTGGCGAAATCATGTCTCGCCATGTATACCTCTCCCTGTAATGAAGATTGTTGTTATCAATAAAGACTTTATTTCCTTCATGTGCTTCTAGTTGTTTGGCTTGTGAACTCTTAAGTTGTATAATTCCTGCTCACTCCATAAAGATTCGTAAAATTTAACAATCTCGCTATCGCGGGGCGTTAGCATTACCGCGGCGCGCTAGTGTTTGGCGCTCAAAATGTTGCCTAAACTACCACGATCCATGTGCTTCATTGCCTAATGTGGATACCGCGGTGCGGTAGTACTACCGCAGACGGTAGTGGCTGATTCTATAAAAAGACGCGCGCCTCCTCCGTTGTTGCTTGCTGTTCAAGAAGGAATTGAAGCCATATATTCAGAGCACTCGTGAGAGCCTTCTCCAAGCAGCCCGAAGAACTCCGTCAATGTTCGTGAACGCAAAGAACTTGAAGACCAATACGATCGCATCTACATCGACATCAAGTTCTTCTTTTGAGGGGTTTTTTTTTTGTTTGTGTTTTGTTTTACTTTCAAATTGTAAACTTTATATCTTTTGTTAGGTAGAGCAACTCGCCACACGGCGACTAGGGCCTTGCGGGGACTAGGGGGAATTCGCCACACGATGACTAGGTCTAGGTAGGACTTAGGGAGGAATTCGCCACACGGCGACTGGGTCTAGGGAGTAGATCTAGGGGGTGCTCGAGGCCTTTATGGTGATAGATTGGCTAGAGCGGATTGAGGCCGTATCTGGGGAGAGATCGACTAAAGCCAACCGGTTCGTGGGGATACGAGTCGGTATATCAAACAAAAAGGGTTTTCATATTATTCGCTTCGATTTCTAGCGTCATTGAAATCAGATTTTGTAATCAATTTTATAAATAATAATAATGTCTTTTCTTGTTTAATAAAATTGATTTCATTTCTAATTTCATTATCTCTTTACTTTTGATTTAACTGCGACCAAAATATCAAAAGTTTTCTGTTAAAGTTTAAAGTTTTTAGAACCCTTATTCACCCCCCTCTAAGGGCGCCTACAGATCCAACAAGTGGTATTAGAGCTAGGTTATTCCAAATCGGATTAACAACCGGGAATAATGGCGTCTCTTGATCATGATCTCGCTTCTACTAGTGGAGAAAATTTTAATATAAATGAAAAAGTATTATCACTACCTTTATTTATGGGCAAAATTTTTAAAAGATGGAAAATATTAATGAAAAATTTTCTTAAGGCCTTAGATGAAAACGTTTGGGATATTACTATTGAAAAGCCACCTAGCGTACTAACTAGAAACGAAATTGTTTTAAATGCAAAATCTATGAATAGTTTATTTTGTGCGTTAGATCAAAATATTTTCAAACTTATTTATAATTTACCTACCGCTTATGAAATTTGGAATTTTCTTGAAAGAACTTATGATTCTCCTTCTGTAGGTACGGAACATTCACACGAACCAGAGAATATGCAAGCCTGCACAAAAGTTCAAGAAAGCTCCTCACGGGATGGATCAATGGAGCACACATCAAATGGAAGAGAATAAGAAGTACTATCTTCGGAAGAGGAGTGCCAAAAAGATGTAAAAGAAACTATATGTTCAAATCATGCCTCTCCTGAATGCAATGTATGGAAATCAAATCCCATTTTTTGTACTTCTATTTCTACATTACAATTGCTTCAAACTACAAAGCGCAAAATTAAGAAATTAAAGAATGCTAATAAACATTTGCGCTTAGAAAATAAAAATTTAAAGGCAAAAATTAATGAAGAATCAAATTTTAATTTATCTAGTTCTACCCAAGGCTCCTTAGTTGAAAACATTACACCTTGTATAGAATTTTATGATCTAAAAGAAAAATGCAAGGAACTTGAAAAGGAACTTCTTTTTATAAAAGAACAAAATGAAAGATTATGTTTAGAAAATTTATCTTTGGAAAATGATTGTGCTAAGTGTAAAGAATATAAAATTGAAATTAAAGAGATGGATGAAACATTTGATGAATATAGAAATAACTATCAAGATCATTGTTGGGGAAATGATTTATCTTAACCCCTAAAAATGAGTAGAATATAAATTTTAAGAATGAAAAATTAGTCTAAGTGAATATGCGTCGAATAGTATTCGACGCAACGTCGAAGTGTAGTTGACGTTCCTCTCAGAATGAGTCGAAGTAACTCCAGATAGAATTCGACGTAACCTATGTCGACGTAACTCTGACTTCTAGTCGATGTATCTAGTGAAGTCGACGCACCTTAGTCGACGCACCTTCCATATTCTCCTCTCGACGTCCAGTCAGTCTGAAATCGACGCTTCCGTCGAATAGTAATCGACGTACATCGATTTCTATGTCAAATTCAAAACACGCCAGATTTCTTTCCTTCTATCTGTAGATCTGAATTTTATGGAATGATATTATTCTTTTCTAGCCATTTTGAATCAGTCTTTCCTTCTAAATGATTCTTGGCTAAATTGATTAAGTTTATTATGGATATTATTTGAAATCAGAAGACTCAGTACAAGATAGTGAATTCCTACCAAGGGGGTAGAAGAGTGGACTACCCAAAGTTTGGGGAACCACTATATTTCTTTGTGTTGTGCTGTGATTTTCATTTTGCTATTTCTTTCTTTATTTACTTAATTCTTGTTGGTGTGTGGGAAGCTTAACTCTGAGATTATTATACATATATATATTTGTTAACTTTGCACAAAGTACTTTAAATCTCTATTCACCCCCCCCCCCCCCCCCTCTAGAGAATTCTAGTAAGGTTAACTGTGCACTTTCAATTGGTATCAAAGCGAGGTTGATCTAAAAAGGGTAACTCCTTGATCAAAAAGATCCTACCTCATATATATATATATATATATATATATATATATATATATTTCTAAAAACTATTTTTCACATGGCACAAATCAAAGATTATGCTTCCACCAGACCACCAATTTGCAACCTTGAAAAGTTTGCACTTTGGAAAACAAGAATTAGGATCTATATGAATTCTATTGATGAAGATTTGTTTAATGTTATTTTGACAGGTCCTCCCAAGCCCTATAGAAAGGACTCAAGTGGTAAAGTGACTCAAACACTTGTCCCAAGGGCTGAGTGGACAGTTGAAGAGAAGAAGGCAGGAACAAGTGATGCAAAAGCTGTGAACATTCTTGTCTCAACCCTCTCAGATGAAATCTTTCAAAAGGTTGTTGACTGTGAATCAGCCAAAGAAATCTGGGAGGCTCTTACAAAGATAGTAGAAGGAAGTGCTGATGAAAGGAAAGATAGAAAGGCTCTATTGATCTCCCAATATGAGAACTTTCAAAAGAAGCATGAGGAAAGCATATCTGAGATGTATGACAGATTCAGTCTGATCATCAATCAATTAAAGAGCTTGGATAGAGAGATCTCTCTCACAGAGATCAATGACAAACTGTTAACGAGTCTCCCAAATTCATGGGACTCAAGAATATGGGCAATAAGAGATACAAGAGGACAAAAGAAAATCTCAACAGATGCTCTCTTAGGATAACTCAAATCCTATGAGCAACTACTGAAAACCAGAGAAGAGAAGGAAAGAAGGGAAAACACTCCAACCTCTTCAAAAGATAGAAATATTGCATTAAAAGCAACAGAAGAAGAAATCTCTGTGACTGAAGAAGAACTATTCAGCCTCCTGGCTAGAAGATTCAAGAAATGGGTCAAGCCAGATGGGTCTAGAAGGAGAGAGTCAAAACCAAGGTATGATAAGACTCCTACCAAAGATATTGTTTGTTATTCCTGCAGGAAAACTGGACATATTGCTCCAGAATGTCCAGAGAATGCTGAGAAAAAGAAAGATCTGAAAAAGAAAGATCTCAAGAAGAAAGGGAAGAAGAAAGAAAGAAGCTTCATTGCAGAAGCTTGGAGTGAGACAGATTCTGAAGACAACACTTCATCTAAAAGTGACAATGAAGAGTCTATGCAAGAAGACCTATGCTTAATGGCTCTTGGAAACACAGAAGAAGAATGTGTTGCTGAATCATGGAGTGAAACAGGATCAGAAGGAAGCATCTCTTCAACAGCAAAAGCAAATAGCCTTATTCTCATAGAGGAGTCTGAGGATAAGGATGAGGTAAGCATTTTTGATGAAATAGATTTTCTATGTGATGATTTTAAAAATGATTTTGAAAGACTATGTTTAGATCAACTAAAAGCTAAACAAGAAATTAAGGATCTAAAAGAACAAATTAATATGAGAAAAATAGAGGATACATGTTCAAAAAATTATGAACTAAGGTGTAAAATCTATAAAACAGAAAAGGAAATTGATAATGCTAAATTAGAAAATCAACTCCTTAAGAAGAAGGTATCCCAAGCAAAACCTTTTGAAGAATCTATAAAAGTCAGAAGCCAAACACTTAAAGAAATCACTGAAAAACAAATAATCAGACATAAAAATCTGGGGTTAGGAGCTGATCCTTCAACTAGTTCAATACCATCTACGAAACCTGCTTGGATGAGCCCTGTTAAATTCACTAAACCCATCAAATCAACAAACTTAGAAGAAGACTCACAAAAGACAGAAGACCTCACCTTCAAAGAGATAAACCACCTTAATGAATCATCATCATACCATTCAGAAGAAGACTCTCAAACTACCTCTGAGAAAGCAACTATGCCAAAAGAAACAAGTTATCAAGAAACAAAACTCCAATCAGAAAAAGGGAAAAATAAAATCTGTGAAGATAAAATTGCGTCGACTTCATATCGACGCATGAATGATAGTACGTTGAATTCTACTCGACGCAATCACTTAGATGCTTCGACCTCAAATCGATGCATGAATAATAGTACGTCGACCTACAATCGACGCAACTACTTCTATGCATCGATTCCAGATCAACGCAATCTAGAGAAAGCGCCGAATACATATCGACGCAACTCTCAACATACGTTGAATAGATATCGACGCATAAAACCTCAGAGCAACTTAAATACAGGACATAGCTATTCTTCAAAAACTCTCTATCTTAACCCCCATTCAGGACCCTTTCATCCTGATCAAAATTTTTATCCTGATCAAAACTTATATCCTAATCAAAAATCTTTTCATAATCAAAATTACTATCCTAATCACCATCTCTATTCCTCCCTAAACTCAATTTTTCTTAATCAAAAGACAATTAGGTGTTATATCTGTAATAAGATTGGTCACAATGCCAAATAATGTTGGCACAATCAATCCAACTGTCTATAAAATTAGTCCAAGGGTGACTTAGAAAAACCTTAGGATTAGGAAGAAATAATCTCTGAAGAAAACCTGGAATTTTCAGACAAAGTAAAAGTCAAGTCGATTCCTTAATCGACGCATCGTCGATAACTAAAAATGATTAGTAAACTCGACGTATGCGTCGACTCGTATCGACGCATACGTCAATAGGGAACCCTATCAGACTATACCGACGTATGCATCGACTTCCACTCGACGCAACGTCGACTTCATGAAAAAGAGCGGCAATACTGAAATATTTTCAGTCACATCTACTATTGTACCGAATAAACCTCGAGTTGTGTCTCGTGTCGACATTTCACCTGACTTAAATAGACTCTTCAGTTATAATTCAGCACGCTCCTTGCATCTCTCATTTCTTAGTCCAACTATCTCTTCCTCTCTCTCACTGGCCTAAATGGCTCCTAAGATCAACTCTAGTTTCGACATTGATCTTGAATCCTTCCAAGCCGCCGCCGAAAACTATAAGAGCATCATAGCTCTCTTCACTGAAGCTGGTTTAGACAAACTCATTTCCACAAGATGCAGAATCTTAGAGACTAAACTCACTGAGTTAATAAATCATGTTCAGATATCTGAGCAAGGAGAAATTACAGGAACACTCTATGAGACACTTGTCTCAATCTCAGCAGAACACCTTAGGGACACTTTTGATCTTCCATCAGGTACACCATCTTTGTTCAAATAAAAAAGGGGAAGCAAATTATTTTCTAAAAATAACTAAATCTCTATCATCATCCCTTATCAGGTGATGAACTTGTGGATCTCACCCCTGAGGAAACCAAGAATCTATTACTCATCATGAAGTTCTCCAAAGATAAACCAATCCACCTGAAGAAAGTAGATTTTTCTGAGGAATATAGGCTATTGGCAGACATAGTAGGAAAAGTTCTATTATGCAAGATCTCTGTCCATGATTCATTGCCCAAGCAGCAACTGAACATCATGGGGGCCCTTGTGCTGAAAAAGAAGATTGACTGGGCCAGCTGCTTACTAAAAATGATAGTCTACAAATATTCTCACAAAGAGAATGCCTATATGAGGATCATGAGTCAGGTACTCCTCCACTCCTTTCCTGACCTATGTAGGTCAAAAGGAATCCCCATTCCCTCTGGAAAAAGGATGTCCATAGCCCTCTTCTCAAAATGGACCAGGCAAATTCCCAAGCCTGGTGCCATTCCTGACAGGACTCCCTCTCCTCCTAACTCTCCTAGCCATCCATCCTCACCTCCTCCTCAGCATACAGACATCTCTTCCCTACCTACATCATCCACACCAATAGTCTCTACTACCATCACAACTCCTATCCTACCTACATCTTCACATCCACCTGCTCAACCCTCCTATATTCCTCCACCTCCTCCATCACATTCACCTCATCACAATGATATAATCCTCTCTCCACCTTCATCACCTCCACCTCCACCATTATCTCCTACTCTAACACACTTTGAAACATCTCCATCCACTGAAACTCTCATCACCCAGTGTATCCAGTCAGTAGCCCAAAAATTTCAAGAAATGCTGGATGGACACTGTTCCCAACTTCACTCCTCCATCATGCACATGCAAACCCAAATAGATGGGGTCAATGCCTCTGTGCAAAGCTTGAAGTCCTCTGTCTCTTCCTCTAAAGTGACCAAGTCTTTCTTAACCTCCTTAGCTAAGAAGGTCAAGAAGGGGGAGAAATTAGATGAAGAGCAGCTCTCAAGTCATAAATCTCTCTCACATAAGTCTCTTCCTACTTCAAAAGCTGATAGTCTTGCACTGCTTAAGACAATTGGGAATGAATTAGTACCAGAGCTACATACTGAGAACCAGATAATAGATGTACTCTCTATAGCAAGAGAAGCTACACAACGAGTAGTCCTCCTTCAAGGGGAGGCTAGCAGAGCAGAAGTTGAAAAGGAAACTGATGCTGAAGTTGAGAAAGAAAAAGAAGCTGAAGCTCAGGGGGAGCCAAATGCTGACATGATTGAAGCTGGAGCTGAGAAAGAAACTGAAGAGGCAGAAGTAGAAGGCTCAAAGGATATTCCATCTCAGGGGGAGCAAACTGCTGTGACTCATGGGGAGCTGAGTGAACCACATGTTACTGAGAAGGAGCAACTCTCTTCTTTAAAAACTTTAGTATTCACTAGGAAAAGAAAAACTCCTCCTACCCCTCCTGAGTGATGTGATGAACAATGTTGATATACTCTATATTGTTGGGGAAATGATTTCTCTTAACCCCTAGAAATAAGTTGAATATGAATTCTAAGAAAGAAAAACAAGGTTAAGTAAATATGCGTCGAATAATATTCGACGCAACGTCGAAATGTAGTCGACGTTTCCTTCAGATTGAATCGAAGTAACTTTAGGAAGATTTCGACGTATGTGTTGTCGACGCTACTCTAATTTCTAGTCGACGCATCTAATGAAGTCGACGCATCTTAGTCGACGTACCTTCCATATTCTCCTTTCAACGTTCAGCCAAGAAGAACTCGACGTTTGCGTCGAATGGTAATCGACGCACGTCGATTTAAATGACAGATTTAAGTATGCGCCAGATCTCTTTCCTTCTTTCAGTAGATCTGATTTGTATGAAATAATGTTAATATTTTATAGCCGTTCTGAATCATTCTTTCCTTCTATTTGATTCTTGGCTAATCTGATTAACTCTATTTTGGATATTATTTGAAATCAGGATTCATTCTTTCCTTCTACAGAAAATGTCATTATGGAAATATTTCCTTCTTTCTATTTGTCTGATTGCAAATTGATTTACCTCCTATAGTATTATTTGACTGAAACAGAGCTATAAATAAAGAGGAGGTCGGCAGAAAAAGTCAGTGGAGTGATCTACCACATACATTTGAAATACAGGAAAAGCTCCCAAGAGAATAAAGAGATAAGCTGAGAAGAGTGATAGTCTGCTGCAGAGAAAAAGCCTTCATCTTCTTCTTCTTCTTCTGAAGCCATTCTACTGCAAACTCTGAAAGCTCTCACAAAAGAGAGAAAAGTTTTTACAATCTCCTTCTCACTATAGAAGAGAGATTTCATTCACTACTTCTTGTGCTTCCAATCTTCTTGCTAGGAGAAGATTCATTCTTGTTCTTATTTCTTTCTTCTTTATTCTTCTTACTTAAAACATTGTAAAAGAGTTTTTAGAATCTCTCTTCAAAAAATTTAGTGTACTGGTTCTAAGAGTCTCCATGTCAAAAGACTCAGGGTGGTTCTAAGAGTTTCCTTGTCAAAAGACTCAGGGTGGTTCTAAGAGTCTCCTTGTCAAAAGACTCAGGATGGTTCTAAGAGTCTCCTTGTCAAAAGACTCAGGGTGGTTCTAAGAGTCTCCTTATCAAAAGACTCGGTACAAGATAGTGAATTTCCTACCAAGGGGGTAGAAGAGTGGACTACCCAAAGTTTGGGGAACCACTATATTTTCTTGTGTTATGCTGTGATTTCTTTTCTTGCATTTACTTTTCTTTATTTGTTTAATTCTTATTGGTGTGTGGGAAGCTCTAATCTGTGATCATACACACATATATATATATTAACTTTGCACAAAATATTTTTAATCTCTATTCACCCCCCCCCCCCCCCCCCCCCCCCCTCTAGAGAATTCTAGTGAGGTTAACTGTGTACTTTCAATTGGTATCAGAGGGAGGTTGATCTAAAAAGGGTTAACTCCTTGATCAAAAAGATCCTACCTCTTATTTTTATATATATATATACTTTTGTAACAATCAATTTTCACATGGCACAAATCAAAGATTATGCTTCCACCAGACCACCAATGTGCAATCTTGAAAAATTTGCAGTTTGGAAAACAAGAATCAGAATTTATATGAATTCCATTGATGCTGACTTGTTTAATATTACTGTGACAGGTCCCCCAAAGCCTTATAGAAAGGATGCAAGTGGTAATATCACACAAACACTTGTTCCAAGATCTGAGTGGACAGAAGATGAGAAGAAGGCAAGAACATATGATCTAAAGGCCATGAACATACTTGTCTCAACTCTCTCAGATGACATCTTTCAAAGGGTTGTTGACTGTGAATCATCCAAAGAAATTTGGGATGCTCTTACAAAGATGGTGGAAGGAAGTGCTGATGAAAAGAAAGATAAGAAGGCTCTATTGATCTCCCAATATGAGAACTTCCAAAAGAAAAATGAAGAGAGTATCTCTGAGATGTATGACAGATTCAGTCTAATCATCAATCAATTAAAAAACTTGGATAGAGAGATCTCTCTCACTGAGATTAATGACAAATTGCTAATGAGTCTCCCTAGTTCATGGGACTCAAGAATATGGGCAATAAGAGACACAAGAGGACAAAAGGAAATCTCAACAGATGCTCTCTTAAGAAAACTCAAATCCTATGAGCAACTGCTGAAAACTAGAGAAGAGAAGAAAAGAAGAGAAAACACTCCAATCTCCTCAAAAGACAGGAACATAGCTTTAAAGGCAACAGAAGAAAGGACTCCTGTCACTGAAGAAGAACTATTCAGTTTCCTAGCCAGAAGATTTAAGAAATGGGTCAAGACAGATGGATCAAAAAGTAGGGAGTCAAAACCAAGGTATAACAAAACTCCCAATAAAGAAATTGTTTGCTATTCTTGTAGGAAACCTGGACATATTGCCCCAGAATGTCTAGAGAATGCTGAAACAAAGAAAGATCTGAAAAGGAAAGATCTCAAGAAAAAGGAGAAGAAGAAAGAAAGAGGCTTTATTGCAGAAGCCTGGAGTGAAACAGAATCTGAGGACAGTTCATCCTCTAAGAGTGACAATGAAGATTCTAGGCAAGAAGACCTATGCTTGATGGCCTTTGAAGGCCCCAAGAATGATGATGATGCTAAATCTTGGAGTGAGACAGGATTAGAAGAAAGCATATCTTCTGAAGATGAAAAAGAAAATAACCTTATTCTCATAGAGGAATCTGAGGATAAGGATGAGGTAAGTATCTTTGATGAAATAGATTTTCAAAGTGATAATTTTAGAAATGATTTTATGGGAATGTGTCTAGATCAATTAAAAGTTAAACAAGAAATCAAGGACCTAAAAGAACAAATTCATATGGTTGAGAACCAAAGAAATAAAAAGGATATAAGCTCAATAGATCATGTATTAAGGGCTAACATAAGAGAGAAGGAAATAGAAAGGGCTAGAATAGAAAATCAGTTCCTTAAGGATAAGGTTTCTCAGGCAAAGGCCTTTGAAGAATCAATAAAAATGAGAAGCCAAACTCTTAAAGAAATCACTGAAAAATAAACAATAAGACACAAAAATCTTGGGCTAGGGGCTGATCCATCAATTAGCCTAATTCCATCCAACAAGCCTACTTGGATGAGCCCTGTAAAATTCACTAAACCCATCAAATCAGCAACCCAAGAAAAAGAATCACAACATAAGAAAGAACACATTTTCAAGGAAATAAAGGAATTTGATGAAACATTATATTATTCAGCTGATGACTCACAAACTTCATCTGAAAAGACAACTAAACCAAAAGAAACAACATACAAAGGAGTAAAAACAGAAAAAGGTAAAATGAAAATTTATGAAGACACAGTTGCGTCGACTTCATATCGACGCATGAATGATAGTGCGTCGACTTCCACTCAACGTAACATCTCAGATGCCTCGACCTCCACTCGACGCTTGAATAAAGATACGTCGACTTCCAATCGACGCAACTTCCTCCATGCGTCGATACCTGATCAACGCAATCTGAGGAATGCGCCGAATACAAATCGACGCAAATATCAACATACGTCGAATAGATATCGACGCATAAAAACTCAGAGCAACATGAATACCTATATTCCAAAAATCTTCCATCTTAACCCCCATTCAGTACCCATTCATCCTGATCATGATTTCTATCCTAATCAACATTCTAACCAAAATTCCTATCCTAATCAAACCTTCTATCCTAATCAACACTGGTATCCTAGTCAACACTTCTATCTCCCTCTCCTCCTAACTCTCCTCCTCCTCCTCCTCCTCAAAGAGACAATCCTTCTCTATCACCATCATCCACTCAAATAATATCTACTACCCTCACAACTCCTACTTTGCCTACCTCTTCTCAAACACCTGCTCAAACAACAGTTTCTCCTTCTCTTCCTCCTCCTATTTTCCCATCTTCTCTACCTCCATCATCACCTCCTCACCTTTCACACCATGAATCATCTGCATCCACTGAGGCTCTCATCACTCAGTGCATCAAATCAACAGCTGAAAAATTCCAAGTGATGCTGGATGGCATTGCTCCCAAATTCATTCCTCCATCCTTTACATGCATGATGAGTCCCAATTATATACACATATATGGACTCATCTGGGCCAATTTTCTAGTCTATGCACTGCACTTTAGCCCTGTTTTCGCTCATATTTGTTATTTCGAGCTATGTGCACTTCTTGGCCCGTTTTGGTGTTATTTCTTGTTTATCTTTATTTTTAGTTTTCATGCTTGGTTAAGTGCCACCTTCAGTGGTTGGATTGGTGTTGTATGCTGGAACAGGAGTCGTGCAGGTGTTCCCGGTACAATTCTGTACAGGAACACTGCGCACGATCACTGGTTCTATTGCGCACGACCACTGGTCGTGCGCCGCTGATCGTGCGTACTTAACCCCCATTTTATGAGTTCTGTCTTAACCGAACGCACGACCACTTACGATAGTGCGCACGACCACCGGTCGTGCGCCACTGGTCGTGCGAACATGTTATTTTATAAATTTCTTCCATTGCAGGCTCCGCCCAGGCAGGCGCACGATCACAGAACTCCAGCGCGCACGACCACTGGTCGTGCGCCAATGACCGTGCGCACTATTTATTCCAGCGCCTATATAAAGACCTGTTCCGCAAATTAGGCATACGGGGACTTCCGGGAGCGGGATTTTCAGTTCGTACGCCGTCGTTCTCCACTTCCAGCCACCTCCACCTCATCTTCTTCGGAAGGGGAAGTCATCTCCGGTGATCCTAAGCACTTTTCCATCGTCCGGAAGCATTCTCCGCCACCCGCAAGCACTCAAGCAAGCTGTCTCCATTCCCGACCGGTGAGAAGAACATAAATCCTGAGGTAGAAGACGACGGAAGCACGTGGAGAGATCGTGACAGTCTCTCAATGCCGGAAGCACAGTCCGCCCGAGTCCGGAGGTAGCTTGACAAACTACCATTCCGGCCGTGAACGGCCGCTAGTCTTCGTCCATTGGTTGTCTCCTTCTTCTCCCCTTTTGTTGTACTACTTAAATCATTTTGAACTTGAATATTATGATGTTTAGTTTAAATGCATTGGTTGTTTCCTACTTGTTCATCAACATTTGCTTGTGATTCATTTCACCTCCACTCGCTCACTCACGCACTCATCGTGTTCGATTCGCGTTAGCAAGAGCTAGCGGTGTTTTGTGAAAAGGTGTTTGCGACCCTCACTCTCTGCACTAGTGATCACTCCATTCGCATGCGCACCGTCCATCCGCCTCACGAAGCTTGGCATCGCGGCCGTTGCACCCATCTCGCCTTGTGAAGCGGTGATTTCGACCCGCACTTCTTTTATTGTTGTTAAGAGTAGGAAACCAAATCAAAACCCCCTTTTTGTGTTTGTTCCCGCTTGTGTAACAATTGTCACACAACGCGATTCGTTCACCCAACCTGCATTCCTCAAGAGACCGACACTCAGGGAGTCTATTCCCAACATTTATTACTTGCGCGACCGGTGCACTTGCCGAACATCGCAACAATGCACACCCAAATAGATGGGGTCAGTGCCTCTGTGCAAGGCCTAAAGACCTCTCTCTCTTCCTCTAGAGTGACAAGGTCTTTCTTAACCTCCCTGGCCAAGAAGGTCAAGAAGGGGGAGAATCTAGATGAAGAGCAGCCCTCCAATCCTAAATCTCTCTCTCACAAGTCCCCTCCTCCAAAATCTGACAAAACCCTTGGAAATGAGACAGTACCTGAGCTACACAATGATGAACAAACAATAGAGGTACTCAACATAGTAAGAGATGCTGCAAATCAAATGGCACTACTACAAGGGGAGGGAAGCAGAGCAGAAAATTAGGCTGAAAAGGAAGATGGTGAGAAAGAGCTGAATACTACCATAAATCAAGATGGAAATGAACCAGATGATGTGATGACTCAGATGCTGGAAGCAGATGCTGGAAAAGAAAATGAACCAGCTGCTGGAACTGAGCTACCTGCTCAGGGGGAGCTACCTGCTCAGGGGGAGCTACCTGCTCAGGGGGAGCTAGATGAACTTCCTACAAATGAAAAAGAGAAACCCTCCTCTCCTAAAACAGTAGTATTCTAGAGAAAGAGAAAGACTCCTCCTACCCCTCCTGAGTAGTGTTTGAAAACAATGCTGATATATTGGAATGAACATGACATCTGTTTATATGATTCTGGAAAATTTGTTTATATGATCTCTTCTTCTAAATTTCACTTTTGATTGAGTGACATATTTCTTTTCTATACAAATGCTGAGCTGGATTGATTTTATGCTAATACAATTTCTCTCTAAGAAGGGTTAAGACAAATAGGGGGAGATTGTTGGGGAAATGATTTCTCTTAACCCCTAGAAATAAGTTGAATATGAATTCTAAGAAAGAAAAACAAGGTTAAGTAAATATGCGTCGAATAATATTCGACGCAACGTCGAAATGTAGTCGATGTTTCCTTCAGATTGAATCGAAGTAACTTTAGGAAGATTTCGACGTATGTGTTGTCGATGCTACTCTGATTTCTAGTCGACGCATCTAATGAAGTCGACGCATCTTAGTCGACGTACCTTCCATATTCTCCTTTCAACGTTCAGCCAAGAAGAACTCGACGTTTACGTCGAATGGTAATCGACGCACGTCGATTTAAATGACAGATTTAAGTATGCGCCAGATCTCTTTCCTTCTTTCAGTAGATCTGATTTGTATGAAATAATGTTAATATTTTATAGCCGTTCTGAATCATTCTTTCCTTCTATTTGATTCTTGGCTAATCTGATTAACTCTATTTTGGATATTATTTGAAATCAGGATTCATTCTTTCCTTCTACAGAAAATGTCATTATGGAAATATTTCCTTCTTTCTATTTGTCTGATTGCAAATTGATTTACCTCCTATAGTATTATTTGACTGAAACAGAGCTATAAATAAAGAGGAGGTCGGCAGAAAAAGTCAGTGGAGTGATCTACCACATACATTTGAAATAGAGGAAAAGCTCCCAAGAGAATAAAGAGATAAGCTGAGAAGAGTGATAGTCTGCTGCAGAGAAAAAGCCTTCATCTTCTTCTTCTTCTTCTGAAGCCATTCTACTGCAAACTCTAAAAGCTCTCACAAAAGAGAGAAAAGTTTTTACAATCTCCTTCTCACTATAGAAGAGAGATTTCATTCACTACTTCTTGTGCTTCCAATCTTCTTGCTAGGAAGAAGATTCATTCTTGTTCTTATTTCTTTCTTCTTTATTCTTCTTACTTAAAACATTGTAAAAGAGTTTTTAGAATCTCTCTTCAAAAAATTCAGTGTACTGGTTCTAAGAGTCTCCTTGTCAAAAGACTCAGGGTGGTTCTAAGAGTCTCCTTGTCAAAAGACTCAGGGTGGTTCTAAGAGTCTCCTTGTCAAAAGACTCAGGGTGGTTCTAAGAGTCTCCTTATCAAAAGACTCAGGGTGGTTCTAAGAGTCTCCTTATCAAAAGACTCAGTACAAGATAGTGAATTTCCTACCAAGGGGGTAGAAGAGTGGACTACCCAAAGTTTGGGGAACCACTATATTTTCTTGTGTTATGCTGTGATTTCTTTTCTTGCATTTACTTTTCTTTATTTGTTTAATTCTTGTTGGTGTGTGGAAAGCTCTAATCTGTGATCATACACATATTTATATATATTAACTTTGCACAAAATATTTTTAATCTCTATTCACCCCCCTCTAGAGAATTCTAGTGAGGTTAACTGTGTACTTTCATATATTTTTTCCTCCATACTTAAATACTGTTTATGAAGTCTGTGTATATGATTCTATTTTCTTCTGAGTACTTAACATATTTCTTTTCTATATAAATGTCTTGCTGTGTTGATTAAAAGCTGATACAATTTCTCCCTGAATAGGGTTAAGACAAATAGGGGGAGATTGTTGGGAAAATGATTTATCTTAACCCCTAAAAATGAGTAGAATATAAATTCTAAGAATGAAAAATTAGTCTAAGTGAATATGCGTCGAATAGTATTCGACGCAACGTCGAAGTGTAGTCGACGTTCCTCTCAGAATGAGTCGAAGTAACTCCAGATAGAATTCGACGTAACCTATGTCGACGTAACTCTGACTTCTAGTCGACGTATCTAGTGTAGTCGATGCACCTTAGTCGACGCACCTTCCATATTATCCTCTCGACGTCCAGTCAGTTTGAAATCGATGCTTTCGTCGAATAGTAATCGACGTACGTCGATTTCTATGTCAAATTCAAAACACTCCAGATTTCTTTCCTTCTATCTGTAGATCTGAATTTTATGGAATGATATTATTCTTTTCTAGCCATTTTGAATCAGTCTTTCCTTCTAAATGATTCTTGGCTAAATTGATTAAGTTTATTATGGATATTATTTGAAATCAGAATGATCTCTTCCCTTCTACAGAAATATTGATTATGGAATCTTTACTCTCTTACCATTTCTCTAACTGCTAATTGATTATTCTCCTATAGTATTCATTGAATAAACAGAGCTATAAATAAGAGGGAATTCGGCAGAGAAAAAGAAGTGATCCACTCCATACATTTGAAATAGAGGAAAAGCTCCCAAGTGAAAAGAGAGAAAATCTGAGAGAAGTGAAAGTGTGCTGCAGCAAACAACAAGCCTTTTTCTTCTTCTTTCTGAAGCCATACTGCTGCAATCTCTGATAGCTCTCTTTGAAAGAGAAAATGCCTATAATCTCCTTCTCACTATAGAAGAGAGATTTCATTCACTATTTCTTGTGCTTCTAATCTTCTTGCTAGGAAGAAGATTCTTTCTTGTTTTAATTATTTCTTCTACTTCTTCTTCTTATCTTCATTTCATTTTCAAACAGTGTAAAAGAGTTTTTAGAATCTCTCTTCAAAAAATTCAGTTGTACTGGTTCTAAGAGTCTCCTTATCAAAAGACTCAGCCTGGTTCTAAGAGTCTCCTTATCAAAAGACTTAGTACAAAATAGTGAATTCCTACCAAGGGGGTAGAAGAGTGGACTACCCAAAGTTTGGGGAACCACTATATTTCTTTGTGTTGTGCTGTGATTTTCATTTTGCTATTTTTTTCATTATTTACTTAATTCTTGTTGGTGTGTGGGAAGCTTAACTCTGAGATTATTACACATATATATATATATATGTTAACTTTGTACAGAGCACTTTAAATCTCTATTCACCCCCTCTAGAGAATTCTAGTAAGGTTAACTGTGCACTTTCAATCATATTGATTCAATTGTTTCCACTCTTAAAAATAGCACAATCGCTTATAATAAAGCTAGACATAATTTAAAGATTAAGAATGATGAATTAAAATAAAAAATCAACTTGCTTATGAAAATTGTAAATACAAATTCACAATATCAAACTATATCTAAAACAAGTTGAATATGAATATGAACATCTAAACTAAGTTTAATAATGGGAATAAGGAACATAAAAGATTTGTAAATCAAAATCAAAATCACCATTATTTACAAAATCATGTTTCTCCCAACCTAAAATTAAATGCAAACAAATTTCCTTCAAATTATAAATTCAAAAATCATTTTGATCCAAATATTCAAGTAAATGATTATGGAAATTTGAAAACTAAAAATAATATTATACCAATGTTTGAATGGCGGCCCAAAGTTAAAGATGAAACTCTAACTCCACTAAAAAGGGCCCATTCATCACTATCTCCCCAAAAGCAAACACGATGTATTTGGGTACCCAAAGGAACCGTCACACTCGGTCCTCTTTGGATACCTAAATCTCTCATTCCTTAGTATCCTATCATTTGCATGAAGTAGAAATCAATTAAAAATGAAATATCAATTTTCTACTTCATGATATGCTTAATTTCCTTTTTTGTTTTTTGCTTTTATTTCTTTGAGCCATCATGATAAGATCACTTTATATAACTTGTGATATGATTTTCACATATTAAACCCAAATTCATTAATAAATCAAATTGAACACAATTGAATAAAAAGTCATATTATTTTCAAGTGATCTAATTATCTTTTATTTTTATCCTTCTAAATCCATTTCCTAAAAGTCTTATAAAATTTAAAAAATGAAATTTGTCATATGATATTATTAAGACTAAATGAAATAAGTGTCAAAATGGATTTAAAAGGTGTTTTTAGGGGTATTAGGCTAAATTCATAAAATGCGCAAGTTTTGCTTATTTATATAATATATTTGCGTTATTTTGATTACCCCTAGTATGTTTAATCATAATCATGTCAAATCGGAATTGAAAAATTACAAAAATCATTTGTGTTTAAATAAAGAATCTCAACTCTGTTGCTAGCGCTTGACGTTAGGGTTCTAATGCTGACAGTAGCATAATTTTTTCTAAATTCTGATTTATCTAAAATATTATTTTCTGAAAAATTATTGTATTACCTTTATCGTCACTATGTTTTCATAAAACTATATATATACGTGATTTATGTAAGATTTCAAAAACCAAAGAGAAAATTCACAAAACCTTTCTAAATAACCAAAAATATTCTTCTCTTTATTTTTATCTTAAGTTTTCACCTTATAATATTTCTCTCTAATCATTCAAAAAGGATGAATATGAATGTTCTTTAATAATATCTCATTTATATCATCATGAACAATTAATTATGAGTATATAATTCCTATGTGTTAAAATTCATGATCATGTATAATAATCTTGTCAATTCAATAGATCTTTTTAACTCAAATATTAAATATCTACAAAAGATCCTATTGATTCCATCAAATAGTTTGTGATCATGACCATTATATGAATCAATTATGTTTTACATGTATCTCATTCATATGAAGATCATAGAATCATCTTTATATTTAAAATAATAAATTATCTAGAATCATCACTTCATTCTATGTCCAAAATTTGAATGACTAGGTTTGAATACATGCAACATTAACTCAATAAATCTTACGCCATAAAATTGTGATCAAACTCTTCTTTCTAGCATTATCAGCTAATCAATACTATCTTTCATGCTAGTTATCTAATGATGCCATAATAAATCAATCTTAAAGAAGAACAATTGAAAGTTAACATTCATAATAACTATGTTGCTTTAAAATAAAATCTAATAAGAAATTAATCTTGCATTAAAGCCATAGTTTAGAAATTGGTTCAATAAGATTAAATGCTTAGTATGCCCATGATCATTCAACCACATTATGTGTCTCACTATAGCGAGGGCGTCGGTTTGTGAGCATTAGAAACATAACCACTAAGTCATGTCTTGTCCTTAACTGGGAAGAGTTCCAGTGGGGCCTTGCGAGGCACTGAGGGGAAAGAGTACTAGGTTGAGCGCCATCTTTTGTATGTATGTGGGATTGACATCCCAACTTATGGCTTGCGTGCAGCTCCTCATGCCCATCCATCACTTAGTACGGGGCAAGAAGTATAGACATGTTGTTAGGGTATCTTGATCTTAGACATACTTATGTTGTATACATTGCATGAATATTATTTCACTTATTTATGATCATTTCACTCATGCACATTTGTGCTCAAACTTGTTATCTTATGTTTTTTACTATCTACTTTTTGAACTTTCATGCGTTTGAAAAACATAAGCATTTTGAAAGTGTATTGTGACTCCTTAGGCTAAATTTTTTTTTGGACATACTAGCTTGAACTTGCAAAATCCGCATTTTTGTGTATGCATATGTCTGATTTCTTTACTGAACTGCATTGGCATTAATCTGCACAACTATTTTCAAATGAAAAATTATGAAAATTTTTATGCTTTTCCAAAAATTCGAGTTCTGTCACTATCGCCCGGCGATAGCTGGGTACCGCTGGCGGTAGTGAATATTTCTAAATTTATAGTTTTCTCTTTCATTTCTTATATTTCAGTTCCTGTTATTTTCTTTTAAAATTCTAAAAAAAAACTATAAAACAAATCAAAATCCAACCATAAACATGCTTTTTTTATATATCAAAACCAACTAAAAAATTGAAAAACCAATTAAAACAACAAAGACATGCTTTTTATTTGTTTTATTTTTGTTTTTTTGAAAAAACTTGGAATTTATAAAAACTGATGTAATTTTCTATGTTTCAAGGATGATATGGTTTATCTTGCCAAGTTTTGTATACAATGTTTCATTCTCTATTTCAAGTTCTTAATAACATTGTTTTTGTATCATGCCTTGACCATTATCTTGTGTGCTTTGAAATTTATTATAGAAATCATGTGTAGTATTGCATAGAATGCCTCTATGTATGAGTAAATGGCTTATATTTGCAAATGATTTTTTCACTCACACTTTTTTTTGATATACTACATATGAATTTAATCTTCTCCTTCATGATTGTGTAGTGTAACAACTTAATATTATTGTTAGGCATGCTTAGTTTTACCTACACCACATGTAAAAATCTTTTTCATGCACCTATTCTTTTGAAGAAGTATGTCTTTCCAAAAAATTTTGTTTGCACATACAAGTGAATTCGGAGACCTTTGTCGTTAAGCAAAAAATTCATTGAATAATTGACAAAGATAACTCCACCAAGCACTACTCACCCTCCTGATAAGTCTTAATGAGCATTGTGAGGTTGAGCACCTTGGAGAGAATTGTAAGTGCCTTGTTGCAAACATTTTCCTTTTTTTACACTACTTCTTCTTGTACACTGAATCACAAATAACTAAAATTCAAACTAATAATTGTGATTCCCCAAGCACTACTTTGCACCCTGATAAGTCTTCATAAGCATTGTGTGTGCAGAGTACCTTGGTAATTGTACTATTTTTCTATGTGCATTGAATAATTTATATTGCTTTGTGGGTAGAAGTAACTCTAAAAATGCTTGTTCAATATTATTGTGTTTATTCCATTATACATGTCATGTGTTATGATTAACTCATATGTATACTTTTATCAAAAACACTATTTTGTACACATCATTATCACTTGTAAGCCTTCTACTCATGAGAATTGGAGTCTATTGAATATCTACATGCATTCTCTAAATTCTTAAGTAAATGCACTAGATAGCCTTGCATGATCAATACAATGTATAAGTGTACTTGTTTTCTCAATTTAGAACATTGTATTCTTCCATCTTGACTTGATATCTTGTATCATGCTTACATATTTTTTTTCCGCTACGCCATGAGAACTCTGTATTGCATACCTTTCAAAACTAGTATATGGCTATGTTACAACTGAAATTATTGTGTACTTAAAATGCTACAACATCTATTTTGTTATGTCTAAAATTCTTAATCATCTACTATGCTTCACAATTCCTATATAGATGTTCACTTCAAAAAAAGTATTTCGTCATGCTTTCCACCTCTTTACTACTTGTACGCTCGATCATGAATACGTTATCCCAACAAGTGGTTTCTTTATGAAAAATTCTTCACATTCCTTTCTTATCTCTCATATCTATTGTATTTTTCCTAAGCGTTTCACTCTTTATCATGATCATTCCCTCTCTACACAGTTATTGCACACTTTTTGTTGGACTACCTTGTTGGACATGTGTGTCACATCCCTTTGTTTGAGAATAACAAATCCCATATTGTATTTGATATTGCTTGTAGTGTGTTTATAGTGTACAGGAGCTATAGGTGCAATACTCCACAGGTAGAAGGCAGCATGGAACAATCTTTTGAAAGGAGCTGCGCTACCGCCAGTGCTATCGCTAACGCTATCGCTAATGCCAGCACTAACGCCAGGCGTTAGCTCAGTTGGTTTCGTCTCAGCAGTTTCCTTAGCACTACCGCCAGCACTACCGCCTGGCACTATCTCCGCTACCGCCAGCACTATCGCTACCGCAGGCGCTATCTCAAGTTCGTGCACAGTGCCACGCCGCCAACGGTTTCGCAACCGCTCCACACGAACGATACCGCAGGCGCTAGCCACTACCGCATGTGCTAGCTCCAAGTTCTATAAAATGAGCCAACTTCGATCATTTTGAAAATCCATCCCAGAGAAGTTGCTTGTGCCACAATTCTAGTGCTGTTATGCTGCCGAAGATGGATCTCCCACAAAAAGCTTAAGGAGAATTCTGGAGGAGGACTACGTCATGCTACATCCAAAGGACGATCGCTTCTACCTCGCTTATGCTACAGCGATCCTTCATCCTCGACTCCAGAGATCTCATATAGGGAGTTTTTATTATTGTTTTTCATTATTTCCATTCCATATTTTTTGTAACCGTTTAGAGAATTTGCCTTGTGTTGACGACTAGGTCTGGGTAGGACTTAGGGGGAGATTCGCCTTGTGTTGGCGACTAGTTCTAGGTGATTAGATCTAGGGGGCTCGAGGCCATATCCGGGGAAGGATTGGCTAGAGCGGCTTGAGGCCATATCCGGGGAAGGATTGGCTAAAGCCAACCGGTTCGTGGGGATATGACTCGGTATAGAAAAGGAAAAGATATTTTCATTTGTACGCCTCCGATTTCTAGCGATATTAAAATCAAATTTATGTAAACACCATTTTTATATAAATACAATCATGTCTCTATTTGTGTTTACTTGATTTCTCACCTTTGGCGTTATCTCTATAATATTGGTTACAAAGCTTTCAATTCAAACCACTTTGTCTAAATTGTTTATCTTAATCTATTTCATCATAAAACAATTTAGCACTTCTAAACTTGCAAATTATAATATTCTCTTCCATTAGCTAAATTGTTATTTTGTGTTCTAATATTACTTTAAGCAATTTAGTAATTTACATAAAATTATAAAAAGATTTTTATTCCCTTATTCACCCCCCTCTAAGGGCGCCGTAAGATCCAACAAGTGATATCAGAGCCAGGTTTTTCCAAATCGGTTTAACCACCGGGAATAATGGCGTCTCATGATCTCGCTTCTATTAGTGGGGGAAATTTTCTTATAAATGAAAAATCTTTAGCACCACCATTATTTGAAGGCAAAAATTATAATGGGTGGAAATTTCTTATGGAAAAATTTCTTAAATCTTTGGATATGGAAGTATGGAATATTACTATTAAAATACCCCCAAGTATTTTAAATAAAAATGAAATGTTTTTAAATGCCAAATCTATGAATAGTCTATATTGTGCATTAGATCAAAATATTTTCAAACTAATTTATACACTTCCTACTGCTTATGAAGTTTGGAAATTTCTTGAGAATACTTATAGTCTTCCTTCTACAGATGATAAACAAGAGGAATTCCTTATGGATCCAAGAGAAGAAATCGACGAGGAATTCCTTAAGGATCCAAGAGAAGAAATCGACGAGGAATTCCTTATGGATCCAAGAGAAGAAATCGATGAGGACTTATACTTGGAGGAAGAAGAATACAACGTCACAATATTGGACTCATTTGTTGGCAACACATCAAGCAAAAGAGAAGACGTATACTATAGCCAGGTAAGAAAATCTAAATCTACTCTTTTAGTAACAAATTCCATTTCTACTTCTCGTATGCTTAAAATTGCTAAACGTAAAATTTTAAAGTTAAAAATTGCTAATTCCAAATTATGTTTAGAAAATGAATCTTTAAAAGCAAACGATAACGTAGAATCAAATATTGATGTGATAAATTCTCTTTCATTCTCTTTAGGTAAAATTCCTATTCCTTGTTTAGACTGCAATCTATTAAAAGAAAAATTCAAGGATATTGAAAAAGGGCTCTTAGTTTCTAAAGAACATAATGAAAAATTGATAGTTGAAAATGATGCTTTATCTTGTAAGTTAATACAATTAAAATCTTTTGTTGAAAAATTTCAAATGTCATGTAATGAATTTCATCATAAGATTTTGAATAACAAGGATAAATTAACTTATAAAATCATTTCTAAAAAGGATCATTTTCACACATTAAATCAAAAGGAGTTTAGCTTCAAAAAGAATTATGATCCTCATAAAATTCTTAAGAGTCACTATTATAAGTCTCAATATATTTTCAATCATGACTCAAATTTAAAAACTCTTTTTCATGAAAGTCAAAATATAAAATATTATCCTTCATATTATAAGTGTATGTCTATAAGAAAGAGTGGAAATGAAAATTATCAAAATAAGAATCAATTATTTACAACATTTTGTAACTCACTCTTTCAACAATCACTTCTTAAGAAAGACAATCACTCTTATAAATTTTCAAAGAATCGTTATAATAAAATTCATTATGATTATCAACATCAATCTATTTTGAAAAATAATTTGAATAAACATAAATCCCAAATGAATTATTTTTCAAACAACTATCATTCCAAAAAGATGTCAAATAATCATAATATGAATTTAAAAGAAAAACAACCAAAGTATGAATGGAGGCCCAAAATTAAAAACGAAACACTAACTCCACTTGTAAAGGCCCATTCATCACTATCTCTCCAAAAGCCTACACGATGTATTTGGGTACCCAAAGGAACCATCACACTTGGTCCCCTTTGGATACCTAAATCTCTTATTCATTAGTATCCTATCATTTGCATGAAGTAGAAACAATTAAAAATGAAATATCAATACTCTACTTCAAGATATGCTTATTGTCTCTTTTCTATTGTTTATTTTTATTTTTTTGAACAAACATGCTATGATCACTTTATATATCATGAAATATGACTTTCATATATTAAGCCTAATGTTTATCAAATCAAATTTGAATTAAAATTGAACATTAAGTCATATATTTTTCAAAGTGATCTATCTCTCATCTTTGATTGTTCTTTATCCTTTTAAATCCTTTACCCTTAATTGTCTTGAATTATCATTATAAATTGAATATTGAAATTATTATCAAGACTATTGAAACTATTTTAAAGATTGGATTTAAATGGTTTATTGAAGGGCTTAAACTAAAAAATAAAATGCGCAACATTTTTGATTCATTTCTACTTTTGTTTGCTGCATATGATAGTCTTTATAATGAAGAATATTATCAAAAAAAAATTGAAAACAAAAATTCATCTAAACGCATGTTTATCTTTCAAAAATGCGAGTTTATCAAAACTTCAAACATTCATATCTTTTGATCTGCTCGCCTAATTTTCGCGTTTAATAAATTTTCGGAAAGAGCACAAAAATCTCCATCCAACGACAAACTAGGCTTGCTCATTTGAGTTCTTTTGGTGCTATCAACTTGCCCTATTTCAACTCCGTTTTAAAAGCTATCTTAGTTTGCTTGATTTGGAAATTTCCGTGTTTATAGATTTTTTCATCACATGCTATCCTTAGTATAATTATTTCATATATCAATTTAGATATTATGTGTGTGATGTGTGTCACCAATGTTTGCATGTAATTTAGACCTTAGAATCATCTTGTATCATTAAGATCAAATCAAAAGTTTAATCATTTCATTCTAGGTCTAAAGAAAATTAATTCGAAAACTTCTCATATTACATGCAACATTATCTCCATTAATCCTATGTAATAACATTGCATTCAAACTCGTCATCCTAGCATCATTTCTTGGTCAATGCTTATATATTTATGCTAGGTATAACATGTACAATGTTATTTAAATTTGATGATAACTATGTGATTTGAAATTATAATAGAATGCTAAAAATTCCAACAAACACATAGTTTATGATTTGATCTTTAGTATATTTATCATGAAACTATATATCATCATGCAAAACCAAAGATCAATAAATCTAATTATCCAATGCAATTTAATTATAAATTTCAAAACATTATATATGTGATCTTTGTCTTTGGTATGATTGGATGATCATCATTCTCTAGGCTTAAAAATCAAACATGCTTATTCAAAAGAAAATCACTATATCACTATATCATAAGTCTAGAAGAATTAGAATTTTCATACATCATGATGATCTAACATATATTCTATACAAAATTATCTATAATCATAAATCATAATTCATAATCTATCAAGAAAAATCTCAAAACAATAATACCACCTAGGAATTATGAATCTTATGATAAAATATTGAATATTGTTTTATTTACATTATATGATGTATTAATATGCTTTACTAGTGATTGCATGTATCTCTCATATTTGTAGACTCTAGAATCAACTTTGCAATGAAAGAATAAATCAAAATTAATCATCACTCTATTCTAGATCTATAATTTGAAACTCTATTTTGGAAATACATGCAATATTAATATAAATCTTATGACATGACATTTAACCCCAAAACTCATCATACTAGCATTGTCACCTATTGAACATTAGTAATTGTGCTAGTTATCTCATATCGTCATCTCATAAAAGTAGAAAAACTATGCGGCTTTATATAACTCATCACATTATACAAAACCCATAGTTTATATATCAACCCTTAGATTTAACAACATAGGTTGTCTAAAAGATTATTTCACCTATGACTTCATATCTCACAATAGCGGAGGCGTAGGATTGGATGCATTAGAGACCTAACCTCTAAGACATGTCTTGTCCTTAACCGGGGAGGGTTCCAGTGGGGCCTTACGAGGCACTGGGGGAAAGAGTGATAGGTTGAGCGTTCTCTAGTGTGTGCATATGGGATTAACACCCCAACCTACGGCATGCGTGCAGCTCCTCATGCCCATCCGTCACTTAGTACGGGGCTAGGGTGTAGACATTTTAGTCCGGGTAGTTTTTTTTAATCTTAGGACATACTTATATTACTCACTCATGAACATTTCAATTACTTATCACTTTAATCATGCATATTTTGGGTTATTCAAAAAGTGTCCTCTTGTGTTTTGCATAATTTATTTATTTTTGTGCTTAAATGTTGTTGTAAAACACATGTATTTGAAAAAGCTAAAGTTTTATGCAAATTTGAGCAATCAAGACATCTCCAAAAATTACAAATTTTTTGCATAAGACTAATCTAAGGACACTTAATAAATATCAAAAATCAGATTTTTAAAATTCTCAAAAAATAGTGTACTGTTTCCAGCGCTAGCGTGGGTTTTGGAATTTTCTGATTTTCAAAATTTCTAAAAATCACTAAAAATATTTCAGTCTATATGTACTACTTTGTTTTTGTATTGCTGACATTTTTTATTTTTGTTTTATTCATATTATGAAAAATCAACTACAAAAATTCAAAATTCAAAAATACAAAAATATGTTTGTGTGATTTTTCTGTTTTTTTATTATTAAAAAATTTCAAAACAAAAAAAACTGTATGATCTTTATTGTCAATATCAAGCATGTATGAATTCTATTATTTAGAATTATTTACAATGTTAAAACATATTCTTTCAAGTTATTATAAACATTGTTTTGCTTATCATGCTTTGATATATCTATTTAAAGTGCATCAATTGTATTGAAAAATATGTGTAGAACCAAGCTTAGCATGCCTCTAAGTATGAGTAAATGTTTTATGATTGATAATGATACATTTCACTCACTTATTTTGGTAATCAACATGTGTGTCTAAATCTAAAAATGCTTGCTTGTGTATTGTATTTGCACAATGAATTAAAACTTGCATAAGTTTATTGCCTACACTACATTTGAATTGCACTTATGAAATTTAGAAAAGTGGTTAAGTTTAAAAGTTGTGTTTGCAAAACAAGTGTATTCGGAGAATGTTGTCTCACAAATTTGAACAAAAAATTATATATATGTAGACAAATATAACTCCACCAAGCACTACTTGAACCTCCTGATAAGTCTTCATAAGCATTGTGAGGTTGAGCACCTTGGAAAGAATAGTAAAGTTACTTGTGCAAACCTGGGTTATTACACCACTTTGTTAAAAATTATGTGCATTAAAAGTGTGTGAAAGTAATTTACTTGTGTTTTATTATGCATTTTACTTTACATATGTCTTGTATTTTGGTGATTTAAATCAATTGTTAACATTGCCCAAAATACACTTATATGTACATCATTATCTTTCATAACACTTCTTCTCATGAGTATTGGATTCTAATGCTTTATCTATACTACTCTTTCAATAAAAAATGCACTAGATAACCTAGCATGACCTCTACAATGTTTTGGTATCTCTTGAACTTAAAATTAAGTAACATTGTAGTATAATCTCTTTGATATGATCATTTCATGCTTGGTATCTTTATGAAAAACTTTGAGATTTCAAAAAGGTTAAAACATCTTTCAATTTTGAACTAAAACTCATATTTCTACTTATGCTTTTCATGCTTACAAAAAGATGTTTATTATAATCTTCCGCTTGCTTACAACTCTTATCTTTATATTTGAAATCTCTTATATATACTATGCTTAAACTCTTTATCATTATCTATATTTCGAAAAGCTCGATCATGATATATAAATGCCTCCTTACTACCCTCACCCCACCTTCTTTTGATAATACCAAAAGGGGGAGATTAATTGAAGAAATCTATATATGAGAAATATAGATAAATAAGGGGAGACTAATTCATAAAATCTATCATTTAGGGGGAGTAACACATAAATTGCATTTATGTAGGGGGAGCATTAAGTTAGGGGGAGTATGCACAGTATCGTGCATATCATTTACTATAGTTGCACTTTTATCTTGCTTATCTTATCTATAAACACTATTGTTGATTTCTTGCTTAAAGGATTTGTTATTATCAAAAGGGGGAGATTGTTGGACATGTGTGTCACATCCCTTTGTTTGAGAATAACAAATCCCATATTGTATTTGATATTGCTTGTAGTGTGTTTATAGTGTGTAGGAACTATAGGTGCAATACTCCACAGGTAGAAGGCAGCATGGAACAATCTTTTGAAAGGAGCAGCGCTACCGCCAGCGCTATCGCTAACGCTAGCGCTATCGCTAACGCCAGCACTAACGCCAGGCGTTAGCTCTGTTGGTTTCGTCTTAGCGGTTTCCTTAGCGCTACCGCCAGCACTGCCGCCTAGCGCTATCTCCGCTACTGCCAGTGCTATCGCTACCGTAGGCGCTATCTCAAGTTCGTGCACAGCGCCATGCTGCCGACGGTTTCGCAACCGCTCCACACGAACGATACCGCAGGCACTAGCCACTACCGCAGGCGCTAGCTCCAAGTTCTATAAAATAAGCCAACTTTGATCATTTTGAAAATCCATCCCAGAGAGGTTGCTTGTGCCACAATTCCAGTGCTGTTATGCTGCCGAAGATGGATCTCCCACAAAAAGCTTAAGGAGAATTCTGGAGGAGGACTACGTTACGCTACATCCGAAGGACGATCGCTTCTACCTCGCTTATGCTACAGCGATCCTTCATCCTCGACTCCAGAGATCTCATATAGGGAGTTTTTATTATTGTTTTTCATTATTTCCATTCCATATTTTTTGTAACCATTTAGAGAATTCGCCTTGTGTTGGCAACTAGGTCTGGGTAGGACTTAGGGGGAAATTCGCCTTGTGTTGGCGACTAGTTCTAGGTGATTAGATCTAAGGGGCTCGAGGCCATATCCGGGGAAGGATTGGCTAGAGCGGCTTGAGGCCATATCCGGGGAAGGATTGGCTAAAGCCAACCGGTTCGTGGGGATACGAGTCGGTATAGAAAAGGAAAAGATATTTTCATTTGTATGCCTCCGATTTCTAGCGATATTGAAATCAAATTTATGTAAACACCATTTTTATATAAATACAATCATGTCTCTATTTGTGTTTACTTGATTTCTCACATTTGGCGTTATCTCTATAATATTGGTTATAAAGCTTTCAATTCAAATTACTTTGTCTAAATTGTTTATCTTAATCTATTTCATCATAAAACAATTTAGCACTTCTAAACTTGCAAATTATAATATTCTCTTCCATTAGCTAAATTGTTATTTTGTGTTCTAATATTACTTTAAGCAATTTAGTAATTTACATAAAATTATAAAAAGATTTTTATTCCCTTATTCACCCCCCTCTAAGGGCGTCGTAAGATCCAACATACCTCTCCACCCTCTTTTGATAATACCAAAAGGGGGAGAATAAATTTGAAAGAAATTAACATGTTTTTAAGGGAGTCAAGTTCATAGGAAGTTTTGGTGTAGGGGGAGCATTCATTTAGGGGGAGCATATGCACCTGTCTTAAATTTCATGCTTATCTCTATTATAAACACAAATTCCTATCAATTGAATTATTTCTTTTTAAGGGGATTTGTTATTATCAAAAGGGGGAGTTTGTTGGAACATGCTTTCCGCATCTCTTGGTTTGACAATAACAAATCCTATTGTATTTGATCATACTTGTTTTGTATTTATAGTATGCAGGATTCTGTGTTTTCAAATTTCCATGGAAATGTGCTTTTGTTGTTGCTACCGTGTAGCTTCAGTACTACCGCTGGCGCTAGTGTTCGTTCGATGAAATGGAAGCTGCGTTCGACGAACTGGCGTTCGACGAAATGAAACATGTGTTCGACGAACTACATGCTCTACCATGGCGCTCGACGAAATGCATGCTTTACCACGATGCGTTAGAACTACCGCTGGCATTAGCGATCGACGAAATGAAGGTCGACAAAATGAAAGCAGTGATCGACGAAATGGAGGTCGACAAAATGAAAGCGGCGTTCGACGAAGATGGCGTTCGACAAAATGTGTTCGACGAAGATGGCGTTCGACGAAAGGTGTTCGACCAAAATAAATGCCGGTCGACAAAAATTGATGCCAGGCGTTGCTTCCGCGGCGTGTTAGCACTACCGTTGGCGCTAACATAAATGGAAACATTTGGCGAGAAGGAAACAATGGGGAAAAAGGAATGTCGATGGGGCGCTATTTTGGCAAGTACTATCGCGACGCGTTAAGTCTAACGCCCGACGGTAGCTTTTGGAAACTTCCCATCCGCAATTGATTGATGAGCAGATTTCGAAGGAGATAGTGGCTGAAGGAAGGATATCTCGCTATCACGGGGCATTAGTGTTACCGCGGCGCGCTAGTGTTTGGCGTTCAAAATGTTGCCTAAACTACCATGATCTGTGTGCTTCATTGCCTAATGTGGATACCGCGGGGCGGTAGTACTACCGCAGGCGGTAGTGGCTGATTCTATAAAAAGACGCGCGCCTCCTCCGTTGTTGCTTGCTGTTCAAGAAGGAATTGAAGCCATATATTCAGAGCACTCGTGAGAGCCTTCTCCAAGCAGCCCGAAGAACTCCGTCAACGTTCGTGAATGGAAAGAACTTGAAGACCAATACGATTGCATCTACATCGACATCAAGTTCTTCTTTTGAGGGAGTTTTTTTTGTTTGTGTTTTGTTTTACTTTCAAATTGTAACCTTTATATCTTTTGTTCGGTAGAGGAACTCTCCACACGATGACTAGGGACTTGCGGGGACTAGGGGGAATTTTCCACACGACGATTAGGTCTAGGTAGGACTTAGGGAGGAATTCGCCACACGGCGACTGGGTCTAGGGAGTAGATCTAGTTGGTGCTCGAGGCCTTTCTGGTGATAGATTGGCTAGAGCGGCTTGAGGCCGTATCTGGCGAGAGATCAGCTAAAGCCAACCAGTTCGTGGGGATACGAGTCAGTATAGAAAAAAAGGGTTTTCATATTATTCGCTTAGATTTCTAGCGTCATTGAAATCAGATTTTGTAATCAATTTTATAATGATAATCATGTCTTTTCTTGTTTAATAAAATTGATTTCATTTCTAATTTCATTATCTCTTTACTTTTGATTTAACTGCGACCAAAATATCTAAAGTTTTCTGTTAAAGTTTAAAGTTTTTAGAACCCTTATTCACCCCCTCCAAGGGCGCCTACAGATCCAACAATAAGGGCAACACATACGACGTTTTCACCGTCATCGAATTTCTAGCAAAATCCCTAAAATGCACGTTAAGCAACAACACCGAATCGGACCACCGGTCATGATTTCGGCTTCACCCAAAATGCCTAATCCACTAACGGAGCAGATCTCTAGTGCAAAATCATGTCGGGGATGGAATCAATCAACCTGATGGTTCTTCTTGAACCAAGGCAACCCAAACCCTTCTCATTTGAGAGATCTGGTGCCATAAATTTCAGAAAAGAGAAAGTAAAAGCATAGATGCCATGCACGCATACTAAAACTGGGAAGAGAGATGTCGTTACCCTAAGAGTTCTCTTCCTCGCTATGGATCAGTAGAAAGGCACGGATAGAAAGAAGCGCCTTCTAGTCCTCTCCACGGATCTGGTCTCGGATCGGCCCAGAGTATTTCCTACTCAAGGCGTCAAGCACCACATTGGCCTTGCCTGGCGTATACTGAATCGCCACGTCATAGTCCCCAAGGAACTCGACCCACCTACGCTGCCTCATATTAAGATGCTTCTGATCTAAAAGATACCTCAAGATTTTGTGGTCCGTGAAGATTTCAACCTTCGCACCATACACGTAATTCTGAACTTTGGTACCTGTCACCACGTCGGGTTGACAAATCGCTTCCTGTTGCCCGAGGTTGTACGCTCTAGGCTACACAGGAGGGAAACAGGAAGCACTAGACTCCGCCGCCTTCCCTTTCTCCCCAACACTAGTACCGGAACACACCGACTGCTCCTTCCTCTGCTCTGGCTCAACTCCACTCTCGAAACAGACCCAAGCTATGTGGCCCACTTTACCACACTTGTAGCATGTCACTGGCCCCTTGGAACGGAACTCTCTAGAAGCCGCACCGCTCCTCTCGCCAGTCCTAAAAGGACGGGGCTTTTTCTTCCACCAACTTTTCTCAGACTTCCCTTGAGACTGAGATGGCTTACTTTCTCCCTGCTTTGTCGACAAGCACTTGCGGCGCTGGGTTTGCTCCATATCGTTCTCCAAATTCGAGCAGCTTCAACTAACTCATTGAACCCCGCATTCTTTAAGGCTATCAGAGGTTGCCTTAAATTCTCTCTCAGACCCCTGATAGAAGAGATTATCCCTCTCCTCTTCGTCTGCCATGGTCGTTCCCGCGTAACGACCCAACCGAGTAAACTCTTGCAAGTACTCATCTACCATCTTCTCGCGCTGCACCAAGTGCAAGAACTGCCGCTGAAGGGCTAACCTCGTCGAAGAGGGGATATAGCGCTTCAGGAGGGCATTCCCGAACTCTTCCATGGACGGGGCACGTCCAGGTAAATGACGACCGCTATGATTCACCCACCACAGCTTGGCGTCACCTTCTAACATAAACGCTGCGAACTGGGACTGCTTGTCCTCTGGGGTCTCTGCCGCTTTTAGGAGTTCCTGAATTCTTGCCAACAAATCCTCGACGTCTGTCGGAGTGCCAACTCCTTTGAACGTCGGAGGATGGAAACTCAGATAGTACTTTATCTGACCAGAGTAACAGGAGTCGCCGCCTCCACAATAGGAGTCGCAATCTGTGGCATTGTCGCAGCTTGAGCCTCCACCATCGCCTCTGCTAGCATACGACAAAAGTCTTCTGGGGACACACCCATATTCACAAGGGCTGGGGCCATTGCACTGTTTGCTGATGGCTCCTCTTGACGCCTCGACGTCCCTGCATCATCGCCACCATCCTAGCATAAGCAAGGAGCAACAAATCAAACTCTATTCGCAAGACTCGAACGCAAGGACACTCATGGTCCCGTAAGGTTCTCCTATGTGGACAACCTCTTAACGCAATCCGAACATGCTAAACCTCAACAAGAACGCTAACCTACCTCTGATACCAAATTGTAACACCTCCCCTGCAATGACTATATAATATAGGTCCGCCCGGGACCCCACATCATATAATCGCCACAACTTTAGTATTAAAAAGTGATATAGATCTAACCATCTCAAAACTCAGAACCAATACAGTGGAAACATAAAATAAACCATAGAAGTTGTCCACATCTACATAAGAGTACTACGGCCCTAAGGACTTATAAAAATTATACTCAAGTCAAAACAGGGCATATAAATGTCCAACAGATTATCACAATCCTAAGCTACCTCAGCATGCAAGTCAGAACAGGTAAAGACATCAATTCAAACAAGAAAGCATGAAAAGTGCACTTCATGAAGCTTAGGCCTTTCTGGCCGACGAGCTAGGTCCAGCCTGCAATCCTTGCCCTGCATCCAAATCACAAAGAATGGTATAACGAGGGTCAGCTTTGGCTGACCAACAACGATGTAACAACACCCCTCCTCCCGGCCGTCCTAGTAGACCCCGGGGAACTACATCACCCTGCAAGTCAGCACTTCGTATGCAAATGTAATAAACGGTATTAACATAAACACGACAGGCATGAGTGTCACAAACATCATCCACGTTTCTATGTTGAGCAATAAAAGTAAGGGGATATAGCAATGCAACATGTATGCAAACCTGGGTTTCACCCAAGGCACCCTATGGCGTGTATGCTGTTGGAACAACCCTATTTTTGATTTGGGCTAGGATCACTATATGTTGACTAGGATCAAGTTGACCCCAATGTATAGTCAATGGGTCAAGAGTTTAGGCTGTTAGAACTCAAGAAATCATTCAGATTCTGCGTTCGACGAACTCTACACTGCGTTTGACGAACTGCTCTCTGCGTTCTACGAACGGCTTACACTCTGCGTTCAACTAACAGACTTGCTCTCAGCGGTCGACGATCTTCAATCTCAGCATCTCAGCGGCTCAGCGGTCGATGATTTTATTCTGTCTCAGCGGTCGACGATTTTACTCAGTTCAGCGGTCGACGATTTTGCATTCGACGAACTCAGTCTGCGTTCGACGAATACCTTCAGATCGACGAAAATTCTTCTCAGCTCAACTAATTTAATTCTTCCAGCCAGATTCAGTTGAGGTCGACTAACTTAATTTTGTGTTCGACGAAATTTGTTGAGATCGACGAAAATTTTCTCTACAGCAGAATTACTTCAGATAGATTATATTATTCAATTCTTTGAACTCAGATCATCTACAACAACAGATCTATTATTCCAGATAAGACAAGATTTCTGCCTTATTATATTCCTTTCCTTTCTCTTCCCGAGATTATAGCGGTTGACATTTAATGGAAAAGGAACATTTCATGGAAAAGGAAAGAGATATACGACGTGTCAGATTTATGGTTCCCAGATATATTTATTCTTTAATTCAAGGGATTTGATTTTGGAATATTATCGAAAGAAAAGGGAAGAAGATATACAGTATCAATATACACAGAGTTTTCACGACAGCAATAGACAGAACATATCAATATAGTTGTATAGAGAAAAAGAATAAGAAGGTTACAGGAAGAAACAGAAGAATAGAATCTAACAGATCTTCATCTTCTTCCTCAAGTAGCACTCACCTACTGAGAACATCACTCTACTCTCTCAGTCATCTGCTGCAAGTACAGATCTTCAAAAGAGCAACAACAAACTGAAGAACTTATTCTCTCGGTTTAATCAGCTACAGGAAGATCATTTCATTCAAAAGAAAGCTTCCAGCCATATACTATCAAACATTTCACATCAGACAGAGGAGCTTCTCAACATCAAATCCACTAGAGTCTTCTCTCAGTATATTGACAGAGAAGAACATCTAAACCCCTTTCTATCCCATCTTGTAAAGGGTTAAAACTCCCTTCAAAAGTTTACCTCTTGGTGGGAAGACACCTGATCAAAAAATCATGTTTGGTTTTTGGGCACCTTATCAAAAGCTCATTGGTGTTAGGACACCTGATCAAAAATCCTAGTGGATTCCTACCAAGGGTGGTAGAAGAGTAGACGTACCCAGGTTTATTGGGGAACTACTATATTTCCTTGTGTCCTCTGTGATTGCTTTACTTTTCTGTGCTTGTGCTGTGCTGTGTTTTATTTTCAGTTTTTTTTTTAAATCACTCTGCTATACACACACATATATATATATCAGTATTTTTAATTTCGCAATAAAACTAATAAAAGTTTTAATACTCTATTCACCCCCCCTCTAGAGTTAATTTAAGATCAAACCTCACTTTCATATACTTCTAACATAACAACACACATCAATATTTCATAAAAAACCAAGGGTACTTATCATTCCCCCACTGGCATACAAGCCCAAGGCCAAGAACTCCACTGAGACCTCACCCCTTACATGGCTCATCTTGCCAACGGGCGCATCAGCATACTTGTTCTCGCCACAATCACTAAACCAAAAGCCAAGAACTCCACTGGGACCTCACCCCTTTCATGGCTCATCTTGCCAACGGGCGCACCAGCATACTTGTTCTTATCAGTTAGCCCAGAAGGGGACTTGTCTTGCTGGGACACTCTCCCCATATGAATCCAAGCATTCACGGGCTAGCCAGCCGACCACAAAGACAAACCACGCCTTCACATACACATAACATTTACCCTTTCCAATCCAACGTTCATTCTCACATGAACATAAGGGAAACACATACGACATTTTCGCCGTCATCGGATTTCCAACAAAATCCCTAAAATGCACGTTAAGCAACATCACCGAATCAGACCACCGGTCACGATTTTGGCTTCACCCAAAATGCCTAATCCACTAACGGAGCGGATCCCTAGTGCAAAATCATGTCGGGGACGGACTCAATCAACCCGATGGTTCTTCTTGAACCAAGGCGACCCAAACCCCTCTCATTGGGAGATCTGGTGCCATAACTTTCAGAAAAGAGAAAGTAAAAGCATAGATGCCATGCACACATCCTAAAACTGGGAGGAGAGATGTCATTACCCTAAGAGTTCTCTTCCTCACCATGGATCGGTTGAAAGGCACGGATAGAAAGAAGCGCCTTCTAGTCCTCTCCACGGATCTGGTCTCTGATCGGCGAATGGAGCTCCAGTGCTCCAATAATGGCGGATCTAGCCTTCTTCTTCCTCCAAACCCTTCCTCTCTTCTACGCCTCCAAAAGCTCAAAGGAACTTCTCGACAAGAGAATAGAACTTCTCTTCCCTAAATAAACCCTTAGGATGCACTTATCTAGACCGTAAGATCAAGATCCAAACAGATCCGACGTCTAGGAAATGCTACTTACGGAACAGGTTCCGTCAGCGCCGACATTAGCACTAGCGCCTGCGTTAGCTCTTCGTCGAACTCCCTTCGACGACCTCCCTTCGTCGAACTCCGTTCGATGAACTCCCTTCGACGAACTCCCTTCGACGAACGAAGCCAGCTCAATGTCCCAGCAGTTCCAAACTTCGTTCGATGAACTCCCTTCGTCGAACTCCCTGTGACGAACCTCCTTCGTCGAACTCCCTTCGATGAACGAAGCCAACTCAACGTCCCAGAGGTTCTGAACTCTCTACGTAAAACTCTCTTCGCCGAACTCCGTTCGCCGAACTCCCTTCGATGAACTCCATTCGACGAACGAAGCCAACTCAGCGGGCCGACAATTCTGAACTCTCTTCGTCGAACACTCTTCGCCGAACTCCGTACGACGAACTCCCTTCATCGAACTCCATTCGACGAAACTTCCTTCGACTAACACCATCGCAAAAGGGGTGCTGCAGCTAACACCTGCGTTAACACCTAACGCCGACGCTAGCTTCCAGATACAGAAAACCCGGGGTGTTACAATATGCTTAAACGATTTGGATTTGAAAATCTTAAACAAGCTTCTACTCCTATGAGTGTCTCTTTAAAACTTGGAAAAGATGAATCTGAAATTTCTGTCAATCAAACTTTATATAGAGGTATGATTGGATCTCTTCTTTACTTAAGCACTTCTAGACCTGATATAAAGTTTATCGTATATTTATGTGCTCGCTTTCAAGCCAATCCAAAATAATCTCATTTAAAAGCGATAAAACGTATTTTTAGATATCTATTAGGGCCATCTAGATTAGGATTATGGTACCTGCACAATGATTCATTTACATTACACGGCTATTTCAATTCGGATTATGCCGGATGCCGACTTGATCGAAAAAGCACTAGTTGTACTTGCCACATTTTAGGACCCTCTTTAGTTGTATGATCTAGTAGGAAACAATCTTCGGTTGCACTCTCCACCACGGAGGCCGAATACATCACTCTTGGGAGTTGTTGTGCACAAGCTTTATGGATGAGCCAAACTCTAGAGAATTTTGGTTTTCATCTCAAAAACATTGGTCTCAAATATGACAACAAAAGTGTCATAGATCTTACAAATAATCCCATACACCACTCTAGATCCAAACACATAGATGTTTGCCATTACTTCATTAGGGATCATATTAAGAAAGAGAATGTAAAAGTAAGTTTCATTGGCACGGACACCCGACTTGCTGACATATTCACTAAACCTCTTCCCGATGCAAGATTTCGATTACTATGATTAGATTAGGTGTCCTAGATCTTTCGGGTTAAGTCACAAATGCAATTGTTTTATGCAATTTTTACCTATCTAGACATCTTCAAATCTTATGAAATTTCTGCATGAAACTAACCTTTGGACACTTAATCAATATCAAAAATTAGATTTTTTTTAAAATCCTAAAATTTAGTATACTATTTGTCGTGCTAGCACTAGCGCCGACCCTAGTGCACCTGTCTGATTTCTTGTATTTTTAATTTTTTGAAAAATCCCTAAAAATATGCTCTTTTATTTGTACTACTTATTTTTGAATTTCTGCCTTTAATTGGTTTTTAAAAAATTAAAATACAAAATTACAAAAACCAAATTACAAAAAATATTTATTTTTTCTCTTCCTTTTTTTGTTTATTTGTTTAATTTCTATATGCAAAAATCAAATAAAAAAATACAAAACATAAAAAATTAATTAGTGAACTTAACTTTTCTATTTACATGTATCTTGCAAAAGGGAGATTTGAGATATCACCCCTGTTTGCCCAGAAATTTGCGATCTCTAAAAGCTCAGTAGAAATCTACCTGATATCGACGGTCATGGCGGTCTCCAGCCGCTCAGACCACATGCCTCATTTCTCAGTAGTTTGATTACAAAGCTCTCAGCAGTCAAGGTTGGTTGAGACCGTCAGACCGCACGGTCTAGAACATGTGAGTTGTCTGCACGGTCTATAACATGTGACTCATCTGCTGTTGACAGCTCATGTAGCTCCTTTTCTCCATCATGGCTTCTTTATATCTTGGGCAGCTTGTATTTTTCAAGATCTACCCGTTTGGGCTGGCTCCCGCGTCTGTAAATAGAGGGGTAGGGGTCCTTAGAAAAGGACTTTGGGGGGGGGGGGGTGCGAGTCTAGACCATAGTATCAACCTAGGAGATCTCAGTTTTTTTCCTCTTTAAGGTTCCTCCCGAAATCTAGCCATCAAGTTTCATCCTTCTCAATAACACCAGACCCTTAGTAACCGACAATCCTAAGTTTCCCTTTCGATTCTCAAGTGTGCGTTGTGGAGGTGCAATTTTTGCATCAACAGAACGAACACACGACCTTCAAATTAGGATTTACTAGTGAATTTAGGCGGCCTGAGATGTCAGATCGAGAGTTGCGGAGTCAGTTCGGGGGGAGGGGGGCACCCAGACGCAAGTCGCGTGACCTCTAAGGATTTGGAAGCGCGTTTCGAGCGAGCACTTGAGCAAACTCGCCAGGAGTTTGCTCGAGCTCAGCGCGAGACCGCCCAGCATATGGAGGCAATGAGAAAGCTCTGGAAGTGATTTCCCCAGCGGCTTGCTCCTCAAGCTGCCGAGGATGCTACGCCAGTTGTCATCCAGCCTGCCTGCGAACAGGTTCAGGCCGCATGGATCCTGAGCCTACCGCTCCTTTACGGCCTCAGGCGGCCGAGTTTGCTGCTCGATAGGAGTTCTACCAGGCTGCTGCCCCGGGAAGTCCCGCCCGAGCTCTAAGTTTCTAGGAGGGCGCTGCTCCCCTCCCTGCTGATCTGTGGGAGGAGCCTTCCCCTTTTGTGGATCAAGTTTGGTGGGAAACTGTTCCCACGGTTTTCCGAGAGCCCTGACTTCCAGTGTATATAGGGACGGATGATCCGATCTCTCACCTGCAAGCTTTCAAAGCTGCAGTGTCGATGAGAACCTTGTCTGAGTCTCTCTGTTGCATGTTGTTTGTAACCTCCCTTGGAGGTGAAGCTAGGGAATGGTTCTTTAGCCTCCCAGCCAGGCCTGTTACATGCTTTGCAGACCTGAGGAGAGAGTTTCTCTTGAGATTTGCAACCTCAAGGAAATGGAAAAGTGGCCCTGCGGCCCTTTTTAAGATCAGGCAAGGTGAAAGTGAAACTATAGCTCACTTTGTCGCACGTTTCCAGGAAGAGATTTTGAGCATCCGCGATGTTGGCATATCAGGGTGACAACAACTCTTCTTCTTCAGCTCCTCAACGCTATTAGAGGCCAGCTCGTCAAGACTATCAGCCCAGGATCCCAGAGGTAGAAATTTTCACCATTATCGCCCAGTTGTTAATCACCAGCAACTCACTCAATGGCAACAGCCTGTCCAGGCTCAGCCGTTAGCTTGTCTTCTTCCCCTCCTCTTCCTGATGTCCAGCCTAGACAACCTTTTAACAACTCACAAGAGTGTTTTGCAGATCTTCCTCTATCTATCACAGAGATCTTGGAGATTATCGAAAAGCAACCCTTCTTCAAGAGTCCAGCTCCAATGAAGTCTGACGTCAAATTCAGAAATCCCAGTCTCTATTGTGAGTTCCACAAAGAGAGGGGTCATCAGACTGAAAATTGTCGAGCACTTAGGTTCCTGATTGAGAAACTCCTCAAGGAAGGTAAACTCCAAGACCTGATTAACAAGAAGGTTGAAGATCAATCAAAGAAGGAAAAGACCGCTGTTGAGGTCGTTTGTGAGTGCGAGGAGGTGGAGGATGCCAACCTCTCTGGAAGCCTCCATATCAGTTATGAGTGCATGAAGGCGGACAATGAAGGGGAAAATAGTATGCATTTTTGCATCCATCGAGGTGTTGGACTCGAATCTTCTAAGAAGTCCAGTATGGCCATAGTCTTCAGCGATGAAGTCTCTGTTGCTTCTACCTCAGTCCCTGTTCCGAAGGTGGTTGTCTTCAGCAAAGAAGATCTTCCACCCCACCAGAACCCTTTAATGATGCTCTTGTAGTTAAAGTTGTGATATAGAATTTCACAGTTGAGAATTTTAAAGTGTACTCAATGTCAGAAATTTGCTCCGCTTCAGTATCAACCTGCTCAGCAGTTGAAATCTATCATGACTCCTTGGTTGTTTGCAGTATGAGGGATGGATCTTTTTAGACCTTTTCCTACCGCAAGCGGACAAAGACGTTTCATTCTGGTTATGATAGATTACTTTAGCAAATGGATTGAAGCAAAAATCTTTAGCAAAGACAACAACTCAGATAGTAAAGGGCTTCATCTGGTGGAAGTTATCTGCAAACATGGAATTCCTATGACTATAATAACAGAAAATGGACCTCAGTTTAATAATTCTGAAATGATCAACTTCTGTGATGAAGTAGGAATTGAACTTCAGTTTGTATCCGTTCATCATCCTAGAAGTAATGGTCAGGTAGAAGCAACTAATAAGTGTATCTTAAATCTCCTCAAGAAGAAGGTAGAAAATACCAGAGGCAATTGTGCAGAACAACTCCCGGCAGTTCTTTGGACTCTTAGAACTACCCCAATAGGTGCAACTAGAGAGACTCCCTTTAAATTATCTCATAGTTCGGAAGCTCTAATTCCAGTCAAGTTTGATGTAAAAAGTCCCAGGGTCTTACTAGCTAAACAAAACAAAGACATCTGAATGGAAGGTAATGATGAGGATCTCAAATGTAGTCTTGATTTAATTGAAGAATTAAGAGATGAAGCTGTAGTAAGACTGGAAGAAGTAAAAAGGAGAATGACAAGGCACTATGATAAAAGTATAAGGGTCAAGGAATTCATTGTTGGTGACCTGGTTTTGAAGAAGGTCGATGTGGCAGCTAGATCTAGCTCAATTGGCAAGCTAAACCCAAATTGGGCAGGGCCTTATATCATAAAGGAAGTGCTGAAAAATGGAGCTTATCACCTCAATACTTACGATGGAAATGAGATCGCCAACACCTGGAATGGATATGACTTGAAGCGCTTTTACTCTTGATAAGCCTTTCACGTTTCTTCTTCTCTCCCCATGGAAATAATGTATTCATTTTTTACGTTGCGTTTATTCAATACAATTACTGACACTATATCTTATGTGTTTTATGAGGATACCCAGAGGGGGAAATAAGATGCGAACTTAAGTCGCACCAAGGCAGATATCACCGGATCTCACCTGAACCCCATGAATTGATGCTGAGCGTAACACCTATATTGACCATGGATTGCGGGGATATTTTTGCTTCCGTGTAGCAGTACCTCACCAATCTCATATGAGAGGGTTCTATATGATATCTCGGATCTTGGATGATATGTGAGCACACCACTGCATCAAGGGAGGTCTTGGTGAATGCCACATATGTCGGGCCTTCAGATAGTGGCATCAAGCCATCATAGCCTGTTACACTCGAATACTACTTGGCTAGTTTTTCTTGAAATGAGTTCTATCTGAGATTGGAGCAGTCTTACTCTGAGACTGCCACCTGTGTGTGGAGGAGAGGTGCCCATCTCCTTGAGAGTTTCAGACCGCTGAAGTCGACTCTCCCTTGAACCCTGACTGAAAGGGTCACTTCGTCTGTTTCTCATCTCATGACCGTGCCTTGGTCAATTCTCCTGTTCTTCCATATATGACCATAAGGTAATTTCTTCCTCTCACCCACCCTCACGACCTTCGGGGTTGTTTCTCAAAGGTTATATAACAATGATGACCTCTTTGAGGAAAGCAATGTGGTCGCTTTTTAGTACACACCTGCCCAATGGGTCATCTTAGCTTGTTCATTCTTTTTCTCCTACTTAAGACCGCGCGATCTTAAGCCAATTATTCTTGGTGAACTTAAGACCGCCGCCTACAGAATTTTTTCTGAAATGATTATTTCACGCCTCGAGCTAGTGGCGGTCTCGTTTTTCTTAGATCGCCACTCGCAATGATCCCGAAGAAACTGTATGCTCATTATACTCTAGTAGTGGAATAGTCTGGGAATTGTTAGACCGCCAGAGATAGGTTCTAAAATTGTTTGAATCAAATACAAGCGATCTGGATATATTTAGATCACATGTATTCCGCTCTGTATGTCATGGATCTGTGAAAGCTCATTTATTCTGCAAAATATTTCAAAGTATTAACAATATGCGGTCTGGAGGTTTTTAAAACCGCAATTATCACCTCCCAGGTATTCATTGTGTTAAGATCACTGTTATCTCGTGGAAATTCTTGGTCTATTAGAAAATTATCATTCTTTTTAATCTCTCAAAACATAAAAAAGAACCATACTAAGGCCAAATATCAGAAGATCGATCAGAGAAGCAAACAGTAAAGAATATACATAAAAGAAGTTAGAACAACATTGAACACCAAAAGGTATATAAAAATCTGATTCATCCCTATTCATATCAAAGTCAGAGTTACAGATCGCACGACCTGCAAAATATTATGACCGCGACTTTTGAAAAATCAAAATACAGATTTGGTAAAGCGAAAAATCTATTTGGAATGACATGTTTTCTTGGGTGAAGGCTCTTCTGATGATCTGGTATTAGCTGAAGTTTCTTCCGAACTATCAAGCGACTCTGCGGAACTAGTACTCTTGTCCGCCGCCAAACTCAAGGTACTGACTGCCACTAGCCTGACCGGTCTCATTATCAGTCTCTCCGACCTCAATCTTATCGGTCTGAGAAATCGCGGCTTCTTCTTCTTTTTCTTCCTCTTCTCCTCCCCTTTCTCCTTTTTCTTTTCCTCTTCTTCCGCTACTAAAGAAACAACGTCGGGAAATAAGCTGGAAAAATTAATATCATCAGGGATGAAAACTCCGCGATCTCGCATCCGAGTGATCACATGTTCGACAGCCCCCTTACTTCCTCTAACATAATCCTTTGATAAGATGGATTTTCATTGTTATACATATCTGTCCTCATTTTCTGTTGAAGTAAGTCAGGTCAGGCGGTCTGAAATCTATAAGGGCGCATAAAGGATTGTAAAGATCTTCACCTCAAGTTCGTCGAAAAGATCCTTATTGTCGCGGAGAGCGCGGCGCAGGAGCCGCCCTATGTGGTGGTTCAAAACTGTACTTCTGACCGTCGCCTACGCGCACATGTCATGTATAATCTCTTCGTCCAAGTCATACAACTCCCTTTGATTTTTCTCAATATATTGGGAAGACGTGACCGCGTCTGTGTAACGCCCTAGGTTTTCTATTATAATTAATCTAAGCGGGTATGTGGGGGATGATAGTGGTAAAATGTTTGGTATTGTTGTTGCAAAGTTTCGGGGCGAAACTTTTTGTTAGGAGGGGTGGTTGTAACGCCCCAGCTTTTCTTATAGTGTTATAAGCGGGGATTTGAATTGGTAATGTCCTAAATACTAAATTTATCGTTGTGTAGTGTCAATGTGAGGGGGGCGTTACCTTTTCGGAACCGTCGCCGTAGTCGTCCGGCGAGTTAATCCTAAATTGAGTCTTATACGCAGACATAGATATAAATATTCATGTATAAATGTTCATGCGGGTAGGTGTATACAAATATATATATATATATATATATGTGAGAGTATGTATGAAGTTTTATGCGTGTATGGGTAAACATATACGGTTATGTTTTCATATAGGTAGGTTTATAAGTAAGTAGGTATATATAATTATAGATATAAATGTATAGATATATAAGTTTATAAGTAGGCAGATATAATTATAGATATAGATAGATATGTATGTATAAAGATTTTATATAAAAGTTTATATATATACATTATATATATATATATGTATAAAGGTTTTGATATAAAAGTTTTTATATAAGTTTCGGCAGAGCTGTTCCCAATCTCCCATTCCCGTGCATTTCTTTCGCCGTCTTGGAGTGGTAGGGTTCCGTCGGGCGGGAGTTGAAAGGCGCTAGAGCTGTCGGTGAAGGAAGGTTTGAGATCATCGGGGGCTTGTTTCGTCGCCGAAGCGGGGTTCGGCGGTGGTTGTGAAGTCTCCCGGTCATGGTTTTTGCTTCGGCGAGTGGCGTTGGCTCCCAATTCAGGCAAGAAAACCGCCTCTCCCTCTTCCCCCTTCGTTCCTTGTTTGAGATGGTTTATGATGTGTTATTCTAGGCTTGATTTACTTTGGGCGGTTGCGTATAGTTCTATCAGAATTTATTATTTTGGGGGAGGGGCTGCCATATAGAATTTAGTTATTTGGGGGAGCTGCTTTATAAAATCTGCTATTTGGGGATACTATACTTGGTTCCAGTCTGGTTTTGCAGAACTTATTACTTTGGGACTGCTGCAGCTAGATTTGTCGGAAATTTCATTCCTATTGGGGGCTGCTATGCTTGGATTTTTATAACTTAGGGTGGGTTTTGTATAATCCCAGTTAGGGGGCTGCTTTGTATTATCCCTGCTTGGATTTATCTTGCTTGGGCTCTGTTTGTATAATATCAATTAGGGGGCTGCTTTGTATTATCCCTGCTTGGATTTATCTTGCTTGGGCTCTGTTTGTATAATCCCAGTTAGGGGCTGCTATATATATCCTTCCTGTTTGGATTTATTTTGGGGCTGCCTTATAGAATTCTGTTGGGGGCTGCTATGTATTAACCATTTGGAAATCTTAATTTGGGGGCTGCTGTATGTTATTAGAATCTTAGGAGCTGCTGTGTATATATATAGGCTCTGTTTGGGGGGACTTATTTTCACCGGTCAAGCGGTTACGACCGCATGAACCGGACCTTAATTATGGTCCGGTTCATGCGGTCGTAACCGCTTGACCGGTGAAAATAAGTCCCCCCAAACGGAGCCATAATCTATTTGGGGGGCTGCTAAATATATATACATAATCTATTTCGGTTTGGGAATGCTGTATGCAACAATCATTCAGGAGTTATATTTATGAGATGGTCATTCCGGTTTGGGGGTTGCTGTATGCATATAAAATTTCTGGGGCTATATATAAATGTATTCCGATTTTGGGGAATGTTGTATGCAACTGAAATTTCAGGGGGGGGGGGGCTATATAAGATATTTTCTTTGGTTTCAAGGTGTTGTATATATAAACCTTTTTAGGAAGCTATTCTCGATATTATGTTCAATTGTCGTTATATGACTGGTGGGCCGACTTCAGGTTGCAAGTCTCGATAATTCAAATTGCGTAGTCGACTCTTAGCTCAAGCTTCTTCTTGTTGTATGGCATTCAATTGCTTTGGTATTATGACCCTGGGTATAAGAAGATACGGTTGGCATGTTCGACATCTATATTTAGATATTGGTTAAATTATTAATTCACTCATAGTCTCACGCTAGTAGCCTAGCTGTTGAGGTCTCTATTTTCCGTTTCCCTTCTCTTTCAACCCTTTTTCCTGGTTTTGCTTCTCTTCCCCATTAATGATTGTTTCTCCCCCTTTTCTGCAAGCGAAGTTCTGTTTGTGGTCTTCCTGGTTGTTCTGATTGATTCTCTCAGAAAAGTCGTTTCCCGTGTACTATCGGAAATCAAGTTTCTTCTTGTGCATTTTGATTCCTCTTTATACCATGGACTTGTTTAGATGTTCTCTCTGTGTAGTTCTAGAATTCTCTAGCCTTTTCGTCCAGAATTTATTAGAACTGCTCTCCTGAACTTATTAGTCTTTCCATCCAGAGTCTCTGTCCAGAACTCTCAAGTTTTTATGTGTAGTCGACCTTCTTGTGTTTTTCCCGTCGAGTTTATCGACCTTTCCCACCGACTTTGACATAAAGTCCTCCAGTCAATTTTGATTAAGATATTCTTGTCGACTTTGGTAAAGTCTTTCCTATCGACTTTTGTTAAGTCTTTCTCATTGACTTTGATATAAGTCTTTTCCCGTCAGCTTTTGTTAAGTTTTCCTATCAACTTTTGATAAGTCTTTCGGTCGATTTCATCGCTTATTCTGAATTGTTTCCTCATATATTTATATGTTCTTTCGCCGGGTGATCCCGGGTATCTTAAGCGATGTTTTCAAGCATTTTAGTCTTTTCGTTGAGACTTTTTAGATGAAGCTATGCTTTATTCTTTGAGTTGTCCTGTATTTGATTGGTGACCGGTTATGGTATTGTTTCGTGCCTTATTCGTCATACTGTTACGGGAAGTTCGTTGGGAGTCAAGTTTGGACTCACCAAGTGTTTTCAAATGAACCGTTGAGTATTGTTCAGGTGTTTAGCCTTCATTTTATGTTTTTCTTCATCTTGTTCCGACACCAGACCTGGCATGGTGTCGGCATTCTGAAATCCTGTTCCCCCGCCTGGCACTCCTCTGTTTGCTATGTTGGATTTATGAGCTAAGTATGCTATGTTGTCTAATTCTCCGGGATAGTTTTGGTGAGTGGTTCTTGATCTCTATGATCTTCGTTGTCTAATGTTCTGAGTGTTCTCTGGTGACCTGCACCGATGTTTATTTATATACATATATATATATATATACATATACTTATATATATGATTATGCACCCCTGCTTCTGGTGCTATGTGTGAGTCTGTTGAGCGTGTGAGCTAAAATTCACCGCCACAGCGCCTCTTTTGGGCTGTTGGTTTGGGTGGATTGGAGTCACCGCCGCAGCACTCCTGTTTGGTTTTTGGGCTGTGGGTGTTTGTGGAAGATACCACCGTCGCAGTGCCTTCTTTTGGGGGACGCTCTTCCCTCGAGCTGATCAGTCTCAATTGCTTGTAAATTTATAGGCTTATATGTGTGTATTATGATATTATATGTATAACCACCATCTCTGAGCCGCAATGGCGGACACGTGGTTGGCTTTGATTGCTTTGGCTATTACCTTCTGGCGCAGACTTTTCCTCTTACCTAGTGCACTCATTTGAGCTGGCTCGAGTTGTTGTAAGATTATTGATGTTTATCTGCTTAGTTCTCCTTTCTGAAATCTTTTATTTCTGATTGCTGCTAATCTTGGTTTTCTTGCACCCTTTGGGCTGAGGCATTCTTTTCTTATGAATGTCTCAGGTTCAGGTCTTTAGCTGCCGCAGGAGTTAGAGCGGTGTCGTTCAGTTTTCCTGCCAAGGCCCTTCCTCTCTTCTAGGTAAGGGGCAGTTCTTTAGTAGTTGCCCTCTTTGGGATGTTTTCCTTCTTTTCTATGGGCTCGTGTCAGTTGTTGACGCCCATAGCTCTAGTTTTTTTGTGCTAGTTTACTTGCTAGTGGTTTTACTGTTACTTTCAGGTTGTTTACCTACTTGCTCTCTGGGAAGCTTTATGCTAGGATGCATTAGTTACTTTATTGGTATAAAGATGTCATTTTTGCATATCATGATTTTTATTAATTGTCACATACTTTGAAGATCGTAGAAAATCCTTTCTTACTATACTAAACATAGACATGTGCATATCATTTCTGGGATGTGGATCTTCATGCTCATGTAGGCTAAAAATGAACCTATTTTTCGCTGCGTATGTATAGCTTTCTACTTGTGGAGTAGTGATCCACCGGACCGGGGGATGCGGTCCTAAGCTAAAAATATAAATTTTCTGTTTATCTCAAACATATATTTGTCTTTTATAAATTTAAAGTAAGGAGTGTTTGCCTGAGCATCTGTATTCGTCCCCTGCAGGACGTGGCATCACGACGCGTATTTTCCCCTTGCTCTGATAATATGTATTAAATTCCTGGGAAAATGCAGGTTGTGATAGTTGGTATCAGAGCCAGGTTAGCCGGGTTGCTGTGATAGTCTGGTTGCCCGGTTAACCGCCTGGTGAGAATCGTCATTCATTGCATACACACACTGAAGGGTCATCAGTATGTCTTGGCTGAAGCATGAACACTACACTCATTACATGATAAGAAGTATACGGGGCATATTATGTAGTATGAGATGCATAATATGTGTTTGTATATGGATCCTCCTAGGTGACAACATACGACTGTTATGTAGTATGGGATGCATAACGTAGGTTGCATGCGTGTCCATTAGCTCATTTTTCTTTTTCGTTACATGCGATAATATGTAGTATGGGATGCATAAGATCGCATGTTTACGCCGCTCATAGCATGCATTAAGGCCTTTTTAGATTGCATAGCACTGCATGCACATCATAACATAACATTAGCACACGTGCCAAGTTAAAGACATACATGATGACGCTCGTACACACATGATTTGAAATAAAATTTGGCATTTATGCATTTATATTATATGCACATAAGTTGATAGGATGATGGTATATCATCCTAAGTTAAGCATAACATCATTTCATGAATTCTCAGAGCAAGGTAACATCAAGAGCAAGTATCTACACTTTTCTGATCTGTATCGAGTTAGGAAATTCTAGTTCCTAGCTGTTGTGTCTTAAGCTAGGGAAGTGAGGTGTTTGTTCGTAGTTGCAGTCGATGACTCCAAAGCGTAGTGCGTCGAAGTCAACTCCCCAGTTAGAGGATGAGTCTTCAGGTGCGCGCAAGGTAAAGCGTTTGGTACTTTAGCTGGACATCGGTCTTTCCTTGAGGGCATTAGCTTTTCGCGCTAGGTTTTTCCCTCCGATTCTTTCCGCGGCATGTGCTCATAATCTTTTAGTTCCCGGTGGGTTGCTTATCTCATTTCTATGCTAGAAAACGTTATCAGTTTGCCGTGTATCGAGATTTTTCCTGTGGCGCGGGAGTTCCCTAGTGTCTTCCCAGTTAATCCCCCTGGTTTTTCTGCCTGTGAGAGTTGTGGAGTTTGATTCTGACCTTGAGTCGGGTACCCATCCTATTGCTAAGGCACCGTACCCTTTGGCCCCACGTGTGTTGCGAGAGTTGCGCCCTTAGTTAGATGAGTGGTTGCAGTGTGGCTTTTTCCTGGCCTAGTTCCTTGCCATGGAGTGCTCTCGTCTTGTTCGTAAAGAAGAAAGTTAGTTCGGTGAGATTGGGCGTCGATTGATGTTTTGCTTGATCAATTGTGTGGTAGTTCGGTGTTTTTGAAGGCTGATCTTCGTTTAGGCTTCCTTTAGTTGGGGATCCGCGAGTCAGATGTTCCGCAATCTGCTTTCTGTTCTCGGCTTGGACATTTCGAGTTCTTGGTAATGTCCTTTTCCTTTTGGGTAATCTTATCCGCATCTATTTTCCTAGCCCTCTTCGGTTAGCGTTTCTATCTAGCGAGTGTGGGCTTACCTCTCCCTTTGCCCTTTTCATTCGTTGTTTTCTAAGTTTCGGTTCTAAGTTTCAGGATGAAACTTCCTTCTTGGTGGGGTGACTGTAACGCCCCAGGTTTTCTCTTATAATTAATCTAAGTGGGTATGTGGGGGATGATAGTGGTAAAATGTTTGGTATTGTTGTTGCAAAGTTTCGGGGCGAAACTTTTTGTTAAGAGGGGTGGTTGTAACGCCCCAACTTTTCTTATAGTCTTTTAAGCGGGGATTCGAATTGGTAATGTCCTAAATACTAAATTTATCGTTGCGTAGTGTCAATGTGAGGGGGGCGTTACCTTTTCGGAACCGTCGCCGTCGTCGTCCGACGAGTTAATCCTAAATTGAGTCTTATACGCAGACATAGATATAAATATTCATGTATAAAGGTTCATGCGGGTAGGTGTATACAAATATATATATATATATATATATGTAAGAGTATGTATGAAGTTTTATGCGTGTATGGGCAAACATATACGGTTATGTTTTCATATAGGTAGGTTTATAAGTAAGTAGGTATATATAATTATGGACATAAATGTATAGATATAGAAGTTTATAAGTAGGCAGATATAATTATAGATATAGATAGATATATATGTATAAAGGTTTTATATAAAAGTTTATATATATATACATTATATATATGTATAAAGGTTTTGATATAAAAGTTTTTATATAAGTTTCGGCAGAGCTGTTCCCAATCTCTCCTTCCCGTGCATTTCTTTCGCCGTCTTGGAGTGGTAGGGTTCTGTCGGGCGGGAGTTGAAAGGCGCCAGAGCCGTCGGTGAAGGCAGGTTCGAGATCGCCGGGGCCTTGTTTCGTCGCCAGAGCGGGGTTCGGCGGTGGGTGTGAAGTCTCCCGGTCGTGGTTTTTTGCTTCGGCGAGTGGCGTCGGCTCCCGATTCAGGCAAGAAAACTGCCTCTCCCTCTTCCCCCTTCGTTCCATGTTTGAGATGGTTTATGATCTGTTATTCTAGGCTGGATTTACTTTGGGCGGTTGCGTATAGTTCTATCAGAATTTATTATTTTGGGGGAGGGGCTGCCATATAGAATTTAGTTATTTGGGGGAGCTGCTTTATAAAATCTGTTATTTGGGGATGCTATACTTGGTTCCAGTCTGGTTTTGCAGAACTTATTACTTTGGGGCTGCTGTAGCTAGATTTGTCGGAAATTTCATTCCTATTGGGGGCTGCTATGCTTGGATTTTTATTACTTAGGGTGGGTTTTGTATAATCCCAGTTAGGGGGCTGCTTTGTATTATCCCTGCTTGGATTTATCTTGCTTGGGCTCTATTTGTATAATCTCAATTAGGGGTCTGCTTTGTATTATCCCTGCTTGGATTTATCTTGTTTGGGCTTTGTTTGTATAATCCCAATTAGGGGCTGCTATATATATCCTTCCTGTTTGGATTTATTTTGGGCTGCCTTATAGAATTCTGTTGGGGGCTGCTATGTATTAACCAGTTGGAAATCTTAATTTGGGGGCTGCTGTATGCTATTAGAATCTAGGAGCTGCTGTGTATATATATAATCTATTTGGGGGGCTGCTAAGGGCCTGTTTGGGGCGGTGGTGGCGGTGGAAAAAGCTGTGGTGGGAAACTAATGGTGGCATTAGTACTGTCCAAAAAGTTATTTTAAAAAAGCTATGAACTGTTTGGAAAAACTTCAGCTAAGTGCTTTTTAAAATGGTGTTTTGTATTTTCTGTTTGGAATAACAACTTTTTAATAATAGCTTTTTGACTTTTTAGGATCTTATTATATAATAATAAGGCTTTACAAAATTCAGATGTACATGATTCTAGACATCTCAACATTATAAAACACCAAAAAATCTCAGCAGTGTTTAGGAATAAACATAACATGAGCGCTCTCTATCATCAGTCACAACATGTAAAATAACAATAATATAAAATTGCAATTAACAATAAACATAACATGAAAATAAGAAGCAACATCTTTTCTGTCTTCGATTGCTTGTAGAATTTCATCTACCTGTGAAGTGCAAGATGTACAATTAGTGAAATGTTTTTTAAAGTAAAAATATACAGTAAATGCAAGATCTAATATTATACCTGCGAGCATTCTACAATTCATCAGCAATAGAATCTCGGACTGTCAACATATCATCTACACCCTGTTACGGTCAAGCCCACCCCACTAAGGGGCCCGGCAAGCCGCAAGCAGGTAACCCTCTATTATCCTGGCATGGGGACCAGCGAGGGGCCCACCGACTTCAACAGGGCCGCGGCCCAGTGCAACCCCAACCCATCTCGGCACCCAGTCTAAGTGCCGCGGGATGTTGAGGTCGGGGCTTGAACCCCCGACCTCCTTGATAAGAAGACTTTAACATGTCCCTCATCACCAACTGATCCGCGGCTCAGTTGGTGATGAGGGACATGTTAAAGTCTTCTTATCAAGGAGGTCGGGGGTTCAAGCCCCGACCTCAACATCCCGCGGCACTTAGACTGGGTGCCGAGATGGGTTGGGGTTGCACTGGGCCGCGGCCCTGTTGAAGTCGGTGGGCCCCTCGCTGGTCCCCATGCCAGGATAATAGAGGGTTACCTGCTTGCGGCTTGCCGGGCCCCTTAGTGGGGTGGGCTTGACCGTAACATAAAAGTGCACAGCTTGAGGACAAGCTGGTCCTTGATGGGGGAGGGAATGTTACGCCCGGCGTCATTACGAGGTTATTCGGCTATTGGGCACGTCGACCAAAGGAGAAGGCGGAGGAAGACCGGGCTGAACCATCTGGTTCAGCCCGCCAATATTAATCTAAGGAGCACCGGGGCTGAACCGCACCGGTTCAGCCCCTATGGGGGCCGGCCGGCCCTAGGGGTTGGGTGGGCATAAATACCCAACCCCTCCTCCTTAGTTGGTATGCAAGAAATATTATCAGGTATTCTTCTCCTCCCTCTTAGAAACTCTAGCTTCTCTCTAATTTTCCCCCAAATCTCTATCTAGTTCGTAACAATTGTTACGCCCGGCGTCATTACGAGGTTATTCGGCTATTGGGCACGTCGACCAAAGGAGAAGGCGGAGGAAGACCGGGCTGAACCATCTGGTTCAGCCCGCCAATATTAATCTAAGGAGCACCGGGGCTGAACCGCACCGGTTCAGCCCCTATGGGGGCCGGCCGGCCCTAGGGGTTGGGTGGGCATAAATACCCAACCCCTCCTCCTTAGTTGGTATGCAAGAAATATTATCAGGTATTCTTCTCCTCCCTCTTAGAAACTCTAGCTTCTCTCTAATTTTCCCCCAAATCTCTATCTAGTTCGTAACAATTGGTATCAGAGGATTCGTCCTCCAAGTTTTTTTTTTCCGCATTGTGCCGATCCATCGACGTCTCCTCGATCGACTGTTTCCTCGTTCGACTGTTCCCGGATCCAGCGACTCCAGCCTTCTCCTTCGACATCGACGTCCAGCGACGACTCCAGCGTCCAGCCCTCGACGACTCCAGCCCTCGCGTCCATTGATAACGACGACTCCAGCCCTCGCGTCCATCCCGCGCCGACATCGACATCGCGTCCAGGCCGACTGTTTCCGTGAGCGTCCAGGCCGACTGCGGCTTCCGCCAATCGACTGTTCCCTGCTACAGCCGATCGATTATTATCGACTGTTTCCTGTTCCCTGGTATCGCCTGTTCCAGCGCGTCCGCCGAAGCTCCAGAGGCCGCCATTTGCTGCTTCCTGCAGCCGCTTCGACATCCTGGCCGCCGCCGCCTGCTGCTTCCAGAGGTTGCCGCCGCTGCCGGCTACATCCTGAGGCCGCGGACTGCATCCAAAGACCGCCGCCTCCAGTTTCTGTCGATTACACGCACGCCTCAGGTTTCCGGTCCTAACCATGGTGACACGCACCGAAGCCGAGAATGCACGCTTGGCCACCATCGAAGAGAACTACGTGGGGTTATCGGACAAGGTGGCGGCACTCGAAGAACAAGTGAAATCCTCCCATAAAAATCTAGAGGATCGCTTGGACACGCGCATGGAGGAGATCAAGAACTTACTCGTGCAAAATCTGAAAGGAAAATCCCACGCGGCGGAGAGCTCCGAAACCGAAGTATCCTACCATCCCCCGGCACAGAACGGCACAGGAATCGGAAGTGGAATGCAACAAGGTGCCGGATCCGGGTCTACGGGAGGAGGCATCCACGTATCGGGATCGGCGACACCGAATGGGCCGTTCGGCGCTCAGTACGCTTGGAACGGTCCGGGAATGCAGCCGGGTTCCTCGTGGCGGGGTCCCGGGCAGGGAGCAGCCCCTTTTCGACCTACTGGAGCGAATGCGACCCCACTCGGGGGTGTGGCAGGCATCCTACCGATGCCACCGCCATATGGAGGACCGGCGGACTATGGAAATGGCAACCCATGGGGTGGAGGGCAACACGGAGGCTACGGTCTGAACCGGGGGCGGCCCGGGCCCGCAGTGGCTCCAGCACCACCATACCATCCAGCACCGGCAGAACACCGCCCATATATGCAGCCCAAATTGACACGAATGAACTTCCCTAAGTTCAAAGGAGGTGACGCCCTTGAGTGGATCCAGAAAGCTGAACTTTTTTTCAAATACCAAGAGATTCCGGCGGGGCAGTGGGTTCAGTTGGCATCTTTCCACCTGGACGAGGACGCTTATCAGTGGACAAAATGGTTTCTGAGGGGACGCGACTATGCACCCTGGGAGGAGTTTGTGGAGTCCTTCTCTGCTCGCTTCGGTCCTTTGGAGTACGAAGATGTTGAAGCCATGTTGCAGAAATTGCGTCAAAAAGGGACCGTCACAGAGTACCGGACAGCGTTTGAACGGTTGGCCAATCGGGTCAATTGGGAAGAAAAAACGATGCTGAGCTGCTTTGTATCAGGATTGAAGGATCACCTGCGCGACGAGGTCCACGCCTACATGCCACGCAGTTTGAGTCATGCCATCAGCCTGGCCAGGATACAGGAGGAGCGGTACAATCGGCAGAGGACTCGGACGACAGGTCGGGCACCTACGGGTGCAGATGTACCCAAGCAAGAACCACCTACCGAGGGCCGCCCTACGGTGACGAGGTTGACGTGGCAGGAGCTTCAGGCCAGAAAGGACAAAGGGTTATGCTTCAACTGCGATGAGAAGTATACCCGCGGGCACGCTTGCCAGAAGGTCCAGGTATTCATGCTACAGGAGGAAGCGGAAGATGTTACCCACACTGCGGAGGAGGGAGAGTTGGTTTTTGACGACTTTGTCGTATCCCTCCAGGCCCTGAAGGGGGGTAACCCATCTCCGACCTTACACTTGACTGGGAGGGTCGGCAGGGCAACGGTGACGATCTTGATGGACAGCGGGAGCACTCACAACTTCATCCAACCCGGTGTGGCCCGGCAGACGGGGGGTGTCATAGATCGCAGCGCAGTGTTCCACGTCAGGGTGGCGGATGGACGTACACTGCAATGCGAGGGGGTAATGAAAGAGGTGGAGCTCCAGATACAGGGATACACCGAGCATATTGATGTTTACTTATTGCCAATCCGGGGTTCTGAAATGGTGTTGGGCGCACCGTGGCTGCAGCAACTTAAGCGGGTGACCTTCGATTGGGACCAGATGACTATGGAGTTCAGCCAGCACGGGAAGGGGTACTGCTTGGAAGGCCTCCAATCGTTTCAGGTCAAGGATATCTCCCTCCGCAGCGTGGCACCGGTTAGTACGATGAGTGGAACAGAGCTTGCGGCTCCAACTGAGGTCTCGTCTCAGATGCACGCCAGAGCCGGCTTGTTTCGGGAGCCGACTGGGTGCCGAGATGGGTTGGGGTTGCACTGGGCCGCGGCCCTGTTGAAGTCGGTGGGCCCCTCGCTGGTCCCCATGCCAGGATAATAGAGGGTTACCTGCTTGCGGCTTGCCGGCGGCTCAGTTGGTGATGAGGCTCAGCGTTAAGGAGTTCTTATCAAGGAGGTCGGGGGTTCAAGCCCCGACCTCAACATCCCGCGGCACTTAGACTGGGTGCCGAGATGGGTTGGGGTTGCACTGGGCCGCGGCCCTGTTGAAGTCGGTGGGCCCCTCGCTGGTCCCCATGCCAGGATAATAGAGGGTTACCTGCTTGCGGCTTGCCGGGCCCCTTAGTGGGGTGGGCTCGTCCGTAACATAAAAGTGCACTTTTATGTTACGGACGAGCCCACCCCACTAAGGGGCCCGGCAAGCCGCAAGCAGGTAACCCTCTATTATCCTGGCATGGGGACCAGCGAGGGGCCCACCGACTTCAACAGGGCCGCGGCCCAGTGCAACCCCAACCCATCTCGGCACCCAGTCTAAGTGCCGCGGGATGTTGAGGTCGGGGCTTGAACCCCCGACCTCCTTGATAAGAAGACTTTAACATGTCCCTCATCACCAACTGAGCCCAGTCTAAGTGCCACGGCTCAGTTGGTGATGAGGGACATGTTAAAGTCTTCTTATCAAGGAGGTCGGGGGTTCAAGCCCCGACCTCAACATCCCGCGGCACTTAGACTGGGTGCCGAGATGGGTTGGGGTTGCACTGGGCCGCGGCCCTGTTGAAGTCGGTGGGCCCCTCGCTGGTCCCCATGCCAGGATAATAGAGGGTTACCTGCTTGCGGCTTGCCGGGCCCCTTAGTGGGGTGGGCTCGTCCGTAACACACCCACCTCGCCAAATAGATCTATATCCATATCAGTTTCCGTTGTAAAATGACCTTCTGTTTGTCTTCTGCTTCTTCTGCTGGGTCTATGTGTCTCGGTGTGTATAAAATTTTCATCAACATCACAAGCACTAAATTCAGGATCACTGCGAGATGGATGTCTCCGAATAAAGTTATGTACTGCCATAGTAGCAATTACAATAGAACGTTGTTTTCGGAATGGATATTGTGGCATTCTTTGAAGAATGCTCCATTTATTTTTCCAAACTCCAAATGTACGTTCTATCACACTTCGAAGTGATGAATGCGCCTTATTAAAATATTCATGTTTGCCTTGAACTGGACGAGTACCCCGTGCGTAATCCGCTAAATGATACCTTGTGTCTGGATAAGGTTTCAAATACCCTGTCCTCATTGGGTATCCAGCATCAACTAAATAATATTTACCTGTAAGATTTCATAACAATAATTAATTTTTTTACTATGCATGAACATTTAAGAGTATGAAAAATATAACTACGTACCTTGCGGGGGATGTGGGAAATGAAGGCTACGGTCCGTCAAAGCGCGTGCAAAGACGCGACTATCATGAGCCGATCCTTCCCACCCAGCTAGTACAAATGTAAAACACATGTTGAAATCGCAGACTGCCATAACATTTTGTGTTGTGGTACCATGACGACCAATATATCGAACTTGATCTTCTACAGGTATTATTGCACTAACATGTGTTCCATCAATGGCGCCTATGCAATTCTTAAAGAATGGCATATAACGATCATCATTACTGATTTCCGTTGGTGTATATCTAAATTGCCGATCAGTAGGTTTTATAACCTCTATTGCTAGAAGCAGTAGTGCTTTTATGCCCTTTGAGAAGTATCTACTTATGGTTTCAGATGAATGTTGGAAGCGTTCACGTGTTGCTCTAAATGATCCACGTTGTCCTAAAATGTATAATGTAATAGCTAATACTTCTCTTGTTGTTGTTCGTTGTGATCCTCTTAAGCCATGAAAGTCCTCAAGATTTCTAAGCAGATCAATAAATATTTGTCTTGACATTCTAAATGTATCATGACACCTAATTGGATGCCCATTTAGCATTTCTCTAACCCATTTATCCCCCGTCTGAGTAGACGTCATACAAGGTGTCGGATCACGTACACTATCATGTCTAAAAGATATAGTTGATATCAATATGTTACAATATTCAAGATATTGAGCATGTTCAGGAGAAACACTATCAGAATTATCATCTTCATCACTTGAGTAATCATGACTATTGTCATCCATTGCAAAACTGTAACATAAAATTTACAATATTAAAATAACACAACAATTGAAAAAACACTAACAGAGTATTTAAAAGCTCAATTTGAAGATGTCATTATATTTAATATAAAAAAAGACTGCATTAAAAAAAAAGATACAATATCACTTGAGACTTAATTCATAATGATTTTTAATCCACCAAACCCTTGAATCTGGAGGAATGCTCATAAAAAGCTCTCTATTGCTCTTGTCCCTTATAAAGTTTAGAGCAAAAAAGTATAAAGGTAGATTTCCTTTAATTTCTGTAGTGTTTGAAATCAAATCTACGGTTTCTTTGATAGAAATTGTTGGAGGCCTAGCTGAAATTGCTGCATCTTTTATCTCTTTCATAAGCGATAGTGCAATTCGTTCATTCTTCCCAATTTTTCTTCTTTTATTCATAGACGATGACGCATTTGATGCGGCCCCACCAAAATCTTCATTCCTACCAACTGGGGACGCGGGATCCTCCGCCATATTGTCATCTTCTACACCAATCACCATCTCTGATGGCAAACTCCCTACAGAAGGTGCCCATCCATCCTCACCAGTAGCTACCACTTGAGTAAACATTTTATCGAGTTGAACCTCTAGGTCAGGAGCTAAACCTGTGTAGCGGAATTTTTTTGCCGCAGGAACCACCTAAACGTAAAAAAAATTTATTAATGACTAAAGCAGATTACACAATAGAAATTTTAAATGATAATTATTAATAATTTAAACCTTTAATCTTTCCTCCCACTCATCGGATGCGTCAATAGTTCGTTTCTCTGAGTTCCAACCCAACCCTGTTTCTCCGTGTTTGAGCTCTTTCCATAACTTCCACTCCTTTTTAAGTTGATCCCATTTGTTCTTCATCTGCGTACGGTCATAACATTTACCCGCTCGCTGCTTAAAATTTGTCACTAAATTTTTCCAACCGTCCTTGCTGAAATGGGTTGTAGGTCTATTCCCCAAATCAATCTCTTTAATGCAAAGCTCACAAAAAAGCATAACTTCAACAGTCTCCCATATAGCTGGGATGCCTCCGTCCTTTGTTTTGCCCATTTTTAAGAAACTAGAAACAAACGATTAACAAATATTTTGATATTAAACACAAACTTTATTAAACAAACGATGATCAAATAATTTGCCAATAATTGCTAATGCATTAAATTCATGAACATAAAATTGATGATTTCTAGCATGAGCCCCATTTGTTAATGGGGGATTCCAACAGTAACTTTGATGAAGATGAAGAACAGGGTAAGTGCAAAAATTAAGACCAAACCAAATGGAATAACATCGTAAGTACAAAAATGAAGAGGAAGAACATATTATTAATTACAAAAATTAAGACCAAACCAAATGGAATACTAATTTCGGAGGAAGAGTGGGAAAATAGGCATCCAAACTATGCTAGGCCGATTGGAATTGATTCCAACAATGCCTTCAAATCAGAGAAAAAGGCTTACAAGTTCTTCATTCAACAATACATGTGTAGGTATGGAAATCATGAACAAAAGAAGAGTTGGTCTAAATTTTAACAGCATACCCACACAAAAAATTCAAGTTGGAATGAAATAAACAATGAAAAACCACTTGAAAAAAATATAAAATCCTCCGAATCAGAGAACAATAAAAGTAGCTATAATAAGGAAAATATGACAGCTTTGCCTTGATGCAGCAAGCCATAAAATACATTCATATTCCACCATTTGCAATCTCTACTGATGTAGCATGCAATCAACAGAGTGATGACAATTAAATTAAACTTTTAACGGTGTCTATTAAAATACTTAGCACCAAGCTCAGATCTACTGGGATACATCTTAACAACAACTGTGGAAAAGTCTGGGAAGCCAGTGGAAATGCAGAGATATCTTTTTAAAAGCTCGGTCAATAGCCTCATTTGAGGGAAAACAACGAAAACATCTTAAGAAATGCAGAGATCTACATAAAACATCTTAAGAAATGCGGAGATCTACATGCATCCAACTTCCATTTGAGGGAAAACAACGAAAATAAAGCATACCTTGAGTGGTGGAGGTCCTGCCGTCGAGTGGTGGAGGTCCTGCCGTCGAGTGGTGGAGGAAGATTGCAGCGGCGTCGAGAAGGAGGGAAGAAGGAATGGCGTCAGATCTGTCGTCTGCAGCGGCGTCGTTCCTGCCGTCGAGTGGTGGGGAAGAAGAAACGGCGCCGGTCCTGCCGTCGAGTGGTGGGGAAGAAGATTGCAGCGAGAGAAATGACGTCGATTGGCGAGGAAGAAGAAGATCGCAGCGCAGGAAGCGCGTAATTAAAACAAAGAGTGGTGCACTAAATTTTGCAATGGACACACCCAGAACAAACCTAACTTTTCATGTTCAAATGAAAAATTTGCTTGAAGTATCAATTGATAGCTTGTCCACGGTATAAAAAACGTTTGATCAAATAATTGTTTTACAACTAACAGATGATATTTTAAGAAATCATTTAAAAGATCTTTTCAATTGTTTGGCCAAAAGATTTTATAATCTTCGTTAGTTGTAAAACGATCATTTGGTCAAACGTCTTTCATACCGTTGACAAACTATCAATCGACACTTCAAGAAATCTTTTCAATTGAGCATGACTATCTTCAACACGATTGGTTGTCATATTATCCAAATGGATAAATTTGTCAATCCAAGCAGAGACAAAATACTCTTTAAAAGGTTCAATCTATGTTACAATAATATTATGAAAATACATTAGGATGTTTGTCAACATACACATTTTTGCATTGATGTCAAGGCACTAATGAAGTCCGTTCATTTGGAGAATCAATCAAATGTTGTCATTGAAGTAAATATACTTCAAACTCTTTTCTCGTTCGAAAGTACTTCTTGCAATGTGTAAGTGTGTTTCTATTTATATGTGCTTTGTACAAAAGATTCTTAGAAGTAGGAAAAAAATACTTTGATAACATTCATCAATGCTACCTCTATATCTGTCACCAAAACATCTGGAAGAGCATTTTGACCGAGAACTAACTTAAAATAATTAAGGGCTCAAACATAACTACTTTTAGTATCATTTGACATGAATATAAATGAAGTATAAAAAGTGATATGATGTAACCCCAACAACATGTAGTAATTGGAGACGGTATTATTGCGGGTCGTTCAACGCTCTCCTAGACCGGTCGAGCTAAGCTGTCGTAGCTCGAGAGTGTGTCGAACACGCAAACAGTCAAAAGAGAGAACCAATAGTAGACTGCGAGATTTTTACTTGGAAAACCCGAAACGGGAAAAAAAACCACGGGGCCTAGCCCAGTTCTGAATGATCCACTAGTGTTGTGAGTTATAGAGAATTTTTTTTAGGGTGACAAGTCACCGCTCGTTGCAGAGATTTTGTTAAGTCCTCGGGAGCTGAGCGTGGTGAAGCGTGCTCAGAGACAGCCGTGAGCATGGAACTCGGCAGAGCAGTCCTGAGCAAAGCGCTGCGGAGCAGCCTGGAGCAGAGCGCTGCAAAGCAGTCTAGAGCAGAGCGCGGTGGAGCAACGTGGAGCGGTGTGCTGCAGAGTAACCTAGAGTTGTGCGCTCCAGGGCGGCCTAGAGCGGAACGCTGCCGGGCAGCCTGGAGCGGTGCGCAACGGAGCAGCCTGGAGGGGTGCGCTGCGGAGCGGCCTGGAGCGGTGCGCTGCGGAGCGGCCTGGAGCGGAGCTCGGCGGAGCGGCTTGGAGCGGTGTTGTGACGACCCAGGTCCGGCCCACTCTGGATCACACAATGACCATTGTGACCTCATCTGGCACCGTCTGGGCTGCAGCCCAAGCACCCAGCCCATCTCCATCCACATGCGGGTTGTTGGTGGTCACATCCTCCCTTTGATGATGCAAACTCAATAGTTAAGCATGCACCACGGAGACTTCCCAGGAGGTCACCCATCCCGAAATTGCTCCAGCCCGAGAACTATGGAGTTTTTCCACTTCTCATCACCAACCGGCTCACTCTAGATCACACAAGGACCACAGTGACCTCCCCTGGCACCGTCCAGGCTGCAGCCCAAACACCCAACCCATCTCCATCCACAGGTGGTTTGTTGGTGGCCACGACTTTTTTTTGTGACGACCCAGGGTCGGCCCACTCTAAATCACACAAGGACCACTTTGATCTTACCTGGCATCATCCGGGCTGCAGTCTAAGCACCCAACCCATCTCCATCTACTGGTGGTTGTTGGTTACCACAACCTACCTTTGATGAGACAAACTTGATAGTTAAACAAGCATCACGGGGACTTCCCAGTAGGTCGCCCATCCCGAAATTGCTCCAGCTCAAGCACACTTAACTATAGAGTTTTTTCACTTCTCATCATCAATTGAGCTGATCCGGGCTGTAGCCCAAGCACCCAACCCATCTCCCTCCACAGGCGGGTTGTTGGTGGCCACAACCTCCCTTTGATGAGGCAAATTCGATAGTTAAGCATGCACCATGGGGACTTCCCAGGAGTTCACCCATCCCAAAATTGCTTCAGCCGGAGCACGTTTAACTATAGAGTTTTCCACTTCTCATATATAGTTAAGCGTGCTCGGGCTGGAGCAATTTCAGGATGGGTGACCTCTTGGGAAGTCCCCATGGTGCATGCTTAATTATAAAGTTTGCCTCATCAAAGGGAGGTTGTGACCACCAATAAACCGCCTGTGGATGGAGATGGGTTGAGTGCTTGGGATGCAGCCCTGACGATACTAGATGAGGTCACAGTGATCTTTGTGTGATCCAGAGTGGGCCAGACCTGGGTCATCATAGGTGTGCTGCGGAGCAGCTGGGAGAGGAGCAATGCGGAGTGACCTCGAGCGAGGCGCTGCGGAGAGGCCTTGAACGGAGCGGACTAGAGCGGAGTGGCCTTGAGCGGAGCGGCCATGAGCGGAGCATTACAGTGTGGCGTACAGCGAAGCGGCCTTGAGCGGAGCGCTGCAGAGCTGTCTGGAGCGGAGCACTATGGAGATGCCTGAAGCAGAGCACTGCGGAGCGACCTTGAGTGGAGCGCTGCGGAGTGGCCTGGAGCGGAGCGCTGCGGAGTTGCCTGGAGCGGAGCACTATGGAGCGACCATGAGTGGGGGTTGCGGAGCGGCCTAGAGGGGAGCACTGCGGAGCGGCCTGGAGCGGAGCACTGCAGAGCGAGGGGGAGCGCTCCTCGTGGAGCAGGAGCGAGCAGGAGCGCTTCCCGTGGAGCGAGAGCAAGCGGGTGCGCTTCCCGGGGAACAGTCAAGAGCGGAAGCGCACTCGGCGGAGCAGGAGCAAGCAAGATATCTCCCCCGGAGGAGGAGCGAGCGAGAGCTCTCCCCCCGGAGGAGGAGCAAGCGGGAGCTCTCCCCACGGAGGAGGAGCGAGCGGGAGCTCTCCCCATGGAGCAGGAACGAGCGGGAGCTCTCCCTACGGAGGAGGAGCGAGTGGGAGCTCTCCCCACGGAGGAGGAGAGAGCGGGAGCGCTTCTCGCGGAGCAGGAGCGAGCGCGAGCTCTTCCCACTGAGTAGGAGCGAGCGGGAGCGCTTCCCGCGAAGCAGGAGCGAGTGAGAGCGCTTCGTGTGGAGCAGGAGCGACCGAGCTTTCCGCGGAGCAGGAGCGAGCGGGAGCGCCTCCTCACTCTCGATTTCCTCTGCCACCCTCTCCATCAACTCCTCGTAGGAGACGGGAGCCTTCCTCTTCAGAGCCATTTTGAAGAAACTTTCCCTCAGCCCGACCGTGAAGGCGAGCTGGAGTGCAAACCCAGGCATCTCCTGAGTGAGCAGCACTTCTTCCTGGAACCGATCCGCATAGCGAGCCAACGACTCCTTGGGCTCCTGCTTCACCTTGAAGAGGGACTCGGCGTCCTTCTTCCTCTTCTTCGAAGTTGAAAACCGCAACAAGAAGCTCCTGCGCAAATCCTCAAACGCGTAGATTGACCCAACAGGGAGTTGGTGGAACCAATCCCTGGCCTTCTCTTTAAGGGTGACGGCGAAGAGCCGGCACTTGAAGGCATCTGACATCGGCCTGATGGAGACCGAGTCCTCGAAAGACTGGAGGTGCTGGACAGGATCATCCCTGCCATTGTAGTACACCCTGTCCCACTCCCCGAACCCTGCCGGGACAGGTGCAGAAAGTATCAACTCGCAGAAGGGACTTCCCCCTCCTGCCACCCTTTCTCGCTCCACACGCCCCCCGAGCTCTCTCGCCAGACTCGGGCTCGCGGGGACTGCGTTAGCGAGAACGGTGTTCGGCTGAACCACTCCCACAGTCGATGCATCCTCCGGGCGCGCGCTCGCCTGCGCCGCGCTCACCGGCACAGAGCTCGCCGGCACAGAGCTCGCCGGGCTGGCGAACAACACTCGCCCCTCTAGGTCTTGCACTGAACCTCCGGCGATTTCCTTTCCGGCCCTTCCCCCCCGGGGCATTCTCGCCAACCGCTGCTGGGGGAGGGGTCGCCTGAGGCGCTGGGGTCGCGAACTCACTTCGCAGCGCCGCGACAGTGAGTCCGAAGGTGTCGAGCACCTCCCTCCTGAAATCCGCGAACATCCTCGGCGTCACCACCTGCGGTGACTCGCTGAACTCCTCGCCTTGATCCTCGCCTCCTGCCATATCTGCTCCTTGGAACTTTCTTGGACCAGCCACGCTCCACGCTCACCGCACCAAAATGTTGAAACCGATTTCTCGGCCTCTTGTGAAGCTCGGGGCCCTCGCCAAAATGAGGGGCAGCTAGCCCTTACTGATCTCTCAGAGAAGGTAGACGGAAGACTGGGGAAATGACTAAGACCTTAGTCGCAGCGAGGAGGTCCCTCCACTAACCCGGAAGATTGTGGAGCGCTTCCCCTCCCAAGCCAAACCTGAGACTCGGGCACCTTGGAGAGCTCTGAAAAATGCTAGCCAAGGAGAGACTAAGGAGAGAGAAACTGAAGTGAAGTCCTCTCCAAAGGTGCCCTTCAGGTCTTATTTATAGGTTTTCTGATCTGGCCTGCAAATAGCGGGATCCCGCCTTTTGATTTTACTATCCTCACCCCAAATGGGTCTGCTAACAAACAAACTCCGCTGTTCGGAGAGGCTAAAGGCAGACCACCGAGGGCAAAAGGGTAATTTCGCCCCATTAACCTATGGTGCAAGAAACTGCGAGAGCACTACTGCTGAAGCTCTCGCGGGCCTTCTCGCGAGTCCTGCTCGCGATGCCTTTCCCAGGCGGTCGCCCTGCGAGGACCTCACTGCCCCCCCCCCCCCCCCCCCCCCTTTGGCGGTATCTGCCGTGGTCTGGTCTCGCGAGCCTTCCGGCGAGACCGTCTCTTGATTTCGTCGTGCACAGAACATATTTTGTTGAACACAGACGAGCTCGACGAACGCAGAATGTTAAATCGTTCGTTGACCGCTGAAACGGGATTGAAGCAAGCCGTTCGTCGAACGCAGGAGGCAATTCGTCGAACATAGAATTGAGTTCGTCGAACGTGAAGACCCGGTCTCGCGAGCCTTTCTGCGAGACCCTCCCTTTCTGCGAGATCACCCCTCGACAGGTGAGCTCGACGAACACAGGAGAGTTCGTCGAGCGCAGAAGGGTTCGCCGAACACCCTTCGCCGAACCGAATATTAGCCTCGCTCGCCTGACCGCGAGCTATTGGTCAGCACCTTTCTCGCCTGGCCCTCCTGTGAGGACTTTGGTCTGCCTTATTACTTTCTTCATAGTATTGATTTCTCAAACCGCGCCTCCTTGTCCGGCGAATATCGGGGTTGTACAATGGAGGCTGACAAATGTAAAAGTTCGTAAACTTCCATGTTCGAATGAAGTTGTAGTTGAAGGATACAAAGCAAACCTTGCATGCTTGTACTGTTATTGCGTTGGATTTGGCAAAGTTCTCGCTTACAGGCATTACGTAAATTTCGACGGTCTTGAGATGATATTTGTCTTGGTCGTCTTCCCCTAGGGGCATTACGTAATAGTAGGAATGCTTATAGCATTTGGAGCACGTATACGTGAACTTTCTTCAACCGTGCACAGTTGCCCGCGCTGAGCATCCTCTCATAGATGACGAAGCTCGCATCTTCTTGTGTTTCGTGCGTCACGTTGCCCCCCAGTCAGCATCCTTAATGTTTTTTTTAAATAGAAACTAGATTAAATAATTGAATTGTACAAATGAAACTTAAGCTCATGCAAATATTTCGAATATCTTTGAAATAATGAAACCTAGCTAAAACATAGACATGAACTCATGAAGCAAGAGGAGCACGTACACTATGGCCTCAGAAACCAAAAAGCAATTCTTAGTGAAAATTCTTGGAATTGACATTTGTGTCCATCAAAAGTAAGATAAAGAGGGATATGGATCTTTCATGAATCTTCATCTACTTGGTAAACGAAATGTTAACTCCAACTATATAATATGCGTACAATAAGATAAATAAATAAGTATTAATGAAATGGCATACGACGATTCATCCTTTGGAACAAATTTTGGATCTTAAAGGAAAGCATCATGAAAGTCACCTATAATCAATTTCATGAAATTTCATCCTAGCATGTATTTGATCTTATGGTATTCATGAGATTATACTTTAATATTATAACATAAAACAATGGTTTAAATTTTCTCACGCAACCAAAAAACAAATTTAATCAAGTGAACCTTCTATTTTAACAATTAACAACAGAATCTCATAAATACCATCTATTTCGCTTCCAAAAATATCTTGTGTCATGTCAGAAACTGCCAAGGATGAAATTTTATCCATGTTTGTGAATAATAATGAACCCAAGGAATTTTTAATTTTAAACTTATAACCTAATACGAATAACATGAGTGGATAAAAACTAAAACAGATGTGTCGTAAGAAATTTCACGATGCATATGCGATTAAATTAAAATTGTATAAAAATAGATGTTGTTTCGCGACGCAAGTTGCATCAACTGTCAAGCATGCTCGTAGACTTTATGTTTAGCACTGACAATATGGATTAAGTAGGAAATAACTCAACATGGTTTGATTCTTGATTAGAACCTTTATTTTGATCTATAAGATGGTTGAAATGAGAATAATACAACATGATGTTATTCTTGATTAGAACCTTTATTTTGATCTACCAGAGCGTGAAACATCAATACGAAGAACCAACAATACATTAGCAATTAGGCATGGTTGATGATCTCAATATAGACAATAAAAAACAATAAATTGCAATTCATCATGAGACAACAATACCTAAACAATTAGGTATGGCTGATGATCTGAGCATAGACAATAACCAAAAATAAATTAACAATCCACTAAGAAGCCATCTAAAGCTATGAGTAGAAAACAACATAAAACTGCAGCCACTAAGAAGTTATATATTATGAAGAAGTAAGAAAGCAAGAGCAGAAATGCCGCAGTGAGCTTCACAGGAAAATTGAACATTAATTGGTTTATTTTTAAGTGAGCTTCACAGGATAACCTTTATGAGTTGATGATGTGAACATAGACAATAACCTTTAAATGAGTAAACGCCATAAAAACTGCAGCCACTAAAAAGCTATACTTAACAATAGGAAGCCATATTATCAAAAAGTAAGAAAACCTCAGACACAGTCATGGGATTATTTGCCACAGAAAAACAGAACATGGGATTATTATCAAGAACTAAGAAGCCATGCATTTGCTTGTAAATGGCACAGGGAAACTGATCATTCATGGGATTTATTTTATTGAAAATGTGGTGCCTGCCGTGGCTGACAGAGGGATCGATTGACATGTAGGCGTCTATCTGTCTTTCGGTGTGGATGAGGTTGAGGATGTCGAAGCAATCTCTGGACCATACGAAGCATTATATTTCAAGGTTGATTTCAGGGGTTCAGAGAGGAGCATGGAAAGCATACCGTTTAGGGTGTTTGGTTCCAATGGAGAGCGAACTGTAGGAGTTTCGATGTCGCAGATCAGTAACGGGAAGGCAGCTCTGCGGTTAGGTTAGCTGAAGTCGGGCGAGAGCAAGCCTAGTGTTGTATGGGATCAGGAGCTGTGCGGGGTGAGGAACTGGAGGCGAGAGCAAGCCTATCGCCGCGTTGGGCTCGGAAGCTGGAGGCGAGAGCAAGCCTAGCGCTGCGTTTATGAGGCTTTGCGGGATCAGGAGCTGTGCGGTCTGAAGAGCTAAAAGCGAAGCAGGAAATGCAGGGTCGTCGGTTGCGAGGCAAAAGCGAGGATGCTGCTTACAAACGGAGGCGAGGATGCTGCGCACAAATGGAAGGCAAGGAGGCTGACCACAAATGGAAGGCGAGGAGGCTGCGGAGTGCCTACTGCTTTTTGGGACGAGTGCACTCCGCAGCCTCCTCGCCTTCCATTTGTGGCCAGCCTCCTTGCCTTCCGTTTGTGCGCAGCATCCTCGCCTCCGTTTGTAAGCAGCATCCTCGCTTTTGCCTCGCAACCGACGACCCTGCATTTCCTGCTTCGCTTTTAGCTCTTCAGACCGCACAGCTCCTGATCCCGCAAAGCCTCATAAACGCAGCGCTAGGCTTGCTCTCGCCTCCAGCTTCCGAGCCCAACGCGGCGATAGGCTTGCTCTCGCCTCCAGTTCCTCACCCCGCACAGCTCCTGATCCCATACAACACTAGGCTTGCTCTCGCCCGACTTCAGCTAACCTAACCGCAGAGCTGCCTTCCCGTTACTGATCTGCGACATCGAAACTCCTACAGTTCGCTCTCCATTGGAACCAAACACCCTAAACGGTATGCTTTCCATGCTCCTCTCTGAACCCCTGAAATCAACCTTGAAATATAATGCTTCGTATGGTCCAGAGATTGCTTCGACATCCTCAACCTCATCCACACCGAAAGACAGATAGACGCCTACATGTCAATCGATCCCTCTGTCAGCCACGACAGGCACCACATTTTCAATAAAATAAATCCCATGAATGATCAGTTTCCCTGTGCCATTTACAAGCAAATGCATGGCTTCTTAGTTCTTGATAATAATCCCATGTTCTGTTTTTCTGTGGCAAATAATCCCATGACTGTGTCTGAGGTTTTCTTACTTTTTGATAATATGACTTCCTATTGTTAAGTATAGCTTTTTAGTGGCTGCAGTTTTTATGGCGTTTACTCATTTAAAGGTTATTGTCTATGTTCACATCATCAACTCATAAAGGTTATCCTGTGAAGCTCACTTAAAAATAAACCAATTAATGTTCAATTTTCCTGTGAAGCTCACTGCGGCATTTCTGCTCTTGCTTTCTTACTTCTTCATAATATATAACTTCTTAGTGGCTGCAGTTTTATGCTGTTTTCTACTCATAGCTTTAGATGGCTTCTTAGTGGATTGTTAATTTATTTTTGGTTATTGTCTATGCTCAGATCATCAGCCATACCTAATTGTTTAGGTATTGTTGTCTCATGATGAATTGCAATTTATTGTTTTTTATTGTCTATATTGAGATCATCAACCATGCCTAATTGCTAATGTATTGTTGGTTCTTCGTATTGATGCTTCACGCTCTGGTAGATCAAAATAAAGGTTCTAATCAAGAATAACATCATGTTGTATTATTCTCATTTCAACCATCTTATAGATCAAAATAAAGGTTCTAATCAAGAATCAAACCATGTTGAGTTATTTCCTACTTAATCCATATTGTCAGTGCTAAACATAAAGTCTACGAGCATGCTTGACAGTTGATGCAACTTGCGTCGCGAACCAACATCTATTTTTATACAATTTTAATTTAATCGCATATGCATCGTGAAATTTCTTACGACACATCTGTTTTAGTTTTTATCCACTCATGTTATTCGTATTAGGTTATAAGTTTAAAATTAAAAATTCCTTGGGTTCATTATTATTCACAAACATGGATAAAATTTCATCCTTGGCAGTTTCTGACATGACACAAGATATTTTTGGAAGCGAAATAGATGGTATTTATGAGATTCTGTTGTTAATTGTTAAAATAGAAGGTTCACTTGATTAAATTTGTTTTTTGGTTGCGTGAGAAAATTTAAACCATTGTTTTATGTTATAATATTAAAGTATAATCTCATGAATACCATAAGATCAAATACATGCTAGGATGAAATTTCATGAAATTGATTATAGGTGACTTTCATGATGCTTTCCTTTAAGATCCAAAATTTGTTCCAATGGATGAATCGCCGTATGCCATTTCATTAATACTTATTTATTTATCTTATTGTACGCATATTATATAGTTGGAGTTAACATTTCGTTTACCGAGTAGATGAAGATTCATGAAAGATCCATATCCCTCTTTATCTTACTTTTGATGGACACAAATGTCAATTCCAAGAATTTTCACTAAGAATTGCTTTTTGGTTTCTGAGGCCATAGTGCACGTGCTCCTCTTGCTTCATGAGTTCATGTCTATGTTTTAGCTAGGTTTCATTATTTCAAAGATATTCGAAATATTTGCATGAGCTTAAGTTTCATTTGTACAATTCAATTATTTAATCTAGTTTCTATTTAAAAAAAACATTAAGGATGCTGACTGGGGGGCAACGTGACGCACGAAACACAAGAAGATGCGAGCTTCGTCATCTATGAGAGGATGCTCAGCGCGGGCAACCGTGCACGGTTGAAGAAAGTTCACATATACGTGCTCCAAATGCTACAAGCATTCCTACTATTACGTAATGCCCCTAGGGGAAGACGACCAAGACAAATATCATCTCAAGACCGTCGAAATTTACGTAATGCCTGTAAGCGAGAACTTTGTCAAATCCAACGCAATAACAGTACAAGCATGCAAGGTTTGCTTTGTATCCTTCAACTACAACTTCATTCGAACATGGAAGTTTACGAACTTTTACATTTGTCAGCCTCCATTGTACAACCCCGATATTCGCCGGACAAGGAGGCGCGGTTTGAGAAATCAATACTATGAAGAAAGTAATAAGGCAGACCAAAGTCCTCACAGGAGGGCCAGGCGAGAAAGGTGCTGACCAATAGCTCACGGTCAGGCGAGCGAGGCTAATATTCGGTTCGGCGAAGGGTGTTCGGCGAACCCTTCTGCGCTCGACGAACTCTCCTGTGTTCGTCGAGCTCACCTGTCGAGGGGTGATCTCGCAGAAAGGGAGGGTCTCGCAGAAAGGCTCGCGAGACCGGGTCTTCACGTTCGACGAACTCAATTCTATGTTCGACGAATTGCCTCCTGCGTTCGACGAACGGCTTGCTTCAATCCCGTTTCAGCGGTCAACGAACGATTTAACATTCTGCGTTCGTCGAGCTCGTCTGTGTTCAACAAAATATGTTCTGTGCACGACGAAATCAAGAGACGGTCTCGCCGGAAGGCTCGCGAGACCAGACCACGACAGATACCGCCAAAAGGGGGGGGGCAGTGAGGTCCGCGCAGGGCGACCGCCTGGGAAAGGCATCGCGAGCAGGACTCGCGAGAAGGTCCGCGAGAGCTTCAGCAGTAGTGCTCTCGCAGTTTCTTGCACCATAGGTTAATGGGGCGAAATTACCCTTTTGCCCTCGGTGGTCTGCCTTTAGCCTCTCCGAACAGCGGAGTTTGTTTGTTAGCAGACCCATTTGGGGTGCGGATAGTAAAATTAAAAGGCGGGATCCTGCTATTTGCAGGCCAGATCAGAAAACCTATAAATAAGACCTGAAGGGCACCTTTGGAGAGGACTTCACTTCAGTTTCTCTCTCCTTAGTCTCTCCTTGGCTAGCATTTTTCAGAGCTCTCCAAGGTGCCCGAGTCTCAGGTTTGGCTTGGGAGGGGAAGCGCTCCACAATCTTCCGGGTTAGTGGAGGGACCTCCTCGCTGCGACTAAGGTCTTAGTCATTTCCCCAGTCTTCCGTCTACCTTCTCTGAGAGATCAGTAAGGGCTAGCTGCCCCTCATTTTGGCGAGGTCCCCGAGCTTCACAAGAGGCCGAGAAATCGGTTTCAACATTTTGGTGCGGTGAGCGTGGAGCGTGGCTGGTCCAAGAAAGTTCCAAGGAGCAGATATGGCAGGAGGCGAGGATCAAGGCGAGGAGTTCAGCGAGTCACCGCAGGTGGTGACGCCGAGGATGTTCGCGGATTTCAGGAGGGAGGTGCTCGACACCTTCAGACTCACTGTCGCGGCGCTGCGAAGTGAGTTCGCGACCCCAACGCCTCAGGCGACCCCTCCCCCAGCAGCGGTTGGCGAGAATGCCCCGGGGGGGAAGGGCCGGAAAGGAAATTGCCGGAGGTTCAGTGCAAGACCTAGAGGGGCGAGTGCTGTTCGCCAGCCCGGCGAGCTCTGTGCCGGCGAGCTCTGTGCCGGTGAGCGCGGCGCAGGCGAGCGCGCGCCCGGAGGATGCATCTACTGTGGGAGTGGTTCAGGCGAACACCGTTCTCGCTAACGCAGTCCCCGCGAGCCCGAGTCTGGCGAGAGAGCTCGGGGGGCGTGTGGAGCGAGAAAGGGTGGCAGGAGGGGGAAGTCCCTTCTGCGAGTTGATACTTTCTGCACCTGTCCCGGCAGGGTTCGGGGAGTGGGACAGGGTGTACTACAATGGCAGGGATGATCCTGTCCAGCACCTCCAGTCTTTCGAGGACTCGGTCTCCATCAGGCCGATGTCAGATGCCTTCAAGTGCCGGCTCTTCGCCGTCACCCTTAAAGAGAAGGCCAGAGATTGGTTCCACCAACTCCCTGTTGGGTCAATCTACGCGTTTGAGGATTTGCGCAGGAGCTTCTTGTTGCGGTTTTCAACTTCGAAGAAGAGGAAGAAGGACGCCGAGTCCCTCTTCAAGGTGAAGCAGGAGCCCAAGGAGTCGTTGGCTCGCTATGCGGATCGGTTCCAGGAAGAAGTGCTGCTCACTCAGGAGATGCCTGGGTTTGCACTCCAGCTCGCCTTCACGGTCGGGCTGAGGGAAAGTTTCTTCAAAATGGCTCTGAAGAGGAAGGCTCCCGTCTCCTACGAGGAGTTGATGGAGAGGGTGACAGAGGAAATCGAGAGTGAGGAGGCCAACCCGGAGCTCACCAAGAGGCTAGCAAAGCTCAGTGAGCCGGAGGTCCGGCAGCAGGAGGTGAGGAGAAGGGAAGAGCCCATGACCCCGGAGGGGGATTGGAGGCAGCATGGCGGAGGAATGCAAGGCCAAGGAAGGGGTTACGCTCCAGGAAGAGGTAACTTCTATGGGGGTCAAGGAAGGCCCCATCAGTTGGGATGGAGGCAGGGTCCGGGGGCGATGCCTCCTCCACCCCAACAAGCCATGGCAATCAGGCGGGGAAGAGGAGGGAGAGGAAGGAGAGGGGAGGCGAGAGAAGAAGCAGGGGCAGGAAGGAGAAGGAGGAATAGGATGGAGGATGCCGAGACGGGGGAGGTGACACTGCCGTATTGTGACTTTCATGATGAGGAAGGTCACGTGACGGCCACCTGCCCGGAGTTCCTGGAGACAAAAAGGGCCCGAGTGCCCACGCCGCGACAGCAGCAGCCGGTGAGGATTGAGGAGGTCGAGCCTCGGGAGGAAGAGGAGGAGAGGTGCGAAGACCGGGCCGATTTGCGGTCCCGAGGAGGGATCGGGGTGATCCACGGGGGGGGGGGGGGGGGGGGGGGGGGGGGGATTGAGGCAACCCGGAAGGCAAGCCTCCATACCATCTATCGTCGTAGCGTAGCTTCGACGTCCCTCACCCCGCCCCCGGCGGAAAAGATTTCTTTCACCCAGAAGGACATGCCGGGTTATGAGGACCCATTCTGCGATGCGTTGGTCATTCAGACGGTGATCGAGAACTTCACCGTTTCTCGAATCCTTGTAGACAACGGAAGTTCAATCAATGTTATTTTCAAGAAGGCTTTCGATGGGATGGAGGTGGAGGCGCGAAGGGTGTTGGCCTCGGATGGTCCGTTGTTCGGATTCTCCGGGGAGAGGAAGGAAGTGGAGGGAGGAGTAGGACTCCACGTGGTCTTGGGGGGCAGTCCAGGAACTGCCGCTTTGTCATAGTGGATGCTCCCAGCAGCTATAGCGCCATCTTCGGGCGACCGCTCATTAGCGCGTTCCGCTGTGTCCCCTCCACATTCCACCAGTGCCTTAAGTTCAATGACGGAGGAGTCCAAGTCCGAATCAGAGGAGATCCGAAGGTCGCAAGACAATGCTACGTGATAGCGGTCAACACCATCTCCTGGATGGCCGAGGCAGAGAAATGGGACCAGGAGATGGGTGAGTCGGCAGGACTTGGAGGAGAAGACCAGAAGGAGGAGTTGGAGGAAAGGTCGGAGGAGCCGATGGGGGAAGCGAAGGAAGAGGTAGAGGGTCGGGCCCAGGAAGAAGGGGCAGAAGAGGTGATGGAGGTCCGGGAAGAAGGACAGGAGCAAGAAGAAAACTGGGGAGAACAGTCCCGGCTGGAGGCCATAGAGGAGGTCGTGGAGCTCGAAGTCACCACCCGAGCCGGGGTGGTGGAGAAAGTCAGGATCAGCGGGGAGCTCGGCCTGGAGGAGCAGAAGCAGATCCTAGCATGCGTTCAGGAGAACGTGGATGTCTTCTCTTGGAGCGCCGCGGAGATGCCAGGGATCGACGCAGATGTGGCTTGCCACCGCCTCAACCTCGATCCTGGCACCCGCCCCATCCGTCAAAAGAGGAGGGCCATAACAGACAAGCTGAAAGGACCCATCCGAGAGGAGGTGGGTAAACTCATTCAGGCAGGGTTTATATCAGAGATCCAGTATCCAGGCTGGGTCTCTAACGTGGTCATGGTGAAGAAGGGGGGAGGTATGTGGAGAATGTGTATCGACTTTTCCTTAATAAATCGTGCCCCAAGGATTGCTACCCCTTGCCTAGAATCGACGCGCTGGTTGACTCAGCCGTCAGTTTCCCTGTAATGTCTTTTTTAGATGCTTTTTCAGGTTATCATCAGATCCGCATGCACCCCCCGGACATTAAAGATGTCTCCTTCATCACGGGGGATGGGTGTTACTGTTATAAGATGATGCCCTTCGGGCTCAAGAACGCAGGTGCCACGTACCAAAGAATGATGGACATGATCTTCCGAGAACAAAAGGAGAGAAACCTGGAGGTCTACGTCGATGATCTCATGGTGAAGAGTCGGGACCTTGAAGCCCACCTCCGAGACCTTGAAGAGACCTTTAAGACTTTGCAGAAGTATAAGATGAAGCTCAACCCCTTGAAGTGTGTCTTCGGGGCTAGCCGAGGGAAATTCCTAGGTCACCTACTCACCCCGGCTGGGGTGGAGCCAAACCCGGACAAGGTCAAGGTAATAATGGAGTTGGGATCGCCCAGAAACTCGAAGGAGGTTCAGAGCCTCACTGGAAAGCTGGCCGGACTCAGTAGGTTCCTCTCCAAGGCGGGAGACAAGTGTGCACCCTTTTTCAAGGTGTTAAGGGGAAACAAAAAATTCGAATGGACCCCGGAGTGCGAGGGAGCCTTTCAGGCTTTGAAAGAACAACTCACCCAAACTCCCCTACTCCAAGGGCCGAGACCGGGAGAGGACCTATCCCTATACCTGGGGGTAGGATCGGAGGCAGTAAGTTCAGTATTGGTCCGGGAGGAGGGGAGAAGGCAACTCCCCATCTACTACGTCAGCCGAGTGCTTAGGAAGGCGGAGCTCCGGTACCCGATTCTGGAAAAGTTGGCCTTCGCGTTGGTAGTGGCGGCCCGGAGGCTACGACCTTACTTTCAGGCACATTCTATCAAGGTAGTGACTGATCACCCACTTCGCAAAGTCATGGAAGGGGTGGAGCACTCGGGAAGGTTGGCAAAGTGGTCCGTGGAGCTAAGTGAGTTTGATGTTACGTTCGTACCCAGGACGTCGATCAAGGCCCAAGCAGTGACAGACTTCATGGCGGACTACGCAACCGAAGTGGGGGAGCATGAATCGCCCCCCAGTGGCATGGAAGATGTTGGTGGATGGTGCGTCAGGAAAGCACTCCTATGGAGGGGGGATCATCCTGGTGAGCCCCCAAGGGACAAAGATCGAACAAGCTTTAAACATCCACTTCCCGATTACCAATAACCAAGCAGAGTGCGAGGCGATGATAGCGGGCCTGCGGTTAGCTCGAGAACTGGGAGTGCAAGATGTGGAGGTCTCGACGGACTCCATGGTGGTAGCATGCCAAGTCAGGGGAGAGTTTGAGGCGAAGGACCCGACCCTCCTGCGGTACTTGGAGAAGGTCAAGGGGGTCATCGGGCAATTTCGCACTTTCTCCGTCAAGCACGTGCCAAGAGAAGAGAGCAACCCCGCGGACCTCTTAGCCAAGTTCGGTCCCCGAGCAGGGGGAACGGTTTCGGAACTCTTCCGACCCACCATCGAGGAAGGAGAGCTGATGGAGATAGATCATCAGGCCTCGTGGATGGATCCCTTCCTCACCTTCCTATCATCATGAAAGTTCCCTGAAGAAGACATAGACAGACGACGCTTCAGGTATAAGTCAACTTATTATTCCTTGCATGCAGGAGGGCTATATAGGAAAACTCTCTCGGGACTCCTGGCCCTGTTTCCGAGGTGGAGGTTCCGAGAGTCCTAGAAGAAATTCACTCCGGGGAGTGTGGCAGTCACTCCGGAAGCCGAACTCTGGAGGGGAGGGTGTTGAGACAAGGCTACTTCTGGCCTACCCTCAGCAAAGATGCGGCAGAGTTCGCAAGGAAATGTACAAAGTGCCAGCTCTATGCTCCACTCCAACTCCTCCCAGCTCAGAGGCTCCGGACCATCACAGCTCCCTGGCCTTTTGCCATATGGGGGTTGGACCTAGTTGGCCCTTTCCCTCAAGCTAGTGGCCAGAGGAGGTTCTTACTGGTCATGATCGATTACTTCTCCAAATGGGTAGAAGTGAAGGCGCTGGCCAAGGTAACATCTCAAGTTGTAAAGAATTTTGTGTGGGGAGAAATAATTTGCAGGCACGGCCTCCCTCTGGCTATAGTGACAGACAATGAGCCACAATTTGCTAGCGAAGAATTTGCTAGCTTCTGCACCCAGCTTGGCATCGACCTCAGGTTCGCATCGGTTCACCATCCGAGAAGTAATGGCCAGGTGGAGGCGGCGAACAAGGTAATCGTCAACCTACTGAAGAAAAAGGTGGAGAACCTCCGGGGAACTGGGTGGAGCAGCTACCATTTGTCCTCTGGGCCTTGAGGACTACTCCGAACACCGCCACCGGGGAGGCTCCGTTCAAGCTTTCTCACGGGTCCGAGGCTGTCCTTCCCGTAGAGTTCGAGGTAAGGACCCCCAGGGTGATCGCTGCAGGCGAGGGGGATGAAGAGTGGCTAGTGGATAATGATGCGGAACAAAGGCTATCATTGGACCTGGTGGAGGAACTCCGGGACCTGGCCACCGTCAGGCAGGAGGAAGTCAAGCGACGAATGGCCCGGTATTTCGACAAGCATATCCGAATAAAGCACTTCCAAAAAGGAGATCTGGTCCTGAAGAAGGTCGACGCGGCCGGAAGAGGAGCCGCGGTGGGTAAGCTTAACCCCAATTGGGAGGGTCCATACATTGTAAGCGAAGTACTCAAGTCGGGGGGGGGGGGGGGGGTATCACCTCCGGGATGTGGAAGGGGTACCTCTCGGCCGAGCCAGAAGTGGAGATGATTTGAAACGATTCTATCCTTGAAATTTTTTACTATGTTATTAGTTGAATATCTTACTTCTTCATATGATAAGTTGTAACTGCTAGGTGAGGGTTGCAAAGGTGATAAGTATTGGTGCTGGAATGCCCCAGATCGATTCCGCTCCCGGGCTCTCACTAGACGGGGGGTTTCAGGTTGATCTCTGGAGAGGCTGGCAGGGTGATAAGTATTGGTGCTGGAATGCCCCAGATCGATTCCGCTCCCGGGTTCTCACTAGACGGGGGGTTTCAGGTTGATCTCTGGAGAGGCTGGCAGGGTGATAAGTATTGGTGCTGGAATGCCCCAGATCGATTCCGCTCCCAAGCTCTCACTAGACGGGGGGTTTCAGGTTGATCTCTGGAGAGGCTGGCAGGGTGATAAGTATTGGTGCTGGAATGCCCCAGATCGATTTCGCTCCTGGGCTCTCACTAGACGTGGGGTTTCAGGTTGATCTCTGGAAAGGCTGGCAGGGTGATAAGTATTGGTGCTGGAATGCCCCAGATCGATTCCGCTCCCGGGCTCTCACTAGACGGGGGGTTTCAGGTTGATCTCTGGAGAGGCTGGCAGGGTGATAAGTATTGGTGCTGGAATGCCCCGGATCGATTCCGCTCCCGGGTTCTCACTAGACGGGGGGTTTCAGGTTGATCTCTGGAGAGGCTGGCAGGGTGATAAGTATTGGTGCTGGAATGCCCCAGATCGATTCCGCTCCCGGGCTCTCACTAGACGGGGGGTTTCAGGTTGATCTCTGGAGAGGCTGGCAGGGTGATAAGTATTGGTGCTGGAATGCCCCAGATCGATTCCTCTTTCGGGCTCTCACTAGACGGGGGGTTTCAGGTTGATCTCTGGAGAGGCTGGCAGGGTGATAAGTATTGGTGCTGGAATGCCCCAGATCGATTCTGCTCCCGGGCTCTCACTAGACCGGGGGGGGGGGGGGGGGGGGGGGGGTTAGGTTGATCTCTGGAGAGGCTGGCAGGGTGATAAGTATTGGTGCTGGAATGCCCCAGATCGATTCCGCTCCCGGGCTCTCACTAGACGAGGGGTTTCAGGTTGATCTCTGGAGAGGCTGGCAGGGTGATAAGTATTGGTGCTGGAGTGCCCCAGATCGATTCCACTCTCGGGCTCTCACTAGACGGGGGGTTTCAGGTTGATCTCTGGAGAGGCTGGCAGGGTGATGAGTTTCTCATAAAGGCAGGTTGGAAAGCCTCAGATTGGTGAGTCCTCTGTACTGACCAGGGCGATCGCCTAGGAGAGGTATTGCGAGCAGGATCCGCGAGAAGGCCTGCAAGAACCCCAAAGGTGAGAGAGGAGTCCTCGCCGGGAGGGAGCATACCGTGCGAGGCCCTAAGGAGAGGGTAGCCCTAAAACACCTAGTCCCAAGGCATGAGAAAAAGCGAGACCAATTGAAAGCGGAGTCTACGCCTGAACTGTCGAAGTACGCGAGAATCGGCTTGGCGAGAACGATAAAAATACGCAGGAACGTGATAAGCGTATGAAAATAACAAGACAGAAAAGACGAGCACAATGAACAAGGCAAAAACTGTATTTACATTTCGCAGTTCAATTACGATTTGCGGCGATCTCGCCAGCCAAAAGTTAAACAAAAACAGAAATAATGATGACTTTCAGGAATCGCTCGCAGACCTCTCCTCGTCATCGCCGCTCTCCACTGGCGGGAGAGGAATGAAGAGCTCCGGGACGATGTCTTCCAGAGTAATGTTGGTCGAGTCGGCGGATAGGAGGCCGGCCGCCTTCATCGTCTGGAAGATATAGCGAGCCGACTCGGTGGACTCCTCGCGGATTTCCTCGTCTCGCGCTCGCCGCTCTTCCTTCAGGCGGCGGGGGGAAGGGGGAACGGCGGCACGGGACAGCTCGCGATTAAGAACTTTCAACCCGGCCACCTCGCCCTCTAGGCCTTGAATGCGAGCGTCAGCTCTTTCGGCAGCCGCGACATCCTACAAGTAAAAGACAAGTTTAGAAAGCGAAAGAGTTGAAAGAGAGAAGTGGCGAGGTCTAGGCAACTCACCACACCGCTCGCTGCGACGAGCAGCTTCTCCTTCAGCTGCGCATTCTCGGCGAGGAGCACCTGATAAGCCCTCGCGAGCTCCACGTTCTGTTGCTCTAGTTGCAGGCATCGCCTTCCTGTCATATGGGCGAGCTCACCGGAGCGCAGCTGAGACCTCGCGCTCTCATAGGCGAGGGTCTTTGAGGTCTCGTCCTTATAAGACCCGACATCCTCGCGCCCATAGAGGGCGAAGGAGAAGTCATAGGCATGGCCGCTGACAGTCGATTTCTCCACCCAGGAAGGAAGGATGGTGGAGACTTCAGCTTTGTTAACCTCCGACTTCCAATACACCAGGAGCTCGCCGGTCTCATCCCTGCATCTCTGGCCGAGCCCAAAGTTCCAGTGGTTAACTGGAATAGGCGGGCAGGCGGTCCTCGCAGGCTCCTCGCTCTCCTCATCGACATTCCTCCCTTCGGATAGGATGGTGAGATCGATATCGCCAGGGTTGGCGTCGGAGTGCCCCTTTCCCTTGGAGGAGGTAAGCGAGCCCTGGCTCTTCCTACTTCGTTTCTTTGGCGGAAATTTTGGGGATGGGCCCCGACTGTTGGAGGCCTCTGTCCTCTCGCGAGAAGACGGCGCAGCCGGGGTGATGGAGTCACGGCAGGCCTCCGCTCCCATGGTCGCGAGGGCGTAGGTGAAGGAAGACTTCCGGTTGCTCGCGTAGGGGGGGGGTTGAGAGGTAGATCTCGCTTGCCTGAAAAAGTGAGGATTAGACATCTATTGCGGAAAACGTTGAAACCATGGAAGTTAGCGGGCGAGATCGTTACCTTCCCCGGCGAGCACGGGGGGCAGCGAGCCGAGGTTGCGGCGAAGATGCACAACATCGAAGTTCTTCTTGCAGAAGAACTGGTATAAGGCGGCGTCGTGGCCGCCGAGAGTAGGAGGACGGTAAGTGGTCTCGCCGTGTTGGACAAGCGAGAAGGGGATGTTGCCGAAGTTCCCCTTGACGAAGAGGAACTTTTGAGCCCAGTAGTGGGCTTTGTTGACGGTCTCGACGACCTTGGGGCCCGAGCCCACTAAGTAAGCGGTCCCATCTTTATATGCGCGGAAGGAGAACAGCTTCCGGAAAACCGGAAGGCTGAACTCGATGCGCTCCTCGCGCATATAGCAGGCGAAGGCGACGATGACCGCCATAGCGTTGGGGGTCAGTTGACCCGGTATCACGCCGTAGTGTCTTAACACCTGGCGAGCAAGAGGGCGAGACCGTCGGTTAAGCGAGGAAGAATCCATTCTCATCTAAGGAAAGAAAAGCGAGATTGGTAGTTACCTGGCGAACTTCTGGCCACAGAGGTAGCCTCAGACCCACCGCGAAATGAGCTATGGGGATCGCGAGTTCATCAGGCAGGGGAACATTTATTACGTCATCCTTGGCAGGTTGGCGAGCGGTAAACTCCGACGGGATAAAGTCGGTGACGGCAGTGAGATATTCCTCCTCCGTCAAATTCGCCGGGAAGGAGTGGTCGGTGAAGGCCCATGCACACTTCAACCTGCCCTCAGCCTCGCTCTGGTCACCGACCATCTTGAGGACCTGCGAGGAAGAGAATAGCGTGAGAAAGAGGGAGAAAGGCGAGAGTTCCAGAGAAGTGGAAGAAGAAGGATGATGGTTAATGCAGTAGTTAGCACAGTTATGGCGGCCTATTTATAGCAAAAGTGAAAGGGCGGGAAGAAGCCCAAGCGCCGTTGAGTGCGGTTAGCAAAAGCATCACATCAGGATCGTGGGCGAGAGCTACCTGCGAGGTCAGCATAAGCAAAATTACCTGCGAGGTTAGCATAAGCAAAATTACCTGCGAGGTTAGCATAAGCAAATTCTTTGCAAAGGGCAGCACGAGCAAACGGAATAGCGAAGGGAACCCCTCGCGAGACAGTTTTAGCGAGAGCAGAAGGGCTCGTTGCGAGAATAACATAACAAAGAAGGAATACGGATATACAAATCGTGAGCGAAAGCTAATAAACGACTATCAATAATTACTGCTGAACGAAAACCCATAAATATAAGTCGCAAACAATTAGGAGATTGTTCGAAGTGACAGATAATAAAAGTTCGCAGAAACGTAGGAGTTAGCGGGGGTCGTGGGGCAACCACTTCCATCTGCCGCCACCTCGCGACCCGGACCTCGGCGGTACCCTGGAATTATAGTAATCCTGGGCCACACGACCCTCCCGATCCATCAGGAAGGCATAATCCCTCATCCTCGCGATGTGCACCTCCGGCGACGTGGCCATCTCGTCTTGGGCGCGAGGCACCGCGGCTCGGAGTCACGCACACTCCATCATAACAACTTGCCTATCCTCAGCGACCTCTCTATCCCGTCTCGCTTGAAGATTGAGGCCCATCAGCATCCTACCATGTTTTCGAAGCAACTCTGCGGTTCGCCGCTTCATCGTCTCAGGATCTCGCGGGTCCCCTAAGAAGTCTTCCACTTGGTCTGGGAAGGGGGATACCTCGTCGTCGCCAAACTCGGAATCGGTAGGCGGATTTTCGCAATTCTCTGCAAAATATTACGAAAAGGTTAGATGGCTCGTTCAAGTTCGCGAATGGCAGGGGGGGGGGTCAGAATGCTTACCCGGAAGGGGGCGAGAACTCTTAGGGCGGCCCTGGAAGACGTTGCCGTAGTGGGGGTAGAGGGATTCGCCTAAGCCAGGAGGGTAGGCTGTGTTGTTAATTGGGGGAATCTTTGGCGGTCGAGAGCCGCCAGCGCCCTCGCTCCCCAGGAGATCGAACATTGGCATGTCCACAGTTTTGTCGGGAAGGGACAGAGACGGAAGCGACAGATCTCCGCGAACCGGGGCCTTTCGGGGCGAGACTGAGAAAAACGGGAAATAAGGGGCCAGTAATCGATGAAAGGAGAGTCAGTGAGCGAGATTAAGAACGTACCTTCGGCGTTTTCGCCAGCGGGATATGTGTCCGCTGGCGGACTGCGGCGAGATCCACCCCCAAGCCCGCCAATGCCCTTGTTCGGCAAAATCTCCTGCGAGTAGGCATGAATCACAGAGGCAAATTTATTGGCTTAGCTAGAGGAATAGCTCATACCTTCTCGGGGGGGGGGGGGGGGGCGATTATCAGGGGAAGAGTCCAGCAACACGGAGTCGTCCCGGGTTCGGCAAGCCGCTTTCGCCTTTTTAGCCTTCGGCGACTGGGCGGGAGGCGTCCGATTCATCCAGGCGGGGACCCTGGTCGTGGAGGGTAGCCCGCCAACTCTCACAGCCTTCAGGCGAGCCTCAACTTCTTCGGAAAGCGGCATCTCCTGACAGCTACAGTACAAGAGAAAAAGGAAAAAAAAGAGTGACGGCGCGCGTCACTGAGGCTCGGGACGATATTTATAGCCCCCAGGGTGGGCCCTACCAAAGGTTCCTGACAGATCATCAAGAGGCTGGCAAATACCAGGGGTTGGATGTTTCTTCGCGAGCCTGAATAGCCTCGCGAAGAGCGGGGATTGTGTACAACCCCGATATTCGCCAGACAAGGAGGCGCGGTTTGAGAAATCAATACTATGAAGAAAGTAATAAGGCAGACCAAAGTCCTCACAGGAGGGCCAGACGAGAAAGGTGCTGACCAATAGCTCGCGGTCAGGCGAGCGAGGCTAATATTCGGTTCGGCGAAGGGTGTTCGACGAACCCTTCTGCGCTCGACGAACTCTCCTGTGTTCGTCGAGCTCACCTGTCGAGGGGTGATCTCGCAGAAAGGGAGGGTCTCACAGAAAGGCTTGCGAGACCGGGCCTTCACGTTCGACGAACTCAATTCTATGTTCGACGAATTTCCTCCCGCGTTCGACGAACGGCTTGCTTCAATCCCGTTTCAGCGGTCAACGAACGATTTAACATTCTGCGTTCGTCGAGCTCGTCTGTGTTCAACAAAATGTGTTCTGTGCACGACGAAATCAAGAGACGGTCTCGCCGGAAGGCTCGCGAGACCAGACCACGGCAGATACCGCCAAAAGGGGGGGGGGGCAGTGAGGTCCTCGCAGGGCGACCGCCTAGGAAAGGCATCGCGAGCAGGACTCGCGAGAAGGCCCGCGAGAGCTTCAGCAGTAGTGCTCTCGCAGTTTCTTGCACCATAGGTTAATGGGGCGAAATTACCCTTTTGCCCTCGGTGGTCTGCCTTTAGCCTCTCCGAACAGCGGAGTTTGTTTGTTAGCAGACCCATTTGGGGTGCGGATAGTAAAATCAAAAGGCGGGATCCTGCTATTTGCAAGCCAGATCAGAAAATCTATAAATAAGACCTGAAGGGCACCTTTGGAGAGGACTTCACTTCAGTTTCTCTCTCCTTAGTCTCTCATTGGCTAGCATTTTTCAGAGCTCTCCAAGGTGCCCGAGTCTCAGGTTTGGCTTGGGAGGGGAAGCGCTCCACGATCTTCCGGGTTAGTGGAGGGACCTCCTCGCTGCGACTAAGGCCTTAGTCATTTCCCCAGTCTTCCGTCTACCTTCTCTGAGAGATCAGTAAGGGCTAGCTGCCCCTCATTTTGGTGAGGGTCCCGAGCTTTACAAGAGGCCGAGAAATCGGTTTCAACATTTTGGTGCGGTGAGCGTGGAGCGTGGCTGGTCCAAGAAAGTTCCAAGGAGCAGATATGGCAGGAGGCGAGGATCAAGGCGAGGAGTTCAGCGAGTCACCGCAGGTGGTGACGCCGAGGATGTTCGCGGATTTCAGGAGGGAGGTGCTCGACACCTTCGGACTCACTGTCGCGGCGCTGCGAAGTGAGTTCGCGACCCCAGCGCCTCAGGCGACCCCTCCCCCAGCAGCGGTTGGCGAGAAATCGGTTTCAACATCCATCTTAGGTCCACGTGGGGCAACCATCGAGTTACAACAACAACCGCTAAATGAACCTCACTATGGATCAGGTATTAAGCAAACTCAACTACGGATATACACTTTTGAACCAAACTTCACATAATTATATTATTATGCATTCCAATTTTTAGCTTTACAAGAACTTTTCGCTTTCCAACCAATATGTGTTCTGATCCGCTACTATTTTGACTTAACCTAGCAGACATGGATCAGACAAATAATGTTGTTCAGGATGACTAACCCACTCACAATCCAATCATGACACCAGGAGGATTACGATCTAGTTCGCAAGGCACTTTACAACAACAATTGATAAATGAGTTACAACAACAACCGATAAATGAACCTCACCATGGATCAGGTATAAAAAGACCTCCACAGACAGGCACGATTGAATCTCACTTCTCATAATTATATGGCTATCCATTATAGTTTTTAGCTTTACAAGTCCTTTTGATCAATATGTGTTCTCATCCACTATAACTCCGACTTCACATAGTAGACATAGATCAAACAAATATTGTTGTTCAAGATAGCTCACTCACTCAATTGAATCATGACACCAAATGCATTGCGGTCCGATACGCAAGATGTCGAACAAACTGCACTAGGGGTAAATGATCCACAATTTCACGATAACCACACGATAATCCCTCCAGGTATTACGATTCGGTTTACTTAACTCCGACTTGAACATACATCCTAACCAATACATTTCCAAGATTGACTCCAAAGTATTATCATTGTGATTAGGTTCACTTCAAAGGCACATCAATCGACATAATGCTAGACAAGCACGTCTACAAGAACAAAATCAAAAGAGTGAGCATCTTCGGGAAAGACAATTTGTCAGTGTATCTTACATGATTCATCCAAGAACGCCTCCGGAACTTTTGAAGTTTGTCCGACACGCATAGTGTTAACACAAGTTTGGCTATGGTGAGGAGACATCCACGTGAGTTTGTCTACCAACCATCCAAGGTAATAATTTCTCAAAACTAAGGCGGACTTACACATAACATTAACCATTCATTTGTCTATAAATTATATCTGATTGCAGTTGTCTAGACAATATTGCTGCCCAACCATCAACACATCATTTATGTGCAAGGAATTGCTATCCTGCAATTCAAGTTCTTGAAGTTTGTCTCCTACCCCCAATTATTTGCCCCCTCTGTCAGGCTAAGAATTTTCACAGTGAGACTTCTACTTTATTTGCGGAGATAGGGTAATTGTTAACATCCCTTCACGGCTGCACCCATTGAATGGCTCAATGTCTTTATTGAATAAAGCACTGAGGCACATAATTTCAGACAAAATTGATGCATTCGAGAGCGCATCCATTTACTGTCTTTGGTTTTGTTCATTTGTATGTTTTGGTTGCTTGTTTGACGTTCATGTGATTGTTCATGTTTCTTATTCGTCACATCATTATTCTTGCATGATCGTCACAGTATTGCATGTTCGTGTTCATCATATTCGTATGCCTGTTAGTTCCAAAGTTGTATGCTAGTTTTTATATCGACTTATTGGCCCGACGAGCTAGTAAGACCTTAAATAAATTGGTCCGCTAATGTTGAATAAGATGGTACGAAGGTAAATGTGGTAAATTTCAAAAATTGCACAACATTAAAATTATTATTCGATCAATTTCAGTAAACAAGATCTAAAATTAATTAATTTGGGAGGAGAAAAGCTACTTAAAACTCATTTATTTCCAATTTCAGTTTCAACCTTTAAACTCCCACCTATTTATGCCTTTTTCATTTATTTTCCTTGGAGTTACTGTTGCACCAACCGGTTTTCCAAGCCCTTTAAGTTCAGATGGTTTCAATTTCTATTCCTCAGCTTATAATGTCGATCCCTTTTCTCTGTAAATGGCAGACTGAAGAAACGAGAAGCAGAACATATTGTTCCTGCTTCTCGGAAATCCAACAACCCTCCACCCATGTTAACGCCCCCTATCACTAACGCTTTGTGAGCTCCTATCGATTCCGACGGGGAAGATGTTGTCCTTCGACCAGATCTTTCCTCTCCACCTCCGTCAGTCGCGCCAAAACAATTTGCCGTTCTCGACGTCCAGCCTGCTCTCTTTACATCCCGTTCTCCCGCCCTCTCCCCTCGCCGTTCATTACCGATCACCCCAGCAACGCATAGTGCCAAACAGACCTCCCCGTCCAGTCCATTTCCCCGCCCGAGCTAGCCAAATACAACCCATTCCCGATCCGCTAGATCCTGTTCACCTCCCTACTTAGCCTTACCAGTCCAGTGAACCCACCCGAGTCCAACCTATCCAGTCCACTGGAGTTTCCCCCTTCGGCCAACCTTGCTCTTCCTGGAAATCACGAAGGTATAATTTCGGCTCCCTTTCTAATAGAAAATGCAATTTTATTTAAGTGACCGCCCTCACTTACCCACATGCTCTCTCTTCCGTTGGCGTAATTTTCTCAGGTTCTTGCTTACCTTGCAGCTAGACATCAGTTATTCGCTTGCGGCGTGAATAAATCTGCTTAAAATACTCCACCACTCATTTAGTCACATCATTGCAAGTATAGATTTATATACCAGGGGTTCCTCTTTCTCGGGGTTGAGTGCGGCTAGACTAATAACACAGCTTTAAAATTTATCTCCAAATATTTTTAACTTAGCTTACATAAGTTTGGTATCAGAGCCAGGTTGGATTCATTCCTATCGTGAATCCGACGATTCGTTACTTTTGAAAAAAAGTTTTATAAAAAGAAATCTTTATTATAAAAATATCTTTTAAAAAATATATAAATATCTTTATAAAAATATCTTTTAAGATATATATAAATATCTTTATTTCAAAATTAGCTTTTTCCCACTTTTTTTTTAAATTACGCTATTTTAAATCTTTAGGTCTTTAAATTTTTTTCTTTAAAAATAAAAAATTGTGTAGACAAATTAGAGGTGAGCGTTGATGACTTAAATTAGTGTATGAAGAACCTCATGCAACTCGTAAACACTCACTGTCAACATGGGTGATGTTAAACAAGTCATGAATGAGTTAAGAACCTCCGTCAAATATTTAGAAGTCGCTAGACACTTAGGTCTTAACCTGGCACCTCTGCCAAACCCTATGGAGGAAGAACCTTTGCCACAACATCCTGAACCCCGAAACCAATCACGTTGGGATGAGGGCGTTAAGTTAGATGTAGGAGATTTCCAGGGCCGAGTAGAACTCGAAGAATGTCTAGATTGGTGTGAACGTATGGAACAATTCATGGTCTGGAAACAGATGCCCATCAACCACTAAGTCGAGTATGTCACCCATAAGCTTAAAGGGCCAGCACTAGTTTGGTGGGTTCAGCTGGAGCGCATACGTTTCACTTTAGGTCTATCCCCTGTCACTACTTGGGTCGAATTTAAAACGCAGTTGTGAAAGCGATGTCCCCCGAGATTAACTCCAAAATCTTTATATCAAATTCCATAACCTTCGCCAGGCTAAACTCTCGGTGGATGATTACACTAACGAGTTTCTTATTGTTGGAATTATACGAGTATTTTTATGTATTTTATCTTTTTAGCTTAATTACGGCTGTAGCCCTGGGTTTGCCACTCCTATATGTTAATGAGCGGGCTTATCGAATGAATAAGATTTCTCACTTTCGCCAACATGGTATCAGAGCAACTTTAGGGCAAACGACTCCCCGCTGCTCGCGCGATCCGTCTCGCCCCCCGCTCGTTCCGCCCGCCTTCTTCTCTCGATCCGATCTCACAACAGCTTCGTCCCGCTCCTCTGCTTCCTCTAGCGCGTCCAGCGTCCTTCGCGTCCATCTCCTCCAGCCTCCTTGACAGAGCGTCTAGCTTCCTCGACAGAGCGTTCTTCCCTCTCTCTGTCGTGGTCTGTCTCCTTCCGTCGCAGAGTGGACTTCTCTCCGGTTTGTGTCTGCTTCTCTCATGACACCGAATATGCTGACCTAGGTTGAAGGCATTTCCGGTGTCGGTTTCTTGTGGATGTTCCTTTATGGACTTGGCTCACCTCTTTCTATGAGGGAAGCCCTTTGATTTGACATTCGAAGCCATCGATTTCTATTCGTGGCCTTCGATGTCTGAGATCAACTCTCCGAATATGTCATCCGGTGGAGGAGCACCTTTTACTCCTCTTATCCCTCCTACCCCACCAATCTCTGGTGGATCTGTCCGTGTCAATCCTGATCATGGCACCCCTCAGATTACTACTATGAAATTAGATGGCTCTAACTATCTTTTGTGGGCACAATCTATTCTCCTTGCCCTCAAAAGCCGTTGGTTGCTTGGATATGTCAGTGGCACGACGAAGGAACTACTGTCTACTTCTCCCGAGTGGCCTCAGTGGGAGTCCGAGAACTCGTTGGTGATGTCCTGGCTTCTTAACTCCATACTGAAACCCATCGCACGAAACTACTTGTTCTTGGATTCTGCTGATGATATTTGGAAGCGTGCAGAGACTACCTATTCCTGCCGAGGAAATGCTGCTCAAATCTACCAGCTGCGGCGCAGGATATTCCTTTTGCGTTAGGGAGATCGTCCTCTTTCTGCCTACTATTGGGAGTTCACCCAACTCTATCAAGAGTATGATCACTTTGATTCTCTGAACCCGGTGTCCCATGAAGATGAGGTGTTGGTGTGAGCGAGGGAAGAACACAATCGCATCTTTGAATCCTGCATGGGTTGCATCATGATTTTGATCCGACCAGTATTCAGATTCTTGGACTCTCTCCTCTTCCTTCCTTATCAAAGGTTTACAGTCTGGTGCAGCAGGAATTTGATCGTCGGCAGACTTTGCTTCCTGACTCTACCCCAGAGGGTTCTTCTCTTGCTTCCCAGTTCCACCCTGGGGTTCGTCCTGCTCGTGACAGTCATCCCAGGTCTACGAAGAAAGATCATCTCGTTTGTGATTTTTGCGGGAAGTCTCGCCACACCAGGGACACGTGCTTCAAACTCCATGGCTTCACTCCTCCCAGAGGAGGACCGACTCCTCGTGGGGGACGCGGATCTGGACGTCCCCAAAGTCGTCTCTCCAGGTCTGCACATCTCTTTGGTGTCGTTGAGGACCTCTCGGTCCACCTCTCTCCGGACTCCACTTATGCTCCCCTGCTCTCTTTGCTAAAGAAATTCAGGCTTTTCGCTGGTTGATTCAAGGCTCTCCTGCCGAGCAGCTCGGGTCGTCGTCTTCCTCATATGCTCACCAGGGACCTCCAAGTCCTCATTCTGCCTCCACCCACCTTTCCTCTCAGTGGATCATCGACTCGGGTGCCACCGATCACATGACAGGGTTTGCTTTCGGTTTAGTATCCTACACCCCCTTGTCTGGTCGCGCGACAAAGTGAGCATCGCTGATGGGTCGCTCTCTCCTATTGCGGGGAAAGGATCCATTCACTGCTCTTCTGTTACTCTCTCTTCTGTCCTTCATGTTCCTACTTTCACCTGAAATATTCTTTCTATAAGTCATTTGACTAACTCTATGAATTGCTTAGTGACTTTCTTTCCTATCTCGTGTATTTTTCAGGACCTGAAGACGGGGACGGTGATTGGCTCTGGTGGACTGTGCAATGGGCTCTATGTGTTCGACCCTTCCATCTCCACATCCTCAAGTTCCACTTCTTCTCCAAAGGCTCTCCGTGCGGATTTGTCCTCAGATCTGGATTACTGGCACTGTCGCCTTGGGCATCCACCTATCTCTACTATGAAACTTTTACTTCCTACTATTTCTAATGCTTTGTTTAATGGTTTTAATTGTGATGTATGTGAACTTAGTAAACATCACCGTACTTCCCTTCCTTTAATGTCTCATTGGAACTCTGTTCTGTTTGCTTTTATTCATACTGATGTTTGGGGCCCTTGTCCCACTGCCTCTATATCTGGTTGCTTGTGGTTTGTTTCCTTAATGACTGTTATTCTCGTTGTACGTGGGTGTATTTGATGAAGAGTAAAAACGAAGTGTTTCCTCTCTTTCAGCTTTTCCATTAGATGATTACTACCCAATTTAGTGCTACAATTATAATTTTGCGCAGTGACAATGACCGTGAGTATATTGACTCCCGCTTTAAGAGGTACTTGAGTGACCTTGGTATCATCCATCAAACCTCCTGTGTCTACACCCCCGCACAGAATGGAATTGCTGAGCGCAAGAATCGCCATCTCCTTGAGATGGCTCGATACCCTTTTATTCGCATGAACCTACCTAAATATTATTGTGGTGATGCAGTTTTGACTGCTGCCTACCTCATCAATTGCCTCCCTACCCGGGTTCCTGGGCATCGGACTCCTCTGGCCACCCTAAGTGTCCATCCCACTTATCTCTTGCCTCGTATCTTTGGGTGTGTGTGTTTTGTCCATATACACCCTAAATCTAAACTTGAACCCCAAGCTCTGCGATGTGTCTTCATCGGTTATTCTCCAACTCAGAAAGGCTACGAGTGTTTCCATCCTGTTACTAAATGGACGTTCGTTACTATGGATGTCACCTTCCGGGAATCTGAAGCTTACTATGGGACCTCACTTCAGGGGGAGTCGATTACTAGTGAAGTGAGTCCCCCTTCTCTTCCTTTGCCTATTGTTCCTTCCTTTCCTTCTACTCCGTTGCATTACGATCGGGTGATGCCTTCTATCCCTGGGGATCCAGTTGTTCCACCACCTCCTCCATTGCAGGTCTACACTCGAAGGAGGGGTACGAATACGCAGGCCTTGCCCATACTTCCTGGGTCAACACTTGATCCGTCTTTCGATACTGATAGAGACAATGTTTTTTCTACCCAGCATCCTCTCTCTCACTTTGTGACCTATGACTCTTCGTCTCCTGCACATAGAGCATTTGTCACCTCCTTGTCTTCCATTCCCATTCCCCGCTCTTGACAGGAAGCTCTTGAGCACAATGAGTGGAAGGCTGCCATGTTGGAGAAAATGTTGGCTCTGGATAAAAATCATACGTGGGATCTTGTGCACTTGCCTCAAGGGAAAACCGCTGTGGGATGTAAGTGGGTCTTCTCTGTGAAGTAAAACCCCGAAAGTCTCGTTGAATGTCGCAAAGCTCGATTTGTTGCTAGAGGCTATACTCAGACGGCAGGTATCGACTATCAGGAGAATTTTGCTCCTGTTGCAAAAATGAACTCAATTAGGATATTGCTCTCATGTGCGGTGTGCAAAGGGTGAAATCTCAGTCAGTTGGACGTGAAGAATGCCTTCCTTCATGAGGACTTAAAAGAGGAAGTCTACATGTCACTGCCACCTAGTTTCCTCCCCAGAGAGTCAGCAGGAAAGGTTTGCAGGTTGAAGAAAGCTCTGTATGACTTAAAACAGTCCCCGCGTACCTGGTTTGGAAGGTTTCACCAGGTAATGATGACTTTTGGATACAAATAGAGTAATGCTGACCATACCCTGTTTGTAAAACACCGACAAGACAAGTTGACTGCCCTTATTGTCTACGTGGATGATATAGTTACAACAAGCGATGACACAAAGGAGATTAACCATCTGAAATCCCGATTGGCAAGAGAGTTTGAAGTGAAGGACCTTGGATCCCTCAAGTACTTTCTTGGCATTGAAGTGGCCAGATCTAGGCATGTTATCTTTATATCACAACGGAGGTATATCCTAGACTTGTTAGAAACATCTGGGATGATTGGGTGTAGACCAACTGACACCTTATTGAGGCCAATCATAAGCTTGGGAGAGATGGTGGAGAGGTGGATGATGACATACCGGGTTTCCAACGTCTGGTGGGGAAGCTTATATATTTCTCTCATACCCGTCCGGACATCTCGTACCCTGTGGGGGTTCTCAGTCAATACATGCACTCACCGAGATTACATCACCTTGATGCTGCGCACAGGGTCTTGCGATACCTCAAATCCTCTCTTGGCAAGGGTGTTCTGTTCTCCCCCAACAAAGCATTAACCATAGAAATCTACACGGATGCAGACTGGGCTGGTTCAATTGATGACCGGAGATCTACATCTGGATATTGCTCCCTAGTTCGGGGTAATCCGGTGACCTGGAGGAGTAAGAAACATGTTGTGGCCAAATCCAGTGCAGAAGCTGAGTTCAGAGCAATGACACATGAGATATGTGAAGGATTATGGATCCAGTCGATTATGCGGGATCTTGGTATTGTGTGCAGTGGACAAATCAAGATTTATTGTGATAACAAAACTGCTATCAACATTGCCCACAACCCGGTCTAACATGACCGTACAAAACACGTAGTAGTGGACATACACTTTATCAAGGAAAACATAGTGATGGGGATTGTGAGCAATCCTTTTGTTCCATCCAACCAACAGCTGACAAATGTACTCACTAAGGGCTTAAGTCACTGTTCCTTTGACAAGATATTGGGCAAGATAGGCATGACAAATATTACATGTCCAACTTGAGGGGGAGTGTTAGAATTATGCGAGTATTTTTATGTATTTTTATCTTTTAGCTTAATTACGGTTGTAGCCCTGGGTTTGCCACTCCTATATATTAAGGAGTGGGCTTATTGAATGAATAAGATTTCTCACTTACGCCAACACTTATCCTCCAGTCTAGATTGGATAGCTGAGAGGAAGTTGATATGACTGTGTCCCGCTACCTAAATGGTCTTCGTTATGCCATTTGAGTTGCAGTTAGAGCTTTACGATTTTAGGGATTTATGAGAGATACCAGTAGAGCTCGCCGTGTTGAGTCTTCACTACAGAAGAAAGCTTCTGGCCCTAGGAATTCCGATAGACTGCCTAGTAATAGTTCCTTAGACGGCTACTCCTAAACCTCCCATATCGATCCGTCACTTAGGGTCCACTAGTGCCCCTGCACTTCTGCCTTGTTTAAAGGCAAAGATTATTGGCTCCCGACCCAACCTTGGGTTTTTTCGGTGTTTTAAGTGCATGGAGTCGAGACATAAATCTTCAGTGTCCACGAAGACAGTTCGTAGCAGTAGTCGAGTATGAAGAGAATGTAGAGTCCGAATATGGAGTCTTTCTTACCGACTCCCATCCTGATTCGATAGTCAAAGACGAGGTAGAAGTAGAAGGAGAGCACGCTGAGCATTTAGTCTGTGTCCTACAACATAACCTCCTCACCCCTAAAATTTCCACTGAGGATGAATGATTGAGGCATAATATCTTTCGTACTACCGTACGCATTCATGAGCAATTTTACTCCATCATTATAGATAATGGTAGCTTGAATTTTTTTGAGTCATAACGCATGGTAGAAAATCTTAAACATACACATTCTCCTCATCATGCTTACTGCCCTGCTCTGGAATGTCCTCACCTCGGCGGTCGCCGAAGACATAAGTGAAATTGTTGTCGCGGGCAACCTTTCGAATCATCCTCGTGGTAACTATGGTGTGGAGAGTCACCAAAGTGGGAGAGCAGGACACCCGCATCTGGGGAAGCGTATCCTACAATCCCATAAGACGAACAAACCGGGTGATGAACTTCGAGCTCGAGATCTTCTTTACGTGACTATCCGTCGCCTTGTGGAGTAGGAACTATGCTACCATCACCCCCCAAGTTCATCGGAACCGACGATCCATGCTGTAAAGATACAATAGCTCATGCCGACCGACAATATGAGTGCTTAGGCCCCGCACAACTATACTGTGGCTAAGGATATGGTACACGTATCGATGCTCGTGCCACACCAAGCAGGTAGCCTTAGCTTGACGGGCCTCATACGCCACACGCCCCCTGTGATCTACAACCAATAATCTCGATGGGACATTAGGGGGAATCTAGAAGACAGCTCCAAAAATCTTACAAAGTTTACAAACTCGAGGGTGTATAACCTTAGGTGGATTGTGAATTCAACCACACTCAGATGATAGGGAACACCCATAATGCATAAAGAAATGGTGTTGGTGTGTGGCTGTTCCGCAATCACCGGAGCAAGAGCGAGTGAGGAAAGGAATTCGAGTGTCAGCTCGTAGTAACCTGCTCAGCAACTCATTCCACCCACTATGCATCACCAACGCTTCCACCTGCGTCCTTAAGGGGAGAGCTCTGAAAGCCTCCCACCCAATCCATTACTTATAAATGACTTATAAAATGAATACTAAATCTGTTATGTTATTTATCAAAACTAATATTTTTAAAAAATGGATTTAAATAGGCTATTTAGGGGTCTTAGGATAAAATGCGCGACTTATTGATTATTTTTCCTAATTTCTTTGCTGCATATGATAACCCCTATAATATAAAATCATAATCAAGAGAAATCGGAATTGAAAAATCACAAAAATCGTGTTATTTAGATGAAAAATCTTAACTCTGTTGGTAACGCCAGACGTTAGTTTCTAACGCCGTCGGTAACACTATTTTCTGAAAATTCCTGATTTTCTCAAAATTACTTCCTTCTGAAAATTATATTACTGCTTTAATATCATTCTCTTATACTTCAGAAAACCTTGTATATGTTTTGATCATGCTAAAAAAAAATCAAAAATAAAGAAAAAATTGCAAAAATCATTCTAAATGACCAATAACATATTCACAATTAATCCTTTACTATAAATAATTAAAATAAGTATGAATAATTTATCATATGATGAAGTAAAAGACAATTTATTTATCTCCTATTTAAAATTTTAACTCATCATAGGAATTAACGATCTTATAAAATTCTCATAATAAATACAATTGGAATAGGTTCCATTGTTTACATAACCTGCTGTACGTATGAATTATGTATTGTGTTTGCATGTATCTCATTTTTGTCTAGACCTTAGAACAAGCTTGCAGATGTTGGATGTCAAACTTATGTCGGTTTGAGTTTCTTATGCCGGATGTCGGATTGTGGGGGATATATCGGAGACATTTCAAAATGTCGGATTGTAATATTATATGTGTATATATATTATATATCATAATATTTTTTTAATTAGATGGTAATTATTTTTTTTAATGAAGTATACACTAAAATTCATATTAGAAAATGAAACTACTAACAAGTGTTTAATCAATTTGTAATAAATAAGAAATGCTGCATACTTTCAAAATGTCAAAGTGTAACCAAAGGAGAGCTGCGAAGAAGACGAGAGCTGCGAAGAAGACGAGAGCTAGAAGCGGAGATTAGGGCAAGCGAAGAAGACGAGAGCCCAGAGCGTTGTGAGGACGCGAGGGAGATGAGGAGTCGTCGTGAGGGGCAAACGTAGTATAACTATATAAGTATATAATAAAAACTGATTTAATTATAAAATTTAATAAAATAACTTATTAATTTCTAATGGCCGCCATAACCCGCCATAACGGGTTGACATGTCCGACATGTCGGCCGCCATACTGGAAAACGCCATTTTCCTCATCTGTGTCGCTAACGTTGCGATTTCCCCTAAAAAATGACATGTCAGCCGACATGTCGGACATGTCGGCCGACATCTACAAGCTTGCCTTAGAATTATCCTTAGAATTATTGAAAATAACTCACAAAGCTTAATCACGCCACTCTAAATCTATTAACATATACATTAAAACTCTATGTTGAATACATGCAAATCAATTATATATTTGTAATCTTTACATAACATTGCACTTTGTTACCATAACTCGTCATTCTAGCATCATCTCTTACTATACGTAGAAATCAATGTCTATGCTAGTTATATCATGCCATGCTATGTTAAAGTATAATAGAATAATGAAATTTGAAAGTTATGAAAATTATTTTGGCTTAAAATCAACTATCCTCATTTCAAAAATTCATAAAAATAAAGCCATAGTCTATAAATTGGTATTTAGGTCTAAACGCTTAGTGTGTCCATGATCATTATCCCATGACATGTGTCTCTCAATAGCGAGGGCGTAAGATTGTGTGCATTAAAGACCCAACCTCTAAGTCATGTCTTGTCCTAATCCGCGGAGGGTTCCAGTGGGGCCTTGCGAGGCACTGTGGGAAAGAATGCTAGGGTGAGCGTCGTCTTTTGTATGCATATGAGATTAACACCCCAATCTACGACATGTGTGCAGTTCCTCATGCCCATTTGTTACTTAGTACGATGCTAGAGTGTAGACTTGATCTTAGACATGTTATGGTATCTTGATCTTAGACATACTCATATTATATACATTGCATGAATATTATTTCACTCTTTATGATTATTTCAATCTTGCATATTTTATTCAAACATGCAATCTTGTGTTTTTCATACTATATACTCTCTGGGCTTTCATGATTCTGAAAAACATAAGTATTTTGAAAGACTATTTTGACACATTAGGCAAAAAATCTTTTATCCGCAATTTTTTCATTATTATTCAAAACTCTTTGCGGTTGTTGGTGTCACTTATCTTAGAAAACATGAATCAAGAAAAACCAGAACGAAAAATTATCAAAAACCGTGTCTTCTAAGTAAAAGAAAAATTCTCTGTTGCTAGTGCCGCGCGGTAGTACTAACGTCGGTGGTAGCATACAATCGATTTTGTCCTTTTGCATTTTTTCTCTGACATAGAAGATCATTATACTGATGTGCTCTAAATATACTTCTATGTTTTCCAGAAAACTATTTATTTTAAAATGTTTAAAAGTCAAATACTGTTACGCCCCCGGACGAGGCCCGTTTATTTGGGCATCAGTACAAGCGAAGGCAAAGGCACGTTGAAGGAGACAACGGGGCTGAACCAAGCGGTTCAGCCCCCTTTTACTGAAATCGGCCAAGGGGGGCTGAACCGGTTTCGGTTCAGCCCCATGGGGGCCGGCCGGCCCCTTGCTGGCCGGTCCGGGGTCCGGTATAAATATACCCGGACCCCTCTTTGGGTGGGCATGAAATCTATGATCAAGGTATTTCCCTCTTCTTCCTCCTAACCCTAATTTCTCTCTAGCCGTTATTAGCTTCCTTCCTCTTTTCTCCCTCTTTTAGAATTTCGTTCATAACATTTGGTATCAGAGGATCTCCTCCGCCATGGTTACCACTCGCACGCAAGAGGAAATCGCGCGGTTGGAAACCCTAGAGGAAAATTTTGCGGGGTTGTCCGATTCAATGGAACACATGAAGACATCGATGGAAGAACGCATGGACGCTCGCATGGATGAAATCAAAGCACTCTTGGTGCAAAATCTGAGAGGAAAAGGGCCGACAGCCGACGAAAACGGTGGATCCGTGCATACGGGATCGGATAACTCCGGATCTCACCCGGAAATTCCGCCGGGCTTTCAAGGAGGAGCGGGACAAGGGCGTAATCCCTGGACGGGGTCGGGACAGCCGCCAGGAAGTGTCGGCGAGGCCGGCGGAAGCAGATCGGGCGGGATCGGAGTCGCAATAGGCGGACGCGACTTCGGCGGGGGTCGCGACTTCGGCGCGGGCCTGGGCGAGGCCGGCGGAAGCCGATTAGGCGGGATCGGTGCCGCAACAGGCGGAGATGGTGTCGGAAGGGGCCTCGACTTCGGCGTGGGTTTTTGCGGTCCAGGCGACGTCGGCTGGGGCCGATCCGGCTACGGCGCGGTCGGACAGGGCCGTATGGGCCATGGCGACTTCGGCGGGCCACCTGGAGGGCTCGGTGAGATTGGAGCCGGCAGCATGCCGGCTTTCAGACGGGCGGCTGCGACAGGGTTTCCTCCGGGACACATGGGGGGGCTCCTACCGAACCCTAGGCCGGTTGGACACGGCGGCCATCTGGGACAGGGAGCACCGTGGGTCGGACAACACCAAGTCCACCCGGGTGCGGGTTATGACCAAGGCTGGCGGGGACAAGGCGCACCAAGGGTGTATCTTCCTCCGAAATTAACGCGTATGAATTTTCCAAGTTTTCACGGAGGGGACGCGTTGGAGTGGATTCACAAGGCCGAGTTGTTCTTTAATTATCAGGATGTTCCGGCGGGGCAGTGGGTGCAGTTGGCGTCCTTCCATCTGGAGGGTGACGCGTTCCAGTGGACTCAGTGGTTCCTCAGGGACAGAGAGTATGTGCCATGGACGGATTTTGTGGAGGGATTTGTGGCTCGGTTCGGGCCTTTGGAGTACGAGAATGTCGAAGCGACTCTGCAGAAGCTGCGACAGAAGGGGACGGTAACAGAATACCGCACGGAGTTTGAGAAACTGGCAAACCAAGTACACTGGGAGGAAAAGACACTTCAGAGCTGTTTTGTGTCGGGCTTGAAGGAACATTTGCGGGATGAGATCCATGCTTACATGCCACGGAGTCTGAACCACGCTATTAGCTTGGCCCGCATTCACGAGGAGCGGTTCAACAGGCAGCGGACCCGCAACTCCGCGAAGTCTGCTACCACTCCGGCGCCAGCCCGGAGGGAATCGGTGGGGGCCGCCGGAAAACCGACGGTGACACAACTTTCATGGGGCGAGCTGCAAGCGCGGAAGGAGAAGGGACTTTGTTTCAACTGCGATGAGAAATTTACGCCGGGTCACAAATGTCAGAAGGTCCAAGTGTTTATGCTCCGCCAGGAGGAGGAGGACGAGTTGAGTTCGGAGGAGCCGGATCTAGAAGGGGACTTGGATCTGACGGAGCTTGGTGTTTCGGTGCATGCCATGGAGGGGTGTAGCCCCCCACCGCTCACTATGCGGCTCGGGGGGAGGGTTCGACGGGAACGGGTGACCATCCTGGTGGACAGCGAGAGCACTCACAATTTCATTCATCCGGAGGTTGCTCAGAGGGTGGGGCACGTAGTGGATACCGGGGCTGCCTTCCAGGTCATGGTAGCGGATGGCAGTAAATTACAGTGCCAGGGCGTTCTGCGGGGAGCTGAATTGCGGATGCAAGGCTACGTGGGCCGCACAGATATCTACCTCTTACCCATTCGGGGGTCAGACATGGTTCTAGGGGTTCAGTGGCTACGACAACTGCGGAGGGTTACTTTTGATTGGGATCAGATGACGATGGAGTTTATGCAAGGGGGGCGACAGTTTTGCTTGAAGGGTATCACGTCATCACCTGTGAAGGAAATTGGCCTTCGCAGCCTACAACAGCTTGGAGATACAGCGAATTTGATGGCCGTTCTTGTTGGGGTGAGATCAGATGAGGCAGGGCAAGGCGGGGTACCACTCCAGTTGCAGCCGTTGGTTGAAGAGTATGCCGGCATCTTCCAGGAGCCGCGTACACTTCCGCCATCACGGTTCCGTGATCATCAGATTGTGCTCAAGACTGGAGTAGAGCCGACCAATGTACGACCGTACAGATATCCACATATGCAGAAGGCCGAGATCGAGCGCAGTGTGCGGGAGATGCTCGATGCGGGCATTATCCGACCCAGCACGAGTTCCTTTTCGGCACCCATCATCCTAGTCAAGAAGAAGGATGGTTCATGGAGGTTTTGTGTAGACTATCGGGCCCTCAACAGTATCACGCTGAAGGATAAGTTTCCGATTCCACTGATAGAGGAGCTGTTGGACGAGTTACATGGTGCGACCCGGTTTACTAAGTTGGATTTGCGGTCCGGTTACTACCAGATCCTGATGAAGGAGGAAGACATCCACAAGACGGCTTTCAGGACTCATGATGGTCATTACGAGTTTCTCGTGATGGCCAACGGGTTGACCGGCGGTCCATCCACCTTCCAGGCCAATATGAATGAGATCTTCCGAGAGCTTCTCCGCCGATTTGTGCTGATTTTCTTCGATGACATTCTGATCTACAGTCGGACTTGGGAGGAGCATGTGGATCATGTTGCCCAGGTATTCTCCATCCTACGTAAACACCAGTTATTTGCTAAACGGTCGAAGTGCTCTTTTGGACAGGAAGAAGTTGAATATTTAGGCCATCTGGTCTCCGTGGAAGGGGTTAAGGCGGACCCGAAGAAGATTGCTAGTATGGTCTCGTGGCCGCAGCCTCAGACCATTCGGGCCTTACGGGGCTTCTTGGGCCTCACGGGCTACTACAGGCGCTTCGTTCGTGATTATGGGAAAATAGCTCGGCCACTAACACAGCTCTTACAGAAGGATGCCTTTTCTTGGCATGAGGAGGCTGAGGCGGCTTTTCAGGCGCTCAAACAGGCGGTGACAACTACCCCGGTCCTTGCACTTCCGGATTTCACCAAGGAGTTCGTCGTGGAGACGGACGCCTCCGGAGTAGGGCTGGGAGCCGTCTTGATGCAGGAGGGGCGTCCGATTGCTTTTTACAGCAAAGCTTTGGCTCCCAGGACTTTGGGCCTGTCGGCTTATGAGAAGGAGATGCTGGCCATTATTCATGCCGTGGCACTGTGGCGGCCATACCTGCTGGACCGTCATTTTAAAATCAAGACAGATCATCAGAGCTTGAAGCACTTCTTGGAACAGCGGGTCTCTTCCCCTCTTCAACAGAAATGGGTGACCAAACTTTTGGGGTACGATTATGAGATTGTTTATCGGCAAGGGAAGGACAATCTGGTTGCGGATGCTCTTTCCAGGTTGCCCGAGGGAGCAGTGGCCAGCATATCTGTACCGCGGCTCGAGTCTTTGGATGAGATTCAGGAAGAGGTGCTGCGGGATCCTGAGTTACGAGTTATTCTGGAGGAATTGCGGTCCGCTCGGCCGACCACCCCCGTCTATCATTTGCACCAGGATCGTCTCTACTACCACGGACGGATGGTCATACCCTCTCAGTCCGCTTGGCGGACGGTGATGATGCACGAGTTCCATTCGACACCGACGGGGGGCCACGCTGGGGTTCTCCGCACTCTGCAGCGGGCCCGGGCTAATGTATTTTGGAAGGGCATGCGGAAGGATATTCAGGCGTTCGTTCGCCAATGTGATGTTTGTCAGCGGCAAAAGTATGAGACCACTTCTCCTGCCGGGCTCCTTACCCCCCTAGAGATTCCACACCAGGTCTGGGATACGGTCTCCATGGATTTTATTGATGGGCTACCTCGCTCGAAGGGTAAATCGGTTATTCTGGTGGTTGTGGACAAGTTGTCCAAATACTGTCACTTCATTGCGTTGAGCCATCCGTACACAGGGGAGTCGGTGGCCACTTTGTTTGCTCGGGAGGTTGTCCGCTTACATGGCATTCCTCGGGCGATTATCTCGGATCGGGACCCTACTTTTGTTGGCAATTTTTGGAGGGAGCTTTTCCGCTTGCAGGGGACTTCTTTGCGCTTCAGCACAGCTCACCACCCACAGACGGACGGTCAGACGGAGGTCGTAAATCGGAGTGTGGAGACATATCTCCGCTGCTTCGTTATGGAGGAGCCCCGTACCTGGACGAGTTGGCTACATTGGGCGGAGTACTGCTTCAACACATCCTATCACTCGACGAGCAAGCTCACCCCATTTGAGGTGGTGTACGACCGACCTCCACCCTCTCTGAGCAGTTATGAGCCGGGTAGCACTGCGGTAGCCGCCGTTGACCGCGCACTCCGCGATCGTGACCGCACGCTCGCCACATTGCGGGAGAATCTGCGGGCAGCTCAGGATCGGATGAAGGCTCAGGCAGATAAGCATCGGACGGAGCGGGAGTTTCAGGTGGGGGATGAGGTTTTTCTCAAACTTCGTCCCTATAGGCAGCTGTCCGTCGCCCAGCGGACGAATCAGAAGTTGGCACCCCGTTACTATGGTCCCTTCCGGATCACCCGGCGGGTCGGACCCGTCGCTTACACTTTGTCTTTACCAGAGGGGTCGAAGATTCACCCCACCTTTCATGTCTCCTTGCTGAAACGGAAGATTGGCGATGCTGTTCAGGCGAGCTCGGTGTTGCCTGAAGCTACTACTGGGGGCGAGCTGCGGCCGATTCCTGAGGATATTCTCGTGGTTAAGTGGAAGCGCCGAGGCACGGCGTACTGTCCAAAGCTGCTGGTCAAATGGAAGGATCTTTCTCCCGAGCACAATACTTGGGTGGACCTGCTGGAGTTTCGGGAGCTTTACCCCGACTACCAGCTTGGGGACAAGCTGATTTTTGATGGGGAGGGGAATGTTACGCCCCCGGACGAGGCCCGTTTATTTGGGCATCAGTACAAGCGAAGGCAAAGGCACGTTGAAGGAGACAACGGGGCTGAACCAAGCGGTTCAGCCCCCTCTTACTGAAATCGGCCAAGGGGGGCTGAACCGGTTTCGGTTCAGCCCCATGGGGGTTGGCCGGCCCCTTGCTGGCCGGTCCGGGGTCCGGTATAAATATACCCGGACCCCTCTTTGGGTGGGCATGAAATCTATGATCAAGGTATTTCCCTCTTCTTCCTCCTAACCCTAATTTCTCTCTAGCCGTTATTAGCTTCCTTCCTCTTTTCTCCCTCTTTTAGAATTTCGTTCATAACAAATACAAAATTACAAAATAATTTCAAAGAACAAAAATATGATTTTTTATTGGTTCTTTATGTGTGCTTATTACTTTGTATTTTTATTTAAAAAATTTAAAAATTTATAAAATTGATTGCTATTCATTGACATATTTCAAGGATCATTATGTCTATCTTTTCATGATTAAAATACAATGTTAAATTCTAATTTCAAGTATCTTAAAACATTTTTTTGTGTCATTACTTGAATATTATCTTGTAATGTGCAATGAAATTGATTATAAAAACATGTGTATAATTGCTTAACATGCCTCTAAGTATGAGTAATATTTTATATTTGATAATAGTTTACTCACTCACATCTCTGATAATCTACATGTGTTTTTAATCTTACTTTGCATGATTTTGTAGTGTAACAACTTAACATTGTTGGTTGTGTGATTAGTTTACATACACCACAATAAAAATCTCTTTCATGCACCCATATTTTAAGAAATGTGTTCATTCAAAACTCCATGTTTGCAAAAACAAGTGAATTCGGAGACCTTTGTCATTAAGCTAAAATTCAAAAGAATAATTGACAAAGATAACTGCACCAATCATTACTCACCCTCCTGAAAAGTCTTAATGAGCATTTTGAGGTTGAACACCTTGCAGAGAATTGTAAAGTGTATTGTGTAAATTCTTGTATACACTACTTCTTCTTGTACACCGAATCACAAATAAATCAAAGAAAACATAATATATGTGATCCCCCAAGTACTACTTTGCACCCTGATAAGTCTTAATAAGCGTTGTGTGCACAAAACACCTTGTTAGTTGTACTATTTTTCATGCACATTGAAAACAAATTTAGCCTTGTGGGTAGAAGTAATTCTAAAAACACATTTTCGATAATGTTGTGTTTATTCTATTATACATGTCATGTGTTTTGATTAAATCATTTGTATACTCTTATAAAAACACGATTTGTACATATCATTATCTCTTACAAAATTTTTACTCATGAGTATTGGACTCAAATGATATCTACATTTTTTTTACAATCTTTATTAGATGCACTAGTTAACATTGCATGATCTCTACAATGTATAAGTTTACTTGCTTTATGAATTTCAAACATTGTATCTTTCTATCTTGTCTTGATAAAATAGATCATGCTAACATTTTTAAACTTACTTTTCGCTACGCCCTGTATGCTCAATCTTGATTATTTACCCTCTAAACAAGTGTTATTATGTTTTGTTAACAAGTGATATTTGATCTTGACATTCGATTGATAAAACATTTATTTTCTACTCGAAAACTCTTACTCTTTACTATGCTTCAAACTCTTATAAAAATGTTTCTTTACAAATCTTTCAGCATGCTTTCTACTATTTTTACTACTTGAAAGCTCGATCATGAATATTTTTTTTCCCAACAAGTGGTCTTGTTTACTAACTATTGATACTTCACTCTTTCAACTCAAATTTCTTTTGCTCACTTACCATGTGATATCACCAAGTCATAAATCATTGTTATGCTCTTTCCCTTCTCTACAAATATATTACACATTTACACCTTAAACGATATATTTTTCTCTCCACCCTCTTTTGATAATACCAAAAGGGGGAGAATAACTTTGAAAGAAATTCACCCTTAAGAGGAGTAAAATACATAAGATGCTTTGATGTAGGGGAAACACTCATATAGGGAGAGCATCTATATATGGGGAGCATATGCATACTATCACGCTTATCCTTTTCTATAAACACAATTCTTATATTTGAATGATTTCTTTCTAAGAGGATTTGTTATTATCAAAATGGGGAGTTTGTTGGAACATGCTTTCACATCTCTTGGTTTGAGAATAACAAATCTCATTGTATTTGATCATACTTGCCATGTTTTATAGTGCACATAAACTTCATCTCTCATGCCCCCATGAGTACGAAAAAGAAAGACGACGATTCTCTATCACACGATTCTCTGCTGCTAACACGGCGCGATAACACTACCGTTGACTGTAGCTGCGACTTAATTGGAAATATCGTCGAGAATGGAATATCGACGTGACTCATATATAACATGTTCTACCGCGACGCGTTAACGATACTGCTGACGATAACATCAACATATTTGGAAACAACGTCGAGATGGAGATATCGTCGAGGAAGGAATGTCGACGAGACTCAAATATAACAAGTTCTACCGCGTCGCGTTAAGGCTAATGCCCGCGGTAACTTATGGAAGTCCCACCATCATGCTGCTGATTGAGGAGCAAAAGAGGAAGCAGATCCGACAGCTAGGAAAGATATATCGCTAACGCGACGCGTTAAGATTAACGAGGCGTGGTAGGAGGGACTGCCTATTTTGGAGCAAGAATGTTGCCTAAGATGACTCAATCCGTGTGGCAGCCTATTGCCTAAAAAGGCTACTGCCCGACGGTAGCGCTATCGCCGACGCTAGGATCCGAGTCTATTTAAAGAGCGGTCTTCCTTTTAACGGTGCTGATATACGACGAATCAAAAGCTACAAATCTTGAACTTTTGTGAGAGTCTTCTCCTTGCAGCCAAGAGAACTCCATCAACGCTGTTGAACGCTAAGAACATGAAGACGGATCGATCACGCCTACATCATATTCAAGTTCAACCTTTGAGGGAGTTTTTGATGTTTTAGTTTTTTTTATTATTAATTGTAACTCTTATCTTTTGTCGGTAGAGAAATTCGCCCGTGGTTGGCGACCAGGGCCTTGCGAGGACTAGGGAGAATTTGCCGCGTGGGTTTGGCGATTAGGTCTAGGGTTAGATCTAGGGGCGGCTCGATGCCTCATCTGGGGAGAGATATGCTAGAGCCAAACGGTCCTTGAGGAGAAGGGTCGGTATAGAAAACAAAAAAGGTTTTTACATTCGCCTCAATTCCAAGTGTCATTGAGATTAAGTTTTGTAATCATGTTTTGAAGCAATAATACTATATTTTTCTCTAGTATTGACTTGTTATCTCTGATCTTTGAAATCTAAACGAAAATGGAATTTTCTGTCACTAACGCCGAGTGGTAACTTCTACCGCTGGCTGTAGCAACAGAGTCTCAATCTCTCTTGCTTCGTGCAACACAGTTTATTAAAAAGTTCACATCATTGTCTTAACTGAAATATTTTCATAAAATATATTCAACTTATTTGTATAATTTCACTTATGCTTTGAAAAGTTTTAAAACCCTTATTCACCTCCCCTCTAAGGGCGCCTACAGATTCAACAACCGTCACAGTATATCAGTATTCATTTAAAAGTAACTTGATCTTTTGGTGCAGTACAATATCATATATCACGTTGAGTACCAACTATGTACACTATCACTTAACTTTTCTTTGCATTGAAAGTAGGCGGTTGTTATTCGCAGACCAGGTTTGTCTATTCGCAAACTAATTTTTACTCCTATTTTAGTTTATGATTCTCTTGTACTTTTAGATCTCTCTATTCACAAACCACCTGCCCTAACATTAAACCTTCTCGATTTCCCGTGAGTTCCTCTCCGGCGCATCAAGGCTGGTTCTCCTCAAAACGACAAGCCCTTCCCCCCTCACCTCCAAGGCCGACGAGATCCCTTCTCTTGTGAATCCGACGCCGGTGAGAGTAGCCCGATAGCCTTCTCCTTTGGTGAAGCCAAACACCGATGAAGCCAAGCTCCGACGAGCTTCCTCCAAGCCGCAACCTCTTCTCCTCCGCCTCCTTCTTCAAGGTCAGCGAGCTCCTATCCGATCCATGCTTCTCCAGCAAGTCCCTGCGTCGACCGAGCCACCTCACCTCCAAATCGCCGCCACCCAAATCTCTATCTCCACCAAATCCGGTCTGCAGACCAATCCTAGCTCCGGCCGACCACAAAATAGCGGCCCCCTCTCCGTTTCGGCAACCGACCATGCTGCTACAGGATATGATGCAAATGCCTAAACGTTAATAAATAATTACTACAACATTTTCCCGTATTTTACCGCACACAACGTGTTTGTGGAAATACCTTTTCCAAAAACGCAGACCACGTGTTTGTGGAAATACCTCTTCCAAAAGCGCACAACACGTATTCTTGGATTCTAACTCTCGACCACTGATATCCTTCTTCTCTTCATTCTAATTGTATTTTACTGCAATTCATGAATGTTTTGGGTCATTTGATTGAGTTGTTTCGGATTTCTTCTAATGCGCTTATTTCCTTTTTTCTGTGCCTCGTGAGATATTTCCATACCCAACTATATCTTGCCTTGCTTGTCATTTTAAACAAAATTGTGGTCCTTATAAACCATGCTTGAATTAACCAAAGCTGAACTATATCTTGCCTTTCTTGAATTAACCCATGTTGATATTGGTAAATAATTTATGCTCATATCATATCATATATCCTCTCCCACTGCCACCAAAGCTTTATAAATCAAAGCAATGGGCCTTTTCTAAAAGCATTGCAACAAATTAGACCCTGAGTATGGATAATATGCTTCTTAGGAATAACAACAGGTTTACTACCGTGTTGTAATCTCTTGAATTGTTTTTTCACTTGCTGCAAATGGATAAGTACTTGTTGAACTCCTATTTTTTTATGCATACAAAAGTTCAATATATGTTATATATATATTCAGGACTTTTTTTTCTTTTTTGTACTGGTCTGCGAATAACAACTTTGTCCGCGAATAGTAAATCTGGAACCCTTTAGATATGCGAATAGTAAAAATCCGTGAATAGAGAAACTTGGTCTGCGAATAACAACCGCCTAAAAGTAATACATGTTTAAAATTCCACTTTGAATAACATGTACATACCCAATTATCATGTGTAGCCAAGCTTCAGAATTTCTTTTCGTTACTTATTATTTTTCCTAAAAAAATAGACCACTAAAGGATTAGTCTTTAATAAGACTAAGTGAGAATTTTCATTTTTAATCGCTTGTACATGTAAACAAGGCGAATCAGTAATAATGTACATACATATTTCTTTATTTTAGTTGGATTAAACAATAACAACATAATTAAATAAATAGGTTTACCGAGCATGGATTACAAAACATGTAGCCGGGTAATAATGAAGGCAATATTAAACATTTATCAATTTCTTTGTCCATGAAGTGTTTCATTTGCATATGATTCATATGTGATAGAAATTTTCATATTCATAGTAGGGGTGTGCAAAAATAACCGGAGAACTGAGAACTAGACCAGAACCGAACCAAACCGAACGTTTGGGTTGGTTCCAAATAGTCTCGGTTCGGGTCCGGTTCCCAAAATACCAGAACCGACATTTCAGATCGGTTCCTGGTTCCATAGGCCGAGTACCCAAAACTGACCCGAGAACCACCAATCAATGCTTATTACATTACCTAGTACGTATAAGATTATTTAGGCTTCGTTTGGTGCGGTGGTGGCGGTCGTGAACGTGGTGGTCATGAATCATCGTTCGTGAACGCCCGATCTCACCTAAAAAATTTCATGCATTTTATGCTCAAACTAGTTTATTTTCTTGGTAGTGGTGATGACTTTTCTCATGCCAAACATACATTCTATGATAATTGCAATTTTGATCAAACTCACCGGAGCAAATAAGCCACGCCAAACGAAGCCTACAAATCTTGCCATCCCGAGAGCCTAGAAGGAGAGAACGGAGAAGAGAAATGGTTATATAAAGTATAATAATTATTATTTATAACTTTATAATTTTTTAAAGTTTATAAATTTATTATTTTATCTTAAGTTTAACTTCATTTGTAGCTTTGTAGATTGTATAGCCTCAATGTTATAGAGAGCCATGATTCAATTATTTTGAGATATTGATAGTTATATGACAAAAAATCATGACTTGAAAGAACCACTTTTTCAATTATTTTGAGACATGGGTAGAACCAAGAACCGAACCGAAGTGAATGGTTTGGATCTGGTTCTATGCTCTAGGACCGTGGGTCGGTTCCGATTCCAAAAATTTGAAACCGAACCTATATTAGTCGGTTATTGGTTTTTGGTGGAGCCGAACCGATCCGAGTTGCACCCCTATTCATATATGTCATCCTATTCATTTACTGTATTTCATTCATATACCATAAAACCCGTTCATTTCTTTTCATTGTATTTGTCTATCATTTTGACTTTTGTATTTTTTTCCAATATGTCTTCATTTCATTTCGTTAAGGGTCACTGTTTTATATCCTTCTTCAGTCTTGGGCCCGTCCCACTTGGGTCGAACTCAGTGCATAAAAATTGCTTAAGACCCGTTAAGGCCCAACTGAGTTGACCCGGAAGTTTGATCAAGTGTGTACAACCCGCTTAAGACCTATTAAGGTCCAACTGGATTTAAATCAGTCGACTCGCTCAAGACCTATTAAGGTCCATATTTCTATCATTTGTGTTTGTATAGCCTTTTATAAATATACGTGGGAAGAAAGAGTATCATTTCTCTATTCATTCCCTTCATTCAGTAGTGGCGATATTATTTATCAGTTATAATGAATTGCGAGCTTATGTAATTTCATAATAATTCAATTCACATGTTGGAATTAAGCTCGTTATAAAATTTAATAACAATGTCTATAATGAAAATATTTAAAAATAAAGCATAAATTAAAATGGTAATCCTCACATTGACTTTTCTTTTGCTTTTCCTCGGTTCATCTTCGCGTCGAACTTGGGACGTCATTTTTCTTTGTATCTGTAAGTAAACATTAATTGAAACATGGTTCATATCTTTAAATAGTTATGATGTAGAGTCTAAGGGTGATTAAGACAAAAAGGTTTTCTAGGGTAAGGGAAAAGGACATCTAAAATCATATTATATCCTCAAATAAAGCCAATTTCATCTCCAATATAATTAACATTTCCTCTCATAATTGTATGCTTATCCTTATCATTACTTATGTCCATAAAGTGAAATCTATTCAACAATTCATAACCTGACATCTCAACATTATCATATTAACAAATCATTCATTCTTACACTTGGCCTCATTAATCCCGATTAAGTATACATATAGTATGTAATTTCAGCAAATCCTTCATCATTCAGACATTATTACGAAGCTAATCAACTCTAAAAATTAAAGGAACTCATAGATAACCATGATCTATAGAGGACATCTGAAAATGCAATAATTCTATGTAAAAATTGCCCTCTCACGGGAAAAAAACCGTTCCATGAGCCCAAACTGCAGTTAAAACAGCTCCCATAAAGGATAACAATCTTATGAGCATAAAACATCAATTTCATCGAGTAGGTACAAGTTTCCAATAGTTCTTTATGGTTTTCACAGCATAATCTCTACTAACAATAGCCCTAAACATGATTCCCTTAAACTCCAACAAGGTTGGAATCAAACCTCCATCAATTTCAATTAATTTCTTCATGGAAATGCTTAATAAGCTTACATGCAATCCAACCTAGGGCATCCATACATACATGTATCACAATCCATGATTTAAAATTCTAAAATAAGGATTGAAAATCCAAATCAACATTCAAATAAAATCCCCACAATCAGCCTTATTTAATATCAAAATATAAACCTCAAATTCCTTGCAATTCCCAAAGAAAAATATCATTTTCATGCCGCTAAATTTTTCTACAGTAAAATCTGAAATTCCCCTTTCCTATTTCCATAAATCTAAACTAATTTACTCAATAATTGCATAAAAGAAGAAGGGAAGGAGAAGGGGTTACAATGGGGATGGAAGGAGGAGTTTAGGGATTCCTGTGGTAAAGCCCCAAAATTCTTCTCGAGTTAGTATACTGGGCTCCGAAAAACGGCCGTCAACAAGAAGAGGGGCCGACATCATGTGGTAGGGGGTCAATCTATCCTTATTCTGTCGAGAGATGGAAAAATCAGAGAAGGAAGGAGGGGAAGCAGATGGTCCCGCATGCCAAGGCGAGAGGGCGAGAACTGGGAAGAGGCGCACAGGATTTTGCCGATAGAAGAGGCTCAATTTTGTTATTAAAGTATGTTGTCGGTCCAAGATGCACCGCTTAAGCCTAATTGGGAATATATTAGGTTCAACTGGTCTATTTGTTCTTAATTCTAAGTAATCCAGATGTTTTACTATTCACACACTTAAATCATTTATTAGCCCACCAATGTGCATAAATTTTGTTATTTACACTTTAAATTAAAATGGTATACATAATAATCTCAATGAAACAATTTCATTAAGATGATAAATTAAAAATTATTGCGGCGACATTTCGCCATTGCCATTCTTTTATTTTTTCTCGAAATATCTTTATTTAAAAATTATTGGTTTCATGTAATTATACGAGATTCAGATGTTACAATTTCATCCCCCCTTATAGCAATTTTCGTCCTCAAAAATTCGAATCAGAAATAACTTTGGTAATATATCATATATGTCAGTTGATGACACTATTTTATTTGGATCTGTAATGTATCCGTGTAGCACTGACACATGGAAGACATCGTGAAAATTTGCAGTTTACTGAGTAATGCTAAACGATATGCCACCTGTCCAACTTGTTCAATTATGGGGAACAGACCTACATCTCATGGACTTCCACTTTTTTTTGTTCTCAATCTTCTACGATTTTCAATTTCTTTTGTATAAATAGCACTCTCTGGTAGCTTTCCCATCTTTTCTTTCTTATATGTCAATTCACATTGCTTCTTGTAACCCAGATTTAATTCTTTACGTTGTTTCTTTTATATTTCTTTATCTTTTATTATTTTTGTAACGCCTCTTTCGAAACCATATTACGTATCAAAGATTCGGCCGAAATTCAAGATATTACTATATATAGTGAAGGTGGACCTACAATTCATTATAGTCTTTACTATGTATATTCATTTCATTCAATGTTGCATACCCATCATAATATTTTCCTTTTATGCTTAGCATTCCGTTTTTCATGATCATTATCTTCAATTCATATAGTCTTCGTAGCTTTTACATCGAATGTAGTTATTTAAATTTCCGACGGATATTTAGCAGTGTCTTCATTGAGAATAAACAATTGTCTTTTAGGATCTTAGAGGCCTTTAATTGTGCACTCTTCGTTAGATGTTCAACCATTTTTGATATATCATTCTTCCCTTAGTATGAATCAACTTAAATATACAACTATTTTCATATGGTCTTTCTTCTATTCCGAATGTGCATAACTATAATTACCCCATGATGTTATGCTTAATTATTCATAAACACATCATTCTTCATTCTTTGTTTTGCTTCAAATCGCAATACTGTTAAATTTGAATAAGTTAAATTGAGTAAAATCATCATATGCTTTATTCATCATATCAGTCTTCAGTTAATTGCATTTAAAACGAGGAATCCTCGTAAATATTTTTTTAATCGAATAGTTTGTATCGATTGTAATTGCAACCATTGGTCGTCTTATATTAGAATGAGGAGGGTTTTCATCATTTAAATTCGTAGAATATCCACATGCTATACTTCTTTAATGTAAATTCTCATAACGATAATATGCATCATTAATATGATAATAATTATTTTACATCGTAACCAGTAATACACTCCATGCACCTTCGCTGTCAAAGTTATATGTCGGTCTGGGTAAAAATATGCTTTAAGCTTAGTTGAAGTTTCACATTAAACATCATGCATATCTTCTTTTCATCGCAAACATTACACTCTGAGCCCCATATCATGGTCAAAGTTTCTCTATCATCCATCTGTTCCCGATGATGCCACAAGAACAAAATCTATTTATAGTTTTTTTTCACAACTTTTCCATCTAGTTCTCAATTACATGTCGATATCTGTCATTCTACCTTAAAGTAACATCTTTTCTCATCAATTAAATTATCTTTCTAAAAATCCAATTAAACCCAAAAATTTCTTGTTTCTTTCACTGTAATATGTTTGTAGAACTTATCGGCATACTTCTCCCTTCATACATCAATAACTTCCTTTCAGGTTTTCTTTTAGGTGTGAAGGTCACTACAAGTTTTCCAAGACTATCGGTTGTCTTTATACTTGTTATAATTTGAATAGTTTCTGTTAGAAAAGTCTATATAAAGGCCCATGTATGAGCCCATTTAGTTTCTTGTTCTTCTATCTTTACTTTAGTCCCACATTGTGTATAAGGGACTCCTCTCTCTTTCTCCCTCCTATATATATGTATCCATATTGTATTTGATACTTGAGAAAATATATACAAGGTTCCTCTCTTTCCTACATGGTATCAGAGGCTAAGGTCCGAACCTGCGGTCTCTTTTTTTCTAACCGCACCTCTCCTGCAGTCTCTGCTCTCTGCGAGCTCCTCGTCCAGGTCTCCAATTTTTGTGACCGCAGCCCCCCCCCCCCCCCCCCCCCCCCCCCCCCCCCCCACGGGCTCCCTGCTCTTCTCTCCGTCCCGCTTCGCCTTCTTATTGGCTCTCTTATATAGCCTTCTCCCTTCTGACAAGTGGGCCCCGCTCCTCCTGATCGCCCAGCTCCCGTGCGGTCTCATTCTCACTGTTCGCTTCTTCTCGCCGTTGTCTCCCTCTGCTCGCGCCGAGCTGCTCGTGCAATCTCCCAGCGGTCTCCTCTCCTGCTCCTCCTGATCGCTGCGCTCCCGTGCGGTCTTGTTCTCGCTTTTCGTTCCTTCTCGCCGCTGTCTCCCTCTGCTTGCGCCGAGCTACTCGCGCGATCTTCCAACGGCCTCCTCTCTCAGCAGCTCGCGCTGTCTCAACCTCTTTTGGTCTTCTCGCTGCAAGCCCTGCGCGCGCGGTCTCAGCCCCTTCTGGCCTACTCGTTGCAATCCCTGCTCGCGCGGTCCCTGCAGTCCCTGCTCGCGCCTCTCAGCTCGCGTCTCTCAGCTCGCGCCTCTCAACGGTCTCCCTGCTCGCGCGGTTCCTACTCGCTGCGGTCTCTGCTCGCTGCCCTTGCTCGCTGCGTTCTCTAGTCGCCTCTCTCACCGCTGTGACTTTATGGGATCTTCGATGGAATCCTCAGAGCTGCCTGCATCTTCTCCTATAGTCCGCATGGCTCCTGCTCCGGAGGTGCGTGATGTGTTGAGGATCACCATCATCTCCCTTGCTGGGAAGAAGAACTTTGTCGAATGGGTGCATTCTGTCAGAATGGTCCTTCAATCTAAGGGACTTCTGCATTATCTCACTAAGGATCCTCCTTCTGCACCTACGGATGACTGGCTACGGGACGATGGCCGTGTCCAGACTTGGCTTCTCAACTCCCTTGATAGCAAACCCTATCGCATGACCATGTATCACGAGATGGCCAAGGCAATGTGGGATGAGCTCCATTCTCTCTACTCCGGCAAGGATAGTCTCCAACACCTATATGACATCATCACAGATCTTCAGACTCTTGATACCGGTGGTGCTGCCGACTTGACCTTATTTGTTGCTCAGGCTAAGACACTGGCTGAATCCCGGATCCGTCATCAGCCCGCTACTACGGATCTCGCTGCTCAACGTGCTCAGAAGGAAGCAGTTTGTATTGCCATGATGATGACTCGTGTCCCGCCTCATCTTCAGAGCATTCGAGCTCAGATCCTCTCGTCTGATGCTATTCCCTCACTCTCTGATGTGTGCTCTATGCTGCTAAAGATATCACCTCCTCCTGATACTACGAGAACTCCCTCACCGGCCCTCCTTCAACAATCTTCTGCGCCATTACTATTTCTCCCTCCTCCCGCTCGTGGAGGACGTTTAGGGCCTCGGGGAAGGGGTCGTGGTGGCCGGCCACGTCCTAAGTGTTCCTTCTGTGGTAGGGATGGACACCTTGAGACAACTTGCTACCACAAACATAGTCTGCCTCCCCGTCCGATTGCTTCTGTTGCCGCCGACAGTTCTGCCACTCGTGCTGATCTTGAAGAAGTCCACCTCCAGCTCCAACAACTCCACGACATGCTCAGCCGCCCACCTGCCTCCGCTGCCTCCATCTCCAATGAAGGTATCGCTTGTCTCTCCACTAGTCCACGCTGGATAGTGGATTCAGGTGCTACTCACCATATCACCTCGCTCAAACCACATCAATACTTTGATTCTCCGCATCCTAAGTGTATCACAGTGGCCAATGACGACACCGTTCATGTCTCCGGCTCTACTGATATTCTCCTCAATTCCTCTCTCCCTCTCCGCTCGGCTCTTCATGTCCCAGGCTCCCCGTTTAATTTACTTTCTGTCAGTCACCTCACTGTCGATTTAGATTGCGCAGTAACATTCACCTCTTCTTCTTTTCTGATGCAGGATCGACGAACACAGAGTATTATTGGTAAGGGACGGCTGCAAAACGGGCTTTACCTTCTTGATTTTTCTCCTACCATCCTCTCCTCAGTCTCCTCCGTTGAGTGGCATCTGCGTCTTTGGCATGCACCTCTTCCTGTCCTTCAGAAGGCTCTTCCAGATATCTCTCTTCTTGCTTTTAAGTGTGATTCCTGTATTTTGGGGAAACAATATCGTTCCTCTTTTCCTTCTCATTGTTCTCGGAGCTGTGCTTCTTTTGTTTTAGTTCATTCCGATGTTTGGGGCCCATACAAAACTACTAGTATATCTGGTTATCGCTATTTTATCACCTTTATAGATGAATATTCTCGCACAACATGGTTGTATCTACTTCGTGATCACTTTGAGCTTCACCGTGTATTTCGGGCTTTCGTTCTTGAGATTCACACGCAGTTTTCTGAAAACATAAAAACTCTCAAGACAGATAATGCTCGCGACTACACTAGCCATGAATTTTCTAATCTCTACTCTGAATTTGGGGTCATTCACCAGACGTCGTGTGCCTATACCACCCAACAAAACGACGTTGCTGAACGTAAAAATAGGCATCTGCTCGATGTTGCTCGATCTCTCATGATTCACATGTAGGTACCCAAAGCTTATTGGAACTTTGCGCTGTCCATGACATGTTATCTAATTAACCGCCTACCTTCCTCCATCCTCCAGAATGCTACTCCGTTCAGCCTCCTTTTTCCCTCCACTCCGACATTCTCTCTCACACCTCGCATCTTTGGTTGTACCTGCTATGTTCACCTACTGGGTCCGTCCACAGACAAGTTGGCTCCTAGGGCGGCCAAACACATGTTTGTTGGCTATTCACATACTCAGAAAGGCTACGTCTGCTGCTTTCCTGATACCCATAAAGTGACTATTTCTGCTAATATTACATTTTAGGAGGACCAACCTTTCTTCTCCGGCCCAACACCACCTCGTCCACCACAATCCTTCCCTCGACCGATGATGCAGCACGCCCAGGGCCGACCCACCCTGGCTCGGCCAGAAGGAACACGTTCCAGTCGCACTGCCGGGCTGCAGCCCAAGCACCCCAACCCGTCTCCGGCCCCACCACAGAGCCGATAGGTTGTTGAGGCCAGGGCCCGATCCCCCGACCTCCTTGATAAAGAGTCTTCAGGCAGACTCTCATCACCAACTGAGCTCCAACCCCTCTCCGGCCCCACCACAGAGCCGATAGGTTGTTGAGGCCAGGGCTCGATCCCCCGACCTCCTTGATAAAGAGTCTTCAGGCAGACTCTCATCACCAACTGAGCTCAGTTGGTGATGAGAGTCTGCCTGAAGACTCTTTATCAAGGAGGTCGGGGGATCGAGCCCTGGCCTCAACAACCTATCGGCTCTGTGGTGGGGCCGGAGACGGGTTGGGGTGCTTGGGCTGCAGCCCGGCAGTGCGACTGGAACGTGTTCCTTCTGGCCGAGCCAGGGCGGGTCGGCCCTGGGCGTGCTGCATCAAAAAAGTGCATCACACCCGGACCCGCCCCGGCCGGCGGAGTCACACCTGCCAGCGGAACACGAACTGGCACGCGCCGCGAAAGGACTGCAACCCAGACACCCCAACCCGTCTCCGCACCTATTCTCAGCGCGACGGGTTGTTGAGGCTGGGGCTCGATCCCCAGACCTCCTTGATAAACACCTCTCCTAACGTGCCTCATCACCAACTGACCTGCACTTTTTTGGTGCAGCACGCCCAGGGCCGACCCACCTTGGCTCGGCCAGAAGGAACACGTTCCAGTCGCACTGTCGGGCTGCAGCCCAAGCACCCCAACCCGTCTCCGGCCCCACCACAGAGCCGATAGGTTGTTGAGGCCAGGGCTCGATCCCCCGACCTCCTTGATAAAGAGTCTTCAGGCAGACTCTCATCACCAACTGAGCTGCTTGAAGACTCTTTATCAAGGAGGTCGGGGGATCGAGCCCTGGCCTCAACAACCTATCGGCTCTGTGGTGGGGCCGGAGACGGGTTGGGGTGCTTGGGCTGCAGCCCGGCAGTGCGACTGGAACGTGTTCCTTCTGGCCGAGCCAGGGTGGGTCGGCCCTGGGCGTGCTGCATCAACCAATCATTCCCGTTACCACTCCTCTACCAATACTCCCTCCTGACTCGGCTCCTGCTCTCCCTAAGCCACCTCTTATCCGTGTCTACACCCGTCGCCCTCCTCGCTCCGTTGCCCGAATGCAGTCGGCTTCGACCTCTGACACTCTGCGCTCTGCTGATCCGACACCAGCCTCCACAGCTCATCCCTTGGCAAACTATGTATCCTTACATCGCTTCTCCCCACAGCTCCAAACATTTGCTACTTCATTATCCTCTATTTCTATACTTGACTCTGTGCAGGAGGCTCTTCAACATCCCGGCTGGCGAGCAGCCATGGTAGAAGAAATGACAACTCTCTGGGTTAATCAGACATGGGACCTGGTCCCTCTCCCTCCAACCCAAACTCCTGTTGGGTGTAAATGGGTCTTTGTCATCAAGCATGTTCCTGATGGGACAATTGACCGTTTGAAAGCCTGACTGGTGGCTCGTTGTTTTACTCAGCAACAAGGTCTCGATTATGAGGAAATATTTTCTCCAGTGGCCAAGCTCAACACGGTTCGTGTCCTCTCCGTAGCTGTGCATCGCCAATGACCCTTACATCAACTAGATATCAAGAATGCTTTTCTAAATGGTGATCTACAAGAAACGGTCTACATGCAACAGTCTCCCGGGTTTGAGACCACGGGGGAGTCCCGCGTTTGTCACCTTAAAAAGTCAATCTATGGTCTCAAACAATCCCCTCGGGCATGAGTTGACAAGTTCAGTAAGGCTGTTCGGGAAGTTGGCTTTACTCGGAGCTTGACACACTTCTCTCTGTTCACTCGGCATCGAACAACAGAAATGGTTCTTCTGTTTGTATATGTTGATGACATCCTAATCACTGGAGATGATTCAAAGGGAATACAAGCGGTCAAACAGCACGTTAGCTCTGTTTTTCAAACAAAAGATCTAGGGAACCTTCGATACTTCCTTGGTCTTGAGATCGCGAGACTTCCTGATGGACTTATCCTCTCTCAACGAAAGTACTGCCTCGATCTTCTTCAGGATGCTGGCTACTCTGGATGCAAACCGATCAACACTCCTATGGATGCCAATCATAAGTTGTGTGCACATACCTCTGATGCTGATCTTCCTCTTCAAAATCCAGAATACTATCGACGGCTTGTTGGAAAACTGATTTACCTAACGGTCACGAGACCAGATATATCCTTCGCTGTTGGGGTTGTCAGCCGGTTTATGCATTCCCCTTGAATGTCTCACATTCAGGCCATCGAACACATCCTAAGATATCTAAAAACAGCCCCTGGTCAAGGGCTGGTATACAAAATCTCATCTTCTATTCCGACTTTGATTGCGTATTCTGATGTAGATTATGGTTGTTCCCTGGATGATCGGCGCTCTACCAGTGGATTTTGTACCTACTTTGGAGATCACCTTGTTACCTGGCGTAGTAAGAAACAAGTTGTGGTTGCTCGATCTTCAGCTGAAGCAGAGTACCTTTCGATGACATCTGTTGTCTCTGAGCTTACATGGCTTGAAAGTCTCCTCGCTGATCTAGGAATAAAACTTCCCTCACCAGCTATCTTACTATGTGACAGTCAAGCCGCTATACACATAGCCAAGAACCCAGTTTTCCACGAAAGAACGAAACACATTGAAGTGGATTGTCACTTCATCCGGGAGAAAGTTCAAATGAAGAAGCTAGAATTAAAGCATGTTCCGGGTACTGACCAAGTTGTTGATATTCTCATCAAGGCCCTACCAAGTACCCTATTTTGTCATTGCCTGTCCAACCTGGGTGTTTACGACTTGCGCTCTAGCTTGCGGGGGAGTGTTAGAAAAGTCCATATAAAGGCCCATGTATGAGACTATTTAGTTTCTTGTTCTTCTCTCTTTACTTTAGTCCCACATTGTGTATAAGGTACTCTCATTTTCTCCCTCCTATATATATGTATTCATACATTGTATTTGACACTTGAGAAAATATATACAAGGTTTCTCTCTTTTCTACAGTTTCATTTTGGAAGGCACCTATTTCATCATTGCCTTTAACGCTAAGGGATCCTTCCTTTTGGTATTGATGTTAGATAGTTGTAAGTTGACACATGTATCACCATTGGTTTTGTCGGTTTTAAGGTAAACAATTAAGATTAGATAGACACAAGGAACACATCTAAAATCATCAAAATGCAGTTGAAGATGTGTTGTGCTCTTCACGTTTTGGTAATAAATAGTAAATTTGGATGTTAAATATCATGAAGTCCACACTATTTAAATGTTGCGTGGGTTAGCGATGAATTATTACATGCAAGGGTTACTTAACCTTTGCCTTAACTATTCAGTCTTATGATGTCACATTTGATGCTCATACTTTCTTACGAGTTTGCTTTATGGAGGTTTAGTGAAGTAAAGGTTTACTACTTGTTTTTACATTTATGCGAGGAATATTTCCAAAAAGAAAATCATTATTAAGCACTTCTTAATGTTCTATATAACGTGACCAGTCATATCGGACTTTTAATTTAACTTTAACATCAAATGAAAATGTGACTCTTTGACATTGATCTCATGAGGGTAAACTACTTCTATCAATTTCAAGCCTTGGAGAGTGAACTACTTTTGAAAATTGTAGAGGTGGGAATTTAAAGACATTTCAATGACATCTGCGGCTAATTATTGATACATTTAAAATAGGCCATGTTTGGACTTATAATGGTAATGTCCTTTGTCTAATAGATGTTACCCTTGTAACGTATAACATTATCATTTCATTAAGTTTCTCCTTGTTTTCTTATTAGTTGTAAAAACACCGTTGGGATTTGTGTTCATTTTGTTGTTACAAGATTAATTAGCATTGAAACAATAATTTCATCCTTGTTTAGATATAATTTCAAGTATAAGGAATTTGTTTCCTACTTGCGATTGCTCTAAAGATACAATCGAAAACACTATCATGAACCAATTATCCGGTTGCATCAAACATAATCGGCTTATGGTTCAATCAATTTCGACAACTGAGCAAGTTCTCATATTCTTATTTTGACGTAAGGCTAGGATTCTTATGGGACAAGACATCGTTTACTTTTAATATGACAAGTCTTTAATGCGTACATTTATTAGGTACTCAATGCGGCCAAGGCAATCATAACTAGCTTTGATACCATTTTCTATAACGTCACGGAGACCGCCACAGTATATCAATATTCATTTTAAAGTAACTTGATCTTTTGACGCATTACAATATCATATATCACATTGAGTACCAACTATGTACAGTTTCACTTGACTTGTCTTTACATGAAAAGTAATACATGTCTAAAATTCCACTTTGAATAAATTATACGTACCCAATTATCATGAGTTGCCAAACTTCATAATTTCTTTTCGTTACACATTCGTTTTCCTAAAAAAATAGACAACTAAAAGATTAGTCTTTAATAAAGACTAAGTGAGAATTTATATTTTTAATCGCTTGTACCTGCAAATAAGGCGAATGAGTAACAATGTACATACATATTTCTTTATTTCAGTTCGATTAAACAATAACAACATAATAATAAATAGGCTTACAGAGCATGGACTATAAAATATGTAGTTAGGTAATAATGAATGCAATAATAAACATTTATCAATTTCTTTGTCCATAAAGTGTTTCATTTGCATATGATTCATATGTGATAGAAATTTTCATATTAATATTTGTCATCCTATTCATTTACTGTCTTTCATTCATATACCATAAGGCCTGTTCATTTCTTTTCATTGTATTCATCTATCAGTTTGACTTCTGTATATTTTTTCAATATGTCTTCATTTCATTTCGTTAAGGGTCACTGTTCTTATATCCTTCTCCAGTCTTGGGTTCATTCCACTTGGGTCGAACTCTGTGCGTACAACTCGCTTAAGACCCGTTACGACCCAACTGAGTTGACCCGGGAGTTTGATCCAGTGCGCACAACTCGCTTAAGACCTATTAAGTTCCAACTGGATATAAATCAGTCCACAGACACCCTTAAAGTATGCATGGATCATGGATGCAATCCATATTTCTTTCATTTGTACCCTTATTTTGTTGAGAGATGGAAAAATTGGAGAAGGAAGGAGGGGAAGCAGGCGGTTCCCGTGATCCCTAGGTGAGAGCAACGATAACTGGGAAGAGGCGTGCGGGATTTTTGCCGATAGAAGAGGCCTGTTTTGTTATTAAAGTATGGAGCCGGTCCAAGATGCACAACCTAAGCCTAATTGAGAATAAATTAGGTTCAATTGGTCCATTAGTTCTTAATTCTAAGTAATCCAGATGATTTACTATCCACACACTGAATCATTTATTAGCACACCAATGTGTATAAATTGAGCTTAAGTGAGATTATGTCTAAAACAGGGCACAATGGTGACAAAGGATCCATATAGCCGACCCCACTATGGTGGGATAAATGCTCGAGTGTTTTGTTGTTGTATGAAGATATTATTGGGAAATTAATATTTGATAAAATAGATTAAGTGTGAGTAATGCTCTTAAATAATGTATTTGTAATGGGCATTTAGTGATGCATTTGTTTGTATGTATATTGAGCTTAAGTTTGAAGAAGCAGAAGAAAACAGAGAGTCTGCCTACATCTAAAAAATTGTCCAATACATTTCAGAGATCATCAAACGGAAGTCGAAACTTGAAGGCTGTCAAAGCTCTTAGCGCTGCAAAAGGTTTTCGTCGAATGCAGTCGACAATTAAGTATATCTTTGCAAGGGAAGATTTTGTTCAGTCGAATTTTGAAACCTATTGTCAAATACTAGTCAACGATTAAATAAGAAGCTGAAGAGATTCATTTCCAAATGAGTTGTTCATAGCTGTTTGATAAGTTTGATCTGCTTAAGGAAGGAGCTTCTTGACTGAAGGAACCTACCTTTGCGAGTCATATCACAACTCATTCACAACAAACAAATCACAAACCACCACCAAATTTAGGGTTAATCACATCCACATAAAATAAATATGAATTTGAAATCAAATCCAATACATGCAAGATTACACATTAAAATACAAGATTATCAAGTCATAAACATTAAGCGTGAGCAAATCCATCATAATAAATAGAGAAATAAAAGAAGAAAGAGGGGTTTGGCGAAGATAGCACCGGGGCTGCAGTGGGAACAAAGAGATTACTCCTCGGCTTCGCTAGAGAGGTGTAGATTGGCCATCCACCCTCAATAGGTACACCTCCGGCGCGTCCAGGATATGGGTGGCACTGTCACCGACCTCCTAATGACCCGTTTTCTCTTCACACCCCTCCAAAACACCACAACTCAAGCACCAAATTTTCTAATGGCCTTCGTCATCCTTAGATCTCATCAAATGAGCATAGGATGGAGTGGAGAGGTGATTTTCGCCCTAGAATTGGGCTGGCGAACTGTAGGAAGGAGTAAAATCACGGAATAAAAGTGTTCGTCCCGTCAAATTACCTAAAATTGTGTTTTATAGGAAACATGAAAAATAAACGCACGCGCGTGCGCACAATAAATATATTCAGAAATCTAGGCACCCAAGTCGCGCACACACAATTGCAAGCACAAGCGAAATGGATGCACGCGCAAATTCAGATCGTCCCATTTTGGAAAACTAACAGAAATGAACGCGCACGCAAAAATGCAAGTGCGTTCAGAAATAACGCACACGCGAATTCAGATTGAAGATTAAAGAAGTGGCCAGGGAAACAAGAGACCCACGCACATGCGCCGTAAAGCGCACGGGCGTGCGTGAACAATTTTGGGCATGCGCTCCCTGAACACACAAAAATTCACACCTGCACAAGAATGCATCCAAACATACCAGTTTGGCATAAAACATTAAAAAGAGCATATTTCATACAAAACTAGCATGTAATTGGACGATTAATTAATAAATTACAAGAGAAAAACAAAGGATGAAATGCACGTATCAACCAACGATGCTCTACGATTTTGAGTGTTGGGCACTGAATTGTGTACATGAGCAAAAAATGGGAGTTGCGGAGATGAAAATGCTTAGGTGGATGTGTGGACACACGAGATTGGATAAAATTCGGAATGAATGTGTTAGGAAGATGAAGGGGGAGAGAGAGATCTAGAGAAAGAGGCTAAGGAACTAGGGTTAGAGAGGGAGAGAGGGGAAAAATACCTGAGATATTCTTGCTTGCCAACCAAGGGAGGGGGGGGGGGGGGGGTTCCGGTATATTTATACCCGGACCCAAGGCCGACCGGCCAAGGGGGCCCGCCGGCCCCAATAGGGGCTGAACCGGGTGGGTTCAGCCCCCAAGGGCCGCATCATTAGATAGTGGGGGCTGAACTAGTTGGTTCAGCCCCGTTGTCGCCTCCAGATCCCTTCCGCCGGCGCGTGTACTGACGCCCAAAGAGGCGGGCGCCGTCCGGGGGCGTAACATTTCCTGCCCCATCAAGAACCAGCTTGTCTCCTAGGTGGTAATCCAGATAAAGCTCCCGAAACTCCAGCAAATCCACCCAGATGTTGTGTGCCGCAGTCATATGCTTCCACTTGACCAATACTTCAGGACGGTACTTGGTACCGCGATGTTTCCATTTGATCAGCATGACCTCTTCAGGTAGCGGGCGTAGTTCGCCCGCTGGCGTAGCCTCAGGTAAAAATGGACTAGCTTGAACAGTGACACCGATCTTCTTCTTCAGTAAGGAGACATGAAAGGTCAGATGTATCCGCGACCCCTCGGGCAGTGCCAAAGTGTAGGCGACAGGGCCAACCCGGTGAGTGATCCGAAAGGGGCCATAGTAGCGGGGGGCCAACTTCTGGTTCGTCCGCTGGGCCATGGACAACTGCCTGTAAGGACGGAGCTTGAGAAAGACCTCATCACCGACCAGGAACTCCCGTTCAGTATGATGTCTGTCAGCCTGTGCCTTCATGCGATCCTGTGCTGATCGGAGATTCTCCCGCAGAGTTGCCAGAGTACTATCACAATCCCGGAGTGCCCGGTCCACAACGGGCAACGCCGTGCTGCCCGGCTCATAACTGCTCAAAGAGGGTGGTGGGCGGCCGTAGACGACCTCAAAGGGGGTCAGCTTGCTTGCGGAATGATACGAGGTGTTGTAGCAGTACTCAACCCAATGTAACCAACTCGTCCAGGTACGCGGTTCATCAAGGACAAAACAGCGCAAGTAGGTCTCAACTCCCCGATTAAGAACCTCCGTCTGGCCATCCGTCTACGGATGGTGGGTTGTGCTGAAACGCAAGGACGTCCCTTGTAACCGAAAGAGTTCCCTCCAGAAATGTCCCACAAAAGTCGGATCGCAATCTGAGATGATCGCCCGTGGTATGCCATGAAGTCAGACAATCTCACGGGCAAAAGTAGCGGCGACGGATTCTCCAGTGTACGGGTGACTCAGTGCGATGAAATGCCCGTATTTGGACAACTTACCGACGACCACAAAAATAACGGACTTGCCCTGAGATTTGGGCAACCCGTCGATGAAATCCATGGAGGCAGTGTCCCAAATCTGATGAGGGATTTCTAACGGTGTAAGCAAGCCTGCTGGGGAGGTCGTCTCATACTTCTGACGCTGAAACGTCTCACACTGCTGAACAAACTGAATATCACGCCGCATGCCTTTCCAGAAGACGTTTGCCCGGGCCCGTTGTAGGGTACGAAGTATACCGGCATGACCACTTGTGGGTGAGGAGTGGAACTCATGCATCATGACTGTCCTCCATGCTGACTGCGAAGGGATGACCACACGGCCCTGATAGTACAACCTGTCATTCTGGAGATGATACCCCAGGACCGTCTCTTGTGCCTGTCGGAGAGCTTCTTCAATAGGTTGCAACTCGGAGTCACGCCGAACCTCCTCCTGTATCTCGTCCATTGAGTTAATCAGGAGTGCTGAAATCTGCACAAGGGCGCTCTCCGGCAAACGGGACAACGCGTCCGCCACCAGGTTCTCCTTCCCTTGGCGATAGATATTCTCATAATCGTAGCCCAGAAGTTTGGTTACCCGCTTTTGCTGTAGAGGAGTGGAGACCCGCTGGTCCAGGAAATGCTTCAAACTCTGATGGTCGGTCCGAATCTGAAAGTGTCGTCCCAAAAGATATGGTCTCCAGAGGGCCACTCCATGAACCACCGCCAACATCTCTTTTTCATAAGTGGATTGTCCCAGCGTCCGAAGGGCCAATGCCTTACTGTAAAAGGCGAGGGGTCGGCCCTCTTGCATCAAAACAACACCAATGCCCACGCCCGAAGCGTCTGTCTCCACCACAAAATCCTTGGTGGAATCTGGAAGTGCAAGTACTGGAGTGGACGTCATTGCATGCTTGAGCGTCTGGAAAGCCTCTTCCGCCTCCTCATGCACACTGAAGGAATCTTTCTGGAGTAACTGGGTGAGAGGCCTGGCGATCTTGCCGTAGTCCTTCACAAAGCGGCGATAGTACCCAGTGAGGCCCAAGAAGCCCCGTAGAGCCCGAACAGTCTGGGGTCGCGGCCAGGAAAACATACTCTCAATCTTCTTGGGGTCGGCCCGGACGCCCTGAGCCGAGACCAAATGCCCCAAGTATTCCACCTCCTCATGACCGAAGGAACACTTGGAGCGCTTGGCATAAAGCTGGTTCTGGCGAAGAATGGAAAAAACCTGCTCAACATGGGTGACGTGCTCCTCCCAACTGGCGCTGTATATCAGGATGTCATCGAAGAAGATCAACACAAAAGAGCGAAGCAATTGGCGGAAGATCTCATTCATGTTGGCCTGAAAAGTAGACGGCCCATTGGTCAGTCCATTCGCCATGACCAGAAACTCGTAATGTCCATCATGTGTCCGGAAGGCCGTCTTGTAATATCCCCTTCATGCATGAGAATCTGATAGTAGCCGGATCATAGGTCCAGCTTGGTGAATAGCCGCGCACCATGCAGCTCATCCAATAACTCTTCAATCAAAGGGATTGGGAACTTGTCTTTGACAGTCGAACTGTTCAACTAGCGGTAATCCATACAAAACCGCCACTACCCATCCTTTTTGACGAGGATGATCAGAGCCGAAAAAGAACTCGTACTGGGACGGATAAGACCTGCATCCAACATTTCCCGGACACAACGCTCGATCTCGGCCTTCTGAATATGCGGATACCGGTATGGTCGGATGTTGACCGGCTCAGCCTCCTCTTTGAGCTGGATTCGATAATCCCGAAATCGCGGTGGGGGCAGAGTGCGTGGTTCCTGAAAAATATCGGCGTACTGCTCCAGAAGAGGCTGCATCTGGCTAGGTACCCCTGACTGCCCTGTATCAGTCGACTATGCCCGCATCAGAACCGTCATCAGGCTTCCTTCCTCCTCCAGGCGCTGTAAACTCCGAACTGAGATCTCCTTCACCGGGGATGATCTAAGGCCCTTCAAACAGAATTGCTTCCCATGTTGCACAAACTCCATCGTCATGTCATCCCAGTCAAATGTCACTCGTCGCAGTTGTCGCAACCAGTGTACCCCGAGCACCATTTTGGAACCTCGGATAGGGAGAAGATAGACATCTGTCCGACCGATATAATCCTGGATGTTAAGCTCCACCCCTTTCATAACCCCCTCGCACTGCAACTTGCTTCCGTCTGCCACCATAACCTGAAAAGAGGCACCTGGGTCGATCACGTGTCCCACTCGGCGCGCCACCTCTGGATGAATAAAGTTGTGGGTACTCCCACTATCCACTAGAATCGTTACCCTCTCCTGGCGGATTCTCCCAGTCATTCTCATTGTCAGTGGAGCGTTGAAGCCCTCCATCGCCTGGATCGATAACCCAAACTCCGTTAGATCCAAATCTCCATCCCATTCAGAGTCGGGCTGACCGCCGTCCTCCGTCTCCTCACGAAGCATAAATACCTGTATCTTCTGGCACTTGTGTCCCGGGGTGAACTTCTCATCACAATTAAAACACAACCCTTTTTCTTTTCTAGCTGTCAGTTCATTCCAGGAGAGCCGTGTCACCGTCAGCTTGCCACCTGCTGGCAGATTCCGCCGCACTGGGGCAGCGGGTGGCCTACCCGGGACTCGATCCCTCTGTCTGTTGAAGCGTTCCTCTTGAATCCGTGCCAAAGTAATCGCATGATTTAAAGTACGGGGCATATGCGCCTGTACTTCGTCACGAAGGTGCTCCTTAAGTCCCGAGATAAAGCAACTCAAGAGCGTCCTTTCTTCCCAATGCACCCGGTTCGCCAACTTTTCGAATTCAGTGCGGTACTCCATCACCGTCCCCTTCTGACACAGTCTCTGGAGGAGGGCCTCGAAGTCCTCGTATTCAAGCGGCCCAAATCGGGCTGTAAAACCCTCCACAAACTCCGGCCAGGGCACGTACTCCCGTCCCCGTAAGAACCACTGCGTCCATTGGAAGGCATCGTCCTCTAGATGAAAAGAAGCCAACTGGACCCACTGTCCCTCCGGTACATCCTGATAACTGAAAAAGAGTTCTACTTTCTGGACCCACTCCAATGCATCCCCCCGTTGAATCGTGGGAAATTCATGCGGCTTAGTTTGGGGGGCATGTGTGCTCTTGGAGCGGTTTGGCCGAGCCAACCTTGCCCTTGCCCATTCCATGCCGGTTGCCTCGGCTCCATCGGGTTAATGTTGGCGCCCGGGAAGCCCTGAAATTGCTGGCCGCCCCAAGGACCACCGAAGCCGTAGCCCCCTTGAGGCCCGACGCCATGCGGGGGAGGCAAGATGCCTCCCATTGGACCTCCTGTGGCCCTCCCTGCGTCCGCCGGTTCATTGCCGAGCCGCATCCAGGCCAGACGGGCCATTTGCTCGCTGTCGGCGTGTCGCGCCCAGGGCGGAAGGCCCGCTCCCGAGGGCCGCATCTTTAGATAGTGGGGGCTGAACCAGTTGGTTCAGCCCCGTTGTCGCTTCCGGATCCCTTCCGCCACCGCGTGTACTGACGCCCAAAGAGGCGGGCGTCGTCTGGGGGCGTAACAGAATGTATCAGGGATAAGACAGGAGCGATACCAATTGTAGAGAAGATGCGAGAAGCTCGATTAAGATGGTGCAGACACATACAAAGGAGACCATTAGAGGCACCTGCTAGGCGTTGTGAGAGTTTAGCCATTAGGCATGTTAAACAGGGAAGGGGTAGACCAAAAAAAGACTTGGAATGAAACTATAAGGAAAGACATGATGTACTTAGGCTGTTAGGCATTAGTGAGATTATGACTAAAAACACGGCACAATGGTAACAAAGGATCCATATAGCCGACCCCACTATGGTGGGATAAATGCTCGAGTGTTTTATTGTTGTATGTCGATATTGAAGGGAAATTCATATTTGATAAAATAGATTAAGTGTGAGTAATGCTCTTAAATAATGTATTTGTAATGGCATTTATTGATGCATTTGTTTGTATGTATATTGAGCTTAAGTTTGAAGAAGCAGAAGAAAACAGAGAGTCGGCCTACATCTAAAAAATTGTCCAATACATTTTAGAGATCATCAAATGGAAGTCGAAGTTTGAAGGCTGTCAAAGCTCTTAGCGCTGCAAAAGGTTTTCGTCGAATGCAGTCGACAATTAAGTATATCTTTGCAAGGGAAGATTTTGTTCAGTCGAATTTTGAAACCTATTGTCAAATGCAAGTCGATGTTGTGCGGACTCTACTATGCCAAATGAATGTTCCTTGCTCCTATTGGGGTCATGCCATCCTCACATCATGTTACCTCTTCAATCGTCTCTCCTCTACCTCCCTTCATGGACATACACTTTTTTTCATTCTTATCCTAGTGCTGCTCCATTCTCTCTCACCCCTCGGGTATTTGGGTGTATTGCCTACGTTCACTCTCCTGCACCTGTTTGTGATAAACTCTCATCTCGCACCATCAAATGCATCTTCGTTGGGTACTCTCCCACTTAAAAGAGCTATCACATTTACGACCCTCTTCTCAAACGACAGTATGTTTCAGCTGATGTCACCTTCTTTGAGTTCACTCCTTATTTCTCCACCTCCTCTTCGCATGTTCCCCCCACGGATCCTCGTGCATCTTTCTCTTCCCATTTTGCATGCTCCTCCACCGACTATTCCACCTCTACCTATTCCGATTATATCGCCACCTTCTACTCCTAGTTCTCCCTCCCATCCAACTACTCCGGGGCTCTCACTGCCAGTTCTCAGGCCATCTCTCTCATCTTCGGAAGGATCTGACACCGATGATGTCTCGGACCTTGATATTCCTATCGCTCTCCGCAAAGGGTCTGGACATGTACTCAACATTCCATTAATGATGTAGTCTCGTATTTGCAACGAAGTTCTTCTTGCAGAGACTTTGCTCTTGCCATCTCGACTACGGTCACCCCAACTACTTATCGTGAAGCCCTTGCCTTACCTCTCTGGAAAGCTGCTATGAATGAGGAAATCTCTACTTTGACATCTCGGGGTACTTGGACTCTCGTCCTTTACCCCGCCAAGTGTTGATATTGTTGGTTGTCACTGGTATTTGTCATCAAGTATCATCCGGATGGAGCAGTGGATTGATACAAGGCTCGTTTGTCGTCGTGAAGAATATCGTCAGGAAGAAGAAGACTGTACAACCCCGGTGTCCGCCATGTGGAAGGCAGAGACAAAGGAACCAACAAACGAGAAGGAGGGCGAGCCGGGCTCTCGACGGCCGCTCGCGAGAGGGCGAGCGGGCCAGGCCCTTGTCGGACGCTCGCGGGAAGACGAGCGAGCCAAACCTCTTGGCTCGCGAGAGGGGTTTTCGCGGGCGACTCGCCCAGGAAGGGTTCGTGATCATTTTTACCTAAAACCCCCTGGTGGTCTGCATTTAGCCCCTCCACAGCGGAGCTTGGCTGTTGGCAGACCATTTTGGGCTGCATATTGCAAAAGCGTAAGGCGGAATCCCGCTATTGGCAGACCAGACTTATAAAACTATAAATAGACCTTGAAGGACACCTTGGGAGAGGATTCCAACCTCAGCATTCTGAGCTTCTTCCTCCCTTGGTTATCTTGGCTTAGCTCTCAGGCTCTCCAAGGTGCCCAGTCTCAGCTTTGGCTTGGGAGGGGAAGCGCTCAATGATCTTCCGGGTGTGTGGTGGGACCTCCTCGCTGCGACCAAGTGTCTGTGCTTAGTTTCGAGTCTCCGGTCGGTTTCTTCCAAGGAATCAGTAAGTGTCAGCTGCCCCTCAACTTGTTGAGGGCCCGAGCTCCACAAAGAAGCCAAGTCCTGGTTTCAACATTTTGGTGCGGTGAGCGTGGAGTGCAGCTAGCTCAAGAAAGTCCCAAGGAAGAGATGGCAGGAGACAACGAGCGAGTGGAGGACTTCGGTGGCTCGCCGCCACCCGGCGCCCCAGCAACAGTAGAGATGCTGGCCGACCTAAAGAGAGATCTGCTTGGGGCCTTCCAGCGCGCCCTCGCCACGACCCTTGGGGGGTTTGCAACCCCTGCGCCTCAAGTGGCCCCTCCAGCAGGAGTGGGCGAGCACGTCCCGGGGCAGAGGCCGGGGAAGGAGGCGGCGTCCCAGGAGCCAGAGCGAGATCTAGCGGGGCGGAAGCTCTTCCCCAGCCCAGCGAGTGCGGGTGGGGTTCGAGCGAGCGCCGTCCCGGGAGTAGGGATCCCGACCAGTGGGATCCCAACGAGTGGTCCCTCAGCGAGCGCGAGACCGTGAGGAGCCGGTTCGCCCAGGGAGCTTGCAGAACGAGTGGAGCAGGTCAGGGGTGCGAAGGGGGGGGAGTCCTTTCTGCGAGTTGGTGCTCTCGGCACCTCTCCCTGAGGGGTTCAACGAGTCGACTATGACTCAGTATACCGGCAAGGATGACCCCACTCAGCACCTGCAGTGGTTCAAAGACATGGTCTCCATCAGGCCTATGTCAGATGCTTTCAAGTGCCGACTCTTCGCCACCACCTTGAAGGAGAAGGCGAGGGACTGGTTCCACCAGTTGCCCTCCGGGTCAATATATGCTTTCGAGGATTTGCGTCGCGGCTTCCTGCTGCGCTTCTCAACCTCGAAGAAGAGAAAGAAGGACCCCGAGGCACTCTTCAGCATCAAGCAGAGGCCGGGGGAGTCGCTAGCCCATTACGTGGATCTATTCCAGGAGGAGGTCCTCCTCATTCAGGAGGTGCCAGGGTACACTCTCCAGCTCGCCTTCATAGTGGGGTTGCGAGAGGGGTTCTTCTAGATGGACCTCAAGAGGAGGGCTCCTTTGTCTTTTGAGGAGCTGATGGAGAGAGCGGCAGAAGAGATCAAGGGGGAGGAAGCAAACCCCGAGTTCACAAAAAGGTTGGCACGGCTGAGCGAGCCGGAGGTCAAGCATCCAGGGCCAAGGAGAAGGGAGGAGGCGAGTGTTGGAGTTACCATTGTGATCTAGAAGTGGTCAAACATGTAATCTCACTGCCAACGCGATATGAGCCTGCAGGGTCGCACATAAGAGCATGTGGAGAAGTTGGAAGATTGACTGTGTTGGTAAAGGTTACCAATCACCATATAGAATCGGGGAGGTAAAGCAAATGTTGCTGTCGGAATTCGTCTGATATGATTCATCGGATTCGTCGGAATTCGTCGGATCGTTCCGTGGAAACTCGACGAATTATTACAGAGGCCCTAAACTCGGCAAATGTTGCCGTCTGATATGATTCGTCGGAATTCGTCGGATTGTTCCGTGGAAACTCGACGAATTGTTACAGAGACCCTAAACTCGGCAAATGTTGCCGTCTGATATGATTCGTCGGAATTCGTCGGATTGTTCCGTGGAAACTCGACGAATGCTGATTCGTGATATCCCGACGAATTGTTACAGAAACCTCAAGTTCTCTGTATGGACTGCGGATAGCGATTCTTCTAGGTCTATTTATGCTTCAGGTATAAATAGAACTTGTTTTTAAAAGGGTTATTTATTCTCTTCTTACGCGAACAAGAGGAGGAGCCGACGGAAGAGTTCCGCTCGAACCCTAGACGGAAGCGTTCCGCCCGAACCCTAGACGGAAGAGTCCCGCCCCCCTGTTCGCCTCCGCAGACCTCCTCGCCGGCGATCGTCGCCGTGATTGTTCTTCCTGGAGCGAACCTAGCAGTTCGTGGAAGTGCAAGGTGCAGTCGTATTTCTCCCGGCTCGTGTGGATCTCTGTAGAGACGTAGACATCATTCTACGTGAGGACTCTCACATTGCCGCTGACAGGATTCTTCTTCTTGGAGCACCTAGGTTGGATTCGATCCAACTCCACTAAGGTAATTTATGCCTAGTAGTTTTCGTTACTTCTTGATTCAATGTTCATGGCCGATCCAAACTCTTTTGGGTTATTCTCTTTATTTCCGCTGCGCCTACATACGATGTATGGTTGTAGAAAAACCCAACAGTAGTATCAAAGTGAGGTTCTGGTCATGATGTTATTTCAGAAGTTAGGTTATTCCAGTACGTGCAAATCTAGGTATTTGGAAGCGTTCTAAATGTCAAGATTTCTTCCTGGAACATCAAAAGTTGATGATTTTTCCAAGGGACTCTTGGAACCCCGCCAGGAACGTTTGGGATTTCGTGATAATTTTTAATTGTTAGAAGTTGTTGTCTCCTTAGCAGTAACCGTCCCTCAAGTGGTTAATGAACCCTTATATTGTTTTGGATTTTGAATCCAACAATGAGAGACGAGCTTGTCAACTGCTTTAAGTCGAGTTGTCTTTGCCTTTGTCCAATGCATGTAAATCTGAAGATTTGGAAGAGTTCTAAATGTCCAGATTTAGCCCTTTCGTCTATCAAAAGTTGATAGTCTTATGTTGTGCACATAAGGGATGCATGTGCATTTTTTAGAAAGTTTATTTTTCTGTGGATGTGCACTTTGATCAAATGTTGATCATGGTTAAGTGTTAACTTATTATTTTAAAAAAATCCCTTCATCAAATATTAAGTATACGGATGCCTTCCGATGGATGACACTCTTTCTGCCTCGATCGATGAAGTGTGGGCTTGCCAAAGCAATGTGCATTAATCTATCTTGGTAAGGGTGCTAGCGGATCATTGTGATATCCCACTGTCGACATCGGGTCTAACTTAACTAGGTGACCTCAAAGGTTGAGTGCCTAGAGGCATAGGGTTGGCATGCTCCATATGATGGATGCGAATAAAGAGTTATTCACCAACCATACAAGAATTGCATAGTGATGCAATTGACAAGTGTTGTCTACCTAAATAACCGCATTATGAGAGGAACGCCAAAGCGGACTCGTGGTGTTGGTGAAATACGGATCTTGTCCACTAAGAGAGTAGCTCGCATGGACTCTCCGAATTGATAGTGAGGGCTATCAATTTGAATAAAATAGTGGGAGTATTTAATTAAAGTCCAAATTAAAATAAATTGTATTTTGAAATTAAGGTACTGATTAAATTCTGCATGAATTCTTGTAGAATTCCATGGCAAGTGGTTCACATTCCACCTTGTCCCTGAGAGCTATCCTTGAGAAGGACAAGCTAAGTGGGACGAACTATATGGACTGGTATAGGAACCTGAGAATTGTTCTCAGGCAAGAGCGAAAGCTCTACGTCTTGGAAGTAGAAGCCCCCGAGGTGCCGACCGGGAACTCGTCCCGTGTTGAAAAGGATGCTTATAAGAAGTATACCGATGACGCCTTAGACGTCGAGTGCCTTATGCTTGCCACCATGAACTCTGAGCTTCAGAAGCAACACGAGAACATGGGGTGCAAGGAGATTGACGAGCACCTAAAGAAAATGTTTCAAGGGCAAGCTCGTCAAGAGAGGTTCGATGTCACGAAGGCATTATTTCAGTGCAAAATGGGAGCTCGAGACTCGGTTGGTACTCACGTACTCAAGATGATTGGGTATATAGAGAACCTGGAGAGACTGGGTTTTCCTCTGGGTCAAGAGTTGGCCACAGATCTTATCCTGCAATCGTTGCCGGATAGTTATGAGCAGTTCGTCTTGAACTACAACATGAATGAAATAGACAAGACACTGCCCGAGCTCCTAGGCATGTTGCGAACTGCCGAGATAAACATGAAGAAGGCCAAACCTGCTAGTCCCATATTGATGGTACATAAAGGCAAGGGTAAGGCCAAGGGCTTCAAGAAGACGAAGGTGGGACCTAAGTCACATCTTGAGCCCAAATCTTCTGCGCTGAAAAAGAAGAGCACCGTGAAGGAAGGGAAATGCCACCACTGTGGCAAGGCTGGTCATTGGAGGAGGAATTGTCCTTCGTACATTGAGGGTCTGCAGAAAACGAAGGGAGGTATGACTTCCGCTTCGAATATTTACGTTATAGAGATAAATCTTTCTGCTCCTTCATCTTGGGTATTGGATACCGGATGTGGTTCTCACATTTGTACAAATGTGCAGGAACTGAAAATGAGAAGATTGCCGAGTAAAGGAGAGGTGGACCTGCGCGTCGGCAATGGAGCAAGAGTTGCTTTTGTAGCCGTAGGGGTTTACCATCTTTCTTTGCCCAGTGGGCTTGTAATAGAACTTAATAATTGTTATTTTGTTCCGGCCATAACTAGAAACATTATATCCATTTCATGCTTAGACATGATTGAATTTTCTTTTATAATTAAGAACAATTGTTGTTCTATATTTAAGAATGATGTTTGTTATGCTGTACCTCAATTGTTTAATGGTCTTTATGTTTTGAACCTGGACCATCCGATCTGTAATGTAGATAATAATAAAAGACTAAGAACAAATGACTCAAATCCTACATATCTCTGGCATTGTCGTTTGGGCCATATAAACGAGAAGCGCATATCCAAGCTCCATAAAGATGGACTATTGGACTCATTTGATTATGAATCATTTGAGCGATGCGAGTCTTGTTTATTAGGCAAGATGACTAAAGCCCCTTTCACTGGTTATACTGAGAGGGCTGAGGATCTCTTGGGTGTTGTACATAGTGATGTATGCGGGTCCATGAGTTCTATGGCTAGAGGTGGGTATATCTACTTCGTTACATTTACTGATGATTTCAGTAGATACGGATATGTGTATCTTATGAAGTGCAAATCCGAAACTTTTGAAAAGTTCAAAGAGTTTAAGAATGAAGTGGAGAACCAATTGGGTAAAAAGGTTAAAGCACTCCGATCTGATCGAGGTGGCGAATACCTGAGTCATGAGTTCCGTGATCATCTGAAAGAGTGTGGTATTGTATCACAACTCACTCCACCTAGGACACCGCAGCATAATGGTGTGTCTGAGAGGAGAAATCGTACTCTGTTAGACATGGTACGGTCGATGATGAGTCATGCAGACTTTCCTGTTTCCTTTTGGGGTTTTGCTTTAGAGACTGCTGCAATGACACTGAATCGCGCTCCGACGAAAACGGTTCTAAAGACACCATATGAGATATGGGCTGGGAAGCGTCCTAGTTATGTCATTCATTAAAATTTGGGGCTGTGAGGCATACGTACGACGTCAAATGCCTGACAAGCTGGAACCCAAATCAGATAAGTGTTATCTGTTGGGATATCCTAAAGAAACGAAAGGATATTACTTTTACCTACCGTCTGAGGGCAAAGTGTTTGTCGCAAGGACGAGTGTCTTCTTGGAGAAAGAGTTCTTGTCAAGAAAGACGCAAAAGGTAGAACTTGAAGAAGTTCAAGAACCACAAGTAATGAATGAACCCGAGTTGGATTATGAGCCAGGAGTACAAGATATTGTAGCTAGAGAACCTGCTCAAGAGACACATGTCCTACGTAGATCTGGTAGACCAAGATTTGAGCCTGAGAGATATGGATTTCTCGTGTCTCAAATAGGTAATGTGTTGCTTATGGATCATGATGATGAACCAACAACCTACCAAGAGGCTCTGAATGGACTAGACTCCAACAAATGGCTTGAGGCTATGAAATCCGAAATGGACTCCATGTATACAAACCAAGTTTGGAACTTGGTGGAACCACCTGAAGGGGTACGACCCATAGGGTGCAAGTGAGTCTTCAAGAAGAAGACCGACATGGATGGGAATGTACAGACATTCAAAGGGCGACTGGTGGCTAAGGGTTTCAAGCAAATTCATGGTGTTGACTATGATGAGACCTTTTCCCCTATTGCCATGGTAAAGTCCATTAGGATATTGCTTGCTATTGCTGCGTATTATGACTACGAGATCTGGCAGATGGATGTCAAAACGGCTTTTCTAAATGGAAACCTCCTTGAGGAAGTGTACATGACACAACCCGAGGGTTTTGTATCCCCAAATGAAGCCACTAAAATATGCAAGCTGAATAGGTCCATCTATGGATTGAAACAGGCCTCTAGAAGTTGGAATCTTCGTTTTGATGAGAAAATCAAAGAGTTTGGTTTTGTCAAGAATGAGGATGAACCGTGTGTTTACAAGCGAATCAGTGAGAGTATTGTTGTCTTCCTGATATTGTATGTAGATGACATACTGCTGATCGGGAATGACATTCCGACCCTGCAAGTTGTTAAGAACAACCTAGGGAACTGCTTTTCTATGAAGGACTTGGGTGAAGCGACTTACATACTCGGTATTAAGATCTATAGAGATAGATCGAAGAAGTTGCTGGGTTTGACCCAGAGTACGTACATTGAGAAGGTGTTGAAGCGGTTCAACATGCTTGAGTCCAAGAAAGGATTTTTGCCCATGTCTCATGGTGTGAATCTCTCTAAGGACCAGTGTCCAAAATCTTGTGAAGATAAGGACCGCATGAAGTTGATTCCATATGCTTCGGCAATTGGGTCAATCATGTATGCAATGTTATGTACTCGACCCGATGTCTCTTTTGCTTTGAGCATGACTAGCAGGTATCAGTCTGATCCCGGTGAATGTCACTGGATAGCCGTAAAGAATATCCTGAAGTACTTGAGAAGGACTAAGAATGTATTCTTGGTGTATGATGGAAAGGAAGAGCTCGTTGTAAGTGGTTACACCGATGCCAGCTTCCAAACTGATAGGGATGATTCGAAGTCTCAGTCAGGGTTTGTGTTTTGCCTGAATGGAGGAGCTGTGAGCTGGAAGAGTTTCAAGCAAGAAACAGTTGCTGATTCTACAACTGAGGCCGAGTATATCGCTGCGGCAAATGCAGCGAAGGAGGCTGTATGGATTAGGAAACTCATCGGCGAGCTAGATGTAGTTCCTAGCATTGTTGGTCCCGTAGTTCTCTACTGTGATAACAATGGTGTAATTGCACAATCTAAGGAACCTAGATCCCATCAGCGCTCCAAGCACATACTTCGGCGGTTCCATCTTATTCGTGAGATTGTCGAACGAGGAGATGTGAACATTTGCAGAGTGCCGACTGAGGAGAATATTGCAGATCCACTGACAAAGCCTCTCGCGCAGAGAAAGCATGATGGTCATACTAGATCAATGGGTATACGATACCTGAGTGATCATCTCTAGTGGGAGTCTTGTGGGTTGCATGTAAAATATATATTTTGTTGGCTGTTTATTATTTATTCATATGATGAATTGTGTACCAATTATTTCCTTTTACAATTAATGGCAAGTTCTTTTATTATGATATACTGTTTCTATATGATAGAATAAAATTCGTGATAAATACCCTTAGAATGTTCGCTTTCATAGGACATCAAGTACGTGACTTGAATGTGAGAGCCTATGATTTCGAAGCTTCATTCTTAAAAGGTCCCTGGTCGAGGTATCATCGTAGAAGCTAAGGGTGATGATGATACATTAAGACTAGCATGTGTGTTGACTGATGACCGGTTCTCACAGGTCATGATATTGTGATATCAAGTCATCACGTGGGTACTTGTTAGTGAACAAGTTGTACTGGACAGACTCAACCTGAGACTACTTTGTGGATTGTTACTTAAAAGTGTCACAAGTAGGTCTCATTTGACAATGGTGTTGTGGTCCTTTGACCTGAAGTCACAGCATTCATCGAGTGAGGAAGAGCGTGCTTTGATGTCATCTAAAGTCTTCCTTGAAGAAGGTTGATGATAAGGGTGGTCGTTGGGTACGTTACGAATCATTTGAGTGTTTGGGTGTGAGCAGATATGAGATTTGTCCTCCTATATAACAGGAGTTGCATCCATGGGCCCCTTGATGGAATTGGACTGAGAAATACATGACCATGCTTGGTTGAGCCAATATGTGATATTGGGCTCACCATTCTCTGGAAGTCCGTTCTAGATCAAGAAACTTGGATTGAGCTATCATGAGAGTGACACGGTCCATGCCTCTAGTTCTTTCCGGATGTAAGGGACAAAGGGACAAAGACAACGCTGGAACATTGGTCATAAAGGCTTATGAGTTATGAACTCTTATTGCTTGGGGAGCAATGATGCATTGCTAGATGCCGCTCATTGTTTGTGAGGTTTTTGTTTGATACTTTCAAGATCAAGTGGGAGACTGTTGGAGTTACCATTGTGATCTAGAAGTGGTCAAACATGTAATCTCACTGTCAACGCGATATGAGCCTGCATGGTCGCACATAAGAGCATGTGGAGAAGTTGGAAGATTGACTGTGTTGGTAAAGGTTACCAATCACCATATAGAATCGGGGAGGTAAAGCAAATGTTGCTGTCGGAATTCGTCTGATATGATTCATCGGATTCGTTGGAATTCGTCGGATCGTTCCGTGGAAACTCGACGAATTATTACAGAGACCCTAAACTCGGCAAATGTTGCCGTCTGATATGATTCGTCGGAATTCGTCGGATTGTTCCGTGGAAACTCGACGAATTGTTACAGAGACCTAAACTCGGCAAATGTTGCCGTCTGATATGATTCGTCGGAATTCGTCGGATTGTTCCGTGGAAACTCGACGAATGCTGATTCGTGAGATCCCGACGAATTGTTACAGAAACCTCAAGTTCTCTGTATGGACTGCGGATAGCTATTCTTCTAGGTCTATTTATGCTTCAGGTATAAATAGAACTTGTTTTTAAAAAGGGTTATTTATTCTCTTCTTATGCGAACAAGAGGAGGAGCCGACGGGAGAGTTCCGCTCGAACCCTAGACGGAAGCGTTCCGCCCGAACCCTAGACGGAAGAGTTCCGCCGCCCTGTTCGCCTCCGAAGACCTCCTCGCCGGCGATCGTCGCCGTGATTGTTCTTTCTGGAGCGAACCTAGCAGTTCGTGGAAGTGCAAGGTGCAGTCGTATTTCTCCCGGCTCGTGTGGATCTCTGTAGAGACGTAGACATCATTCTACGTGAGGACTCTCGCATTGCCGCTGACAGAATTCTTCTTCTTGGAGCACCTAGGTTGGATTCGATCCAACTCCACTAAGGTAATTTATGCCTAGTAGTTTTCGTTACTTCTTGATTCAATGTTCATGGCCGATCCAAACTCTTTTGGGTTATTCTCTTTATTTCCGCTGCGCCTACATACGATGTATGGTTGTAGAAAAATCCAACAGCGAGAGCCCCGGAGGTGGGGTGGAGGCAACAGGAGGCAGGGCCCAGGAAGGGGTTTCCACCAGGGAGGGGGGAACTTCCAAGGAGGCCAAGGAAGACCCCATCAGCTAGGGTGGAGGCAGGGCCCGAGACCACCTCACCCCCACCCGCCTCAGCAGGCAATGGCGGTCAGTCGGGGAAGACCGGACAGGGGAAGGGGAGCCGGAGCTGGAGGGGTCGCTCCTAGAAGGGGGGCGGAGCTGCCCTTTTGTGACTTCCACGGGGAGGAAGGTCACGCAACGACCACCTGCCCTGAATTCTTGGAGATGAAGGAAGCCAGAGCTTCGACACCACGAGAGCAGCGAGATAGGAAAGAAGGGGAAAAAGTCTCATGTATCGGTCTGGGAGGAGGGTATTTATAGCTGTAGGTATGGGGCCCACCAAAAGATTCTCACCACGTCATCAAGGGGTTGGTGAACACCAGGGGTTGGACGTTTCTTCGCAAGCCTAAGAGAGCCTCGCGAAGAACGGGGATTGTGTACAACCCCGGTGTCCGCCATGTGGAAGGCAGAGACAAAGGAACCAACAAACGAGAAGAAGGAGGGCGAGCCAGAAGGCCGGGCGAGCAGGGATCTCGTCGGCCGCTCGCGAGAGGGAGAGCGGGCCAGGCCCTCGTCAAACGCTCGCGGGAAGACGAGCGAGCCAAACCTCTTGGCTCGCGAGAGGGGTTCTCGCGGGCGACTCGCCCAGGAAGGGTTCGTGATCGTTTTTTACCTAAAAACCCTTGGTGGTCTGCATTTCGCCCCTCCGAACAACGGAGCTTGGCTGTTGGCAGACCATTTTGGGCTGCATATAGCAAAAGCGTAAGACGGAATCCCGCTATTGGCAGACCAGGCTTAAAAAACTATAAATAGACCTTGAAGGGCACCTTGGGAGAGGATTCCAACCTCAACATTCTGAGCTTCTTCCTCCCTTGGTTATCTTGGCTTAGCTCTCAGGCTCTCCAAGGTGCCCAGTCTCAGCTTTGGCTTGGGAGGGGAAGCGCTCAAAGATCTTCCGGGTGTGTGGTGGGACCTCCTCGCTGCGACCAAGGGTCTGTGCTCAGTTCCGAGTCTCTGGTCGGTTCCTTCCAAGGAATCAGTAAGTGCCAGCTGCCCCTCAACTTGTTGAGGGTCCGAGACCCACAAAGAAAACAAGTCCTGGTTTCAACAAAGACCATAAGCCGACATTCTGCAGATAAGCTTGGACTTATCTTGGATGGAGCCTGATAAGACAAAAGAGGAAATGTTATGAATATAAAATATAAAACTGAGATATTTGTTGTATAAAACAAACTTATCTTTGAGCAAGCGGTGACTTGCTGGGCTGATATATGAGGCCCATGTATGTTGATGTATGTTGTGTTGTAATAAAAAAGTACATTTTCTCTATACTACAGCAACCAGTAAAACCTTTAAAACCTGATATACTTCTCTATTGAAAGTTTGATTTCTTCTTGATTAATCTCCTCAATTTATATACTATCACTAGTATCAGAGCCATCTGGTGTGCTTTATAAGACATCATAGGAGATTATGCCCACCTCATCAACCTTTTCCCTCTCACAAACCTCAATGGAGAGAAATACGACTTTTGGAGTATACATATGCAAGTTGTATTTCTATCACAAGGACTATGAGATATTGTCTCAAATGGCCCATCTGTGGCAACTTCAGATAAGCCTATAGAAGGACTAAAAGAATCTAAAATCTCTGATGAAGAAAGACAAAAGGATGCACGTGCTATCTGTATGATTTTCCTATGTGTATTTGAAGCAATTTTCCACGGATCATGGTGTCAGCAATAGCTAAAGAGGCATGAGATACTATCAGAGAAGAGTTTAAAGGAGATGAGAAAGTAGCGGCACTAAAATTACAAAATGCATGGCAGGCCTTTGAAACGTTGGGTATAAAACCTGGAGAAAGGGTGGAGGATCTACTAGCCCGGACCCTCCATTTAATGAATCAAATTCGTAGGTGTGGAGACACAATTGTGGATAGTAAAATTGTACCAAAAGTGTTACGCAGTTTACCTCCCAGCTTTTATCCCATAGTCACAGCGATAGAAGAATCAAAAAATTTAAATACCCTTCCTTTAGCTGCCCTCATGGGGTCATTAAAGACTCATGAAGAGCGATTAACTCATTTGAATACACCAATGGACCAAGCTTTTCAAGCTAAACTCCAGTTTAAGAAACCTAGATATGCTTATAAGAGAAGAGTAAATTCTAAAGCTCGAGTCCAACAGCAGCAGCAAGGTGTGAATTGGAATACGACTAAAAACAAAGGATCTCCCAAATTCCAATCAAATAGAACTCCAGGAGAGGAGTTTGTATTATTTGCAAGAAAACAAACCACCAATCCAAGGATTGTTTCTTTCGTTGCAAATGATGTAGTATTCCAAACCACTATGCACAGAACTGCTGGCATGAAGCTCAAGAGGAAGCAAAAGTATCTGAAGTGGAAAATCAGAAATGGGAAGAAATGTTTTATATACCAATTATTGATCAAACAACAAAAGAAAATACTTGGTATTTGGATAGTGGCTGTACAACATACATGACACATGACAAAACACAGTTTACCCAATTAGATGAAGCTACTAAAGCACAAGTCCTCTTAGGAAATGGAGACATAGCTAATATTGAAGGGAGAGGGACGATTGCTGTGCAAATACACCCAGGGGAACCGAAATTGATTCTTGATGTGTGTTATGCCCCCACCTTAAAGCAGAATCTCTTGAGTGTTGGTCAGCTGGTGAAAAGGGATTATATACTTACTTTTGATAAAACTGGAGGATATATACGTCAAGCAGGGTCTGGTGCCTTATTAGCCTCAACAAAGATCACCACCAATAGTTTATTTCTGCTGCATATGGGAGAGGTAAATCATTATGCATTCAAATGTGAAACTATGTCCACTATCATGCGTTGGCATCATCTGCTAGGCTACCTCCACTGACAAGCTATTAAAAAAAATGAAAGAATTAGAGATTGTGTCTGGATTACCTATATTTACAAAACAGGAAGCAGAATTATGTGAAGATTGTCCATATAGCAAGGCACATTAGTCACCTTTTCCTATTAAGACAATGGTAACATCACAACTGGCTTTGCAATTGGTACACGGGGATTTATGGGGACCTGCCTCAACTCCTTCTTATGGTGGTAAATGTACTATTTACTTCTAGTGGATGATTATTCTCGTTATATGTGGCTTTACCATTTGACAGCAAAAAGTGAAGCCTTCAATACCTTCTTAATTTTTAAGAAAGAAGTAGAAGTACACCAGGGGCTAAAGATAAAAACCTTGAGGAATGATAGGGGGGGGGGGGGGGGGGGGGGGGATTCACTTCTCAACAATTCAACATGTTTTGCCAACAAGAAGGTATAAAATGAGAACTAACAACTCCAAGTTCTCCTCAACAAAATGGAGTCGTTGAGAAGAGGAATCGAACCATTGTTGAAATGGCTCGAGCTTTAATGTTAGCAAAACATCTTCCTAAAGTTTTTTGGGCTGAAGCTACACAAACTGTTGTGTATATTTTAAATAGAGTACCTACCAAAACACTCAACAACAACACACCATATCAACAACTAAAACAAAGAAACCATCAGTGCAACATCTCAAAACTTTTGGGTGTGTAGCTTATTCCCTTAGTCCTGCAGAAGGGAGAGATAAGTTAGACAATAAGAGTGAAAAATACATCTTTGTAGGATATAGTGAACAATCGAAAGCATATCGATTGTTCAATCCCCTAACTAAAAAGTAATTGTCTCTCGCAATGTTATATTTAATGAGCTAGCTGAATGGAAGTGGAAGTGAGAAGAACCTCCATCTCATCAACCACATGTGACGGTTGAGCAAGTAATATACCCCATCCAGATTACCACAGATGAGCACAGGGAGGATAGTTCTCAGGTCTTATTGTCTGAGGAACCTAGTTCTTCATCATCCTTGCCACCTAAAACACGAAGCCTACAAGAGATTTATGAAGAGACTGAAACATCCCTTATGTATGCAACTCCTAGTACTTATGAAGAAGCTTGCACCAATCCAATTTGGAAATCAGCTATGCAGGAAGAATGGGAGACTATCCAAAGAAATGATACATGGACTTTAGTAGATCTTCCCCCAAATAAAATACCTATTGGAGTGAAGTGGATCTTTAAGACCAAATATACAGACAAAGGTGAAATTGCTAAACAGAAGGCACATTTAGTTGTGAAGGGATATACTCAAAGACCCGGTGTAGATTATAATGAAACATTTGTTCCGGTTGCCCGAATGGATACCATTCGATTGCTTTTAGCTCATGCAACTCAACAAAAATACCCTGTCTATCATTTGGACATTAAGGCAACTTTTCTCAATGGTGTTCTTAAAGAGGAAATCTATATGGAACAACCCAAGGGGTTTATTCAGCATGGGTCTGACAAGACAAAAGTATATTGACTACACAAAGCTTTGTATGGGCCTAAACAAGCCCCAAAAGCATGGAATGAAAATATTGACCAGTATTTTATTACACAAGGTTTTCACCGTTGTGTATATGAGCCATCTCTTTATCCGAAACACCATGGAGCTAAACAACTCATTATTGGGCTATACGTAGATGACATGCTAGTAACTTGAAACTCTCCATCTATGATACATGAATTCAGGCGCACAATGCAGTCAATGTATGAAATGACTGACTTGGGTTTAATGCAATATTTCCTTGGTATTCAAGTGCAGCAGTCCCATATAGGTATATTCTTAACTCAACAAAAATTTGCAATGGAATTACTGATCAAGGCCCAATTTGAGCATGCAATGCAACATTAACACCGATGACAACAAATGAAGTCTCGTGGATAGATAATCAGGATGAATCTGTAAATGCCTCTGAATACAGGTCTCTCGTTGGCTCACCTATGTATCTTACTAATACCCGACCGGATATAGCTAACGCTGTAAACCTGGTCGCCCGCTTTATGGATGAGTCTACCAAATGCCATCTCCTTTCAATACATCGGATCCCGAGATCTCTTAAAGGTATGATTGATCTTGTGCTCAATTATAAGCTGGATCAACACCCCAAACTACATGGCTATGTAGATTCAGATTGGGGATCTAATGTCAACAGCAGAAAAAACACTACGGGTTTCTTATTTCTGTTGGGATCGAAAGCTATTGCCTGTGGAGTCCGCTAGCAACCAACTGTAGCATTGTCCACAACTGAAGCGGAGTATATGGCACTCAGCACAGCTGCCTGTGAATGCCTATGGCTCAAAAGAATACTGAATGATATTCTAAGAACAGAGGAAAGTAAATCTACCAATATCTTGTGTGATAATACTGCTGTGAGCTATTTAGCTTACAATCCAATAACGCAGAAAAAAGCAAACATATAGATCTTCAGTTACATTGTATCCGAGATCTAGTTGAAAAGGGGCTTATTTCTGTGATGCATTGCCCGTCGCAACATCATATTGCAGATGTATTAACAAAGCCTTTACCGCGTCTGCGCTTCACTGATCTACGAACACAAATGGGCGTTGGACGAATGACGGCTTAAGAGGGGGATGCCGTCGTGAAGAATATCGTCGTGAAGAAGACCATAAGCCTACATTCTGCAGATAAGCTTGGACTTATCTTGGATGGAGCTTGATAAGACAAAAGAGGAAATGTTATGAATATAAAATGTAAAACAGAGATATTTGTTGTATAAGACAAACTTATCTTTGAGCAAGCGGTGACTTGCTGGGCTGATATATAAGGCCCATGTATGTTGTGTTGTAATAAAAAAGAATATTTTCTCTATACTACATCAACCAATAAAACCTTTAAAACCTGATATACTTCTTTATTGAAAGTTTGCTTTCTTCTTGATTAATCTCCTCAGTTTATATACTATCATCGTCTAGTTGCGAAAGGGTTCACCCAAACTTATGGTGTTGACTTCTTTGACACCTCTCTCGTTGCCCGTATCAGCACCATTCAGGTTCTCTGTTACGGTCAATAAGGAGTGGCGAATGTTGCAACTCGATGTTAAGAATGTCTTCTTCTATAGTGACTTACAAGAGGAGCTATACATAGAGCAACCTCATGGTTATGTTGCTCAGGGGGAGTCTCAGGTCTGCAAGCTACGAAAGACTATCTATGGCCTCAAGGAAAGTCCTCGCACTTGGTTTGACAAATTCAGTCAGTATCATCTCTACTATTGGTTTTTCTAGAAGTACTACACATCATTCTCTCTTTATACGGAAGACCACTCACGGGCTGGTTGTTCTCGCTGTATATGTTTATGACATCCTTCTCACGGGCGATGATTCATCTGACATAGCATTGACAAAGAAACATTTGCATAAACACTGTTATCAAAGACATGAGCTCCCCAAAGTACTACCTGGGCATCGAAATTGCGAGAAGGCGCAACTCTGTCGTTCTCTCCCAACGCAAGTATGCTCTTGACCTTCTCAAAGAAATTGGTCTTCTTAGCGCAAATGCCAGATGTCCAATGACTGTAGGCGAGGACAAATTTTGGAATGAGAATTCGCCTCTTCTTCCGAATACTACATTTTATATGCGGTTAGTTGGTAAACTTATTTTCCTTACAACAACAAGACCAGACATCTGCTACGCGGTTGGAAAGTTAGTCAGTTCATGCAAGCTCCCAGGGAGTGCCATCTGCAGACAACTTTAAAGATATTAGAGTATATCAAAAGGTCTCTTGTTTCAAAAGAACAACCATCTACGCTTAAAATCCTATTCCGATGTTAGTTATGCATATGAAAAAGGTGATCGTAAGTCCACCTCCGGGTTCTGCACGTTCGTTGGTGGCAATCGTGTTACCTGGAAAAGTAAAAAGCAAGCTGTGGTGTCCAAGTCAAATGCTGAAGTAGAATATAGAAGTATGGATCAAACCGCATGTGAATTAAAGTGATTACGAGCACTTCTAATGGACTTCGGAGAATTCTACCATCATCCTCGACCTATGCTTTGCGTCAATAAAGCAGTCATCTATATCTCAGAATTTAGGCTCCGTTTGACAATCCACTTTGACACTAGTCCTGTTTAAAAAGGCCACTAGAGTAGTGTTTGGATATCGCCGGTTTAAACTAGCCGTTTTGTAATCGGCCGTTTCATAACCTCCAGCCTCATATGCCTCCAGCGTTAGTTTTGGACCGACCGTTTTGTTCTCCCAGGCTTTAAGCATGCAAATTTTCACAAGTCCCGTATATGTATATATATATGAAAAATTACCTAAACGATAAAAAACTAATTACTAATTACCGTTTAATTCCTAATGTGCAAAAAAAATAATTTTTATCTTTAAAGAATAATAAAATACTTTTTTGTAAAATAATATATTTAAAAATATAGTTTGATTTAGAAAATGCAATTAAAAAAATAAATTAATTAGTTTTTTCATCATTTGATTAGAAAATACAATTTTAAATCTGCCGCCGAAAGTTGGCCAAACAATTTCTCAGTTTTAAAAACACAGTTTTGAAAATACAGTTATGAAAATACAGTTTTAAAAATACAGTTAGTTTTAAAACTTCTCCCTTTTAAACGACACTGGTATTCCAAATAGAGCCTTAGTCTTCCATGAAAAAATAAAGCACATTGAGGTCGGCTGTCACTTCATCAGAGAAAAAGTTTTGAAGAAGCAGATTTGCGCCCGTTTGTCACTTCAGAAAAAGAGTTGGCTAATATTTTTAAAAAACAAGTTACTTTATCATTCTAAGATATATGTGATAAGCTGAGCATGATTGACATATATGATCCAGCTTGAGGGATGTGTTGATAAGGACGGGGGGGGGGGGGGGGGTACTCTTGGTATAATTGACCGATGTTGGTGGTCTGTGCTGTCGAGTATTAAAATTTGGGCGATTACTCATTGTGTAACTGCCCGAACAACTGTCCCACCTTTATGTTTTTAGTCTCACATTGACAATTGTAAAATCTTTCTCCTCCTCTGTTTTATATAAAAAGGTGCACCCTCATGTAATATTCAGGTTTTTTGGAAATAAAACATTTAGTTATTTTTAATTTCTCACACAACTTTCCTTTAACGAGGATTAGAATTAACATCTAAAAAAATTAGTAGGAATAACAATAAAAAAGAAGCAAAGTAAGATTTCAGTGAGGGGGAGATAGAATGATACCCAACATATTTCTTAATAGGGTATCTAGTACGCCCATTATAAATCTATGGAAGATTGGATTTATCTCCATTGATCATCTCAGTATCCGGATCTTGTGGGGTGGGATTGGACAGTGGATCATAAGTATCAATATATTTATTTGAACTTCTGACTCGTTTTATATGGTAGAGTTGAAGTTTCATTCTTCTGTTATAGATAGGCAAGCATACCAGTAGTATCAACAAAAGTAAGAAGGGCATGCCTCATATATTGGCTCTTAGCATCTTTATCTACTTGAAACTAGGGTTGGGCATATTATTCGAAACTTGAAAGTTGCTCGAAAATCGCTTAGATATTGTGTCGAATCAGAATCACTTACAATTGATTCGACTCAATTTGAGTTAATTCAATTTGACTCGAATCACATTTCAAGTCGATTTCAAGCCTACCTTGAATTGCTCAAAATATGATTCGAATCAACTCGAATTATTTTAAAATAAAAAAACATCCAAATCTTAATTGAAGGAGTAAATCTTTAAAGGGCTCATTTTAGGGGTGTGCATACAAATAAAAAACTAGCCGAACTGCACAAACCAAACCGATTTTGAATTGAACTCAATGGTTTGGTTCGATTTCGATTTTTCGCTCCAAAAAATCAAACAGCACCGACTAATAACACACATAAAAATATTGCCAAAAATGATCTCATTGAGTTATGGTCCTTGGCGATATGCATAAGCTTGTGTGGGTAGCATTGGCAAGAGCAAGGAGCTCGTGCGGATGAAATCGCCGGGTGTTTAAGTCACGAGAGGTATGGAACTCGCAGGGGATGGAGAAGTCCTCGATTGAAGAAGTTGTAGGAGGCGACCGGTTGATCGCGTGGGAGGTCTTGTAGAACCCTCGTCTGGTTATTGAAGTTGCAGGAGGTGGATCCTGCAGAAGTTGTGACTTCACAAAATTGCGGGAGACGAGCGCGGGCATTCCCAAAGCTGCGGACAGTGGATGTATGCACATGGAGGTCTCGTGGAAGGCAGAGAGTGTTCATGTGAGATCGGAGGGGTTCATGTGAGACCGAGAGTATTCATACAAGAGTAAGTGAGAGAACATCGATGAAATTCTCCATGCTTCGACATTATGTGAGAATTTGAAATATAAAATATATTATTCCAAAAAATTAGACTTACATTGGAACATGCTACCACTCAAAATTGCAACCCTATATCTGAGAGAGGAGGGGAAGAGAGGAAGAGGCAGGAAGAAAAATAACCACTAAGGTTCCCACTTTTCAAAATACTATCAACGATACCGATTACAATGCCCCCGTGGGTTTATATAACACCTCCGATCCGAATACAAAAAGAAAGATATTATTTACTGCCGACGTGTCGCTAGCGGGCCTTTCACGGCGCTTGTATACTTGCCACACTGGAGGACATCCCTCTCCTTCCGCATCCGTAACAGTGCCACCCTATGGAAAATTTGCCTTGTCCTTAAGGTAAAAGTCTAAAAACTGAGCACGAAAAATAGTTTTGTCCACCCATGTGGCCTTCGTCTATGGATGATCATGCTAATGCACCAAAACCTGCTCGACCGAAGACTCCACTCGACTGATGGTGCGTGTGTCCGTGTTGAGCTGAAGGAGGTAGCCCAACGAGGTGAGCCCGGGAGCCAGCGGGGGCAGAGAAACCTCGACCAGCTAGTCTCCAATAACCCTTTGTGCTGAGAGACGTGAAACATTGGGTGGATGCGGTTGTCGGGAGGCGATACGCCTGAGGGCCCACCCGTGCAACAATCTCAAATGGGCCATAGAACTTGGTTGCTAGCTTGGAGTGGGTCCGCAGTGTGACTGAAATTTGGCGGTGTGGCCGAAGCTTGACGAACATGGTATTATCTTTAGTGAATTGGATGTCGTGGCGGTGGAGTTTGGCAAAAGTATCCATCCGGTCTTGTACACGCTGAAGGTGCTGGCGCAATTGTAGGAATATTGAATCCTGATCGCGAAGTAGATCAGACAGAGATGTTACGACGCATTCGCCGGTGAGGGTACGTGTGAGTGATAGTTGGGTCGTCCATAGACTGCCTCAAATGGAGTGGTCCTGAAAATGGTGTCTAAAGAGGTGTTAAACAGGTACTCTGCCCAGGAAAGCTAATCCCTACATGCCCGTGGATGATCGCATGCAAAACATCGCAGATATGTCTCCAATCAACAATTCATCACCTCGGACCGCCCGTCTATCAGGGGGTGGTAAGCTATACTCATATGGAGTTGGGTGCCCTGCATCTTGAACATCGACTTCCAAAAGGAGTATAAGAATAAAGGGTCGCGATCACTCAAAATGGAGCGAGGAACTAGACCACCCCATCAATTAAAACTGTGACAACCACTGGTGCAGTAAACGGATGTTGCAGTAAACAAATGAGCGTACTTTACATAGCCTTTTATGTTCTATTTTAGCCTGATTCTCATGAGGTTTCACTCTTATTTTATGTAATTCTATTATACAGATACTTCTTATTCTTACTTTCGATCATTTGAGCGAGTTTTAGCTAATTTGAGCATGTTTGTGTTTAATTCATGCATTCCCTTCCTTGCTGTGTCTATTTATATTTTATTGCATGGAATGTGTCTATCTTTGTGAATTCTGGTGGGTACGGTTGTTTTTCATGCATGTATAGACTTGTGCTGAATTTCTGGGGAGTTTTCGGCCCATTTCACATTGTTGGCCACTGGTCGTGTGTTTTCCTTCACGCATGATCAGTGGACCCTTCGTGCACGACCAGTGGTCGTGCGCGTTATTTGGCCGGAATTCTCCAGACAATCGCACGAGTACTGACCCTTCTTCGCGCACGAGTATAGGTTTCTTTGCGCACGATCAGTGGTCGTGTCTTTAAATTTTCTCGACGATTTTACCTCCCACCAGCTCTTGTCGTTGCAAGCTTCTTCGCGTACGAGTCTAGGACTTTTCTTAGCGCACGACCAATGGTCGTGCGACTACTTGTGCGCTCTTATCTTTCTGACGATTTTGGTACAAATTCCTTGGCGCACGAGTATAAGACTTTCTTTAGCGCACGACCAGTGTTCGACTGGTTGTGCGACTACTTGTGCACGTTCTTTATTTCTGCTGCCTACAAATACAAGATTTGATGGAAATGACGGGATCCGTGATTTTCCATCCAAAACAGCTCCGCAGTCAACGCCCTAGGGGCGATTTTTCATCCTCCAAGGGTTACAGATCATCCCCTAAGCTCTCTCCTTCATCCAAGAGCATCCAAGTAAAGAGCAAGCTTCCATTTCCTCTCCGCAAGCTAGGATCCTGAGGTGGAGACGTGGACGGTGCATTGAGAAGATGGGCTAGAAGGTGTGACAACTTCAAGGACCCCGGATGACAACCCACGATCGGAGCTACAAAGGAGCAGTCCTCCGGATCCACGGAGTAGTCTCGAGCACTGTTTGTATCTCTTCTTCTATTTCCGCACATTAGGTAGATGAATGGTTGTCTCTTCTATTTTTGATGATGGTTGTGAACATGGTTTTCTTAAGTGTTAATCCTTGTGATTTGGTGTCTTCCATGTTCATTTGAGATGTTTAGGAGGCCTAACCTCTTGTATACTTTGTTTTCCATTTGAGTGCTCTTGTTGAATGTTGAGAGAGAGGTTTACCTGAGGATTTGTTAGGTGCAACGAGCGAAGCGGAGGTTTGCGACCCACGGAGGTGCGAAGCGGTGTAGGCGACCCGCATAGTTGTAGTTTCCTTTTCTCGCATTAGCTTTAATCCGAAACCAAACCCCCCGTTAAACCCCAACTTAAGAGACTTCAATCTCAAGTCTCTCCTCAAACGATCAATCCACCCTGCCATGTTCCATGTGAGATTCGATACCCGGAGATTTATTCCCGTTTTATTATCACTTGACAACGACCGGTTCACTGCCGTTCGGACCGTATTCTCGCTCCCGCCTTTAGCAGTGCGGATGCACATCACGCCAAGTTTTTGGCGCCGTTGCCGGGGAACACGGCACGTGTGATTCGTTGTTTGGAAGAATCTTGAGATTGTTTCCCTTCCTTCGTATTTCACGCCTTTTATTTTGTTTTGTCATTTTTCGTTCAAATTTTGTCTTTACATTTCTTCTTGGGAGTTTGACATCAAACACCACCACCATGAGTAATGATTCACGCACACGCTCTTGCACCGATAGTTTTGAGATCCCATTAGACCTGATTCAAATTGTGCAACAACCTTTACAATTCAGCGCAACTCCCGAAGATGATGCCGTGTCACATCTTCAGGCATTCTTATAAATCTGCAACACCTTTAATTACGCTAGCTCGACAAATGAACTCTTCAAATCCCGCCTCTTTCCATTCTCACTTTAGAAGAGAGCGAGAAGCTGGTACCATGATTTGCGAAGTGAATTCATCCCGACTTGGGAGTAGTTAGAGAAATAATTCATTGCGTACTTTGTCTTACCTCAACAACAGTCGGAGCGCTACTACGACGTCCTCAATTTTAAGCAAGAAGAGGGGGAATCTCTAGCTGAAGCATGGGAAAAGTTCATCCGGCTTCAACGTCGTAGCCACACGCATTGCATTTCTGGGGCCACCTTGATCCAGGTATTTTATTTCGGCATGTTTCCTTCATTGCGTACGTTTATTGATGCTGCTGCAGGCGGTGCTCTTCTTAAGAAAACACCGGTTGAGGCAACTCTAAATAATTGAAAACTTCACTTTCACGAGTCATCGGTGACCGGATTCATATATGGCAAGTAGCTCCGCTTTAGTTTGTGCAGCCATTTGTACGTCAGAAATAGTAGAATGTGACAATGACGGCGATTGGAGGTTGATAAAGTTTCATGCATTCGCGGATTGGGCTGATGAGGCATTCAGAGCGCTTCAGGTGTCAATCACAAGACTGCATGACTGCATATGTACTCTTACCAACTTATTCATGCAAAATTTTGTGGGCAAACCAGATGCTTTGAACGTCTTGCAGTTACGCAGCGGAAGAAACGTCGATTACTCGAATCATAGATTTGCTGCTTCTGATGAACTTGTTCACTCCTCTCCAGCTGTTGACGATGCACAACCCTCTACTCTGTTGCCTCCTGTTTAACCAATTACCTGCACCAACCCTCCATTTCCTCATCAGTTAAAGAACGTAACGAAAGATGGGTAGTTCGTGAAATTTCTAAATATGATGAAAGACGTGCAAATCAACATTCCTCTTGTTGATGCACTTACTCAAATGTCTGGATATGCCAAATTCATGAAAGAACTTTGGCGAACAAGAGAAGGATTGAAGAACTGGATCTTGTGAGTCTATCCGAGAACTGCTCGGCCATACTCTCGAATCAGCTCCCCATTAAGCGAAAGGACCCGGGCAGTTTCTCTATTTCATGTTCAATCAGACAGTTAGCGGATCACTCAACTAAGATACCACAGGGGGTTATTGATGATATCTTAGTGCGGGTGGGAGATTTCTCCTTCCCCGTTGATTTTGTGGTTCTTGAGATGGAGGTGGATCGCAAGTTCCCGCTGATTTTGGGACGTCCATTCATGGTGACTGCCCCCGCCATCATCGATGTTGAGAGTGGGAAGCTTACTCTGCGAATAGGTGACGAAGCAGTCATTTTCGATGTCAATGGGGGAATGAAACCCCAGACATGTGATTCCCTTTCCAGTTTGGCACTTTGAAGATCTTTATTCTTGCTAACTCTCTGACTCAGATTGCTTTATGCTTACGCTGCCCAGTCTATCAGAGAGTTTTGATGAAGAATTAAGGGGATACAAAACTCGTACCCCTGTCACCTCCAATTCCTCATTTGTTACCTCTACCTCCTTGTTCTACGTTAAAAGCATTGTCTGCACATCTTAAATACACTTATCTTGGGTAGCAGGGCGAGCTGCCAGTTATCATTTCAGCTCAACTCTCTACTGTTGAGGAAAAACTCTTAGTTGATATCTTGCGCCTACACAAAGGAGTCTTCGGGTGGACCATTAATGATATAAAAGGTATTAGCCCGGCCGTGTGCATGCACAAGATCTTGATGGAAGAAAACTTTCACCTTTTAGCATAACCTCAGAGGCATCTCAATCCAAGAATGCAGGATGTACTGAGAGAGGAAGTAGTCAAGCTCCTCGATTCTGGAATTATTTATCCGATCAGCGATAGTAAATGGGTCAGCCCCGTGCAGGTTGTTCCAAAAAAGGGGGGAACGACTGTAGTCTTGAATGAACAAAATGATCTTCTGCCTACACGCACGGTCACGGGGTGGCGGGTATGTATTGACTACAGGAAGCTGAATGACGCGACAAGAAAAGATCATTTCCCTTTGCCCTTCATTGATCAGATGTTGGAGAGATTAGCGGGTCATGAGTTCTACTGTTTCTTGGACGGATACTCCGGCTACAAGCAGATCGCCATTGACCCAGATGATCAGGAGAAGACAACTTTCACCTGCCCGGTTGGAACCTTCGCTTTCAGAAGGATGCCTTTTGGCTTGTGTAACGCACCCACCACCTTTCAGTGGTGCATGACTGCTATTTTTCATTATATGGTGGAAGATTTCTTGGAGGTATTCATGGATGATTTTTCCCTTTTCGGATCGTCATGACGTATGCCTCCAGAATCTATCCAAAGTTTTGCAACGCTATGAAGACACTAATTTATTCCTCAACTGGGAGAAATGTCACTTCATGGTGTGAGAAGGAATTGTGCTCGGGCATAAAATCTCCAAGACCGGAATAGGAGTGGACCAAGCGAAGATTGATGTAATTCAGAAGCTTCCGCCTCCGTCTTCTGTTAAGGACATTCGTAGTTTCTTGGGACACGCTGGGTTTTATCGAAGGTTCATCAAGAACTTTTCTGAAATTTCTAAGCCGCTTTGCAACCTTTTGGGGAAAGATGTACCTTTCCATTTCGACAACAAATGTCTGAACTCATTCTCTATTTTGAAGGAAAGGCTGGTAACTGCCCCTATCCTTGTTTCTCCGGATTTTTCCGCTCCTTTTGAACTCATGTGTGATGCCAGTGACGTCGCAGTTGGGGCTGTTTTGAGGCAAATCAGGAATAAGGTTTTCCACATGATTCATTATGCGAGTCGCACATTGAACGATGCCCAACAGAACTACACAACCACTGAAAAAGAACTCTTGACAGTAATATTTGCTTTTGATAAGTTTCGAGCATACCTCATCCTTTCAAAAGTGATCGTGTCCACTGACCATGCTGCTTTGAAGTATCTTCTGGCCAAGAAGGATGCCAAGCCCCGCCTTATTCGTTGGATTTTGCTGCTCCAAGAACTTGATATTGAAATCAGGAATAAAAAGGGGGTTGAAAATGTTCTTGCTAATCATCTTTCTCGCATTGAGGGGGCCGATGATGATGACGAGAATATTGTAGCCATCGACGACACTTTCCCTGACGAGAAGCTGTTTTCAATTGCCACAACTGCGGTATCCCCCTGGTTTGCGGACTTTGCTAACTACCTCGCCTGCTGGCTCCTCCCTCAAAATTTAACTTTCCAGCAAAAGAAAAAATCTTTATTGACATAAAAAACTATTTTTGGGACGAACCCCTCTTATTTCACATGTGCGCTGATAATATTATCCGCAGATGCATCCCCGATGAAGAAATTTCGTCTATTCTCTTCCATTGTCATGACGGTGAAGCAGGTGGGCATATGAGACCGAGCCGGACAGACCAGAAAGTGTTACAGTCAGGGCTCTTTTGGCCCACACTGTTTAAGGATGCCCACGCCTAAGTTGCAAAGTGCGACCGCTGCCAACGCTCCGGGAACATCTCAAGGAGGGATGCAAATGCCATTAAATAACATTCTTGTCTGTGAGCTCTTTGATGTTTGGGGCATTGATGGGCCCCTTTCCTGCCTCTTTCCCTTTCCTGCCTCTTTTGGGAAACAGCCTGGTGGCAGTGGATTATGTCTCCAAATGGGTTGAAGCTGAGGCCTTCTCCACTAATGATGCCAAGGTGGTGACGGAATTCCTGCACAAGAATATCTTTGCTCGTTTCGGTACGCCTCATACAATTATCAGTGATGTTGGGAGCCATTTCTGCAACCGCACCTTCGAAGCTTTGCAAAAAAAATGTGGTGTGCACCATAAGGTTGCACTCGCATATCTCCCCCAAACTAGCGGGCAGATAGAAGTCTCTAACCGGGAGTTAAAGTGCATAATCGAGAAATCCGTACACACAAATCAGAAAAATTGTGCTAATAAGCTTGATGACGCATTGTGGGCTTACTGCACTGCTTTCAAAACGCCAATCGGTATGTCTCCATTCAAGTTAGTTTACGGAAAAGCTTGCCACCTTCCTGTCGAACTTGAGCACCGTGCCTTTTGGGCAACCGAGTACCTAAATTTCACGATGACGAAGTCTGGAAAATGCCTCCTCTCGCAGCTTAATGCTTTGGAAGAATTCAGACATGAAGCTTATGAAAATGCCCGCTTGTACAAAGAAAGGACCAAAAAATGGCATGCCCAGCGGATTCGTCATAAAGAGTTCAAGGAAGGTGACTCAGTCTTAGTTTACAACTCACGTTTGTGGCTCTTCCCAGGAAAGCTCAAATCCAGGTGGTATGGACCGTGCACCTTCACTCATGTTTTTCCATTCGGAGCTGTGGAGTTATACTGTGCAAAGAAAAGTCTATTTAAAGTTATTGGTCAACGCCTAAAAAAGTACAATGGCGAACCCTTCGAGCGTGCGTGCAATTTTATTGAACTCTTTGATTTTCATGGTTAAACAGTATTTATAACTGTTAATACAGGTATTTGGTCCAGCTCAAGGACGTTAAACAAAGCGCTCTTGGGGCACCCCAATGTTATCCATGCTTTACTTTCAGTTTTATTTAATTGGTATAATCCTATATAGTATGGTATGTGTTTCTCTGCATTTTACCAAACCGAAACTGGGAGTAAAATTGTGAGCTAAATTCAGACTTAGCGTCTTCCGGAATGCCCCATTTTCGGGCATGGGTAATGAATCCCTTCTTCCCCTTTTTCATTTTCTAGCTTGCCTCTCTTTTAATTACATGATTTTCTCGCATTGAGGGCAATGTTCCGTTTAAGTCTGGGGGGTAGTTTCGTTCCCACGTGTGTAAGTACTCGCTTCACGCTTTCCGTTAGCATCACCTTTTCTTTTAAAAATTATTTTGCTCCAAAATTTTAAAAAAATTTCACTTTTTATAGCTCTATGTATCGTATTCACCGCACCCGCTTAGATTCGGCTTTAATTTTTGTTAGTCTCATTTAGTTCAATTTTCTTAGGAGCGTAGGTTATACTAATTTATAGTTGCAAAATCAAAATCGGGTAGTGAACCGTAGACTCATGCATTGCTCCTAGTTGAGTGCCCATGTTCTCAGATAGAAATAGATTTAGAGTTAATCGCTAGCTTAGGTTAAATACAATGTAATTTTACTTACTATTGTTGGCTTTTATATCCACTCTTCATTTGAATGTAATCGAGTCCGACGCTAGTGTAGAGTTGTGTGCAGTGCCGTTAGTGTCGTATTATAGACTCACGATGAGGGGGTGTCCTTTCTCAGTATCTAGAACTCGCCCCTAGCGACCTTCGAAGCATGTGCATTCAACACTAATTAACTCTAGGGTTATGATTTATGCCTTTACTTGGATAGTTTGAGCCTTCATGCCTAACCTAATTTTCACTACCTTTGCGAGCCAAAATTGAGCCTACACTTCTCCTTTGATCACCTCCACCTCAATAACACCAAAGCCAATTTGCCAAAATCCCCATCACGCTTAGCTTGAGCTTTTGCTAATTTCGATGGCGATTCTAATTCCGTTAGTCGGTGAAAAATTCCATTTTATCATTTGGGCGTGTTTAACAATCATTTATGAGAATAGAAAAAATTGAAAATATTGTCTTGCTAAAATATCCTTTATTGTGGTGTTTGGCGAGCGGTGAGTAACCCCCCATTTGTTAAAAGCTAAGTCTGTGGGTGTTACCCAAATTTGTATGCGGCGGTTTATTTCCGATTTGAGAGCTCACGTCATTTGCTTAAGTATGATTTAGCCTTTCTCTCCCTATTTGATATCCATACGGCCATACCTTAAGCCTAAGCCAAATAATTCTCCAACTTAAGTCCTAAGGATCTTTAGAGTTAGTTAATGTTGAATGCAGTGGAGAAAGTGTAACCGGACGATCCTATGACCATCGTCATTGTTGGATTTCCTTGGAGGCCACCATAGTAGTTTTGAGTCTTTAACACCGCACTGAGCTTTCGCCTACACGATGCGTATGACGGATCACTTAGTTCTCTTGATAAGAGTGGATATAGCCTTAGAATAGTTTGTTTAGTTGCATTGTGTTTGATTTTAGGTTTAGAGATTTTTCTACTCTACTATTATCTTCCATGGGCACGAGATTTCTCGGTCCACTTTCCTGTTTTGATTCAATTTGTAATTAGCATAACGTACTCCCCTTAGGTAGTTGAATTGCTCGAGACGAGCAATAATTCAAGTCTGGGGGTATTTGATGAGCGTACTTTACATAGTCTTTTATGCTCTATTTTGGCCTTATTCGCACGAGGTTTCGCTCTTCTTTTATGTAGTTCTATTATACAAATACTTCTTATTCTTACTTTCGATCATTTGAGCGAGCTATAGCTAATTTGAGCATGTTTATGTTTAATTCACACATTCCCTTGCTGTGTGTCTATTTATATTTTGATTGCATGGAATGTGTCTATCTTTGTGAATTCTGGTGGGTAGGACTGTTTTTCATGCAGGTACAGACTTGTGTTGAATCTCCAGGGAGTTTTCAGCCCCATTTCGCATTGTTCGCCGCTGATTGTGCGTTTTCCTTCACGCACGATCAGTAAACCCTTCACGCACGACCAGTGGTCGTGCGCGCTATTTGGCCGGAATTCTCCAGACGATCGCACGAGTGTTGGCCCTTCTTCGAGGTTTCTTCGCGCATGACTAGTGGTCGTGTCTTAAAAATCTTCTCGACGATTTTGCCTCCCACCAGCTCTTGTCGTTGCAAGCTTCTTCGCGCACGAGTATAGGACTTTTCTTAGTGCACGACCAATGGTCGTGCGCCTACTCGTGCATTCTTATCTTTCTGACGATTTTGGTACATGTTCCTTGGCGCACGAGTATAGTACTTTCCTTATCGCATGACCAGTGTTCATGCGCCTACTCGTGCACGTTCTTTATTTCAACTGCCTATAAATATAGGATTTGATGGAAATGACGGGATCCACGATTTTCCCTCCAAAACAGCTCCACAGTCAACGCCCTAGGGGCGATTTTTCATCCTCCAAGGGTTAGGGACTAGGAAGCACCGGTACGGGTTTGAGTGCCGGGTACGATACATATCCGGTACGGCGGTTCGCCAAAATTTAAAAAATAAGGATACGGGTGCGGCAGGTTACATTGTATTAAATATAATAAATCTATATGTATAATCTCACAAATGTAATTAAAAGTCCTAAAAATAATAAAACATCAAACATAATTGCATAAATCACCATTTGAAGTACAAATTCATAGTTAATGCAATATAATATGAAGTTCTCAAACAAAAAATATTTATAATCATTTCAAATTTAAGGATGTTTATCAGTCATTTTCTTCCTCTTCTTCTCCATTATTGGAGATTAACGCATATTCAACTTCTGGTTCGTCTAGAGACAAGTTAGCAAAATATTAAACATAGAAAAATTTATGTCGAACAAGTAGAAATAGTACCAATCTGAAACATCTAATCTTTAAATATATTAAAAAATAAAATGATAAAATTTAAATCAAATTCTTAATAGTTTAAACGGAAAAAGATACTGAAATTTGAAGTACATTTAGTTACTATAATAAATAAGCATCGCTAGTTGCATTTCTGGGTAATTTTTCTTTTCTAAAAGACACGCAGAAGCCTTTTGTTTACATCATTAAAATATACTCTTAATAACAAGTGTATCCGTGAGTATCAGGTACGTACTGGTATCAGATACGTATCCAGTACGGGTACGTGACCCTCAAGGAAGTATCGATGCTTCATTGGTTAGGGATTATCCCCTAAGCTCTCTCTTTCATCCAAGAGCTTCCAAGTGAAGAGCAAGCTTCCATTTCCTCTCCGCAAGCTAGGGTCCTGAGGTGGAGACGTGGACGGTGCATTTAATCGAGAAGACGGGCTAGATGGTGTGACAACTTCAAGGACCCCGGTCGACAGCCGACGATCAGAGCTACAAAGGAGCGTTCCTCCGGAGTTTCCTCCGCATCCATGGAGTACTCTCGAGCACTGTTTGTATCGACACGCGACACGACACGACGCGACACGCGACTCGTCAATTCAAAAAAAATATTGTATTCCGACACGCTGGGACACGTATATTAAATATTTATTTTTTATAATTAAAGAGTATGTGCTCCAATTTCTCTCGACACATGATGAAGAAGATTGTTGTGCAAGAAGTTTTATGGCTAAACTTTATAGCATAGGTGCACTTGCACCATGAATAACCCACCAAGCCTTAGGTTCCATCGAAAATCGACTGTGAACTGAATCAAATTCTCTAAATTCTCCATTTATATAAGCAAAATTTGCGTACTCTAAATTCACGAAAGTACTTCCTAAAGCATTTTTTGGTTTCTTGAATGATTTCACTATCCTTGTATGGAGAAATTCTAGAAAAATCTTCATTGAGTCATTGTTCACTATAATACCTAAATTTTAAAAATAAAACATCACACATAGTGACCTTTATAGTGTTCTGATGTGTCGGGGAGTGTCAGAGAGTCCGATGAGTGTCGGAGAGTCCGACACCGACACGCTGGACATTTTGAAGTGTCGGTGCAACATAGGTTTGTATCTCCTCCTCTATTTCCGCACATTAGGTAGATGAATGGTTCTCTTTTATTTTTGATGATGGTTGTGAACATGGTTTTCTTAAGTGTTAATCCTTGTGATTTGGTGTCTTCCATGTTCATTTGAGATGCTTAGGAGGCCTAACCTCTTGTATACTTTGTTTTCTATTTGAGTGCTCTTGTTGAATGTTGAGAGAGAGGTTGACCTGAGCATTTGCTAGGTGCAACAAGCGAATCGGAGGTTTGCGACCCGCGGAGGTGCGAAGCGGTGTAAGCGACCCACATAGTTGTAGTTTTCTTTTCTCGCATTAGCTTTAATCTGAAACCAAAACCCCCAGTTAAACCCCTACTTAACATACTTCAATCTCAAGTCTCTCCTCAAATGATCAATCCACCCTGCCGTGTTCCACGTGAGATTCGATACTTGTGGATTTATTCCCCTTTTATTATTAGTTGACAACGACCGGTTCATTGCCGTTCAGACCGCAGTCTCGCTCCCGCCTATAGCGGTGCGGCGGGATGTCGCTTCAATGTTCGCACGCAAACATCACAGTTACTCAGACCGCCCGTCTATCAGGGGGTGGTAAGCTATACTCATATGGAGTTGGGTGCCCTGCATCTTGAACATTGACTTCCGAAAGGAGTTCAAGAATATAGGGTCGCGATCATTCACAATGGAGTGAGGAACCAGACCACCCCATCAATGAAAACTGCGACAACCACTAGTGCAGTAAACGAATGTCGCAGGGGAAGGAAGTGGACGTATTTGGATAGACAATTCATGACCACTAAAATGCAATCCCACGTCTTGGAGCGAGGGAGCTTCGACATAAAGTCCATAGAGATATCCTCCCATATCTGGACTGTGGCCTCGTACTTTGCACGATGAAATGGCAAGCAGGATGCCACGAATGTCTTGACCCGCTGGAACATGTCGGGCCAATACAGAGATTCCGCGAGGCGGCATTATATCTGGAAGGCTACGAAGTGGCCCCCTCCTCGAGTGAAACTCTGCGAATAGGCGTGGGATGAGCTGTGATGAAGCTGAGAGCACTAAACCTCCTCGGTGGTGGAGACGATCCCCTGCGAGGCTATAAGACGGTCAGACTGTAGCATTCGCCTGTAAGGCCGCAGTAATCAGCCGAAGGAGTTGGTTGGTATCAACCTCGCGGCGGACAATGGAGGCATCCTCCTATACTGGTCTCGTAATAGCCGCTATTCGAGCAATTTGTCGTTGTCGTGATAAAGAGTCGGTCGCACGGTTGGAGGAGCCGATTCGGAATTCAATTGAAAAATTGTAGCCCAATAGTTTTGCGACCTATACATGTTGTGTCGGTGTGTCAATCTTTTGATTCAGGAGGTACAAGAGGCTCTAATGATCCGTCTAGACCGTGAAGCGCCGACCAAGCAGGTAGGGGCGTCAGTGTTGCACATCAAGGACCAACTCCAAAAGCTCCAACTCATAAGCGGAGCGTGGGAGGACAATGACTGCAAACATCCGGCTGAAGTAGGCAATGGGATGGCCAACTTGCTTCAGCACCGCGTCGACGCCTGTTCCTAAGACGTCACACTCTATAATAAACTGTTGGGAGAAATCCGGAAGGGTCAAAATTGCAGCGGTGTTGAGGACTCGCTGTAGGGTCTGGAAGGTTATGACCATCTCTGAGGACCACTGTAATGCGCCAGCCTCAAATTTCTTCAACATGTTGGAGAGGGTTTGACATTCTTTCAATAATCCCGAATGAATCATCGGGTAGTACTCAGTGAGGCCAAGAAAGCCTCAGACGTCCCGAAGAGAGCGAGGGGTGGACCACTATAGGACAGCCCGGACCCTGTCTGAGTCCATTACGACTCTCTGTGCAGAGATCGTGTGCCACAAGTAGCTAATTTCAGTCTGGCCGAAAGTGCACTTCTTGGGGTTCACCAGATAATGATGCTCCTGCAGAGTGGAGAGTATCGTCCGCACGTGAAGGTGTCATGCTAGGAGGACCTGTAAATGAGGATGTCATCAAAGAAAACAATGTACCTGCGTAGGTCCGACCAGAATAGATCATTCATGATCTTCTGAAAGGTGGCAGACACATTCATCAAGCTAAAAGGCACGACGATAAACTCGTAATGGCTGTCGTGCGCGTGGAACACCGTTTTTGAGATATCGTCCTGCCGCAGCAGGAGCGAAGATCCGGCTTGGAAAAGTAGGAGGCTCCTCGTAGGTCATCCATTAGCTTATATATAACCGGAATAATGTACTTTTCTAGGATAATGACTTTGTTGAGTAACCCGTAGTCCATGCAGAAATGCCGACTGCCGTCTTTCTTGCGGATCAGGAGAACATGCTTGAAAATGGGCTAGCGCTGGGACGGATTATACCCGCAACTAACATGTTGCCCACTAGCGTCTCGATCTCGTCCTTCTGCGCGTGGCCATAACGGTAAGGACAAACAAACACAAACGTTACAGCCACATGTAAGCAAATGCGGTAGTCCGCAGACGAGACGGTGGAATGCGGGCCGTGTCGGCAAAGATGCCCAAAAATATGTCCATAAAATCCTGCAGGCCCGGGGGGGGGGATCGTGGGGCCTCCTGCTTGACCATGTGCCATAGATAGGCAACCCAATCGATGCCAGTCATCTCCCGTAGAAATCGCAGTGAGATGGATTGGCGCAAGAGAGTAGGGTCGCTCGCCAACAGTAAAGGTGTCCCCTCCTGGAGGGAACCGCATTGTCATGCGATCCCAATTGACGCTGACGTCGCCTAGAGTGCGGAGCCATTCCACTCCCAAAAATAATATCTAACCCACCCAGTGCAAAAGCATAGAAATCGGCCCAGAGGAGCACGACCCATTGTGAGGGCCATCCTTGAGCAGAGGCCGCCAGTCCCCCGCTGATGACCATCCCCCAAACGGATAGCAAAACGTGAAACGGGGGTCAGCGATAACGCAAAACGATCCATTAGGCGATGTGGAATGAAGTTGTGGCTTGCTCCACTATTAATCATGATGGCCATTGGGATCTCCTGCAGTTTCTCAGGGAGCTTCAACGTGCGGGGAAGAAATCCCGCCGACGATAAAGAGGGGAATGACAAGGCCGCGGGCGGAGGATCGTCGGTATCAACATCAGTCTCCAGGGCCCCGAAGTGGTCGAGGGTCACTTCGGGTTCCTCTTCACCCATAAGGACCCGGAGGACCTTCAATTGGAAATCATGGGTCGGAGGGTATGACTGCTTGCAGCGGAAGCACAAGCCCCTTGTGCGAGTATCGTGATACTCCTGATTGGACAGACAGGGGTGTGCTGGGGACCGGGGAGAGCGTGGTGGTTAGGCCTGAAAATTAAATACCGAAACCGCAAAAAACCACAAAACCGCACCGCACCGATTTTGAACCGCACCGAACGGTTTGGTTGTGGTGCGGTTTTGGTTATTGGAAAACCGCATGGTTTGCGGTGCGGTTCGGTTTTTGCCTTGGCAAAATCGAATAAACCGCACCGCACCGCAATGATTATAAGTATAATATAATTTTAATATTATTTCAATATCTTACAAATATATTGAAAAATTTCATTTATGTATTTTAATTAGTTTTTATTTTACTATTTTAGCTGTCATGTACTGTATTGATTATAAGTATATTAACTATTTGTATTGATTATTTACTGTATTGAACCCGTGAATCATGAAAATTGAAATACTGAAATCGAACCCCTAATCTAATATTCGGTATTCCTGGGCCCATTGTCGCTGCATCTCTACTCTCTCAATTCTCATGCTGCACGCGGCTTGCCTTTTAAAATTTCATGTTGATTCAAATGGTGATTAGCAAATTGTAATTCCGATGGAAGGTAATTCCAGTCAGTCATTCCTTTTATATTTCAGTGCCCTTTTCCTTATGCTTTTGAGTGAATAAAATAATTTTATCTTTCTTGTTTGGTTGATGAGATAAATTCTCTTTGGTTGATGAAATAAATTCACTTTGAAATTGTCGACGCAAACAGTCAAAGTGCAGATCTAATAAATTCTTTTATATTTCATCTTTCATAATCTGATCATCTTATTCACTTGTAGGATTTTCATGAAATAAAGAAATAAATAATTATATGATACAATTTATTGTATTTTGTTCTCTTGCATATTTTAAGTTTGAGAAGATGTTGCTATGTAATTAACCGAGCATAATATTTCTATGAATAGTCCATGTACTATTTGATAAGTTTTGATAACTGTGCAAAAACCGAATCCGCACCGCAAAAACCGACTCCAAACCGCACCAATGTCAAACCGCACCGCACGGTTTTGTTCGGTCCAAAACCGACCCCCTTTGGTGCGGTTGCGGTTTGGGCTCAAACCGCACCAAACCGCACCAGTTTCAGGCCTAGTGGTGGTGTCCTTGAGTGGGCGGGGAGGTCGTGGGTCTCCATCTGTGGGGGACGGGGCACTGTTGTAAGTCTCGGGGCCGGACGAGGAGCCATCAGAGGCGGTCGACTAGTATCCAACGACCGAACTTGGAACTCCGCTTCAACCAAACGGACAAGGTCCATGGACTCAGCAGTAGAATGCGGGTGGTGCGTGCGCAGGTGGGCGTGGATATGCGGGAGTAGGCCATGCATGAAGAAACTGAGGTAATGATAGGGGGAAGACCCGACACATGCGTGGACAATGCAATGAATTCATCGATGTAGTCGTCGAGTTAACCTACCTGGCGGACGGCACAAAGACACTTCACGGTGGAGCCTGAGTAACAGACATCGTAATAGTGAATAAGATCCTGCTGCAGGTCCAACCACGACAGAGTGAGCTTGGACTGACGTAGCCAACATACCTAATGGAGAGCGGAGCCCTCCATGCCGATGAGGGTCGTACTGACCTTGTTCGGCTCCGGGATCTGATGAACGTCAAATAACTACTCTGCGCGGGCGATCCACCCCATACGATCAGTGTCGTTGAAGGGACGTTGAACGAGTGGACTGTAGGCATAATGTCTGTCAACAAAAACGGAGGATCCCGGGAAGGTCTGGGTGTGTTGCGAGAAGCGATGAGGATTCCACATTGGAGGTTGAGGAGTAGTCAGTCGGCCGACCAGAAGGGCATCGAACTTTGCATTCATCCGCAACATGAGGGCTTGGAACGAGGTGATGGACTCCTCGTTAGCATCGACCAGGAGGGAAATGGCTGTATCCATAGGTGGTTGAGGCGCGGGTGTGTCGGAGTGCTCCATAGTGCAGAGCCGTGGGGGCATGCACACGAGATGGATGGTGGTGTACAGCCGGACGAGCGATGGATGCACTATCGGGCGTGCAAGATACAAAAACATGACCTCTGGAGAATCGGTGCTGGGAGCCGCTGGAAGGGCGCGACAGGTAGTGGAAGTCGGGTGGTTGTTGGAGGCGCACTGACGGCACGGGATGCGAAATTGTTCAGACGTGCGTGGAGAAGGATGCTGAAAACAACGCCGCCGCGTTGCTGGAACGTACGCGGAAGGCGCACAGAAGGTGCACGCAGTCGGTAGTCATCGAATGCGCGTAAAGAATGCGACGGACGGAGACAGGACTGGCGGCTGGGATGGAAGGCGCGCTGGACGCGAGCGTAGCTGAGCGTGCGGCTGGAACGAGGGCTTCAGGTGATGGAAACTGTGGTGGAAGCGCGGCAGTTCAGACCAAATTGTTACCACTCGGAATTGCAACCCTAGATCTGAGAGAGGATAGGAAGAGAGGAAGAGGGAGGAAGAAAAATAACCACTAGGGTTCCCACTTTTCAGAATACTATCAAAGATACCAATTTCAATGCCCCCGGGGGTTTATATAACACCCCCGGTCCAAAGACAAAAAAAAATACACGCACCTTAATTATTTTTTGCTGACATGTCGTTAGCGGGCCTTCTGCGACGCTTTTATACCCGCCACACTGGAGGACATCCCTCTCCTTCCTCTGCGTCAGTAACAAAACTCTCTTTATAGAGTAGATGTTACGCGGACGCGCGTATTATTATTGTATTTCTTATTGTTCTAGGTTTTTGGCATGTGAGCCCCCCTCCCTATATAAGGAGGTGGTTTGGGAGTAGAAGACATCTTTTGATCATTTAGGTTTTGGGCTCTCATTTGAGTGAGGGATCATAGGAGGACCCAGCCTCCTTGATCTTGGCCGGAGTTCACTCCGGATTGTATCTGTGTTCTTGATTAATGCAATCTTGTCTCGTTCTTCCTTCGTAATCGTAACAAGTGGTCCGACCTGCCGCCTTCCGGCCGCGGTTTCCGCCGCCCGAAGTAGATCCAGCGCCCCTTCCCCGAGCCTATCCCGCTCCTGTTGTCGTTCCGCTACCAGCGCCCACTCCTGTTGTCGTTCCGCTACCAGCGCCCTCTCCAGTTCCTGCGTACGCAGCAAGACGCCGATCCCGATCCGCTTCCACGCCCGCGAGCTTCGCCGAGCCGATCCCCAGCTTCCACCGATCGTTCCGAACGCGTTCTCCTGTCGGCGCTCCACATCCCGCGTCCGCGTCTCCCGCTTCCGCGCCGACCTTCTGTTTCCCGCTCCAGATCCGACCGCCTTCGCCGGATAGCCGGCCCGCTGCCGATCCAGCGCACCCCCCCCTCCAGCCGGCGTCCTTCTCCGCCCCCTGCGGTTACTTGCGTGCATGCCACGCCGTTCCAGCCGTCTAATGGGCAACCCCGATCCCACACCTTCTCACCCAACCACCGATCCCGCCATTCTTCGTCGCTTGGATGACCATGATAGTTCCATCGCGTCGCTGCTGGCCCTCATGTTACGCATGGATGCTAAGCTCGACTCCCTCCCGGCCGGCCGCCCTACCACATCTGCAACGTTGATGGCGGATCCGCCGCCCCTCCTCGGGGCTTCCCCGGAACTCTTCCGTGCAACAGCCCCCCTGCCCGGGGTGTGCTCACCGGGCCCTCGTTCCTTGGATGTCCCCTCTTTCAACGGCACTGATCCTATGAGATGGATTGCTCAGGCCGAACAGTTCTTCGAGATACAACAGTTCTCGGAGCCACGGAAGGTCAGCACGGCCTTGATCGGCATGGAGGGCTCCGCCCTCCACTGGGTCCGCTGACTCCGTCAATCCTCTCCCGGCCTCACCTGGACAGCTCTCACAGAGGCCATCATTCAGCGGTTTGATCACCGCTACCCCGACTCCATGATCGAACGCCTTTGCGGACTCCGTCAGACCGGCCCCATTGATTCGTACGTTGATGCGTTCATCGAGTTGGTCACCCATGTTCCTGGTCTCCCACCCGACCATTACTTGGCCTACTTCATGCACGGCTTACAATCCCACATCCGAGCCCGCCTCTGCACCCTGCAACCGTCAATAGTCCACCAAGCCATGAACCTCTCCCCACTGGTGGAAGCCGAATTCATGGCAAAGTCTGGGGACCCTCCCTTCCCATCGCCTCCGTTCAACCCTCCCTACCAACCATATTTTCCTCCCCCGTCTAAACCTCCACCATTGCCACCTCGTCCTCCTCGACCAACCATTATGGGCCCATGCAACAACCGTCATATCCCCACCCTCGTCTTTCCAACCAAGAGTACAATGACTTGCGGAGCAAGGGTCTGTGCTACCGTTGCAAGCAACCCTACTCGCCTAATCATAATTGTCCTGCCAAAGAGTTTCGGGCCCTCATCGGGGATAATTTGGACGAGATCGGTGCAGCTGTCTTGGACACCCTTCTGCTCAAGGATGTACCACCAGACGGAGATCTGGGCACCTCTGCGTCGGCCCACCAGCGGGCACATTACTACTAGATGGCGGGCGGTACTTCGACCTTGGGGTCAAGGTTGATTTTCTGGCGGGATGGATTGTTACGCGGACGCGCGTATTATTATTGTATTTTTTATTGTTCTAGGTTTTTGGCATGTGAGCCCCCCCTCCCTATATAAGGAGGTGGTTTGGGAGTAGAAGACATCTTTTGATCATTTAGGTTTTGGGCTCTCATTTGAGAGAGGGATCATAGGAGGACCCAGCCTCCTTGATCTTGGCCGGAGTTCACTCCGGATTGTATCCGTGTTCTTGATTAATGCAATCTTGTCTCGTTCTTCCTTCCTAATTGTAACAGTAGATGAGGAACAATCTCTAATAGAAGATGTGAGATTAAATACACCGAGAGAAAAATAAATAAATACAATGAGCTGGTTTATTAGCTTTATAAGTGGGCTTTAACAGTATACCTACCAAAATAGGCTTTTGCGCCATTTGATGGCATTTACGTGCTTCGTGAGTTACATGTACACGTGAAATTGATGTGCTTCGTGAGTTAAATGTACATGTGAAATTGATGTATTTATGGACGTTCTAGCTGTGTGCACATTGTTGTTTAGTTGAAAATTTGCTTTTATTTAAAAATTTGTTTGTATTTTAATCTGGGTTTCTTCATCCAAGCAATTCTAGCGTGAATTTTCAGTGAGTCTGTTCATGTTTCAGTCTTTCAATTGTTCTTTGGTTACATTTTAATTTGCAAAATGTATGTATGATAAAATTTATGTGCCTTGTTTATTTACGTATTTGCAGTGAACAATGTCTTTGTTGAGTGGCTGGGGTTGACTTTGAGAAATAGGACTAGGAAGAACTGTGGCCTTATATGTTGTCCATATATTCGCCTGATTGACCATCAACCCATGTGCTGCATTATAATATGTGGAAATATTTATGCAATATATTATGAAACTTTTACAGTTTTTTATAGAACTCCTAGACTCTGTTTGGCTAGGTGGTTCTGCCCTGTTGCAGCACCCGACGGAAAGCGTGCTGAAAGACAAGCAGCAATGTGAGTTGCCATGGGATGCTCTAGGCTAATTTCAGCCGATTTGCCGCCCACCTTTCAGCACAGTGGGTCTCCTACAGCAGTGGAGTTTTGTTTCTACGACACCTGCCTATTGCGGCTATCACCCAAAATGAAGCCATATTTCAGTGAAGCATATGTAGTTTTTATATTTAATAAAACAAAGAGCTGTTGTGTTGGTTGATGGATGCCTTATTTTTCTCAAAAAAGAATACATTTCATAAGATAATAGAGAGTATCATCATCACTTGCTGTGATGCTATGGTTAATGTTATCTTTATGATTTCTACATTTTTCTTCAGTGACCACAACGCCTTTGATTTCGAGAGGAAGATGGACTCCGAGACGCAGCAGACCATCGAAGCGGCGGTTCTTGAGATCCTCGGGAGCGCCGACTTGGAGGAGATGACTGAGTACAAGGTGCGTTCTCTCGCGGCCGATCGTCTCGGCATCGACCTCTCCCTCTCAGACCGGAAACGGTTTGTCCGGCGCATTGTTGAGTCCTTCCTCGCTTCTCAAAAGAAGGATGCCGCCGACACCGCCCAAGAAGAACGACAGGAGGAGGTTCCAGCTGCGAAAGGAGAAGAGGGAGGAGAAAAGGAGGAAGAGGAGGAAGACGACCTCAGACGTAGTTTGGGAGCGAAAGAATACGATGACGAAGGCAATCTCATCGTCTGCAGGCTGTCGGACAAGAGGAGGGTCACGGTTCAAGATTTCAGGGGGAAGACGCTGGTGTCAATTAGAGAGTACTACGAGAAGGAAGGCAAGCAGCTTCCGTCATCCAAAGGTATAAGCCTCTCAGTCGAGCAGTGGGAGGTCTTTGCAAAAGCTGCCCCTGCAATAGAGGAAGCCATTAAAAAGATGGGTTCTGACTAATGGGCATAGACCGTGTGTAAGTAAATGCCTTGGTGAAAATTGAAATATATAAAACTTTTATATAGTATTGCACAATTTTGGTCGAAAACTTGGTTAACTCATGCATGCTTCTCAGGATACTACCAGCTTTTTGTCAATGTATCATTAACAGCATTCTTCACTTTTCTCACGCATATTTCTCTTAGTACCAGTTTTTTGTTAAGGTGTTAATAGAGCGTTCTTCACTTTTCTTCTGCAATAGAGGAAGCTATTAGAGCATATGCTTCCCTCATTCATGGACATCAAATTTGGTTTGTTGTCGTTCAATCTACATTGTCGCCGGCATAAATTCTTCCTCCCCACTTCACCATCGTCGGCCATAACTCCATCCTCTTCACCATCATTAGGTCTGCTTCCAGATCTGAATCTTCCTTTCGTCCTGCTCTGCATCATATAGTCAACATCTATCAGGCATCAGCAACATTTTAAACCCCCAAAATCTTAAACCCTAAACTTCTTCGGGCATTTGCGTCCATGTTGTCGATGGAGTATCTATCAGCAACTTGTATCACCATCAACAATGTAATTTACCATGACCAAAGCTTCATCCCCATGGAAGCCATCTTGCGATCTCTTAAGTTTGTTGTCGAGGCACCCTCGTCAATTCAGATTTTTGGAGCATTGTAGGCCGATAAAACCAAAGGATTTTCCCTTTGATTCCCTATTTTTTCTTTACTTGTATAGTAACTATTTTGAATCAAGAACATTGCTTTATCATTTGCTTCATTAAATTAATTTATCAATAGAATTCATTCCTCTTCGTCCTGCTGCCTTTTCCATTGATTTTGGAGCTCTATATGCTCGAAGATGTGCTGACAAAGGCATTACTGGTTGTCATGATGTCTTTAGCAGCGACATGGGTAAAGATGTTCACACAATAGATCGAAGTGCCGAGATCGAGGAAAAAGCATTTTTATTGATTTACAGAGGACCCTCCACTAACTTGGTGATCTGAACATTCGTTATTAATGTTAGTGTGGTGATTAGATTGGTCCCTGACCTTTTGGGGGGAGAGGTGGTAAAGTGTACTTTTGCAATTTACCGTGAAGTGCACCACTTCTCAATGTGCATTGCATTGATCCATGTGGACCGCGGGATCAGTGTATTTTACGGTAATGTGCAGAAGTGCATTTTACCACCCCCTTTCTCTCTTTTAGGCACTTTATTTAGCACATTGTCAATTTTGTGCCTTAGATGATTACTTTGGTGAGTAGGACAAAAAACTTTGTCAAGTTCTAACTATTGGGTTGTGGAGTATGAATCCATCTTCCTCAATGAGGAGATGAATCATATTAACCTTGTTTTTATAATAAAAAAAATATTTAATTTTGTTGTCCATTTTGTTCTGCCTCTCTCAAAGAAGCCTATGTAAACAGTAACTTACAGTTTTAAAAATTGCAATGTTGTTGAACGAGTGTTCCAAAAATACAAATGTGTAATGAATATGTATAATATGGTCATTTAATAAATTGTGTATCTTTGTTGAAAAATTTGAATTAATAATTTTGGCATTGAAGTTTGACTTATATTGAACTCAACTTGCCTCATTTCTTTTTTTTTTCAATGTTTTTAATGTGCGACTCTTAGGTTTATATTATGCCGGTTGTGATATTAATCTCATGGTTACTTTTTTGTCACATATTACAGGAATTATTTCACTAATTGAGTCTCCTTTTCAAAAAACTAATGTTTACAAGTAACTAGAGGATAAGAGACTTCAGTTTTTGGGGTCGCTTCCTCGTTGCAAATGACTCATTTATAGGATGGAACATGTAGCTAGGAAGCTAAGAGCAGATACATCATCTGGCCTTTATTCTTGTAGCTTGCGCTTACATGTTGATTACTTCTTAGCCATGGGATTGATGATTTCTACGATATCACTTCATTTTAGTTTTTACTCATGTTACATAGACAAGGCCACGGCACCATTCTTGGAGTTTATAATCGCCTCATCCAAGCTATCGGGAGAAATTGGAGGGAGTTGTTTAAAATTGTCGATTTCTCGTCTTTGTCACATGTTTCCTTCTGCTATTGAGGTTAGGGTCATCTTATAAACTCGTCAAATGTCGCCGATTTTGATTACACTCAATCAAATATATTTATTTGTTTCGACCAGTGACGTGCAAGTGGCTTAAATACTATATATAAATCAAGGGAACACCATGCGCCAAAGATTATGCCCCTTTTGTTTGGGCGGAATTGGAGAAAAAAAAATTGGAATTTAATTTGCCAATTTCATTTTCGATTTTTGGCATGCCTTTTATCCGGTGGAATTGGAATTAGATTGAATTTCATAAGAATACAAATTTTTCGTATGAGCTCTCACGATTCTCACTCGTCTCTCACGCAAAGCCTACTCTTCCTTGATCTTCCTTGCGTCTGCTATTCCTCATTTCTGTTCGGTCTTCCTCGCTTATATCTCAGGATTATGTCTCTCGGGTCGATCAGATGGAAATCTCTCTTCCACAATCCTCCTGCCGCTGTGATTCTCCATCAATGATAGGAAACTGGAGGCAGCTTCACCTCAGATGGAGGACTGCGACTTCAATATTCTCGAACATTCATTATCTTTAAAATTCTTGTTTTCTCCTAGAAAATTTCGACTGTTGATCTCAGTGCAGATTTAGGGCCTGTTTGGGAGGTCTTTTCAGAAAGGAAGAGTGTTGGCAAAAGGAAGGTAGGAAAATGAGCTTTTGGAAAATGTCTATTGCAAAAGGAGATCTGTTTGGGTGAACTCCTTTTGCAGAGATTTTAAAAAATGAGAATCACTTTATAAACTGTTTGGTAAATCTCCGTTGTCATGACTTTTCTTTATTAAAAATGCAACCCCGGGCAGAAAAATGCGCGCGCAGGGGAAAATGAGCGCCCTAGCGCGAATTTTTTGCCCGGAGGTGCATATTTCGCTCGGGCGCGCATATTTCTCCCGGGCGAGCATATTTTGCACGAGCGCGCATTTTTCTCCCGGGCGTGCATTTTTCGTCAGGGCGCACATTTTTCTCCGGGAGACGCATTTTTCGCTCTTGCTCTCATTTTTCGCCTGTGCGCGCATTTTTACCGCCTGAGCGCATTTTTCGTCCGAACACATTTTTCGCCCGAACACCCAATTTATCGTCCGAGTGCCCATTTTTCGCCCGGGCGCGCAATTTTCGCCCGAACGCCCATTTTTCGCCCGGGTTCGCATTTTTTCGCCTGGGCGTGCATTTTTCGCCCGGACGGGCATTTTTTCGTCCGGGCGCGCATTTTTCTCCCGGACCCGCATTTTTCACTCGGACGCTCATTTTTTGCCCGGACGCGCATTTTTTCGCCCGTACGCTCTTTTTTCTCCCGGGCGCGCATTTTTCACCCGGTAGAAAAAAGAGCGGTCAGGCGAAAGAAATGTCGTCGGCGCAAAAAATGCACGACCGGGCAAAAAATGCACTCCAGGGCAAAAATGCGCGCCCGGGAAGAAAATCCGCTCCCGGGCGAAAAATGCGCGCCATGAAAGAAAATGCGCTCGGGCAAAAAATGCGAGTCCGGACGAAAAATGCGCGCCAGGAAAAAAAATGCGTGCCAGAGCGAAAATTGCGCGCCCGCGCAAAAAAAATGCGCCTGTGCGAAAAATGTGCGCCAGGGCGAAAAAATGTGCGCCTGGACGAAAAAGAGCGCCCTGGCGAAAAATGGGCGTTCGGGCAAAAAGTGCGCGCCCGGGCAAAAAATACTTGTCAGGGCGAAAAATGGACGCTCGGGCGAAAAATTCGGGCCCGGGCGAAAAATACTGGTCCGGGTGAAAATGGGCGCCCTGGCGAAAAAATGGGCGTTCGGGCGAAAAAATGGGCGTTCAGGCGAAAAATACTCGTCCGTGAGAAAAATGCGCGCCCCGGCGAAAAATGCGCGCCCGGGCGAAAAATGCGCGCCAGTGCGAAAAATGCGCTCCCAGGCGAAAAAATGCGCGCCCGCGCGAAAAATGCGGCCTGGGCGAAAAATTCGCGCCAGGGAGAAAAATTCGCGCCCAGGCGAAAAAATGCTCGCACGGGCGAAATATGCGCTCCCAGGCGAGAAATGCGCTCCCGGGCGAAAAAATGCGCGCCCAGGCAAAAAATGCGCGCCCGGGCGAAAAATGCCCGCCCGGGTGATAAAATGCGCGTCCGGGCAAAAAATGCTTGTCCGGGCGAAAAACGCGCGCTTGGTTGAAAAAATGCGCGCCCGGACGGAAAATGCGCGATCGGGCAAAAATTGCGCGACCGAGCGAAAAATTCGCGTACGGGCCTAAAATGCTCGACCGAGCAGAATAATGTACGCACGGGGGAAAATTTTGCGCTCGGGCAAAAAATGCGCGAACCTTGTATCGGGATGAGAAAGTGCTTTTCGAAAAAGTTGAAAAGTAGGGGACAAATGACTTTTCAAAAGGAGGAGAAAAAAGAGTTTTCCGCGGTAGCTTTTCCCACCAGTAGACAATTCAAACGGTTTTGTAAGTGCGGTGGCGTTTTTCAGAAAATGAAAAGGATCTAAAAAGCCCTCCCAAACAGGCCCTTAGGGTGCGTTCGTTTGGTAGGTTTTGTTTGACAGGAATTGGTTTTGGCCGAAAACCTACGGCGCAGAGGTTTTGGAATTTGGTCAAAATCAATTCCATTGTTCGTTTGCAGGAAGATTTTCAGGCACAGGAATTGAATCTGCTAATTTTTCTGTTCGGTTGCAGGACGGAATTCAGAGACAGGAATTGATGCTATAGGCTTGCACCCTAATAAATGCGTGCATCCTTCCTCTAGATCCAGTGAATATATATGAAAGCATTCATATATATATATATATATATATATATATATATATATATATATACCATGAAATTTAATTGAGTAGATCTGCAGGTTTTGACCGATGGCTGTAGGAAATAGATGACAATTACTGAGATCAAGAACCTACAGGAAACTTGATGTCTTTGAAGGACAAGGAATAGCTGCAGGTTGCCGACAAATGCAAGACCCGATCCTGAAATTTGCTCCTGGAATCAGCGATTTCTCCAAGGAAAAAGGTAAGACCCAACGCCGACTCTTTATCTTCCCCAGAAAACAGAAAAGCAGGAAGAAGTTGCCGCCTCCTCTGGTCTTCACGCCGGAGAAGAGAACAATAGACCTCGTCGGAGAAGAGAACAATGGACCTCGCCGGAGAAGAGAACATGGACCTCGCCGGAGAAGAGAAGGAAGAAATCTGGATCCGGCGTTCTCCTCCTGCGCGCGTTGTTGAGCGAGCCCTAAAACCGACCAAAACCGACCAAAAGTGGTCGGTTTTGGGGATGTCATTTTCTGAAAAATAAAAACCTATGGGTTTTGAGGTAAAACCAATTCCACCTAAAAAAAGGCCAAACGAACAGCGGAATTGGAATTGGCAAACCCAATTCCAATTCCGTTGTCCTAATTCTTGCCAAACGAACGCACCCTTAGTGTTTTCATGTTTTTGTGAACTTGTTAATAAAATTTTTTGTTTTATGCGTTTGGCTTTCTTGTTTTATTAATCTTCAAAGGATTTGAGATCAGGACTTTGGTTCTCCCCTTTGATTGAGAGAGAATTGATCGGAGAATTTGAGAGGTAGGGAAAAGAGCCTCAGTTATGTGTTGGAATTGAGAGGAAGATGGACTCAGATTCTTAATTGTGTGAAGGAGGGGGATATAAGAATCTTGGGATGCATGAATAAGGGAAGGACAGAGATTTTCTTTCTTGTAAAAAAGAGATGGTCTGGGAGAGAGATCAAGAGAATAGAAAATGACACAAATTGGAATTTTTTGTTAGGAATATTTGTTGTAGCAGGAAGGGGCTTCAAGGCTTACGAAAGTGGCATTTTGGAATCAATTTGATTATAGGTTAAATCATTCTTAATCACAAATTGAGTCAGATATTTCTATTAACTTTTATTTCAGTTCAATTTGTGCCAAACAAAGATTTATGAACTTTCAATATGAGAACTTTCAAAAGAAGCATGAAGAAATCATATCTGAGATGTATGACAGATTCAGTCTGATCATCAATCAATTAAGGAGCTTGGATAGAGAGATCTCTCTCACATAGATCAATGACAAATTGTTAATGAGTCTCCCAAGTTCATGAGACTCAAGAATATGGGCAATAAGAGATACAAGAGGACAAAAAGAAATCTCAACAGATGCTCTCTTAGGAAAACTCAAATCCTATGAACAACTACTAAAAACCAGAGAAGAGAAGGAAAGAAGGGAAAACACTCCAACCTCTTCAAAAGATAGAAACATTGCATTAAAAGCAACAGAAGAAGAAACCTCTGTGACTGAAGAAGAACTATTCAGCCTCCTGGCAGAAGATTCAAGAAATGGGTCAGGCTAAATGGGTCTAGAAGGAGAGACTCAAAACCAAGGTATGATAAGACTCCTACCAAAGATATTGTTTGTTATTCCTGCAGGAAAACTGGACATATTGCTCCAGAATGTCCAGAAAATGCTGAGAAAAAGAAAGATTTCAAGAAGAAAGGGAAGAAGAAAGAAAGAGGCTTCATTGCAGAAGCTTGGAGTGAGACAGATTCTGAAGACAGCACTTCATCTAAAAGTGACAATGAAGAGTCTAAGCAAGAAGACCTATGCTTAATGGCTCTTGAAAGCACAGAAGAAGAATGTGTTGCTGAATCATGGAGTGAAGCAGGACCAGAAGGAAGCATCTCTTCAACAGCAAAAACAAATAGCCTTATTCTCATAGAGGAATCTGAGGATAAGGATGAGGTAAGCATCTTTGATGAAATAGATTTTCTATGTGATGATTTTAAAAATGATTTTGAAAGACTCTGTTTAGATCAACTAAAAGCTAAACAAGAAATGAAGGATCTAAAAGAACAAATTAATATGAGAAAAATAGAGAATACATGTTCAAAAAATTATGAACTAAGGTGTAAAATCTATAAAAAGAAAAGGAAATTGATAGTGCTAAAATAGAAAATCAACTCCTTAAGAATAAGGTATCCCAGGCAAAAGCTTTTGAAGAATCTATAAAAGTCAGAAGCCAAACACTTAAAGAAATCACTGATAAAGAAACAATAAGATATAAGAATTTGGGGCTAGGGGCTGATCCTTCAACTAGTTCAATACCATCTACCAAACCTGCTTGGATGAGCCCTGTTAAATTCACTAAACCCATCAAATCAACAAACTTAGAAGAAGAATCACAAAATACAGAAGACCTCACCTTCAAAGAGATAAACAACCTTGATGAATCATCATCATACCAATCAGAAGAAAACTCTCAAACTACCTCTGAGAAGGTAACTAGGCCAAAAGAAACAATTCATAAAGAAATAAATCTTCAAATAGAAAAAGGGAAAAATAAAATCTGTGAAGACACAATTGCGTCGACTTCATATCGACGTATGAATGATAATACGTCGAATTCTAATCGACGCAATCTCTCAGATGCTTCGACCTCAAATCGACGCATGAATAAAATTACGTCGACTTACAATCGACGCAACTATTTCCATGCATCAATTCCAGATCAACGCAATCTAGAGAAAGCGCCGAATATATATCGACGCAACTCTCAACATACGTCGAATAGATATCGACGCATAAAACCTCAGAGCAACTTAAATACAGGACATGGGTATTCTTCAAAAACTTTCTATCTTAACCCCCATTCTAGACCCTTTCATCCTGATCAAAATTTTTATCCTAATCAAAACTTTAATCCTGATCAAAACTTCTATCCTAATCAAAATTCTTATCCTAATCAACAACTCTATCCTAATCGCCATCTCTATCCCTCTCTAAACTCAAATTTCCATAATCAAAAGACAATTAGATGTTATATCTGTAATAAAATTGGCCACACTGCCAAATAATGTTGGCACAATCAATCCAACTGTGTATAAAATTAGTCCAAGGGTGACTTAGAAAACCTTAGGATTAGGAAGAAATAACCCCTCAAGAAAAATCTGAAATTTTCAGACAAAGTAAAAATCAAGTCGATTCATTAATCGACGCATCGTCAATAACTAAAAATGATTAGTAAACTCGACGTATGCGTCGACTCATATCGACGCATACGTCGATAGGAAACCCTATCAGACTATACCGACGCATACATCGACTTCCACTCGACGCAACGTCGACTTCATGAAAAAGAGCGGCAATACTGATGCGCCAATCTCGCACACCGCTATAGGCGGTAGCTCGACTGCGACACGAAACGGCAGTGTACCGATCGTTCAAGTAATATAAAATGGGAATGAATCCCTAAGTATCGGTCTCAAAGGAACACAGTAAGGTGGAGTTTATTATCGAGGAAGGACTTGAGATTGAAGTCCTTTCGAGCGGATGGATGCGGAAATGGGGGATTTGGCTTTTGGAAAATAAAAGAAAACAACTACAACTACTCCTATGCAATGCCGCTATGCAGTGCTTCGCTTGGCGGGATGGAGACTAGGCAGGCCTTGAGCGCGCTGCGTCGCAAGGGCGGATGGATGAGTAGGCAAACGGAATCGAACTATGCAGGCCTTGAGCGCGCTGCTTCGTTAAGCGGGATAGATTACACAGGCCGTTAACACCGCTTAGCTTGGCGGATGGACGAGTAGTCTTACGGAATAAGGGTCGCAAGCACCTCTTCGACAAGCACGCCACTAGCAATTGCTAGTGCGGCATCGAACACGAAGGTATAATGGAAATTTGATGGGGGCGCACCTCATAAACACATGTGAATAATATAATCTCAAATAAATGAAATAGACATTACATAACAAGATTCATTGTGCACATCATCAAAATATAGAAGAGTCTAACCTAAATAATCATCAACATAAAGAAGGAAAAAGAGGGTAAAGGAGTCGACCACATCCGAAGCCTTGCCGAAGATTCACGGTTGGAATCGCTGGGTTGTCAATCCGCGTCCAAGCTCGGTCTTCAACTGCGTCCGAGGTAGAGGAGGGCTGTCACTTCCTCCCAATGGCTCGTCTTCTTCGTGTCACGATCCAATCTACTCCTATACACGATCTCCTTGCTCGACGTTGGCGATCTTTGGGCTAGAAACCTCTCCTTGAAGCTCTTGGATGATGGAGGAGGCCTAGGGGGGCGGAGAACCTGCAGAAGGGGCGAAAACAGCGGAGCTGGGCGGAAGAAATGCGGAATCCCGACCTAAATCGCGAGCAGGAATATTTATAGGCGCTGGAATAAACAGTGCGCACGGTCATTGGCGCACGACCAGTGGTCGTGCACGCTGGAATCCTGTGATCGTGCGCCTGCCTTGGAGGAGCCTGCAATGTAAGAAATTTATAAAATAAAATGTTCGCACGACCAGTGGTCGTGCGCACTATCGTAGGTGGTCGTGCGCACTGGTCGAAACAGAACTCATAAAATTGATCTTAAGTGCGCACGAACAGCGGGGCACGACCGGTGGTTGTGCGCAATATCGTTGGTGGTCGTGCGCACTGTCCGAGACAGAACTAAAAAAATAAGGTTAAGTGCACACGATCAGCGGCGCACGACCAGTGGTCGTGCGCAATAGAAACAGTGATCGTGCGCAGTGTTCCTGTACAGAATTGTACCGGGAACACCTGCACGACTCCTGTTGCAGCATACAACACCAATCTAGCCACTGAAGGTGGCACTTAACAATGCATGAAAACTAATAACGAAGATAAACAAGAAATAACACCAAAACGGGCCTAGAAGTGCACATAGCATGGAATAACAAATATGAGCGAAAACATGCCTAAAATGTAGTGCATAGACTAGAAAATCGGCCCAGATGAGTCCATATATGTGTATATAATTGGGACTCATCACACCCCCAGACTTACCTGTTTGCGCGTCCCGAGCAAACAAATTCTAAGCGAACGGGGAAAGAAAAGTAGATGGCTTAAAATTACAATACAGAGTACCATGCGAAGTCGCATGCTCACGTGCATAAGAAAAATAGTAGAGAAGATTTCTGATTATATAAACAGTTTATATATTTCTAAAAGAGTAAAAGCATATCACAACTACTCAAAATGGTGAACAACGGTGAATCATTTGGTCATGCATACCGAGAAAGTAAACTAAGCGCTGAGACGAGCATTGCTCAAGATCAGGATGCGGGACAAACTCCACTGAAATCCATCAGTGTCGGTGACCATAAGCTTGCCCGGTCACATTCGCCCCACGACACTAGATTGGTTCAAGGCGTGAGTCAGTAGGACTTTCAGGTTTTAATTGAGGCTTGGGTTACGGTGAGGTAAACAATGATAAACAAAATGGCTTATAACACATAACCCAAATGAGCTTTAAAAGTAACTACCCGCGCCCCAAAATCGAATGCAAATGCACCACACCCCAAGACTTGGACTTTTGCAACATAGGTGTGTGCACCGCCTACTCCTAATACATAATTTTTCTATATGATTTTTCAATAAAACTCATTTTTCTTTTTTTCTCTTTTCCTTTTCATTTTTTTTTCTTTCTATCTTCTTTTTCTTGTCTTTTTTCTTTCAGCAAAGTTTTCAAATGAGCATATCCACAGATTCACATAATAAACACCACAATCAACACCCCCACAATGTAAATAAAACTACAACTAAAGCTCAGATTTGGGTGTGCGACTAGGTTAGGCTTTTAGGCTTTGGTGAGATATATGTGGAGCTGAATCAAGAAAAGGGTAGGCACAAAGGGGCTAGCAAGGGTAGACGAAAGGCGTGAAATAAAGGTTCAACCGGGCCAAAATAATGGCCTACGTCATTCTCACGCACTAGAACTATCCTATGCCAATGCTTCAAAAATCGCTTGGGGCAAGTTCTAGCCACCGAGAAAGATTCTCCTTTCTCCCGACTCAAGCAATACGAGTCAAGCGATCGTTTACACACATCCCTATGCTACGGTTTGATTCCACCGGATTCACCATTTGAGTAGAGTAAACAACATTTACACTAATAGAAAAAAAATATAAAACCATAAGTATAAAGAGAAGTCTAATCTACACAAATTTCTATGCAACCGAGCACTCGACTAGGAGCACTACTGGAGTCAACATTTTACTCTGCTACATAGTCCTAAGCCATCACCTAGACTTTCCCACATAAGCAGAAGAATTAAATTCACTACAGAGCATGCATACAGACGAGTACGCGCTCAAGTGGGTGCTGTGGTGTGCAATGAAAATGAACAACAATTTCCAATAAGCTAAAATAAAAGTACTTCTAGCATTCTATGCAAGAGTGCACGTGAGTGGGTACAAAAACTGCTCTCCCTCAGACTCAAACTAAACAATCCACAAAATATATGACATGAAAATCAGAAAAGGCTAGGGAAAGAGAGTACCCAGTGCTCAAAAATGAGCACACCAGAAGATTGGCGTGTAAGCTAAAATGAGCCGCAGCATCCGCCATCCAGAAAAGATACCTGCAGGGGTCAGCTCCGCAAAAACAAAAGAAGAAGATAAACTAAAATAAACTACAGCTAACTAAGCAGGATTGAATAAAATGAAATGCATGAGAAAGTAAGATAACTACTGGGGTTATTGTCATCCCAGCACGACTTATTCAAAAACTAAAGGTTCTAGCTAATGGGCGTATGGAAGGAGAAGTGGACAGGTAACTGGCCTAATATCCGTGTCGGTAGCGGGTACCGATACGGTGATAGAACAGTAACTCCCCTACCTAAATAAAAATACCTGCTCTTCACAGGTAGGGGAAGCATAAAGTAAGAAGTGGAGGAGGAGTCCTCCTCACTATTCTCACCAAAAACATCCTTGCCTAGCAAGGTGTCGTCAACAGCGAGGTGGCGGGAGGAAAAGGCAATGAGTGGAGCTTCCTCTACGGAGGGGGAATCAACCTCCTCACATAAGAGGATGCTCTCATCATTGACTTGGGCAATATGCACCAAATCCTCCTGGGGTACCTGTGAAGACTCAACCTGCACAGGCTCGGATGAAGAGGGGGGATCGAGAAATAAACAAGACGAAGAACATAAATAATCAAAACGGGGGAGTGGTCCCGGTCTCACTCCCATCAGGTTGGGGAAGTAAAATAATGTTTGCATTGTCATCAATGCTACAAGATTCGGTGGGATCAACAGTGGCCAAGCTAGAGATTTGGACTTCCTCCACCGGTGCTGAGGAAAACTCCTCTTCACCTGGAAGGTTGTCCTCCTCCATAGGAACAGGCATGACACTAAAGTCACCAGCCTCCTCTTGCGACACATCATCAACAATGTCGTCAGAGACGAGTGTAGTATGCACAACAGGGAGAGGAATAATGCTCGGATTAAAGTCGAGCACCGATTCCTCACAAAGAATCGAATCCACTAGGGGTGGTGGATGCATATGGAGAATAGGCTCAGCAATGTCGGTGCATAGATCAGCCGCACATCCGGTGACCATGTCCATGCCATACCCTTCAAGATGTGAAGGTGACAAAGACACATAACCGGATGTTGAAGGTGTGCCGCCAGAGTTAGGAGTTGGGACGATCCGGATATCCGGCTCGTCATCCTCGTCCAATTGGCGAAGATACTCGGCATAGTCCTTCAAGACATGATCAGTGCTCCGACAAAACCGGCACTGCCTTGCGGGCTTCTTTGGCACAGCGGGGGCTGAAGCCGAAAAGAAGTATGACGGTAAAGGCTCAGCAGAGTAGCCATAAGACTTACGCGCACCATATGGAGTACCAGACGAAGTTGGTGCTCCATATGATGGGATATAAGAATTATGCCTACTATTCTCCGTAGGGCATTCATCACTAGAGTGGGAGGTATCTCTACACCAACGGCAACGGATATTGAGATGTGCCCACATAGTGTGGAGATAAAACGATTCAAAATAAAAATGCTATTGTGCAAAATACTACACCTAACAGAAATTACTAAAGCAACCTAATAAAAAAAACAAGAAAAAGGGATAAAAAGAACAGAAATAAAATAAAAGATGCAATTTACAAATGGAAGGGCTTCTCTCTCAGATTCTCCCTCTCAAAAAAACTCACACGACTGTGTTCCCCGACAACGGCGCCAAAAATTGATGCGCCAATCTCGCACACCGCTATAGGCGGTAGCTCGACTGCGACACGAAACGGCAGTGTACCGATCGTTCAAGTAATATAAAATGGGAATGAATCCCCAAGTATCGATCTCAAAGGAACACAGTAAGGTGGAGTTTATTATCGAGGAAGGACTTGAGATTGAAGTCCTTTCGAGCGGATGGATGCGGAAATGGGGGATTTGGTTTTGGAAAATAAAAGAAAACAACTACAACTACTCCTATGCAATGCCACTATGCAGTGCTTCGCTTGGTGGGATGGAGACTAGGCAGGCCTTGAGCCCGCTGCGTCGCAAGGGCGGATGGACGAGTAGGCAAACAGAATCGAACTATGTAGGCCTTGAGCGCGCTGCTTCGTTAAGCGGGATGGATTACACGGGCCGTTAGCACCGCTTAGCTTGGCGGATGGACGAGTAGTCTTACGGAATGAGGGTCGCAAGCACCTCTTCGACAAGCACGCCACTAGCAATTGCTAGTGCAGCACCGAACACGAAGGTGGAATGGAAATTTGATGGGGGCGCACCTCATAAACACATATGAATAATATAATCTCAAATAAATGAAATAGACATTACATAACAAGATTCATTGTGCACATCATCAAAATATAGAAGAGTCTAACCTAAATAATCATCAACATAAAGAAAGAAAAAGTGGGTAAAGGAGTCGACCACATCCGAAGCCTTGCCGAAGATTCACGGTTGGAATCGCTGGGTTGTCAATCCGCGTCCAAGCTCGGTCTTCAACTGCGTCCGAGGTAGAGGAGGGCTGTCACTTCCTCCCAATGGCTCGTCTTCTTCGTGTCACGATCCAATCTACTCCGATACACGATCTCCTTGCTCGACGTTGGCGATCTTTGGGCTAGAAACCTCTCCTTGAAGCTCTTGGATGATGGAGGAGGCCTAGGGGGGCGGAGAACCTGCGGGAGGGGCGAAAACGGCGGAGCTGGGCGGAAGAAATGCGGAATCCCGACCTAAATCGCGAGCAGGAATATTTATAGGCGCTGGAATAAATATTGCGCACGGTCATTGGCGCACGACCAGTGGTCGTGCGCGCTGGAATCCTGTGAATGTGCGCCTGCCTGGGCGGAGCCTGCAATGTAAGAAATTTATAAAAAAAATGTTCGCACGACCAGTGGCGCACGACCAGTGGTCGTGCGCACTATCGTAGGTAGTCGTGCGCACTAGTCGAAACAGAACTCATAAAATTGATGTTAAGTGCGCACGAACAGCGGCGCACGACCGGTGGTCGTGCGCAATATCGTTGGTGGTCGTGCGCACTATCCGAGACAGAACTCAAAAAATAGGGTTAAGTGCACACGATCAGCGGCGCACGACCAGTGGCCGTGCGCAATAGAAATAGTGATCGCGCGCAATGTTCTTGTACAGAATTGTACCGGGAACACCTGCACGACTCCTGTTCCAGCATACAACACCAATCTAGCCACTGAAGGTGGCACTTAACAATGCATGAAAACTAATAACGAAGATAAACAAGAAATAACACCAAAACATGCCTAGAAGTGCACATAGCATGGAATAACAAATATGAGCGAAAACATGCCTAAAATGTAGTGCATAGACTAGAGAATCGGCTCAGATGAGTCCATATATGTGTATATAATTGGGACTCATGACACCCCCAGACTTACTTGTTTGCGCGTCCCGAGCAAACAAATTCTAAGCGAACGAGGAAAGAAAAGCAGATGGCTTAAAATTACAATACAGAGTACCATGCGAAGTCGCATGCTCACGTGCATAAGAAAAATAGTAGAGAATATTTCTGATTATATAAACAGTTTATATATTTCTAAAAGAGTAAAAGCATATTACAACTACTCAAAATGGTGAACAACGGTGAATCATTTGGTCATGCATACGGAGAAAGTAAACTAAGCGCTGAAACGAGCATTGCTCAAGATCGGGATGCGGGACAAACTCCACTGAAATCCATTAGTGTCGGTGACCATAAGCTTGCCCGGTCACATTCTCCCCACGACACTAGATTGGTTCAAGGTGTGAGTCAGTAAGACTTTCAGGTTTTAATTGAGGCTTGGGTTACGGTGAGGTAAACAATGATAAACAAAATGGCTTATAACACATAACCCAAATGAGCTTTAAAAGTAACTACCCGCGCCCCAAAATCGAATGCAAATGCACACCCCCAGACTTGGACTTTTGCAACATAGGAGTGTGCACCGCCTACTCCCAATACATAATTTTTCTACATGATTTTTCAATAAAACTCATTTTTCTTTTTTTCTCTTTTCCTTTTCATTTTTTTTCTTTTTATCTTCTTTTTCTTGTCTTTTTTCTTTCAGCAAAGTTTTCAAATGAGCATATCAACAGATTCACATAATAAACACCACAATCAACACCCCCCACAATGTAAATAAAACTACAACTAAAGCTCAGATTTGGGTGTGCGACTAGGTTAGGCTTTTAGGCTTTGGTGATATATATGTGGAGCTGAATCAAGAAAAGGGTAGGCACAAAGGGGCTAGCAAGGGTAGACGAAAGGCGTGAATTAAAGGTTCAACCGGGCCAAAATAATGGCCTACGTCATTCTCACGCACTAGAACTATCCTATGCCAATGCTTCAAGTATCGCTTGGGGCAAGTTCTAGCCACCGAGAAAGATTCTCCTTTCTCCCGACTCAAGCAATACGAGTCTAGCGATCGTTTCACACATCCCTATGCTACCGTTTGATTCCACCGGATTCACCATTTGAGTAGAGTAAACAACATTTACACTAATAGAAAAAAAATATAAAACCATAAGTATAAAGAGAAGTCTAATCTACACAAATTTCTATGCAACCGAGCACTCGACTAGGAGCACTACTGGAGTCAACATTTTACTCTGCTACATAGTCCTAAGCCATCACCTAGACTTTCCCACATAAGCAGAAGAATTAAATTCACTACAGAGCACGCATACAGACGAGTACGCGCTCAAGTGAGTGCTGTGGTGTGCAATGAAAATGAACAACAATTTCCAATAAGCTAAAATAAAAGTACTTCTAGCATGCTATGCAAGAGTGCACGTGAGTGGGTACAAAAACTGCTCTCCCTCAGACTTAAACTAAACAATCCACAAAATATATGACATGAAAATCAGAAAAGGCTAGGGAAAGAGAGTACCCAGTGCTCAGAAATGAGCACACCAGAAGATTGGCGTGTAAGCTAAAATGAGCCGCAACATCTGCCATCCAGAAAAGATACCTGCAGGGGTCAGCTCCGCAAAAACAAAAGAAGAAGATAAACTAAAATAAACTACAGCTAACTAAGCAGGATTGAATAAAATGAAATGCATGAGAAAGTAAGATAACTACTGGGGTTATTGTCATCCCAGCACGACTTATTCAAAAACTAAAGGTTCTAGCTAATGGGCGTATGGAAGGAGAAGTGGACAGGTAACTGGCCTAATATCCGTGTCGGTAGCGAGTACCGATACGGTGATTGAACAGTCACTCCCCTACCTAAATAAAAATACCTGCTCTTCACAGGTAGGGGAAGCAGAAAGTAAGAAGTGGTTGAGGAGTTCTCCTCACTATTCTCACCAAAAACATCCTTGCCTAGCAAGGTGTCGTCCACAGGGAGGTGGCGGGAGGAAAAGGCAATGAGTGGAGCTTCCTCTACGGAGGGGGAATCAACCTCCTCACATAAGAGGATGCTCTCATCATTGACTTGGGCAATATGCACTAAATCCTCTTGGGGTACCTGTGAAGACTCAACCTGCACAGGCTCAGATGAAGAGGTGGGATCAAGAAATAAACAAGACGAAGAACATAAATAATCAAAAATCGGGGGAGTGGTCCCGGTCTCACTCCCATCAGGTTGGGGAAGTAAAATAATGTTTGCATTGTCATCAATGCTACAAGATTCGGCGGGATCAACAGTGGCCAAGCTAGAGATTTGGACTTCCTCCACCGGTGCTGAGGAAAACTCCTCTTCACCTGGAAGGTTGTCCTCCTCCATAGGAACATGCATGACACTAAAGTTACCAGCCTCCTCTTGCGACACATCATCAACAATGTCGTCAGAGATGAGTGTAGTATGCACAACAGGGAGAGGAATAGTGCTCGGATAAAAGTCGAGCACCGATTCCTCACAAAGAATCGAATCCACTAGGGGTGGTGGATGCACATGGAGAATAGGCTCAGCAATGTCGGTGCATAGATCAGCCGCACATCCGGTGACCGTGTCCATGCCATACCCTTCAAGATGTGAAGGTGACAAAGACACATAACCGGATGTTGAAGGTGTGCCGCCAGAGTTAGGAGTTGGGACGATCCGGATATCCGGCTCGTCATCCTCGTCCAATTGGCGAAGATACTCGGCATAGTCCTTCAAGACATGATCAGTGCTCCGACAAAACCGGCACTGCCTTGCGGGCTTCTTTGGCACAGCGGGGGCTGAAGCTGAAAAGAAGTATGACGGTAAAGGCTCAGCAGAGTAGCCATAAGAGTTACGCGCACCATATGGAGTACCAGACAAAGTCGGTGCTCCATATGCTGGGCTATAAGAATTATGCCTACTATTCTCCGTAGGGCATTCATCACTAGAGTGGGAGGTATCTCTACACCAACGGCAACGGATATTGAGATGTGCCCACATAGTGTGGAGATAAAACGATTCAAAATAAAAATGCTATTGTGCAAAATACTACACCTAACAGGAATTACTAAAGCAACATAATAAAAAAAACAAGAAAAGGGATAAAAAGAACAGAAATAAAATAAAAGATGCAATTTACAAATGGAAGGGCTTCTCTCTCAGATTCTCCCTCTCAAAAAAACTCACACGACTGTGTTCCCCGGCAACGGCGCCAAAAACTTGATGCGCCAATCTCGCACACCACTATAGGCGGTAGCTCGACTGCGACACGAAATGGCAGTGTACCGATCGTTCAAGTAATATAAAATGGGAATGAATCCCCAAGTATCGATCTCAAAGGAACACAGTAAGGTGGAGTTTATTATCGAGGAAGGACTTGAGATTGAAGTCCTTTCGAGCGGATGGATGCGGAAATGGGGGATTTGGCTTTTGGAAAATAAAAGAAAACAACTACAACTACTCCTATGCAATGCCGCTATGCAGTGCTTCGCTTGGCGGGATGGAGACTAGGCAGGCCTTGAGCGCACTGCGTCGCAAGGGCGGATGGACGAATAGGAAAACAGAATCGAACTATGTAGGCCTTGAGCGCGCTGCTTCGTTAAGCGGGATGGATTACACGGGCCGTTAGCACCGCTTAGCTTGGCGGATGGACAAGTAGTCTTACGGAATGAGGGTCGAAAGCACCTCTTCGACAAGCACGCCACTAGCAATTGCTAGTGCGGCACCGAACACGAAGGTGGAATGGAAATTTGATGGGGGCGCACCTCATAAACACATATGAATAATATAATCTCAAATAAATGAAATAGACATTACATAACAAGATTCATTGTGCACATCATCAAAATATAGAAGAGTCTAACCAAAATAATCATCAACATAAAGAAGGAAAAAGAGGGTAAAGGAGTCGACCACATCCGAAGCCTTGCCGAAGATTCATGGTTGGAATCGCTGGGTTGTCAATCCGCGTCCAAGCTCTGTCTTCAACTGCGTCCGAGGTAGAGGAGGGCTGTCACTTCCTCCCAATGGCTCGTCTTCTTCGTGTCACGATCCAATCTACTCCGATACGCGATCTCCTTGCTCGACGTTGGTGATCTTTGGGCTATAAACCTCTCCTTGAAGCTCTTGGATGATGGAGGAGGCCTAGGGGGGCGGAGAACCTGCGGAAGGGGCGAAAACGGCGGAGCTGGGCGGAAGAAATGCGGAATCCAGACCTAAATCGCGAGCAGGAATATTTATAGGCGCTGGAATAAACAGTGCGCACAGTCATTGGCGCACGACCAGTGTTCGTGCGCGCTGGAATCCTGTGATCGTGCGCCTGCCTGGGCGGAGCCTGCAATGTAAGAAATTTATAAAATAAAATGTTCGCACGACCAGTGTCGCACGACCAGTGGTCGTGCGTACTATCGTAGGTGGTCGTGCGCACTGGTCGAAACAGAACTCATAAAATTGATGTTAAGTGCGCACGAACAGCGGCGCACGACCGGTGGTCATGCGCAATATCGTTGGTGGTCGTGCGCACTGTCCGAGACAGAACTCAAAAAATAGGGTTAAGTGCACACGATCAGCGGCGCACGACCAGTGGTCGTGCGCAATAGAAACAGTGATCGTGCGCAGTGTTCCTGTACAGAATTGTACCAGGAACACCTGCACGACTCCTGTTCCAGCATACAACACCAATCTAGCCACTGAAGGTGGCACTTATCAATGCATGAAAACTAATAACGAAGATAAACAAGAAATAACACTAAAACGGGCCTAGAAGTGCACATAGCATGGAATAACAAATATGAGCGAAAACATGCCTAAAATGTAGTGCATAGACTAGAAAATCGGCCCAGATGAGTCCATATATGTGTATATAATTGGGACTCATCAAATACTAAAATATTTTCAGTCACATCTACTGTTGTACCGAATAAACCTCGAGTTGTGTCTCGTGTCGACGTTTCACCTGACTTAAATAGAGTCTTCAATTAAAATTCAGCACGATCCTTGCATCTCTCATTTCTCAGTCCAGCTATCTCTTCCTCTCTCTCACTGACCTAAATGGCTCCTAAGATCAACTCTGGTTTCGACATTGATCTTGAATCCTTCCAAGCCGCCGCCGAAAACTATAAGAGCATCATAGCTCTCTTCACTGAAGCTGGTTTAGACAAACTCATTTCCACAAGATGCAGACTCCTAGAGACAGAACTCACTGAGTTAATGGATCATGTTCAGATATCTGAGCAAAGAGAGATCACAGGAACACTCTATGATACTCCTGTCTCAATCTCTGCAGAACACCTTAGGGACACTTTTGATCTTCCATCAGGTACATACCAACACTATCCTTGTTCAAATCAAAAAGGGGAAGCAAATTCTTTACTAAAAATAACTAAATAAATCTCCATCATCATTCCCTTATCAGGTGATGAATCTGTGGAACTCACCCCTGAGGAAATCAAAAGTCTATTAATCACCATGAAGTTCTCCAAAGATAGACCAATCCACCTGAAGAAAATAGATTTTTCTGATGAATATAGGCTATTGGCAGACATAGTAGGAAAAGTTAAACTATGCAAGATCTCTGCCCATGATGCAGTGCCCAAGCAGCAACTGAACATCATGGGGGCCCTTGTGCTGAAAAAGAAGGTTGACTGGACCAGCTGCTTACTAAAAATGATAGGCTACAAATATTCTCACAAAGAGAATGCCTATATGAGGATCATGAGCCAGGTACTCCTCCACTCTTTCCCTAACCTATGTAGGTCAAAAGGAATCCCTATTCCCCCTGGAAAAAGGATGTCCATAGCCCTCTTCTAAAAATGGACCAGGCAAATTCCCTAGCCTGGTGCCATTCCTGACAGGACTCCCTCTCCTCCTAACTCTCCTAGCCATCCATCCTCACATCCTCCTCTTCATACAGACACCTCTTCTCTACCAACATCATCCACACCCATAGATTCTACTACCCTCACACCTCCTATCTTACCTACACCTTCACAACTACCAATTCAATCACCTGCTCAACCCTCCTCTATTCCTCCACCTTCTCCATCAAACTCACCTCATCACAATGATACATTCCTCTCTCCACCTTCATCACCTCCACCTCCACCATTATCTCCTACTCCAACACATCTTGAACCATCTCCATCCACTAAAACTCTCATCACCCAGTGTATCCAGTCAGCAGCCCAAACATTTCAAGAAATGCTGGATGGACACTGCTCCCAACTTCACTCCTCCATCATGCACATGCAAACCCAAATAGATGGGGTCAATGCCTCTGTGCAAAGCTTGAAGTACTCTGTCTCTTCCTCTAAAGTGACCAAGTCTTTCTTAACCTCCTTGGCTAAGAAGGTCAAGAAAGGGGAGAAATTAGATGAAGAGCAGCTCTCATCTCACAAATCTCTCTCACACAAGTCTTTTCCTACTTCATAATCTGACAGTCTTGCACTGCTTAAGACAATTGGGAATGAATTAGTACCAGAGCTACATAATGAGGACCAGATAACAAATGTACTCTCTATAGCAAGAGAAGCTACACAACAAGTAGTCCTCTTTCAAGGGGAGGCTAGCAGAGCAGAAGTTGAAAAGGAAACTGATGCTGAAGTTGAGAAAGAAAAAGAAGCTGAAGCTCAGGGGGAGCCAAATGCTGACATAATTGAAGCTGGAGCTGAGAAAGAAACTGAAGAGGCAGAAGTTGAAGGCTTAAAAGAAGTTCCATCTCAGGGGGAGCAAACTACTGTGACTCAGGGGGAGCTGAGTGAACCACCTATTACTGAGAAAGAGCAACCCTCTTCTCTAAAAACTTTAGTATTCACTAGGAAAATAAAAACTCCTCCTACCCCTCCTGAGTGATGTGTTGAACAATGTTGATATACTCTATATTTTTTCCTCCATGCTTAAATACTGTTTATGAAGTCTGTGTATATGATTCTATTTTCTTCTGATTACTTAACATATTTCTTTTCTATATAAATGTCTTGCTGTGTTGATTAAAAGCTGGTACAATTTCTCCCTGAATAGGGTTAAGACAAATAGGGGGAGATTGTTGGGGAAATGATTTATCTTAACCCCTAAAAATGAGTAGAATATAAATTCTAAGAATGAAAAATTAGTCCAAGTAAATATGCGTCGAATAGTATTCGACGCAACGTCGAAATATAGTCGACGTTTCTATCAGAATGAGTCGAAGTAACTCCAAACAGAATTCGACGTAACATATGTCTATGTAACTCTGACTTCTAGTCGACGCATCTAGTGAAGTCGACGTACCTTAGTCGACGCACCTTCCTTATTCTCCTCTCGACGTCCAGCCAGTCTGAAATCGACGCTTACGTCGAATAGTAATCGACGTACGTCGATTTCTATGTCAAATTCAAAACACGCCAGATCTCTTTCCTTCTTTCTGTAGATCTGATTCTTATGAAATTATATTATTCTTTTATAGCCGTTCTGAATCAGTCTTTCCTTCTAATTGATTCTTGGCTAAATTGATTAAGTTTATTATGGATATTATTTGAAATCAGAATGATCTCTTTCCTTCTACAGAAATATTGATTATGGAATCTTTTCTCTCTTACTATTTCTCTGACTGCTAATTGATTCTTTTCCTATAGTATTCTTTGAATAAACAGAGCTATAAATAAGAGGGAAATCAGTAGAGAACATGTAGAAGTGATCCACTCCATCCATTTGAAAAAGAGGAAAAGCTCCCAAGAGAAAAGAGAGAAAAATTGAGAGAAGTGATAGTGTGCTGAAGTCAACAACAAGCGTTCTTCTTCTTCTCCTTCTGAAGCCATCCTGCTGCAATCTCTGATAGTTCTCATTGAAAGAGAAAAAAGCCTACAATCTCCTTCTCACTATAGAAGAGAGATTTCATTCACTATTTCTTGTGCTTCTAATCTTCTTGCTAGGAAGAAGATTCTTTCTTGTTTCAATTACTTCTTCTACTTCTTCTTCTTATTCTCATTTCATTTTCAAACTGTGTAAAAGAGTTTTTAGAATCTCTCTTCAAAAAATTCAGTTGTGCTGGTTCTAAGAGTCTCCTTATCAAAAGACTAAGGCTGGTTCTAAGATTCTCCTTATCAAAAGACTCAGTACAAGATAGTGAATTCCTACCAAGGGGGTAGAAGAGTGGGCTACCCAAAGTTTGGGGAACCACTATATTTCTTTGTGTTGTGCTGTGATTTTCATTTTGCTATTTCTTTCTTTATTTACTTAATTCTTGTTGGTGTGTGTGGGAAGCTTAACTCTGTGATTATTACACACATATATATATATATGTTAACTTCATACAAAGTAATTTTAAATCTCTATTCACCCCCCCCCCCCCCTCTAGAGAATTCTAGTGTGGTTAACTGTGCACTTTCACCAATGACGAAGTCAGAATTCAATTCCGACGAGCCAAACTCAGGAAAAGCCTCCCGAAGCTAAAATCTTAATAACTACTCAAAGTCTCCTCTCTAACTCGAAACGACGCGAAGTCTCGCACGCTCGATCTAAATTATATACTTTAACTAAGCTAAGGCTCAAAACTAAACCTAGCGAGCTCACGTAACACCCTTACGCCAAAATTACGCCACATCGGCCACGTAAATAATTAATGAAAATCAGGGGCGTTACAGTCACTCCCCCTAAAAAGAAGTTTCGCCCCGAAACTTGAAATCCAAAGATCAAGAAAGATACAGAATCAAATCCAAAGGTTACCTGACAGGAGATTTACCCGAAATTTAAGAGAAGAGGCTAGGATGAGTCTCTCTCATGGCAGACTCCAGCTCCCATGTTGCGCTTTCGACACCCTGATTCTTCCAAAGAACCTTAACCATCAGGATTGTCTTCCTCCGCAACACACGCTCCTGAGTCTCCAAGATTCAGACAGGCTCTTCAACATAAGAAAGGTTTGGCTGCAATATGGGCACCGAATCAAGAACAAGCCGACCACTACGCAAACACTTCCTCAGCTGGCTCACATGAAACACATCGCGAACATTAGGGAAGGAAGCAGGAAAATCCAATCTATAAGCTGACACTCCGATGCGCTCAACAATCTAGAAAGGTCCTACATACCGGGGATCCAACTTGTGGTTCCTTCCAAATCTCTTAACGCCCTGTATCGGAGAAACTTTCAAGAACACTAAGCATCCGACGACAAACTCAAGATCCACCCTTCTCCGATTGGCATACTTCTCATACCGCTCCTGAGCAATACGAAGCTTCTCGCGGATATGAGTCATGACAATGCTCATCTCTTCCAAAGCCTCTGGGCCTAACAACGGGCTCTCACCAACCTCGGCCTAAAACAAGGGAGTTCAGCAACGCCTCCCATACAGAGCCTCAAAGGGGGCCATTTGCAAACTCTCCTGATAAGTATTATTGTAGGCAAATTCCATCAATCCAAGACGCTTATCCCAAGCTCCACGATGATCTAGAATATAGCACCTTATCACATCCTCCAAAATTTGATTCACTCTCTCTGTCTGACCATTGGTCTGAGGATGGTAAGCGGTAGAGTATCTAAGGTCAGTTCCCAAAGCTCCCTACAAACTGCGCCAGAAACGAGACATATACCTTGAATCTCGGTCCGACACAATTCTCATGGGCACACCATGCAATCTAATGACTTCATTCAAATAAAGTTCTGCTATTTTCTCCATAGAGTAACCGATCTTAAAAGGCACAAAGTGAGCACACTTTGTTAATCTGTCAACTATGACCCATACTGAATCGTGTCCTCCGGGAGATCTCGGTAAACCAGTAATGAAATCCATCAAAATACTCTCCCACTTCTAGCTTGGAACATCCAATAGGTTCAACTTACCTCCAGGCCTCTTATGACCCGCCTTCACGCACTGACAAGTTAAACATTCAGAAACATATCTGGCTATATCGCTTTCCAATGTGGGGATATAATACCTACCTCGGTACTTCAAAGTATCTTTATCATCGATCGAAAAATCTGGTAATTCTCCCTTCTCGATCCTATTCCGGAGATGCTGCAAGTCAGGATCTTCCTTCTGGTGCAATCTCGTAAGGGTAATCCAAGAAGGCTCTTCAACTTCAAGACTCGAAGGTGCGGTACTACTACCGACTGAGATATCCATCAACATAAACTCCTCTACTAAGGACTGCACGGAAAGATTGAAGACATGCGTGGTCTTTCTGCTCTGGGCATCAGCCACCACATTAGCCTTACCCGGATGATACAGGATATCAACTTCATAATCCGCCACATACTTCAACCACCAGCGCTGGCGCAAATTCAGCTCTTTCTGGGTAGACATACTTCAAACTCTTGTGATCTGTGAAAATCTTGCATGACACTCCATATAACAGATGTCTCCAAAGCTTTAAGGCATAAATCACTGCAGCAAATTCTAAGTCATGTGTAGGGTAATTCTTTTCATGAACTTTCAATTGTCTAGACCCATAGGAAATCACCTTTCCTTCTTGCATCAAAACACACCCTAGTCCAATGTGAGATGCGTCCACATAAATAGTATACTCTATTCCTTCGATCGGCAAGGCCAACACAGGAGCACTGCACAAACGCCTATTTAATTCCTGAAAGGCTTCTTCGCACTTATCGCTCCAAACAAAAGCGGTATTCTTATGGGTAAGCTTAGTTAAAGGTGCCGACAGCACTGATAATCCTTGAACAAATCTCCTGTAGTACCCAGCCAACCCTAAGAAACTCCTTATCTCCTTAGGCGTTGAAGGCGTCTTCCAATCCAACACAACAGAAATCTTAGCGGGGTCTATAGTAATTCCATCCTTGTTCACCACATGACCCAGAAAGGATACCTGGGAAAGCCAGAACTCATACTTACTCAGCTTCGCATACAACTTGTGCTCTCCAAGAGCAGACAATACTAAGCGCAAATGCGTAGCATGCTCCTCAACACTTTTGGAATATACCAACACATCATCGATGAATACCACAACAAAATGATCCAGAAAATCCTTGAACACGCGGTTCATCATGTCCATAAACGCAGAGGGTGCATTCGTCAAACCAAAAGACATAACCAGAAACTCAAAATGACCATAACGGAACGAAAGGCAGTCCGGGGAACGTCTGACTCATGGATCCTCAACTGATGGTAGCCTGACCGAAGGTCAATCTTCGAAAACACCGTGCTACCACGCAACTGATCAAACAGATCATCTATCCTCGACAACAGATAACTGTTCTTGATGGTCACTTTGTTTAATTCTCTATAATTTATGCACAACCTCATAGAACCGTCCTTCTTTTTCACGAATAAAACTGGAGCACCTCAGGGCGAAGACTTGGCCTAATAAATCCATAATGCAACAGCTCATCTAACTGAGTTCGCAACTCTTATAACTCGCGCAGGGCCATACAGTACGGTGTCTTAGCGATAGGACGAGTACCAGGCTCAAGATCAATAACGAACTCCACATCTCTATCAGGCGGAAGGCCAGGAAGACTGACGGGAAAAACATCAAGAAACTCTACCACCACTGGAACACCCTCAATACACGGCAAACCACTAACAGTTTCTACTACAGAAACAAGGTAAGCCAAACAACTGGAAATTAACAGTTTTCGAGCACATACTGCAGAAATTATCGGGGAACACTAGTACGGAGACCCCAAAATGCTCATGGGATGACCGTTGTCTATCACAAAGTCCAGGCGCTTTTCCTTGCATCGGATGACTGCATCATAGCTAGACAACCAGTCCATACCCAAAATCACGTCAAAGTCTTCTAGGTCCAACACCTTGAAATCAGCAACAGCCAAGAAATCTCCTAAGAGAACAAGGCAACTTCAGACGCACTGGTTCGAGGATACTAAATCAACAGAAAAGAACTTAATGAGGAATGAATCGTTGCCTAGCTCAGGGGTCAAACGGTGATGCTCGACGAAAGCCCTAGCTACGAACGAATGGGTAGCACCCGAATCAAACAGAACATGCGCCCAACGATTCTTTATCTTAAATCTCCCTATAAGCGCGAAAAAAGGAACGAGTCTAATACAGCAAAACTAAAGGAATCAAAACTGAATATTTGGCTTAAGGTCTAACCTGCGATCACTTGTGTTGAAGACTGCGCTTGCTCCTGGGTTAACACGTTCAGCTTTCCTCTTACTTTATCCTGATGCGGCGGCGGCGGCAAGGCTCGAAGCGGAACTGGCTGCAACGAGGGTTGAACTCGCGGGCATTGAAACTTCACGTGCCCCTTCTGTCCGCACTGGAAGCAGACATTCTCCTTAGGCCAACACTGGGCCGCATCATGCCCCTTCTGCTTGCACAATGGGCAGAGAACCTCTCCCTTCGGAGCACCCTGAATTGCCAGCACTCGCTGCTGCTTTTGAACTCCTTTCCTCTTGAAACACCTTTCAAACACATGGCCAGAGCGACCACAGAAACTGCAGACCTCACCACTTCCTTTCTTCAAGACCGAGGCAGGTGCACCAAAATTTCCTTCTTCTCCAGCCTTTCTCTTTCCCTTCTTCATCATTGATCCTCGGTTCTTGGCATTATCGATCGCCTCCACTATTATTGCTGCCTCAACTACCTCGGCGTACTTCTCCAACCTGTACGCGCTGGCCAGCTACTGGATGTCACTGCGGAGACCACCCATAAATCTCTTCACTCTTCCTTCTTCCGAGGCTACCAGGACAGGAGCAAACCTGCTCAACTTGCAAAACTTGATCTCATACTCGCTCACAAAGAGCTGCCTCTGCTTCAGATGCAGGAAATCATTCATCAATCGGTCTTGCTCTACCGACGGAAGAAACTTTCTTAATAACATTCCTTTGAAGGTTTCCCACGAACATCCTTCGGAAAGGCCTTCCTTCTCCCTCAACCACTAGCTCTTTGCAAGACCCTTAAGCTGGTACGCGGCAACCATCACCTTCTGATCTACGGTGATTCCTGAATACGAGAACATCTCTTCCATGGCTATATGCCAATCGTCTAAGGCCATGAAGTTGGCTCGACCGTCATACGATGGAGGTCCTAGCCTCTGAAAGTGCGAAATAAAGTTCATTTCCGGAGGTATCGCTACTGGGGGTACCAAGGGAGCAGGAGGAGTAGGTGCTGTCTGTCCTACTACGGGGCCCTGCACTTATGGTTGCTTCCTAGCACTGGCAGACAACAATGCCTCAACTTGCAATTGCATCGCAACCATCTGCCTAGTCAGAGCCTCATTTCTCTGCCACAGACTCTCGATCAAGGCTTCGCTCTGCACTCCAGACGTCTCACACTCCGACTAAGGAGTCGACCTAGTCACGACTCGCTAGCGCGCCATCTCTGCTAATACGCATAAACCTATAATTAAAACTTAACCTTACACTAGAACTACACTGCTTGGTTCAGAACATACATGTACAGATACTTGCCATTTCCACTACCTTTCTCTGGGATATTTTCATGATGTTATGCTAAATTTGGAGATGATACTACATCACCCCTCTTGACTCATGTGCAAGGGTCATGAATGCATGAATTTTCTGTTCATTTTGAAATCATGAGTGTACGTGTGTCATCATATAAGTCTTTAGCTTTGCACGTGTGCTTATGCAATGCTATGTAATGTATGTTGTGCTATGCATTCTAATAAAGGCCTCAATGCATGTTATGAGCGGCGTACACATGAAATATTATGCATCCCATACAACTTAATATCACATGTAACAAAAAAGAAAAATGTGCTAATGTGCATCCATGTGATGATGGTTATGCATCCCATACTATATAACCGTCACTTGCTGCCTCCTATGGTGGATCCATATACAAACACATATTATGCATCCCATACTACATAATATGCCCCATATAATTCTTATCATGCTATGAGTGTACTGTTTATGCTTCGGCCAAGACGTACTGATGATACATCGGTGTGTGTATGCAATGAAACCAAAACAACTATACTATATCAGAATTTGTTGCTCGACTGACTTCTCGAACAACCTACCTCAGATACCAACTGTCACAACCCGTATTTTCTCCGAATTTAGGAATTTCAGAGTAAGAGAAAATACGCATCATGATGCCATGTCATGCATGAGACAACTGCAGACGCTCAGGCGGGAACCTATTACTTATTTAATCAAAACATGTTTACATGATAGATCATAATTTGAAATCATTTATTAGGGTTTGGGGTAAGAACTGTGTCTCTCAGTTCGTGGATCAACTAGTCCACCGAGAAAATATATGTAATTGCAGCAGAAAGTACTTGATTTAGTTCACTTAAGGCCCTAAATGCACGTGATGATAGGACATAAAGTAAATGATATGCACATATCTAGGCGTAGTATAAGTATAGAAAATATCGTTAGGCGACTTTTAAAGATAAGGATTTCAGTTAAAAGGAATGCAATGAGGATGAAAAAAAAGCCATTTTATAACTATAATGCACCTAGATATAAATCATTCCCAGAGAGCAAGATACACAAGATCTAAAAGTAGTGGCATTTAACTGGCAAGTAAACTATAAAGTATCAAAAAGAAGCACAACGGGCGTCAACAACCTGACACTAACCCATTGGCTCCAAACTAGCATGTATGAACACAAGAAGGAAACTAACAACAACTACCTCGCAGCAGCGGGGTAAAACAACAACTAAAACTCCAGAAGACTCCGGGCTACCCCACTAGCCGCTAAGGCTCTGAATCTGAGGCATTCAATAAAACAAAGAATGCCTCAGCCAGGAATTTACAAGTGGCAGAAAAACAAGAAGTAAAGTAAATAAGGCATAAGGGGGTTGCCAAGCCCAACATGAAAGTGCACAGTTAACCTCACTAGATTTCTCTAGAGGGGGGGTGAATAGAGATTTGAAATATTTTGTGCAAAGTTAATATATATATATATATATATGATCACTGATTAGAGCTTCCCACACACACCAACAAGAATTAAAACAATAAAGCAAATGTAAGAAAGAAAATCCACAGCACAACACAAGAAAATATAGTGGTTCCCCAAACTTTGGGTAGTCCACTCTTCTACCCCCTTGGTAGGAATTCACTAACTTGCACTGAGTCTTTTGATAAGGAGACTCTTAGAACCACCCTGAGTCTTTTGATAAGGAGACTCTTAGAACCAATACACTGAATTTTTTGAAGAGAGATTCTAAAAACTCTTTTACAATAGTGAATAAGAATGAAAAAGAAAGAATGGAATAAAGCCAATAATGAATCTTCTTCCTAGCAAGAAGATTTGAAGCACAAGTTAAGAATTGAATCTTTCTTCTATAGAGAGAAGAAGATTTGTAGCCTTTCTCTCTTTTAGTGAGAGCAATCAGATTTTGCAGCAGTGATCAGTGAGCAGAAGCAGAAGTGGAAATGGATGGAAGTTGCTGCAGAGCTTTTTCTCAATGTCTCTCTTTTTCTTTTGGGAGCTTTTCCTCTATATCATAAATGTGTGGTGGATCACTCTTCTGCTGTTTCCTGTCGACTTGCTCTTTATTTTATAGCTCTGTGTAATAAGATAGTACTATAGGAGAGGAATCAATTAGCAGCCAGAGATTTAGGTAGAGAGAAATATTTCCATAGCAGATTTAATCATAAATGGAAAATGTTAATTTAGATTTCAAATAATATCCAAAACAGATTTCATCAATTTAGCCAAGAATCAAATAGAAGGAAAGAATGATTCAGAACGGCTATAAAATATTAACATCATTCTATATAAATCAGATCTTCAGAAAAGAAGGAAAGAGATCTGGCGCAGATTTAAATCTGTCAAACAAATCGACGTGCGTCGATTACTATTCGACGTAAGCGTCGAATTTATCTTAGCCCAACGTCGAGAGAGATATAAGGAATGTGCGTCGACAAAGGTGCGTCGACTTCTTTGTATGCGTCGACTAGAAATCAGAGTAGCGTCGACAGGACCTACGTCGAAATCTTCCTAAAGTTACTTCGACATATCCTGAAGAAGACGTCGACTCTATTTCGACGTAGCGTCGAATACCATTCGACGCATATTTACTTTGTCTTTGTTATTCATTCATAAAACTCTTTCTTTAACTCATTTCTAGGGGTTAAGAGAAATCATTTTCCCAACAATCTCCCCCTATTTGTCTTAACCCTTTTTAAGGAGAAATTGTCTTAGCATAAAAACAACTCAGCATATAATTTGAAAAGATAGGAAGTATGTCACTTAATCAAAAGTGAAATTTAGAGAGGGAGATCATATAAGCAGATATTCCAGAATCATATAGACAAATTTCATATTTATACCAGTTCTTTTTCAATAAAATATATATCAGCATTGTTCTCAAAAACTACTCAGGTGGTGTAGGAGGAGTCTTTCTTTTTCTTTTGAAGACCTTGGTGGGTTGCTCATCAGCAGTTAGTATTCTCAGCTCCCCCTGAGTTACAGCAGTTGGCTCCCCCTGAGTTCCAGCTTCAGTTAACACAACTTCTTGCTGCTCTTTTTCATTTGCAGCTGTATTCACAAACTCAGCTTCCAGTTCCTTGGTTTGTTCATCAGTTAGTATAGCTTCCAGCTCCCCTTGAAGTTCACCATCTTTCCTTGCAGCCTCATTTTCTACTCTGTTATCCTCCCCTTGTAGTATTATCACTTGTTCTGCAACCTCTCTTGCTATGCTGAGTACCTCTATTGTTTGTTCATAATTAAGAGGCTCAGGTACTGTCTCATTCCCAAGGATCTTGTCAGAATTTTGAGGAGAGGACTTGTGAGAGAGAGATTTAGGATTGGAAGGTTGCTCTTCATCTAGATTCTCCCCCTTCTTGACCTTCTTGGCTAGGGAGGTTAAGAAAGACTTAGTCACTCTAGAGGAAGAGAGAGATGACTTTAGAACTTGCACAGAGGCACTGACCCCATCTATTTGGGTGTGCATGTGAAGGATGGAGGAATGAAGTTGGGAACAGTGCTCATCTAGCATTGCTTGGAATTTTCCAGCTGCTGATTTTATGCACTGAGTGATGAGAGCCTCAGTGGATGTAGATGATTCTTGGTGTGAAGGGTGTGAAGGAGATGGAGGAGGAGTAGATAATGAGTGTGGAGAGGTGAATCTATCATCTGGAGGAGGTAGAGGAATAGAAGAATGCTGAGCAAGGGATTGAGGTGGTATTTGTGTGGATGATGATGGGAGAGAGGAGAGATTTGTTTGAGGAGGAGAAGGAGTCCTTTCAGGAATGGAACCAGGCTTAGGGATTTGCCTGGCCCATTTAGAAAATAGGGCTATGGACATCCTTTTTCCTGGAGGGATGGGAATTCCTTTTGACCTGCAGAGGTCAGGGAAGGAATGGAAGAGAACCTGACTCATGATTCTCATATAAGCATTTTCCTTGTGGGAATATTTGGAGGCTATCATTTTGAGAAGACAGCTGGCCCAATCCACCTTCTTCTTCAGCACAAGAGCCCCCATGATGTTCAGCTGCTGTTTGGGCACTGCATCATGGGCTGAGATCTTGCACAGTAGAACTTTCCCTACTATATCAGCCAACAGCCTATATTCATCAGAGAAGTCTATCTTTTTCAGATGGATTGGTCTTTCTTTTGAGAATTTCATGGTGATGAGTAATTGCTTGACTTCATCAGGTGTGAGCTCAATGGATTCATCACCTAATAGGGGAATAATTTTATACTGGTTGAGTCATTTATAAAAAGCTTATTTTCTTTTCCTATTTTATTGAAATGAGGGTGACATTAGGATATACCTGATGGGAGGTCAAAGGTGGCCCTAATGTGGTCTGCAGAAATGGAGACTGGAGTCTCATAGAGGGTTCCTTGGATTTCTCCTTGTTCGGAAACCTGAACATGAGTTATGAGCTCAGTGAGCTCAATTTCCAGGAGCTTGCACCTAGTGGAGATGAGCTTGTTCAGTCCTGCTTCAGTGAAGAGAGAAATGATGCTTTTATAGTTCTCTGCTGCTGCTTGGAAGGATTCGAGGTCGATGTCGAAACCCGAGTTGATTTTGGGAGCCATTGAAGATTAGAGAAGTAAGAAGGATTGGGTAGACAACGGAGCACGGAGGATAAGAGATGCAGAGAAGAGGAGGTTTCTGAAGAGTCTTTTTAAGTCAGGTGAAGCGTCGAGACAGGGCTCAATTCGAGGCTTTTTCGGTATTCCAGTGGATGTGACCAAAAAATATTCTAAAGTTGCCGCTCTTTATCATAAAGTCGACGTTACGTCGAGTTGAATTCGACGTCGGGTTTAGGGTTTTCCATCGACGTATGCGTCGATTTTAATCGATTTTGGTTGTCGACGGTGCGTCGATTAGAAGTGACCAAAAGAAATTTTTATTTCTCTTTATTTCTTTCTTGGCCTAATGTTTTCTAAGATAGTTTTGAACTAGATTTTATAGAGAGTTTGATTAATTGTACCAGCATTGCTTGGTAGTGTGGCCAGCTTTGTTACATACATAGCACTTGATTATCCTAGTATTAAGGGAATTTAAATTTAGAGTATGATAAATGTTTTGGTTAGGATAAAGGTGTTGATTTGAATATAGATGGGATTTTTGGTTAAGATTAATATTTTGTTTGGGATTGAAATGTTTATTTGGATAAAATTCATGATTAGGATGACTGGTTCCTGAATGAGGGTTAGGATGAAAGACTTTTGGAGAGAATGTATTGGTGCGTCGATAACTATTCGACGTATGTTGATAATTGCGTTGATTTGTTATCGACGTATTCCTCAGATTGCGTTGATCTGGTGTCGACGCATGAGGAAAGTTGCGTCGAATTGATGTCGACTTGTCTTTATTCAAGCGTTGAGTAGAGGTCGAGGCATCCGAGAGGTTACGTCGAGAATAAGTCGACGCATTATCATGCATGCGTCGATATGAAGTCGACGTATCTGTGTCTTCACAAATTTTCATTTTGCCTTTCTCTATTTTTGCTCCTTTATGTGTTGTTCTTCTTGGATTGATTGTTTCTTCAGATGAAGTATGTGAATCATCAGCTGAATAGTAAGATGTTTCATCAACTTCCTTGGTTTCTTTTTCTCCCTTATCCTGTGGGTCTTTTTCTTGGTTTAACAAATTTACAGGTTTAGTGAATTTTACAGGGCTCATCCAAGCAGGTTTGTTGGATGAAGTTAGGCTGATTGAAGGATCAGCCCCTAGCCCAAGATGTTTGGGTCTTAGTGTTTGTTTTTCAGTAATTTCCTTAAGAGTTTGGCTTCTTATTTTTATTGACTCTTCAAAAGCTTTTGCCTGGGATATTTTATTCTTAAGGAACTGATTTTCTATATTAGCCCTTTCTGTTTCCTTCTTTATTCTGCTAGCTATTGATTCATAATCTTTAGAGGAGTTAATTTCTATGTTTTTCTGATTTTTAGCTACAATGATTTGTTCTTTTAGATCCTCAATTTCTTGATTTGTTTTTAGGTGATCTAGGTACATTTTCATAAAATCATTTTTAAAGCTATCACTTTGAAAGTCAATATCATCAAACATACTTACCTCATCCTCATTCTCAGATTCCTCAATGAGAATGAGGTTCTTTTCTTTTTCATCATCAGAGGATAGATCTTCTTCTGATCCTGTTTCACTCCATGATTTATCATCAATCTTTGCATTTTCAAAGGCCATCAAGCAGATGTCTTCTTGTCTGGATCCTTCATTGTCACTTTTAGAGGATGAACTATCCTCAGAGTTTGTTTCACTCCAGGCTTCAGCAATGAAGCCTCTTTCTTTCTTCTTTCCCTTTTTCTTCAGATCTTTCTTTTTCAGATCCTTCTCTGTTTCAGCATTCTCTGGACATTCTGGGGCAATGTGTCCAGGTTTTCTGCAGGAATAGCAAATTATTTCTTTAGTGGGTGTTTTGTCATACCTTGGTCTTGACTCCCTCCTTTTTGGTCCATCTTTCTTGACCCATTTCTTAAACCTTCTGGCCAAGAAACTGAATAATTCTTCTTCAGTGACAGGGGTTCCTTCTTCTGTTGCCTTTAGAGCAATGTTCCTGCTTTTTGAGGAACTTGGGGTGTTTTCTCTTCTCTCCTTCTCCTCTCTAGTTTTTAGCAACTGCTCATAGGATCTGAGTTTTCCTAAGAGAGAATCTGTTGAGATCTCTTTTTGTCCTCTTGTATCTCTTATTGCCCAAATTGTTGAGTCCCATGAACTAGGGAGACTCATCAGTAATTTGTCATTTATCTCAGTGAGAGAGATTTCTCTATCCAAGTCTCTGAGTTGATTGATGATCAGACTGAATCTGTCATACATTTCAGAGATGCTTTCTTCAGCCTTCTTTTGAAAGTTCTCATATTGAGAGATCAATAGGGCCTTCTTGTCTTTCTTTTCATCAGCACTTCCTTCCACCATCTTTGTGAGGGCATCCCAAATTTCCTTGGATGATTCACAGTCGACAACCTTTTGAAAGATATCATCTGAGAGAGTTGAGACAAGTATGTTCATGGCCTTTAGATCATGAGTTCTTGCCTTCTTCTCATCTTCTGTCCATTCAGATCTTGGAACAAGTGTTTGTGTGATGTTGCCATTTGCATCCTTTCTATAGGGCTTTGGTGGACCTGTTACAGTAATATTGAACAAGTCAGTGTCAATGGAGTTCATATAGATTCTGATTCTTGTTTTCCAAATTGCAAACTTTTCAAGATTGCACATTGGTGGTCTGGTGGAAGCATAATCTTTGATTTGTGCCATGTGAAAAATAGTTTTGAAAAATATATATATATGGGGTAGGATCTTTTTGATCAAGGAGTTATCCTTTTTAGATCAACCTCCCTCTGATACCAATTGAAAGTGCACAGTTAACCTCACTAGATTTCTCTAGAGGGGGGGTGAATAGAGATTTGAAATATTTTGTGCAAAGTTAATATATATATATATATGATCACTGATTAGAGCTTCCCACACACACCAACAAGAATTAAAACAATAAAGCAAATGTAAGAAAGAAAATCCACAGCACAACACAAGAAAATATAGTGGTTCCCCAAACTTTGGGTAGTCCACTCTTCTACCCCCTTGGTAGGAATTCACTAACTTGCACTGAGTCTTTTGATAAGGAGACTCTTAGAACCACCCTGAGTCTTTTGATAAGGAGACTCTTAGAACCAATACACTGAATTTTTTGAAGAGAGATTCTAAAAACTCTTTTACAATAGTGAATAAGAATGAAAAAGAAAGAATGGAATAAAGCCAATAATGAATCTTCTTCCTAGCAAGAAGATTTGAAGCACAAGTTAAGAATTGAATCTTTCTTCTATAGAGAGAAGAAGATTTGTAGCCTTTCTCTCTTTTAGTGAGAGCAATCAGATTTTGCAGCAGTGATCAGTGAGCAGAAGCAGAAGTGGAAATGGATGGAAGTTGCTGCAGAGCTTTTTCTCAATGTCTCTCTTTTTCTTTTGGGAGCTTTTCCTCTATATCATAAATGTGTGGTGGATCACTCTTCTGCTGTTTCCTGTCGACTTGCTCTTTATTTTATAGCTCTGTGTAATAAGATAGTACTATAGGAGAGGAATCAATTAGCAGCCAGAGATTTAGGTAGAGAGAAATATTTCCATAGCAGATTTAATCATAAATGGAAAATGTTAATTTAGATTTCAAATAATATCCAAAACAGATTTCATCAATTTAGCCAAGAATCAAATAGAAGGAAAGAATGATTCAGAACGGCTATAAAATATTAACATCATTCTATATAAATCAGATCTTCAGAAAAGAAGGAAAGAGATCTGGCGCAGATTTAAATCTGTCAAACAAATCGACGTGCGTCGATTACTATTCGACGTAAGCGTCGAATTTATCTTAGCCCAACGTCGAGAGAGATATAAGGAATGTGCGTCGACAAAGGTGCGTCGACTTCTTTGTATGCGTCGACTAGAAATCAGAGTAGCGTCGACAGGACCTACGTCGAAATCTTCCTAAAGTTACTTCGACATATCCTGAAGAAGACGTCGACTCTATTTCGACGTAGCGTCGAATACCATTCGACGCATATTTACTTTGTCTTTGTTATTCATTCATAAAACTCTTTCTTTAACTCATTTCTAGGGGTTAAGAGAAATCATTTTCCCAACACAACACTTACAGGAAAGGAAGCTCCAAGCACAGAACTAAACAATGCACCAAGTGCACCAAATACCAAAAAGAGATACAAGTAAAGTCCATTTATCTTGATAAATTTATTTAAAGAGACTGATCAGCTCAAATTAAGCGGGGGCGATCCTTTATCCTCTGCCACCCAAAGCCAAAAACGGGTGGGGGTTTCACTATCCCAACCACCCAATCACGGCCCACGGGACAACAGGCCAAGCCTGCGGTTCACCATTAAAATGGTCACCGTGCAAGGCTACAACAATTCCCCACTGCCCCCCAAATCACGACCCACCATGTAAGGACAAATGCAATGGTTCTTATTAATTAATTTCTTTAATTATGGCATGGGATGAAGCCCAAGAAAACAACCACCAGGATACCCTAAGGATAGGGTCATAAATGAAGTATGCATAAGACGATTCATTAGAGAAGACATAAGTTATTTAACCACAATGGGTACGAGCTTTCGAAGAGGAGAAGTAATCGGAGGCATAACTCAAGTACAAAGAAGTAGAGGGTATTCCTCGAGAATCTAAAGGATAAGAACATAGTTATCGAGAAATCAAGGAGTGTGGTCATAAAGTTCTAGGGAAAACAAGGGCAAGGATAAACACTTCTCGAGAAATCCCAAACAGGGACTATGATTTCTCGAGAAATTAGATGCAGGGTTCAAGTTGCTTCTTGAGAAATTAAAGGCAGGGGTAAAGCTATTCTCGAGAAATCAAGGTAGGGGTAAAGTTGTTCTCGAGAAATCAAGGAATGGGGATCAAGTTTCTCGAAAAAGAAGGGACGGGATCAGCTTTCTCGAAAAAAGAAAGGGCAGGAATCAAATGCCCGACCATTCATCGAACGCATGGCTGTTCGTCGAATGCGCCGATCGACGAACGCAAGGACGTTCATCGAGCGCAAGGCCGTTCGTCGAACGCAAGGCCGTTCGACGAACTTCAGGAAGCAAAAAGAGTTCGGCGAACGTCAGGAAAGAGGAGTTCGATGAACGTCCAGAAAAGAAGAGTTCGACGAACGTCAGGAAAAGAAGAGTTCGACGAATGTCAGGAAAGGAAGAGTTCGACGAACGTCAGGCCGTTCGACGAACGTCAGGAAAAGAAGAGTTCGACGAACGTCATGCCGTTCGACGAATGCGTCGTTCGACGAATGCGTCGTTCGACGAACATCGGGCCGTTCGACGAACGTCAGGAATCGACTGATTTCTCGCAAAATTGAAGGTTGCAGGTAAAAAGAGACCATGGCAAATGATTTCCCGAGAAATCCAAGGCTGCAGGCAAAAAGAAACCAAGGCTGCAGGCAAAAGAAACCAGGGCAACAAACAAGAAGAAAGGAGGAAAATAGCCACTTGCCTTAAACCTTGCTAAACTCGAAGACCTCCGCTCCAAAAGCTATGGATCGGCAAGAACTCACTCAAGCACAACAACCTGAAACTTTTCGGATCAAAAAGGAGGAGTTAGGTCACTACCTTAACTCCAAAAATTCCATGAAACGGGAAAAGCTTACCACTAGAACGAAGATCTCGCCGAGAGCTTTCCGAATCCACTCTCCAAACACGATCCCGACTACCACAGCCTTCGAATCGCCGGCCGGAAGCTCCACGACACTTCGCTCTCTCTCTCTCTCGCTCGGCGGCTGGTTTGGATCGACGAAGGAAGAAGAAGGATAGGGAGAGAACTTTAGGTTTTATAATAAACCCTAATTTAATATTTAACTAATTAAATAATTCTCCCTTTTTCTTAAACTGTGAGGGCGACCAAAACACTTCAGATTTTCATGAAAATCGCACCTAAACTGAAAATCAGCGCTACGAATCCAACGACGAAGTTAGAATTCAATTCCGACAAGCCAATCTCAGGATAAAGCCTCCCGAAGCTAAAATCTCGATAACTACTCAATGTCTCCTCTCTAACTTGAAACGATGCGAAGTCTCGCACGCTCGATCTAAATTATATACTTTAACTAAGCTAAGGCTCAAAACTAAATCTGACGAGCTGACGTAACGCCTTTATGCCAAAATTACGCCACAACGGCCACGTAAATAATTAACGAAAACCAGGGGCGTTACAGCTACCGCCTGGCGCTAGCTCAAGTTCGTGCACAACGCCACGCCGCTGACGGTTTCATAACTGCCTCCACACGAACACTACCGCAGGCGCTAGGAGCTACCGCAGGCTCTATCTCCAAGTTATATATTTTGATGCCTTCTCTCTCATTTTGGTTAGAGCTTCCATAGAGATTACTTGTGCCAAAATTCCAGAGTTGTTTCTCTGCCGAAAGTTCATCTCCCACTCAAAGACAAAGAAAATTTCTGAAGAAGGAAGCCCCCACGCTGCATCCGAAGAACGATCGCTTCAACCTCTCTTATACAACAACAATCCTTCATCCTCAACTTCAGAAATCTCATAGAGGGAGTTCTTGTTATTTACTTTATTTCATTATTGTAATTTTTGTAGTAAATTCGCCTTGTGTTGGCGACTAGGTCCTTGCGTGGCTTAGGGGGTAATTCGCCGCGTGAGTTGGCGACTAGGTCTAGGAGATTAGATCTAGGGGGGCTCGAGGCCATATCCGGGGAAGGATTGGCTAGAGCGGCTTGAGGCCATATCCGGGGAAGGATAGGCTAAAGCCAACCGATTTGTAGGGATACAAGTCGGTATAGAAAAGGAAAAAATATATTTTCATTTGTACGCCTCCGATTTCTAGCGATATTGAAATCAAATTTATGTAAACACTTTTTCATATAATACAATCATGTCTCTTTTGTGTTTACTTGGTTTCTTTCATTTGACATAAATTCTACTATATTGGTTTCTAAGCTTTCAATTCAAATCACTTTATCTAAATTGTTTATTTTAATCTATTTCATCATATAACAATTTAGCACTTCTTTCTAAATTCTAAAATTGGAAATTACAATATTCTCTTCCTTTAGCTAAATTGTTATTTTGCCTTCTCCTATTATAAAACAATTTAGTAATTTTCATAAAATTATAAAAAGAATTTTTATTCCCTTATTCACCCCCCCTCTAAGGGCGCCTATCGATCCAACAAGTGGTATTAAAGCGTAGGTTATTCCAAATGGTTTAAAAACCAGGAATAATGGCGTCTTATGATCTCGCTTTTTCTGAGGGTCAGGGAATTAGTAGACCTCCACTATTTACTAGGTCAGATTATAATTATTGGAAAAATAGGATGAGATGTTTTCTTATGACCCTAGATATTGAGGTTTGGAATATGATAGAAGAGGAATACTCTCCTCCTACAATTGTAGTTGGAGAAGTAACATTAGAAAAACCTAAGGATAAGTGGGATGATAGGGATAAACTTAAATGCAAAAATAACGCCAATGCCATGCATGCTTTATTTTGTGCGTTAGATAGAAATGAATTTAATAGAATTTCCGCTTGTACTACTGCATATGATATTTGGAATCATTTGGAAATTACTCATGAAGGTACATCGCAGGTTAAAGATTCAAAGCTTTTCCAACTGGAGTCGGAATATGAAAAGTTCCGGATGGATGAAAGTGAAGATGTTGATGCCATGTACATGCACTTCACCAAGATTGTCAATGCCTCCAAAGTTCTTGGAAAGACCTTCTCCAACGGCGACTTGGTCAGAAAGATTCTTCGATCCCTTCCTCCAAAATTCAATCCAAAGGTGACGGCTATCTCGGAGTTACACAATCTAAGAATGCTCCAAGTTGAGAGCATCACTGGGAATCTCAAAACCCATGAGGTAGAACTCAAGATCCAACACGATGAATACAAAAAGGAGCCAAAGAAGAAGGCGTTGGTACTAAAATCAAAGAAGGAGTGCCAAGAGGATGAGGATGAAGATGAAGATGAAGAAAGCCTTTTGGTAAAGAACTTCCGAAAGTTCATGAGAAATCCGGAAAGGAGAAATACCTTTCAGAAATATTTCCAAAAGGAAGGAAGATGGAAAGGGTCATTTTCAAAGAAGGAAAATGAGAGTGACGATGATAAAGAAAGACCGCCACCAGAATGCTATCATTGCAGGAAGACCGGGCATATTCGGAGCCAGCGCCCAAAATTTTTGAAGGAGAAAAAGGAGAAACAACACAAAGGGAAGGAAAAGAGGAAGGTGCAAAAAGTAAAAACATGGGATGACTCCTCCACCTCCGAAGAATCAAGCGGGTCTTCATCAAGCGAAGATGAGGAAGCAAACATGTGCCTTATGGGACAAGAAAATGAGAACGACGACACCAGTGTTCTTAGCGACACTGAGGTAACTCCTCCCACTTATGATGAACTCTTTAATGAATTTCTTGAAATTTGCAAAGCTTTTGATAAAAATATGAAAGATAATGTTTCATTGAATCGTGAAAATGAATCTCTAATTAAAGAAAATTAAAAGCTTTCCAAGAAATTAATTATTTTAGAAAAGAGAAAGGTTTCTTTCCAAGAGTGTGATCACTCCACTAAAATGGCAAAAGATATTGAAGAGTCACTTTCTAAAGCCCTCTCTCATGCCAAAACTCTTACAAAAGAGAAAGGGGAATTAGAAAGGAAATTAGTGTTAAATTTTTGAAGTGAAATTGGAATGGTGTTGGGCGGTCTGCAGATTGGAGACCACAGAGACCGTGCGGTCTGCGTTGGTGTTCTGGTCGGTTTGTCTCAAGCGATCTGTTCTGGGAGGTCTGATTTGGGTGACCGCAAAGTGTCCGGGTGGCTTGCGCGGGTTGTTCTAGCGACTTGTCCAAGTCAGCCAGATATTCATGTAGGTTTGCCTTCTTGTAGTGACCGGGCGGTCTAACGACATGTTCTAGTCGGTCTGGGTTACTGAAGAAGTGTTTTGCTTTTGCAATAAAGACTGGGCGGTCTGTTTTGGGAGACCGCGGTTACCAGGCGGTTTGTATATAACCGTTTGGTTTAATAAGGGATATGTCAGCTATGCTGAGCTCGGGCGGTCTGTTTTGCGAGACCGCATGCGGGTTGATGTGCGGTTATTGTATCCTGGTTTTTGCGGTGACGACATCCATCTACTTGCCTATAAATAGGGGTGCAGGGTTCGTCATTCATAATGAAGAACTGTAAGAACCAAAGTTGGTTTGATTGTGTCGGTCTCATTCTGAGGTCGCACGATTTCAGTTTTGCCTGACCGGTTTGTGTGTTCGCAGGTTAGCGGCTTGCAGTTCGCGGTCAACATTCTCCCTTCTTCCAGCTTTGAATAAACCAGTCTGGCAGCGGTCTGTCTGGGCAGACTGTGTTTAGGTGTTCTTGGACTGTGGAGCGGACTCAGTTGATCAGGCGGTCTTGAGTGCGGTCTGCAGCAGGAAGCAGTTTCTTCTTCAAGTGTAATCAGCAATTGAATAAGCAGCAGGTCGAGTGGTCTGTGGTTGCGGGCTGACAGGTGCGGTCTACTCTGTTCGCGTGGTCTCATGGGTTAACTGCACGACTTGTCTGTTCGCGCGGTCTGGCGATCTCTGTCTGTCAGGTCGTCTGCAACTTATAGTTTTGTGTTTTGTGCTTCTCTCCTCCGTGATACTTATGAATCATGTTTCGCCATGTATATCTCAAATTGTAAAGAGATAGTTAATGCCAAAGCACTATTCGGTCTTCCCGTTGTCATTGTGTTGCTACGCTTGTGGAAAGTTTGTGAAGTGTTCTGCATTTTTTACTTCAACTCCGGACCTCAAATGCTGCAGCTCAACTGGTGATGAGAAGTGAAAGAACTTTATAATTAAGCGTGCTCGGGCTGGAGTAGTACTGGGATGGGGGACCTCCTGGGAAGGCCCCGTAGAGGCGCTTAACTGGATCACTTCTCACCAAAGGGAGGTTGTGGCCACCAACAACCCGCATGTGGGCTGGAGAGGGGTTGGGGTGCTTGGGTTGCAGCCCGATAGCGTGCCTATGTGGCCCCTAAGGGGGAGGGCCGGGGCGTTACAAAAAAAGTGCACTGTTTTTTGTAACGTCTTAAGGCCCTGGACTTACCATCGGGACAACGTCCACCGACAACCTCGCCTGGCGACCGTTACTGGGCTGTAGCCCAAGCACCCCAACCCCTCTCCAACCCACAGGCAGGTTGTTGGTGGCCACATCCTCCCTTTTGTGAGAAGTGATCCAGTTAAGCACCTCTACGGGGCCTTCCCAGGAGGTCACCCATCCCAGTACTACTCCATCCCAAGCACACTTAACTATATAGTTCTTTCACTTCTCATCACCAATTGAGCTGCAGCTCAATTGGTGATGAGAAGTGGAAGAACTCCATAGTTAAGCGTGCTCAGGCTGGAGCAATTCTGGGATGGGTGACCTCCTGGGAAGGCCTCGTAGAGGCACTTAACTAAATCACTTCTCACCAAAGGGAGGCTGTGGCCACCAACAACTCGCTTATGGACTGGAGAGGGGTTGGGGTGGTTGGGCTACAGCCCGGTAACGAGGCCAGTTGAGGCTAGATCGGTGGACATTGTCCTGATCGGACGTCGGCTTCTGGGTTGTTACAATAAAAAGTGCACTTTTTATTGTAACGTCCCAAGGCCCTGGACTTACCATCGGGACAACGTCCACCGACTGCCTCGCCTGGCGACCGTTATCGGGCTACAGCCTAAGCACCCCAACCCCTCTCCATCCCACATGCGGGTTGTTGGTGGACACAACCTCCCTTTGGTGAGAATTGATCCAGTTAAGCGCCTCTACGGGGCCTTCCCAGGAGGTCACCCATCCCAATATTACTCCAGCCCAAGCATGCTTAACTATATAGTTCTTTCACTTCTCATCACCAATTGAGCTGCAACTCAATTGGTGATGAGAAGTGAAAGAACTATATAGTTAAGCATGCTCGGGCTGGAGTAGTACTGGGATGGGTGACCTCCTGGGAAGGCCCCGTAGAGGCGCTTAACTGGATCACTTCTCACCAAAGGGAGGTTGTGGCCACCAACAACCCGCCTGTGGGCTGCAGAGGGGCTGGGGTGCTTGGGCTGCAGCCCGGTAACGGTCGCCAGGCGAGGCAGTCGGTGGACGTTGTCCCTATGGTAAGTCCAGGGCCTTGGGACGCTACATGGGCAATTATTGAAGTATCGCAAGTGCCTGTTTGAATGGAGTAATTATCACATTGAGCCTAATTTTTTTATCATCGTGGATATTATACACAGAACATCTTTTCTCCGACACTAATGATATATTAAGAGGATTTTTGCTACAAGAAAATTCTAATTAGTGAGAAAAAATAGAAGGGAAAACCTACTTTCAAATATGAGATTATTTTATTGTGCAACCACAAGTTGGGGTTAACTAATTTATTATCTTACATGTTGAAAATTCCGTATATTTCTCCAAGAATAACCACAATGCAAAAGATGCAATTTCAAGTTTCTTGGCTAAACAGGAGTATACTGCAAAAGAATCAGATAAATTATGAGAAAATTTCTAAAGATGTTAAATCACAAGATGAAGGAGTTCATGCGGTTAGTATGGATGGGTGGTCATCGTTGGTGTAATCGCTCGATGTTGTTGACTATTGTATTTTGGGCGGTCACCCTTGGTCCACATAATGTTGATGCATATTGTAATCCGAGCGGTCACCCTTGGTGTAACCGCCCGATGCATTGTCTATAGATCAAGTCTGGGCGGTTACCTATATTGCAACCGCCCGGAGTGATTCTCTTATAGTTAGTCCCTCGTCGTCAATTGTACATTCTCCCACCTCCCCTGTTCTATATAAGGAGAGGTGCACTCGTGTAAGATTCAAATTTTTTGGAAATAAAATCTGAAAGTGCACAGTGTGCCTTTGAGAATTCTCTAGAGGGGGGGGGGGGGGGAATAGAGAATTAAATATTTTTACCCTAACTGAGCATACAATAAAAATAGAGTAAAGTCTGCTGAAAATGAACACAGAAAAATCAAAGGGGACAACACAGAAATTCACAGCAAAGACACAAGGATTTTAATAGAGGTTCCCCAAAATGTGAATAGTCCTCTCTTCTACCTCCCTGGTAGGATTGCACAACCTGTGCCTGAGTCTTTTGACAAGGAGACTCTTAGAACCACAAATCTTTTGATAAGAAGATCTTGAACCACCGAGTCTTTTGGTAAGGAGCCTCTTAGAACCAAAGATCTTTTGATACATAGATCTTTAACCACTGAATCCTTTGGAAGAGGGATTCTTAAAACTCTGTACAGGTGAAGGAAATAGTAAGAAGAAAGTGAGAGGGAGAAGGATAGAACTTGGAGAGAATTCTGTTCTCAGAATTCTTCAGAAGCTTTGTTGATGCTTCTGTCTTTCTTTCACTGGATCTAAAATGATAAACCCTTGCTTATGATAGTGATGATTTGCAAGGGTTGTTCTGCTTGATCCTTTTCTCTCAGCACTTGTTGTAGTTCTGCTATTGTATGATGATGAAGAAGAAGAAGTAGTGTATGTTCCTGTGCATAAAGTGCTCTTCTGTAAATCTGTCTTTTAGGGTTTTAGAAGGAAGAAGATGAAGTCCCTATTGGAAAAAGAGGATGAATGTAATTACTATGTTATACTTTTCTTCTCCTCCTTTTGCATACTTATTGTGTATGATTGAGTTTTCAAAAACCTTTCTTCTTTTGGCTTGTACTGAAAAGGAATTCCTCTCAACCACCTAATTTCCTTTCTTTTTTTGTTCTCGACCCGTCCATTCATTTTGAATAGCTTTCAAAAGTGATTTGCTGTGTCCTGGAAGGCTTCATTCTATTCTTGGCAATAAACAAGACATTGGAGAACTGTCTCTAGCCTGGTGGTCCTTCTGAAAAGGTCCCAAAAGGACAGTTGAAAAAGCTTCCTTTTTCTAATTGTATTCGACGCTGCGTCGACTTCATCAATCTTCAAGTCGATGCACCTCTGAGTTCTTATCAACGTAGCTTCAAATTTCTTCTTAGTTTTGGCTGAACTCAGATGTCGACGTTACCTCGATACCTTATCGACGTACCCGTCGAGTTGAAGCATTGGACTTGATCTCTTAACTTCTGCGTCGAATTGTAGTCGACGTTGCGTCAACTAGTTAGATGGCTTCGACAAGCTCTTCCTCCCGCGTCGAGTCCCTTTCGATGTTCCATCGACATGACTTATACTTCGACTGGCTGAATGATCTGCTTCAACTTTAACTCAAAGTTGCGTCGATATCAAGTCGAAGTTGCGTCGACTTTCAATCGATGCAAGTCTTAACTCAACTTGTTTTGTGATTGCTTTGACTAGTCCTGGACACTCTAAGTTGATTGTGACTTCCTAAGACATCTAATGTCCAGATTACCTTTACTATACAATGTGGGTAATAAACCTAAGAAGTAAAATCGCTTATAGTTAATTTGTTAAGTTAAATCAAAAGGGGTTTTTCCCTACAAAATCATTATTCTTTTCAAGTTCTCACATGGTATTAGAGAGGAAACAGATCCCGTGGATAGTTAATTGTAACCACCTACCTTACCTTTTGCAGACTCTTTACCGAGACCGCCCACCCTCCCCAGTGTGCCTTCGGTATATGCGGACTTAGGTTCTTTAGCCGCTCGCACTTCCCGCTCCATCCATTGTGTGTGCGGTCGCTATCACTTGCAGACGGTTCTACTGAGACCGCCCACCATCCCTTTGTGCCTTCAGTTTGTGCAAACTCTGGTTGGTCAACCCCTCCGCCCTTCTTGCTTCCACACAATGGTAGATTCCGATTTTGAAAATGTCCGTCCTTCCTTGCATCCTCCACTGCTATTGAGTAACTGCAAACTCCAGTTTATTAACTGTCGCCCTCTTTACTCCCCATCATGTGTTGGCTCTCTATATTTCTCCCTGGCTATGGCGAACTCCAACTTTGTAACTGCCAACCCTTCCTGCTTCTTCAGCATCCGAACGATTGTTATCATGCGCAGACTCTTATTTATGTTAGCTTGCAAGGACATTTGTTAGGTAATCTCCTGAACCTCTTCATCTGTTGCTACCTGGGGAAAACTCTGCTTATGCAAACCTCAATGTTATGACCTCCCACACCTCTTCATCCTCTGCTTACCTCACCTACATTATGGCCGCTCTGCTGCCCACTCTGCCACCTCAATGCTCCTCCTTCCACCCATTGGTGCTTATTTACACAAGTCTCACACAACTCTTTTGAGATGTGGGTTTTGACCCGCTGAGTGACCATTTACTCTAGTTGTGAGTTTTGTTAAAAAGGATTGAATTTCTCTTTGTTGTTAGTTTCATATTATTTAGATGATTTGGATGATGTTCCAGAGTACTCGTGAGTTTGGTCGTGAGAGGAAGCATGCACTTTTCAGAAACTTGAGCTGATCTTCGATGTCCCCTTCAGCTACAGTGATGGTCCTTTTTTTAGACTTTAGGGATCTACCCTACATGCAAGTTCCTCCATTTGAGATGCCCTCTTCGAAGGATGTAGCAAGTTCTAGCATCTTTCGGGATGTTCTAGTTGATATTGCAGACTTTCTAGGATGTTCCAATCAAATCGTGAATATTCTTTGGATAGGCGAGTACTCCTTTAGAGAGAGTTCTCCCTGGTTCCCGAGTACTCTCAAATTAACTGTCTTGTTATTTGGTAGGCTTAAGACTTCTTATGCTGAGCGAGTTGATGTTTCATCTTTCCTTCGGGCGAGAACTTTATGGGTGAGAACCATATTGCTTAAGAAAGGGTGAGCTGTGTAATTAATCCAAACAGTTATATATCACCACATTTTTCCAAATCTTTAGGAGGAGATTTTGGAAAAAAATTATTGAGTGAGAATTCCACTCTCATTTTTCCAAGCAACCTTAAGCCAATAAATATCAACGGGTCGATCATTTGAACTGTGCATTCCTTACACAAGCCTTCATATTTTTATTGTGCGAGTACCTTGTGTTGGTTACAGGACCCAACAATGTTCCTGATTTTAAGAAGTGCTCAGATCAATGATAAATGCACTATGTATTTGATGGTATGTTTTATTCATGACTGCAGAAGATAAACCATATGCCAAATAATTCAGTAAGTCCAAAAACATAAAGAAGGACTGGTCATATCATTGAGTTGCTATCAATATCATTGACAGATGCATTAAAGCCACATTACTAATATCAAGACTATAATAGAAATGAAAATTCACCAAGTAAAATATCGTCGAAACAATTCCGACGATATCGTCTTGAAGAAAACATATCGTTGATAAAGCTAAGTTCAGATGTCGATGATATCATCTTGAAGAAGATGTATATAGCTTTGAAAGGTTTAAGAAAGCTTATCATGGATACATCTACGATCAGATGTCGACGACATCGTCTTGAAGGAAACTTATCGTTGATAAAGCTAAGATCAGATGTCGACGATATCGTCTTGAAGAAGAGGTGTAGCCGTGAAGCTAAAAGACAGAACTCATTAAGTTAACAGAAAGGTTCATGAAGAAAGGTTCATCGGTTTGAAGATCTTATATCATCTAGAAGATCAAGACGATATCGTCTTGAAGAAAGGCTGTCTGTCAGATAAATAAGTCTAAGTGATATTAAAAGAAATATCTCGACGATACTGTCTATAGGAAGCAATATTGTCGAGATATCAAGTATAGACTTGAAGAAGGAAGTATGTCGATGATGTCGTGAGAATTATATCTGTTATTTGTATAGATCAAGACGATATCGGTTTGAAGAAATATTATCGCCTTGACAGTGGCAGAGCAGCATTGAATGCGCAGTCGGTCTAGGAAATTGATATACAGGGAATGTGCACGCCGCCTATCTTGCGCATCAATCAAGGAGTATTAAATGACATATTCTCTGCAGAATATAACCGTTGCACAGTATTCAATGAAGAATAATATTATGTCTATATTCTGCAAGTTCCAAAAATAGCAAGACATTTTTGGTAAATTAAATATGCCAATTTTGCCAGAATTTTCAAACAGAGAAATTGATTATGCAGTAACCAATAAGGGCCTTTGTGCATAAGTGCAGAGAAGTATAAAAGAAAGATTTTTCATTTACGGAGACACAATTACTTAGCCTTCTTTCTCAAGTTCATTCTCATACATACCTACAAAAGAGAAAGAAAAGAAAACCAGAAGAATACTCCATTGGCCGTGCTGTGAAGATCAAAGAAGTTTCAAAAGAAAGCAAACTTTTTTGTACCATTTGAAAAAAGAAGAAGACAAGAATGAAAATCTTCATAACTTGGCTGAGAAGACAAGAAAGAATCTTCCTCCTGTACAAGAAGGGCATCTATCAACTAAGGAGAAGATTCAAAAGAAGGTTTAGTAATCCACAAGATCACTGGACTTAAATCTGCAAGAAAAAGAAGAAGTCTGACATTCAAAGCTTATATCTTGAAGCCTACTCTTCTATAATAGAACAACTCCTTTCTTATTTGGTAGGGTTCTTTGTGAACCTGAGCTTGTAGGATCTTGTACCAGATCTGAGTTGGTAGGTTTCTTTGTGAGCCTGAGCTTGGTAGGGTTCTATGTGATCCTGAGTTTGGTAGGATCTGGTACAGATCTGAGTGCTTGGTAAGACTTGTAAAGTCTGAGAAAATTGTTGAAAGGTTTGTATAACCTGAGTGTAAGCTTTTCTGTGTGAAGAGCTTAAGTAGGATTCTTTGTGATCTGAGTTGTAAGATCTGGTGAATAGTGGAAAAGATCTGAGCTTTGGAGAAGTTTCCTAGTCTAGCATATTACTAGATAGGTGGGAGGGACAGTGGACTACCTCTAGACACATTGTCTTATAAGGAACTACTATAAATCCTTGTGTGTTTTCTGGTTTGCTTGAGTGCCGTGATTGCTTTATTTTAAAGTAGCAAATAATAGTGAAAACACCTAATCACCCCCCTTAGGTGTAGTTTATTGACAACCCATATCTTTCAATTGGTATCAGAGCTAGGTTTAGTTCAAAAGCTTAACAGCTTAGAACAAGATCTAAAATTTTTTGATTGGGTTGTGATTCTTCAATGGCCTGTGAGCATCATCAAGAAATGAGATCAATAAGGTTGCCCATCTGCACCAAAGAGAACTGTGCCATATGGAAGTTAAGAGTCAGGTTATTCATGGAAGCATCATATCCTAGGTTATTTATGGTAGTTGAAGAGGGACCCTATACTCTATCATCGTTCTCCAATGAAGATGATGATATGATATCCATGGATAAAAGTGCAAAACACATACTTGAGAATGCAATTGATGATTCTACATCTAAATACCAAGTCATTACAAAACAACAAGAGATATGTGGGATTCCTTGGAGATCTACATGAAGAAAACTAAAGCAGAAAATTCAAAGGGAAACACCAGTGAAATGGTCATGAATGTTGAGAGTGGAAGCTTGAGGAGCACCAAAGACAATATTCTGATAATTCAGAATATCTCTGAGAACCCAGAAGCTTCTGATGCAAGCTCATCAAAATTTGATGACATTGTTAAAGAGCCAATACTCCTCACCAAGCAGCCCAAAAGAAAGATGCCCAAAAAAGAAGAAACAAACATAAAACATCCTCCTCAAACTCCAGAAGATCTAGTCAACATGACCAGGAGAAATCTTCAAAGGAGGAAATGTGTGACTCTAAATTCAATGAATCTGATTTGGCTAACCTAGTGCGTTGTCACTGCCAGAAGACAGGTCACATGATTGATGACTGCCCCTCTAAGAAGAAAGAATCCAAGAAGAGTGATGATAGAAGAAATTCAAAGGATAAGAAGGAATCTGAGAAAGAACACATGGCCAAGAAAATCAGAAAACTCAATGATTCTAACTCAGATTCATCAGAAAATAAGGAGGAAGTTCTCATTGGCCTTATGGCGATAACTAAAGAAATCCAGGATGGCTGCCCCTCTCCTAAGAAGGTACTTATTAGAGCCCCCTTATATGTCTCTGATTCCGAATCAATGACAATTTCTGTGCATGAGAGTGAGTGTGGATCTGCTTGCAGTAGCATATTCTCAAGATCCCCATATGAGGTTGAATCTAACCTAATACAGCATAATGAAGCCATGTGGATTGCTTTGAAAAGAAGCAAGAAGCTTCTTAAAGCTCAATCTAAGGAGTTAGCATCCCTGAAATCTGTCCAATCTGAACTCCAAGAGGCAGCTGAGAGGCTGATTGTTATGAGCAAAGAAATGGACAAACTCAAGGATGTCACAATGCTCCAAAATGCTGAGTTTGGTAAGAAGAACAAGGTCATTAAGGACCTTGAGGAAATGTTATTGGCTAAGAAGACAATTGTTGCCAGCTTCTCAATGCCCAAGACTGTCCTTCCCATCATTGACCAATTCTCAGCACCATTCAGAGGTGGTGTAGGATTTGGTAAGAAGACAGTCAAGGGCAAGACATCTGAAGCCCAACCTTCTTACAAAGAGACGCTACTAACCTCAAATTTCTCTAACCAGGAATCTTCACATGATCATCTGACCAAGGCTTGCTCTACAAAAAATAATAAATTACCCAACATACATAGAAGAGCAAGCTTTGGGCCAAGTATTTTTCAAACACCTCTTCAAGAGACCCAAGTAAAGATTCTAGGTTCCCATATCCATGGATCTGCAGCATCAACACTTAAAAGCAAGGGAAAGGCAGCCAAGCCTATTCCCAAAGTGGTGATATCAGCTCAACTACATACTCACCATTATGAGGTTCACCCAAGACCTGTAAGGTGAGCTATCTTCACTCCTGCCCACCAACATTTCTAAGTGTAAAGGCATAAGAGAAGATACAACATGTATGAGTGTTGGTGCTGTGGAAAGATTGGTCATTTTGCTCTGGACTGCTGGTTCAATCCAACAGTGCCTAATGCAAGAAGAGGGCAGACCACTCATAGGTGTAGTACTTCAGGTTATTCCCCTAACATGAGCCTAGGACCCAAATTCAATTGGGTGCCTAAAGATAAGTAATCATTTTTGAAGGTATGTCTAAATACCAACCATTTTGGTATTTGGACAATGACTGCTCCAGGCACAAGGCTAGAGTAAATAAGTATTCAAGAAAACTCAATCTAGGGATAATAAATTAATAATGATACTTGGAGGTTCAATCAAACTAATTCCACTCAAATATCAGCACACTTCCCCAAGAAGTTCATCCCTCTGTTGCTTCTATTGAGGGGGATCCATCTAAGAGAAGATACAACTAATGGAAAATAATCCAGCTCTTCAAAATGAAGTACATTAGTAGAATCTCTCAAATTCCTGCAACAATGGAGGGGGAGTACATAGCCTTACTCACAATGAGGACCTCAGATCAATGATAGAAGATGAACAAAATGTTCAATCATCATAGTCCCTACTCTCTCATCGCTATGGCTGAGAAGTACGTAAGTTAGAAAGCAAAAGACATCATGTTACCTTTGAAGAATAAGAAGCCAAGATGAATAAAATGAATGAGGTAAAGGAGAAACCAAACCTTGAAAAAAGAAGCTCTGCCCATGTAAACATCAAATTGATATTCTACATAAGAGATATGAAGGAGAAAATATACGTAGCACTATTTCCAAGAATTCTTCAAGGAGTGCTCAAGATAGACAAGTACCAGATGAGCATCTCAACGACTTAGATGAATTCCCAGCGAGCAGTCTCGACGACAAAATCTGCATCTCGACGATATTAGTAAAATCTCGAGATAACGCTGAAGTGATTTCAACGACAATATCATTATAAAGATGCACATCATCAAAATACAGCGCAGACACTTCATGATATATCAGATCCCTAATCTGTGCCGTCTGATGGATTTTTAATCTATTAACCAAGGAAAAACGGTACGTGCCTCTTCATCCACTTCTAATATAAATAGAGTAAAGGCTTAGGTCAAAATTATGCTTTCATTTGCCCTGAACCATTTCCATGACAAACCTCCATTCCGTCTCCGACAATCTTTGCTCTCGACATTCTGCAATAATGGATCCAAAGAAGGAAGAATCCTCGATCATCTCTGGATGCGAACTCATGAGGGGAGGATTCAATTTTTGCTCTGAATAAATCAGGTCAGTAATTGTACTAATATAATCAGCTAGGCTGGAATATTTGCTCTGCGAGCCCTGTACTATCATGATCAGGGAGCTCCAAGAATTCTTTGATAGAGCAATAATCAATAGTCCCGGACTCATCCTAAAGTCCGTTGTAGCTTGAAAGAAGATCAAAATGACTTCCAAGAGCTTAGGAAAAGCTTTGAGGATTCCAAGAATGGATAAGGAAGCTAAAGAGGAAGCTCTGACCGCTGAGGACCTTTCTGCTGGATATGCCTAGTAGGGGCAAAGTGGAAAGACCTATGGGTCTATTAAAAGGGCAAAATTCCATCAAAAGTGAAAACTCATGGCAGATATTGTAGGAAAGGTACTGCTGTGCAAGCCTGGTTCCCATGACAGGATTTCAAAAGAAATGTTTGAGACAATATGCAGGCTTATTGGTTCAAAGATAACGGACTGGAGAAAGTTTCTATTCCAAAGGATTAAGAACATCCTGAAAACCCCTTCATTTGGAAGAATTCTATCTATCTTCCTTCAGAATACCCTCGGGGACATGGTGAACGGAAACACGGGAGCACCTCTACACTACTCAAAGAGTTTAGACTCAAAGATGCTGGACAGATGGGAAAAAGTTATCCCCAAGACCTCTAAGAATACCCAAGCACTTGCAAAAGGAAAGAAAAAGAAATCTGTGGCTGTTAATAACTCAGAGGAGGTAGGATCCTCTAGCAGTTCTGAAAGAGAAGGAGCATCATCAATTCCTGATCCAAACCTGTCCAAGGATGCTGAGGAAGAAGATGTCCCATCTCTACCTAACCCTGCTTTGATAGAGGGAGAGACATCTCTAAATCAAGTGATTCCAGAGGATGTAAGTGTACCTGCTGACAGAGAGGTTATGGAAGCAAGAAGAAGCCCATTCTGGGCAGTGATCCAGTTGAGGGGGAGTTCCTGATGGGAAGCTCAGCCCAAGACACTGAGAAAGTTGAGGGGGAGTCACCACATGGGTGCTCAGCCCAAGATACTAAGAGGGTTGAGGGGGAGCCCCATCTGGAGTGCTCCACCCTGGAAAGTCAAGCTGAAAAACATGCAGCTAAAAAGATAGTCCAGATGGAGGACATCTCAGAGATAGGAAATGACAGCAAGGGAAAAGACCTAGAAGAAGTTGAGTCTACTGAACCTTCCACAGGGCTAGAGCTGGCCCTTGGAGGAAAGATAGTGATCACAGTTGAAAGTGAACCCAACAAGATAGTTACTCCCTGGAAGTCTACTATTCAGATAAGTAACTACTCCTCTGATAGTGCCCCTAAAGATGCCCCAGAAGAAATAGTTGCTTCAGAAGAAGATGCTGCTGAAACATCCACTACACAATCAGGATCACTGTTTCATATGATGTCAGCATTGCTAAAAGCTTAAAGGGAGAAGATGGCACAGTTCATTCTACAAACAATTGATGGACTCAGGCAAGAGATAAAGGCTGAGCTAAAAATAATGAAGGATGATATACATCACCTCAACACTCAACAAACTCACTTCTTTCACTTGGCAGCTCCTGCCATGGAACATATTTGTTGGAACAACACTATTACTGTTTTGGGCTAGGATCACTATGTTTTAACTAAGGATCAAGTTGACCCCATTGTATAGCTTAAGGGTCAATTCTTTAGGCTGATTGATTAGCTAGAGCTTAAGGAATATTTAAGTTCCCAGCTTTCGACAAATGGCGAGCGGCGTTCGACGAATGTCTAGTCTCGTTCGACAAATTCTTATCAGCAGACTGAAGAATTATAGCCAGTTCCAGCACTCGACATTCTCTAAGCAGCGTTCGACAAATGACAAGCATCGTTCGACGAATTCCAGCCAGAGCTCGACAAATTCTATATGAAAGCTCAGTTCGACAAATACAAGTCCAGATCATCTATATCAGTTATTTTGTCAACTCTCTGAACACAGATTGACGACCTTAACAGATCTATTCAAGTACTTTTGGACGTATTCAGTCAGTTTAGTAAGGATATCTTATTCATTTATTATATTCTTTTATTCCTTCTATTCCAAGACAAGAATAGCCGTTGACATTTAATGCTACGACATCTTTCACATCGAAGGAATCAAAAAGGACCTGCCAAAATCGTTTTGGTGGCTGTTACAGTTCCAAGAAGGATTTAAGCCAGAATAATATATTTCTTAAAGGCAGATGATTTGAATTTCAAATTAGAAATCCATCACAGAAGAAAGGATATACAAAAACAGTCGCATACTCCTTTACGAGATAGATCTTACACAGTTATTTTTAAGTTTCTCAGAAATACAGTTCTGTAGAACAACAAGAATACAGAAGGATTAGAGAAAGGAGAGGAAGAAGAATAAACACACAAAGAACATATACTTTCAGTCTTCTCCTTCCTAAAAGTAGCATCTTCATCTCTCCGAGAACAACATTCATTCTCTCAGATCTGCTGCAAGTTCAAGTCTTCAAAAGAGGAAAAACAATCTGAGGATTTACCTCTTCCAGATTAATTTGCTACAGAAGACTTCTGTTTTAGAGAAAGCTTCATCCTCAAGCTGTCAACAACTTCAAACAGATAGGGGGAGCTTTCATCCTCAACACCTCTTGTCTTCTCTCAGAAATATTGACAGAGAAGAACACTCTAAACCTTCTTACCTTATCTTGTACAGGGTTAATTATCCCTTCCAAAGTTTACACAGTGGTGGCAAGACACCTTATCAAAAAATCCTTGTGTGGTTTTAAGCACCTTATCAATAGTTTATTGGTGTGTGGACACCTTATCAAAAAACCCCTGGTCTTGAGCACCTTATCAAAAGCTTTGTGGTGTGTAAACTGTGAAATTTTTCGGATCTTTATGAAGTGAGCAGGAATCATACAACTTAGAGTTCACAAGCCAAACAACCATAAGCAAATGGAGGCAAACAAGTGATATTTATTGATTGCAACTTCAAATTACAAGGCAAGGCATGCTTGGCGAGACATGATTTCACCAGCACAAACACCAAAGGAAAAAATACAAGTTGAAGATAACTTGAGACCGCGCGGTCTCCCTACGACCTCAGCAACCTGCCAGACCGTAACCCGCAGCCGATCTCAGAACAACACCAGACCGCTGATCAATCCGCACCCCTCCTTCCGAACTCCTGATTCTCCCGAACTCCAGCAACACAACTCCAAGCCGCAGACCGCCCGAACACTTTCAGAGGAAGAGGTGATCGTTGCTACCCGCACTATCCGCAGAAGCTGCACAATAAGAGTTCAATCAGCAGACCGCCCGGTCACACAAATAAAGACCGCAGGAAAGAAGAGAACTCAGCTTACACTTGGTGTGTCTTAATTATTGCTGCCGATGGGTCCTATTTATAGGCGTGAGACCTGATCCAGTCACCACCCTATGAGATAGGATCACCACCCTCCAGACCGCGCGACCTGACCGGTCACACTGCGCGATCAGCAATAGTACTCCTGCTTCATTTTAGGTGAGCTCGCCAGCTTCAACCAAACCATGAGAGACTGCCACTCTCATAGTGAGATCGCCACTCCACAAGGAGATCGCTAGACCGCCACGAAGCTGCTCACCACTTGTGTTCGCCAGAGACCGCGAACACAGCTAGTTCGCCATCAGATCGCGAACTCCTGTCCGCATGCCGGTCTCCTCCTGAGACCGCGAACAGCGTCCAACTCGCATACCAGTCTCCTCCTGAGACCGTGAACTGAGACCGCGTGACTAAGTTCCTTAGTCCGCGAACATCACCAGAAAGCCCGGTCAGTAACCAGACCACATTCTGGATAACCTGAAGACGATCAACCCGCCACGTGGTCACAGACAGACCGCGCGTCCTTCACCTTCAGCCGCCTTGGACCCATACCAGTGATCAAGCTAGGTGACCGCAGCTAGGCTTAGACAAGCCAGACCGCCAGGCCGTGCGGTCACGCCAGACCGCCCGACCTCCTCCCAGACCGCCCAGGTCCAAAAGGCCCTCAACTTCCACTTCAACAATTTCAACACTCCCCCTTGAAGTGGGAAGTTGAAACTAGCCCCAGTAGGCTCCTTAGCCGTGTGAACGACCCTTTTGCCAGCGCCTTTGTGAAGATGTCTGCCCCGTTGTCCTCACTCCGCACATGCTCGTCCGAAAGAGATCCCTCCAGCACCTTCTCACGAATGAAATGATGCTCGATCTCGATATGCTTGGTCCTCGCGTGACAAACTGGATTGGTAACCAGTTTGAGAGCACTCTCGTTGTCACCGCGTAGCAGAGTCGGCTCCCGAACCTCCTTGTGGACGTCTCCCACCAACCTCCTAAGCCAGATGGCTTCCTGAGCTGCCAAGGCCAAAGCCTTGTATTCCGCTTCCGTGGTGGAGACCGATACGGAATCCTGCTTCTTGCTGCAACATGATATAGCTGTAGGGCCCGCCATGAAGACGAATCCAGATGTCGACTTCCGATCATCCAAATCTCCCCCGTAGTCAGCATCCATGTACCCGTGCACCTCGAAGCCCGCATCTCTCCTGTATAGGAGACCCATGTCCGAGGTCGCCTTGACATACTTCAGAATGTTCTTGGCTACTAGAAGATGAGGTACCCGTGGCTCTGCCATATATCGACTCACTCTGCCAACTGCTTATGCAATATTCGGCCTCGTGATCGTCAGATAAATCAAGTTCCCAACCAGAGCTTGGAACACCAACGGATCTTACAGAGTCCTCCCCTCATCCTTGTGAAGTTTTGTGGCCTTCTCTAGAGGTGTGGAAGTGCACTTCCCTTCCTTCATGCCGAATCGCTCCACGATCCGCTCTGCATATCCGGCCTGGGTCACCATCACTCCACCTTCCTTCCTCTGCACCTCGAGTCCAAGGAAATGGTGAAGCTCACCTAAGTCCGTCATCTCGAACCTGATAGACAGCTTGACCCGAAGCTGCGCTACCTCCTCCTTTGAGTTCCCCATTATGATCATATCGTCGACGTATAGCAGCACGATGACTTGAAGCTCCCCGCTCTTCTTGACGAACAAGCTTGAGTCTGAGTCTGAAGCACCAAATCCACAGAATAGGAGGTATTTTGCGATCTTCCCATACCACACTCTCGGCGCTTGCTTCAAACCATACAGGGCCTTCTTCAGCTTGCAGACATGCTCCGAAAAATCTTCAGACACAAAGCCTGGTGGCTGGACCATGAAGATATCCTTGTCAATCTCGCCGTACAAGAAAGCGTTCTTGACGTCGAGCTGCCAAATCTCCCATCCACTGAACGCCGCCAAGGCAATGATGAACCGAACTGAAGTCATTTTTGCCACCGGACTGAATGTCTCTTCGTAGTCTTCACCGTATTGCTGCGAGAACCCCCGAGCTACAAGGAGAGCCTTGTACCGCTCGATGCTGCCGTCAACTTTATTCTTGAGCTTGTAGACCCACTTACATGTCACAGGAGTGGTGCCCTTGGGCTTGGGCACAAGAGACCAGGTCTCATTCTTCTCAAGAGCTGCCATCTCTTCTTGCATCGCAACGTCCCACTCCTTCACGCCTCTAGCCTTCTCAAAGCTTGATGGCTCCCTCTCATCCAAGGGACCAGCGAAGAAACATGAGATGAAGCTCATTGCGTTTCCTCCTGTATAGCGATCAGGGGCGACGATCGCTCGCTTCTACCTCCTCAGCTCCTTCCCCTGAACCGCATTATCTCCTGCTGCTTCTTCCCTAGCTCCTCTTCCAGACGTCCTAGGAGCATCGCTCCCCCTGCTCCCTGAACCAGAAGCCCCCGTCTCGGAACTAGAAGGAGATGGACCACCTGGTGACACAGGTAGCTCCACCTGAAGATCCTCCACAGCTTTCTCCGGCACCTCCACCCTGCTCTCTGGTAGCTCCACATCAGAAGACCCCTTGTAAGATGTCACCTCATCGAACACGACGTCTTGAGATACCACAAACCTCTGCGTCTCCGGGTCCATGCACTTCCATCCTTTCTTCCGCTCATCGTATCCCACGAAGACTAGCTTCCTTGCTTTAGCATCTAGCTTCGTTCGAAGAGCATCTGGAACATGCACGTAGCAGGTGGAACCAAACACCCTAAGGTGTGCCACGCTTGGCTTCTCCTTGAACATCATCTCATGCGGAGTCAACATGTTGATGGGACTCAAAGGCATCCTGTTGATGATGTAGGCAGCACAAGACATTCCCTCCGCCCAGAAGGACTTTGGGATACTCTTGGCATGCATCCAACACTTGCAGGTCGCTGTCAGATGACGGATCTTCCGCTCTACAACTCCGTTCTGCTGTGGAGTATGTGCACAAGTGAGCTCTCGCCGGATGCCTGCCTTCCTGCAAAAAGTAGAGAACTCACTGGAGGTGAACTCCCCTCCGTTGTCAGTCCTCAGCTTCTTCACCCGCAGTCCTAGCCGACCCTCCACGAGCTCCTTGAAATCCACAAACTTAGTAAACGCCTCCGCCTTCTCCTTCAGGAAATATACCCAGACATATCTGGTGTATTCATCGATCAACACCAACATATATCTGCTGCCTCCGAGGCTTGGGGTAGCAGTTGGTCCCATCAAGTCACCGTGGATGCACTCGAACGGCACACTACTCCTTGTCTGCGACTTGTCAAATGGTAGTCGATGAGACTTGCCGAACTGACATCCTGCGCAAACATGACCTTCACCGTAGGAAGATAGACTTGGCAGGCCCTTGACCAGACCTCTCACCGCCATTGCTTTCAGCTTGTCCATCCCTACGTGCCCCAACCTCTCATGCCACATAACGACACCATCATTCGTCTTCATCTTGTCGACGTAGGAACTTGTCGATAAAACGAACAAGTCCTTTGCCGGTCTCCCGACATGGACGACCTCGGCCTTTACGGCCTCAAAATTGCATAAAAACTTCACTTCTGTTGGGCCGAACAGAACGTGATACCCAGCGTCTACAACGTTGGTCACGGGAGAAGAGGTTTTTTCTCATACCAGGCACGTGATAGACACTCTTCAAAGTTAGTGGCCCTCTATCACTGCCCAAGGAAACAACCCCCACCTTCTCTACTGGATACACAGTATTATCAGCAGTAATGATTGCATTGTTACCTGTATAGGGCTGTGCAGAAGAAAGCTTGGTCTCGTCTCTGGTGAGGTGATGACCACACCCCGAGTCCACGATCCAGTCTTCCAGATAGTTGATAGGAGCAGAAGCTCCAACAGAAGCCGAGAAGGCTCCTCCCCAACCTCCTTCAAAGTGCCTGGCCTCAGCTTCCTCCTTCTCCGCAGCATGCCCAGCTTGGGTGACCACCCTGCAATCCTTCTTGATGTGGCCATACTTGCCACACTTGAAGCACTTCGGACCTTCACCCTTCATCTTCCCGTCGGCCTTGGGAGCATACCCCCTTTCCTGCTGCCCAGAAGTTGAAGGCCCATAGCCTCCTCCAGCGGTCTTCTTCTTCTTATCCCACTTCTTCTTCTTCCCCGAGAAGAGCACTTCGCCATCTCCCCCAGCCACCGACACCCCCGCCATCTGCCTTGCCAAACTTTATTGCGATGCAAGCAAGTTCTCCAGCTCCCACAGAGACGGCTGATTTGCCCATCCCTGCACCGACGTCACAAAGGCAACATATTCCTTCCGCAAGCCGCGGATGATGTGCCTCTTCAGCTTCGCCTCAGAGATAGGCTCATCAGGATCCAATGCTGAGATTTCAGCCCACAAGTTCTTCATCTTCAGAAAGAAAGTGGAGATAGAAAGATCACCCTGAGCCGACCTTACCAGCTCATTCTCCAAGAACTGTAGCCTTGCTACATTCTTCTTGTTAAACAGCCCATCCAGGGCTCTCCAGATCTCCGCAGTCGATCCACACCCCAAGATGTGATCAAACAAGTCAGGTGAGATTGCCCTCTTCAGAGTGAACTCTGCCTTCACATTCGTCCTCCTCCAAGTTCTCACCTCAACCCCATTATCCCCTTCCGGGACAACTTCTTGCGTCTGATCTCCTCCAACTACCTCCCAGAGGTCCTCACCTAGAAGATAGCTTTGCATACACGACTTTCACTTCTTGAAGTTAGTCGATGTAAGCATCTCAATTCCAAGACCCCTCGTTTCCATTGCTCTACCACTGGTTCCTTCTTCACAAAGGCGATGGCTACTCTAAGTCACTCACTGCTCTAACCACTCCAACCTAGCTCTGATACCATGTGAAATTTTTCGGATCTTTATGAAGTGAGCAGGAATCATACAACTTAGAGTTCACAAGCCAAACAACCAGAAGCAAATGGAGGCAAACAAGTGATATTTATTGATTGCAACTTCAAATTACAAGGCAAGGCATGCTTGGCGAGACATGATTTCGCCAGCACAAACACCAAAGGAAAAAATACAAGTTGAAGATAACTTGAGACCGCGCGGTCTCCCTACGACCTCAGCAACCTGCCAGACCGCAACCCGCTGCCAATCTCAGAACAACACCAGACCGTTGATCAAATCGCACCCCTCCTTCCGAACTCCTGATTCTCCCGAACTCCAGCAACACAACTCCAAGCCGCAGACCGCCCGAACACTTTCAGAGGAAGAGGTGATCGCCGCTGCCCACACTATCCGCAGAAGCTGCACAATAAGAGTTCAATCAGCAGACCGCCTGGTCACACATATAGAGACCGCAGGAAAGAAGAGAACTCAACTTACACTTGGTGTGTCTTAATTATTGCTGCCGATGGGTCCTATTTATAGGCGTGAGACTTGATCCAGTCAGCACCCTATGAGATAGGATCACCACCCTCCAGACCACGCGACCTGACTGGTCACACCGCGCGATCAGCAATAGTACTCCTGCTTCATTTTAGGTGAGCTCGCCAACTTCAACCAAACCATGAGAGACCTCCACTCTCATAGTGAGATCGCGACTCCACAAGGAGATCGCCAGACCGCCACGAAGTTGCTCACCACTTGTGTTCGCCAGAGACCGCGAACACAGCCAGTTCTCCATCAGACCGCGAACTCCTGTCCGCATGCCGGTCTCCTCCTGAGACCGCGAACAGTGTCCATCTTGCATACCAGTCTCCTCCTGAGACCGCGAACTGAGACCGCGCGACTAAGTACCTTAGTCCACGAACATCACCAGAAAGCCCGGTCAGTAACCAGACCGCATTCTGGATAACCTGAAGACGATCAACCCGCCACGCGGTCACAGACAGACCGCGCGTCCTTCACCTTCAGCCGCCTTGGACCCATACCAGTGATCAAGCTAGGAGACCGCAGCTAGGCTTAAACAAGCCAGACCGCAGAGGCAGACCGCCAGGCCGTGCGGTCACGCCAGACTGCCCGACCTCCTCCCAGACCGCCCAGGTCCAAAAGGCCCTCAACTTCCACTTCAACAATTTCAACATAAACACCTTATCAAAAACTCCTAGTGGATGTCCTACCAGCTGTGGTAGAAGAGTAGACGTACCCAAATTTATTGGGGAACTACTATAATTCCTTGTGTCCCCTGTGCTTGTGATTTTCTGTATTGTTTCTGTGCTGTGTGCTATTTTCTTTATTCAAAATTATATAACACACTTTGCATTACACATATATAAATACATCAGTATTTTAATTCCGCTTTAAAAACTAATAATTTTTTTTAATACTCTATTCACCCCCTCTAGAGTAACTTAAGATCTAACCTCCACTTTCAATTGGTATCAGAGGTAGGTTGATTAGTTACAGGCTAACACCTGAATCACAAAGATCAATTAGATCTTAAATTCATCTAGAGTTTTTGTTTATTTTCTTTGTTAAAAACTCATGGCACAAAACAAGGAATACTCAAGCACAAGACCTCCAATGTGCAACCTTAGCAAGTTTGTACTTTGGAAAGCAAGGATTAGGCTTTATATGAACTCCATTGATGAAGAGATTTTTAATGTTATTCTGACAGGGCCTCCAACATCTACAACATCAACCAGCACTGAAGCTACATGAGACAATCATGCTGTCCCACCTCCTGAGTGGACAGAAACTCAAAAGAAGCAAAGAAATGCAGATGCTAAAGCCATGAACATATTGGCTCAAACCATGTCTGATGATATATTTCAAAAAGTGGTTGAATGTACATCAGCTAGAGAAATTTGGATTTCTCTGAACAACATGGTTGCAGGTTCTGCAGATGAGAGAAAAGACAAGATCACACTTGATCTCTCTGTATGAAAACTTAAAGAAAGGAGACACAGAGAAAGTGGCTGACATGTACAACAGACTCAGTCTCATAATAAATGAGCTGAAGACCTTGGACAAAGTGATTTCTATCACTGAAATAAATGACAAGATCTTAATGTGCTTCCCCAGCACATGTGACTCAAGAATCTGGCCAATCGAGGATGCCAGGAGTCTCAATGAGATTACCACAGAAGCACTGTTGGGCAAGCTCAAATCTTATGAGCAACTCATCAAGTCCAGGGAAGCAGAATCATCCACTACATCTCCAATAACAAAGAAAGAAAAGAGCATAGCTTTCAAAGCAGCTGATGTAGAAGAAGGAAAAACTCCCGACAATGAGGAGTTTATGAGTCTTATAGCCAAAATATTTTACAAGATGGCTAAGAAAGACTTCAAGAAAAAGTCATCCAGAAACTATGACAAGCCAAGGTATGAAAAAAATCATGCTAATGAAATTATATGTTTTGGTTGCAGGAAACCAGGACACATTGCACCTGATTGTCCAGAAAATCAAAACAAGAAGGACAAGAAGGAAAAGAGAAAAGAAAAGGAAGAAAAGAGAAACTCCAACAAATCCTCCTCCCACAATCACAAAACGAAGGGGAGAGGATTTGTAGCAAAATCCTGGAGTGAAACAGAATCTGAATCAGAATCTTCATCCTGCTCTTCTGATGATGAAGAAACAAAAGAAAATGACCAATGCTTAATGGCCATTTATGACTCAGACAGTGAGTCAGGATATGCTTCTTCATCCAACTCCAATGATGATGAAGAAGATAAGAATTTTTGCATGATGGCAATCAATGCCTCAGCCAACAATTCTGATGAAGAAAAATCAGAATCAGAAGCAGAAGATGATGCTGATCAGGTAATAGCTAACTTTGATTTTACTTCCATTGAATTCAAGGATGAATTCAAAGTTCTTTGCCTAGACTTAATTAAATCTGAGAAGAAAAAAATCTCACTCAGACTTAAGCTAGCTGAAATGAATAATTTAAGTGAAGAAAATGCTACTCTTAAGAAAGAGTTGGCAGCCTCCAGAGAACATACTATTCTCATTGAGAATAAATTATCTGAGGCCAAGATATTTGAAGAATCCCTAAACGGGAGAAGTATCAAACTGATGAATATCACAAGCAATGTCAATGCTAGACTCAATAGCAAACTGGGCTTGGGTGCTTCATCAAGTGAGCCACCTCTAATTAATAAAAACATTATCTCTACACCCATAAAATTCGTCTCTGCTAAAGGCAAAGAGGCTACTGAAGCCAATAAAGATATTTCAAGCAAGAATATTAAGAATAAAAAAATTCAGAAGAATTCGTCGAACGAAGCTCGACAAAAAGATTCAAATTTGTCGAACGAGGATCGACGAAAACTGAGAACAGACTTTCAGTATAGTTATAATATGGACGGCGCTCGACAAAAACATGCACATTCGTCGAACGGCGGTCGACGAATTTACCCAAATTTGTCGAACAGATATTATACAGAAAGTTCTAAGAATTCTAATTCTAAATATACTAGAAATCCTTTTACTGAGTGGGTAAAACCTCCAAGGAGATTCCACCCACAAGGCTATAAGGATCAGCCTAAAATGACCTTTATTTCTGAATATTGTGGACAAACAAATGGACCCAAGGTAGTCTAGGTCAAAAAACAACTAGTTTATTTTTCTGTCATTGCAGGTACACAACTATCCAAAAATAAATGAAAAGTGGTATTTGGATAGTGGTTGCTCAAAGCATATGACAGGAAACAAGGCCAACCTGAACAACTACAAGGCAAAGCTTGGACCAAAGGTTGTATTTGGAGACTCCAACTGTGGACAGACCAAAGGCTATGGAAAAGTCAAGGTTGGAGAAGTCACCTTCAAAGAGGTAGCTTATGTCAAGGGACTGAAGCACAACCTCGTCAGCATAAGTCAATTATGTGATGAAGGGTATCAGGTAACTTTTAATAAGATGAATTGCTTTATTAAATCTACTGATAACATTACTGTTCTATCAGGTATTAGGCAAGGTAATATATATTTAGTGACTTTCAATTCATCGACTTCAAAAGTTTGTTTATTTAGTGATGGAAGCAAATCTAGTGAACTTTGGCATAAGAGACTAGGACATGTAAACCTTAGGACCATTGCTAAACTATCTAAGGACAATCTTGTTAGATGAATACCCTCAGGATCATACAAGAAAGAAGGTCTTTGTAGGGCATGTCAACTAGGTAAGCAAGCTAAAAATAGTTTTAAATCATTATCTAAAAGTGATTCACCTAGAATCTTATATTTGCTACATATGGACCTTTTTGGACCTATAGCAACAAAGAGTTTAGAAGGGAAGTCTTACACTCTAGTTATTGTATATGACTTCTCTAGATTCACTTGGGTGTTCTTTTTGAGAGAAAAGTCAGATAACTTTAAAGTTCTTACAAACTTTCTTAAGAGCATACAGATTGAGTACTCTACTGTAGTTGCATTGATCAGAAGTGATCATGGTACTGAGTTTGAGTCTCTTCTTATGCAAGAATTCCGTGAGATGGAAGGTATCAGGCATTGTTTCTCAGCTCCTAGAACTCCTCAACAAAATGGGGTAGTTGAAAGGAAAAATATAACTCTAATTGAATCAGCAAGAACATTGCTTGCAGATGCTAATCTGTCCCTATCCTTTTGGGCAGAGGCTGTTAGCACATCAAATTATGTTCTGAATAGAAGTTTGATACACAAACTTAAGGGAAAGACTCCTTATGAATTACTTAAAGGGAAGAAACCTAAAGTTAACTATTTTAGAACATTTAGCTGTAGATGTTATATTCACAATAATGATAAGAAATACCTTTGGAAATTTGAACCAATATCAGATGAAGGAATTTTCTTAGGTTATTCTCAAATCAGTAAAGCATATAGGATTTATAATAAATCCACTCTTAAAATAGAAGAATCTATGCATGTCTCTTTTGAGACTAACATGTTTTACAAGGAGAAGATTCCTTCTACCATAGAAAATCTGTAGGTACCTATATTATGTGAGCATCTAGATCAATTAGCTCTACATAAATAAGGAATTCTGAATCTTGAACAGCATAATGATGAAGAGAGTGAAGAAGAAGATCACCCAGTTTTTGCTGAAAGATCAGAAAAGACAACAACAGATCATTCTTCACAAGATATAGCAGCTGAACAAATTCCCCAAGTGGATACAATTGCTGAACCAACTCTTACTGTTGACCCCATCACAGTTAGAGATCATCCAATCTCACAAGTGATTGGAGATATTTCAGCAGGTGTTCAAACAAGGCATCAACTACACCAAAATCAGATGCATACCTGTTTCCTATCACAAGTTGAACCTCAGACCATAAAAGATGCAGAACAAGATCCAAATTGGATTCTTGCAATGAAAGAGGAGCTCAACCAGTTTGAAAGGAACAAGGTTTGGGATTTGGTTCAAAACCAAAGAATTATCCAGTGATTGGAACTAAATGGGTCTACAGGAACAAGCTTGATGCAGAGGGAAATATTGTGAGAAACAAAGCTAGGCTAGTAGCTCAAGGATACTCACAGGAAGAAGGGATAGACTATGATCAGACATTTGCCCCAGTTGCAAGGCTAGAAGCAATCAGGATCTTCCTTGCATTTGATGCATACAAAAGATTCAAAGTCTATCAAATGGATGTAAAAAGTGCATTTCTAAATGGAGAAATCAAAGAAGAAGTCTATGTGGAACAACAACCAGGTTTCATCTCTCCAACTCAACCCTCTTTTGTATTTAAGCTTAAGAAAGCTCTTTATGGTCTCAAACAAGCTCCTAGAGCATGGTATGAGACTTTAGCTAGTTTTCTTTTGGAAAACAATTTCTGTAGAGGCATAGTAGACAAAACCTTATTTTACAAAGTACAAAAGAATCAAACTTTACTAGTTCAAATATATGTAGAAGACATTATCGTTGGATCTACTGATTCAAATTTGTGCAAAAGATTTTCCAATCTAATGCAATCAAGATTTGAAATGAGTAGTATGGGTGAGTTATCATACTTCCTTGGTCTTCAAGTGAAGCAAACTTCAAATGGAATCTTCATATCCCAATCTAAGTATGCTAAGGAATTAGTGAAAAGATTTGGTATGTCTGATTCTTCCACCATGAAAATACCCATGCCCTCAAATGCTGTCATTGTTAATGATGAATCAGGGAAACCTGTTGATTCAAGAGTATACAGAGCAATTGTTGGCTCACTGCTTTATTTAACAGCTAGTAGACCTGACATAATGTTTGCTACCTGTATTTGTGCTAGATTTCAAGTTAACCCCAAAGAATCTCACTTAATTTTATTAAAAAGGATTTTGAGATATATAAATGGTTGCCCTAATCTAGGACTTTGGTATCCAACAACATCTGAATTTGAATTAACTGGTTTCTCAAATTCAGATTATGCTGGATGCAGAGTAGACAGGAAAAGCACATCAGGAACTTGTCAGTTTCTTGGTGATAGGCTTGTGTCTTGGTTTTGTAAAAAGCAGACATCTGTGTCTACATCAACAGCTGAAGATGAATACATGGCTGCTGGCAGTTGCTGCTCACAGATGTTGTGGATACAAAATCAACTTCTATACTATGGTATCAGCTTAAATAAATCAACTATATTTTATGACAATACAAGTGCAATATCTATAGCACAAAATCCAGTTCTCCATATTAGGACTAAACACATAGAGATTAGGCACCACTTCCTTAGGGATAATGTGGATAAAAATAAAATTTGCCTACAGTTCATTTCCACTGATTTACAAAGAGCTGACATTTTCACCAAGCCCTTGGATGAAAAGAAGCACATCTTCTTTATAAATCAACTAGGAATGATAGATGGAGATTCAATAAGTTAAAAATTAATATTTCTATTTATCCCCTAAATTCGTCGAACGGAGGACGACGAATTTGAACTATTTGTCGAACGATGGTCGACAAACCTGTTGACTTCAGAATCGATAAAGACAAATTCATTTGTCGAACGGTGGTCGACGAAAAGGATATCTTTATCGAACGCTGTCTGACGAAGACCTAAAGTCTTTTCGACTTCTGTTTTTATTAGGTTTTTGCCGAACCCCGCTCCTCAAATGTGCCCCCTTCTCCGGTCTATATAATATCTTTTTCCATTTCGAAATAGATTGCGCCTACAGAAATTGTTTCCCTCTAGTTCCTCTCTGCACTTGATCTTTCTCTCTTGCAGGTACAAATGGCGATTTCTTAAGCCGCGCTATATTCGATGAAGTTCGATGCCGGGTTTGACATCGACATTGAATCTTTCACTCAATCTGATCAAATCTTCAAGGATATTCTTCAACTGTTTGAAGAGCAGCAGTTAAAGAAGTTAATGAGCATGAGGATAAAGCTGCACACAGCAGAAATTAAGGAATGGTGTTTTACAGCTATGCAAGAAGATGAAAGTCAGACAGGAACTATCTCAGGACACCAGGTCTCTCTTACCCCTACCATTTTAACTGAAGTTTTTGGTTTTGTTAATGGTGATGATGAAATAGAGCTCATCTCTGTTGAGACTTGTGAAGCACTGATTAAAATGGGTCATTCCACTGGAAACCCTAATCACCTGCTTAAGAAGAACTTATCTGTGGAATATAAGTTTCTTTCTGATATAGTTGGCAAAGTGTTGTTAGGGAAAACAACAGGACATGATTATATTAATAGGCAACAATTTATGTTGATGGTGGCCATAATGGAAAAGAAGAAAGTGAACTGGGGATCAATCTTTTTTGGATTGATTAAGGAGAAGATTTCAAAGGACAATGTTTGTTTTGGAAGGATTATAGGAATTGTTTTGCAGGAAAGAAACCAAGACCTTATGGTCTCTCCCAAGGTGACCATTAATGCTAGCAAGAAGCTGACCTCAGCTCTCTTTGCTAAATGGGACAGGGTATTTATCAAGAAGAACACAGGAGCAGTTACAAAGAAGAAAACTTCTGAAGGCACAAGGACTGATCCAGTCACTCCCTCACCCCTTCTAGAAGCCTCTTCTCCTCCTCCTATTGTTTCTTCTCCTCCTCTCCCATCTCCACCTCAAAATATTTCCCCTGCACAATCTCCACCTCCAAACTCTCCCACACTCATTGATGACATTCCATCCTCATCTAACCTTCTCACCACTCATACTTCTCCACCTCCATCTCCAATGCATGATAACTATCATTCACCCATCCATCACTCTTGCCCCATTCATTCTGACATCCCTCAACAACATGCAAATGTTGCAAACATTTTTGTACCAACTTCTATTCCTTCCACTTCTCAACCATCTTCATCTCATCCACCTGAAATGCTATTTCTACATTTCCATACTGTTGCAGATCAAATTCTTGACTATATTCTTCCTAAGATTGGTCAAATCCTGGATGCAAAACTTGGTCCAGTCTATCACATTCTTTCTACTCTTGACTCCACATTGGATGCAAAAATTGTTCCAATTCTTCAAGCAATCTCTGAACTATCTTCTACTATATCTTCAATTCCCTCCTCCATCTCTGTCCCTTCTTCTAGGGGCCTAGATTCAGGTCTCCCTGAAGCTAGGCAGGGGGAGATGCCTCATGAAGAAGTTTCAGAAGCTCAAATTTCAGAGGATACCGTTTTTGATACAAATACAGATTTTATTCCAGTTTCAGATGGTACAGTTTTTGTTGAAGAATCAGTTAAAATTTTTGATTTAGAAATGTTTGATTTGGTTGAAGCATCTGAAATACCTGCTATAAAAGAAATTAATAATATCTATATTCATCCCTCCCTAGATATTATTTCCTTATTGTCTAAGTTCAATGTTGTTTCCTCAGTTTTGCCAAAACATCATAATTATTCAAGAGCAATTGTTCCTTATACCGCTCCAATTGACAAAGTTTTGTTGAAGAGGATCATTAGCAGTTTTGCAGTTCAAAGAGCAGTTCCAGCTCTTGTTCCAGTTCCAGTTCAAAGTCTTGCAGATGAATCAGTTAAAATTTCAGAAGAAATTATCAATAATTTTGAATTCCCAACTTTTGTCTTTGATGAATCACCAATTCCAGACTTTGATGAAATCTGGAAAGCAGAGGATGAAGCTTATGAAGCTGAATAGCAAAGAATCAAAGCTCTTAAATTGGTTAATGACTTATATGATAATCCAATTCCCTCTTCTGATTCTAATGAAGAAGACAATGATAGTGACTCTGAGGACACATTATCAAGGAAAAGAAAGAAAAGAAAAGCAAAGTCAAAGGCTGTTCCCAAGCCTCCAAATCCTGAGAATGATATCCCCTATTATGTTCTTCATAACATTACTCTTTACAAAGATACACCACATTGGATGAAATTCTCAAGGAATAAGAATAAAAGAAGAAAGAAGATGAGGAAGACTGGTTATTATTCTGACAAACCTGTCAAATATAACTGTTGGGAAAATGATTTCTCTTAACCCCTGAAAAAGAGTTAAATATGATCTCTAAGAATGAAAAATAAGGTTAAGTAAATATGCGTCGAATGGTATTCGACGCAACGTCGAAATGTAATCGACGTTTCCTTCAGAATGAGTCGAAGTAACTTTAGGAAGACTTCGACGTATGTGTTGTCGACGCTACTCTGATTTCCAGTCGATGCATCTAATGTAGTCGACGCACCTTTGTCATCGCACCTTCCTTATTCTCCTCTCGATGTCCAGACAGGATGTATTCGACGCTTGCGTCGAATAGTAATCGACACACGTCGATCTTTATGACAGAATTCAAAATCGCCAGATCTCTTTCCTTATCTTATAGATCTGATTTATATGGAATCAATTTATGTCTTATAGCCGTTCTGAATCTTTCTTTTCCTCTATTAGATTCTTGGCTAATTTGATAAAATTCATTATGGGCATTATTTGAATTTGGAATGAATTCTTTCCTTCTATTGGTATGCTAACTATGGAAATGTTTCTATCCTTCTAATTCTCTGTCTGATAATTAATTTTCCTCCTATGAGTATTATTTGAATGAACAGAGCTATATATATATATGAAGGAGGTCGACAGAAAGAACAAGGAGGGATTCACCATTTTTACTCATTGAAAAAGAGGAAAAGCTCCCAAGTGATAAAGAGAGAATTGAGAAATAGCCCTGCAGCAATACTCAAGCATTCTTCTTCTCCTGCTTCTGAAGTCACTCTGCTGCAATTTCTGATAGCTCTCACATAAGAGGGAAAAGCTACAAATCTTCTTCTCTCTATAGAAGAAAGATTTAATTCACTTCTTGTGCTTCCAATCTTCTTGCTAGGAAGAAGATTCATTCCTGTTCTTATTTCTTTCTACTTTCTTATTCTTACTTAAACATTGTAAAAGAGTTTTTAGAATCTCTCTTCAAAAAATTCAGTGTACTGGTTCTAAGAGTCTCCTTTTCAAAAGACTCAGTTGGTTCTAAGAGTCTCCTTGTCAAAAGACTCAGGGTGGTTCTAAGAGTCTCCTTATCAAAAGACTCAGTACAAGATAGTGAATTTCCTACCAAGGGGGTAGAAGAGTGGACTACCCAAAGTTTGGGGAACCACTATATCTCTTTGTGTTGTGCTGTGATTTCTTTTCTTGCATTTACTTTCTTTATTTGTTTAATTCTTGTTGGTGTGTGTGGGAAGCTCTAATCTGTGATCATACACATATATATATATTAACTTTGCACAAAATATTTTTAATCTCTATTCACCCCCCCCCCCCCCCCCTCTAGAGAATTCTAGTGAGGTTAACTGTGCATTTTCAATTGGTATCAGAGATAGGTTGATCTAAAAAGGATAACTCCTTGATCAAAAAGGTCCTACCTTTTATATATATATATATATTTCTAACAATTATTTTTCACATGGCATAAATCAAAGATTATGCTTCCACCAGACCACCAATGTGCAATCTTGAAAAATTTGCAGTTTGGAAAACAAGAATTAGAATTTATATGAATTCTATTGATGATAACTTGTTTAATATTACTGTGACAGGTCCCCCAAAGCCTTATAGAAAGGATGCAAATGGCAATGCCACACAAACACTTGTTCCAAGATCTGAATGGACAGAAGATGAGAAGAAGGCAAGAATATGTGATCTAAAGGCCATGAACATACTTGTCTCAACCCTCTCAGATGACATCTTTTAAAGGGTTGTTGACTGTGAATCAGCCAAAGAAATTTGGGATGCTCTTACAAAGATGGTGGAAGGAAGTGCTGATGAAAAGAAAGATAAGAAGGCTCTATTGATCTCCCAATATGAGAACTTCCAAAAGAAAAATGAAGAGAGTATCTCTGAGATGTATGACAGATTCAGTCTAATCATCAATCAATTGAAAAACTTGGATAGAGAGATCTCTCTCACTGAGATTAATGACAAATTGCTAATGAGTCTCCCTAGTTCATGGGACTCAAGAACATGGGCAATAAGAGACACAAGAGGACAAAAGGAAATCTCAACAGATGCTCTCTTAGGAAAACTCAAATCCTATGAGCAACTGCTGAAAACTAGAGAAGAGAAGAAGAGAAGAGAAAACACTCCAATCTCCTCAAAAGATAGGAACATAGCTTTAAAGGCAACAGAAGAAGGGACTCCTGTCACTGAACAAGAACTATTCAGTTTCCTGGCCAGAAGATTTAAGAAATGGGTCAAGACAGAGGGATCAAGAAGAAGGGAGTCAAAACCAAGGTATGACAAAACTTCCACTAAAGAAATTGTGTGTTATTCTTGCAGGAAATCTGGACATATTGCCCCAGAATGTCCAGAGAATGCTGAGACAAAGAAAGTTTTGAAAAAGAAAGATCCTAAGAAAAAGGAGAAGAAGAAAGAAAGAGGCCTTATTGCAGAAGCCTGGAGTGAAACAGACTCTGAGGACAGTTCCTCTTCCAAGAGTGACAATGAAGAATCTAAGAAAGAAGATCTATGCTTGATGGCCCTTGAAGGATCAAAGAATAATGATAGTGCTAAATCATGGAGTGAGACAGGATCAGAAGAAAGCATATCTTCTGAAGATGAAAAAGAAGATAGCCTTATTCTCATAGAGGAATCTGAGGATAAGGATGAGGTAAGCATGTTTGATAGAATAGATTTTCAAAGTGATAACTTCAGAAATGATTTTATGGGAATGTGTCTAGATCAACTAAAAGCAACACAAGAAATTAAAGATCTAAAAGAACAAATCAATGTAGCTAAAAACCAGAGAAATAGAGAAGTTAAATGCTCTAAAGATTATGAATTAAGGGCTAACATCATAGAAAAGGAGGTAGAAAAGGCTAAAATAGAAAATCAGTTCCTTAAGGATAAGGTATCCCAGGCAAAGGCCTTTGAAGAATCAATAAAAATGAGAAGCCAAACTCTTAAGGAAATCACAGAAAAATAAAAAATAAGACACAAGAATCTGGGGCTAGGGGCTGATCCATTAATCAGCCTAATTCTATCCAACCAACCTGCTTGGATGAGCCCTGTAAAATTGACTAAACCTGTCAAATGCACAAACCAAGAAAAAGACCCACAAGATAAGGAAGAAAAATCCTTCAAAGAAATAAAGGAATTTGATGAGACTTCATATTATTTAGCTGATGACTCACAAACTTCATCTGAAGAAACAACTAATCCAAGAAAAACAACACATAAAGGAGTAAAAGCAGAAAAAGGTAAAATGAAAATTGAAGATACAATTGCGTCGACTTCATATCAACGCATAAATGATTGTGCGTCGACTTATACTCAACGCAACCTCTCAGATGCCTCGACCTCTTCTAGACGCTTGAACAAAAGCACGTCGACTTTCAATCGACGCAATTTTCTCTATGCGTTGAAATCAGATCGACGCCATCTGGAGAAAGCGCCGAATACAAATCGACGCGACTATCAACATGCGTCGAATAGATATCGACGCACAAAAGTTCAGAGCAACTTAAATACCTTTTCTCCAAAAGCCTTTCATCCTAACCCATATTCAGGACCCATTCATCCCAATCATGATTTTTATCCAAATCAACACCTTTATCCTAACCAAAATGTTTATCCTAAACAAAATTCCCATCTTAATCAAACCTTCTATTCTAATCAACACTTCCATCCCTCTCTAAACTTAAATTCTCACAATACTAAGATAATCAAATGCTATATATGTAATAAAACTGGACACCTTGCCAAACAATGTTGGTACAATCAATCAAACTATCTGTAGAAAATTGTCCAAGAATGACTTAGAAATCTTTAGGGCTAGGAAGAGATGAAAAGAAATAAAACACCTAGAACTTTTAGGAAAATTAAAAGTCACATCGACTTATAATCGACGCACCGTCGAGAAGACCTCGACGCTGGCACTGATCTCCTTCAGTCAAAGTAACGTCGATCCCCTATCGATGTAACGTCGACTTCATAAAAACGAGCGGCAATACTTTCAGTCACATCCACTGAAATACCGAATAAGCCTCGAATTAAATCTAGTTTTGACGCTTCACCTGACTTAAATAGTCTCTTCAGTTAGAAGCCTTCACGACTCTGCATCTTTCATCCTTCTTGCTCCTCAGACCAGCCGATTTTTCCTCTCTCTTTCACTGACCTAAAATGGCTCCCAAAATCAACTCAGGCTTCGACATTGACCTTGAGTCTTTCCAAGCAGCCGCAGAAAACTACAAGAGCATCATTGCTCTTTTTACTGCAGCAGGACTGGACAAGCTCATCTCCACTAGGTGCAAGCTCCTAGAATCAGAGCTCACAGAGCTAATAACTCATGTTCAGATATCTGAACAAGGAGAAATCCAGGGAACACTATATGAGACACCAGTCTTAATCTCAGCAGAACATATTAGGGCCACCTTTGATCTTACATCAGGTATATCCTAATATCCTCTTTGTTCAAATGAAATAAGGAAAGAAAATGAGCTTCTAAAAGAATGACTAAACAAGTCTAAATTATTCCTTTATTAGGTGATGAATCTATAGACCTCACACCTGATGAAATCAAGCATCTGCTAACCATCATGAAGTTTTCAAGGGATAAACCAACCCATCTAAAGAAAATAGACTTTTCTGAGGAGTATAGACTACTAGCAGATATAGTAGGAAAGATACTACTATGTAAGATATCTGCCCATGATGCAGTGCCCAAGCAGCAACTGAACATCATGGGGGCTCTTGTGTTGAAGAAGAAAATACACTGGGCCAGCTGTCTGCCCAAGATGATAGGATCTAGATATTCTCACAAAGAGAATGCCTACATGAGGATTATGAGTCAAGTACTCTTCCACTCCTTCCCTGACCTCTGTAGGTCAAAAAGAATTCCTATCCCTCCTGGAAAGAGGATGTCCATTGCCCTCTTCTCCAAATGGACTAGGCAAATCCCCAAGCCTGGTTCCATTCCTGAAAGGACTCCCTCTCCTCCTAACTCTCCTACTCATCCATCTCCTCCTCCTTCTCCTCAAAGAGACAATTCTTCTCTACCACCATCACACACTCAAATAGTCTCTACCACCCTCACAACTCCTACTCTACCTACCTCTTCTCAAACACCTGCTCCTCAAACAGCAGCTTCTCCACCTCCTCCTCCTCTTACTTTCTCATCCTCTCCACCTCCTTTATCACCCATACCTCATGTATCAACTAACTTCTCTCCAGCCTCATCACCACCTTCACCACTCTCTCCTCATCCTCAACCACAACATGAACCATCTGCATCCACTGAAGCTCTCCTCACTTAGTGCATTGCATCAGCAGCTCAAACATTCCAAGCAATGCTGGATGAGTACTGCTCCCAGATTCATTCCTCAATCCTACACATGCACACCCAAATAGATGGGGTCAGTGCCTCTGTGCAAAGTCTGAAGAACTCTCTCTTCCTCAAGAGTTACCAAGTCTTTCTTAACCTCCTTGGCCAAGAAGGTCAAGAAGGGGGAGAAGCTAGATGAAGAGCAGCCCTCCAATCTTAAACCTCCCTCACACAAATCCCCTCCTTCTTCAAAATCTGACAGTCTTGCACTGCTCAAGACAATTGGAAATGAGATAGTACCTGAGCTACACAATGATGAACAAACAATAGAGGTACTCAACATAGCAAGAGATGCTGCAAATCAAGTGGCACTACTACAAGGGGAGGGAAGCAGAGCAGAAAATGAGGCTGAAAAGGAAGAAGGTGAGAAAGAGCTGAATACTGCTATAAATCAAGAAGAAAATGAACCAGCTGCTGGAACTGAAAAAGGAAATGAAGCTGATGCTGGAAAAGAGAAAGAGCCAGATGCTGTGATGGCTGAAGAAGGGCTCAGGAGTCATGGGCAGGGGGAGCTGAGACTCAGGGGGAGCAAATGGCTGAGACCCAGGGGGAGCTGAGGGAGTCACCTGCTACTGGGAAAGAGCAATCCACAATAGTACTCAAGAGAAAAAGAAAGACTCCTCCTACCCCTCCTGAATAATACTTGAAAACAATGCTTCATATACTTTATGATTGGTCTGAACATGAAGTTTGCTTCTGATTGTGTGAAATCTTCATTATCTGTACAAATGCTTTGCTATGTTAGTTATATGCTAAATACAATTTCTCTCTAAATAGGGTTAAGATGAATAGGGGGAGATTGTTGGGAAAATGATTTCTCTTAACCCCTGAAAAAGAGTTAAATATGAATTCTAAGAATGAAAAATAAGGTTAAGTAAATATGCGTCGAATGGTATTCGACGCAACGTCGAAATGTGATCGTCGTTTCCTTCAGAATGAGTCGAAGTAACTTTAGGAAGACTTCGACGTATGTGTTGTCGATGCTACTCTGTTTTCCAGTCGATGCATCTAATGTAGTCGACGCACCTTTGTCATCGCACCTTACTTATTCTCCTCTCGACGTCCAGACAGGATGTATTCGATGCTTGCGTCGAATAGTAATCGACGCACGTCGATCTTTATGACAGAATTCAAAATCGCCAAATCTCTTTCCTTATCTTATAGATCTGATTTATATGGAATCAATTTATGTCTTATAGCCATTCTGAATCTTTCTTTTCCTCTATTAGATTCTTGGCTAATTTGATAAAATTCATTATGGGCATTATTTGAAATTGGAATGAATTCTTTCCTTCTATTGGTATGCTAACTATGGAAATGTTTCTATCCTTCTAATTCTCTGTCTGATAATTAATTTTCCTCCTATGAGTATTATTTGAATGAACAGAGCTATATATATATGAAGGAGGTCGACAGAAAGAACAAGGAGGGATCCACCATTTTTACTCATTGAAAAAGAGGAAAAACTCCCAAGTGATAAAGAAAGAATTGAGAAATAGCCCTGCAGCAATACTCAAACATTCTTCTTCTCCTGCTTCTGAAGTCACTCTGCTGCAATTTTTGATAGCTCTCACATAAGAGGGAAAAGCTGCAAATTTTCTTCTCTCTATAGAAGAAAGATTTAATTCACTTCTTGTGCTTCCAATCTTCTTGCTAGGAAGACGATTCATTCCTGTTCTTATTTCTTTCTTCTTTCTTATTCTTACTTAAACATTGTAAAAGAGTTTTTAGAATCTCTCTTCAAAAAATTCAGTGTACTGGTTCTAAGAGTCTCCTTTTCAAAAGACTCAGTTGGTTCTAAGAGTCTCCTTGTCAAAAGACTCAGGGTGGTTCTAAGAGTCTCCTTATCAAAAGACTCAGTATAAGATAGTGAATTTCCTACCAAGGGGGTAGAAGAGTGGACTACCCAAAGTTTGGGGAACCACTATATCTCTTTGTGTTGTGCTGTGATTTCTTTTCTTGCATTTACTTTCTTTATTTGTTTAATTCTTGTTGGTGTGTGTGGGAAGCTCTAATCTGTGATCATACAAATATATATATATATTAACTTTGCACAAAATATTTTTAATCTCTATTCACCCCCCTCTAGAGAATTCTAGTGAGGTTAACTGTGCATTTTCAATAACTATCCTCCTCCTCCTCCTCCAGCAGCAGGCTCATCAGCACCATCATCCTTCTCCCAGAAGCCCAGCTCTCAGCATTCAAGGAAATCTGGTAGTTCCAGTGGATCTCAAGTATCAGGAACATCCAGTAATCCTCCTTCTAAGAAATCAGCAGTTGCTTCACAAGAAAGTCCAGTCATTATTTCACCTCAAATATCTTCAGAATACATGCTTCATATTTCTGATGGATCTTTTCACAAGATCAGAAATCCTCAAAGTGATCTACAAGATCAAGTTGATATTTCAGAATATGTTCCCTATCTTCCAGATCCTGAAGAGTAAAGATTATCTCAAATGGCAAGACTCAAAGAAACAATTGCTTATGCCCAGATTAACAAAGCAAAATCAGAAGGTAAAGATTTCACAAACATTTCTACCATGCATGATTACAGAAGGAAAGAGCTTGACAAGTGCAATTCCAAAGAGTTATTCAATGCTGAAGAATATCTTGAAAAGCACCCATAAGCTTTTGTCCCTCATGTTAAATCTCAAACTATACTGGGAGCTCAAGATCTCTACATAAGCAAGAAGAAGTCTGAAGATCCAAACATGATAATCATCTTCAAACCTCCATCAGCAAAGAAGTAAAATAGGTTCAGACTTATTTATTTTTGTTGTTGTTAAAAACTCTTGATTGTAATGAACTCAGAGCACTAGTTTTATTCAATCTACTGAAATGAATTTTCATTCTGTCAGATACATATAGTTTATGCTTTGTTGTTTATGTTTTCTATTGTATTTATTTGATTAATTGTCAAATAGTATCCTAACCCAAATATGGGGAGATTGTTGGAACAACCCTATTACTAGGATCACTATGTTTTAACTAAGGATCAAGTTGACCCCATTGTATAGCTTAAGGGTCAAGTCTTTAGGCTCATTGATTAGCTAGAACTTAAGGAATATTTAAGTTCCCAGCTTTCGACAAATGGCGAGTGGCGTTCGACAAATGTCTAGTCTCGTTCGACAAATTCTTATCAGCAGACTGAAGAATTATAGCCAGTTCCAGCGCTCGACATTCTCTGAGCAGCGTTCGACAAATGGCAAGCAGCGTTCGACGAATTCCAGCCAGAGCTCGACAAATTCTATATGAAATCTCAGTTCGACAAATACAAGTCCAGATCATCTATATCAGTTATTTTGTCAACTCTCTGAACACAGATCGACGACCTTAACGGATCTATTCAAGTACTTTTGGATGTATTCAGTCAGTTTAGTAAGGATATCTTATTTATTAATTATATTCTTTTATTCCTTCTATTCCAAGACAAGAATAGCCGTTGACATTTAATGCTACAGCATCTTTCACATCAAAGGAATCAAAAAGGACCTGCCAAAATCGTTTTGGTGGCTGTTACAGTTCCAAGAAGGATTTAAGCCAGAATAATACATTTCTTAAAGACAGATGATTTGAATTTCAAATTAGAAATCCATCACAGAAGAAAGGATATACAAAAATAGTCGCATACTCCTTTACGAGACAGATCTTACACAGTTAGTTTTAAATTTCTCAGAAATACAGTTCTGTAGAACAACAAGAATACAGAAGGATTAGAGAAAGGAGAGGAAGAAGAATAAACACACAGAGAACATATACTTTCCGTCTTCTCCTTCCTAAAAGTAGCATCTTCATCTCTCCGAGAACAACATTCATTCTCTCAGATCTGCTGCAAGTTCAAGTCTTCAAAAGAGCAACAACAATCTGAAGATTTACCTCTTCCAGATTAATCTGCTACATAAGACTTCTGTTTTAGAGAAAGCTTCATCCTCAAGCTGTCAACAACTTCAAACAGACAGGGGGAGCTTTCATCCTCAACACCTCTTGTCTTCTCTCAGAAATATTGACAGAGAAGAACACTCTAAACCTTCTTACCTTATCTCGTACAGGGTTAATTCTCCCTTCAAAAGTTTACACAGTGGTGGCAAGACACCTTATCAAAAAATCCTTGTGTGGTTTTTAAGCACCTTATCAAAAGCTTATTGGTGTGCGGACACCTTATCAAAAAAACTCTGGTCTTGAGCACCTTATCAAAAGCTCTGTGGTGTGTGGACACCTTATCAAAAACTCCTAGTGGATGTCCTACCAGCTGTGGTAGAAGAGTAGACGTACCCAGATTTATTGGGGAACTACTATAATTCCTTGTGTCCCCTGTGCTTGTGATTTTCTGTATTGTTTCTGTGCTGTGTGCTATTTTCTTTATTCAAAATTATATAACACACTTTGCATTACACATATATATATATACATCAGTATTTTAATTCAGCTTTAAAAACTAATAAATTTTTTTAATACTCTATTCACCCCCCTCTAGAGTAACTTAAGATCTAACCTCCACTTTCAATATTGGTTAGGAGATCAATAAAATTGGACACCAGTCCCATCAGATCATTCAAAATCAAGGAACCATGACGAGGAATTCTGAGCAAGCCTTTAGGCAAATAATAGGGTTTATGAACGAAGACAGTGATCAAAATTTTAACACAATACAGGAAAACTCTCAGAACCTAGATGAACATCTACTAGAAGTCAAAAATAACTTGGATGAGGCTGAACAACACCTATATGAAAGAATCAATTTAATACAAGTAACTCTTGATGATCACATTGCTGAAAATGTCCTAAAGGGGGAGAAAGCAATGATAAATGCTGGCTCACATCAGGCCATGTGGACAGTCAATCAAGTCAAGAAAGCCTTACAGAAGCCTCCATCAGCCTATGAGTTAGCAGAACCCTATGCGAGTACTGCTTCAGAGGTTTATGGCATAGAAGTTGGAGATTCTGCCAGCTCCAGGAAAAGAAAAAAGGGTTCAGAGAAAAAGGTTCATGCAGGAGAGGCTTAGAGAAATTGAGCAGGATCCACAATCATGCAAGTGGAGTCCTACCTCTGGGAATCTGATCTCAAAAGCCTGGATGGAAAGTGGATATCCTCAAGATGGGTCAGAGAGAATATAATATTCTGCTGATTGGAACCAACATTCAACTCAAATGGAGAAGAGGATAAATCATAAACTATTATTCCCTCATGGTCCTCCGCCTTCTCCAATGAAGATTCCAAAACCAATTAGTTTCTATGAAAGGCAGAAGAGAAAAGGGAAGGGAAGTAGCAGGATGATCTGAAGAACATGAAATATTTTTTCTAACTAATGACTTGGGCAAATGATTGAAATATTTTGTCTTAAAACATTATCTCAACTTATATCATGTTGGTAGATGAATTATACTTGCTAAATGTCTTTAAACTTGATTCTATTTATCAGGTGGCACATATCATTGAAGTGAATTATGACTTCTTCAAATTGGGGGAGATTGTTGGGAACAGTGCCCAACAATGTTCCTTATTTGAAGGAGTTCTCAGATCAATGATAAATGCACTATGTATTTGATGGTATGTTTTATTCATGACTGCAGAAGATAAACCATATGCCAAATAATTGACTAAGTCCAAAAACATAAAGAAGGACTGGTCATATCATTGAGTTGCTATCAATATCATTGATAGATGCATTAAAGCCACATTACTAATATCAAGACAATATTAGAAATGAAAATTCACCAAGTAAAATATCGACGAAACAGTTCTGACGATATCTGTTGGAACATGCTTTCCGCATCTCTTGGTTTGACAATAACAAATCCTATTGTATTTGATCTTGCTTGTGTTTATAGTGTGCAGGTACTATAGTTATATAACCCTATGAACAAGATGCTAATTGATGACGATTATCTAAAAAAAGAACTACCGCTCGCGTTAGTTGTTAACGCCCCATGTTAACAACCACTGAGATGGAAACCGCTGAGAAGGAAACCACTGAGAACAAACTGGCGTTCGACGAAATGAAACCGCTAAGATGGAAACCGCTGAGAAGGAAACCGCTGAGAACGGAACCTGCGTTCGACGAAATGGAAACTGTGTTCGATGAACTGGCGTTCGATGAAATTGCGTTCGACAAACTGCATGCACTACCGCGGCATTGGACGAACTACATGCTCTACCGTGGCGCTCGACAAAATGCATGCTCTACCGCGGCGCGTTAGAACTACCACTAGCGCTAGTGTTCGTTCGATGAAATGAAAGCAGCGCTCGATGAAATGTTAGGCCAGTTCAACGAAGATGCTGTCCGACGAAAAGAGATGTGCTCTACCGCGGAGCGTTAGGACTACCGCTGGCGGTAGCATAAATGGAAACATTTGACGAGAAGGAAACAGTGGAGAAAAAGGAATGTTGACGGGACGCTATTTTGGCAAGTACTATCGCGTCGCGTTAATGCTAACGCCCGACGGTAACTTTTGGATGTCCCGCCATCATGATGCTGATTGAGGAGAAAATGAGGAAGGAGATCTCGCAGGATGGATTAATCAATCAAGAGTATGCAATATCATTATGAAACCAATCAATCAAGATTTGGAAACTCCAATCAATCAAGATTTAATTAAGAAACCAAAAGGAGCATGCAATATCATTATGAAGGCAAGAATATATCATATTTTCGTGGGGAATAATGTATTTCCAAAGATAGAAGACAAACCCACGAAATTGATGAGAATAGAAGGAAGGAAACTGCTCACTGCTGCTACCGCCCAGCTATAGACTATCGCCAGCGCTAGCTTTCCTGGACAGCAACCCTCTATTTAAAACTGCCCGAAAATGAGTTTCCCTTTACGGATTTGGACGAAATTTTTGAGGGCTGAGAGCCCTAGCCGTCTAGAGAAAAGTGAGGGGTATTTCCCACTCATCAAAGGAGTGAGTTCTTCATAGGAGATCAAAAGAAAATCATGCGCAAGGATTGAAGGCTATCAAAATGGCGATCAAGAAGCCTTCTCTCAACATACTCATGGAGTGTTATCGCTGCAACAATCTCTAATCAATTGGAGACATCCAAGGATCTCAAGAACATCAAAGTGGAAGACTCTCAAGCAACAACGATCGAACCTTTGCAAGCAAAACGATATCTACATCAAGGGTTCTACTTAGAGGGGAGTTTTTCCATTATCTTATCTTGTAACGCTTATATTTTATCATTTTAATCGGTTCGTGAATTCACCACACGATGACTAGGTCTAGGTAGGACTTAGGGAGGAATTCGCCTCGTGTTGATGACTGGGTCTAGGGAGTAGATCTAGGGGGTGCTCGAGGCCTTTCTGGTGACAGATTGGCTAGAGCGGCTTGAGGCCGTATCTGGGGAGAGATCGGCTAAAGCCAACTGGTTCATGGGGATACGAGTCGGTATAGAAAACAAAAAGGGTTTTCATATTATTCGCTTCGATTTCTAGCGTCATTGAAATCAGATTTTGTAATCAATTTTATAAATGATAATCATGTCTTTTCTTGTTTAATAAAATTGATTTCATTTCTAATTTCATTATCTCTTTACTTTTGATTTAACTTACTTCGTCCAAAATATCAAAAGTTTTCTATTAAAGTTTAAAGTTTTTTTAAAACCCTTATTCACCCCCCTCTAAGGGCGCCTACAGATCCAACAAGTGATATCAAACCTAGGTTATTCCAAATTGGCTTAACAACCGGGAATAATGGTGTCTCTGGATCATGATCTCGCTTCTACTAATGGGGAAAATTTTAATATAAATGAAAAAATATTATCACCACCTTTATTTATGGGCAAAAATTATAAAGGGTGGAAAATATTAATGAAAATTTTTCTTAAGGCCTTAGATGAAAAAGTTCGGAATATTACTATTGAAAAGCCACCTAGCATACTAACTAGAAACGAAATTGTTTTAAATGCAAAATCTATGAATAGTTTATTTTGTGCGTTAGATCAAAATATTTTCAAACTTATTTATGAGGTACCTACCGCATATGAAATTTGGGTTTTTCTTGAAAGAACTTATGATTCTCCTTTTGCAGGTGTGGAACAAGCGCAAGACTTGGAGAACATACAAGCTTGCACAAATGTTCAAGAAAGCTCCTCACGGGATGGATCAATGAAGTGCACATCTGGTGAAAGAGAAGAAGAAATACTATCTTCGGAAGAGGAGTGCCAAAAAGATGTTAAAGAAACTATATGTTCAAATCGTGCCTCTCCAGAAAGCAATGTAAGGAAATCAAATTCCATTTTTTGTACTTCTATTTCTACATTACAATTGCTTCAAACTACAAAGCGCAAAATTAAGAAATTAAAAAATGCTAATAAATATTTGCGCTTAGAAAATAAAAATTTAAATGCAAAGATTAATGAAGAATCAAATTCTAATTTATCTTGTTCTACCCATGGATCCTTAGTTGAAAAGATTACACCTTGTGTAGAATTTAATGATTTAAAAGAAAATTGCAAGGAACTTGAAAAGGAACTTTTTTGTATAAAAGAACAAAATGAAAGATTATGTTTAGAAAATTTATCCTTGAAAACTGATTGTGCTAAGTGTAATGACTATAAAATTGAAATTAAAGAGATGGATGAAACATTTGAAGAATATAGAAACAACTATCAAAATCATATTGATTCAATTGTTTCCACTCTTAAAAATAGCACAATCGCTTATAATAAATCTAGACATAATTTAAAGATTAAGAATAATGAATTAAAAACTAAAATCAACTTGCTTAAGGAAATCATAAAGAAAAATTCTCAAAACATACATTCTCAATATAATGCAAAATCCAAAAGCAAGTTGAATATGATTTCTCAAAAGTTGAATAAGTCAAACAATGGAAATAAAAAACTTCAAAAGATGGAAAATGAAATTCCAAAATACAATCATTACTATCATTTACAACATCAATCTTCTCCCAACGTAAAATTAAATATTCACAAATTTCCTATGAAAAATACTTTCAATAATCATTACAATTATAATCTTAAAGATAAAGATAATCACATTGGAAATTTGATACATAAAAATAATATTAAACCAAGGTTTGAATGGAGACCTAAAGTTAATGACGAAACATAAACTCCACTCAAAAGGGCTCATTCATTTCCATCTCTCCAAAAGAAAACACGATATATTTGGGTACTTGATGAGTCCTGATCATATACACTTGTTTGGACTCATCTGGGCAGTTATTCAGTCATTTCACCGCACTTTAGCCTTGTTATAGTTTATATTTGATATTCCAAGCTAGGTGCACTTCTAGGCCCATTTTGGTGTGATTTCATTGCTTTTCTTCATTAGTAGTTTTCATGCGCTGTTAGGTGCCACTTTCAGTGGCTGGATTCGTGGTTGTGCTGGAATTGGAGTCGTGCAGGTGTTCCCGGTGCAATTCTGCACAGGAGCACTACGCACGATCACCGGTTCTATTGCGCACGACCACTGGTCGTGCGCCACTGATCGTGTGCACTTAACCCTTTTTCATGAGTTCTGTTTGGTGCAGTGCGCACGACCACCTACGCTAGTGCGCACGACCACTGGTCGTGCGCCACCGGTCGTGCGAACATTATAGTTTATAAATTTCGCATCTTGCAGGTTCCACCCAGGCAGTGCGCACGATCGCAGAATTCCAGTGCGCACGACCACTGGTCGTGCGCCAATGACCGTGCGCACTATTTAAATCAGCGCCAATATAAATGCCTGTTCCGATTTTAGGTCATCATTCAGCCGCCGGGAGCGGATTGCCTGTTCCGTACGCCGCCGACCACCATCTTGGGACGCCTCCACTTCATCTCCTACGTAAGGGGAAGTCTCCTCCATCCATTCCAAGCCTTCCTCCATTGTTCGGGAGCGTTCTCCATCATCCGCAAGCCTCCAAGCAGCTATTTCCCCACTACAACCCGGTGAGAAGAAGAGGAAATCTGAAGTCGAAGACGACGGAGCTACGTAGGGAGATCATGATAGCTCTCTACGCTGGAAGCATAGTCCGCCCGAGTCCGGAGGTAGCCCGACAACCTACCATTTCGGCCGTGTAGGCCGCTAGTCTTCACCCATCGGTTATCTCTTTCTTCTTTCCTTCATTGTACTCGTTGAATCGTGTAAACTGGAATATTGTGTTGTTTGGGTTGTTTGAAATGAATGTTTCTTTACTTTCCTTCATCGCTTGCTTGTGAATCACTCCGTTTCTACTCTCTCACTCACGCACGCACGCAAGGTTTTTGATCCGCGTTGGCAAGAGCTAACGGCGGTTGTGAAGAGGTGTTTGCGACCCTCACCCTCTCGCACTAGAGCACACTCCATCCGCCTCACGAAGCACGGCATCGCGGCCGTTGCATCCATCTCGCCTAGCGAAGCGGTGCCTTCGACCCGCATTTCTTTTATTGTTGTTAGGATTAGGACAAATCAACCAAAAATCCCCTTTTTATGTGTGTTGCGCTTGTGTAACAAGAGTCACACAACGCGATTCGTTCACCTAACTTGCATTCCTCAAGAGACCGACATTCGGGGATTCCACTCTCCACATTTATTACTTGACAGCGACCGATTCACTTGCCGACACGCATCAAGTTTTTGGCGCCGTTGCCGGGGAATGCAGGCGTGCAACGTCCCGTGTTGTGACTTTTGTTATACGAGCAGTTGTTTTTGATTCTCTTTGTTTTTCTTTTTGTTTGTGATAGTGCATGCAGAGACAAACCGCAGGCGAACTCGTACCCTTTGATCCTGAGATTGAACAGACCGCTCGCGCACGAAGGCGTGCTGCTGCCGTACAAGTGGCAATGGGTGATCAGGTAGACCCAAATGATGTTGATGCGAGAGTGCCCGGCGTGGGGCAACACCAGCCTGGAGACGAGCAGGAGGCGGTTAGGCCTCGGCCCCGCACGATGAGAGACTACACCACTCCAACTGCTGGGAGTGTGTATCCGGGGTTTGGGCCCAATATTATGAATAATCAGTTTGAGATCAAGCCTGCGATCTTGAACATCATCCAGAACAACGCTCAGTTCTCTGGAATGGCCAGCGAAGACCCGCATCTGCATCTCGCAGAATTTTCTGATATTTGCGGAACCTTCCGCTATGCGGGGATTGCTGACGACACGGTCAAGCTTAGACTGTTTCCCTTTTCACTCCACGACAAAGCAAAGGTGTGGCTCCACTCCATTCCGGCCGGGACTGCTGCGACTTGGGATGCCCTCCCATCCAAGTTCCTTGCTAAATTCCACCCTGTGGATAAGATCGTGAGCTTGCGGCGGGAGATCGCCACCTTTCGCCAACTTGATCAAGAGACCCTTGCTGAGGCGTGGGAGCGCCTTAACGATCTCCTTCGCCATTGTCCGAACCACGAGCTGCAACCGTGGAATGTGGTCGAAACATTTTACTTTGCAATCGAGCCCAAATACAGGGCAATGATCGATGCTGCGGCGGGTGGTACCTTGATGAACCACACTCCTGAGGAAGCCCTTCGGATTCTGCGCGACACTGCCTCACACAGTACATTCTAGACTGCAGGGAGAAATGCTCCAAGAAGCGGCCGTGGTCTCTTTATGGTCGACTCACTTCCTTCTACACCCGCGCCTGCTGCTATCATTACCTGCGAGGGATGTGGAGGCGGAGGGCACCATGCATATGAATGTCCGGGGAACAACATGGCAGGTGACTTCGCACACTTGACCATGAACGAATCTGTTAATTATATAGGAAATCAGCCTAAGGGGGCGCCTTTCAATAATGCTTATAATCCGGGAGCGAGAAGTCACCCGAACTTCTCTTGGAATCCAAACACACCTGGCCAACGATGGGCACCGGGGAAGCATCAAAATGATGCTTACGCCTCCGGGAGCCAACCGAGGCCACCACACCCGGATTATAACCAAGCGCCCCTACCCAAAAAAAGAGTAATCTAGAAGAGATGATGGATAAATTCATGCAAGCAGCTAATTCGAATATGGTGAACCATACCGCATCCATGCGAAACTTGGAAACGCAGTTGGGCCAATTGGCCCAAGTGCTAACCGAGCGATCGCAGGGGACCCTTCCCAGCAACACGGAAAAGAACCCAATTGATCAAGGGAAGAGTCTTGGGGATGTGGTAGAGGCTGATCCGAGTGAGCTGGTAATTTCCTGTTCCATCAACAAGTTTGAAACAAAAGCTTTGTGTGACTCTGGTTCCTCCCGCAACATCATTGCGTTGCAAGATGTAGCTAAATTACAACTGGAAATGAACACGGAGGAAAGGAAATCCCTGGTGCTTGCTAATGGGACTGTTATACAATCCGAGGGGGAAGTGAAAAATGTGGAGGTGACAGTTGAGGGGACAATTGTAGTTGCTGATTTTCAGGTTTTGGGCCCCCAGGAGAATCATTCTATCCCTATCTTGGGCGTGCCGTTCTTGAAAGAGAGCGGCGCCACCCTTGATTTCGCTACGGGGTGCGTTATCCTACCCAATAAGGTGCAGCAGCCCACTTGCCCCGAAGCTGTAGCTGAAACATCCACTCCTCCGCCTCTTTTTAATTTTGATGAATCATTGAGCTGTGCAGGGCATGAAGAAGTTAAAGAAGCAATGGAAGGGAAAAAGGAGGAGCACCTGTCTAGTGAAGAAGAAGAAGTTGATCTTCGGCGAGAGTTTGGTTCCGAGACGGAAGAAGACCACAATTCGAAGAACTTTGACGTGAATTTGGTTCGGGACAATGTCCCATTATCCTCTTATTGTGATTCCTGTAATAAACTATCTAAGCGCTCCATCTCCTGGGCCGATCCGGTAGTCACCACGATGCCGGAAGTGACGCCACCCGCCACTAAGGCAGAAAAATCTGAAAACTCTCAACGGTGGCAGTCCCCGACTGTCACTAAACTTAAACAGGAAAAACTTCTACGCGATGCTCGCGCTGCCGCTCTCCGTGGCAAGAGGGCGGAGGTTAGGGGAGCAGTGGGTGACACCAGTGTTGGCCCTAAAGCCTTCACCTCCCGCCTACGCACTACGGGGGACACGCACCATAAGAGCGCTTTTAGCTGATTTGTGTGATCTGAGTTTGTGAAAATGCTTTTGAGAACTTCTCTTTTAATTCCTGCATTTTTATAAACAATGTTAATACAGGTATTTGGTCCAGCTTAAGGATGTTAAATAAAAGCGCTACTGGGAGACAACCCAGATTTCCTGATTTTGTAGTTTCTATCTAACTTTCTTTTAGTTCAGCTTTTGCATATGCTTTTGTTGTTTTGAGTTTTGTGCTTGCAGGTCTTGTTCTTTGGTGCGGATGCTGCGGACTGCTCTTGATCGTAAACGCCAATCGTCTGGTATGCTCAATTCTGAGCATTGGGTAACACTTCCTCTCCTCTTTTAGCTTCCTATTTCTAGATATATTGTTTAGACTAAGTCTGGGGGAGCGTATGTTGTCATTCAATGTGCACGAGTTGCACTGCACACTAGAAGTTTATTTCTTTTGTATCCTTGTCATTATCATTATTTTCATGCTTCACACACCACTTCGCCCACTTGAGTGTGCGCTTATCTTTTTGTTGTTGTTCCGGTTAAACTATTTTGGTTGGAATGTGAAATAGGTTGTTAACTTAGAAATTATTATTTGGAGTGCGATGTTGACTCGTGTAGTGTTCTAGTCACTTCGCATGTTATGGTAGAATTTGAGTAGAACTAGATTGTCTCCATGCATCTAATTTATGTTTAGTATTTCTGCGTAGATTTAGATTTGTTATACTCCAGTGGTGAATTTGAATGAAATTGATGATAACCCGATGTAGTGTGTGTACGAGTGCTAGTCGTGTGTTGCTCGAGTCGGGAGGAAGGTTTACCTTTCTCGTGGGCTAAGAACTTGCCCCAAGCGACTCTTGAAGCATGGGTGAGAGCGACTCGTCAAGTTAAACATGATGTAGGCCACCCTTTGGCTAGTTTGAGCTTTATTATTCCATGTCCTTTTCGCTCACCTTTGCAAGCCAAATTTGTGCCTACCATTCCTTTGTTCAGCTCCTCTTCATCCACCAAAGCCTGAAGCTTATCCTACACCCGCAACCAAATTGCTTTTTAACTGCGCTCATAATTCTCAATTTGTGTGATGTTTGGAATCGTTGTGTTATGAAGGGGAAATAAAGTCTATTTGCTGATTTTGAACCAACCGGAGGATACATAGTAGAAGCAAAGTTTGTTAAAAGAAAAAAAAATATCTAAAAAAAAAGAGAGTATATTGAAAAGAAATCCTTCCGAGCTAAATAGAAAATCTGCTGGTATTTGTGAAGTAGGCTGTGTGCACACCTAGTTTTCATGATAAGTCTGGGGGTGTCACACAAGCGTTGTCTTTTGTTCTATGTGGTGCAGCGTTCCGTTAGCTCACTTGGGTTGCGTAGCCATCATGTTTAAATTTGAATACCATACCGTAACCTAAGCCCCAACTTAATCCTTTAAGTCCTATTGATTTGACTTGCGAGTTTGCTAGCGCCATGGAGAGAGTGTGACCGGGCGAGCGTATGGTTCACGACGTTGATGGATTTCAGCGGAGTTATTCCTAAGCCCCGATCTTCTGCAACACCCGCCTCAGTGTCGTGTCATTTTCATACCGGGCATGATCGTTCAAATTCTTCATAATTCACCAACTGAGTATAACTAAATCTTTACTTACGCTTTAATACTTTTGTAAATTAGTTAGCATAGTTAGAATCTCCTTCTACTAGAATCTCTACTCGCATGCGTATGTTACTTCGCACCGTACTCCTTTGTGTAATTCTCTATGTTAACTCTCGTTTTCACACTCCGCCGGATTCATTTGCTCGGGACGCGCAAGCAGTTAAGTCTGGGGGTGTGATGAGTCCTGATCATATACACTTGTTTGGACTCATCTGGGCATTTATTCAGTCATTTCACCGCACTTTAGCCTTGTTATAGTTTATATTTGATATTCCATGCTAGGTGCACTTCTAGGCCCATTTTGGTGTGATTTCATTGCTTTTCTTCATTAGTAGTTTTCATGCGCTGTTAGGTGCCACTTTCAGTGGCTGGATTCGTGGTTGTGCTGGAATTGGAGTCGTGCAGGTGTTCCCGGTGCAATTCTGCACAGGAGCATTGCGCACGATCACCGGTTCTATTGCGCACGACCACTGGTCGTGCGCCACTGATCGTGTGCACTTAACCCTTTTTCATGAGTTCTGTTTGGTGCAGTGCGCACGACCACCTACGCTAGTGCGCACGACCACTGGTCGTGCGCCACCGGTCGTGCGAACATTATAGTTTATAAATTTCGCATCTTGCAGGTTCCACCCAGGCAGTGCGCACGATCGCAGAATTCCAGTGCGCACGACCACTGGTTGTGCGCCAATGACCGTGCGCACTATTTAAATCAGCGCCAATATAAATGCCTGTTCCGATTTTAGGTCATCATTCAGCCGCCGGGAGCGGATTGCCTGTTCCGTACGCCGCCGACCACCATCTTGGGACGCCTCCACTTCATCTCCTACGTAAGGGGAAGTCTCCTCCATCCATTCCAAGCCTTCCTCCATTGTCCGGGAGCGTTCTCCATCATCCGCAAGCCTCCAAGCAGCTATTTCCCCACTACGACCCGGTGAGAAGAAGAGGAAATCTGAAGTCGAAGACGACGGAGCTACGTAGGGAGATCGTGACAGCTCTCTGCGCCGGAAGCATAGTCCGCCCGAGTCCGGAGGTAGCCCGACAACCTACCATTCCGGCCGTGAACGGCCGCTAGTCTTCACCCATCGGTTATCTCTTTCTTCTTTCCTTCATTGTACTCGTTGAATCGTGTAAACTGGAATATTGTGTTGTTTGGGTTGTTTGAAATGAATGTTTCTTTACTTTCCTTCATCGCTTGCTTGTGAATCACTCCGTTTCTACTCTCTCACTCACGCACGCACGCAAGGTTTTTGATCCGCGTTGGCAAGAGCTAACGACGGTTGTGAAGAGGTGTTTGCGACCCTCACCCTCTCGCACTAGAGCACACTCCATCCGCCTCACGAAGCACGGCATCGCGGCCGTTGCATCCATCTCGCCTAGCGAAGCGGTGCCTTCGACCCGCATTTCTTTTATTGTTGTTAGGATTAGGACAAATCAACCAAAAATCCCCTTTTTATGTGTGTTGCGCTTGTGTAACAAGAGTCACACAACGCGATTCGTTCACCTAACTTGCATTCCTCAAGAGACCGACATTCGGGGATTCCACTCTCCACATTTATTACTTGACAGCGACCGGTGCACTTGCCGACACGCATCAGTACCCAAAGGAACCACCACACTTGGTCCCCTTTGGATACCTAAATCACTTATTTATTAGGTCTCACCAAATGCATGAAGTAGAATATTTTCAAAAATGAAATATACAAATTCTTCCACTTCATGATATGCTTTAATGTCTTTCTATTTTTCTTTTTGTTTTCTTATTTTTTTGAGCTATCATGTTATGGTCATCATATATATTACAGGAAATATGATATTATTTCTTAAAACTTAATGAGTTTATAAATCAAATTAATCAAAATTCAAAATCATATTTTATTTTGATGACCTATCTATTATTCTTATATTCATTACCTATATATATCATATAGTATTCATATAAAATTGAGCTATAAATTTGCTATAGGATATGTTAATCAAGATTAGGCTATTAAGCTCTATAGCCCACATCAACCAAATTAGAGAAAAAAACAAGATCAAATCAAATAGAATCTTCACTTCATTCTAGGTCTATAAGTTGAAACACTATCAAACTTTAGCATAACATTAATCTCAAATTTATCATACTAACATTGTCACCTAAAGAATAATAATATCTATGTTAGGTTTTATATGTTAGGGCATATCTATGTTACTATCTATAAAAACATCATCTCGTACTTATCAATAAAATCATGCATATCTGTTTTGTTCAATCATATCTTCTTTGTTTGCATATCCTATAATATTAAGCTTAAAGGGTTGTGCAAAACTCAAGAATTAAGGTTTAATGAATATGAAACCCATGTACTAAAATTTTAACTTCCGCAACTTTTTGCGATTTCTTCTCGTCTCTTCACTTCATTAGACATGTCTTACATTGCACAAACATAATTAAGCAAAATTGGAAGCAAAATCGAAGAAAATCTATGCTATATGATTAAAATAAGCACTCTCTGTGAGCTAACGCAGGCGCTATGACCTAACGCCGGCGCTAGCTCAAGTATCCAATTTTCTATAATTTTAAAATTCTGAAAAATCACTAAAAATATATTATTTTATATGTACTACTCATTTTTGCATTTCTGCCTATAATTGATTTTTGAAAAATTAAAATACAAAATTACAAAAGCCAAATTACAAAAAAAATATATTTTTTACTTCCATTCTTTGGTTATTTTGTTTGATTTCTATTTCTATATGCAAAAATCAAATACAAAAATATAAAACAAAAACAAGTATTAAAAATTATTATTTTGAACTTAACTTTTCTATTTGCATGTATCTTGCGAAAGGGAGATTCGGGCTATCATCCCATCACATCACCTAGTACCGGGCGAACCTCTCACAGGGTAGACCTTGGGAAGTCCAAGATCAAATTATAAGAGTTCAAACCTTAAATTAAAATTATTTTTCAAAAAAAAAATCAAAAATACTATATGGACTTTATTGTGTAACTCAAGCATGATGTAATCCATCATTTAGACCTTCTACAATGTTACAATTCATTTCTTCAAACTACTTTGAACATTGTTTGTATCATGCTTTGATACTTCTAAACTCATGTGCATAAATTATATTTTAAAAGTTGTGTAAAACAAAGCTTAGCATGCCTCTAAGTATGAGTAAATGTTTTATGTTTGATAATGATATTTATTCACTCACTTATTTTGGCATTGTCTACTTATGTTTTAAACTAAGAATGCTTGTGTATGTTTTGTAATAGTACAATGAATTAAAATTGCACAAGTATCTTACCTACACTACCTTTATTTGCACTTTTAAAAGTTAAGCAAAGTGGTTATGTTTTCATAAATTATATTGGTTTGCAAAACAAGTGTATTCGAAAAACTTTGTACAAAACAAAAATCATAAAATAAAGTGACAAAGATAACTCCACCAAGCACTACATGAACCTCCTGATAAGTATTAATAAACGTTGTGAGGTTGAGAACCTTGGAAAGAATAGTAAAGTGTCTTGTGCAAACCTTATCTTTCTTTCAAAATAAAAACCACTTACTCTTAAGTACACCAGATCACTAGGTTCAATATTAAAATAAAATAAAATATGTGATCCCCCAAGCACTACTTTGCACCCTGATAAGTCTTAATGAGCATTGTGTGTGCAAAGCACCTTGGTAGTTGTACATTTTTTGTGCATTGAAGTGTGTGGAAGTAAAATTATTTATGTTTTTATTGTGCTCTTTACTTTACATATTTCTTGTATTTTTGATTAAAACATTTGTTTACTCTACTCAAAATACACTTATGTGCACATCATTATCTTCCATAACATTTCTTCTCATGAGTATTGGATCCTAAAGCTAATTCTATACTACTCTTTATTTATGAAATGCACTAGATAACCTAGCATGCTCTCTACAATGTTTTGTATGTTTTAAATTTGTGAATTAATATAACGTTGTAGTAATTTCTTTTTGAAAACATTATTTCATGCTTGGTTACTTTATTGTCTAACTTAAAGATTTTAAATGCAAATTGATTTACAGAAACATCTTCATTTTTGGAATTTAACTCATATATCTTCTTATGAATCGTCATGTTTATAAAAAGATGTTTTCTTGTATTTCGATAAGTCTTCCGCATCATCTTCATATATTTTTACCTTGCGCTTTCATGCTTATATCAAGTCTTAAATATCAAAATTCATTTTTCAACAAATGGTAGACTTGCTTGGTAAAATTCATATTGGTTATTCTAGCACATATATCACTTTTGTGCTAAAAACTCTGATCTATTTCAATGAAAATTTGTATGCTAAAAACACTCCTCTACACATGAAAATATTGCAATGCTAAAACTCTGAGTTATTAATGGATTTCAAATTAGCTGTGTGACCTTTTTTGTAAAAATTCAAATAAAAAAATTATTAACAAACCCATAAGCTATGAACTCATCATTAGATTAAAACGCTTAAATGTTTCCAATAATTATTATCCATGACTTCATATCTCACCATAGCGGGGGCGTAGGGTTGTAGACATTAGATAACCTAATCTCTAGTCATGTCTTATCCTTAACCGAGGAGGGTTCCAGTGGGGACTTGTGAGGCACTGGGGGGAAAGAGTGCTAGGGTGAGTTTTTTGTCTAGTGTTTGCATATGGGACTAACACCCCAACCTACGGCATGTATGCAGCTCCTCATGCCCATCCGTCACATAGTATGGGGCTAGGGTGTAGACATATTGTTTGGGTAGATTGGTTACTTGGAAATCATTACCTTTTTATGCTTAAAACTCTTATAAAGCAAAATCCTTTGTGTACTTAAATTGCTACAACATCTATTTTTGTTATATCTAAAACTCTTAATCATCTACTATGCTTCACCATTCTTATATAGATGTTTGCCTCAAAAATATATTTCTTCATGCTTTCCACATCTTTACTACTTGTACGCTCGATCATGAATACGTTTTTCCAACAAGTTGTTTCCTTATGACAATTTCTTCACATTCCCTTTTTCACTCCTATATATTGTATGTTTTTCCTAAGCGTTTAACTCACTTTATCATGTTCACTCTCTACACATTTATTGCACACATTAACGTTTGACTTTCTCTCCACCCTATTTTGATAATACCAAAAGGGGGAGAATAAATTTGAAAAAAATTCACATATATGGGGAGTAGATTCCAAGGAAGTTTTGTTGTAGGGGGAGCATTCACTTAGGGGGAGAATTCATTTAGGGGGAGCATTTGCACCTGTCTTAAATTTCATGCTTATCCTTTTTAACAAACACAATTCCTATCTTTTGAACTATTTCTTTCTAAAGAGATTTGTTATTATCAAAAGGGGGAGTTTGTTGGAACATGCTTTCCGCATCTCTTGGTTTGACAATAACAAATGCTATTGTATTTGATCTTGCTTGTGTTTATAGTGTGCAGGTACTATAGTTATATAACCCTATGAACAGGATGTTAATTGATGACGATTATCTGAAAAAAGAACTACCGCTAGCTTTAGTTGTTAATGCCCCGCATTAACAACCGCTGAGATGGAAACCGCTGAGAAGGAAACCGCTGAGAATGAACTGGCGTTCGACAAAATGAAACCGCTGAGATGGAAACCGCTGAGAAGGAAACCGCTGCGAACGGAACCTGCATTCGACGAAATGGAAACTGCGTTCGACGAACTGGCGTTCGATGAAATTGCGTTCCACAAACTGCATGCACTACCGCGGTGTTCGACGAACTGCATGCTCTACCGCGGTGCTAGATGAAATGCATGCTCTACCACGGCGCGTTAGAACTACCGCTGGCGCTAGTGTTCGTTCGACGAAATGAAAGCAGCACTTGACGAAATGTGAGGCCAGTTCAACGAAGATGCTGTCCGATGAAAATAGATGTGCTCTACAGCGGAGCGTTAGCACTACCGCTGGCACTAGCATAAATGGAAATATTTGACGAGAAGGAAACAGTGGAGAAAAAGGAATGTTGACGGCATGCTATTTTGGCAAGTACTATCGCGGCGCGTTAAGGCTAACGCCCGATGGTAACTTTTGGATGTCCCGCCATCATGATGCTGATTGAGGAGCAAATGAGGAAGGAGATCTCGCGGGAAGGAATAATCAATCAAGATTATGCAATATCATTATGAAACCAATCAATCAAGATTTGGAAACTCCAATCAATCAAGATTTAATTAAGAAACAAAAAGGAGCATGCAATATCATTATGAAGGCAAGAATATATCATATTTTTGTGGGGAATAATGTATTTCCAAAGATAGAAGCCAAACCCACGAAATTGATGAGAATAGAAGAAAGGAAACTGCTCACTGCTGCTACCGCCCAGCTATAGCACTACCGCCGACGCTAGCTTTCCTGGACAGCAAACCTCTATTTAAAACAACCCAAAAATGAGTTTCCCTTGACGGATTTGGAAGAAAATTTTGAGGGATGAAAGCCCTAGCCGTCTAGAGAAAAGTGAGGGGTGTTTCCTACTCATCAAAGGAGAGAGTTCTTCAGAGGAGATCAAAAGAAAATCATGCGCAAGGATTGAAGGCTATCAAAACGGCGATCAAGAAGCCTTCTCTCAACATACTCATGGAGTGTTCTCGCTGCAACAATCTCTAATCAATTGGAGACATCCAAGGATCTCAAGAACATCAAAGTGGAATACTCTTAAGCCACAACGATCGAACCTTTGCAAGCGAAACAACATCTACATCAAGGGTTCTACTTAGAGGGGAGTTTTTCCATTATCTTATCTTGTAACGCTTATATTTTATCATTGTAATCGGTTCGTGAATTCGCCACACGGCGACTAGGTCTAGGTAGCACTTAGGGAGGAATTCTCCTCGTGTTGGTGACTGGGTCTAGGGAGTAGATCTAGGGGTGCTTGAGGCCTTTCTGGTGATAGATTGGCTAGAGCGGCTTGAGGACGTATCTGGGGACAGATCGGCTAAAGACAACCGGTTCGTGGGGATACGAGTCGGTATAGAAAGCAAAAAGGGTTTTCACACTATTCGCTTCGATTTCTAGCGTCATTGAAATCAGATTTTGTATTCAATTTTATAAATGATAATCATGTCTTTTCTTGTTTAATAAAATTGATTTCATTTCTAATTTCATTATCTCTTTACTTTTGATTTAACTTACTTCGAGCAAAATATCAAAAGTTTACTATTAAAGTTTAAAGTTCTTGTAAAACTCTTATTCACCCCCCTCTAAGGGCGCCTACAGATCCAACAATATCATCTTGACAAAAACTTATCGTTGATAAAGCTAAGTTCAGATGTTGACGATATCGTCTTGATGAGGATGTATATAGCTTTGAAAGGTTTTAGAAAGCTTATCATGTATACAGCTAAGTTCAAATATCAACGACATCATCTTGAAGAAAACTTATCATTGCTAAAGCTAATATCAAATGTCAACGTTATCGTCTTGAAGAAGAGGTGTAGCCGTGAAGCTAAAAGACAGAACTCATTAAGTTAACAGAAAGGTTCATGAAGAAAAGTTCATCGGTTTGAAGATCTTATATCGTCTAGAAGATCAAGATGATATCGTCTTGAAGAAAGGCCGTCTGTCAGATAAATAAGTCTAAGTGTTATTAAAAGAAATATCTCGACAATACCGTCTAGAGGAAGCGATATTGTCGAGATATCAAGTATAGTCTTAAAGAAGGAAGTATGTCGACGATGTCATTGAGAAGTATATCTGTCGTTTACATTGATCAAGATGATATCGGTTTGAAGAAATATTATCGTCTTGACAAAGGCAGAGCAACATTTAATGTACAGTCGTTCTTGGAAATTGATATACGGGGAATGTGCAGGTCGCCTATCTTGCACATCAATCAAGGAGTATTAAATAACATATTCTCTGCAGAATATAACCGTTGCACAGTATTCAATGAAGAATAATATTATGTCCATATTCTCCAAGTTCCAAAAACAGCAAGGTATTTATGGTAAATTAAATATGCCAATTTTGCCAGAATTTTAAAACGGAGAAATTGATTATGCAGTAACCAATAAGGGCATTTGTGCATAAGTGCAGAGGAGTATAAAAGAAAGGTTTTTCTTTTACAGAGACACATTTACTTAACATTCTTTCTCAAGTTCATTCTCATACATACCTACAGAAGAGAAAGAAAAGAAAACCAGAAGAAGACTTCATTGGCCGTGCTGTGAAGATCAAAGAAGTTTCAAAAGAAAGCAAACTTTTCTGTACCATTTGAAAAGAAAAGAAGACAAGAAAGAAAATCTTCATCACTTGGCTGAGAAGACAAGAAAGACTCTTCCTCTTATACTTGAAGGGCATCTATCAACTAAGGAGAAGATTCAAAAGAAGGTTCAGTAATCCACAAGGTCACTGGACTTACATCTGCAAGAAGAAGAAGAAGAAGTCTGACATTCAAAGTTTATATCTTGAAGCCTACTCTTCTATAACAGAACAACTCCTTTCTTATTTGGTAGGGTTCTTTGTGAACCTGAGCTTGTAGGATCTTGTACCAGATCTGAGTTGGTAGGGTTCTTTGTGAGCCTGAGCTTGGTAGGGTTCTGTTGTGAGCCTGAGTTTGGTAGGATCTGGTAAAAATTTGAGTGCTTGGTAAGACTTGTAAAGTCTGAGAAAATTGTTAAAAGGTTTGTATAATCTGAGTGTAAGCTTTTCTGTGTGAAGAGCCGAGGTAGGATTCTTTGTGATCTGAGTTGTAAGATCTGGTGAATAGTGGAAAAGATCTGAGCTTTGGAGAAGTTTCCTAGTCTAGCACATTGCTAGATAGGTGGGAGGGACAACAGACTACCTCTAGACAAATTGTCTTGTAGGGAACCACTATAAATCCTTGTGTGTTTTTTGGTTTGCTTGAGTGTTGTGATTGCTTTATTTTAAAGTAGAAAATAATAGTGAAAACACCTAATCACCCCCTCTAGGTGTAGTTCTTAGACAACCCATATCTTTCACCTTGAGATGGAGAAAATTACTAAGATGTCTGGTCTCAACGATCTCATTGCTCGGGAAAAATCATTGAGATCCCCCACCTCTTTGGTAATAGTCGTTTGAGATGAAGCTATTAAAGTCTAGAAGAAGATAAAGAAAGTTAAGACTCTGTGAGATCCCCTTCTAGATAAGGAGGTCGCCGTGGGGCGGATACATGATGAGTCCCATTTTTATACACATTTATGGACTCATCTGGGCCGATTATCTAGTCTATGCACTACACTTTAGGCATGTTTTCATTCATATTGGTTATTCCTTGATAGGTGCACTCTTAGGCCCGTTTCGGTGTGCATTTGCCCTCCTTGTTATTGGGGGTAAGCACATGGTGCTCCTCTTCCATTTCTCTATGTTTATCTGGTGCTGGAGGTGTATTCCCAGCTATTTTTATCTTGTATGCAGGTGGCCGGATTATCTTGTATCCAGTTTTCTCCCAGAATTCATAACTGTGTAAAATGCACGGTCGTGCGTTTTCCTTGACGCATGGGTTGTTGCAGTTGTGCCTCTGATCTGGGCAGAAGATGATTGATCTGAATTTAGTCGTGCGTTTCACGCACGGGCAGATTTTCCCGTGCGGGAGTAAAACGCACGGTTGACCTGTGTTCCCCTTGTTGTAGTCATTTCTGAATTTACCCGTGCGTTTTGACGCATGGGCGGATTTGCCCGTGCGTGAGTAAATCGCACGGGCGGCGCTGCGTCTCCCTCAAGCCTGGTTTTATCATTTAATAACGCACAGTTCACGCACGGTCGTGCGTTCGACCGTGCGTGACCATTTTTCTGCCTGTTTAGTATAAAATGCAGATTACATCACAGAGAGCGGGGAGAACGGAGAAGGGAGTGGGAAATTAGGTCCTTCCCGCCGTTCCTGAGGTCTGAAGGCTCCTCCTTCACCTCCACCACCAAAGAGGCCATTTTCCGGAGTTTTCCACCACCATCCTTCCATCTGGGAGTGTTAGCAAGCATCCTTCGCCAAGTGCTCAAGCATTCCTCGTCGTGGGAAGCCATAGAAGAGTTGTAGGTCTCTGGAGCGGTGACAACCTCCATTGAATCAGCACACCATCTGAGGGCCGAGCCCGGAGAGAGCCCGACAACCTCTCATTCCGGCCGAGAACCCAAGACGCGGTGATTTCTTCCTATTGGTCTTCTCTAAACTTTATGTTTGTGTTTTCCTTGTGTTGTTGTAATGAACTATCATTTAGCTTTATGTTATGAATCGTTTGTGATGTTCATGTGCAATGATGCGGTGGTGCGAGAATAACAATTTCTTTGCTGTGTTTTCTGAGATATGTTGTGTGTGAAGCCCTAACAATTGCTAGTGGTGTTGCTTGGAGAAGAGGTGTGTGCGACCCTCACCCCACAAAGTTACTTTCCGTCCACGCGCCTCCCGAAGCACGACATCGCGGCCGTTGCATCCACCTCTCCTTGCGAAGTGGAGTTTTGACCCGCATCTCTTTTTTCTGTACTAGCTTAGGAAACCCAAAATCAATGCCCTTGTTTTTCCTTTATTCGCTCGTATAACGATCGATTCACCACACGTTTCGTTCACCAGAACCTGCATTCCTTGAGAGACGATATTTGGGGAAGCTATTCCCAATTTTATTACTTCACAGCGACTGGTGCACTTGCCGAATACGCATCAATACACCTCAATTTGCCTCATCTTATTATTGATATTATAGGCTCCCCCAACTTGTATTTTTCCCCTGCCAAGGACGTTGACTTGCTGTTGTCAGTAAAGGTGAGAACCTGTAAGTATCTGTGGTTTTGGCACTACCTGTGGATTCATCACGACCTTCCAAAGGTATAGGTTCTTTGATTTTCTATTACTCGTGCATGATTATATGAACCATGACGGCTATGGTGAGGATATTGATGTTGTACCCACAAATTTGAGCCCTAATAGATCGATTAGGTTGGCGGGCTTGGAGGGGAAATTGTGAAATGCCATTGTTTCAAACAATCCTCCAGGCGACATCACAGGGCATCAAAAATTTTTCCAATACTTTCAAAAACATTGAGTATCAGAGAGGAATAGAATTTAAAAGAGCTCAACTGAAGATGAAGAGAAAAATGACTATTTGCTGAAGGACAAAGCAGGTAGTGATTTGACAAAAACGTTGGAAGAACTCACTGATCTTGAAAAAGGAGACATTGAGAAGGGTACTATCATTACAGAAAAAGGAACGTGAGGGGAAAATGAAATAACAGTCAAGAGTTCAAGGGGACAATCTGTGATGAAGATGAGATTGATGCAGAAGAAAATGGTTAATATGTCCGGGCGTGGAGAAAGAAAATACAACGAAGGTGGCTGTGATTAAAGTCATCGATGAAGAGGCGAAGATGAAGGAAGAGTTCACAACGAATAAGGCTGTGGAGTAGAAGAAGATGAAAAAGTTAGAAGAGATAATGAATAAAGCTACCAAAGAGAAGAAGAAAAAGAACGATGAGGTTTTGGCGAATAAGGTTGCCGAGGAGAAGAAGAAGAGGGAATAAGAGGAGTCGGGGAATAAAATTGTCGAGGAGAAGAAGAAGAAGAGGGAAGAAGAGGAGAAGTCGGAGAATAAAATTGCCGAGGAGAAGAAGAGGGAGGAGAAGGAGAAAGCTGCGACTAAGGCCGCCGAAGAGAAGAGAAAAAAGGAAGAGGAGGAGAAGGTGGCGAATAAGGCCGCGGAAGAGAAAAAGAAGAGGGAGGAGAAGGAGATGGCGTCAACTAAGGCCGCCGAGGAGAAGAGAAAAAAGGAAGAGAAGGTGGCAAATAAGGCCAACGAAGAGAAAAAGAAGAGAGAGGGGAGAAGGGGAAGACGGTGACTAAGGCCGTCGAGTAGAAGAGAAGAGAGGAGGAGAGGACGCCGAATAAGGCCCGTTGAGGAGAAAAAGGAGAGGGAGGAGAAGGCAAAGGCTATGGCAGTGACCAAGCCCACCGAAAAGAAGAGAAAAAGAAAGACGAGGAGAAGGTGATGAATAAGACTATCAAAGAGAAAAAGAAGAGAGAGAGGTGAAGGAGAACAGGCAGAACCTTGCTCGAGGAGGGCAACTTGAAGGGAACTACGATTTATTATGACTTTATAATTTTATATAATAATAAATGTAGTACTTTAATCATAAATATGATTGAAGTCTATATTTCTCCATTCAACGTAATGAAGACTTTGATAGTTATAATTTCAATAATATACTATGGTAGATATTGATTATTTTATTATTTATTATATTTTAAAATAATTATTATGATTAATGAATGTTTTTTTAAAGACAACTCGTATATTTCATGATTTTGCTTTAATTACTATGCTTTAATGAAATCATATTTTACTTTATTAATGTTTATCAATTTTCATCATGGTTTAACCGATCAAACGGGTAGTACCTTGAACTCCCCTTTGCACGATTGCCAGGTAATGTTTTAAAATTGTTACTACAACTAAGGGTGCGTTTAGTTTAGCTTATTTGCTCCGGTGCGTCTTGTAAGACCCCCCCCCCCCGGAACACAAAACACGGCCGAGGGAAGTCTTATGCCCAGGACAGCCGCCTTGCCGAAGCGCCAGCTCACGGGCTAGCCTCCTCCACAAGACGCCTATCCTGCCGGCTAACAAATATCATCAATGCCAACCCATCATATAAAATAAAACAAGAAGCCACCAGATATATATATCCGCATAAGTACAGACCAAATACACACCAAACGAGTGTATAATATTAGAGTAACAAAAGAAAAGGCCTCAAGGGCTACAACAAAACTCGCTCACATCTGTCACTGACGGCTGCGGTGGTATCATGGTATCCTGCCCTGTCGTCCCGGCCGGACTATCTGTCTCCAGCGCCGTGCGCTGCTGCTCCAGGGTGCGCCGCTGCTCCAGGTTGCGCTGCCGCACCAGGGTGCGCTCCTAAAAAGGGGGCGTAGCAACCGTTAGTCATAAAGACTAAGTGGCTTCACATCCGCTCCCCCAGCGACTCCAAGGCACCAGGCGGAAAGGAAGAAAAGGAGCTGCAATATTAGCAATAATAAACAAGCAGGTGATAGGTAATAGTTGTTCATATGTGTCGGTTGTTTAAGTGCCCACGCACTTTCCATAGTACTATCCAATATGTTCGTAAGCATAAAAGTAGCAGTGGTTATATATATTTGCAAGTATAAGTAGCACAAACATAAGCAGAGTATTAGAGAACTGAATTGAACTTAACTTATAAGGATGCCCATACAAGCTTATAAGTCAAGGGTCTGCGTATAAAGGTAACTCATCATATAAGGATGCCCATACAATATTTGCAAGTATAAGTAGCACAGACATAAGCAGAGTATTAGAGAACTGAATTGAACTTAACTTATAAGGATGCCCATACAAGCTTATAAGTCAAGGGTCTGCGTATAAAGGTAATTATCATATAAGGATGCCCATACAAGTTTATATGATGAGGTTCCAATGCGGTGCAATGCAATGATTATGATATGAATGTGGTGCAATGATTATGATATGAGGACTGACTCATGCACAATTGCTATGTCGACATAGACATTTAGTTCCCACTTTTCGAGGGTAGCTAACCACTCAGGCGCCCCCCGTCGTGGCCAGACGGTGGCAGTGGCACGGGCTTCACCACTACTAGGAGGCTATGAACACTACCGGTCCTAGGCCTATGTATGCCTCGACGCCCTTATTCATAGCGGAGTCCCTGCGTACTACCCGCATTCATGCGGGGTCTTCAAGACGCGGAGGGGATCTATTGGGTAGATGGACACCAAGACATTCCAACCCAACCGGTCTGAGTCTAACTGTCGGCTTCTGTCGGTGTCACGACTAGCGAGCCCGTAGACCTGCCACAACCTATCCTCCCACGAGGATCTATACCACCATGCACAATTATGTTTACCTACGTAGTTTGAACACACCATGCGTGCTATCGAGCACCAAGGACTCGCTCCATGAGCCTTACCACCTTCCGCCTCGCGTGGCAACAATCGATGCTAATTAGCATCCAAGGCGCCCAACAACTGGGTCCTTTCCTTTTTACCACCGGCTATAACTATAACTTGTGACCCGCACTAAGTTAACCGTGCCGCCCGTTCCGAGTTGATTACTCGTGTGCAGTGGTGTGCGTATAACATGGACACTATTAATCCAATTCATAGGACTATGGACTACTTGTGCACATGATGACATAACATATTATTTAACTATGGAATCTATTCAAGCCAAGCTACTGGACTTCCACCATCGGTCATAATTAATCAACAATCCTATAACAGAGGATTATTTACCATCTCCCCCAAATGGAGATTAGATCATTTCAAGCATCAATGATCACATATATAATTAAAATCCCATAACAGGGATCTATTTCTCATTCCAAGCATTAATGATCATATATATATAAGTATATATATATATTGAATTCCCCTGACAGGGAACTAATAAAGGAAATCCCATATGAAATTTAGGCAGCCACCACCTCTCCTCCCATGCACCCTCACAAGGCCACCACGTCTCACGAAACCAACGTCCCACGTTCGTATTGAAGCGGGGAGTCGATTGGGGGCATTTTCGCGGCGAACGACGCCCTACGGCGAAAACCCTAACGCGGCCTCAACCTACAGAACTTCATTTCGCTCCCAAATCGACTCAATTGAGTTCGATATCTCGCCTAGGGGGTCTAAGATACTAGAACCAAGGGAGAGGGGTCGGAAGTCGCCTGAATCTGGGCCGACGATCGCGGCGGCATGACGGCGCTTGGACGAACTCAACCCTTTCCAAGCTAGCTCTTCTTCCAACGGACGTACGAGCTTCTCCACAAATTTTCTTGGCCAAAACCCTAAGTGGGGTGGGGGATAGGTGGAGACAGAGAATGAGAAAAAGAGCTAGGAAGATCGAGTTCTGGGAAGAAGATGATGAAGAAGAAGAAGAGAAAATGAGTTGGCTCGGCCCTGTCATTTTGGTTTGCATTAATAGGCCTTGGGACTCCAAACATAGGTGTCATCTCCTTATTGGACTTTATTCCACTGGCTCCCCAAGATTAAATAAACAAATAGCAGCCAGGCCCCCTTTTTTTTCGGGAATGTGTTAAGCTTTCCCGTTCGACGATCGTCGAACGGGAGCAGCTCCCCGTTCGTCGATCGTTGAACGGGAGCTTTTCTAGCTTAGCGCTCCCCGTTCGGCGTTCGTCGAACGGGAGCAGCTCCCCGTTCGTCGAACGACGAACGGGATGATCTTACATGAGCGCTCCCCATTCTACATTCGCCGAACGGGAGCGCTCCCCGTTTGTCGATCGACGAACGGGAGCCCTCTTCGCTGAACGCTCCCCGTTCGACATTCGTCGAACGGGAGCGCTCCCCGTTCGTCGATCGACGAACGGGAGCCCTTTTTGCTGAACGCTCCCCGTTCGACATTCGTCGAATGGGAGCGCTCCCCGTTCGTCGAGCGACGAATGGGAGCAGCTTGCGTTCGACGAATTCGATGAATTCGTCGAACGGAAGCTGCTAGCCGAGAATTTTCATCAGCAACAGCCATATCTGCTCCTCCAGGATTGGGATGTTACAAATCCTATAAACGAAAAAAATAATTTCGCCCCCGAAATTTAGGTTGGGGTTACGAGGGTCACATAAACCACAGCAGCAGCACAGTAGAGAACCACCCATAACAATAGATCTATTCTGAACACAAACAGAAGTTGTTAATGGTAAGAACCATAGCAGTAGGTCTATTCTAAACACAAACAGAAGTTGTTAATGGTGAGAACCATAGCAACAAGTCTATTCTGAACTACAAACAAAATTTGTTAATGGTGAGGGGTAGCAGGAAAATCAATAAGAGAGAGAGACCATGTAATAAGACTTCGCATATAAATGTGTATATGTACACATGTATATGCTCCAAACCCCTCCATCCAACCCAGCATAACAAATCTCTGCCAACAGCAACTTTAGCAGCAGTAATTGATAAATCAAGACAAGAAACCCAAAAATAAGAACAACAAGAGGAACAACAACAACCAGGCACTATAGTAGCTGCTAACACTAAGGAATCCTATGATTCGAAGCTAGTACTAAGTAACGAGGTTGCCGCTCTCGAGGGAAAAGAAGAAAATTTTCTGAATTGACCCTCCTACAGCCACCATAAATTTATATACGCCGTCCGATGCATCGACACATGTGTCTCCCAGACCACGCGTTGGACGAGATGGATAGCCAACAAGGCTTCTACATGGGTTTAGTGCATATTTGTATGATACTAAGTTTAGGCTATGGTATTAAATCAAGGTATGGCAAACAAGTTTAGGCCATACCTGGGGAAAACAATCCTGGGTAATGCTGCCGCATAAGGTCCATCGGCTCCCAAGTGTATTCCTCCCTTCGATGGTTGGACCACAACACTTTCACCAACGGAACCCTCTTTCTCCGCAGCACTCTGGTCTCGATGTCTACTATCCGCAAAGGCTCCAGCCGGACAGACCTGTCGGTCTCCACAGGACCAGACGTAGCTACCACATGCTGATCAGGGCGAAGCAAGGCCCTCCGAAGGGAGGACACATGGAAGACGTAGTGTAAATTCTCCAATTCTGGCGGTAACATCAATCGATAAGCTAAGGGGCCAATCTGCTCCAGGATGGTATAAGGCCCCATATAACGAGGGCTGAGCTTTTATCCTTCCCCGAACCCGAGACACACCGTGCATCGGCCTGATCTTCAAGAACACTTTGTCCCCAACATGGAACTCCACGGCCCTGTGCTTTTTGTCATAATATTTTGCCTGCCGGCTCTGCGCTTCAAGCATGCGGTCTCGTATCAGTCTGACCATCTCATCGGTATCATCGATGAATTTCACCCCTAGCGCCTTCGGGTCCTCATCTTGGACCCAAGACAAAGGTGTCCTACACCTTCTTCCATACAATGCCGCATAAGGAGCCATGCCAATGCTCGCCTGGTGACTGTTATTATACGAGAACTCCACCAAGGGCAGGAGTCTCTCCCATGGCTCTCCTCGATCTAAAACACAAAGGCGCAACAAATCTTCCAGGGTCCTGATCGTCCGCTCTGACTGACCATCCGTCTGAGGGTGGAAGGCCGTGCTAAAGGTCAAACAGGAACCCAAATAAGCTTGCACTGCTTTCCACTCCCTGGAGGTAAAGCGACCGTCACGGTCCGAAACGATCGTTTTGGGCACCCCATGATAGCGAACAAACTGCTCGACGAAGAGTCTTACCAACACATCAACATGCGAATCCTTCCTCATTGGTATAAACCTTGCGACCTTCGTCAGACGGTCCATGATCACCCAAACAGAGTCACTCCCGGAGCGGGAACGAGGCAGCCCATGAACGAAATCCATGGATATGTCTTCAAACTTCCACTCGGGAATGGACAACGGCTGCAGCAACCCCGCCGGACTCCTACACTCTGCCTTCACCTTCTGGCACGCCTCGCAGTGAATGACGAAATAAGTGACATCCTTCTTCATCCCAGGCCAAAACATCATCCTTCGCAGATCAGTGTACATCTTGACAATCCCGGGGTGCACCGAGTATTTTGTGCAGTGAGCTTCCTTCATAATGTCCTCTCGAATTCCTCCACCTGCGGGTATGTATAACCTGCCACGGAAGTGAACCAGATCCTCTTGCATGGTGTATTCCTCCGCAGAACCAGCCTCCACTGCTCGAAGAATAGGTTCCAGGGCAACATCTTTCCTCTGCTCTGCTCGAATGCGATCTCGGATATCACAAACTATGCTCATCGCGGACAGGTACTCGGCGAAAACCTCTGGATCGGCTTTAGACACGAGCGTGATCTGCATTTCCTCGAGCATCCTTACCAACTCCATGGCCATCAGCCGTGACTCCGGACTGGATGTCCTCCTGCTCAAAGCATCGGCCACCGAATTTGCCTTCCCTGGGTGATAGTTTAGCGTGTAATCATAGTCATACAGGAACTCGATCCACCGTCGCTGCCTCAAATTCAGATCCTTCTGAGTGTGTATGTACTTCAAATTCTTGTGGTCGGTGAATATCTCGCAATGGACCCCATATTGATAGTGTCTCCAAATCTTCAAAGCAAATATCACTGCACCCAGCTCCAGATCATGCACCGGATAGTTTACCTCGTGCTTCTTAAGCTGCCTCGACGCATAAGCAATCACGTGGTCGTACTGCATCAGTACGGCACCCATCCCCTGCAAGGACGCATCCGTGTAAATTTGAAATCCTTCTCTACCAGACGGAAGAGTAAGGACCGGGGCTGAGGTGAGGCGATCCTTCAGCTCCTGAAATGCGGCCTCACACTCAGGCGACCACACAAACGGCACCTCCTTTCTGGTCAGCTTAGTGAGCGGGAGAGCAATCTTCGAGAACCCCTCGACAAATTTGCGGTAGTACCCGGCAAGCCCCAAAAAGCTGCGCACATCTGCGGCTGACTTCAACGACTGCCATTCCTTCACAGCACGAACCTTAGCAGGATCTACGGCCAATCCCGCACCGCTGATAACATGACCCAAGAAAGCCACCTTGCGGAGCCAGAACTCGCACTTGCCAAATTTTGCGAACAACTGATGCTCCCTCAGTTTTGCCAACACCAGCTCTAGATGCTTCAAATTGTCCAGTAATGACTTCGAATAAACCAAGATGTCGTCGATGAATACGATCACGAAGTCGTCCAGATAAGGTGCAAACACCCTGTTCATCAGGCTCATGAATGCAGGGGGTGCATTAGTGAGCCCAAAGGGCATAACCGTAAATTCATACAACCCGTACCTCGAGCTGAAAGCAGTCTTCTGGATATCCTCCTCCCGAATCCTCAACTGATAATAGCCAGAGCGCAAGTCGAGCTTGGAGAACCATTGCGCTCCTTCCAACTGATCAAAGAGTTTGTCGATTCGCGGCAGAGGATAAGTGTTCCGGACCGTCAGTCGGTTGAGCTCCCGATAATCTATGCACAAGCGGAGCGAACCGTCCTTCTTCTTCACGAACAGAACCGGGGCTCCCCAGGGTGACAAGCTAGGACGAACGAACCCTGAGTCCACCAATTCTTGCAGTTGTACACGGAACTCTGCTAGCTCCTTGGGCGCCATTCTGTACGGGGCCCGTGAAACAGGCTTAGCTCCCGGTACCAGCTTAATTTGGAAGTCTACCTCCCTAGGTGGGGGTAATCCGGGTAGGTTTTCGGGGAAAACATCCGGAAAATCCCGGACTACCGGTACATCCTTCATTTCAGGCCCTATCTCCTTCATCTCAAAACAGATCACGAACACCTCATCGCCTTGCTCGTGAGCCTTCACAACCTGTATAGAAGACAACAAGTTTCGTGATACGGATCTTATACCTTGAATTACCACCTCTGAGTCATCATGCCTCAGCGTGATCCGCTTCGCCACACAGTCGATCTTCGCGTGATTCCAGTGCAACCACGTCATGCCCAATATTAGATCATGGTTGGGCATCCGCAACACTGTTGCCGGTGTCTCAAATTGCTTCCCACCGATGGATATTACCAAGCTGCACCTGGAGGTAGATCGTATCTCCGAGCCATCCGGAAGGCGCACCCTCCTGGGGGCTCCCCTGAAGCACTGTACTGCATCCAGTTCATTCACAAATTCTTCTGATACGAACGAATGAGTGGCACCCGTGTCAAAAAGAGTAAGAGAAGGTTTACCGCAAACGAGCACGGTACTTGGGGTTAAAATCATGCGAACTTAAGCACCTTAGTTATGAAACGAGGAAAATACAAACATAATTACCTGTGATGACCTCCTGCGGGTCTCGCTCCTGAGCTAGATCCAAAGCGTATACCTGCTCCCGAGCAGGTCTGGGGTTCCTACCCTGCTGACCCTGGCCTCGACCTCGGCCTCTTCCTCGCTGAGCTGCCGGAGGAGCCATGGGGCGATTCAGAGCATTACCTTGCAGCTGCGGGCAGTATCTCCGAATGTGGCCGGGCTGGTTGCAATGATAACACACCGCTCGAAAGTGCTCTCTCGGCGGCTGAAGCGCCTGACCCTGATATGGTGGGGGCAATGGTAGCGGTCGCGCTGGCTGCTCCAACCTGAAGTTTGGGCGAAGACGCCCGCCATCTCTCCGCTGGCCTCTGTCTCTGCCCCTGGTGTTCTGCCTCCTCCTGAAGCTGGGCCCCGCCTCCATCACTTCCTCTGCGGGCCTCTTATTCCTAGCCTGGACCCCCAAGTGGTCCGCCTCCAACTTCTGTGCCGTCTCTATAATCTGCGCGAGGCTCGAATCGGCGACGAAGAGGAGAGCCTGCCTCAGAGGATCTCGCAGGCCCTTATAGAACCGCTTCGCGTACCCACGATCATCTAAATCATAAGAGTCTGCGAATCTGGCTAAGTGCTGAAATTCCGCTGGTACTCGACCACCGATCTCGACCCCTGCTTCAGCTGCAGAAATCTCTCCTCAAGCTCATCCCTGGCCGTAGAAGAGACAAAGTGCTCCAGGAACGCGTCCGCAAACTCGTCCCAGCTTATGTCCAGGTGGTTGCGTCCTTCGAAGGTGGAGCCCATTAAGGACTTCCACCACCTCTTCGCATGTAGATCCAAGGCCGTGACTGCCGATGTGACTGCCATGTTGCTCGGGCAACGGATCCCTGCCAGTAACTCCTGCACTGTATCCAGCCACTCCTCCGTCTGAACTGCGGACTCCGTCCCATGGTAGGTGGGAGGGGAGAGAGCACGGAAGGTGCTCAACCAACTGGAGCTTGGGGCCTGCGGCTGCACCGACATCTGCTGAGACCTGAAGGCATCCAGGATTGCCGTCAGAGTCTGGCCTAGCTCTGATTGTTGAAAAGGAGTAGGTACTGGAGGCACGAGAGTGGCCGTCGCCGGTTCTGAATGTACCAGAATCTACATGCAAGATAGATGTTGGGGTTAGGTTGGCTATTCGAAAGAAGGTAATAGACATACTTAATGCGAATTACACATGGGCACACCACTGCTTCCGCTCATTTAGTTTGTCCTCAAACTGAAGAGGTGAGAGGGGTGCACCATGCGGAAGTGGACTTCTTGACCTCAGGATCGTTGCAAGCTGATACCATTTGTAAGACCCCCCCCCCCCCCCCCGGAACACAAAACACGGTCGAGGGAAGTCTTATGCCCAGGACAGCGGCCTTGCCGAAGCGCCAGCTCACAGGCTAGCCTCCTCCACAAGACGCCTATCCTGCCGGCTAACAAATATCATCAATGCCAAACCATCATATAAAATAAAACAAGAAGCCACCAGATATATATATCCGCATAAGTACAGTCCAAATACACACCAAATGAGTGTATAATATCAGAGTAACAAAAGAAAAGGCCTCAAGGGCTACAACAAAACTCGCTCACATCTGTCACTGACGGCTGCGATGGTATCGTGGTATCCTGCCCTATCGTCCCGGCCGGACTATCCGTCTCCAGCGCCGTGCGCTGCTGCTCCAGGGTGCGCCGCTGCTCCAGGTTGCGCTGCCGCACCAGGGTGCGGTCCTAAAAAGAGGGCGTAGCAACCGTTAGTCATAAAGACTAAGTGGCTTCACATCCGCTCTCCCGGCGACTCCAAGGCACCGGGCGGAAAGGAAGAAAAGGAGCTGCAATATTAGCAATAATAAACAAGCAGGTGACAGGTAATAGTTGTTCATATGTGTCGGTTGTTTAAGTGCCCACGCACTTTCCATAGCACTATCCAATATGTTCGTAAGCATAAAAGTAGCAGTGGTTATATATATTTGCAAGTATAAGTAGCACAGACATAAGCAGAGTATTAGAGAACTGAATTGAACTTAACTTATAAGGATGCCCATACAAGCTTATAAGTCAAGGGTCTGTGTATAAAGGTAACTCATCATATAAGGATGCCCATACAATATTTGCAAGTATAAGTAGCACAGACATAAGCAGAGTATTAGAGAACTGAATTGAACTTAACTTATAAGGATGCCCATACAAGCTTATAAGTCAAGGGTCTGCGTATAAAGGTAACTCATCATATAAGGATGCCCATACAAGTTTATATGATGAGGTTCCAATGTAGTGCAATGCAATGATTATGATATGAATGCGGTGCAATGATTATGATATGAGGACTGACTCATGCACAATTGCTATGTCGACATAGACATTTAGTTCCCACTTTTCGAGGGTAGCTAACCACTCAGGCGCCCCCCGTCGTGGCCAGACGGTGGCAGTGGCACAGACTTTGCCACTACTAGGAGGGTATGAACACTACCGGTCCTAGGCCTATGTACGCCTCGATGCTCTTGTTCATAGTGGATTCCCTGCGTACTACCCGCATTCATGCGGGGTCTTCAAGACGTGGAGGGGATCTATTGGGTAGATGGACACCAAGACATTCCAACCCAACCGGTCTGAGTCTAACTACCGGCTTCTGTCGGTGTCACGACTAGCGAGCCCGTAGACCCGCCACAACCTATCCTCCCACGAGGATCTATACCACCATACGCAATTATGTTTACCTACATAGTTTGAACACACCATGCGTGCTATCGAGCACCAAGGACTCGCTCCATGAGCCTTACCACCTTCCACCTCGCGCGGCAACAATCGATGCTAATTAGCCTCCAAGGCCCCCAACAACTGGGTCCTTTCCTTTTACCACCGGCTATAACTATAACTTGTGACCCGCACTAAGTTAACCGTGCCGCCCGTTCTGAGTTGATTACTCGTGTGCAGTGGTGTGCGTATAACATGGACACTATTAAACCAATTCATAGGACTATGGACTACTTGCGCACATGATGGCATAACATATTATTTAACTATGGAATCTATTCAAGCCAAGCTACTGGACTTCCACCATCGGTCATAATTAATCAACAATCCTATAACAGAGGATTATTTACCATCTCCCCCAAATGGAGATTAGATCATTTCAAGCATCAATGATCACATATATAATTAAAATCCCCTAACAGGGATCTATTTCTCATTCCAAGCATTAATGATCATATATATAAGTATATATATATTGAATTCCCCTGACAGGGAACTAATAAAGGAAATCCCATATGAAATTTAGGCAGCCACCACCTCTCCTCCCATGCACCCTCACAAGGCCACCACGTCTCATGAAACCAACATCCCGCGTTCGTATTGAAGTGGGGAGTCGATTGGGGGCATTTTCGCGGCGAACGACGCCCTACGGCGAAAACCCTAACGCGGCCTCAACCTACAGAACTTCATTTCGCTCCCAAATCGACTCAATTGAGTTCGATATCTCGCCTAGGGGGTCTAAGATACTAGCACCAAGGGAGAGGGGTCAGAAGTCACCTGAATCCGGGCCGACGATCGCGGCGGCATGACGGCGCTTGGACGAACTCAACCCTTTCCAAGCTAGCTCTTCTTCCAACGGACGTACGAGCTTCTCCACAGATTTTCTTGGCCAAAACTCTAAGTGGGGTGGGGGATAGGTGGAGACAGAGAATGAGAAAGAGAGGGAGGAAGATCGAGTTCTGGGAAGAAGATGATGAAGAAGAAGAAGAGAAAATGAGATGGCTCGGCCCTGTCATTTTGGTTTGCATTAATAGGCCTTGGGACTCCAAACATAGGTGTCATCTCCTTATTGGACTTTATTCCACTGGCTCCCCAAGATAAAATAAACAAATAGCAGCCAGGCCCCCTTTTTTTTCGGGAATGTGTTAAGCTTTCCCGTTTGACGATCGTCGAACGGGAGCAGCTCCCCGTTCGTCGATCGTTGAACAGGAGCTTTTCTAGCTTAGCGCTCCCCGTTCATCGTTCGTCGAACGGGAGTAGCTCCCCGTTCGTCGAACGACGAACGGGATGATCTTAGCTGAGCGCTCCCCGTTCGACATTCGTTGAACGGGAGCGCTCCCCGTTCGTCGATCGACGAACGGGAGCCCTCTTCGCTGAACGCTCCCCGTTTAACATTCGTCGAACGGGAGCGCTCCCCGTTCGTCGATCGACGAACGGGAGCCCTTTTTGCTGAACGCTCCCCGTTCGACATTCGTCGAATGGGAGCGCTCCCCGTTCGTCGAGCGACGAACGGGAGCAGCTTGCGTTCGACGAATTCGATGAATTCGTCGAACGAAAGCTGCTAGCCGAGAATTTTCATCAGCAACAACCATATCTGCTCCTCCAGGATTGGGATGTTACAAATCGATCAATTGGTGATGAGAAGTGAAAGTACTCCATAGTTAAGCGTGCTTGGGCTGGAGCAATTCTGGGATGGGTGACCTCCTGGGAAGTCCACGCGCTGCCGCTTAACTGGCTCAATTCTCATCAAAGGGGGACTCCTGTCTCCAACAACCCACTGTACCTTGTGATGGGACAGAGAGGGGTTGGTGTGCATGGTCTGCAGACCATCTGGTTAGGCTGAACCCTTCCGGTGCCAGCTGTGTCCGGTGTTGGCGGGCCTGGGCCGGGAGGGTGCTGGCGGTCCAGCTGGGTCCCGTGTTGGCGGGCCTGGACCGTTACAAAAAAAAATGCTCAATTGGTGATGAGAAGTGAAAGAACTCCATAGTTAAGCGTGCTCGGGCTGGAGTAGTACTGGGATGGGTGACCTCCTGGGAAGTCCCCGTGGTGCATGCTTGACTATCGAGTTTGCCTCATCGAAGGGAGGTTGTGGCCACCAACAACCCACTGTGCCCTGTGGTGGGGCAGAGAGGGGTTGGGGTGCATGTTCTGCAGACCATCTGGTTAGGCTGAACCCTTCCGGTGCCAGCTGGGTCCCCTGTTGGCGGGCCTGGGCTGGGAGGGTGCTGGCGGTCCAGCTGGGTCCTGTGTTGGCGGGCCTGGATCGTTACACGTCTGGAGCAAAACTTCATTTCATGCAAAAGCAGCATTTGGCACGCCGTTTGCTTCCAAATGGAGTTTCTTAATAACAAACTCCATTTCTTTTAAAATTTCAGCCGGTAATCCATGCACCAGTCCAGACGCAGCTGCCCTTCGGTCCGCCTCTCCCCCGCTCCACATGCGCGATTCCTCTCCGCTCCGAGCTAGGGCATCGAATCCTCTGCCTCCGAGCTCGACTCCTCCTCCGTGCTCGACGGGGAATTGACTCCTCCTCCAGCCTCCCGTCGATTTCAAGGCATTCTTCCTCCTCCAGCTAGGGCATCTCCTCTTGCAGTTTTTCGGTTTCAATTAGGGCTTATACAGGGCATCTTCCTCCATCAGATAGGGCTTCTGATGGGGTTTCTTCTACTATTTCTGGTATTCATGATTTCCTTCTCACTACAACTTGACGGGGTTTCTTTGGAAGGTGTTTCTTCTACTATTTCTTATATTACTACTATTTCTGGTATTCACTGATAGTCCATTTCTTTTAAAGTTTAGTGTGTGTGTGTGTGTGTATGTGCTTCGAGAAACAAAGCGATATTGTGGTGGTTACGATGACATTGCATAATTTTATTCGATGCCACCCTTCGCGAGCGGATATTGATTTCAATGAGTCCGACCAGGAGGGTGGGGATGACGGGGTCGGCACACAAGGGCATTCAGAAGTTTGTGTTGGTACTTCCGGGGGTGTAAAAGAGATGATCGCATTGCGTGAAAGCATAGCGCAACAATTGTACAATTCTCGATAGTTTTTATCTACGGTAGTAACTATTATCATGTATCCATATTTTACGTGTATGTCATACTTTATTAAGAAAAAAAATCAATCAAAACTCCATTTGTTTTCCAAACAGTTTTTTCAAAGCTCCATTTCAATCATCACCGAAAACTCCATTTAACCCAAACAGTTTTCCTGACAAAACTTCATTTCTCAGAAACAACACTTCTTCAAAACTCCATCTCTGATCAGCATCTTTTCATCAGCAACATCTCAACCAAACACAACCTAACTTTTGTTCTCATGGCTATCGAATTGGGCAATTATAGAAGTATCACAGGTGCCTGTTTGAATGCTTTCATTATCATACTTGACCTACAAATTTTGTCATCATGGATATTATATACGAACCTCATTTCCTTGACACTAATTTTTGCAGTTCATTCAAAGCGCTTGTAGACAGGTTGAAGCGAACCGTCCTAGCTCGGGAGTGGGTCAATCTCGCAAATAGTCACAGGAAAATCCAACGACTGACAAAGAAGATTTTATGTGGAAAAACTCTGGAAAGGAGAAAAAATCATAGGGCCGGGTCTGTGCCAACCGAATTTCCCTATTTCTTGGAGAGTTATGATAGTTTTTCCTGTGAGGGTGACATGCCACTGCTCGTTATAATAATGCTTCCAGACCGCGGAGGTCACTTATAGTGCGATGGAGATGAGCGTGCTTGGGAGCGATATTGGATGGATGGTTGCAACAACGGGGCTTTGAGCTCAGAGTTGGATGAGTCTTCGAGTTGCCTTCTGGGGGACCTTCGAGGAGCGAAGGAGACCTTTGATAAGTAGTATTTATATAACTTTTTAATCAAATTTTTTGTAATTATTTAATATGATTTTTTTTCATGTCAATTTTAGTTATAAGTAGTTCTTTTGTAATTTTGATTCTAACTTAGCTGAATTTCAATTTTTGCATAATTTTGGGAAAAATTAGAGAAATTTACAATTCACGCCCTCGGTCACGCCAGTGACCAAGGACATGTAATCTGAAGATCAGTCCAGAATCAATGCTGCGCTGAATGAGCTAGTCCACAACAAGTCACGCCCTTGGTCACGCCCGTGACCAAGGGCGTGTAAACTTAAAGAATTTCTCCCGGAGATGCCATCGAGAAGACAACTAATGTCACGACCGTGACATTCCCGCGTGATCCCTTCACACTACCGCACCGCAATCAAGCCCACACATCATTAAATGAAGCCATCACAGGTCACGTCCGTGACCCAAATGTCGCGGCCGTGACTTAGTCCTTTTTGCCGCGCCGTCACACAGTCGCCCATGCCTTGTCGGAGCTGAGCTGAACAGTGGTTACACGCCCTTGGTCACGCCCGTGACCGAGGGTGTGTAACTTGAAATTTTTTTCTATAAATTTAGAGGTTCTCCTTGAGTCCAGGGTTCAGAATTTTGGAGAGAGGGAGGTGCTGCTAGAGCTTTTAGTGATCTTTTTCAGGCTTTTGTTCATGTATTTCCATTTCATATTCTCTCTCTTTCCCTTTCATGCAATGTTCTAGTTTTCTTTTAATGCAATAGTTTCTTAAGCTTGTAATATTTACATTTCTAGCATTGTAATCTTGTTTAAGGCTTGTAATAGTGTTTAATTTCAATAAAAATTAGTATTGTTTTCTTCACTTCTCTTTCTCTTTTAATTAGCTTTTCTTCATGCATTTTTATCTTACTCTCTATTTCCCCTCCACCATGATTAACTAATTCTCAATAGTGCTCGATCGAAATGATCTGAGGATGAGATAATCAAGTTATGATTTTCTAGCTCTCTTTTTCCGTTTTTGTAAACACTTGAATTACCCTTGATTTTTAATTAGTGAGACCATATTTTCGATATATGGTATTCGCTTAAGTTTTCATACTTAGCTACCCAAGAGGCTCAAAGAATGAATCGATCACTCAAGGGTAAAGAGAGTTGCACGCACCCCTCGAGAGAGGATAATGTAAATCTCCCAAATTGGAGTCAAATCCAATAGTGGGGTTCACATCGTAAAGCAAGTTTTAGGTAATCAATTATAGGACGAGAGTTCGGTTCATTTTTCCTAAACTTAGTTGGGCATTAACCTCGAGAGAGGCATGTTCAAGCTTCGGGAACCTCCACGGTCAAGTAGTTTAACTAAATGAAATTAGATTTATTTTTCCTTCTCTTGATTACTCTCACTCCAGGGTGGATTTAGATTGAGCACTAATCTTTTTACCATCGTTTAAACCCTACAATTAGTTTGCAAATTTTCTCTTTTAGCTAAGTAAAACAAAACCTCAAAAATCTATTAGATAAGATAATAGGGATTTTCTTCGAAGTAGAAGTAATCAACGCGCCCCGTGGAATATGACTTTGGTATTTCTAAAATATCCTATACTATAGACGATATGGTACACTTGCCTTCATCGAATATAGTTTTGGAAAACATCTTTAATCCTTCGCTTAACTAAAATCCTAAATTTCTATATCAAGTTTTGGCGCCGTTGCCGGGGACTTTGCGTAGATATTTTGAAAAGAGCATAGCTATTAATTTTATCGTGTTTCTTTTTATTTTATTTTAGTTTTTATAAATCCAAAAAAAATCTTAAAGGTGTAATCTAAATCTTGGAAAGGGACGTTTGGGCTCTCATCCCATCTCATCTCCTAGTACCGTTGAGAACCCCTCACAGGGTATACCTAGGGAATTCCAAGACTAACTTAATCCTCCTAAAAGATTTTTTTTTATTATAATCAAATTTTCCTCTTTCTTTATTTTTAGTTTTATTATTCTCTCTTTTCTCTTTTCTCTTTCTTCTTTCCCTTTTTCTTTTTTAGTGTATGACCCGAAGTAGCACTTCAAATATTACTTTTGATCTAGAGATCAAGCGAACCCTTTCGCGGTGCCGCCGTTCTCGTGATTAGGAAGTACACTTATTATTCGAAGAGTCGATCGGGGACACTAACACAACAAATATGGATCCCAATCTTAATCTTCCTAATCCTAACACGCCAAATCCTAATGAGGGCGCGCAACAGACCATGTCCTATTGTGCGCGGCCGAATCTGGAAGGCACATGGTCAAGTATTGTTCGCCCCGCGGTGGCGAACAATAACTTTGATATCAAGTCCAGCATCATACAAATGGTGCAACAATCAGTGACCTTCGATGGTCAGCCAGACGAGGATCCAAACTGTCATATTTCTAATTTTCTCGAAATCCGCTACATGTTTAAAATCAATGGCGTCACCGATGACGCCATTCGATTACGTATTTTTCCTTTTTCTTTGCGGTCTAGGGCCAAGCAGTGGTCGGGCTCACTTCCTAGGGAGTCCATCACTACATGGGCCGATATGGCGGAAAAATTTCTCACTAAATATTTCCCGCCTGCAAAGACTGCCAAATTGCGAATAGATATTGCATCATTTATGCAAATCGACTCGGAGACTCTCTATGATACATGGGAGTGCTTCACAGAGCTTTTGCGTAGATGCTCTCACCACGCACTGATAGTGGAGGTTAGATCTTAAATTAACTCAAGAGAGGGGGGGGGGGGGGGGGGGGGTGAATAGAGTTTAAAACTTTTTCCCTTAGTTTTATTTGCGGAATTAAAAATAGTGTTATATATATGTGTAAGCAGAGTGATTAATAAAAATAGAATAAATAAAATCACACAGCACAACACAAAGAAATAAGCAATCACAGAGGACACAAGGAGCTATAGTAGTTCCCCAATAAATCTGGGTTCATCTACTCTTCTACCACCCTTGGTAGGAATCCACTAAGATTTTTGATCAGGTGCCCTCACACCAAGGGATTTTTGATAAGGTGTCCACACACCAATGGGAGTTTGATCAGGTGCCCAAATCACCGATAAGCTTTTGATAAGGTGCTTAAAAACCACACAAGGATTTTTTGATAAGGTGTCTTGCCACCAGTGGGTTACACTTTTGAAGGGAGTATTAACCATGTACAGAATGGGATAGAGAGGGGTTAGATGTTCTTCTCTGTCAAGATGTATAGAGAACACTCTAGTGGATTTGATGTTGAAATGCTCCTCTGTCTGATATGAATTTGTTTGACAGTAGATCTGGAGTTTTCTCTAAAAAAAAAAACTTGATCTTCCTGTAGCAGATAAAATTTAGAGACAAGAATGCTTCAGTTTGTTGTTGCTCTTTTGAAGATCTGTGCTTGTTCTTCTTCTTCTTTCTTTCTTGATTCTTGCAGCAGGAAAACTGAGATGGTGTTGAAGATGTTTACAGAAAAATGACTTTGCTGCTGAAGGAGGAAGAAGAGGAAGTTCTGTGTTCTGAAATTGCATCATCAGGAAGAAGATGATCTGTTCTTTTATTCTTCTATTTTTCCTGTATATCTCTCTCTTCCTTTTTTGTCGTTTTTCTGTCCAGCAAATATGTAATATATTCTCTATTTGATCTGTCTTGTAAGCTTGTATATAATCTGCTGTATATCTTCTGACTTTTAAAATTTCTGACAGCTATTAAATGCAAATCCCTTATATTAAGGAATATATTATATCTGAGAAGATATTCTGGGAACAGTACAGCTGCATGCCGTAATTTCTTTCCTTTTTCCACGATTTGTCCTTTTCTGTTGGAAGTGTCAACGACTATAACTTAAATAATAAAGGAAATATATTTCCTTACTTGATTTGAAGAAAAGAGCTGTTGCTGTCGTCGATCTGAGTTCAGAGAATGAATAAATATAATATTCTGAAATAAATCTGCACTTAAATAATATTTTCTTCGAACTGAATAAAATTCGTCGAACTCAGATTCGTCGACCTCAAGATTTTCGTCGAACGCAACATTTATTTCGTCGAACTCAAAGGAATAATTAATTTTGTTGATCTGTGAGAACTTTCGTCGAACTGAAGATATTCGTCGAACTCAGATTCGTTGACCGGAAGTATTCGTCGACCGCTGAGCTTGAGCAAAAGTGTCGAGCGCTGAGATGGGAAAAAGCGTCTAGCGCTGAGCTTGAGTGAAAGCGTCGAGCGCTGAACTTAGACAAATTCTTCAACCGCTGAGATGGGTTCGTCGACCACTGAGAACAAGCCTGTTCGTCGAACGTAGAGAGCTTGCCGATCGCCGAACGCAGATAGCCGTTCGTCGAACGCAGATAGCCATTCGTCGAACGCAGAATCTGAATGAAATTTCTAGTTCTAACAGCCAAATCTCTTGACCCATAAACTATACATTTGTGTCAACTTTGTCCTTAGTCAACATATGGTGATCCTAGCCCAAATAGAAATAGGGTTGTTCAAACATGCACTTCCCACTTGGCAACAAGTGCAAATCATTTATAATGGCTTGAATTTCCAAACTAGGCAAATGTTTGATGCGGCCGCCGGGGGCACATTAAATAAAAAAAACCCGGAGGCCGCTCAAGAGCTTTTTGAGGAAATGACCATGAATGCTTATCAATGGAACTTGCCCCGAGCGCGGCCTAGTAAGCCAGCCAAATTTTTTGAAATAGACGCTACTTCTAATTTGGCTTTACAAGTTGAGCGCTTAACAAAGCAAGTGGCAGAGATGTCTGCTTCCTCCGCCGCTCCTCCTTGGGCTAATAATATTTTAATTGAAGAGCAGGTTGACTACATGGGATATCCATCTTTGCCTTCCTATAACCCGAACTCCGCTCCGTACAACAACACCTACAATGCGGGTTATAGGAACCATCCGAATTTCTCGTGGAGCAACCAAGGAAATGCTCAGCATCTTTTAAATATGAATCACCCCCCCCCCTAATCAACTTCTTAATTTAACTCCCCCTCTAAACTTTAATACACCCGATTTTTCACTGCAACAGCAAAAGCCCTCTCCGCTTGAAGAGGTCTTTGCAAAATATGTTGCTACAAATGAATCAAACATCCGGAACCTCACCGGATTGATAAAAAATTTATAGAATCAAGTGGGCCTGCTAGCAAAGATGTTCTCTGAGCATTAGCAAGGAGCAGTACTAGGAAATACGGAGCCAAATCTAAGGGAAAGCGCGAACGTGATTACACTCTGAAGCGGGAAGGAGGTGGTTTCAAAATAGGGCGAACCCAAGGTAATTTCCTCTCCTCCTCCTCCTACACCTTTTTATCATCAAATTTGCCCGCTATACTAGCTCCACATGCTTCTAGTTCAAATATTTCATATCAATCTAAGCTTAAGAGCGAGTGCACCGAGAAAAATTACAATTTTTTTAGAAATTTTAAAACAAATTCATATTAATGTACTCTTCTGCGAGACTATATCTCAAATGCCGAAGTATGCGAAATGTCTTAAGGAGTTTCTCTCCAATAAGAAGAAATTAGAAGATATTTTGCATATTTCCTTAAACGCAGAATGCTCCGCGGTTGTACTCACCAAATTGCCTCAAAAAACAAATGACGTGGGATGGTTCACCATCCCGTGTCTATTTGGCAATTCGTTAGTAAAACACGCTTTAGCGGATCTTGGAACAAGCATCAACCTCATGCCTTTTTCGTTATTCAAAAAGTTAGGTCTAAGAAATCCTAGCCCCACGCGAATGAGTATTCAATTAGCGGATCGTTCATTAAAATATCTGATAGGTATGGTGGAGGATGTACTCATTACGGTTGACAAGTTCATGTTCTCGGTTGACTTTGCCATTCTCGATATCGAAGAGGATGTCGAAGTACCCCTCATACTCGGCCGCCCCTTCCTTGCCACCTCGCACGCAATTATCGACGTAAGTAACAGAAAGCTCCTCCTTCGGGTTGGAGATGATGAAGTTACTTCTAGTATAAATCCCTCGGTGCAAAACACATTAGAAAATGATGATTCGTGCTTCTATTTAGAAGAATATTTTGAGAACGAATTTTATTCAGTTCCTAAGTTAGTCTCCACATCAAGTAACGATTCCGAGCTCGCCAAGCTCTTTTATCTTGAAGAAGAAGTCTCTCGCTCCACAACACTCGAACCACTATTTTTAGAAACATTAAAAATCAAAACTTCTTATGAAGAGCCACCCGTTTTAGAATTGAAACAACTCCCTCCTCACCTAATGTATCTATTTCTAGAAATGACTCTAAGCTACCCATTATTGTATCATTCGAACTTAGCGATTCAGAAATTTTTAAATTGACTATAGTCTTAAGCAATCACCGCCACGCAATTGCGTGACAAATATTGGATATCAAGGGTATTAACCCTTCCTTCTGCACTCACAAAACCTTCCTCGAAGATAATTCCGTAACACGGTCTACCCTCGATGACAGCTAAACCTGAATATGAAAGAAGTCATTAAGGCCGAAGTTATCAAACTTTTAGTTGCGGGAATCATCTACCCGATATCGAATAGTACTTGGGTTAGCCCAGTAAAAGTCGTACCGAAAAAAGGTGGCGTAATGGTAGTAGCAAATGAAAATAACAAATTGATCCCAACCCGTACCATTACGGGTTGGCGGATATGCATCAATTATCGAAAACTAAATGATGCCACCTATAAGGATCACTTCCCGTTACCTTTTATCGATCAAATCTTAGAGGGCCTTTCAGGTCACTCCTACTATTGTTCTCTCGATGGTTTGTCGGGATATTTTTAAATCCCTATTTTGCCCAACGACCAAGAGAAAACAACATTCACTTGTCCCTTTGGCACCTTTGCTTATCAAAGGATGCCATTTGGTCTTTGTAATGCGCCGACTACATTCCAAAGATGTATGCTGGCGATATTCGACGAGTTAGTAGAGGAAGTGATGGAGGTTTTCATGGATGAATTTTCCATTTTTGTAAACTCTTTCAAAAATTATTTAAAAAATCTCGAGCGCGTGTTACAACATTGTGAGGAAACAAATTTAGCTCTTAATTGGGAGAAATGCCATTTTACTGTCAAATAAGCATTAGTCCTTGACCATAAAATATCGGGCAAATGGATCGAGGTTGATAGGTCCAAGATCAAAGTTATCAAAAAACTCCCCCCTCCAACGAATGTAAAAGCTATTACGAGTTTCATAGGTCACGCGGGGTTTTATCAGCGCTTTATACAAAATTTTTCCAAAATCACGAAGTCGTTAACCCATCTCCTAGTGAAAGAGTCTTCCTTCCTTTTTAACAACGAATGCCATTTGGCATTTAAACTTATCAAAGAAAAGCTTATAAATTTTCTGATTCTAGTTGCGCCAGATTGGTCGCTACCATTTGAAATTATGTGCGATGCGAGTGATATTGCGGTAGGTGCCGTATTAGGTCAACGGGTGAGTAAGTATTTCCACCAAATTTATTATGTGAGCAATTCACTCACGTCGGCACAAGCGAACTACACCACTATCGAGAAGGAGCTTCTAGACATCATTTTTCCTTTTGATAAGTTTAGGTCGTACATCACACTCTCCAAAGTTATCGTCTTCACAGATCACTCTGCACTTAGATATCTTTTAAGTAAATCAGACGCCAAGCCCCATCTTTTGCGATGGATCCTCCTCTTACAGGAGTTTGATTTAGAGATCCGGTACAAAAGGGGAGCCAAAAACTTGGCGGCCGATCATCTTTTCCGTTTAGAAAACCCCACCTCGGAAGCATTAATAGAACCCGACATTAGTAATAAATTCCCTGAAGAGTGCCTCCTTGCTCTCAAAAATTTAAATACATCTTCCACCCCCTGGTCTGCAAATTTGGCTAATTATCTAGTAGCACGGGTCCTACCAAAAGAATTCTCAAGTCAGCAAAAGAAGAAATTCTTTTCTGAATTAAAGAATTATTTTTGGGAGGACCCCTTTTTATTTCGTGTTTGTGCAGACCAGGTAGTGAGAAGATGCGTTTCGAGTGAGAAAGGTTTAAAAATTTTGCGGTATTGTCATGAGGGACCAACCGATGGTCATTATCAAGAAAACGAAACCGCAAGGAAGGCGCTGGAAGCGGGCTTCTATTGGTCCACACTCTTCAAAGATGCACACACCCTTGTGAGTACTTGCGATAGCTGCCAGCGGTCGGGGAACATCTCCCTCCTGGATGAGATGCCCCAAAATATTTTCTTAGAATGCAAATTTTTTGATCTTTGGGGTATTGATTTCGTTGGTGCTCTCCCTCCCTCTTATTCAAACAAGTATATTCTAGTTGCGCTTGACTACGTGTCGAGGTGGACGGAAGCGCAAGCTCTCCCCATCAATGATGCGTGAGTCATCGTTAACTTCTTTAAAAAATTATTTTCTCGATTTGGCACGCCGCGCGCTATAGTTAGTGATCGGGAAACCCATTTTGCAATATCCAATTCACAAAATTTTTAGCAAAATATGGTGTCACGCACAAACTCTCCACTTCTTATCACCCACAAACGAGCGGCCAAGTCGATGTCGTGAACCGAGAATTAAAGCGAATATTAGAAAAAACTGTTTCGATAAATCGGAAGGATTGGGCACTTAAGCTCAATGACGCGCTATGGGCCTATCGAACGACGTACAAGACCGCTATCGGTTGTACACCATATTGATTATTTTATGGCAAGGCTTGCCACCTTCCGGTCGAACTAGAACACTACGCATTTTGGTCGCTTAAACTTCTAATTCTCGATTCTACGTTAGCGGCCGAGCAAAAAAAATCCAAATGAACGAATTAGATGAGTGGCGCGCGAATGCGTATGAAAGTAACAAATTATATAAGGAGTGAACAAAGTTTTATCACGATAAGCATATAAAATTTCCTAAAACTTTATTGCCGGCCGATCTCTTCCTCCTTTATAATTCTCGTCTTCGCCTTTTTCCCGGAAAGCAAAAATCTCTATGGTCCGGACCCTTTATTGTTAAAGAGGTTTGGTCCTATGGGACAATTCTAATTTCCCACCCGGAAAAAGGTTCCTTCAAAGTTAACGAGCATGAAAAAGGTTCCTTCAATGTTAACGAGCATCAAATTATATAAGGAGTGAACAAAGTTTTATCACGATAAGCATATAAAATTTCCTAAAAATTTTTTGCCGGCCGATCTCGTCCTCCTTTATAATTCTCGTCTTCGCCTTTTTCCCGGAAAGCTAAAATCTCCATGGTCCGGACCCTTTATTGTTAAAGAGGTTTGGTCCTATGGGACAATTCTAATTTCCCACCCGGAAAAAGGTTCCTTCAAAGTTAACGAGCATCAACTTAAATTATATCTTCCAGGAGATCTGTCGATCGAAAAGAGTAATTCAATAATTCTTCCACTAATATTATGAGCGCCAATTGGGTCAAGCTACACGACCTAAAACAAAGCGCTTTTGGGAGGCACCCCAAAGTTATCTTTTATTGTTTTCTCTTGTTTTTATTTTTTCTTTAACGTTGTTTTGTAGGTAACCTCCGCTTCCCCCCTGCATCCTCAAAATCAGGGAAGCCCTTTTACCTTCTTCTTCCTTCTTCCTTCTCTTTTATCTTGCATTTCTTTTTTTTGTCTTGCACATTATTTACTTTTTTTTTACTTCATACTTAGTTGTAAACATTGGGGACAATATTTAACTTTAAGTCTGGGGGTGTAAATAGCTCCTAAAAATGTAATTTTTAATTTAGAAAATCTTCAAAAAAATTATTTTCTTTTGTTTTCATTTATTTAAGCACTTGCAAAACCCAAAATTCAAAAAATTAGAAAATCGAAAATTTAAATCTTGGAAAGGGACATTTGGTCTATCATCCCATCTCACCTTCTAGTACCGTTGAGAACCCTTTATGGGATATACCTCGAGAAATCCAAGAGTTAACAAAAAAAAAATTGTTAGGTTTAAAACTAGTTTCCTTTCTTTTAGTATCAAAAATTCCAAATAAAAAATATGAAAATCTTAGAACAAAAACCAATTTTTTTTATTAAACCCCTACTTCTTGTTTTTGTGATTTCTTAGAAATTTAGTTGAGAATATTTATAAGCATTTTTATATTTTTAATTGACTAAATTTTTGTTTATCATAGTTTGATAAATCTAAATTTTAAGTAATCTTGTTTTAAGAATCATTTTATGGTTTGAGTTTGATTAGAGAATTTTCTTTTGCATGACTTCTCTTTTTTATTTTAAGTAGCTTCATTTTGTAATAAATTTGCTAAAACTTTTTAGATTTCTATTATATTTTCTTCTAGCTTATTAGATCTTAAGAAATTTAAATTTACTAGAATTTGCTCTCAACATAATTTAATTTATAAGCTAGAAATTTTTCCTACCCACCCATTTTGATTGCATAAAAAAGTGTTTTAAAAAGATCATATGTCATGGGAGTAAGAGGATAAAATTCATTATTCCCTAAAAATATGCACCTAAAATCATTTAAAAGGTTATATGGCATGGAGTATGAAGATAAAATTCATTACTTATAAACATATACATTTTGGGTTTTTATTAGAAGAGAATTTTAAAAGATTATATGGCATGGAGTAAGAGGATAAAATTCATTACTCCTAAACATATACATTTTGGTTTTTATTAGAAGAAAATTATAAAAGATTATGTGGCATGAAGTAAGAGGATAAAATTCATTACTCCTAAGCATATACAATTTCGAAAATAAATTTTGAGTTTCAAAGATCTTTTCTAATGCCAAAGTTTGTGACCCCCCCTTAGCCAATATCTTTGATATAGATTTAATTTAAGTTATGGAGAGAGCAATATTTAGTAAGTTATTTTTCCTTAATTTTCTGTTAAGATAAAGTTCTTATAATTTTAATTTAACTTAGTTTTATAATTTCTACAATTTTGTTTGCTAGTTAGTTATTTCGAGAAGTCCTTACCTAAGCACTTCCTCTCTTTTCAAATCATTATCATAACTTAGGACTTAATTCCTCCTAGATTTTTTTTTAACCTAACTTTTGGTTAAATGGAATTTTAGTTTATAATTAAATTTTTTTGGATGTCTTATAAATTATGTCTCATACTTTTGCTCTGGAATAGCAAAACCTCAAGTATGGGGGTATTTGATAAGTAGTATTTATATAACTTTTTAATCAAAATTTTTGTAATAATTTAATATGAATTTTTCTTTTTCATGTCAATTTTAGGTTATAAGCAGTTCTTTTGTAATTTTGATTCTAACTTAGCTTAATTTCAATTTTTGCAGAATTTTGGGACAAATTGGAGAAATTTACAAGTCACGTCCTCGGTCAAGCCCGTGTAATCTAAAGATCAGTCCAGAATCGATGTCGTGCTGATTGAGCTAGTCTATAGCAAGTCACGCCCTTGGTCATGCCCGTGACCCAAAGTCACGCCCATGAACAAGGGCATGTAAACTTAAAGAATTGCTCCTGAAAATGCCGTCAAGAGATGGAGATGCCATCGAGAAGTCAACTAATGTCACGCCTGTGACCCATATGTCACGGCCGTGACATTCCCGTGTGATCCCTGCACACTATCGCGCTGTAGTCAAGCCCACATAACATTAAATGAAGTCGTCACAGGTCACGCTCGTGACCCAAATGTCACGGCCGTGACTTAGCCCTTTTCTCCATGCCGTCACGAAATTGCCCTCTCCTTGTCAGAGCTGAGCTGAACAGTGGTTACATGCCCTTGGTCATGCCCATGACCGAGGGCGTGTAACTTGAAATTTTTTTTATAAATTCAGAGGTTCTCCTTGAGTCCAGGGTTCAGAATTTTGGAGAGGGGGAGGTGCTGCTAGAGCTATTAGTGATCTTTTTCATGCTTTTGTTCATGTATTTCCATTTCATGTTCTCTCTCTTTCCCTTTCATGCAATGTTGTAGTTTTCTTTTAATGAAATAGTTTCTTAAGCTTGTAATCTTTACATTTCTAGCATTGTAATCTTGTTTAAGGCTTGTAATTGTTTTTAATTTCATTAACAAATAGTTTTGTTTTCTTCACTTCTCTTTCTCTTTTAATTAGCTTTTATTCATGCAATTTTATCTTACTCTCTTTTTCCCCTCCACCATGATTAACTAATTATCATTAGTGCTCGATCAAAATGATCCGAGGATGAGATAATCAAGTTATGATTTTCTAGCTCTCTTTTTCCATTTTTTGTAAACACTTGAATTACCCTTGATTTTTAATTAGTGAGACCATATTTTTGATATATAGTTTTCGCTTAAGTTTTCATACTTAGCTAGCCGAGAGGCTCAAAGTATGAATCTATCACTCAAGGGTAAAGAGAGTTGCACGCACCCCTCGAGAGAGGATGATGCAAATCTTCCGGATTGGAGTCAAATCCAATAGAGGGGTTCACAGCGTAAAACAAGTTTTAGGTAATCAATTATATGATGAGAGTTCGGTTGATTTCTCCTAAACTTAGTTGGGCATTAACCTCGAGGGAGGCATGTTCAAGCTTCAGGAACCTCCACGGTCAAGTAATTTAACTAAATGAAATTAGATTTATTTTTCCTTCACTTGATTATTCTCACTTCAAGGTGATTTTAGATTGAGCACTAATCTTTTTTTGATAGTTTAAACCCTACTTTTAGTTTGCAAATTTTCTCTTTTAGCCAAGTAAAACAAAACCTCAAAAATCTATTAGATACGATAATAGTGATTTTCCTCGAAGTAAAAGTAATCAATGCGCCCCGTGGAATACAACCATGGTATTTCAAAAATATCCTATACTATAGACGATAAGGTACACTTGCTTTCATTGAATATAGTTTTGGAAAACATCTTTGATCCTTCGCTTAACTAAAATCCTAAATTTCTATATCAACCTTCGAGGATCTGATTGGGTCTTTGAAGACTGAAGGAGATCTTCGAGCAGTATTCAAAGACGAAGGAGGTCTTCAAGCCATCTTCGAAGAATCTTCGAACTCTAAAGGCGACCTTCAAGTGTAAATGGTGTTGGATCTGTAGGCGCTCTTAGAGGTGGGGGGTGAATAAGGGTATATAAAACTTATGTTATATTTTGAAATACTTGAAATAATCAGAGATCAAAATAGTGCAAAACAAAAATAACTCAAGTTAAATAAAATAGAGACATGATTTTATTAATATGAAATATAAGATTACAAAACTTGACTTCTTATAACGCTAGAAATCGACGGCGAATATTAAAAAGACTTTTTTGTTTTCTATCCCGACTCGTATCCCCACGAATTGGTGGCTTTAGCATATCCTTCCTCGGATACGACCTCAAGCTACTCTAGCCAATCCTTCCCCGGATATGGCCTCGAGCACCCCCTAGATCTACACCCAAGACTTAGTCGCCAATACGAGGCGAATTTCTGCCCTAAGTCCTACCCAGACCTAGTCGCCAACATGAGGAAAATTCACTACAAGAGTAAATAGATGAAATACAACAACAATATGAAAAACTCCCTCTATATGGATCTCTTGAAGAAGTAGACGAAGACCCGCAGAGTATGATCATATTTGATGCGGTCTTTCATCACGATGATGAAGCGTGTTGAAATCTTCTCCACGGATCTCCTTAAGACTTCATGGATTTGTGGGAGTATCTCTCTAAAACTTCCTCTATATGATGTGGCATGAAGCTCTAGAATTTAGGGGTGGTAGAGGATGAATAATACAGAGCCAAGTGGTCCTTTTTATAGCCTTGGTGCTAGCGCCTATGCTATCGCTACCGCCGGCGCTATCCTGGTATAGAATTATTCTGCGCTTGCGTATCTTTCATTCTAAGGAAACCCTATTGACATTCCTCATGTGTGTCGAGATAGCTCCTGCGCTAGCCGCTAGCGCCTGGAGCTAGTGCCTCCTAACAAGCTCCCGAAATTGCTCTAATCAGAGCTAGCGCCTGCGCTAGGTGCTACCGCTGACGCTAGTGGACATTTTGAAATTCTGGCTTCAAACTTGGGGCAACCTTTGTTGGAACATGGTTTTTCGCATCTATTTGATTTGAGAATAACAAATCCTGCTTGTATTTGATTGTGGTTGCCGTTGTGTTTTTAGCATGCAGGGTTGAATAGATATGAAACTAAGATTCTTTATTATTGGTCTGGACCTGCCTACAAGCTGAAATGAGGAAAGTGATCTAATTCCAGACATTAGGACTTAACTTCGACGTTGACACTTGACGATATGGCTTGCCGCTGAGAAGATCGACGATATGGCTTGCCGCTGAGATAATGAAAGTGGTCTAACTCCAGGCATTAGGTCTTAACGCTGGGCATTGACTCTTATTTCCATCATGATGATTATGGCAAGGAGGGAAGCAACCGTGATTGCAGGAGCAGTTTAGGAATGATCTGACCTAACGCCAGTGTTATCCTCAATGCCAGCATTAGGGTTGCCTAAAATGAATGTTTCCTAAAGTACAGAATCACCTTCCCATTTTGAAGATCCGAGACATCAAAACAATTATATACTGGGTCAATGCCAGCATTAGCCTCAATGCAGGCGTTAGTGTCCAGTCTTATAAATAGGTGGATTTTGTCTTCTCCAACTACTAATTGAAGAGAGCCCTATTACAGCACTTCAAAAACTATGAGCGTGCCGTATTTTCCAGACCATCATCTCCCACACAAATTCGAGAGAAGAATTCAAGGAGGATCGGATCAACGCTTACTCAATGCGAAGAACGCATGCTTCAACTTCGAGAATATTCAGAGAGCCTTCGCCATCTCCAGAATTCTTTATAGGGAGTTTTTATTTGTGTTTTGTATTTTGTTTTGTAACTCTTTCATTATAATCGTGGAGTAAATTTGCCTCGTATTGACGACTAGGTCTGGGTAGGACTTAGGGAGTAATTTGCCTCGTGTTGGCGACTGGGTCTAGGAAGTAGATCTAGGGGGTGCTCGAGGCCTTTCTGGGGATAGAAGGGCTAGAGCGGCTTGAGGCCGTATCTAGGAAAGATCGGCTGAAACCAACTGGTTCTTGGTGAGAAGAGTCGGTATATAAAACAAAAAGAATATTTTATATTTCGCCTTCGATTTCTAGCGTTATAGAAATCAAATTTTGTAATCAAATATTATATATGAGAATCATGTCTTTTCTTATTTGTTTTAATTAATTTACTACTCTTTACTTTTGATTCACTCTCATTCAAACAAAATATCAAAAGTTTTCTATAAGAATTTAAAAGTTATTTAAAACCTTTATTCACCCCCCTCTAAGGGCGCCTCAAGATCCAACAAGTGGTATCAAAGGTAGGTTATTCCAAATCGGCTTAACAACCGGGAATAATGGTGCTCCGTGATCTCACTTTCCATGAGGGGCAAGGAATAAGTAGACCTCCACTTTTCACCGTAACCGACTATAAATATTGGATAACACGATTGCGTTACTTTCTAATTTATTTAGATCTAGACATCTGGGCTAGTGTCAAAACACCGTATACCACTCCTACTTATGTTGTTGGAGAGGTAACCATGGAAAAGCCTAGAGATCGATGGGATGTTGAGGATAAAAATAAATATAAAAATAATGCTAAAGCTATGAATGCTTTATTTTGTGCATTAGATAATACTGAATTTAATAGAGTTTGAGCTTGTGAAACTGCTTATGACATTTGGAATTTACTAGAAATAACTCATAAAGGTACCTCTCAGGTTAATGACTCCAAGCTCTTACAACAGGAATCGGAGTTTGAAAGATTCAGAATGGATCCAGATGAGGACGTGGACTCGATGTACACACGTTTTACCAAGATCGTAAATGCCTCAAAGATCCTTGGAAAAACATTCTCGAATGGTGACTTGGTGAGGAAGATCCTTCGATCTCTCCCTCCGAAATTCAATCCAAAGGTGACAGCTATTTCAGATTCGCATGATCTAAGACGACTCCGATTGAGAGCCTCATTGGCAATCTCAAAACCCATGAGGTAGAACTCAAAATCCAAGATGAAGAATACAACAAAGAGCCAAAGAAGAAAGCCTTGACACTAAAGTCAAGGAAAGAGGATGACAACGAGGAAGAGAACAAGGAGAGTCTTTTTGTGAAAAATTTAACAAAGTTCATGAAGAATCCAGAAAGGAGGAATACTTTCCGTAAGTACTTCCAAAAAGGCTCATCCTCCAAAAGAGAGAAAAAGGAAAAATCAAGCAACGTCGATGAAGAGCGTCCTCCTCCCGAGTGCTTCCATTGCAGGAAGACCGGGCATATAAGAAGCTAATGCCCAAAGTACCTGAAAGAACAAAAAGAAAAGCGACATAAAGGAAGAGAAAAGAAGAAGGTCTTGAAGGCTGCAATGTGGGATGACTCTTCATCTAAAAGTTCAAAGGAGTCAACTTCAAGCGATAGTGATGAGGCAAATTTATGCCTTATGGGGAGAATCCATAAATCAACGGACGACGATTGCATTGTCCAAAGCGACATTGAGGTAATTCGTAATACTTATAATGACCTTTATATTGAGTACATGAAAATATGCAAATTTGTTAGTAAAAGTCTAAAAGATCTTGATTTTCTAAAAACTGAAAATAAAATTCTTTTAAAACAAAATCAAAAATTAAATAAGGAAATACAAACTTTGGGAAAAGAGATAGGGTCTAGCCAAGAAAATGATCATAACTTAGAAAGAACAAAAGTACTAGAAAATGATCTTTCTAAGGCTCTCTCCAATATCGAATCTCTCACAAAACAAAAGAGAGACTCAGAAAGAAGTTTAAAAAATTCTCTTTCTCAAACAGAAAATGAAAAGAAAATTTTTGCAAAGAGGTGTGGAAATTCGGTATGTGAAAATTTTGCCTTAAAAGCCCGAATCGATGATCTTAATATGACAATAAACAAATTCAGGGTTGGCCAAAAATCACTGGACATGATTTTGGGCAACCAGTTCTATGGTTCTGCAAAGTTTGGTCAGGGTTATGGTTCGGGAAGCAACCACCCAGCGTTAACCTCTAATGCTGGCGTTAGCTCTAGTTCCAGAAACCAAAATTCTTTTTATAATAATAATTCTGTCACCCCTTCCTCTTCCATGTCTACTAGTAAGGGTCAACAAAATTCTCTGAAAAAGGTCTCATCTCCTTATGCTGCGTGCGCAAATTGTTTGTTGTTTGGACACACCATGGACTCTTGCAGGATGAAGGGAAAGCGCACTTTAAAACAAATCTGGTACCTAAGGTCACCACCTATATTATGGGAGGAACCTCATGGGTATCTAGATCTTCACTAACATCTTCTTTTTAGGTATGTTGGCAGGGTAAGGACAAGGAAGACATGTGGTACTTGGACTCAGGATGTTCCAAGAACATGACGAGCGATAAAACAAAGTTCCTTATCCTCACAAAGAAGAAAGGAGGAACAGTGACATTTGGTGACAATAGAAAAGGAAGAATTTTAGGCACCGGTACAGTGGGTAACAAATCCTTCTCTCTTACAAATGTCTTATATGTAGATGGCTTAAAACACAACTTAATTTCCTTTAGTTAACTATGCGATAAAGGCCTTAATGTTTTATTTGAGTTTCTACTAATTTGTGCAAAATTATAGATCCTAAGACTAATAATATTGTACTCACTGCACCAAGAATTCATAATGGCTATTTAATTTCTTTTCATGATCTATCACGTGTATCACTAAAATGTCTAATTACAAAAAATGAAGAACTAGAATTATGGATAGGCGTCTTGGTCACACTAGCACCAAGTTGATCTTAAAATTGTCAAAAAATAAAATAATAAGGGGTTTACCAATGCTTAATGGAAATTTATCCACTTTATGCCCGCCATGCTAAAAAGGAAAATTTTTTAAAACATATTTTAAAAACAAAAATGAAATGTCCACTAGACCTCTGCAACTAATTCACATGGACCTATTTGGTCCAATTAGCACTTGTAGTCTAGGTGGTAAAAATTACACATTTGTATTAATTGATGATTTTTCTAGATTTACTTAAACATTATTTCTTACCTCCAAATCTGATGCTTTTTCTAAATTTACAAAACTATGCAATCACATTCAATATGAATTAGAATTAAAAATTAAGTGCATTAGATCAGATCATGGAGGGGAATTTGAAAACAATAGTTTCACCACTTTTTGTAATAATCTAGGTATTAAACACGAATTTTCCGCTCCACGCACTCCCCAATAAAATGGTATGGTGGAGAGGAAAAATAGAACCCTTCAGGAACTCGCACACACTATGCTATCCGAGTATGGTTTGCCTAGATCTTTTTGGGCCGAAGCCGTAAATACATCTTGTTATGTCATAAATTCAGTCATGCTTCGCCCAATCGTAAAATTAACTCCATATGAATTATATTACAAAAGGAAACCTAATGTATCTTACTTTCATGTTTTTGGATGTCAATGCTTTATCTTAAACACCAAAGATGCTTTAGCAAAATTTGATGAAAAAATGTGATGAAGGAATATTTCTTGGTTACTCTTCAACTAGTAAATCATATAGAATATACAATAAAAGGTCTAAAGAGGTTGAAGAGTCCATCATGTGAAGTTTGATGAATTTATTCCTTGTGTAGATTCTAACAGTGTAGGAAAAGAAGAGGAACCATCTTTACCCTTGGAGGATGATAATGTTGAACTACATGGTGGTGACAAAGAATTGGAGACGGTACAAGAAGAGTTCGTGCCGCCAAGTGCACTTAGATTCACAAAAGATCTTCCATGGGAACTTGTCATTGGAGAACCATCAAGAGGGGTAACGACACGCTCTTCCATTCATGAATCCTTCTCTAACTTATGCTTCGTTTCTAAAATTGAACCAAAAAATGTCTCTACCGTGCAAAATGATGAATTTTGGTATTTAGCTATGCATGAAGAATTAGAACAATTTGAACGTAATAAGGTTTGGAATCTTATAGAAAGAACATAAACCCATCAGATAATAGGCATAAAATGGATTTTTAAAAATAAATTAGATATTGAATCTAGAATTACTAAGAACAAAGCTCGCTTAGTAGCTCAGGGCTATTCACAAATCGAAGGGGTAGATTTTGATGAATCCTTTGCACCCGTAGCTCGGTTAGAATCCAATCTAATTTTTCTTGCCTTTGCAAGCTTCAAAAGATTTAAACTCTCTCAAATGAATGTAAAAAGTGCCTTCTTAAATGAAATTATTAAAGAAGAGGTTTATGTTGAACAACCCCCCAGTTTCATTAATAAAAAATACCCTAGTCATGTTTTTAAACTAGATAAAACACTATATGGTTTAAAATAATCCCCTCATGCATGGTATGAAAGACTAAATTTATTTTTATTAAAACATGATTATGTAATGGGACGTGCCGATAATACACTTTTTATCAAACATGTTAATAATGATCTAATCATATTACAAATTTCTGTAGATGACATCATTTTTGGAGCCACTAATGATAAGTTATGTAATGAAGTTGTAAGTGTGATGCAAAATGAATTTGAAATGAGCTTGGTAGGTGAATTTACTTATTTTCTTGGTTTTCAAATCAGACAAAGAAATGATGGAATATTTATAGATCAATCTAAGTATGTTCATGTGATGTTAAAAAGATTTGGATTTGAAAATTTAAAACAAGCCTCCACTCCCATGAGTGCCTCTTTAAAATTAGGAAAAGATGAAGCCAGAATATCTATTGATCAAACACTATATAGAGGAATGAATGGGTTAATATTATATCAAAGTGTGTCTAGACTCGATATTATGTTTGCAAATTGCTTATGTGCTAGATTTCAAGATAATCCTAAAGAATCTCATTTAAAAGCGGTCAAACAAATTTTCAGATATTTAATCAGATCATCTACTCTAGGTCTATGGTATCCTTATAATGATTCATTTATTTTACATGGATATTCTAACTCTGATTATGCTGGATGTTCACTAGATTGTAAAAGCAAAAGCGACACCTGTCACTTATTAGGCCCCTCACTGGTTGCTTTGTCGAGTTGGAAACAAAATTCTGGTGCCCTCTCCACCACCGAGGCTGAATATGTCGCACTAGGAAGTTGTTGTGCACAAGCCCTTTGGATGAGTTAAACACTATAGGACTTTGGGGTGCATCTAAATAATATTGAATTAAAATGTGACAACAAAAGTGCAATTGATCTAACATATAATCCCGTTCATCATTCACGATCCAAACACATAGATGTGCGTCATCATTTCATTAGGGATCATATTAAGAAAGAACATGTGAGAGTTAGCTTCATAGGCACAGTATCCGAACTTACAGACATATTCACAAAACCTCTCCTCGATGCTCAGTTCAACATGCTTAGACTATAATTGGGAGTCTTAGATATGTCAAATTGAGTCTATAAATTTTTAGTTTGGGTAGCAACCAATAACACCTAAATATCTTGAGAAAGGGAGATTTATGATATCACCCCATCATATCTCCTAGTACCGGTGCGAACTCTTCATAGGGTAGACCTTGAGAAGTTCAAGATCCACTTTAAATTGCTAAGTCAAACTAAAATCTCACAAATGTCAAAAGTAATTATAGACTCAGGCATTCTCCTGCAATAACTAAAAAGAAAATTATCATATATCTTCAAACATAAATCCATCTGCATCACCATCATCAAAATTATACTGAAAAGCACTAACGCTTGGCGCTATCAATAATGCCCCATGTTAGTATTCTCTCTCTAAAATTGAAACTCTTTCTGCCTATTCATTTGTATACTTATATATATCTATGTTTACATCTTAATTACTTTTTCATTACCAGAAAAATAAAAAAACAAATGTAAAATATAAAAACCATTTTAAAACTACCAAAAATATGCTTAAATAGCCTTCTAATCCTCTCCAAATTCTATGAAATTTCTACACTGAGAAGGTCTATATACATACTCCCCTTTCCAAAGTTTTTTATTTTCAAAAATATCAAAAAACAGTGTTCTGTTTGGGCGTTGAGTAGTTAACGCCCAACATTATCTCTTTTGGCCATATTGAAATTCTATTTTTTCTATAATATTCCTGGTATTTTTCTAATGAATTTTCTCAGTTTATTTTCTCTGATTTCAAGTTATTTTGTTCTTAATCTGATATTTTTTTCCAAAATACAAAAAAAAGAAATCAAAAAACTCAAAAATATGTTTTTTTCATTTGTATTTTTAAATATTTACAAAATTATGGTTTGACTATATGACTTCACAAGAGCAAACATCTTAGTTATTTTGTTTTAAATGGTCAAAATTGATTAGGCATACACTTAAAGATTGTCTTCAATGTCTAATTTTAATTTCAAATTTCCTAAACATTGTTTTATCTTCATGCCTTGACCTTAATCTGATTATGTGCAATGAAATAGTCTATAGAAAATTGTGTATGATTGCCTAGCATGCCTCTAAGTATGAGTAATGTTTTATGCTACTCAATGATTCATACACTGACTATTTTGGTAATCTACATGTGCTCATAATCTTAGTCTTGCATGATTGTGTAGTGTAATAGTTTTTAACATATTAAGTTGTATGTCTAAATTACCTACACCATTTTCAAACAATAAATTTCTTGCACACATAGAAGTGTGATTTCAATATTGGTAATGTTTGCAACAACAAGTGAATTCGAAGACCTTTGGCCCAAACTTAAAAAATATAATGAAATAATATGCCAAAGATAACTCCACCAAGCACTACTCACCCTCCGAATAAGTCTTAATGATCATTGTGAGGTGATGAACCTTGGAAAGAATTGTAAAGTGTCTTGTGCAAACACATTCTTATTTATCACTTCTATTTGTACACCGAATTACTAAAAATAAAAATTAATAAAATTGCTTATGTGATCCCCCAAGTAATACTTTGCTCCCTGATAAGTTTTAATGAGCATTATGTGGGCGAAGCACCTTGGTTGTTGTACTCATCTATGTGCTTTAAAATTTTATTCTCACATTGATGTGTGAAAGTAATTATAAGATTACAATCTTAATATTGTTGTTACTATTTCATTACATATGTCATGTGTTTTGATTATTTCACATGTATACTTTTATCAAAACACCTTATGCACACATCATTATTTTTCATAAAACTTTTACTCATGAGAATTGGATTCTAATGCAACATTACATAATTCTCTAAAAACTCAAGTAAAAGTACTAGATTGCAATGCATGATTTCTACAATGTTTTCTTTACTTGAAATATGAATTGGTTACATTGTAGCTATTATTATTTTTCAATATGTTAAATCATGTTTGCCTATTTGTTAAGAGAATTTACAAAGTTAATGCTCAAATGTGAAAAACCTAGTGTCAAACCAAAACAAAAAACTTCTTTACAAAAATATTAATCTCAATAACTTTGTTTTATTTTTTCGCGTTCCTATTTGACTATGTTGTTTTACCATGCTTTATCATGCTTACTTCTAAAGTTTTTTTTCTTCCCATGTGCTTGTCCAACTATAGTGCATTTCTTTCAATAATTTTTTTACGATTACTTTGACAAACATGTGGTAGAATTTCTTTGGTAAAAACTTTAAATGTGTTTATTTCACGCTTATCATATCTTTTTCCACTGTGCTACTCTATCCCTTAGCTCGATCATGACTTAACTCTTAATCCTCGCTTAGTTATGTTCCAACTTTTGTCTTCTTTACTCTAGTTTTATTTCTCTCCACCCACTTTTGCTAATAACAAAAGGGGGAGAATAAAATGATAAATCTCTATTGATAATGGAGTAGGATTCACTAGATTAAGGGGGTACATCGAGTCTATGGGTGCATATACTTAGGGGGAACACTTAAGTAGGGGGAGCACAATTTAATAATCTATAATTCTTATTATTATCTTAATATTGCTTAGTGTCATATATCCTTCTAAAAACACATCTCTCTTATATATGAATCTGATTTATCTCTATTGAATTTGTTATTATCAAAAGGGGGAGATTGTTGGAACATGGTTTCCCGCATCTCTTTGATTTGAGAATAACAAATCCTGCTTGTATTTGATCGTGGTTGCCATTGCGTTTTTAGCATGCAGGGTTGAACAGATATGACACTAGGATGCTTCATTATTGGTCTGGACCTGCCCATAAGCTGAAATGAGGAAAGTGATCTAACGCCACACATTAAGACTTAACGTCGGTGTTGACACTCGATGATATGGCTTGTCGCTGGGATGATCGACGATATGGATTGCCGCTGAGATAATTAAAGTGGTATAACATTAGACTTTAGGTCTTAATGCCGGGCATTGACTCTTGTTCCCATCATGATGATTATGGCAAGTAGGGAAGCAACTGTGATTGCAGGAGCTCTTTAGGAATGATCTAACCTAACGCCAGCGTTAGCCTTAACGCCAGCATTAGGGTTGCCTAAAATGAATGTTTCCTAAAGTACATAATCTCCTTCCTATTTTGAAGATCCGAGCCATCAAAACAATTCTATACTGGGTCAACGCCAGGCGTTAGCATCAACACGGGCGTTAGTGTCCAGTCCTATAAATAGGTGGATTTCATCTTCTCCAACTACTGATTGAAGAGAGCCCTATTCCATCACTTCAGAAACTCTGAGAGGGCCATATTTTCTAGACCATTATCTCCCACACAAATTCGAGAGAGGAATTCAAGGAGGATCAGATCAACGCTTACTTAACGCAAAGAACGCACGCTTCGACTTCAAGAATATTCAGAGTGCCTTTACCATCTCCGAAATTCTTTATAGGGAGTTTTTATTTGTGTTTTGTATTTTGTTTTGTAACTCTTTCATTATAATCGTGGAGTAAATTCGCCTCATGTTGGTGATTAGGTCTGGGTAGGAATTAGGGAGGAATTCTCCTCGTGTTGGCGACTGGGTCTAGGAAGTAGATCTAGGTGGTGCTTGGTGCTCGAAGACTTTCTAGGGATAGAAGGGCTGGAGCGACTTAGGGCGTATTTAGGAAAGATCGACTAAAGCCAACTGGTTCTTGGTGAGAAGAGTCGGTATAGAAAATAAAAAAGAATATTTCATATTTCGCCTTTGATTTCTAGCGTCATAGAAATCACATTTTGTAATCAAATACTATATATGATAATCATGTCTTTTCTTATTTGTTTTAATTGATTTACTACTCTTTACTTTTGATTCACTCTCATTCAAATAAAATATCAAAAGTTTTCTATAAAAATTTATAAGTTTTCTAAAACCCTTATTCTCCCCCTCTAAGGGCGCCTCAAGATCCAATAATCTTCTTATGTTATACTTGAGTCATGTGACATTGTTTCCTGCACACTTAAACATACAAGATAAAATACACATAGGATTTGTTATTCTCAAACCTAGGATAATAAGAAATCCATTAATGATAAATCAAAGCATTAATACATAAAGCATGACAAAACCTACTTGTGTGTGTTTCTGAAAGATGACTCAGGATAATTGTCAATTTTGGTATTTAGAATTGCGCCCCCTAAATGCATGCTCCCCTTATATATAGGCTATCTTCTTAATCATTAATCATGTTAGTTTTCACCCTTTGATAATGTTTATTATTTATCATATTAGTTCTCCCCCTTTTGTTATTAGCAAAAGTGTGTTAAGGTAGCAGGAGACATAGAAAGAGGTTTTTTGATAAAAGATATGGCATGATCTAGCTTTTAGAGGAAATGAAATGATAAGGATTTTTTAGCATAAAAATTTTCATAGAAATAAATTAGAGTTTTTAGCATAAAAATAATATGTGTGTAGATCAACCATTATAAAATTTACCAAGCAAGTCTACCACTTGTGGAAGAAAAGGAATTTTGAGTTTTATGACAAGATAAGTATGAAAATGTAAGGTAAAAGTTATATGGTAATGTTGCGTAAGACTATAAAAAAACATCTCTTTGTGAGCATGAAAATCAAGCGAGTAAATATAAGTTTAAGTCCAAACATAAGAAGATGTTTTTGGAGATCAAAATTTTAAGAGTTATAGCATAATTTTTTGAAAGATTTCAAACATAATAAATTAAAGTTTTATCACAAGCGGAAATGCTATAAAATTGATTATCCAAAGAAACCATCTTTTTGGAGGTTCGAAGATCATAATATAAATAAGAGATGTTTTGCAATAAAAGTGATGTTGTTTGGATAAAACCAATCTTATATAAACATCCAAGTTTAAGATAATATTTTGAAGAAATATTTTTCGTAAGCAAGTAAGGTTTCAATAAAGATTTTATGAAAATAGGCAAGGAGTTCTATTTTCCAAAAACTTCTAAGGCAAGTATGATTGCATATATTCTAGAAGATAGTAACTACAATGTTATTAATTTGCATTTCAAGTTATGAAAACATTGTAGAGATCATGCATTGCAATCTAGTGCTTTTACAAAAGCTTTCTAGAGAATTTATGTAAAGAAACATTTGAGTCCAATTCTCATGAGTAGATGTTTTATGAGAGATAATGATGTGTATAAGAAGTGTTTTGATAAAAGTATACAAGTGATATAATCCAAAACACATGACTTATATAGTGAAGTAGAAACATTATTAAGAATGCAATCTTTTTAACTACTTCTACACATCAATTCTAGATTTGATACAAAGCACATACAAAGTACAACAACCAAGGAGCTTCTCCCACACAATTCTCATTAAGACTTATCAGGGAGCGAAGTAGTGCTTGGGGGATCACATATTTTATTTTAAATAAGAGTTTTTTTTGTGATCTGATGTACAAAATAGAAGTGTATTAAAGTAGTTTGCACAAGTCACTTTATAATTCTCTCCAAGGTGCTCAACCTCACAATGCTTATGAAGACTTATCAGGAGGTTCAAGTAGTGCTTGGTGGAGTTGTCTTTGTCATTTTATTATTGATTTTTTTTAGCAAGACAAAGTTCTCCGAATTCACTTATTTTTGCAAACACTTATAATTTTGAAATTTTACTTCTATATGTGCAACAAAATTTTGAATAATGTGTAGGTAATAGAGATAGACATCTTAATATTATAAGTTAGTACACTACACAATCATGTAGGAATAAGAATTATAGGCACATGTAGTCTACCAAAAGTGTGAGTGTAATGAGTTCATTATCAATCATAACACATTACTCATACTTAGAGATATACAAATGCATTCCTACACAATTCACTATAGAATTTTTCATTGCATATAACAAGATTAAAATCTAAGCATGATAAGCCAACTCAATGTTTAGAAAACTTGAGATTTTAAATTAAGCATTTTTAGCCAAATCTAAAAGAACATGCTTGCCATTTTTGCCAAAGTAATGAAACAAAGAAATCTTTGTTATTTTAATAAAACCTTGCAGACACAAATAAAAATAAGCAAAACATATTTTTTTATTTTATATTTTGATTTTTAAGATATCACACGGTGGCACAAAGATAAAAATAGGTAGTTCATATAAAAGAACATATTTTTAGAGATTTTTCAAAATTTTAAAACCTCAGAAAATTGGACACTCGAGCTAGCGCCGACGCTAGTGCTAGCGCGGGCATCAGTGAGCAAAATATTGAGATTTTGAAAATTTTATTTTCTGATTTTGATGAAGTGTCCAAAGATTAGTTTCATGCAGAAATTTTAGAATTTTTGGAGATGTCTAGATAGTGCAAATTGTATGAAACATTAGCGTTTTCTTATATGTCTAAACATCGTATGAGATATATTTTCTTAAATCTTCATTTTGAATTTTCTAAGGCTTGTGTTTATCAAAATAATATTATCTAAAAAAGATAGGAAATGTAAACGCAAGAAGACATGATTAAACAAATCAAATATGCATGAGTTTAGTGATTAAAAAATAATGTTCATGCATAAAAATAGGTATGCCCTAAAAAATACCCAGACTGTATGTCTACACCATAACCCCATACTAAGTGATGGATGCGCATGAGGAGCTACACACATATCGTAGGTTGGGGTGTTACTCCCATATGCATACACTAGAGAACTCTCAACCTAGCACTCTTTCTCCCTAGTGCCTCGCAAGGCCCCAATGGAACCCTCCCCGGTTAAGGACAAGACATGACTTAGAGGTTATGTCTCTAATGCATCCAATCCTATGCCCCTGCTATCGTGAGACATAAAATATTGGTATATGATCATGGGAATATAAAGCGATTAGGTTTAAGAATGATTAATAAACTATGAGTTTGTTTGAATTTTAGAATGATAATATAAATTCTCATAGTTACCATGAATTATAAGTTCCAAATTTTCTATTTTTATATCTTAGCAAACATATGATAACTAATAATGCATGAGATTAGCATGATAACTAATAATATTCATTAGGTGATAATGTTAGTATGCTGAATTAATATTATGCCATAAGAATAATGCATGTTTCTTAAATTTGATAGATATTCAATTTGTAGACCTAGAAATAAGTGTTGATTTGATTTGATGTTATTGATATCAAGTTGATCCTAAGGTCTAAATATAGTAAGATACATACAAAAATAGTTAACCACATTTCACTCATAATACACCTACCATGTTATGAAGTTATAATAACAATATCCAACATATAAATCATAATTCCTAAGTATGATAGAAGTAGCTAATTTAAGATAATTCTTGATAGATCATGAATTATGAGATATGATTATGGAGAATTTTAGCATCGGATATCACAAGATCATGGTGGCGTGTGTGAATTCAATATTCATTCTTTTGAGTTATGCCAATTAATTCTTTCAATATGTCTTTTGTGATTTTCTTTTTAATTACAAATTTTGAATATATATAATTTTCTGAAAGTACAGGATAATGATAGTTTTCTTTTTCGGTCATTTCAAGAGTATGCATGAGTCTATAATTAATTTGATCTTTGCTAGTGTAACACCCTGCCAGTACAAAAAGTATAACAGCAGGTCCGGCCGGGACCCCACGCCATACAAACCACACTAGCTAGGAGTTAAAAGGTGATAACCAGAAAAGTAACAACTAACGAGAGTACAAAACGTAAGCGGAAGCATTAATTAAACCATTCAAATAGACATGTCCACTATCATAGGAATGAATCCAGAAATAAGAGTTACGGCCTTAGGGCCTTACATCAAATCAATGTACAAAACTCCAAAAAGCATACATCGGCACGCAGGCCGGCAATACGTGAGAAAACAGGAAAAAGGCTGGCCTTCGAGGGCCAACTCAGCAAAAGGACAGCAAAAGGACCAACGCCCGCTATTTCCCGCTAGGCTCACCTGCACCTGCATAAGAACATTCCACCAAGCGGTGGTAAACAAAGCAACGGTCAGCACAGCTGACCAAATTATAACGACCCCACCACTTTCCCGGGGTGGCGGAGATTCTACCCTGCAAGTAAGCCACACTAGCACAAGTACGAATCTAAAGAGAGTGCAACTACACAAGGTGAGGTTTCAAGCACAATCAATCTTCTAGGTTGAGCATCAAAAAGAAGGGAACCTGGGTATGCACATGATGTTGGTTGGGTTCACCCGAAGGTTTCCCACAACCGCCTAAGCAAATCGCATGAGGCTAAACATAACATCAAATTCACAACACTCCACCCTAAGGGTCACCACCTTAGGTGGGAAACAAGAGCTTTTGGTCGGTCTAGGTATGACACCTTCCACGACCTCTCCCATGATCACACGGCCTTCATGAGGAAGGGACCTCTCGCCGATCTGCATGGAAACGGGTTCGGTTCAGCTTTGCCCGTGCTCTAATCGTCGCGATCTATCGCACGACACGGGTACGGCTTCACCTTGGCCCGTAAGGGTTTAGCACTTTCAAGTGCTACACAAAAATATACGCTACGCACCTAACCCCTTCACAAGGATCTAGGCTTCGCGAATTCTCAACAAGGGAGGTACATACGCTCCGCAACAATAACGTGGTGAAGGTTTGCCTTCATCCAAAACTCAAAGCATGGGGCTTTCGTAGGGATCTTCACAAGACGCCTACACTTAACTCCCGCAATACTATAGGTGAGTTCACGGAGTCATTCTCCGGTACGCATTCTAGGTCTAACCTAAATGCAACGTCGCAAATCAAGCATCACCGATTCGGGCTCACGGCCACGAATAGGCTTCACACAAAATGCCTAAATCCGCACGACTACCGGATTTTCTACATGCAATATGCCGGGGACGGACACAATCTACCCGGAGTCCCGAAGGACTTGAGGAAATCCTACACTTCACCCATTTGGTGAAAGAGATACCTCATGCAAGCAAAGAAGAGGAATAAATGGACAAATACAAGTCCAAAGTTCGGGAGGAAGAATCGTTACCCTAGACGTGTTCCTCTTCGCCATGGATCCGAGATTCTACGCGGAGGGAAAGAACCGCACCGGGCTGCACTCTCCGGATCTGGAAACGGCTCGCGAAACGGAGCTCCGGAGCTCCGTCAATGGCGAAATCTCCTCTTCTTCTTCCTTGCCCCCTTCTTCTTCCTCTAGCCTAGGAGAGAGAAACACTATGAAATAATGAGGGTTTAATCCCTCTCCAAAGCCCTAAGACCCCCCAGCATTAAATCCCAGCCGTTGGATCGAATTCCAAGAGATTTGATCGGTCGGATCTTCTTCTCCGCTCAAAATCGCGGAACAGAATAAACAGGGCGCACGATCACAGGCGCACGGTCAGTGGTCGTGCGCGACGAGGGCAATGGTCGTGCGCACTATCCGGGACAGAACTCTGAATTCTTGCGAATAAGCGCACGATCGCTGGCGCACGATCACTGGTCGTGCGCGAAGAGGGAAATGGTCGTGCGCACTGTCCGAGACAGAACTCGATTCTCTTCTGAATTAACGCACGATCGCTGGCACACGATCACTGGTCGTGCGCGATGAGGCCACTGATCGTGCGCTAAGAGCAGACAGGGAGAATTCTAGCCTGCTTCACGTGCCGCACTACCACTCCGCCTACTTCGCGGAACTACCAGACTTGGGGTGTTACAACTCCACCCTCCTTAAAAGAATTTCGTCCCGAAATCCAGGAAACAGTAATAGCATAAATTACAGTTATACTTTACCTGAGGGAAAAAGCTCGGGATACTCCGCAAGCATCGTTTGCTCTCTCTCCCAAGAGAGCTCCTCTCGGCCGCAGTTATCCCACCGGACTTTTACCATCCGAATGGACTTGTTCCGCAGCTGCTTTACTTCGGTATCTTCGATGCGTAAAGGCTTGACTTTCGTCGACAACCCACTATCGACCGGAACTTTGCCGACCGCAACGATATGAGTAGGCTCTTGCACTGCCTTCCTCAACACTGAAATGTGGAACACGTCGTGCAGACCGCTCAGCTCTGCAGATAGTGCAAGCCGATAAGCCGCATCACCAACACGCTCCACGATCTCGAACGGTCCTAAGTACCTCGGACTGAGCTTTTTCAAGCGTCGAATCCTTGATACCCCTTTGAACGGTTTGATCTTCAAGTAAACCCGGTCACCGACGGCAAACTCTGAGTTCCTATGCTTGGCGTTGAAATACTTTGCTTGCCTATCCTGGGCAACCAATAGCCTTTCGCGTATAGCCCGGATCGTCGAAGTTGCTTCTTCAACATCCTTTCGCTTCAATAGCTTAGTATCGCCCGTTTCCGCCCAAGACAACGGCGTACGACACTTCTTACCATAGAGGGCCTCGAAAGGAGCCATCTTTATGCTGGCTTGGTAGCTATTATTGTAGGCGAATTCGATCAAATAGAGGTGATCCTCCCACCTCTTTCCAAAGTCTAGAGCGCACATTCGGAGCATATCCTCCATAGTCCTGTTGGTTCTCTCGGTCTGTCCATCCGTTTGCGGGTGGAAGGCCGTGCTGAACTTCAATTTTGTGCCCAACAGTTCATGGATAAGCCTCCAATCTTTCGATGTGAAACGCCCGTCACGATCGCTGACGATGCTACGAGGGACACCGTGCAGTCTCACGATACTATCCACATAGAGCTTTGCTAGCTTCTCTACGGAATCATCCTTCCGGTTCGGAATGAAGTGTGATACCTTTGTCAAACGGTCCACGATCACCCATATGGCGTCGTTTCCATGTTGCGATCTCGGCAATCCGTGCACGAAATCCATCGAAATATCATCAAACTTCCATTCCGGAATCGGCAAGGACTTCAGAAACCCACCGGGACGTTGACATTCCGCTTTCACCAACGCGCAAGTATGACACTTGGCTATGTAAAGGGCAATGTCTTTCTTCATGCCCGGCCACCAGAACAGTTTCTTCATATCCATAAACATTTTAGTGCTCCCCGGGTGGATCGAGTACTTGGTATGATGAGCCTCGTACATCAATTCCGCCCGTAGAGTACCAACGTTTGGGATGCATAACCTTTCCTGCTTCCACATAAGGTCGTCTTCGAAGGAGAAATCAGCGTTTAACCCTTCAACGGTTTCCACTTTGTATCGTTTCAAGCTCTCGTCCAACTCCAATGCTTGTCGAACTCGGTCGGCAAGGTCGCAGTGAACTTCCGTCCAGTTCAAGCATGCTGAAGTAGACGTTCTCCTATCAATGCATATGATCTCCATTTCTTCTAGCTCACGGATTAGACGCTCATCGTGCATCAAAATCCAATTTGCTTGTGCGGGAGCCCGACGACTCAACGCGTCTGCAACTACGTTTCCTTTACCGGGAGTATATTTGATATCGAAGGTGTAGTCCCCAAGGAACTCCATCCACCTCCTTTGGCGCATGTTCAACTCCCTTTGGTCTAGTAAGTACTTGAGGCTCTTATGGTCGGTAAAGATTTCGATCTTCACGCCATATAGATAGTGTCTCCAAAGTTTGAGGGCAAAAACCACGGCCGCTAGCTCCAAATCATGGACCGGGTAATTCCTCTCGTGAACCTTCAGTTGCCGGGAGCCGTAGGCAATTACCTTCCCGAACTGCACTAGGACACAACCCAAACCATTTCCTGAGGCGTCGCTATATATTTCATAGCCTTCCGTACCCTGTGGCGAGCATAGAATGGGCGCCGTGGTCAGACGGCTCTTTAGCTCTTCAAAAGCTCGTGCGCACTCGGGCGACCAAACGAACTTATGATCCTTCCTAGTCAGTTTTGTGAGAGGAAGTGCGATCCTCGAGAAGTTTTCCACAAAGCGCCTATAATAGCCGGCAAGTCCTAAGAAACTTCGGACTTCCGCTACGTTTTTCAACAAAGGCCACGCTTGGATCGCTTCTATCTTCGACGGATCAACTGCAATTCCTTCGCCACTAACAACATGACCAAGGAATGCCACTGACGGTAGCCAAAACTCGCACTTGGAGAACTTGGCATATAGCTGACTCCTCCTCAAGGTGCTCAGGACTGCGTGCAGATGCCCTACATGCTCCTCTTCCGACTGGGAGTATACCAAAATGTCGTCGATGAAGACGATCACAAATTGATCTAAATACTCTCGGAATGTCCTATTCATCAAGTCCATGAATACCGACGGTGCGTTGGATAGACCGAACGGCATTACCGTGAACTCAAAGTGCCCAAAGCGGGTACTGAACGCTGTCTTTGGGATGTCGCATTCCCTTATTCGCAGTTGATAGTAGCCGGACCTTAGGTCTAGCTTGGAGTAAACTGTCGACCCCATCAGTTGGTCGAATAGATCATCGATTCTAGGAATCGGATATCGGTTTTTCTCGGTCAACTTGTTTAGCTCTCTATAATCGATACATAGACGCAAGCTCCCATCCTTCTTTTTCACAAAGAGGACCGGTGCACTCCAAGGCGAAGAACTTGGACGTACGTAGCCTTGCTCTAGCAGCTCTTGCAATTGGACCTTCAACTCTGCCAATTCCTTTGGCGCTATTCGGTAGGGTGAGCGGGCCACAGGTTTGGCACCTGGCACCAACTCGATACAGAAATCAATCTCCCGATGAGGCGGAGCCCCAGGGAGTTCGTTAGGAAACACGTCGGCGTATTCCGCTACAACTGGGACATCACACAACCTGGGCTTTGGCTCCGAAGCCTCCAACAAGGTGAAGAACAACTCGGCGCCTTTTCTCACCGCCTTAACCACCTGGAGAGCAGACATCAGCGTCTTGCTCGCTCCTCGCATACCGGCGAATGTGGTTTCATCGTCGATGTTCGTTCCCAGAGTGATCTCCTTTGTATTGCAATCTATGCATGCTCGCTGCTCCGAGAGCCAGTCCATGCCGAAGATCACATCGAATTCAGCTAACGGTAGTAACGACGCTTCCAAGTCGAAATCTTGACTTCCGATCCGCACCTTCACACGGCTCTTCCTATCCGCACTCATTCGAGATCCATTGGGTAGCACTACTTCCAATCTATCCTCTACAAAGGTAGACGGCACTCCGATTCGCACCACGAAGTCCTCAGACAGAAAAGAGTGCGATGCACCCGTATCGAATAGAGCTCTCGCCGGATAGTTGAAAATTAGGACGAAACCTAATTGTACACAAATAACACATATAGTCGTACAACAGTAAGAATCATATACATAGCTGTAAAAGCTAACTTCTAATTCGTACCTGTGACGACATCGGTTTGTCGTATAGCTTCTTGTTGGCCAAGCGAATAGACTCTCGGCTGAGTCGGAATGTGTTGGGAGGCCGAAGACTCTGCCGCTTTGCCCTTTTCCGCAGCCCGAGCATAATCCACCGCTCGATTTGCCGCCTTTGGGGGACCACTTCGACACACCGCAGCTTTGTGTCCCACCTTCCCGCAGGTGAAACACGTAATAGGAGTCCGCGCGGTCGTGGCTCCCGAAACGTTCGAAGAAGCTGGTTCCGCCATGTGATAACTAATAATGCATGAGATTAGCATGATAACTAATAATATTCATTAGGTGATAATGTTAGTATGCTGAATTAATATTATGCCATAAGAATAATGCATGTTTCTTAAATTTGATAGATATTCAATTTGTAGACCTAGAAATAAGTGTTGATTTGATTTGATGTTATTGATATCAAGTTGATCCTAAGGTCTAAATATAGTAAGATACATACAAAAATAGTTAACCACATTTCACTCATAATACACCTACCATGTTATGAAGTTATAATAACAATATCCAACATATAAATCATAATTCCTAAGTATGATAGAAGTAGCTAATTTAAGATAATTCTTGATAGATCATGAATTATGAGATATGATTATGGAGAATTTTAGCATCGGATATCACAAGATCATGGTGGCGTGTGTGAATTCAATATTCATTCTTTTGAGTTATGCCAATTAATTCTTTCAATATGTCTTTTGTGATTTTCTTTTTAATTACAAATTTTGAATATATATAATTTTCTGAAAGTACAGGATAATGATAGTTTTCTTTTTCGGTCATTTCAAGAGTATGCATGAGTCTATAATTAATTTGATCTTTGCTAGTGTAACACCCTGCCAGTACAAAAAGTGTAACAGCAGGTCCGGCCGGGACCCCACGCCATACAAACCACACTAGCTAGGAGTTAAAAGGTGATAACCAGAAAAGTAACAACTAACGAGAGTACAAAACGTAAGCGGAAGCATTAATTAAACCATTCAAATAGACATGTCCACTATCATAGGAATGAATCCAGAAATAAGAGTTACGGCCTTAGGGCCTTACATCAAATCAATGTACAAAACTCCAAAAAGCATACATCGGCACGCAGGCCGGCAATACGTGAGAAAACAGGAAAAAGGCTGGCCTTCGAGGGCCAACTCAGCAAAAGGACAGCAAAAGGACCAACGCCCGCTATTTCCCGCTAGGCTCACCTGCACCTGCATAAGAACATTCCACCAAGCGGTGGTAAACAAAGCAACGGTCAGCACAGCTGACCAAATTATAACGACCCCACCCCTTTCCCGGGGTGGCGGAGATTCTACCCTGCAAGTAAGCCACACTAGCACAAGTACGAATCTAAAGAGAGTGCAACTACACAAGGTGAGGTTTCAAGCACAATCAATCTTCTAGGTTGAGCATCAAAAAGAAGGGAACCTGGGTATGCACATGATGTTGGTTGGGTTCACCCGAAGGTTTCCCACAACCGCCTAAGCAAATCGCATGAGGCTAAACATAACATCAAATTCACAACACTCCACCCTAAGGGTCACCACCTTAGGTGGGAAACAAGAGCTTTTGGTCGGTCTAGGTATGACACCTTCCACGACCTCTCCCATGATCACACGGCCTTCATGAGGAAGGGACCTCTCGCCGATCTGCATGGAAACGGGTTCGGTTCAGCTTTGCCCGTGCTCTAATCGTCGCGATCTATCGCACGACGCGGGTACGGCTTCACCTCGGCCCGTAAGGGTTTATCACTTTCAAGTGCTACACAAAAATATACGCTACGCACCTAACCCCTTCACAAGGATCTAGGCTTCGCGAATTCTCAACAAGGGAGGTACATACGCTCCGCAACAATAACGTGGTGAAGGTTTGCCTTCATCCAAAACTCAAAGCATGGGGCTTTCGTGGGGATCTTCACAAGACGCCTACACTTAACTCCCGCAATACTATAGGTGAGTTCACGGAGTCATTCTCCGGTACGCATTCTAGGTCTAACCTAAATGCAACGTCGCAAATCAAGCATCACCGATTCGGGCTCACGGCCACGAATAGGCTTCACACAAAATGCCTAAATCCGCACGACTACCGGATTTTCTACATGCAATATGCCGGGGACGGACACAATCTACCCGGAGTCCCGAAGGACTTGAGGAAATCCTACACTTCACCCATTTGGTGAAAGAGATACCTCATGCAAGCAAAGAAGAGGAATAAATGGACAAATACAAGTCCAAAGTTCGGGAGGAAGAATCGTTACCCTAGACGTGTTCCTCTTCGCCATGGATCCGAGATTCTACGCGGAGGGAAAGAACCGCACCGGGCTGCACTCTCCGGATCTGGAAACGGCTCGCGAAACGGAGCTCCGGAGCTCCGTCAATGGCGAAATCTCCTCTTCTTCTTCCTTGCCCCCTTCTTCTTCCTCTAGCCTAGGAGAGAGAAACACTATGAAATAATGAGGGTTTAATCCCTCTCCAAAGCCCTAAGACCCCCCAGCATTAAATCCCAGCCGTTGGATCGAATTCCAAGAGATTTGATCGGTCGGATCTTCTTCTCCGCTCAAAATCGCGGAACAGAATAAACAGGGCGCACGATCACAGGCGCACGGTCAGTGGTCATGCGCGACGAGGGCAATGGTCGTGCGCACTATCCGGGACAGAACTCTGAATTCTTGCGAATAAGCGCACGATCGCTGGCGCACGATCACTGGTCGTGCGCGAAGAGGGAAATGGTCGTGCGCACTGTCCGAGACAGAACTCGATTCTCTTCTGAATTAACGCACGATCGCTGGCACACGATCACTGGTCGTGCGCGATGAGTCCACTGATCGTGCGCTAAGAGCAGACAGGGAGAATTCTAGCCTGCTTCACGTGCCGCACTACCACTCCGCCTACTTCGCGGAACTACCAGACTTGGGGTGTTACAGCTAGACTTTAGTTGGACTTAGTAATTTAGAGTGGATCTTGGACTTCCCGAGGTCTACCCTGTGAAGGGTTTGCACCAGTACTAGGAGATATGATCGGGTGACATCCCAAATCTCCTTTTCTCAAAATATTTAAGTATTATTGATTACTATCCAAAATAAATAATTAAAATTTATAGACTCAAAATTTTTGAAAGAGAAAAAGTGAAGTTCATGATTTTATTAATTTTGATAAATATCTCATAACAAATTTAGAATTTGATTTATATGGATAATATAAGATATTTATAGGCAATGAATATAAGAAAGATAGGTAGGTCATCAAAATAAAATATGACTTTGAATTTTGATCAATTTGATTTATAAGTTTATTAAGCTTTAAGAGATAAAATCATATTTCTAATAATATATAAGATGACCATGACATGATAGCTTTAAACAAAATAAGAAAACAAAAAAATAATGAAGACATTGAAGCATATCATGAAGTAGAAATTTGTATATTTCATTTTGAAAAATTCTACTTCATGCATTTGATGATACCTAATGAATAAGGGTTTTATGTATCCAAAGGGGACCAAGTGTGGTGGTTCCTTTGGGTACCCAAATATAACATGTAGGTTTGTGGGGAGATAATGATGAATGGGTCCTTTTATGTGAAGTTAATATTTCATTTTTAGCATTGGGCCTCCATTCAAACCTTGGTTTAATGTTATTCTTATGCATCAAATTTCCATTATGATTATCTTTATTTTGAAGATTACAATTGTAATGATTATTGAAAGTACTGTTCATAGGAAATTTGTGTAATTTTAATTTCAAGTTGGGAGAAACATGATTTTGTAAATAATGACAATTTGGGTTTTGATTTATGAAAACTTTGTGTTTCTTACTCCGATCATTAGGCTTAGTCGAGATATTCATATTTATATTCAACTTGCTTTTAGATATTGCTTGATATTGTGAATTTGTGTTTTGAGAATTTTTATTCATAATTTTCATAAGCAAGTTAATTTTTGATTTTAATTCATCATTCTTGTTCTTAAGATTATGCCTAACTTTATTATAAGCTATTGTGGTATTTTTATGAGTGGAAACAATAGAGTCAATATGAGTTTGATAGTTATTTCTAAATTCCATCCATCTCCTTGATTTCAATTTTTTAACTTTGGCATTTAGCACAATTACTTTTCAAAGTTGAATTCTCTAAAGACAATTTTTCATTATGTTCTTTTACAAAAATAAGTTCCTTTTCTAGTTCCTTGTATTCTTCTTTTAAATCATTAAATTCTATACAAGGTGTATTATTTTCAATTAAAGAGACATGTGTAAAACTAGATAAATTAGAATTTGATTTAACATTTATTTTTGCTTTTAAACCTTTATTTTCTAAGAGCAATTTGCGATTAGCATTTTTCAATTTCTTAATTTTGCGCTTTGTAATTTGTAGCAATTGTAAAATAGAAATAGAATTGCAAACAATAAGGGAATTTGATTTCCTAACAGTGCTATTGGATACGGTGAGAGTTCATTTGTTATCTTCATCTTTTTGACACTCCTCTTCCAAAGATAAGATTTCTTCTTTTCCACTTGATGTGCACTCCATTGATCCATCATGAACGGAGTTGTTTTAACCATTTGTGCAAGCTTGTATGTTCTCCACTTCTTCTGTTTGTTCCATACCTGTAGATGGAGAATAATAAGTTATTTCAAGAAAATTCCACATCTCATATGCAGTAGGAAAAGTATAAATAAGTTTGGAAATATTTTGATTAAGTGCACAAAATCAGCAATTCATTGATTAAGCATTTAGGACCACTCTTCCCGACTCAACTTATTTGGTGGCTTTCAAATGGTAATATTCCATATTTTAATATCTAATGACTTAGGAAATTTTTCCAATAATATTTTCTACCCTTTAAAATTTTTTCCTTCAAATAAAGGTGGTGCCAAAGACTTTCCCTCTATATAAGTATTTCTCTCACTAGTAGAAGCGAGATCATGACTACAAAGCGCCATTATTCTCGGTTGTTAAGCCGATTTGGAATAACCTACCTCTGACACCACTTGTTGGATCTGTAGGTACCCTTAGAGGGGTGGGGTGGGGGGGGGGGTGAATAAGGGTTTTAAAAACTTATGTTATATTTTGAAATACTTGAAATAATAAGAGATCAAAATAGTGCAAAACTAAAACAAATCAAGTGAAATAAAATAAAGACATGATTTTATTAATATGAAATATAAGATTATAAAACTTGACTTCTTATAACGCTAGAAATCAAAGGAGAATATTAAAAAGACTTTTTTTTCTATCCTAACTCATATCCCCACGAACCGGTGGCTTTAGCATATCGTTCCCCGGATACGGCCTCAAGCCACTATAGTTCCTTCCCCAGATATGGCCTCGAGCACCCCCTAGATCTACACCCTAGACCTAGTCGCCAACACGAGGCAAATTTCTACTCTAAGTCCTACCCAGACCTAGTCGCTAACACGAGGCGAATTCACTACTAGAGTAAAGTGATGAAATACAACAATAATATGAAAAACTCCCTCTATGTGGATCTCTTAAAGAAGTAGATGAAGACTCGCATAGTATGATTGTATCCGATGTGGTCTTTCGTCATGAGGATGAAGCATGTTGAAATCTTCTACACGGATCTCCTTAAGCCTTCGTGGATTTGTGGGAGTATCTCTCTAAAACTTCCTCTATATGATGTGGCACAAAGCTCTAAATTTTAGGGGCAGGAGAGGATGAAGAATACAGAGTCAAGGGGTCCTTTTTATAGCCTTAGAGCTAGGGCCTGCGCTATTGCTACCGCCGATGCTATCCTGGTTTAGAATTATTCCGCGCGTGCATATCTTTCAGACCAAAGAAACCCTATTGACATTCCTCATGTGCGTCAGATAGTGCCTGCGCTATCCACTACCGCCTGGCTCTAGTGCCTTCTAAAATAGCTCTTGAAATTGCACTAATCAGAGCTAGCGCATGCACTAGGTGCTACCGCTGGCGCTAGTGGACATTTTGAAATTCTGGCTTCAAACTTGGGGCAACCTTCTTATGTTATCCTTGAGTCATGTGACATTGTTTCCTGTACAATTAAACAGACAAGATCAAATACACATAAGATTTGTTATTCTCAAACCTAGGAGATATGGAAGACCATGTTCCAACAAATGGAAATCCTCCAAGGAATTTTCAAGCTCTGAAGGAGATCTTCGAGCGATCTTCAGAGCTGAGGAAGGTCTTCGAGGGAATCTTCTAGCACGCAAGGAGAACTCTAAGAGATCTTCCAAGGAATGTTCTAGAGCTCTCTCGGGTTTTAGAAGACAAGGTCCCCTCAAATGAGAGCCTTAAGGCTCTTTAATAGTTTTGGAGGGCATTTTGGTAATTAAGCTGTTAGGGAGTTTGGCTATCCGCATACCCATAATCATATATTTTTCTACACACACACCACAACCATATATTTGGTTATGTGCACACCCATTATGGGATATTTTGCTATATGCACACCAATGATAGGGTATTTTGCTATACACACACCACAACCATATATTTGGTAATGCGCATATCCATTATGGGATAGTTTGCAATATTGTTGGAACAACCCTATTACTAATTTGGGCTAGGATTACTATCTGTGGTTAGGACTCAAGTTGACCCCAATGTATATTCCTAGGGTCGAGGTCTAAGCCTGTCTAAGTTAGTTGAACTTAGTAAAATTCTATGTTTCCTGTGTTCGACGAACGCCTTCCTGAGTTTGACGAACGTCGTATATCAGTTCAACGAACTTGGATCTCCAGCTCGACGAACTCAGTCTTCCAAGCCAGTTCAACGGATAATATATTTCAGTTCAACGAACTCTTAATTGAGATCGATGAACTCATTGTTCTGTTCGACGAATGAGTAACTTTCTGTTCGAGGAACTTCCTATATCAGTTCGATGAATTTCCTCTTGAGCTTGACGAATCCTGAAGATCAGTTATTTCTTTCTCTGAACTTAGATCGACTATTCAGCAACGGATCTATTCAAATATTTGGATTTATTTATATTCAGATAAGTCAAGACTTCAACCTTCTTTTTATATATCCATCCTATTCTCTTCTTCCGAGAATCTAGTCATTGACATATATTGGAAAAGGAAACTTTCACAGAAAAGGAATTAAAGTATTTTGCAGAATCAAAAAGTTGTTATTGTAGTCCCAAGAATGATTTATTCCAGTTTATTTTATTCCTTAACTGAAGATTTGAATTTTCAAATCAGATTATTTTATCTAAGGAAAAAAGATGAATCAGTATATAATATATATTCAAGAGGATACATGATATAATATACTTGTGAAATACACAGATAGAAAAGCGATATACAAAAATCATCATCTACAACAACAACTTCATTCTCTGAGAATAACTGAAATCTTCTCTTAGAAGCATCTACTGGTTCTTAGTCTTCTACATCCTAGAGGAAGCTTCAGCAACTGTCAACAAACTCTATCAGACATGGGGAGATTTACAACAACAACAATCCTCTAGTCTTCTCTCAGATCTTATTGAGAGAGAAGAACTTCATAACCCTTTTTTGGTTCATTCTCTTTACCCCACCTTGTAAAGGGTTTTAACTTCCTTCAAAAGTTAACCTTTGGTGGTAGGGCACCTGATCAAAAACCTGTGGTTTGGTTTGAGTACCTGATCAAAAAGCTCAGTGGTGTTTGGGCACCTGATCAATAACCTTAGTGGATTCCTACCAAGGGTGGTAGAAGAGTAGATGTACCCAGGTTGATTGGAGAACTACTATAGATCCTTGTGTCTTTGCTGTGTTTGTGTTATTTTCTGTACTGTGCTGTGTTTGTTGTTTTGTTTTTCTACTCACTCAATTACACATATACATATCATTATTTTAATTCCTCTATAAAATAAGTTAAAACTTTTAATGCTCTATTCACCCCCTCTAGAGTAAATCTAAGATCTAATACCTCACTTTCAATTGGTATCAGAGGTTGGTTGATTGGTTACACAGGCTAACACCTGAATCCAAAGATCAATTAGATCTTAACTTCTTCTAGAGTTTTCTTAAAAAAAAACTCATGTCACAGAACAAAGATTACTCAAGCACAAGACCTCCTATGTGCAATCTTAACAAGTTTGCATTATGGAAAGCAAGGATCAAACTATATATGAACTCCATTGATGAAGATATTTTTAACTTTATTTTGACAGGACCTCCTACTCCATCAGTAACAACAAGCAATGAAATAGCAACCAATACTCATATTGTTCCACCTCCTGAGTGGGTAGATGCTCAGAAGAAACAGAGGAATGCTGATGCCAAAGCTATGAACATCTTGGCACAGACCATGTCCGATGACATATTCCAGAAGGTTGTGGACTGCACCTCAGCCAGGGACATGTGGAACTCTCTCAACAACATGGTTGATGGATCTGCAAATGAGAGAAAGGATAGGATATCCCACCTCATCTCCCAATATGAGAAATTCAAGCAGGGAGATACTGAAATGGTTGCAGATATGTAAAATAGACTCAGTCTCATCATCAATGAGCTGAAGTCTTTGGATAAAATGATCACAATCACTGAAATAAATGATAAGATCCTAATGTACTTCCCCAGCACATGGGACTCAAGGATCTAGCCAATCAAGGAAGCCAGAAGCCTAAATGAGATCTCCACTAAGACCTTATTAGGCAAACTGAAATCCTATGAGCAGCTTATCAAATCAAGAGAAGCTGAATAGTCTACCTCCTCACCAGCCACCAAAAAGGAAAGAAGCATTGCTTTTCAGGCAACAGAAGAGGAAGACAAAGCTCTAGGAGAAATGGAGCTCATGAGCCTCCTAGCCAAAAGATTCTACAAAATGGCTAGAAAGCACCTCAGAAAGAAGGACTTCAGATCCAAGGAGAAACCGAGGTATGACAAAAACATTCTAAAGAAATTATTTGTTATGGTTGCAGGAAGCCTGGACACATCCTACCTGAGTGTCCAGAAAATCTAAAGGACATAAGCAAAGAAAAGGAAGAAAAGAAACACTCCATCAACCCATAGTCCCACAAAAATAAACACAAGGGAAAGGGATTTGTGGCTGAGACATGAGTAAGATTGAATCAGAGTCATCTTCCAGCCCCTCTGAAGATGATTCAAATGAAAATAATCTATGCATGATGACTATCTAGGACTCAAGCAGTGATTCAGAACATGCATCATCATCCAGCTCAAGTGATAATGAAGATGATGCAGATGAAAGAAGTTTTTGCATGATGACTATCAATGCCTCAGCAAATAATTCCGATGAATCAAAATCTGACACTGATGGTGATCAGATAATTTCTACTTTTGATTTTACCTCAGATAATTTTAAAAATGAATTTAAGACTCTTTGTTTAGATTTGATTAAATCTGAGAAGGAGATAATTTCCCTCATAAGTAAGTTGGTTAAAATGAACTAACTGATTGTAGATAATGCCAATCTTAAGGAAGAACTGGCTGCCTCCAAAGAACATATTGTTCTCATTAAGAACAAATTATCTGAGGCCACAAAGTTTGAAGAATCCCTGAATGGGAGAAGCATCAAACTGATGGACATCACAAGCACTGTAAATGCCAGACTCAAAGGCAAATTGGGCTTGGGTGCATCATCAAGTCAGCCATACCTTCTTAAGAAAGACATTCTATCTACTCCAGTGAAATTCATTTCTGCCAAAGGCAAAATGGCAGTAGAAGTAGGTAAGAACATCTCAAGTAAGGATGTTAAGAACAAAGTAATTCAAAAGCATTCGTCGAATGGCGTTCGACGAAATCAAATGAATTCGTCGAACGGTGATTGACGAACGCTGAATACAAATTTTCAGTATAGCTATCCTTCGAGCGGCGCTCGATGAAATAACTTCAATTCATCGAACGGTGATCGACGAACTCAGCCAAGTTCGTCGAACAAAAAATGTACTGCATTTCTAAAGAATTCCCATTCTCAACATATTAAGAATCTCTTTACTGAGTGGACTATTCCTCCTAGGAGATATCATCCACAAGGCTATAAGGATCAGCCTGAGATCTCTTACATTTCAAAATTTTGTTGTAAGACAAAAGGACCCAAGATAATCTGGGTCAAGAACAACTAGTCTGTTTTCTGTTTTGTAGGTACAAAGCTATCCAAACATAGAGGAACATTAGTATTTGGATAGTGGCTGCTCTAAGCACATGACAAGAAACAAGGCCAATCTAAGTAATTACAAGGCAAAGCTTGGACCCAAAGTAATTTTTGGAGACTCCAACTGTGGAGAGACTAAAGGATATGGAAAAATCAGAGTTGGAGCAGTTACCTTCAAAGAGGTAGCATATAACAAGGGTCTCAAGCATAACCTCATCAGCATAAGCCAGCTATGTGATGAAGGTTATCAGGTAACTTTTGATCATTCCTTATGTCTTATTACCAGTAATAAGAACATCAATGTGCTATCTGGTATTAGACAAGGAAATATATATTTAGTCAATTTTGATTCTGCCAATTCAGACATTTGTTTATTTAATTCAATAAGTAAAACAAATGAGTTATGGCAAAAAAGGCTAGGGCATATTAACCTTAGAACTATCTCTAAGCTCTCTAAGGACAATCTGGTAAGAGGACTGCCTTCTGGGTCATACAAGAAGGAAGGACTCTACAGGGCTTGTCAACTAGGAAAGTAGACCAAGAGTAGTTTCAAATCTTTATCCAAGAGAGATTCACCTAGGATTCTGTACTTGCTGCATTTGGATCTCTTTGGACCCATTGCAATACAGAGTTTAGGAGGGAAACATTACTGTACAACCCGGGGTTCGCCTGGCTCCTCCCAGGGATCTCGCAGAACATCAATAGTTCTCGGCAGCCGGGGCGAGGCGAGATCAGTGGCTTGATCTCGCTCTCTCTGAGCTCGGCAGGAGGGCCTCATTCCCAAGGTTCAACGAGACCCTCGAGGTCGTAGAGACAGCAGGGTCTCGCGCATACACGTTGGCGAGACCAGGAGGGCGAGCAGTCCTCGCAGACCCCTCTTCCATGAGGATGGAAGCTAGAATTACCCCTTTGCCCCTGAGGGTCTGCCAATGGCCACCCTGGACAGCGGAATTTGGCTGTTAGCAGACCAAGTTGGGGTGCGGATAGTAAAATCAAGAGGCAGATTCCTGCTATTTGCAGGCCAGATCAGAAAATCTATAAATATGATCCAAAGGGCACCTTTGGAGGGAGGTTCTTCTTCTTTGGGAGCTTCTCTCTCCTCAGGACATCCTTGAGCTCTCCAAGGTGCCCAGGCTTCAGCTCTTGGCTTGGGAGGGGAAGCTCTCTAAAGATCTTCCGGGTGTGTGGTGGGTCCTCCTAGCTGAGCCTAAGGATCAGTGTCCAACTCCGAGGCTCCGATTTGTTCTCTCGCGAGATTAGTAAGTGCCAGTCGCCCCCCCCCCCCCCCCCCAACCCATTGGGGGCCCCGAACTCCACAGAAACCGAGAAATCGGTTTCAACATTTTTGGTGCGGTGAGCGTGGAGTGCGGCTAGCTCAAGAAAATCTCAGGGAAAACATGACCGGCGAGGACGAGCGGGATGCGAACCCTAGAGGCTCGCCACCCCCAGGAGCACCAGCCACAGTAGAGATGTTGGCGGATCTTAGGCGAGATCTTCTTGGAGCTTTTCAGAGCGCTCTCGCCACTGCGCTCGGCGGTTTCGCGACCCCGGCGCCCCAGGTGGCTCATCAACCTGGAGTCGGCGAGAGCGAGCCAGTTCATCGAGCGGGAAAAGAGGTGGCGGCCCAGGGAGGAGGATGAGAGTTGTTCCCCAGCCCTGCTGGGGGAAGCGAGAATCCGGCGAGGGAGACTCTAGCGGGAGGAAGCTCGGCCAGTGAGGTCCCGATGAGCTGTCCTCTGGCGAGATCGGCAGGAGTAGGATCACCTGAGGAGCCCGTGAGAAGGGTGGAGCAAGTTCAGGGGGTGAGCGGGGGAAGTCCCTTCTGCGAGATGGTGCTCTCGGCACCACTCCCCGATGGGTTCAGGGAGCCTAACATGATGTTGTATTCTGGCACTGATGACCCCATTCATCACCTGCAGTGGTTCGAGGATATGGTCTCGATCAGACCCATGTCGGAAGCCTTCAAGTGTCGCCTCTTTGCTACTACTCTTATAGAGAAGGCGAGGGACTGGTTCCATCAGATTCCCTCAGGATCGATCTATACCTTCGAGAACTTGCGTAAAGGTTTTCTCTTACGTTTTTCTTCCATGAAGAAAAGAAAGAAGGATCCAGAGTCGCTTTTCGACATCAAGCAGAGGTCAGGAGAATCGTTGACTCATTATCTGGAGCGGTTCCGAGAGGAGGTCCTCCTCGTCCAAGAGGTCCCAGGGTATACCCTCCAGCTCGCCTTTACATTGGGGCTGAGAGAAGGCTTCTTCAAGATGGACCTCAAGAAGAAGGCTCCTCAATCTTATGAAGAATTGATGGAGAGAGCGGCAGAGGAGGTAGAAGGGTAGGCAGCAAACCTCGAGTTTGCGAAGAGACTGGCACGGCTGAGCGAGCCGGAATGGAGACAGCAAGAGCCAAGGAGGAGAGAGGAAGCGAGAGCCACAGAGTTGGGATAGAGGCAGCAGGGTGAAGGAATGCAAGGCCCAGGGAGGGGTTTCCCCTACGGGGGAGGTAACTTCCAAGGAGGGCAGGGAAGACCTCACCAGCTGGGGTGGAGACAGGGCCCGAGGCCGTTTCCACCCCCCCTCATCAGGCAATGGAGATCGGTAGAGGAAGGGCAAGAAGAGGAAGAGGAGGGGGAGCTGGAGGAGCCGGCCCCAGAAGAAGGAACCGAGGAGTCGGGGATGAGGCGAGGGGGGTGGTGCTGCCGTACTGTGACTTCCATCAGGAGGAAGGCCACGCAATGGCCACCTGCCCTGAGTTCTTGGAAGTAAGAGGGGCGAGATCCCCAGCACCGCAAGCACAGCAAGGGGGAGCAAGGATAGAGGAGATTCTACCTCAGGGAGATGAGGATGAAAGGTGCGAGGATCGGGCAGACGTAGGGACCCGAGGAGGGATCAGAGTGATCCATGGAGGGGTGGGGGTCGAGGCAACCCGGAAGGCGAGCCTCCATGCCATGTACCGTCGGAGTGTAGCTTCGACATCCCAAGCCCCACCCCCCGCGGAGAAGATCACCTTCTCATAGAAGGACCTGCCCGGTCATGAAGACCCATTCTGCGACGCGCTGGTCATCCAGACAGCCATCGAGAACTTCACCGTCTCGCGAATCATGGTGGACAACGGGAGCTCGGTCAATGTTATTTTCAAGAAGGCGTTCGACGGGATGCAGGTAGAGCCCAGGAGGGTGTTGGCCTCGGATGGCCCGCTGTTCAGATTCTTAGGAGAAAGGAAAGAAGTAGAAGGGGGAGTAGGACTTCATGTGACCCTGGGAGGGCAGTCCCGGAACTGCCACTTTGTGATAGTGGACGCCCCTAGTAGCTATAGCGCCATCTTCGGACGGCCTCTTATCAGCGCGTTCTGATGTGTCCCGTCCACTTTCCATCAATGCCTCAAGTTCAGCATGGGGGGAATCCAGGTCAGGGTCAGGGGAGATCCCAAGGTGGCGAGGCAAAGCTATGTGACCGCCGTCAACACCATCTCTTGGATGGATGAGGCGGAGGAGTGGGATAAGGTAATGGAAGAAGTGGCCGCGACGGAAGAGATAGAGGAAGAAGTTGTTCGTGCCCAGGAAGGGGTCAGTGAGGGACCCAGGGCGGGGGATGAAGAAGGAGAGCGGGGAGAAGATGAGGCCCCAGGGGAAGGGGCGGAGGAGCTAATGGAGGTAGGAGAGGAAGGGAGAAGAGAAGTAGTTCATACCCAGGAAGGGGTAGGCGAAAGTCTCGGGGCGGGGCAGAAAGAGGGAGAGAAAGAAGAGGAGCAGGGCCCCTGGGGGGAGCAGTCCAGGCTGGAGACTGTAGAAGAAGTGGTGGAGGTGGAGATCACCACCAAGGCCGGGACGATCGAGAAGATCAAGATCAACGGGGAGCTCAGCACGGAGGATCGGGCGAAGATCTTGGCTTGCGTCCAGGACAATGTGGACGTCTTCGCATGGAGCGCTGCAGAAATGATGGGAATCGACGCGGATGTGGCGTGTCATCGCCTCAACCTCGATCCCGGCGCTCGCCCCATCTGCCAGAAGAGGAGGTCTATGGCGGACAAGCTGGAGGTGCCCATCCGGGAGGAGGTGAACAAGCTCCTCAAAGCTGGCTTTGTATCGGAGATCCAGTACCCAGGCTGGGTCTCCAATGTTGTGATGGTAACCAAGAGAGAGGGTAAGTGGAGAATATGTATGGATTTTTCCTTGCTTAATAAATCATGCCCCAAGGACTGTTATCCCTTGCCTAGAATCGACGCGCTGGTTGATTCAGACGTCGGTTTTTCTGTGATGTCTTTTTTAGATGCTTTTTCAGGTTATCACCAGATCCACATGCACCCTCCCGACATTAAAGATGTGTCCTTCATCACCGGGGATGGGTGCTATTGTTACAAAATGATGCCATTTGGTTTAAAGAACTTAGGGGCCACCTATCAGCGTATAATGTATAGGGTGTTTCGCGAGCAGAAAGGGAGGAATTTGGAGGTCTATGTGGATGACCTAATGATCAAGAGTCAAAATCTCGAGTCCCATCTCAGTGACCTCGAAGAGACTTTTGAAACCTTGAGAAAGTTTAAAATGAGGCTTAACCCCTTCAAGTGTGTCTTCGGGGCCAGTCGAGGGAAGTTCTTGGGTCATTTGCTTACCCCTCTTGGAGTGGAGCCTAATCCAGACAAGGTAAAGGCGATCCTTGAGTTGAGATCTCCACGAAGTGCGAAAGAGGTCCAACGTTTGACAGGGAAGTTAGCCGGGCTGAGCAGGTTCCTTTCCAAGGCAGGAGAAAAATGTTCTTCCTTCTTCAAGGTATTAAGGGGTAACCAAAAATTCGAATGGACTCCCGAGTGCGAAAAGGCTTTTCAAGCGCTAAAGGAACAACTGACCCAGGCCCCATTATTACAAGGGCCGAGACAAGGGGAAGACCTATACCTGTACTTGGGGGTAGGCTCGGAAGCGGTTAGCTCAGTATTGGTTCGAGAGGAGGGGAAGAGACAACTCCACATTCACTACGTCAGCAGGGTACTCAGGAAGGCCGAACTCAGATATCCTATCCTCGAAAAGTTAGCGTTTGCCTTGGTAGTGTCGGCCAGGCGGCTCAGACCTTACTTTCAGGCACACTCAATCAAAGTGGTGACTGACCACCCCCTTCGTGGCATCATGGAAGGGGTAGAGCACTCTGGGAGGTTGGCAAAGTGGGCGGTAGAATTGAGTGAGTTCAATGTCTCCTACGTGCCCAGGGTATCCATAAAGGCACAGGCGGTGGCGGATTTCATGGACGATTACGTGACCGAGTTAGAGGAATCCGAAATACCCCACCCGGTGGCTTGGAAGATGCTGGTCGATGGTGCGTCGGGAAAGCATTCCTTCGGAGGAGGGGTGGTGTTGGTGAGTCCCCAAGGAACCAGGATAGAGCAAGCTATAAACATCCATTTCCCCCTCACTAACAACCAAGCCGAGTACGAGGCCGTGGTAGCAGGCCTCCGCCTGGCACAAGAATTGGGGGTGCAGGACGTGGAGGTCTCGACGAACTCCATGGTGGTGGCATGCCAGATCGGGGGGGGGGGGGGGAATTCGAAGTCAAAGAACCAACTCTCCAACGGTACCTGGAGAAGGTTAAAGGGATAGTGGGACAGTTTTGCACCTTCTCCATCAGACACATCCCAAGAGGAGAAAGTGCCCAGGCGGACCTCCTAGCCAAGTTCGGTCCCCGGGCCGGGGGAACGGTGTCGGAGCTCTTCCGACCCTCCATCGAGGTGGGGGAGGTGATGGAAGTGGACCAGCGGGTGTCGTGGATGGATCCCTTCATCGCCTACTTGACAACGGGGAAGTTCCCCGAGGAAGAGGCAGACAAGCGCCGACTCAGGTATAAATCAGCTTACTACTCCTTGCATGCAGGGGTACTGTATAGAAAGACCATCTCGGGGCTCCTGGACCGTTGTGTCTCGGAGGAGGAAGTCCCGAGGGTCCTGGAGGAGATTCACTCGGGAGAATGTGACAGCCACTCAGGAAGCAGGACTCTGGAAGCAAGAGTTCTGAGGCAAGGCTACTTTTGGCCCACCCTCAGCAAGGATGCGATCGAGTTCTCCAGGAGGTGCCCCAAGTGCCAACTCTACGCTCCTCTGCAACTCCTCCCAGCTCAGAGGCTAAGAACGATCACGGCCCCTTGGCCATTTGCAATATGGGGACTAGACCTGGTGGGACCTTTCCCCCAGGCAAGCAGTCAACGGAGGTTCTTGCTAGTGATGATCGATTACTTCTCCAAGTGGATCGAGGCGAAGGCACTGGCCAAGGTAACCTCCCAAGTGGTAAAGAATTTCATTTGGGGTGAGATTATTTGCAGGCACGGGCTTCCCCTAGCCGTTGTCACGGATAACGGGCCGCAGTTCGCCTGTGATGAGTTCGTTAGTTTCTGTACTCAGCTCGGCGTAGATCTCAGGTTCGCATCGGTCCACCACCCAAGGAGCAATGATCAAGTGGAGGCGGCGATCAAAATTATAGTAAACCTCCTCAAGAAGAAGATCGAGAACCTTAGAGGGAGTTGGGTGGAGCAACTTCCCTCGGTCCTCTGGGCACTGAGGACCACCCCAAACACAGCTACCGGGGAGACCCCCTTCAAGCTGTCCCACGGATCCGAGGCTGTCCTCCCGGTTGAGTTTGAAGTCAAGACACCTAGGGTGGTCGCCGCAGGGGAAGGAGGTGAAGAATGGAGAGCGAACAACGAAGAAGGCCAAAGATTGTCTTCGGATCTAGTGGAGGAACTCCGAGACCTGGACACCGTTAGGCAGGAGGAAGTGAAAAGGCGGATGGCCAAGTACTTTGACAAATATATCCGAGTAAAAGTTTTCCAGAAGGGGGAATTGGTGCTAAAGAAGGTTGATGCGGCCGGAAGGGGGGGGGGGCACGGTAGGTAAGCTCAATCCCAACTGGGAGGGCCCATATATTGTAAGTAAAGTGCTAAAGTCAGGAGGGTACCACCTCCGGGATGTGGAAGGGGTACCCCTCGGCCGGGCCAGAAGTGGGGATGACTTGAAACGTTTTTATCCATGAAGTTCCTTTTCTATACCCGTTCTAATATATTATTTCTCATGTGCCGTTTCTTCAACTATGGGTTCGAGGTTCACAAATTCTCTTACGCTGGATTGCCCCGGACGATCCCGCTGCCGAGCTCTCACTAGCTGGTGGGTCAGGTTGATCTCGCAGAGAGGCTGGCGAGGTTGACAGGATCTTTTATGATGGATTGCCCCGGACGATCCCGCTGCCGGGCTCTCACTAGCCGGTGGGTCAGGTTGATCTCGCGGAGAGGCTGGCGAGGTTGACAGGTTCTTTTACGATGGATTGCCCCGGACGATCCTGCTGCCGGGCTCTCGCTAGCCGGTGGGTCAGTTGGATCTCGCGGAGAGGCTGGCGAGGTTGACAGGTTCTTTTACACTGGATTGCCCCGGACGATCCCGCTGCCGGGTTCTCACTAGTCGGTGGGTCAGGTTGATCTCGCGGAGAGGCTGGCGAGGTTGACAGGATCTTTTATGCTGGATTGCCCCGGACGATCCCGCTGCCGGGCTCTCACTAGCCGGTGGGTCAGGTTGATCTCGCGGAGAGGCTTGGCGAGGTTGACAGGTTCTTTTACGCTGGATTGCCCCGGACGATCCCGCTGCCGGGTTCTCACTAGTCGGTGGGTCAGGTTGATCTCGCAGAGAGGCTGGCGAGGTTGACAGGATCTTTTATGCTGGATTGCCCCGGACAATCCCGCTGCCGGGCTCTCACTAGCTGGTGGGTCAGGTTGATCTCGCAGAGAGGCTGGCGAGGTTGACAGGTTCTTTTATGTTGGATTGCCCCGGACGATCCCGCTGCCGGGCTCTCACTAGCCGGTGGGTCAGGTGGATCTCGCGGAGAGGCTGGCGAGGTTGACGAGATCTTTTATGCTAGATTGCCCCGTACTATCCCGCTGCCGGGCTCTCACTAGCCGGTGGGTCAGGTTGATCTCGCGGAGAGGCTGGCGAGGTTGACAGGTTCTTTTACGCTGGATTGCCCCGGATGATCCCGCTGCCGGGCTTTCACTAGCCGGTAGGTCAGGTTGATCTCGCAGAGAGGCTTGGCGAGGTTGACGGGATCTTTTATGCTGGATTGCCCCAGACGATCCCGCTGTCGGGCTCTCACTATCCGGTGGGTCAGGTTGATCTCGCGGAGAGGCTAGCGAGGTTGACCGGATCTTTTATGCTGGATTGCCCCGGATGATCCCGCTGTCGGGCTCTCACTAGCCTGTGGGTCAGGTGGATCTCGCGGAGAGGCTGGCGAGGTTGACAGATTCTTTTATGCTGGATTGCCCCGGACGATCCAGCTGCCGAGCTCTCACTAGTCGGTGGGTCAGGTTGATCTCGCGGAGAGGCTGGCGAGGTTGACAGGATATTTTATGCTGGATTGCCCCGGACGATCCTGCTGCCGGGCTCTCACTAGCCGGTTGGTCAGGTTGATCTCGCGGAGAGGCTGGCGAGGTTGACAGGTTCTTTTACGCTGGATTGCCCCGGACGATCCCGCTGCCGGGCTCTCGCTAGCCGCTGGGTCAGGTGGATCTCGCGGAGAGGCTGGCGAGGTTCACGAATTCTTTTATGCTGGATTACCCCGCACGATCCCGCTGCAGGGCTCTCACGAGCCGGTGGGTCAGGCTGATCTCGCGGAGAGGCTAGCGAGGAAAGGGAGTTTGATCCTTAAGGCAGTTCCGAAGTGAGGATAACTTCTCGTTTTGGCGAGAGGGTGGGACCTCGGTACCAGATAATAAGGAGAAAAGAGGGTTTTGTCCTTAAGAAATATGGTCGAAAATTTAGGGTAACTTCTCGCTGGGCGAGGAACGGAATTCTCGGCATATATAAAATAAGCGAAACGGCAAGGATCGAGTACTATACACAAACTAGCGGATAAAAATGTAACCAAAGAAAATACCAAGCAAGAAAGAAGTGCACAAAATTTCCATTCAATGTAAGAGTTTAGTTACATTGGGCGGCGATCTCGCCAGCCCCAAAAAATATACATTAAAACAAAATGAAAATTTCCTCCTAAGCCTCGCTCAGAAACTCCTCGTCGTCGCTATCCTTCACCGGCGGGAGCGGCTTGAAGAGCTCCGGGATGATATCCTCGACTGTCACCCTCTCGGCCTCGGCAACCAACAGTCCAGCTCCTTTCATGGCCTGAAAGACGAAACGAGCCGCATTCGTCGACTCTACGCAGAGCGCCTCGTCGCGGTCTCGCCTCTCTTCCTTTAAACGGTGGGGAGAAGGTGGAACGGCGGCACGAGCAAGGTCGCGGTTGAGTGCCTTCAGCCCGGCGACCTCGCCCTCCAGGCTCAGGACCCGAGCATCCGAAAGCCTGGCCATCTCGGCATCCTGCGAACAAGAAACACGTAAGACAAGACAAGCTGGGGAGAAAGGAGATGCTATAGGTAAATGACTCACCACCCCGGTCTCGGCGGCAGCTAGCTCTTCCTTCAACTCGTTGACTTTCGCCTGGGAGGCCTTGTAGGCCTCGGCAAGCTCAGCATACTCGCGCTCCAGCTGCAGGCATCTTCTCCCCGTCATGTGGGCGAGCTCCATAGCCCGCAACTGGGACCTCGTGCTTTCATAGGCGAGGCCCCTCGCAGTTTCTTCCTTATAAGCCGTGGCATCCTCACGACCATACATGATGAAGGAGAAGTTGAAGGCGTGGGAGGTCGCGACGTCTTTCTCCACCCAAGTGGGAAGTATGGAGGAGACGTCGATCCGGTTGACCTCTTCTCTCCAGTGCACTAGGCGCTCGCCGGTTTCATCCCGGGCTCGCTCGCCAAGGCCGAAGTGCAGGTGGTTCGACGGAAGGGGCGGTGCCGAGGTCCTGGCAGTGACCTCGACTGGCTCCTCGGCTTCTAGATCCTCGGGGAGCGCGGAAGTTCCGACCTCGCGACCCGAGAGCTCGGCAGGGCGCTTCCCCTTCACGGAAGCGCGCGAGCTCTCGCCCTTCTTGGGTTTCTTTGGAGTTGTCTGGCGGGAAGGTTTGCTACTCGGGGCCTCCGCCCTCTTCTTGGAAGTGGTAGCGGTCGCGGGAGTAACCTCTCGGCACGCCGCCGCCCACATGGTAGCGAGGGCGAGGTCGGCAGAGGGCTTTATGTTACTCGTATAAGGAGGGTGGAGGGGGATGTCTCGCTCACCTGACAAAAGTTATGTTAGGAAGAATGCCAAAAATTAAAAAGAACGAGTGGTGGGGCGAGATCCTTACCTTCCCTGGGGAGCACCGGTGGTAGCTTGTCGACGTTGCGGCGGAGATGGCACGTCTCGAAGTTCTTCTGGAAGAACTGGTAGAGGTCGGCATCGGTGCCGCCGAGAACTGGAGGGCGGTAGACGCTATCGTTGTATTGGACAGGAGAGACAGGGATGTTGCCGAAGTTCCCCTTCACGAGGAGGAACTTCTGAGCCCAGAAGTGGGCCTTGTTGACGGTCTCGACGACCTTGCACCCCGAGCCTACAAAGTAGACGGTACCCTCTGAGTAGGCGCGGAAGGAGAATAGTTTCCGGAAGACCGGGAGGCTAAACTCGATGCGCTCCTCGCGCAGGAAGCAGGCGAAACCCACGATCACCGCCATCGCATTGGGGGTGAGTTGGGCGAGGACTACTCCATAGTGCCGGAGCACCTGGAAAACCACAAACAATGAGAACTATTGCGAGCGAGACTAATCCTGCGAGAAAAATGAAGAGGAAAAGGGAATGTACCTGGCGAATCTCGGGCCAGAGGGGAAGTCGCAGGCCCACCGCGAAATGTGCGATAGGGATGTGGATCTCATCGGGTCGGAGGGTGTTAATCACCTCATCCTCCCCCGGGCGGCGAGCTGTGAACTCGGGGGCGGGGGGGGGGGGGGGGGGGGGGGGGGGGGGACGAAGTCGGCCAGGGAGGTTAGGTATTTGTCCTCGCTCATGTTGCTGCAGAAGAACTCGTGTTCGCAGAAAGCCCAGGCGCATTTTAACCTACCTTCGCCCTCGCGGTCGTCCTTCCCAGTTTTCACCATCTTTAGTACCTTCGAGAATTAGAAGGGAGGAATGCGAGAGCTGATGGGCGAGAGCTCTGCAGCTGAGAGGAAGGAATGGTCTGAGGGAGGGGGTAGATAAACGGCATTAATGAGAAGCTATTTATAGGAAAATGAAAATGGCGGGAAGAAGCCCAAGCGCCGGAAGGTACGATTAGTCAAAATGTCACATCACGATAAAGCGCGAAAACAAAAGTCATTCCGCCAATGACCGGTGAGCGAGATCAATCTGCAGGGTTAGTCCAAATAAACGATTCGCGAGTAGAAACAGTACTCACAAACAAAAATAGGATAAAGGATAGGCAGCAGTATAGAAGCCGCAAGCAATAGCACATTTAATAATTGTTCACAGCTCTTAGCGAGCGAAAACTAATAGAGGCCACAGCCATGCGAGATTGTTCAGAGTAATAATATAAAATAGCGGAAATGTTTCACGAAGGAAAAACAAAGGGCGCGAGATCAGTAAGGCAGCCACTGCCACCTGCCGCCGCCTCGCGGTCCCGTCCTCGGCGGCCTCCTGGGGTTGTGGAATTCAGCAGCAGCGCGGGAGTCGCGATCGATCAGGTGGGCGAAATCTCTGATCCTCGCTATGAGCATCTCCTCGGAGGTCTCAGACTCATCAGGGTCGCGAGGCATCGCAGCGCGAAGTTTATCGCACTCGTCCATCAGCGAGGCATATCTCTCCTCGGCAGCCCGCCTATCCACTCTCGCCCGAATGTTGAGGTCCTGCAGCATCTGGTTTTGTTTTTGGAATAACTCCGCGGTCCGCTGTTTTATCACCTCAGGTTCTCGCGAATCGCCCAGGAAGTCCTCCACCTGCTCAGGAAAGGGAGACATTTCCTCATCCCCGAGTTCAGAGTCGGTGTGTTGGCTCTCGCAGTCCGCTGAAAGGGTTGTACGCGAGGTTAGGAGGGAAAAATATCAGGGTAAAATAGCAGAGACGCGAGAAGGCTTACCCGGGGGAGGGTGAAAAGAACCAGGCGGAGGATCGAAGGCGGTGCCATAGTAAGGGATGTGAGTCTTCCCCTTTCCAGGGGGTATTTCTCCGTACCTACAAGGGGACTTTTCGGCCGGCGCGAGCCGCCAGAGTCCTCATTGGCGAGAAGGTTAAAGTTCGGTGCAGGGAGGGTCGCGTCCAGGAGTTTAGGGGAAGGAGTTCACTGATCCTTTCGCCTCGGGCTCGCAGGAGGCCGAACTGAAGAAGGAAAATAAAGAGGTAAGAGACATCAACAGGTAACATGATTAAAGCAAAATTGGCGAGGTCAAATAATGTACCGTCAGGATTCTCGCCAATGGTATTCACATTCTCCCGAGGAGTAGAGGGGGGTTCGTTCAAAGGTCCGCCGGCGTCTTCGTTGGTCTTAATGACCTGCAGAGGCGAAGCTTACAAACAATAATCAAGTAGTCTCGCGAGACAAGTAATCCTTACCTTGTCAACGGATTTGTCGCTAGGGGGAGACTCCAGGTCGACAGTATCGTCTCCCAGTCGGCGAGCGGCCTTCGCCTTATTCGTTTTCGGCACGGGGGAGGGGGATGGGCGACTCATCCACACCGGGGGCTTCATCATCATCGACACCTCGCGAACCTTGGAAGCTTTCAGGCGAGCCTCCATTTCCTTGGAGAGAGGCATTGGAAGATAGCTACAGTAAGGAGGAGAATAAAGGAGAAAAGAAAGTGAAGACGCCCTTCAGTTCAAGTGGTATTTATAGCCTAACGGTGGGACCCACAGAGAGATTCCCGACAGGACAGCTGTCGTCAGGCAAACGCCCAGGGTTGGACGATTCTTTGCGAGCTTTGGATAACCTCGCAAAGAGCGGGGATTGTGTACTACCCGGGGTTCGCCTGGCTCCTCCCAGGGATCTCACAGAACATCAATAGTTCTCGGCAGCCGGGGCGAGGCGAGATCAGTGGCTTGATGTCGCTCTCTCCAAGCTCGGCAGGAGGGCCTCATTCCCAAGGTTCAGCGAGACCCTCGAGGTCGTAGAGACATCAGGGTCTCGCGCATACACATTGGCGAGACCAGGAGGGCGAGCAGTCCTCGCAGACCCCTCTTCCATGAGTCTGGAAGTTAGAATTACCCCTTCGCCCCTGAGGGTCTGCCAATAGCCACCCCGGACAGCGGAGTTTGGCTGTTAGCAGACCAAGTTGGGGTGCGGATAGTAAAATCAAGAGGCAGATTCCTGCTATTTGCAGGCCAGATCAGAAAATCTATAAATAGGATCCAAAGGGCACCTTTGGAGGGAGGTTCTTCTTCTTTGGGAGCTTCTCTCTCCTCAGGCCATCCTTGAGCTCTCCAAGGTGCCCAGGCTTCAGCTCTTGGCTTGGGAGGGGAAGCGCTCTAAAGATCTTCCGGGTGTGTAGTGGGTCCTCCTAGCTGAGCCTAAGGATCAGTGTCCAACTCCGAGGCTCCGGTTTGTTCTCTCGCGAGATTAGTAAGTGCCAGTCGCCCCCCAACCCGTTGGGGGCCCCGAACCCCACAGAAACCGAGAAATCGGTTTCAACAATTACACTTAAGTTATTGTAGATGACTTCTTAAGATTCACTTGGGTGTTCTTTCTCAGGAACAAGTCTGACACCTTCAGTGTTCTGACAGACTTTCTCAGGTCCATCAAGATTGAGTACTCTACTCTAGTTGCATTGATCAGAAGTGATCATTGCACTGAGTTTGAATCTCCTCTGATGAGAGAATTCTGTGGAAAAGAAGGGATCAGGCAATGTTTCTATGCTCCTAGAACTCCTCAACAAAATGGGGTAGCTGAAAGGAAAAATAGAACATTACTAGAATCAGCAACTACATTGCTTGCTGATGCTCCCTTGCCACTCTCTTTTTGGGCAGAGGCAGTGAACATAGCAAATTATGTGTTAAACAGGGGTCTGATACACAAACTTAGGGGTAAAAATGATGGCGACGATGGCCCTCAACATGAAGATGTTGGTAACGGTACACCTACGGCAGATGACACACTTACAGATGAAGGCGACACGCCTACCAAGGATTTACGCCATCGCCGTCGCGGCGACATTGATGCACGCCGTTACAATCTCCGCCCGAGGCGCAAACAAAATAATTAATAATTATAATAGTTTTATTATAATTATTAATTTTATCTTCTTTATATTTTATTGCACTTTAATGTTTTAATTTTTGGTTATGTTTAATTTCTGGACTGCGTTTAGTCAAAACTGTGGCAAAGCCTATAAAAGGCCATGTTGTAATATTTTTTTTATTAATTTTGATGAAGAGAACTTGAAAACCATAATCCCTCTCTTAATCCATCCCTCTCTCTCTTGTGGCCCCCCTCTCTTTCCCTCTCTCTAAGTTTCGGCCAAGGAGGCCGCCCCCTCCTCTCCTCCTCCTCTAGTCGCCAGCCTCCCTCTCCTCTAGGAGATCCAACTCTCCTCTCCCCTCTAGCCTCTCCATCTACAAAATATTCTCTACCACCTTTTCTATTTGCTATACTAAGAAGGCTCTCCATCTCCTACGGATTCCTGTAAGGGATCTAAGTGATATTCGGTGGACCTTGGTGGCGGTAAAGCGAAGACGACGAACAGATTCCTCTCCAAACAACGCGCTTTCGGTGGATCCGTAGAAGAACGGACGGGTGAGTGCATGCTTGAGGCCAATCCAATCTCAAGCGGGTAATGAACAATCCACCTGTGTGACTTCTCTTCTTGATTTATCTTGTGGTGGATTTCTGTGGTGTGATCTTCGAATCACCGAAATTTTATGTGGGTTTTCTTCATATTGAAATTTTGCATTTCATCCTTTATTTTTAATTTTCGAAGGGGTTTGGCGAGCCCCACTTTTTGTTGGGAGAGATCAACCATTTCTGAATCGATATTTTTTGGTGGATCTCTTTTGGTACAACGCATAGCTTGATCGGATCGGGTGGGTCCATTTAGCCGGAGCGAATATTGGCCTATAGCCTCTATTCAATCTCTAGCGGATTGGCTAACCGTCGGGCCGAACTAAAAATTGATAAAATTGCATTTAAGTTTTGCTGCGTTCTCCGTCACGTGCATAGTAATCGTGATATGTCGGGTAGGGTAGTGAATTAGTTTGTAGCGTCCGCGTTGGAGGGTGATCCCTGCATCAATTTGGTATCAGAGCCAGGTTCACGTTGATTTCTTAATTGACGCCTTCCTACAAATATCTTAGTTCGCCGACACTCACAACCGTCACACGCTAGCATTGTCAAAATCTCAAAATTTTCAAACTGTGGTCTGCGTTTAGCGGCCTAAATCTGTTATTTTTCTGCAAAAAAATCAAGATTTTTTTTTAACATTCTACATATTTTTTCTTGTTAGAAAATAAAAAAAAATATTTTATCCTAGTTATTAGGCACAAAGAAAAAAATTCATCTGTTATAAAATTTTTCTGGTAAGAAATGTTTTGGTCTACGTTGTATGCGTACGAGACTTGGCACGGAGTATCCTACATCCTCTTCTCAAATGACGGACGAACGGGACTCGGGTCACGGTCCAACGACTATTGATGAACTCCGTCAGGAGTTCAATGATCAGTTGACGAACATCCGAGAGATGCTACACGAGATTCGGCTAGCCCAAAGGGCACCACAGGATCATGCTGCCCACCAACACGCAGGGGAAACCATTAACGTTAATCATATTCCTGAACCTGTCCCCCCAAACCATGCAGCCCGCCAACATGCTGAAGGGAACATTGACCCTCATGGTAACCCCGAATAGGCCCCACGAGCACCGCACAGATTTGATATCACTAGGGCCATCCAGATCAAACCACCATCTTATGATGGGTTGGGTGACCCCCAAGTTTTCTTGGATTGGGTTACGGAGATAGAATGCTACTTTCAGTGGCACAATTTGACTGACGAGGATAAGGTGAGCGTGGCGCGTATGAAGTTGTTGGGTCGAGCCAAGTCATACTGGCTGAATGAGGAGCGGTGTTTAGGTGCGAGGGATGGTTTACCTCCCATTGGTTGGGTGGGCATGAAAGCCTTATTGACTAACCAGTATGTCCCGACGTATCATCGAACACAAATGAATGATGAGTTAGCCTCCCTTCGGCAAGGGAACCGCTCAGTCGTGGAGTACATGGGGAACCTGAAAGACATGATGGTTAGATGTGACGTTAAGGAGATGCCCGAGGTTACCCTCTCCCAGTTCCGCAAGGGACTTAGCCCCGAAATTCAGGGAAAGCTCCTTCGCTATCGTCACACTGATTTGAACACAACGTATAACGCCGCATTAGACATTGTGAAAGTATCTAGTTGCGGCCTAAATCACCTAGAGGTGGGTGAATAGGTGGATTCTATGTCTTTACGAGGAATTAAAAATATAACATAGAAATACACACAATATAGCACAGCACAGACACAAGGATTTTATAGAGGTTCCCCGATGTGGGTAGTCCTCTCTCTCGCCTCGCCTATCTAGCAATTCGAGGCTAGACTCGGCTACTTCACCAATCTCAGATTAAAAATAATCTTACACCTCGGAGTCAAAACTCCTACAACTCGGAGTACAACAACTCCTACAACTCGGAGTACACCACTCCTACAACTCAGAGTAAAACAACTCCTATAACTCAATCCTCAAACAAGGATCTACACAAAAACTCGGAAGCAAGCATCCTACAAGATATATGATATGGTTCTTACAACAACAGTAAATTGAAAAACAATCTTCTTAAACTTCTGATGAAGTTCTTCTTCAGATCTTGAGAGATAGATTTCTTCTTCTTAGCAATAAACTTCAGTTCTTTGAAAATGAAGAATGAAGAAATCTTGAAGACGATTTGAAACTAGATCTGAGAACTTGAATCGACTTGATCAATAGAAGACGAGAGCTGATCAGTAGATCTTGATCTTGACGATTGAACTTTTGAAGTCGAATCACAAATCGTTGGCTTTGACGGAGACGAAATGTTTGCGCAAGAAAAGTCGGTCGTCAGTCGTAGTTTGCGAGAGATTTTTCAATTCATGATTAGGGTTATCTCAAAATAATCCTTAGGTACTTATAGGGTCTTCTTCCAACGGTCATAAGCGCGAATTAGGGATCTAGCTCCACGTGTACTGTACATGGGAAATGCCCAAAAGTTTATGTCGTCGAATTGAACCGGAAACTACCTACAGACCGATTCGGCGAAATGGATTAACCGAATGGCATTAACCGAATTTATCGGTTAAACCATATAGTCGAATTCGGCAGTTCTAGGATTCGACTAAACAGATTCACCGAATTTCATTAGTCGAATTCGACTATTCTTATACTTAGAAAAATAAACCTTTCGGACAAGGATTAGCCGAATTCGGTTATATCCATTCAAACCATATAGTCGAATTCGACTATATGTTCTTAAAGGATTTAATCGAATTTTACTTAAGTACTTTTCCTTTCTCAAATGATTCCATCATCGGCTCCAGTCCTTCTTCTCTAGCACTTTGTAAATGAAGTACATCCCACTAGAGAGATTTCACATGAGCCAACACTTTGGTCTATACAATGAGGGATTACATTGCACAGGCCTGTGTTTGATGACTCATTGAAACCTGACATTGGTTTGTACTTAGAGTGCAATAACCTGTCACATCACAGCTAAAGTGCATAATCAAATACAGTTACAATTCGTCTTAGTTTGAAGGGGACTTCTTCAAATCAGGGCTATTGTGGATACAATACCCAACACATTGAAAAGCATCTAGCCCACAAATCTAAGTCGCGTTCGTTTCAGAAGAGTAAGTCCATCTTAGGACCTCCTCCGTTAGCTATGAAAGATAAAGAGAAGTTTCGATCCACTGATTCAAACTCCATCGCAATTACAGCTAGGAATATGCGTAATCCGTCCGGCGAACGTGTGCCCGTAGGTCAGATTAGCAAAATGAACGCTTCTTGTTTTAGCTGTGGAGTTCTAGGGCACTATGCTAGTGAATGCCCCACTAAGGCCAAGCCCTTAGCTTTGTTGGATACTGCTGACGATTCCGCCGAGCTCGAATATGAAGCCGGTGATGACTCCTATTTGGAGGGAGTGCCGAGTGATCTAGATGATGACACCAACATGTTGGTGATGCGTTGTATTTTCGCCACCCCATGTGCATTTGATGATTGGAATCGGACAAACATATTTTCGTTAAACATTAAGAGCGGCGAGAAGTGGTGCAAGTTAATCATCGATAGCGGTAGTTGCATGAACGTGATTTCGGAGACTGCGGTGACCAGGATGAAATTGGCCACTGACCCGCACCCTCACCCTTATAAAGTGGCATGGGTTAATAACATCCCTTCTGGTTGCGCGGCGTTATTTGGTACCGCTGACCATCAAAACCTATTCGGAGAAGGTTTGGTGTGACGTCATCCCTATGGATGCCTGTCACGTGTTTCTAGGATGCCCGTGGATTTATGACCATGACATTACCCACTTCGGGCGAGCCAACACCTACGAGTTCAAGTTTAATGGCAAGACCATTACATTGAAGCCTACTCCACCTAAGGACCCTTCGAGCACCTCGAAAGACACAATTGTGCCTGTAGAGAAGAAGACCTTAAGTTTGATTGGTAAGAAAGAGTTCGCACGACAGACATTTTTGGATGGTGTCCTTTATGCCTTAGTTTGCCTACAAATCAAGGAAGACGTGCCTTCGGTTGATAGTTTACCACCCGCCCTGCGGAACATGTTAGAAGAATTTAAGGATGTCTAGCCGGAAGAGCTACCCCCTACGTTACCACCGTTACGAGACATCCAGCATGTGATAGATCTTATTCCATGTTCCTCGTTACCCAATATGCCTCACTATCGGTTAAATCCGTCTGCACATTTAGAGCTCCAAACTCAAATTTCGGATTTGTTACAAAAAAGATTTATTCGTCATAGTAAGAGTCCGTGTGCCGTTCTGGCTTTGCTAGCGCCTAAGAAAGACGGCTCGTGGAGGATGTGTGTCGATAGTAGAGCCATTAATAAAATCACAATTAAATATCGGTTTCCCATCCCGCGTTTGGACGACTTGTTGGACATGTTAGCCGGAGCCACGATCTTTTCTAAATTGGACCTTAGGAGTGGCTACCACCAGATTAGAATCTGGGAGGGAGATAAGTGGAAGACTGCTTTTAAATCTAAAGAGGGGCTCTATGAGTGGTTATTGATGCCGTTTGGATTATCCAATGCCCCTAGTACATTCTCGAGGATGATGCACACGTCTTCCAACCCCACATGGGAAAATTTATTGTGGTATATTTTGACGATATTCTCATTTTTAGCACGTCTACCCTTGATCACGAATCGCACTTGAGGACTATCCTAGAGACGTCGCACGCTGAAAAATTATTCGTTAATATAAAAAAATGTACGTTCTATGTTACGTCCGTAGAGTTCCTCGGGTGTATAATGAGTTCAGAAGGCATACATGTGGACCCTAAGAAGGTCCAAGCCATTAGAGATTGGCCTGAACCCACTAACATTAGGGACGTTAGGAGTTTCCATGGATTAGCCACCTTTTATCGCCGATTAATTCGCGACTTTAGTAGAATCATGGCACCGATCACCGAGTGTATGAAAAAAGGGGAATTCACTTGGACGAAATCGGCCACTCACGCGTTCCAAATGATTAAAACTAAGATGTCAGAATCCCACTATTGCGGTTGGCGAACTTTAATAAGGTTTTTGAATTATCTTGTGACGCGTTGGGGATCGGGATTGGAGGCGTGTTAAGTCAGGAGGGTCATCCAGTTGGGTATTTTAGTGAGAAATTGGCGGGTCCAAAATTGAATTATTCGAATTATGACAGTGAGTTCTATGTCGTGATACGTTTCCTCCAACATTGGCGGCACTACCTTCTCTCGAAGGAGTTTGTCATCCAATCCGATCATGAGGCCTTAAGGTTTGTCAACTCCTAAAGCAAGGTCAGCACCCGACGTGCTAAGTGGGTCTCCTATCTCCAAGAGTACTCTTTTATTATCAAGCATCTTAAGGGAACCCTTAACCGAGTGGCGGACGACCTTAGTCGCGTCTCCTTGTTATTGACCGCGTTAGAAGTGATGGTCATAGGATTTGAACGTATTAAGGATGAGTATGTCAATTGCCCGGACTTCAAGGAGATATATCTTTCCGCTCTAGGCGATGTGCCTATGACCATTTCCGCGTATTATATTCATGACGGCTACCTATTTAGGCATGCCAAGCTTTGTATCCCTCGCTCGTCCCTTCGCCATTTCATCGTGTGGGAGTTGCATAGTGGTGGTCTAGGTCATTTTGGATGTGACAAAACCACCACGTTAGTGGAGGACAAGTTTTTTTGGCCGGGCCTTAAGTCTACGGTGCATATGATTGTGAGCAGTTGTCGGACGTGCCAGTTGGCTAAGGGAAACAAAACAAATGCGGGGCTTTATACTCCTCTCCCGATTCCTTCCGTACCTTGGGAGGATATTAGTATGGATTTCATTCTGGGTCTTCCGGTCACTTTTCGTCGCAACGATTCCATTCTGGTGGTCGTTGTTTGATTTTCCAAAATGGCGTATTTTATTGCGGGTAATAAAACCGACGATGCATCTCATGTCGCTAAGTTATTTTTTAAGGAAGTCCTTGGGCATCGGGGTGTTCCTAAGTCAATAGTCACCGATCGGGATGTGAAATTCACTAGTTATTTCTGGAAGACCTTGTGGCGAATCATGGGCAATAAGCTCTTGTTTTCCTCATCCTACCATCCACAAATGGATGGGCAAATGGAGGTAGTGAATTGGAGTTTGGGTAGTTTACTACGATGTCTCGTTGGTGACCATATGGGTACGTGGGACCTCATCCTTCCCCATGCACAATTGGCCTACAATAATTCTAAAAATAGTTCCACCGGGTTATCCCCAAATGAGATCGTGCACGGCTATAAGGCCCCTGTGCAACTTGACTTAGTTCTGTTACCTCCATCTTACAAGTTGAGTCAATTTGCACAGGATTTTGCCGCTCATGTTCATGAATTACATAAACCCATGAAGGACACACTCGATACTCAATACGCGTCTTATCAATTGCACGCTAACGTACATAGGAGGGCATCCCACTTGAAAGTTGGAGATTTGTTTATGGTGCGTCTTGTCCCTGAACGGATCCCTTCGGGCGCCATAAAGAAATTGGCTAATCGGCAAGCGGGCCCATTTTGAATTTTAAAAAAACTTGGAGAAAATGTTTTTCTTTTGGAGTTACCCACTGATTGGGGAATCTCCCCTATTTTCAATGTTTCGGATTTAATGCCTATGTTTCTCCACCACTTGATTTATCTGTCTGCCCATTTGGTTCCACTTCTTTGTCTATTGGGGTTGGGGGTGAGGTTATGCCCGGATCGCTCTCTTCTTCGGTCCCCACTGGAGGTACGTTGAATGTTGATGACAGAATTAATTCCCCTTATTTGCCTAACGCTTTTCAAAGGTTCCCCCGAACCACTTTTGTTCATGACAGGATCCTTAGAGATGAAGTGCTTTCCTCTCCCAGTGGTACCAGTCGCCGCTACTTGGTTCGTTGGCGTGACCGTCCAGCCTCCGATGACTCGTGTCTTCTAGAATTGGAGGTGACCCTTTTGGATGATGATCTTCTCCGCCGCTACCTTCGCGACAACTCATCGGTGATGAGTAATTTTGAGCGGGGGAGGATTGATGGCGATGATGGCCCTCAACGTTAAGATGTTGGTAATGATACACCTACGACGAATGACGTGCTTACAGATGAAGGTGACATGCCTACCAAGGATTTACGCCATCGCCGTCGCGGCGACATTGATCCACGCCGTTACAATCTCCGCCCGAGGCGCAAGCAAAACAATTAATAATTATAATAGTTTTATTATAATTATTAATTTTATCTTCTTTATATTTTATGGCACTTTAATGTTTTAATTTTTGGTTATGTTTAATTTCTGGACTGCGTTTTGTCAAAACTATGGCAAAGCCTATAAAAGGCCATGTTGTAATATTTTTTAATTAATTTTGATGAAGAGAACTTGAAAACTCTAATCCCTCTCTTAATCCCTCCCTCTCTCTCTTGTGGCCGCCCCCCCCCCCCCCCCCCCTCTCTTTCCCTCTCTCCAAGTTTCGGCAAAGGAGGCCTACCCCTCCTCTCCTCCTCCTTCTAGCCGCCGGCCTCCCTCTCCTCTAGGAGATCCACCTCTCCTCTCCCCTCTAGCCTCTCCCTCTACCAAATATTCTCTACCACCTTTTCTCTTTCCTATTCTAAGAAGGCTCTCCATCTCCTACGGATTCCTCTAAGGGATCTAAGTGATATTCGGTGGACATTGGTGGCGGTAAAGCGAAGATGGCGAACAGATTCCTCCCCAAACAACGCGCTTCCGGTGGATCCGTAGAAGAACGGACGGGCGAGTGCATGCTTGAGGCCGATCCAATCTCAAGAGGGTAATGAACAATCCACCTGTGTGACTTCTCTTCTTGATTTATCTTGTGGTGGATTTCTGTGGCGTGATCTTCGAATCACCGAAATTTTTTGTGGGTTTTCTTCATATTGAAGTTTTGCATTTCATCCTTTATTTTTAATTTCTGAAGGGGTTTGGCGAGCCCCACTTTTTGTTGGGAGAGATCAAACATTTCTGAATCGATATTTTTCGGTGGATCTCTTTTGGTACAACACATAACTCGATCAGATCGGGTAGGTCCATTTAGCCGGAGCGAATATTGGCATATAGCCTCTATTCAATCTCTAGCGGATTGGCTAACCGTCAGGGTGAACTAAAAATTGATAAAATTGCGTTTAAGTTTTGCTGCATTTTCTGTCATGTGCGTAGTAATCGTGATACGTCGGGTAGGGTAGTGAATTAATTTGTAGCGTCCGCATTGTAGGGTGATCCCTGCATCAAAAACACCTATGAATTCCTTAAGAATAAAAATCCTAAGGTTAACTATTTTAATATTTTTGGTTGTAAATGCTATGTGCATAACAATGATAAGAAATATCTAAGGAAATTTGAATCAAAGGTTGCTGAAGGTATATTCCTTGGATACAGTCTTTCTAGTGAAGCATATAGAATTTATAACAAATCAACTCTTAAGATAGAAGAGTCCATGCATGTTTCTTTTGATGAAACTAACATGTTGAATGAGGAGAGGAGTACCACCTCTACCAAAGATATTTTGCAGGCACCAACTCTATGTGAAGAGTTTAATGGATTGGATCTACATAATAAAGACTCTCCACTCTCATTAACTCAAACTGTTGAAGACAGTGAAGAAGAAGATAATCCAGAAGTTCTTGCTGATAATGCTAATCAAATAACAGCTGATCAAATCCCTCAAGAGGATACTCTTGCTGAACCCATTCCAACTGTTGATCACATCACAGTTAGAGATCATCTAATATCCCAAGTTATTGGAGACATCTCAGCAAGTGTTCAAACAAGGCATCAACTCAACCAAAATCAGATGCATACTTGTTTCCTATCACAAATTGAACCTCAATTCATAAGAGATGCAGAACAAGATCCAAACTGGATTCTTGCAATGCAAGAGGAACTCAATCAATTTGAAAGGAACAAAGTCTGGAATTTGGTTCCAAGACCAAAGGGCCATCCAGTTATTGGCACCAAATGGGTCTTTAGGAACAAGCTAGATGATCAAGGCTTGATAATCAGAAATAAAGCCCGATTGGTAGCTCAGGGATACTCTCAGGAAGAAGGGTTTGATTATGATCAAACCTTTGCTCCTGTTGCAAGACTTGAAGCTATCAGGACATTTCTTGCAATTGCTACTTTCAAGAAGTTTAAAGTCTATCAGATGGATGTGAAGAGTGCATTTCTAAATGGAGATATCAAAGAAGAAGTATATGTGGAACAACCACCAGGTTTTATCTCTCCAACTCACTCCTCCTAAGTTTTTAAGCTTAATAAAGCTCTCTATGGTCTCAAGCAAGCTCCCAGAGCATGGTATGAGACCCTAGCTAATTTTCTTTTTGAGAACAAATTTTGTAGAGGCATTGCAGATAAAACTTTATTTTTTAGAATACATAAAAATCAAACTTTACTAGTTCAAATTTATGTAGATGATATAATATTTGGCTCTACTGATTCAAATTTATGCAAAAGGTTTTCTGACCTAATGCAATCCAAATTTGAAATGAGTAGTATGAGTGAGTTATCTTACTTCCTTGGCCTTCAAGTGAAGCAAACTCCTAATGGCATATTCATATCACAATCCAAGTATGCTAAGGAATTAGTGAAAAGATTTGGTATGTCTGATGCATCTTCTATGAAAACACCCATGCCCTCCAATGTTGTTATAGACAATGATGAATCAGGGAAACCTGTTGATCAAAAAGTGTATAGAGAAATTGTTGGATCTCTACTTTACTTAACAGCTAGTAGACCAGACATAATGTTTGCTACATGCATTTGTGCTAGGTTCCAAGTTAACCCTAAAGAATCTCACCTTTTTTTATTAAAAAGAATTTTGAGATATATAAAGGGTTGTCCAAATCTAGGACTTTGGTATCCAACTGCATCAGAATTTGAATTAACTGGATTATCAAATTCTGATTATGCTGGATGCAGAGTAGACAGGAAAAGCACATCAGGAACTTGCCAGTTCCTTGGTGATAAGCTTGTGTCTTGGTTTTGTAAGAAATAAACATCTGTGTTTACATCAACAGCTGAAGCAGAATATATTGCTGCTGGCAATTGCTGCTCACAGATTCTGTGGATACAAAATCAACTCTTAGATTATGGTATCAACTTAAATAAATCAATTAAATTTTTTGACAACACTAGTGCAATATCTATAGCACAAAATCCAGTACTCTATAGTAGGACTAAACACATAGAAATTAGGCACCCTTTAATAGAGATAATGTGGATAAAAACAAAATTTGCCTACAATTAATACCTACTGACTTACAAAGGGCTTATATTTTCACCCAACCTTTAGATGAAAAGAAGCACATCTTCTTTATAAATCAGCTAGGAATGATAGATGGAGATTCAATAAATTAATTATTATTTTTTACTTATCACCTTATTTCGTCGAACGGAGATCGACGAAAATTAGTCGTTCGTCGAACGGTGATCGACGAAACCTATTAAGTCCAGAGATCGACCAAGCCAGCTCGTTAGTCGAACAGAGATCGACGAAAATTTATCTTTCGTCAAACGCAGTTTGACGAAGCCCCAGACTTTTTGACTTCTGTTTTATTAGGTTTAGCCGAACCCCGATCTACGAAAGTTTGCGCCTTCTCCGATCCCTTTCTTTATAATCAAAATTTTGATTCCATTTCATTTTTGCGCCTACAGAAGTTGCTCTTGCCTCCCTCTAGTTCCTTTGCACTTGATCATTTTTCTCTTGCAGGTTCTCATGGCAATTTCTCAGTCAGTGCTTTCCTCAATGAAGTTTGATGCCGGATTCGACATAGACATGGAATCCTTTGCTCAACCAGATCAGATTTTCAAGGATATTCTTCAACTCTTCGAAGAACAATAATTGAAAAAGTTAATGACAACAAGGATTAAGCTTCCAGTTGCTGAGGTTAAAGAATGGGTACACACTCTTCAGACACAGGATGCAACATCTGTCTCAGGAACTATTTCAGGCAATCAGGTTCCTTTTCCCCTAAAATTTTAACAGAGATTTTTGGCTTGATAAATGGTGAAGATGATCTGGACATCACCTCTGCTGAATTTAATATTCAATTGGATAAGATGGGTCACTCCAGTGGAAACCCTTACCATCTTCTCAAGAAGAAATTGTCTCTTGAATACAAATTCTTAGCTGATGTTGTTGACAAGGTTTTGCTAGGAAAAACCTCTGCACATGATTACATTATAAGGCACCAAATTTCTGTTGATGGTGGCCTTAGTGGAAAAGAAACAGGTTAACTGGGGAATGATTATTTTTGAATCTATCAAGAAAAAGCAAAGCAAGATGAGTGTTTACTATGGCAAGATTTTAGGAATTGTACTTTAAGAAAAATGCCCAGAGCTGCTGGTGTCACCAATAGTTTTCATAAATGCAAGCAAAAGGTTAACTTCAACACTCTTTGGCAAATGGGACAGAGTTATACCAAAAAGGACTCCAAGGGCAGAAACATCCAAGAAGGCTTCTGAGAGAACAAGGACTGACTCATTCACTCCCTCAACCCTACAGGAAGTTCCTCCCATTGTATCTTCAACTCAAATCCCTTCTCAACCTCTTCAGACCACTACTACTGAAGAAGTTCTTCCTTCCAACACTCCCATAGACATATCTTCCTCAATTCTTTCTTCTCATTCTCTACAGGCTAATCAGTCTGCAGAATTTCTATCCTCATCTATTCCAGATGATGATTCTCTTCCCCCCATTCATCCTAGCTCCTTCATTTGAACTTTTGTCTCCTCAACAAAATACTCCACCTCAATCACCCATCCATGAGGATAATCATCAAACCATTCTCTCAAACACTTCCATTCCACCAATCTCAAATGCTACAAACATCTTCCTACCCTCATCTGTTTGTACCAACCAGGCTCACACCTCTACTCCCTCTTCTTCCATTCCAGCATCCACATCCTCTCAGCATACATCTGAATATGTGTATGTTGATTTCTCCTCCATTGTTGAGCAAATCTTCAATCATATCTCTCCAAAACTGACAGCTCTTTTGGATGAGAAGCTAGCTCCAGTTCTTAAAGCCATCTCAGAACTAACTTCCAAACTTGCCTCCATTCCTACCTCCTCATCACTTGTCCCTTCTTCTAGTGGCCTAGATTCAAGTCTCCCTAAACCTAGGCAGGGGGAGATGTTCAATGAAGAAGATCCAGTTGATACAACTTCAGTATGGTTATCAGATTTGGTTATTGATATAGTTGATACAGCTTCAGTTGCAGTTTCAGAAATAGCTATTCCAGTTATAGATTCAGTAAATGATATCTCTATTAATCCTTCAATATACATTATCTATTTATTATCAAAATTCAGTTTGATTTTCAGTTGTCTGCCTAAGCCTCAAGCTATTTCAAAGGCTATAGTTCCTTATTCAGCTCCTATAGATTCAGTTTTGCTCGAACAAATCATCAAAAGTATTTCAGTTCCAGTTGCAGTTGCAGAGGAAGATGGCTTCGTGAATTCACCTCCAACATTTATTTATGATGATTCCCCTCTATCATAGCATAATGAGCAAGATGTTGATAATGCTCTTACAGAACTTGATGACTTGTATGATAACCCTGCACAGCCTTCAGATGATGATGATGATGATGATTCTGATGATTCAGATATAAAATCTTCAAAGAAAAGGAAATCAAGAAGCAAAGCTAAGGCTGCTCCCAAACCTCCTTCTTCTACCAATGAAATTCCCTACTACATATTGAAAAACATCACTTTCACCAAATACTCTCCAGCCTGGATGAGATTCTCAAGGAATAAGAATAATAGGAGAAAGAAAATGAAGAAAACAGGATTCTATTCTGACAAGCCAGTCAAATTTAATCCTCCTCCTCCTCCTCCAGCAGCTGGATCTGCAGGCATGTCCTCCTTATCTCAGAAACCTTCCCATCATCACTCAAGAAGAACAGGGGAGAGACATGAAAGTTCCAGTGGCTCTAACAGATCAGGATCAGATAGAGTTCCATCTTTGACATACAAATATCATATCTCTGATGGATCTATGCACAGGAAAAGAAATTCTCAATATCAACAATCTTCCTATCGGTCTAGTGAACATGATGAAAGACCTTCCTCTCCCATTAATCCAGACTTAGAAAAGAATGCACATTTGGCCAAATATAGAGAAAAAATTGCTACTGCTCAAATTAACATAGCCAAAGCTGAAGAAAAGGATTATTCACAGTTTACAACTATGTCAGGATATAGAAGACAAGAGTTTGAAAGATATAGTTCAAGGCATCTCTTCAGTGCTGAAGACTATCTAAAGTTGCACCCAGCTGCAGTTGTTCCTCATACTTCATCTCAAACCCTGCTGGGAGCAAATGACCTATATATGAGCAAGAGAGAATCTGAAAATCCCAACAGAGAAATTATATTCAAACCTTCTTCAAAGAAAGAGAAAGACTCCTCATTTATGGTTTTACAAATTTCTGCTTACAGTGTAAAACATTTCTAAACTCAGAGTATTATATTTTTATCTGCTGAAATGAATTTTAAATTTGTTAGATATATATGCTCTGTGTTTATTGTTGTTTGTTTTATTTTATTATTGTCAAATAGTATCCTAACCCAAATAGGGGGAGATTGTTGGAACAACCTTATTACTAATTTTGGCTAGGATTACTATCTATGGTTAGGACTCAAGTTGACCCCAATGTATAGTCATAGGGTTAAGGTCTAAGCCTGTCTAAGTTAGCTGAACTTAGGAAAATTCCAAGTTTTCTGTGTTCGACGAACGCCTTCCTGAGTTCGACGAATGTCGTATATCAGTTCGACGAACTTGGATCTCCAGCTTGACGAACTCAGTCTTCCAAGCCAGTTCAACGGATTCTAAATTTCAGTTCGATGAACTCCTGATTAAGATCGACGAACTCATTGTTCTGTTCGACGAATGAGTAACTTTCTGTTCGATGGACTTCCTATCTTAGTTCGACGAATTTCCTCTTGAGTTTAACGAATCTTGAAGATCAGTTATTTCTTTCTCTGAACTCAGATCGATTACTCAGCAATGGATTTATTAAAATATTTGGATTTACTTATATTCTGATAAGTCAAGACCTCAACCTTCTTTTTATATATCCATCCTATTCTCTTCTTCCGAGAATCTAGCCGTTGACATATATTGGAAAAGGAAACTTTCACAGAAAAGGAATTAATGTATTTTGCAGAATCAGAAAGTTGCTATTGCAGTCCCAAGAATGATTTATTCCAGTTAGTTTTATTCCTTAATACAAGATTTGAATTTTCAAATCAGATTATTTTATCTAAGGAAAGGATGAATCATCATATAATATATATTCATGATGATACATAATATAATATACTTGTGAAATACACAGACAGAAAGGAGATATACAAAAATCTTCATCTACAGCAGCAACTTCATTCTCTGAGAATAACTGAAATCTTCTCTCAGAAGCATCTGCTGGTTCTTAGTCTTCTATATCCTAGAGGAAGCTTCACCAACTGTCAAAAAACTCTATCAGATAGAGGGAGCTTTATAACAAGAACAATCCTCTAGTCTTCTCTCAGATCTTATTGAGAGAGAAGAACTTCATAACCCTTTTTTGGTTCATTCTCTTTACCCCACCTTGTACAGGGTTTTAACTCCCTTCAAAAGTTAACCTTTGGTGGCAGGGCAACTGATCAAAAACCTGTGGTTTGGTTTGAGCACCGGATCAAAAAGCTCAGTGGTGTTTGGGCACCTGATCAAAAACCCCATTGGTGAAGGGCACCTGATCAAAAATCTTAGTGGAGTCCTACCAATAGTTGTAGAAGAGTAGATGTACCCAGGTTGATTAAGGAACTACTATAGATCCTTGTGTCTTTGCTGTGTTTGTGTTATTTTCTGTACTGTGCTGTGTTTGTTGTTTTGTTTTTCTACTCACTCAATTACACATATATATATATCATTATTTTAATTCCGCTATAAAATAAGTTAAAACTTTTAATACTCTATTCACCCCCCTCTAGAGTAAATCTAAGATCTAATACCTCATTTTCATATATGCACGCCCATTATGGGATATTTTGTCATACACACACCCATGATGAGGTATTTTCCAAAATGCACACCACAACCTTATATTTCAGTATACACATACCGATTATGCAATATTTTGCTATACGCACCACATAATGGATATTTCACAACACGCACACTCATGATGGATAGTTATGAGAATGATGAGGCATGACCATGGTGATACGGAAGCGGTCGCAGGAAGGCATGATGGTTGTTATGCGAGGCTGCCCCACCGAGGCGGTCATGTTTTGCCTGCCACACGGTGGGAGCTTGCTGGGTGCTAGCAGGCGTGACCGATTGGCTGGCTGGCCTCGTAGACGAGCGGTCATACAGCCGGTGCCGGGCGGTCATGTGGCCGGATGGCCGCGCGACCAAGTGGCATCGCATGCGAGGGGGTACGTGGTTGGGCGACCGTGCCGCTGTACGACCGGTGTGGTCGTACTTCTGGGTGGCCACACGGCCGTGCGACCCAGTGGCCATGCGGTCGGAGCATCACACGATCGGGTGGCAGCGTTGCCATGAGGTTGGCATACCGCCATGCGGCGATGGGTCCGTACAGCTGTGTGGAGGATGGACCATGCGACTGATTGACCAAGGGGGTCGGGCGGCCAGTGCGGGGCTGCGTGGCCATGTGGCTGATTGGGCAGCGACGGCGGCCGCCTGGCAAGGGTGGCTTGGCTTGTACATTGTTTCAATTTGCGGTGGTGGTGGGAAGTTTTTGGTACTCCACTATCTTCCCATTTTTGATATTCACAACCCATTTCTTACTATAAATTTAAGGGTCCATATCACTAATTATATATTAAGAGGATTTACGCTACAAGAAAATTCTAACTAGTAAGAAAAAATAGAAGGGAAAACCTACTTTCAAATAGGAGGGGATTATTTTATTGGGCAATCGAGAGTTGGGGGGTAACATAATTTTATTATCATACATGTTGAAAATTCGGTCTATTTCTCCAAGAATAACCACATAGCAAAAGGATGCAATTTCATGTTTCTTGGGTAAATAGGAGTATACTGCTAAAGAATCAAATGAAATTATGAGAAAATTTCTAAAGATGTTAAAGCACAAGATGAAGGAGTTCACGTGGTTGATATGGATGGGTTGTCACCATTGGTGTAATCACTCGGTGTTGTTGACTGTTGTACTCATGGTGGTCACCCTTGGTGTAACTATTGGATCTGTGGCCAACCTTAGATGGAGGGTGAATGATGTTTTTAGTGATTAATGAAGGTTTTAAAAACTTTATGCAGCATGAATACGCTTTCTGGAAGCTAACGCAGGGCGGTAGGGTTACCGCCGACAGTATCAACTGAAATCATACTCTTAGTGAGCAGACGATCATCTCAACGTACGCATGAGACAGACGTCAAGAATTAGTAATAGTCACATGCAATTGTAAATCAAAACATAGGATAACAAATTCATTATAATCTTAAGGTTTAGTTTACAATTACAAAACTAGATCTCCATGGCGTAGGAGATCGAAGACGATTATTATAAATTCTTTTTTGGTTTATATACCAACCCTGAACCTAAGGACCAGTTGGCTCTCTCCCTTCTCCCCGAAGGTCTTTTAATCGGCTCTCTCCCTCCTCATCGAAGGTCTTCGATCCCTTGCTATACCTCCCAGTTTTAGATGCCCTCACAGACGATTTATGTATGGAAATCTTCCCGGAATCTGATGACCTCCCTGATAAATTTTCCTCCACACACAAAGTTGTACAAAGATAAAAATACAAGATAGAAAATAATCAAAGTATAATAAGTGCTCCCTCAAAATATTGTTCCCCAGAGACGAAGACCGATCGGCGCTTGTGATTCATATTCCTCAGGCGCTCGATCATCTTCAGATTGTCATTCTCGTATAAGTTCTACCAAAGTTATGCTTCTTTACACAAGAGGGTGCACTTTCTCTCTTTCCTTAACTTAAGTCGATGTCTCCTTGCTTCTGAGATGGATTAGAAACCCTACTTCATGTGTCCTCTAACTCAAGAGAAAGAAAGTCGCTTTTATATGACATTTAGGTATGCTACCGCCATCAGTAAGGTTACCAAACAGCGGTAGGTTCCATATACGCCATATCTCCCAGTTGACCTACTCTATGTATGGAAGGCGACAGAGCATTCATTATAGTGGTCTGATTGAGAGGAGCAGTTGTGCAAGCGCGGCATAGTAGGCATGCTTTATTAGGCATGTGCACAGTTGGTCTTTAGTAGATAAGGAAAGTGGTGTCTCTTTCCTTGCAAACCCCGGTTACCGCGAAGCGGTATGAGCTACTCCAGGGAGGTAGTAACATTTCCTTCTATAGTAGCTACCAAGTCCCCTAGTTGAGTAGTCGGATCGCTGACAAGGACTTCCAGGTAGTGCAACGCATTATCAGTTCGCGGTGGTAGTTGAGAGGCCTACTCTCATTGATATGTCCTTCTAGCCGACATACAGTTTCAAGACGATCCTCTGCTCTTCAAGATGATATACTAATGCCCGATGGTATAGCTATCATCGGCGTTACGATGAGAGTCTCGACGATATGTGATGTCAAGTCGATATAACTCTTCACGTCGATATCAGCCTTCTAGTCGATATACATCTAGTCGACATGGCTAGTGTGCGACGTTAAGTCTAGCGCCCGGCGGCAGGTCTTCATGTGTTGTATCGATGATATGAGTCATCTAGTTGATATAACTCTTCAAGACGATATCATCCTTCTAGTAGATATACATCTAGTTGACATGGCTAGCGCTCAGTATTAGGTCAAGTGCCTAGTGGTAGGCCTTCATGTGCTATCTCGACGATATCTAGTCGACAAAGGCTTTCAGGATGACATGGTCCTTCTAGACGATATACTTGTCTGGTCGACAAAAGCTAGCACCAATGGTAACTTTAGCGGTAGACAGTAACTCACACAGATTGGAGTTCTTGTATGACTTCACACATGTAAACCTGCACATTATACCCAAAACATGTATGATCAAATACAACTTAGGATTTGTTTTTATCAAAGCTGAGAGATGTAGAACGCATGTTCCAACAAACTCCCTCTTTTGGTAATAACAATTCCTATTCATGAGATATAAATGGGGGATAAAACATGGTATAGTGTAATTGTATAAACATTTAACATGAACAGATTAAATTAACAGGATTAACTGTGTAAGTGTAAATCTTGTTCTTGTTCTTGCCACTAGTACCCATGAACTCGTTCCCCCCTTAGAACATGACTATTACTCATGAACTCCTCATGAACTCGTTCTCCCCTTTTGATATTAACAAAAGGGATGTGTGTGATCTTCTTTACGAGAAAAAAAGTGAGAGATGTAGTGGATTAAGCATGTAAAATAAAGTGTACACAGAAATATATGCATGATAATGATAGGGGCACCAACAAAGACCAAAAATTAGAGAATTTAATTACAAGGTGCATAGCACATAGGAATCACAATACCACAAATTATGAACAACACTTGTTATATCATTTGTTAAAAATAAGCTTTGGACAATGCACACGAATCTAAATACACAAGAGTTTTTGTATAATGTTATGAGATTTATGGAGTTAATACGTAGAAATATTGTACGTGACATGAATAGCAATCGTATATTAGACAAGTCGTGCAATATACATGTAATGCAGTTTTAGTCAAATTCTTTTGCATGAAAGTGTTCGATAAAATAATGACACATGTAAGTGTAGAAGCAATAGAAATAGCACTAAGAGCATTTTACATGAATATAGGCTATATCTCAGAAGATTTTTATGCTAACACAAGAGTAATGAAGTGATAAATCATGTCACATTTTAATCTACTCAATACCAAGATTAGAACTATGGCACTAACCCATGTTTCCGGTTTTTGCACAAGATCGATAAGATCTGATGGCTAAGGTGTTCAACCTCACAATGCTCATTGAGGCTTATTAGGAGGAGTGAGTAGTGCTGGGGGGGGGGGGGTATCTTTGTGAACTGTACTAATAGCATATATATTTAAATTTTTCGTACTATCAATTTTATAATTTTATTGTTCATACAAGGTCCCCGAATCTATCGAAATCTACCCTTATAGGCAGATACACTTTAATTATATACAAAAACCATAGCAATATAATTTTGGCCCAAAGTTCTACACCATATATATGGAAGATTAACATTGTGATATTGATTGATCAAGTCATGCCTAGCATGTTAAACACAAAATCATGAGTTACAACATATAAGCTTGAAATTTCTACTTGAGTGCAATCTCTAAGGATGTGTGTATCGTGATTTCATTGTTTTACCTAATTCCTCACATATGCATAGAGGCATATAAACTTACACCACATATCTAGTATCACTCAATCACTAATACCAATAGATTTAGACACAACATGACAAATGCATACAATGTAATCAATAATCTACAATCCTAAATCAGAACATTATAGGTAATCTATATGCTTTAGGATCAGGTCATTCATGACCCAATCCTAGTACTTTTATCATTTTTTTCATTTTAGTTTGTGATTTAAACACATCAAAAAACAATAACTGAAGCAAATGACAATCAAAGTGTAACGGAATTCAAAAAACATGTTTTTGTAATTTTGTAAGTTTTAAGTTTTTTTTTCAATCTTTGAAGCAAAAATCTGAAATAATTAACAAAAATTATAATTTAGTAGCAGAAAATAGATTAAAGAATGTTGGGAATCTTGCCCACATGATTCCTGATTTGAAGAAGTCATCATTTCAACAGTACTTCACTTTGTATTTGATCGTACATCTAGTTCATAATCTCAGGAAAATATAAGTACACATCATCGAGAAGAACATGTGATATCGTCGACAATGCGTTCTTGTCGTCGTAATGGCGGGCAGAGCAGCAGCCGCTGAGAAGCAAAGTATTCGTCGACCGCTGAGACATGGCGAAATCGTCGAACGAAGAATGCTGATCGTCGAACGCTGAGACATGGCGAGATCGTCGAACGCAAAGAAGAATCAAAGATATCGAAGGAAGGATTGTCGTCGAGTAAACAACATGATTACGACGACATATTGCAAGAAAGAGGATCTCAAAGACACAGTCAGAAATGGCATATTGTCGTATGTGAAGAATCGCCAGGATGTCTCGTATTGTTGTGATGCCAGCATCAGAGGCAGAAGAAAGAAGACATGAAGGTCTACCCGAGTTCATGGCATCGACAAAGGGCTGTCGTCGAGATATTATCCATGTCCTCATAACAATGGAAATATCATCGAGACAGATTCAAATCGTGCAGACGTACTATCAGCAGTTAATGCCACAGCCTTATTGTCCAAATTAGCGCATGCACTTAATGAATCGAGGCATTAGCGCGTACTCCAAAAAGAAAAAGATACCAGTGCATGCTAAAAGGGAATGGAGGTCTGACACATAGAGAAACTTCTTAGAAGACCGTTGGGGGGCATCGCAGTATTATAAAAGGATATATGAGGCTGCCCTAAAAAGTTAATCATAAAGAAAGAACTTGCGCACATAGTAAATCGAAAAACACAAGCGTCGCAAGAAAGAAAGAGTAAAGGATGGAGCAGTCATCTTCATCGACAGCTAAGAAGCCAATCCTCATCTGGCTAAGAAAAGATTTGAAGAAGAACCGTGTGCTCAAGATCTGATTCATAACAATCTTCTTCAATCTCAAGGAGCCGATCTTCAACAGGCTAAAGGTGTCGATCTTCATCCGGCAGAAGAAACATTTTATTATTGTATTTTCTTGTAAGGCTTGCGGGACAAACTGTCTAGCTTGAGCGTTGAAGAGCTGTGAGGCTTGAGGGTCAGGGCAGTGCACTTGCGGGTGCGTCTTGTCGAGCTTGAGGGCTCGGGTGCAGTAGAGGCTTGCGGGCCTAGGCTGTAGGCATAGGACTTGCGGGTCTGTGTTGTGTTGGGCTTGAGGGCCTGAGTGTCGAGCTTGCGGGCTCGGGGGCAGTAAGGGCTTGAGGGCTTAGGTTGTTGGGACTTGCGGGTCCGTGTTGTAAGGCTTGAGGGCTTGAAGCTTTTGGCGGAATTTGCCGAGCCTAGCACACTGCTGGGTAGGCGTAGAGGGAAAGAGGACTACTCAAGACACCCCGTCTTGAGGAACCTCTATAGATCTCGTGTCGTCTGGTTTGACTTATTTGTGTGTTAACCTTGTGCATTGCTTGAATATTGATAACTCACACTAGTAGATCAAAAAGTACCAAGATCACCTAACACCCACCCCTAGGTGAACATTCCATCTCTAACAAGTTGTATCAGAGGGAGGTTGATCAAAAGGAGACTTAACAGTCTGATCTAGATCAGGAATGACTCACCATGGCCGGTGGAGATCTGAATCGCGAAATGAGAGCCATGAAGCTTCCCATCTGCACAAAAGAGAATTTCCCTATTTGGAAGGAAAGAGTAAGACTCTTCATGGAGGCAACTGACCCAAGAAACTACCTGACAATCAAGCAGGGTCCCTTCATCCCTACCACTGCCTCCACTATTGATCCAACCAGGCAGGTGATAAAGAAATATGAAGACATGACCAAGGACGAGCTGGCCTTGGCAGGTCTAGACAAGAGGGCACAAAATGTCATTGTAAGTGCCATAGATGACTCAACCCTCCAAAATCTAATTCACTGCAAAACGGCCAAGAGATGTGGGACTACTTGATCGTATACATGGAGGGTACTGAAGAGGTAAGGGATGACAGGAAATCTCTCCTCAACCAGGAATATGAAGCCTTTAAACAAGGCAAGAATGAAACAATCTCCAACTGCTATGAGAGATTTTTCAAGATCGTGAATGGACTGAGAAACTACGACAGAGAGTTCACAAACTCTGATCTAAATAACAAATTTCTCAGATCCCTCAGCAAAGGAATGGGACATCAAGATATGTGCCATCAGAGAGATGGGCCAACTAGGAAACATGGAGCCCAAAAACCAATATGGGAAGCTACTGTGTCATGAACTTCAGCTTAATACAAGGAAGGCTGAAGAAGAAGAAAGCTCAAAGGTGAGCTCAAGAGAAAGATCGGTGGCTCTAAAGGCAGAGAGCACCCGAAGATTCAAGGGTAAGACCTCTGCTTCTCAGAATTGATCTGAAAGCAGTGAGGAATTAGGAGGCAGCTCCTCTGAATCTGATGACACTGATAGAGAGGTGGCCCTCCTCTCAAAACAATTTAGAAAGCTGCTACATAGAAGGAGGGACAACAGCAGAAACTCATCCTCAAGCTCTAGAATATCTGACTATCGGGACAGATCCAGGGCTCCCAGGGAAGGCAGGTATAGATCCAACTCCAGTAAACATGATTTACATAATACTATCTGCTATTCCCGCAGCAAAATAGGTCACATGGCTTCTGACTGCCCCTCCAAGAAAAAGGAGTCAAGGAACCATGAAGAGAGAAGAAGCTCCAGGAGCAAGAGAACCTCTGAAAAGGGGTTCGTGGCAAAGAAGACCAAAACGTTGAGTGACTCTGACTCAAGTTCCTCTGGGACTGAGGATGAGGCACTTATTGGACTGATGGATATTAATGAAGGCAACCAGGATGACAACTCTCCTGGAAAGGTAAAACACAGAACTTCTCTATCTGCCTCCGATTCTGAATAAGTACCAGATTCTTTGCATAATGATGAGGAGGTATCTGCTGCCAACAGCACTGCCTCAAGATCCCAGTATGAAATTGAATCTGAACTAATAAGACAATATAAAGCCTTATGGAAAGCCTTCATAGGCAGTAAGAAACTCCTCAAGGTGCAAACCAAGGAGTTAGATTCCTTAAAACCTGTCCAATCTGTAATATCTAGTTGCTAACCAAAATCACCTAGTGGGGGGTGAATAGGTGATTACTGCGTCTTTTGCGGGATTGAAAATCTTGAAAATAAAGAACACACAGAATGCAAATCACAATCACAGACGACGCAAGAAATTTATAGTGGTTCCCCGTTCTTGGGTACTCCACGTGCAGGCCTCACCAATCTAGCACCACAGCTAGAAATTACTACTTCACTAAATCTCGGATCAAGAAAGATCAAATAATCTCAGAGACAAAACTCCTACAACTCAGATACAAATCTCCTACAAACTCAAAGACAAATCTCCTACAAACTCAGAGAAAAATCTCCTACAAACTCAGAGAAAACCTCTCTTACAACTCGGAGAACACCTCTCCTACAACTCGGAGAATACCTCTCCTACAATCAAATGAAAATAGAGAATGATACAATACTTATCAAATCACAATCAGATCTGAAAACTCTTTAGGAATCTTCTTCCGTCTAGAGATAGGAACGACTTTGACTTGATGTTGAAGAGGAAGAATCAAAATGACTCAAATCTGATCTTCTAAGATTCTTATCGATCCAATAGAAACAGAGCGGATGAGGCAACGATCGATCGAACCTTTTCCTTCCACTTGGAGACGAAAATAGAGAACAACAGATCGATCTCCAACAATGGCGATGTGCGCGGCACTTGACTATGTTCTTGAATCAGATTACGTTTTCGGGAGAGAATAAGAACTCTGATTTTCTTAACGTTATGAGCGATCTTATGTCCTTCTTAAGAGAGAAAGCCTTATATAGATGAAGGCTTTAAAGAAATGGATTAACCTTAAACGAAGAGGGACGTCACGTCAATCTGACGGAAAAGACTTATCATCAAAAAGGAATTAAAGATCACGAGACATACGAGAACCAAATTTCTCGTGAGATCTAAGGCTTCTCGGGAGATACCTAATTGATCTCGGAAAATAACTTGGAAGAGAATTTCCAAGGATTTGAAAAGACTTCTCGAAAGATAGTGAACTTCTCAAGAAATGATAACAATTAACTCTTCGAAACAAAAGGACTGAGTTCTCGGGAGAACTGACTTCTCGAGAGAACAAAAACTTCTCGAGATCTTCTTGACAACTTCGAGAAATACCCTTAGAGTAAAGCCTTACTAGAATCTTTTTGAGAGAAGCAAGGACATCTCGAGAGACAAAAATACTTCTCGAGACATAGGATTTCTCGAAAGCTGAAACTAAGATAAACTTCTCGAAAACAAACGTCGAGAAGCTCATTCGAAAGCTAAGAGGATTTTTCGAGATAATACAAGGATTTCTCGAAAGCTCTTCATGACTTCTCGAGAGAAACCTTAAGTTCTCAAAAAATGGACTTAAGAAAAATTATCTTTTCCTCTTGCACACCAGCTGCATCTCCAAGCTTTGAGCTTTAATTGTCTTGATCATAAAGTGTATCTCAATTGAGAGATCACACATGAGTTAACCCCATATCCCACACAATGAGGAATTACATTGTATGAGACTGTGCTTATTGACCCATTGTGACCTGACATTGGTCTACACTTAACAATGTGAACCTGCAAGAACAATACTAGAGAAGCATATAAAATGCACAAGCAATTCAATCTTGGTACAAGGATGACTTCCTACAAATCAAGGTTATTGTGGATACAATACCCAACAATCTCCCCCTATTTGTAGAACTCAGAATCCTACTTGCCAAGATGAATTGTATCAATATAAAACACAAAAAAAAATACACTACTGATTAAGTAGAAACAAGTAAAAAGAGCATCAAAAACAATATCTATATATGTAAAAATGATTGTCTCAACAAAATCAAAACGATATATAGATTTAAGATTGTCTTAAGAATTAATGTTCACACAGACATATAGAAATAAAGTTCTGATGATCTTCATAGACTTGTCTTCAGATATTGGCACTTCTCTTCCTCTTCATCTCTTGCCTATGAAAATAAGCATAAGGCTTGGGATGGTACTTGAGAGGAGCTTCTGGAGCTGATGGATTATTGTAACCATAATTTTTGAAGTGAATTCTTCTCTTGGTTTTGCTTGTCTCATATTTCTTCCATTCAGTTGAGCTGAAAAGTTCAGAGGCTTTTACATTACCTTCTTCCACAAGCATGAGAGAGTCAAGAATAATAATCTTAGAAACTGGACTCCAAACCTATGGATAAATTTTTGATTCATTAGCAACTGCTTTTCCAGAACCTGCAGAACTAGAACCAGGAACAGACCTACTGGCAGAAGGTCCTTCACCATATTTTCTTTTCTTAGAGCTAGGCAAAGAGGAATGAGTCTCTATAGAAGGATTATCATCTGAAAGCCCTGCTGGCCTTGGAGGGAACTGAGGAGCATCAGGAACAGACTGAGGAGGGGGTTGAGCAGGGTCAATACCCAAATCAGGAAATATTTCATGGTGGAGCCAAACAACAGTATTAGTGGTGAAGTCTTTTATATCAGCAACCTGCTTTTGGACACCCTGGGACAACTGCTCAAACCTATTGGTTAAATGTTTATGAAAATCAAACAAAGTTTGATCCATTAACTCAGTCAACTTGTCCTCCCCCTTTCTGACTTCTACAAATAGGGTTTGGATAACAGAATCCTTAAATTGTCCAACCTCATTAATGATCTTAAAGCTGTGCTCTTTAGCCTTTTCAGCCATGGACTCCTGTGTCTTTCTGACTTGAAAAATTTCTTCAAGAACTCTGCCGACACCTTGAATGGTGTGATCAATGGCTTTGCCTCCCTGAACAACAACTTCTTTAAGCTGATCTGAACTTGTTTTAAATTCTTTTAGTTTCTTATCCATCTCTTTTTCAATATCAGTTAGTCTTGTATGGACCCCTTTGAAAGAATAATCTATTTTGGCACTTTGCCTTTGAAGTAAAAATTCTATTTTACTAATCAAAGAATTTTCCTCAAATAAAGATGGAGGAATAGGGGATGGCAAAACAACATCTAAAAGTTCTTCAAGAAGGACAGAACTCAGTACCTTAGGAGAAGAGATGTTGATCTTCTCACCTTCTTCAACAACAGGCTCTCCCTAAGCATTTAGGTTGGATTCCAAATTAGATTCTTGCTCCCCCTCAGCATGTATTGGGGGAGAAGATTTACTATGCATATAATTATCATCTGGTTCCTGATTAAAATCTAAATCAGCACCTGATCCATCCAAATGATCATTAGTGTTATGCTCATCATCAGCACCTTTTTGAATATCATGAACAACACCTGCTATGGTTGAATCAATAAACTCTGCATCATTGACTGGAGGAGGAGAAGGAAGAACTACATCTTCTTGTAAAAGTGGAGTTTCTTCTTCATGAATAGCTGGAGTATCAGAAATGACTGTTTCAGAAGGAACTTGATCTGATGGTAGTTGATCTGATGTAGAAGGAAGAACTATTTCTGCTGAAGATCTGAGGTCTTGTGGAGCTGAATACTGAGGTGGATCTGGAACTAGAATGTGTTGCTGAGCTGGAGGTGGAGCTGGGGTTGTGGAGATATCTGGAGGAGGAGAAGCTGAGGGAGTAGCTGGAGTCTCATTCTGAGGTTCAAAATGACTAGTCTCCCCCTGGGGACTTGCACCTGCAGTTGGCTTAATAATTCTGATGTTCCACCTTTTTATTGTGATGACATCTATTTTCTTCAGATGATGAATTATTGCTCCTTTAGACATGTCAAACACTTCTTGATTAATCTGATTCAGATAAAGTGACAATATTCTAGCAAAATTTGGACTCATAATGCTATCTTTAATCTTAGTGAAGGGAAGATTTGCCCAATTGTACTTCTTTCCACAAATCACAACTGCTCTCAAGCTGAAAACTTCAGTTGAAACATGACACAGACTTCCTATATGACACAGCAAAACTTTTGAAATAATGTCCACCAACAATTTCCCGACATCATTCATTTTCTGTCTACGAATGGTTATAACTCTTTTATCTAAACCACAGAAGGTTAGTGCATGAACCCAGTCATCATCACCTAGGGTATCCTCAGTTTCAACCATTAGAACCCTCAAATATTTGGAAAGAGATTTTGGACTGATCTTGATTTTAAACTTTCTGACATTAGATTTCATCATATTGCCGTCTTTATGTACCTTAACGTTGATGAATAGATCCTCTACCTCTTTAAACAGGATTTGACATTGATGTTCAAGAATGAAAGATAAACCAG